>JAECXC010000906.1:0-1352500 GCA_018152125.1 Drosophila dunni
GGGGGAGTGCTCGGTTAGCTGTTTTTGTTTGGCCTTGCGGCAGGGTTTAGCCGTGTTTGAACAGCTGACATTTTGGTCAAGTTTGCGTTGCATTAAAAAAAGAGCACAAAAAACAGATAACATTGCGCATACGCCACATGATGCTGCGACAGATTGGCGCAAATGTGCAAATATCCAAATGATCTGTACAAAAATATATTCCTTGTGAAAAAATGCATTGAACAAACACATAACCAATAAATGTACACACAAACATCGTACTACAACCGGCGGGCTCATAAATTATGGGCGCTGGCCTAATGCATTTGGCCTCGTATTAATCAATGTGTCTCCCTATCATGTCTACGTGCTTTTTTTTTGAAAAGCCAATTGCTGGATTTGTTGTAATTTATTTGCTCATCGCAATTATTTGCATTTTATTTTGGTCATTTAAATGTGTTTTTATGCACTAACTTTTGGCTGCATTTTGTTTTTAGCTGCAAATGCATAAACATAAATCAAATTGCATTTGCTGCTGCGACAGCGCATCGATGATTTGCATTTGGGATTTATTTATAAATCCACAAGAATAACAAGCGATGCGCTAAATAATAGTTTAGCGAATTTATATTGCTTTTTAATTGTTGCCCTGGCCAGACGATTCCTGCTGTTGTAGTCTGCTCTTAACAAGATATGCAGACGGTATTTAAAGTTCAATCATTTGAGTTTGCATGAATCAGCGCAAGATATATGAATTTTATCGCAATCGTTATCAAATAAGCTTTATTCAAATTATTTCCTCTTTCTGTCATTATTTATCAAAAAAGTATATAATTTAATGGATTTTATAAAACTGTATTATTAGTGAGTTAAACGCTGATAAACAATAAATTATTTCAATTTATTAATAGCAGACAAATTGTTGTTTACTGTCTATTGCATACTTCGAGGCGCATTCATTAAATACTAAGTAATGTCTTTAGGTATTTTATTAAATTTAAACTTGTGCCAAAATTATGCTTTTAAATACTCAGAAGCAACAACAGTTTTAAATGCTTTTTATACAGTTTTAAAGACTTTTAATGTGTGACGTCATCATTTATTATATTCAAAAAGTAACCCAATTTGTTATGAACTTTTGCAATGCTTTTTACCATCACTTTAAAAGTGAATTAGGCCATACAAAATTTGTGCGATTACAAGAGGATTTCAATGTAATTCGTATGATTTTACGACAGTTTTTTAGTCGTTTTGGCGCAAAGCATCTAAATCAAAAGCAGATAATTTTCAAAGTGTGGCTTCGTCTCTTTCTCTAGAGTAGGGGAATGAACCTTGACATACCTATACTGAGATGGCAACTACAGCACTCATAGAATATAATTGTTCAGTGAAAACCACAAATTATAACAATTTTATGGCACTTTCTTTGTCAGTTCAGTCGTGGGCAGTAAATTTACATACTTCATGACGAGCTGCCTGCAGGGAACTTTACTTTATTTATGCCGAAATTCAAAGGACGCCACTCCCACACCCACACACACACACACGCTATCTTTCAAGGGAAGTAGAGGGACAGAATAAAAATAAATGAAGTAGAGGAAAATCTCTGAAAGTGGGCTGTGCGTGTAGATGAACACAATTGCGCGTCATAAATTTGAATTATTGTGCTTTTTGCATTTGACAACGACTTAAAAGCACTTGCAGCGATTTTGGCCAGTCAGGCAGTCAGCCACGAACATGTCCTTGAGACAGACACCAGTGCGAGAGAGAGCAAGAAGGCAAATGATTGAAGGAATAGGCACACAAACCAGACAGAGACAGAGACAGACACAAAGACTGAAGCAAAGCTTTTGCTATAAAATGCGCCTTTTGTGCTCTGGTTGACTGCACAACGCCCACAAGGCACACGCTTGGACAACGACAACAGCAGTAACTGTAACAACAACAGCAGAAATGGTCACACAGACATTTTTAGTGGACATTTATTTAATGCTTCAAACGCATTGAAATTTTTGCCTGAAGCGGCGCTTTTGCTTATGAAGTCGGTCAGCAGCATTGCCATTGTCTGACCTTAATTTTATCTCAGAAAAAATAACGTATACGTCCAGTATCACTTTAAGTGGCAAATACCAGTCAACAGTTTTAGCCAAACAGCTAGTTGGCAAAGAGAAGGCAGCAAAACAAAACTACAAAATCCTTGCACTCTAATTAGTCCCTGAAATTGTTGGATTTTCTGCGAGGTGTCATTCTGACAGACGACTAAAGAAATTAATTAATCAAAGTGATGGACGTTGGCAGCTCAAATTGCTGGGAATAGCTCAAGACTACTGTCACGACTCAAATAAAAGCGGATATTTCAATTGTAACTGAATGTTTCGTTGTTGCCCTCTTTGCCATCGTGTTAACAACAAACAATTGACCATATAACATGACAGCCAACGAAAAACGAGAAGAATCGCTTTAGGGCAGCAATAGAAATAACAAAATCTTCAATCAAAGAAATACATGGATACAAATTCACCTACGCATGTATTTGTGTGCCTGTTCACTTGCTCAATTGCATGGCAATTTTATTTGCACTTTTCCATTCGATGTGACAATTCTGCACAAATGTTGCATGGCAATTGCTTTGTGTTTTCAATTTTTGGCAGCACTACAAACAACCAAACACCAACACACCCACGCACACACAAACAGAAACACACAGCCGCACACAAAAGCCAAAAACGAATGGTCAAATAAATGAACAAGAGCTGTGCACAAATTGTGCAGCTGTCAGTGGCAGAGTATAAAATTTCGGCCAAGCCAGCCGCATGGCAGGAGCCAAAAAGAGCAGGCTTACACAATAAAAAACGAACAAAACTGGCAACAGTAATAGTAGAAAGACAATAATTGTGGCTACAACATGTTTTGCCAGTATAATGATCGCAAACCTAAGAAAAAATGACTCTGAAATGCATATAAGTATTTACGAGTGCGTATACGTAATATTTAAATATACCAAACTCAAACCACTTCAATTACGATTTATATACGTTTATTGAATATTTCAATCATTAAATTACAAATGCTCTATTAGCTACTACTATTTACATAATTTGTACTATTATTTCTTTTATTCCTGCTCTCATTTAATCTACTACTTTTCTAATCTACTACTTTTCTAATCTCCACTACTATTCTTATTATTTGCTGCTCAAAGCTCAGTTCTGTGCTTATTACAGTCAAACTGTGTGCTAACTGAATTTGCTTGCAGTTCGCAGTTGTTTGTTGGCAGTTGGGACTCGGAAATGGACAGTTGGCAGCTCATAAACCTCAAGACGAGCATTTAATGCGTCGACAGCTTTAATTCGCACTGAGCACTTAGCACCAAGCAGAGCTACTTACACCAGAATAGTATGAAGCCTTGTCTCTTAGCCAGCTCTGAAACTGAGTCGCGCTCAGTTGACCGCATTGCCAATTATTGTTGTTATTGTTGTTGTGTGTGTGTGTGTGTGTATGTGGGTGTGTGTGCTGGTTTTGCGATGCTTTGTGAATACAGGGTCACATTTAATTGTGCGCTATGTTCAACAGGCCGTTGTACATGCGCATTAAATGTAATTAACTCATTATAAATGATAACGTGGCCGAAAGGAGTCGCGTCGTTGGCTGTCTTAAGCCGCTGCCAGCCTGAAACTGAGACTGCGACTGAGCCCGAGCCAACACGCAGGGAAGGTGGCTGGAAGGTGGAAAGGGCAGTCAGGAGCACGACTTGTCATCACAGCTAATTTAGCCGAGCAGGCAGCAGTCAGCAGGCAGAACGTGTTGTGTTTCCGCACAGTCACACGGAGGTCACGCAAAATGTGAAATTATTACCGGAAAAGGACAATGTGACACGCGGACTATTACTCAGGGTTGGCGACCCAGGACCCAGCCCTGGATCTGACCAAAGCGGACCATCCGCCCGGGTTCAGGTATCTCAAGTGAACGAGTGCCATAAAAACGCTTTTATGCGCTCAAGTGTGTGCTGATACGTTTCTACATTTGGCCATGTTTTGTTTTCGCTTTTTGCTTTTTGCTTTTCTCTTTTGTTTTTTGTGTTTTTGTTGGCGCTTTTCCTTTCTCGTTTTGTGTTACGAGCATTATTTCACTTTGTTTTATTTTATAGTTTGTCTCTCGCCTTATTTTCACGCTCTTTGGAGTGTTTGTGTTGCTGTTTTTATTGTTGTTTGTGTTGTTGCTGTCTCTTGTTAATTACGCAACACGCTCAAGTGTTTTGTTACGCACCTTAGCTGTTCATTTTGGTAGAAAAACGCATTTGTATCCAACTCGCCGTGTGCCCGCTTTTCCGCCTTTCCGCCTTTCTGCCCTTCCATTTTTCCCATTTGCAGCCCATCCAGTTGCGTGTGCTCACATGCGGATTTAATTTAGATAAAGTGAAAATGTAGATTAGTATAATTGCTGGAGTTTCTGCGGTTGGCAGACTGCCAGACAGAGAGAGATAGGGAGAGAGAGAGAGAGAGGAAGGGAGAGAGGCAGACAGGTGGAGAGAGGAGACTCTGCGATCCAAAGCGGTTGTCCAGCAATTGCATAAATTGTGACAAAGCTTTTTAATTTCTCTGCTTTTTTCACTCGACATTGCTCACTGAACATTTAAACTGAACTCTC
Organism: Drosophila dunni; assembly: GCA_018152125.1. Lineage (NCBI taxonomy): Eukaryota > Metazoa > Arthropoda > Insecta > Diptera > Drosophilidae > Drosophila > Drosophila dunni. Next base: position 4,627 of record JAECXC010000906.1, read on the forward strand.
TGCTCTTGGCACATTTATTTACCACATACTATGCATGTTTTATCCCATTTATTGTTTTTATTTAACAAAAGGTTTTAAAATGCGGCTGTAAAAATTGGACACTAAAATAAATATCAAACACTAACGTAATTTTTTTAATAAGTCAAATAATATCTGAAAATATCGATTTACTTGCAGTAATTAAGAAAACTTCTCCGCTTACTTTTCTGCCAAGTAAATACATTTTTTCTGCCATGATAAAATCTGTAGAAATCAACAAAAATTGCAATAACTCGAACATTTGATTGTTGAATCCAAGTTTAAATTGCAAAGCTACGAATTGGCATTGAGTATACAAACAATTCAAGTCTCCCGATGGACAAGCTGACAGCATCATTTCAGCATATGACATCGTTTTTGATGACAGCAAAAAAAGCAAAAAATTTTTTTTTTGAACAGACAAGAAATGAATAGAGCCAAAGCCAAGCAATTTGCTTTGTGATTGTTTCTGATAGTCATACTCCGCGTGTGTGTATGTGTGTATGTTTGGTAGAAAACTATCTCTGGGCATGTCACATGGTTGACCGAAGCAGACTGACAGAAAAGCATCTGACAAACATTTGTCGTCGCCGGTTGACAAGCCCAGAAATGAGCAAAAGTAAATCGAAAATATGCATATGAAAAACGAATTTATTATCAAAAAAAAAACGAAAGCAACAAATATTTTGATAACTCGTCGTAGATAGTGCGTCCTGCGCCCTAAGCTTCTTGATTGTCGTCCAGTAAGACCTTAAAGGAGAACGGCTCAAAGGCGTAACCAGCGCCCTCATAGAACTTGCTCATGAACTCGACCCTATAAGAAACGGAGGCATTGAATTACTGTAAACTATTATAAATAACAGTATTATTTACCAATGCAAGCGTAGTGTGTGCAAAAAGGCCGAAAGACCCTCGATGAGCACCAGAATGCCAACCGTTAGTCCTGCCCAGGCTCCAAAGACAATGAAAATGGCAATGCTGCCTATGTAGTTGTGGAAAATAAATCCCTTGGAAAACACCATATTCCACAGCACTTCAGAGAGCTCTGCAAATAAAGCAGAAAATTGTTGGTTAGGTAATTATTAGGGTAAAATAGCAAAATTTAATGCTTAAAATGTGTTAAAATAATCCAACTTACGCGCATGGGCCAAGGACAAAGCCCAGAGTCGCAGATAGGACGCCGTGTGGGATATTGTGCTGAGCACATACTCAATTGTGTGAATGGCCTGTTGTATGAACAACTCGCCCGTACTCTCGTCCTCGCCACCGTGGCCACCATGGCCACCAGGTGGTGCAGCAGCAGCTGGTACTGGTGGTCCATTTGGTGCAGCTGCTGCAGATGATGCGATCGGTGCTGGTAAATGCTTTGGTCGCGTGGACAAGATGTACAGTGGCTTGCCAAGCAACATCCAGGGTATGCAGATAACAGCGACTATTACGAAGACCGTTTGTATCTGCTCCTGACCTTCAAACATATACTCCTTGCACCCAGACAATGGCTCCTGGTGTCCAAACAGCATCATGTTGATGAAAAGAATGAGTATGGAAGGAGCACAGCCGGGGGACAGTTCTTGTGAGCTGTTGTCGTTGTATGTGGCCCATTTAAAGAACATCATGAAGACCATGTATCCGAAGAGCAACAGAAGGAACAAAATTTGTGGCAGAAACTCAAGGAAAATGCTGGCATATTTGCGATAATGAACGAAATTCACAACCGACATGCAAACACCAAACATCATGTGAAAAACACCGATAATAATCGATAATTTCATTTTGAATGTATTCAGAAATATAATCTTATTATCGGCTAGCTGCCAAACAGGATCCAGGCCCAATGGATAAGTCTTGACATTGCTGGTTTTGGGTCTCATTGTCAAATATTCGATGCTCTCGTCGAGAACCGTCGAAGTATTGTACTGATTCTTCCAACCGGAGCCAAAGATGTTCATGGATTTGGAGAAGACATCGTTGTATATTAATCCCGTGTATAAGGAGAAGAGTCCCATGAGTAATATAATATAGCGACCTCCAAAGAAGATAGTAAATATCTCCTCCTTGATATGAGCCAATTGCTTCTCTTTGATAATCAGATAGGCGGCGAATGCAGCCAGAATTAGGCCATGGCCAAGATCACCAAACATCACGGCAAACAGAAAGGGGAATGAAATGCATGTGTAAAGAGCCGGATTCACCTCACGATACGACGCCATGCCATAGGAATCGACCAAGTTCTGGAAGCCACTGGTGAATTTGTTGGTGCGCGTAAAGGTCGGAGGTTGTTCATTGGTCGATATGACGTTCATAAATGCCGGAATGCTGCTCTCCGAGAGCTTTGTGCCGCGTGCCAGGGCCTGCTGAACTGTGGCCAAGTCCCTGTTAGGTACCCAGCCCTCGCCAATCAGACACTTTCCAGTCACATCCGGATTGAAATAGTTGAGTATGTGATAAATTGCTTTCATTTTCTTGACCATAATGGTCCAGCGTGGCAAGTGCTTGGCAGCGGAGCTCAGCACACGACAGCGATGATCTGCACTTTGATTGAGCACCAATTTAAGATCCTCCAGACGTGTATTCACATCCTTAATCATCTCCACGCGCTCGGCATGCGAACTGGGACAGGGATAGACATCGGCGTGATAACCAGCACAGACCTTCTTGATGCGCTGCTTCAGTTGCTCGCCCTGGAAAAAGGCCACAAAAACAGTCTTCAGCACCTGCCGATCAGACTCCGAATCCTCGCAGAGTCCGCTAATATCTTGGCGTCGCAAAAAGATGTTTCCTCGAGAAATGCGCCACAACATGCGCTCAAAGCTAAAGAAACGCTCCAGTTTGATCACACCGGCCACAAAGGCCAGCTGACCACGTTGTACACCAGCTGCAGTGGGATCATTGGGGTCGGTAAGGCGGTTCGAATCCAAATTCATGGCCTCTTGGTCGGAGAAGAACCCCTCGGTGTTCTCGAGCACATTCTTTAGCTCGTGCATGTGCCTGAAATTGGCATTCAAACTGGCTCCATTCGCCGACATTTCACGTAATTCGTTCTCGGTTTTCTCCAGCTGGGCTTCTAGGTCAATGATCTCGCGAGGATTGGGTGCAACTGGCTCCTGCTCTGGGTTCAATTCGGGCAGCGGGATCTCGTCCTTGCGCAACTCGTTCTCCACATAGCGAAGACGTCGCTCCATGTCATCGCAGCGTCGCACTTCGTTCACATATTTGCGCTGAAAGGAGTTGATTTGATCGTTGAGATCCCTGAACTGAACACAACCGCTTTCTCCCAACTCAGCAATGGATGCATAGGCCGCCTCGGGTTGTATGTACAACTGGACCAGGGACATCAGCTCGCTCCGGAACATGTCGCCCATTGTAAGGCCGTTTTGGTTGCGTCTATCTTCTGCAAACAGAAATGAGTTGCCGATTACTATCTGATTAGTTGAAGTGTTATTTATTAGTGGTGACTAGCCAAGGAGGTGGACACTAGTTCAGAGTGCTGGTATTAAATTAAACAATATTAGTCAACACTTTGATGGTCATAAATTTCGATTTTCATAACAATTCCTCAATAGTCTTATCAAGTTTTACAATTATTTTGTAAGCACGACATTTTATTGCGCCACTTTAAGTAGTTTAATAAGTGTTATCAATTTGTTAATTAAACTAAATTTATTTCGATTAATTGCTAGTCATATTTTACATTGATTTACTATAGAAAATATGTCTGTTAGTAACTATTTAAATAACCTACCGCTTAATTTAATTAATTGCAGTAATTTTGTTTATGAACACTTATCTTTAATTTCATTTTAAATATTTGTTAATAGATTCGTTAAGTAAATATTATTTTGATTACATTTAATTTTAAATTTTGATAAGCCTCCTTATCAGTTTGAATACGCTTCGCAATCTTTATTCGATTTGCTCGAATTATAAGAATATTATCAAACAATACTTTTAAATTAAGAATTACTTTAATGGTGTTTTATTTGCCATAATGTTTTACTATTGATGATACAATCTAAGCATGTCTGACGTGCATTGTTTATGGCCCCAATTTTTGACCCAATACCACACCTCACCCCATCGCACCTTAGCCCCGTTTACCTAAATCGATTGTGCATATGTGTAAATACTCAAGCTAAGCACAGATTAGATATCGAGGTCGGAGCTGATATGGCCAACGTTTCGCTTTTACCTGTTCGCCTTTGGGCATTATCTGGCCATGCAGGGCACGTTTATTATTTTGAAATTATTAACAATTACTGAGCAATCATTTGGTCTAAATAATTGTGCTCATATATAAGCCAGAAGTTTTACGTTACATTATTGTCGTCCACTTAGGATGGAGTGGGGCACAGGGAACAGGGAACAGGGAGCGGGAGTCGTTTAATGGCGACAGGCAGGATACAAGCAGTAGAAGTGTCTTGTGGCACATGAATAATGGCTCTGCTTGATAGCCATTTTGAAGCGAGTAGTAGTAGTATTTGAGATTATATAGATATATTTATGGCAGGGTAACTTCTGTGCTCTGCTGTGATTTTGTCTCGCTCGCATGTCTGGCAATAAACATGATTGATTCAGTCAATTTGGCTCTGCGGCCGATAAGAAGCCGCTGTCTGTGCCCGGTTTGATAATTGCCCCTGATGGCTATCAGTTTGTTGGGGCATTAAAGAGCCTTGCAATGACTTAAAGTTTATAATTTAGCACTGCAGGAAGTCTCACGATCTGGCAATGCGTCTCAAGTGCTTTAATCTTTTGAATTTCTAAATTTATATGCCCTTTTTAGAAAGGCGTTAAGAGGAGTTTGAACCTGAGATACAAGGTCAGTATTACCGTGCAGTAATTTTTGGAGAATAAAAAAACCTCTTTTAAATTTGAGTTAACTTTAAAGATTTTAAACTTTTTGCTTTATATAAATTTCCTTAAAATTTGCATTTACTTCTATGCTATTCCAATCAATTTAACCACAGCCTGCAATTTACTTGATTGAGTAAATGAATAGTTGAATTTATTGCTTATAACTCCGAGGTAAATTGCTTAATCAATGGTATTTACAAAGTTCTTCGACATTTTGCAGTGCTGTAAATCAGTGTACATGAAAATTTGCCTTAAAGTTGCCCATAAATCGTTTACAGAGCGGATACAACACGCAATAACCTCTCGCTCTGTGAACTGTTTTGCAGACTGGTATAAACCCCCCAAGGCATACGATAGCTGTTTGTTATGTGCACTCGTAAATGGAAACCATAATTATAGACTCGGATTGTGGCTCACTTTTAGCCATAACAGTTCAAGCATCGGTGCTTGGCTCATTAAGAAATCCGTTCATTGGCCGTAAAAGTATTATCGGTAAGGCAATAATTTCTATAACCATTTAGGAATATGTTAGGTGTGCGCGTGTGCGGGTGTGTGTTTGAGTATTTGTGTGTGCTTCACATGATCCATCACGTGCTCTGACGTCACTAGCTCAGTTTATATATAGTTTCACATTTGGTTGTAGACTATGTTTAATGAGCAAGCAATTATCAAAAATCAATTAAGATACGTTATCTCAAAACATGTCGCTATTAAGATTAACGTAATTGTCTTGAATAATTGCGCCCCATTGTGGGAGTGGCATAATGAGGCAGATTACAAGTCCGAGCTCTGTTTGGGGAATCATCGAGTGCCTTGTTAACAGCTGCTTACATTCTGTAGGATGATTGACTACATATAGATAGTTGTTGTACTTGCTTTCAGTCTTTTAACTTGGTCCCTTTTGTAATTGGTTTTATTGTTAAAACTTTTGGAGCTTAAATATTTTGTATATATGCGCTGGATAAACAGTAGCACAGTGTTTAATTTGTCTCTTGTTCTCGTAGCTTATCTGAAGAATTTTGATAACCTCGCTTGTTCGATTTAACCCGCATCTTTGCTCTGATAAAGGTAAGCAATTAAACATTTTTAAGATAACACTTGAATTCTAAGATAATTTGTCTCTTAGTTTTGTGACTCATTCTTGGTATTGAATCGTTTTCTGGGCACTTTTATACACTCTCAAGGACAAATGCGGTAAACACTTACATCAGTGAACCGTTAACGTTATAGAATTTTAATTTCTAATTCGGTTTTAAGTATTTTTAGGTTTTCCGTTGCTCGATTCTTCGCGACCTGCCAGCCCAACGGCGCTCTGTGCACTGTTCGATCACCTTAGCGCCGATAGAACTGGTAGCTTTCGCCAATTAAACTACGGTTAATCTACACCTGGCTCTCACACACACATGCAGAGAAGCACATAATCTGTGCGCCTTTTTTATCTCGACACACAACAACGTAAACACTTTGCGATTTCTGTGTGTGATTGCGTTGCCCAACAAGCGGACAACGCCTTTGATAGACGTATTGTGTCCCGGGAAGCTTATCAAATTGTTTAACGGTGTGTGCAAGACCCGAAACTGAAACAACTAGAAGGGGTTACAAATAATTGGACCGACTGAAAAAGTCCCCGTACTTCTTTTAGAGTAAACTACACGCAAAAACATCAAGTATAAGCGGTGAGGTCTGCCTAATTGAGTTCTTAGAACTATTTTCCTAAAGCTGCTTTACTATTACTAATTCTATTGAAATTAGTTGGTCTAAATATTAAGTAAACTTGGAATGCCTGTCACAAATACCTCCGGTATGCTTGACTATATAAAGCCGACTTTTAAAGCTGATTGTAAATTAATGTACCAAATTTTATTGAACACGTCTACTTACACCATCTTGACAAACTTGGTAGACCCAAATACTTTATCAACTGCACGGTCTAAATAAAACAACACTTCAGCATGCTAACAGCCATATCAATTGGATCAATGATTGAGCATAAGCACGAGTTTGCTCAATTGCAGTCCATATCGATCTTGACAACATTGAAGTTATTCAATTACTGGCATAGAAATACTATAGTTAAGTTAACATTTGATGACCATGAGCTGAAATTTTGACACATTTTAAAATTGCATTTGCTTGAAAAATTGATAATGTACACAAAACACACTCGATCAATTTTGGAATGTTATTGTAGCACTTGAGTGCTGCAATTCTTTGATCTTAACTTGTTGATAAATTAGTTTTCTATGGCAAATTGTGTGTATAGCATTTATTTGTTAAGGCACTTAAAATGTATTTATATTAGCATTTTATTATCACAATTATATGGCATTTAACAAAAATGGCAGTGACAATTCGGAAAGTGGGAATTTTTAGGAAAATCCACTATTTTAATAGCTGTCCATAAAGCCGTAAAAAACCCAATGTTAAAGATAAAGTGTCCCTACAAAGAGTATGCCTATAGTTTAATATGCTGGCATCGAGCTTTCGCAGGGTATGCGTCGTTTATCATAATAGTTACGACTATGATTCATGTACATTTCGAATGGCTTTTAAATAGACCACTCGATATCGTGGGATTACGAAACCTTTACAATGAGTCAATAATAAATCATGAGCACAAAGTCCTACTTTGATCTGTTATCAGCACCGTGGCTTACCTGTTGATAACACAATTAGTTGACTCTGTAATGCAACTGGATTACAATTAGAATTAAATTGTTTGCGTTCCAGTTCTGCGATGGCATTATGTCTGATCAATTGTATTGTAGCAAAGTCTCAAGTGGATTGTTTATCAGCGATTCTCGAGAGAATTTCTTATCGCGCGTCACGTGCACTTGTCACCACGCCTCCACTTGTAGCCCCAAGTACATTGTACATACCGTGTAGTTGTAGTGTAGTGTACTAAATATATACTATAATTTATACTATATGCTCAGCTGATTCATTTGAAGCACTTTGGCAACTTACGCGTTTGTCGTATCGTAAATTTTAAAGGCGGTGCAATTAAAAGACACAACCACTTACCAATTAATTTTGTAGCCTGTTGCCATCATATGATTGGTTTATTGTACATTATTTTGGCCAAAAAACGCTTGCGATTTCGTGTTGTTTTTTACGTCATTTCGGTTTGCAAAGAGTAAACTTTCGCTTGAATTTACTGGAATTGCGATGCCACAATCTGTGTCTGCCGCACACTCGTGTGGCACAATTGGCGGCTTTTAGAGCATTATCTGCTCTTAGCTGACGCAGTTCTGTGTGCGGAGGAGTTTCAATTTGGAGCGTCATTTCAGCAGTAGCAACCACTTGAATGATAAGGCAAAAGCGCTGATAATATTATGAGTTTTTCTTTTTTTTTTTTTTGGCGTGGCTTTGCCATTAAAATTTTCCAGTTAATGAGCTTAAGCATCATATATTATGCTAATTAAATGAGTTCACTGCTGTTTTTCACACGTATGTGAGTTTCACTTTCCATGTGTGCGCGTGTGTGTGTGTGTGTGTGTGTGAGTGACCACAAATAAATTGCATGCAACTTTTGGCACATAAAACTGCAAGAGTTGCTCCTGCCACGATGCCGCTAATGCCACATAATGAAGCTGATAATGGCCAACACAACTGCACAGAACGGAGCTAAAATTGGGCTGCAAGATGAACAAGGATACAACTGGTTGGCCACGTTCAACATTTTGTTGGTGCAACATTAAAAGCTGCCGCATCCGCCAATGGGCCAAAATGGCGGACTGGCAAACAGAAGGCAGCTAATGTGCGTCACCATTTCGTCTGTTTTTGTCGGCATGGCAACAACGGGGGAAACAGAAACAGTAACAAAGCAACATCTACAATTGCCAGACTGCCATAGAGACAGAAAGACAGACGGATAGACAGACATCCAGAAGGACAGGAGCTGCATTGTATTGCAACACGAACGTGGCCAATAACTAAGTTGTTGCGTTGGTTGTGTGTGGATTAGTCTAATGCCAATATGTAGCAACAAAATGGTCTGGCTACCTAAGTGCTTTTTAGTGGTGTGCAGCCAATCGGATTTTGATGTGTTTAGCGCTGAAAAGTGCTGCATTTTCCGAGCCATTTTCTTTTGCACTCGTAGTCGAGGGTGCACATGGGTATCCAGTTGGCAATGTGGCTAACAATAAAGCTTCGTTATCGCGTTACTCGGGCAACAATCTGCAATCAGTTGGTTAACGTATGGTGCAATTTATCGTATCATATAAAACTATATATCCACACACTTACGGCGCAATACATGCTCTTAAACTATGTCTATACTACGACATAAATGCTAAAGTATTCTGTGAATAAAAGTCTAATAAACAAAGCCTTGAGTTATAAATAAAGCCAATAAATTAGAGTACGTATTGTCGAACCATTTCAATTCAATTAAGATTGCATCAATTGTTTATTTTGCATTTAATAAAGTCTAACTACTGCAATATAAAAGTTGAGTGCTACAGTAAAGTCTTCTCTCCCTGTTTTGAAAATAAAATAAAGTAATATTACGTTCCCCATTCCTGCTCGATTTCACATAGCTAATGCACTTTATAGCGCATAAAATAAAAACGAATGTTTTATAAATAACAATGGGCAAATGAAATTAAAGAAATGTTGGCGTGTGCCGACCAACAAACAAAAAACTACAAATAAAAAGAAGTCGAAAAAGAAATTTCCAAAGTTAAACGAAGATTAAATACACTAATAAATTGCACTTTGGGCATGCCTATAACTCTGATACGTTTTGTATGACTATGTAAGTATACCCTCGGCGAGAGTATGAAAAGAAGTCTGCCTTTCAAGGGCTGCTCAAAAATAACAGCCCAAAAGTGTGCTACGTAAAATTTAACATTAATAGCGGCAACAACACCTACAGCTACAATAACAACAACAATGGCAACAAAGATGGCGACGTCATTTCGTATTTATTGTATTACCTTTGTCAGCATATCTAACATTTTTGGTTATTGTAGTTGCCCTTCCTGACGCCTTTGTTGTTTTTGTTGTAGTTGCCACTGTTGGTGTTGTTATTATTTTCTTTTTCCCTTGGCTATATTTTTTTCCAGACTTTTTTTGACGTTTAATGCTTACTTATTATTTTTTGCTGCCGGTTTTACTGTTATTGCCGTGCTGCCGTGGTATGCGCTCATTGTTTTTCGTTACCATTCAAGATGAAAAATCCAATTTTCTGCTTAAAGCGTTTTCCGTTGTAATCCGACCTCAACCCCAAAAAGAGATCACAACCCTAACGGGCTCCAAATTCACAAAAGGGTTCGCAAAATGCATTATATTGTTGTGTTCTCTGTTGTTGTCGTAGTTGTTTTTGTTTTTGTTGTTATTATTATTATGTTTTTCGCCACTTTCGTTTCGCACTATTTGCATAATTTGTGCGATGCGCAGGAAAAATGTGGAAAAGCGCGTTAATACGCAGCACCACATGGAAAATGAATTGTGGCACAATTGCTGCTGGTACGCTTTGGATTTTATCCTCATCTAAATTGCAATTAAATTGTTTTCTTCTTCATACCACATAAATCTTATTTATTCATCATAAGTGCCAAAATTGTTTAAATATTATTTTAAGCAAATATTAGTTACTTAAGCTCCATGACACAAATTCCTAAGAATTCTTTACTATTTATTTATTTCAATTGGTCAATTTGATGAATCTGCCATTAATTTCAAAATATTTGTGGACAACTAAGCTTGAGCTGATAGTAAATTTCAGAAAATGCTTTAAAATTTACATTATGGCCACAAAACAAATAATTTCAGTTGTGCTTTAGCTTAGCCATTATTTAATTTAATTTATTTCAAAGCATTTTTGGCATTAACAATGATATTTATGCGCCAACAAGATGATAAATGTGCAAATGAGCACATAAATATTTCCATTTGCCGACAAAAATGAATGTGTTTGACAAATTTCAAACCAAGAGCGAAACTAAAGCAGCAAATGCTGGTGAATGTTGGTGTGGTTCATGCACACAAATACCCAATTATTAGCATGGCTTTTGAGAAATACTCATACGCCACATTGTGTGCCGGTATAACTGCAGCGCATATCAGTTTCCATTGAAAATTCGAATGTGCTGCGTCATGTCAGCCATAAACGTCAACTGTTGCGGTTTCCCTCCACCCTCCACCCTTTGCCCTCTACCGTCTACTGGGTTTCCACAGCCCTCTAACTATGCGTTGTTGTTTTTGGCTGCAGCTTGTCTCAATTTGCTGCCACACTGCGTATGCGCAACTCTATTATACGATTATTTTTTATATTCATTTTCATTTTCATTGTTATGACTCGAGTGTTATGGGCCAGCCTGTTGCGCCTTTTGCATGCGTTGCTCCTCTACTTAAATTGAATTGTTAAAGAATATATTTTACAATTGGACCCACTGGATTCGTTAACTATACATGTGCGTCGGCATTTTACTCCTGATTGCATTGTGCTCGACGGCTATTAAATATTATATTTGTACGTATAACTATAGGCATAAAAGTGTGGAGATAAGTGAATTTTACATATTTTTAAACGTCAAAAAATTAATATGGAATTCATAGTACACAAATTAGTCATAAACCTTTAACTAAAATTGCTGGGGTCAATAAATATTAGGAGTTGTTCAAAGAGAATTAAATTTTCAGGTCGGTTTTCTTTGTTCTATTAAATATCCACCGCATAGTGACACATATGTCATATACTGTTGTATATTTTTTGTGTTCTTGCTTTTCTCTCAACGATTTATTTCGTTACTTCGCAGAATATATGTACTTGTACTCAGATTGCAATTGCCATTTTGGAAAATCAAATTTCCCTTGCGAAAATCTTCAAAAGCAAGCGATACTGATTTACGCCGTTGCTCGCGCACAGACCCTGCAGCCAATTTCGCGCTATGCCACGCGTCAGGCAACCAGCTACGCCAATCCTTTCTCCTCCCCCACCACACCTCACCCTACCCCACCAATAACTCTGCCGCATTCACTGTCAACTACGACACGTTGGAAAACGCGCACTCTGCGCAATCTTTGGACGTAACCAACAATAGAGTGATTGGGTACGGGACAGAGGGGGGTCGTGCGAAAGCCAAAAACTTTGCCGCCCTGCAGAAAGTTTTGGCCGCAAGGTCGCTTAAAACTCTAGTATATTCAAAAAAGGAAAAAAAAAATCAAAATAAAAGGTTAGACGTGTGGCGGGCGCGCTCTTCAAATTGGTTTTATTTGAATTAAATTTTGTTTTATTCCATTTTGGGTGTGGGGTGTGGGGCGTGAGGCGATGGGCGAGTAGGCGTGTCAGCATTGCGTTTGGCCTTTTTTGCTTCAATTGAATTTGACTGCTGTCAATCACGCGCTGCATACGCTTCACTTGGCTCTAAAATTCAAATTTTATGCTAATTTTACGCAGAACGATCAGCGTGACATAGGCAACAAAGAAGAAGAAGCAGCAGCAGACAGAGAGATGGCACCAAAGCTGGTTTCAGCGTTGGCACAAAAAAAAGGGTTAAATGTGTTAAATATTGATTGGTTTAGCTTTAGCTTGCCTTTGATACGTTGCCAAGAGAACGAGTACACAACCGAGATAGCAAAGAGTGCAAAACAAGAGGAAAGGCAAAAAAAGTGACGCTCAAACGACGTTTTAAGCGCGCTCTTAAAAAGAGATTTGTCAACAGTTGCAATGCGACAGAAGAGGACAAAGAGAGGCTGTAGCTGTGAACAGAGTCGGCGGGGAGAGGGGAAAAAGCTGCGGGCGCGATTTTGTCGAGCGCAGAAAAAAAAAGAAGAAACTAAACCATGTCAGGCGAAGCGGCGTTAATTTGCTTTTGATTATGCCATGACAATGGAAATGGGCGACTAAACGCCAAACAACTCTTGCCTTTAAATCAACAACAGCAGCGGCTGTTCCCCCGGCTTTCAGCATTCCAGAAAATCAGCAAAAAGGGTTGGAAAAGGCAGTAAAATGGGAGTAGTTTCCAGTGAAAATATATGCGAATTATAATTTCATTTAATGTCTGATTTAGTTTAAAGTTGTAAATTTATTTCTATATATTTATTTTCATAGTGAAAACTATTTTTCCTCGGCTTCCTTAACTTAACTTACTTTTTTCCACTTTTAAAACTCATGTCGTCTTTTGTGTAACTCTGATTTAGTTTAAAGTTTTTTTATTTCTATATATTTATTTTCATAGTGAAAACTATTTATCCTCGGCTTCCTTAACTTAACTTACTTTTTTCTATTTTTAAAACTCATGTCGTCATTTTGAGTAACTTCATCACGGCCGTTTTTTATTTTCCAATTTGATATTATTGTGGGTTTAGGTAATTTATAGTGCTGCTTGAGCTGATGTTGATAAATTGTTGACTGCCAGGGGTTAATCCGGCAAAACCGAAGGCAGTTTTCCTTTTCTTTATGTTTTCACCGGTTTTCCTTTTCTTTTTGGCTTTTGCTTTTGTCAAGGTGTGTGTGACCATCTGCTTTGTAGTGCAATACACCAAGTAGGTGGGCAGGTGTATGTGGGTTTATGTGTGTGGCGTGTGCAGATAATCTACAATAATAAATTTATTGGCAGGAATTTTTGATTTATTACGCATATCAATAATACAAATATATATGCGTATAATATATAAATAGCTCTCCCTCGACTGACACTAATGATCTGACGTTTACCTTTTTATACCCAGTGCTTAAGAAATGTGTGTTATGTTTTTAAAAAAGCTGCAGTTGTTTTTTATTTTACAGGGTATCTCAGGCATTGTGCTTGTTTATTTGTTTTGGTGTAGCGCGTGTTCGAGCGAACAAAAGAAACTCAAATGAAGATTCCGAGTATAATGCTTAAGTTTACAGTGTTCCCAGGGAGTATTAAGAATATAAGAAAGGGGTGAATACATACCTCAAGCCTTACGGCTTATAGCCTACAGCCTTGAGACTCAGATAGGCCATTGACGTCGCGTCGAGCCGAGTCACTAGTTACCCTTTTCCGGTATTTCCACACCACATTCCGCTTGGCGCCCCCTTATTGTTAATATTATTAACATGGATTTTTACAAGCCATAAACCCATATTTGGCCAGGGCCAAGCCTTTTGTGTTGCCACCATAAAATGCCAAGGCGCCCAGCTGTGTTCAGTTACCCCAACTCCCATTGCTGCTCTCCCCTCAGCCCCTTCGACACCCCCCTTTGGAAGGCAACTCCTTCAGTATCCACTTCGTGCTGCCATTTTATTAGCGTGTAAAGTTTGCCTTTCATTTCATGCCGTCACCGGGTCGCCTTAAGTGGCTCGGTTCGCTATGCACGTTTTCAATATATATCTCATATTGTTTGGCCGTGCGCCGAGCGTGTTTATTTGCTCAGTGGTATTTATACACGACTCGAGTCCCCGCTTTCTCAAAGCGAAACTGGAACTGCTTCTGGTCATGAGATTGCTTCTCTCCCTCTACTCCGACTACAACAACGGCTTATGCATAAGATATTGAAATGACCCAACTACTTATCAACACCCGCACACAACTCTCACCGACTGTTATTAATAACGTGGCCCAGTTTTTTCTTTTTTTCCTCCTCTTTTTTATTACAGATATTCAGCTTGTATTAAGGTGCAGCCTTTCGTATCCTTTTCCGAAAACTTTTCCACTATAAATCTTTAATGTTTGCTTTCTCAATATGAGAATGCTGACGGTGACAATCATTAAATTTGACTGGGCGTGTCACTCTTTCAGCTGATTAAAAATACATAATTAATTTTGTGAACTTATGCGCGTATTTGCTGACACGAAATAACTATAAAAATCTGTATGGCTTGGCAGTGATATCATTTCGAATAGGATAGTTTTGTATAACTTATAGACTTACTCAATGTTTAGTTTAATAGAAAATTCATTATTGAACTGAATATATTAGATGACATTCCAATTTCTTTTTAAATTAAAAAATTTTATACTTGAAATCATTTTTTAATACTGTTAATATTTTTATAATTCAATTGACACTATTAAATTTTGTTTATCGATAGATACTCAAGTTTATAGTGTTGTAAAATGTTTTAATGCACACTCAAAGTGTTTAAAGCTTTTTTGTAGCAGCTAATCAAAATCACGTTTCGTATTACTCCCGTAGTTTATTTCGGTGTAACAGCAAAGCCATCAACTTGTGGCTGAAATCAAGAAACATTGCTCATCGCACTCTCTCTCTCTCTCTCTCTCGCTCTCGCTCTCAATCTCTCTGACTGCATTCCCTGACAACAACAACGGGCAACAAAAAAATGAAAAAAAAGTCACATAAATTTCCAACGTTGACCGCAAACGTGCGACAACAACGAGTGCATCGAGGACTCTGCGTGTGTGTGGCAGAGTGTGTGTTGTGTGTGTTGTGTGTGTGTGTGTGGGTTTCTAATAAAATGAGTTGTCGAAAGCGGTGAACAACAAGCAAGCTGCAAATATATTGACTGACAGGCTGTAGGGCTGCAGCAGTCGAGTGTATGGCGACTTTTGAACGTTGACTTGGATATTGAGTGAGTGGTATGACATGTGTGGGTGACTGTGTGTGAGTGAGTGAGTGCTGTGTGCTGCGAGAGTGAGTAAATGACTTTGCAAATGGACATGCCAAAAAAATGTAAAGCAGTCACATGTGGCCTCTGCCTGGAAACTCGTTGCACTGCAAGTCCAATCATAGCCATTTCTCGGACCGAAACTCAAACTGGGCTTTTGCAGTTTTTCTCCGCTGTGCCCCCGTTTTCCTCGGTTTCTGTTAACAAATGTGCCGGCAACAGTTACACGCTGTGCCTGGAACTCAGTTAGAACTGTGTGTGTGTGACTATCTGTCCGCCTGTGTGTGTGTGTAAGTGTGGGTTTTGAAACCCACAACAAAGCGGAAACGTATTGACAACGAAGGAAATGGACTTAAGCCATGATTTATAGTTTACGGATTTTCCATTTAAGTTTATTGGTTTTCTGTAAATGCAACTGGCCAAAAAAAAGCATGTGCATAGCAAGTGGCCTGCAACATAAGCTCATTCAACTTCTCTACCGCCCAACACTCCTTCCCGTCCCTCCCCATCCCCTAGGCCATCTCGCATCTCTCTGCAGCGTCAAGAGTCTTACATTTGTATGTATTTTTACAAAGTTGTGTCTGCTTTCCCAAACTTTATTTGGTTTCTCGGCGTACAGGGGAATTGCTTGTTAGCCTTGGTTAGATTGTTAGCTGCTTAACTGCTTTGCTTGGCAGTTGTTGAATTTATGCTACATTCGGAAATTCTTTATAATTCACGACTGCCATTTAGGGACGGAAAAGTGAACAGTATTTTAGATCAGAAACTGCATCTAATATAGGTCTCACTTTTAAGTAGCTCGTTAAATGGATAGTCAAAGCTGCGGAGAAATGTGGGAACAAATTTTAATTTGTTCAGCCAACAGACAAAATGGGATCAATTCCTGTCAGAAAGGAGTTTAATTTAAGGACAAGAATGACTAAAGAGACAAACACAGCTGCCAATAAGCGGGAGAGAGAAAGAGCTAGTTAGAGGGAGATGGGGACACTGTACAAACCACAGTGATATGTGTGTGTGAAGTGGCAAAGGTGAAAATTCAAAATCAGCAACAATAAATGCAACCAGACGACATCTCGTAATGTTTTCCTCCCCTGCACTCCTCTACCTTCCTTCTCTTGTGGCTAAGCCAACATGCTGCAAATGGCTTAGCCAAGGCAAGAGGAAAGCTCTGCACTTAGCAAGTGCCAAGGCGCTGTCAGCATAAAGTTCAGCTTTGGTCTAAGCAGCAGCACTGCACACAGGGTTGACCAACTAGACAGAGACAGAGCGAGAGCTGGATCGGAAGGCTGAGGAAAAGAGAAAGGTAAAGGGAGAGGTAGTGTATCTCGAAAAAGCTGAAGCTGTGACTCTAGCTCCGAATCCGTCTCAGGCTCCGACTCAGTCTCTGGTTGAACCGGCTACGGCTACACATCATCAATCTTCTTAGACAGCCGCACTCGTTGGCTGCTGCATCAGTTCTCTGTGTGCCGAACGTGCTGTCGTTTCCTGGAACTGCTGCATCTTCCCTCCTCACTCTATTTCTTTGCTGCTTACAATTTTGTCGCTGCATGTTGCCAACCTTTTTATTGGACCCTGTACAAGCAAGAGAGAAGTGTTCTGTTGGGTTTGCCAGAATATGAATTTGAATTCTTGTCTCTCATAATTGGAGACCTTTTCTATTTTAATGTGGTTTATGCCATATCCTTTATCTAATAAAACTAATATGCTTCCGCTTAACGTACAGGGTCTTTTTCAGTTGGCTCGCCCTCGTGTTATTTATTTTGTTTTTGAGTTATGCTGCCCCTTGCCAAGTTTCCAAGCTACCAAGTCACCAAGTTACCATGTTGTGGTCGTTGACAGTCGTTGACTTCTCGTGCTGCATCAACTTGGCCAAGAGTATGAGGGCTGAGCTCTCTATAAACCAGGGCTTGCTGCTTTGCTGCTCTTGCACTTTGTTATTAATGCGCATTTAAGTTTTTTGTGTTTTCCTTATACTTTTTTTTTGCTTTCGAACTTTTTTTGGTCCCTGTAGCCGCGACACGACTTTACCTTTTTGGCTTCTGCTGTCGTTTGTGCTGCTGTGACTGCTTTGGCTTTTGTGTGCTTTCTAATTGAGGAAACATTAAAAGTCAAGTTCTGGCTGTGCCGCATTGTTATAACCCAGAAAAACACGAGTGCAATGCAGTAGTCAATGGCATCAGACTGGGGCAAAATTACAATCAACTTTTTTAGTTACTCTCATTCTCTGTCTTCCCCCTTATCTCTCCCTATCTCTCTTTCTTTCGAGCGTGTGTTTGAAATAAAATCTGTAATAAAGTTTTGGTCTGACATTAGCTTGGTTTGACTTTTTTGACTTGCTGCTTGTTCAGTGCACAATTGAAAGCCATTGAAAAGGCGTTGTCACAGGGAAATGCTAAAGGCACATCAAGCGCTCAATTAACTAGTTACAACTCAACAATGTTCACCAGTCACTCCTCTGCACCCCTCTGTCTATCACTCGTCTTAGTCTCGGTATGACAGTGGCACATTAATCATTTTAGCATACAATAAAAGCTGTTGCCAGGCAACTGCACAACTACACACTCTAACGAGCCAACTAAGCAGCTAAGCAACTTCTGACAACTTCAAGCCGTGCTTCTCTGGCTCTGGCGCTGGCTCTGACCGTGGCCCAAAGCAAATGGCCAGCGATTATGCGAGTTTATAATAAAGCCGAAGAATGGCTTGAGAAAAAAATAAGATATAGAAATAAAGGAAATTCCACGGCTGCATTGTCTGAGTATTTTAGACAAAGTCTTTGCTTGAGCTGTCTATAGGGGTGTGGTGGGAGGAGAGGGAAGTTGGTAGGTGGGGGTGTGGCCGCCATTTGTCAAGCGTAGTTTGCTCTGTCGGGTCGGCAGTTGCTTTATCACTATCTCTCATTCAGGCACACAAGTCATTTATCATTTATGCATTGCATCATACATACTAGTAGGAGTAGTAGTACACTGGAAAAAATAACAAAATTATGGTAATGCAATTAAAAACAGAACGCAAAACATAAGTAAGAATTGTAATAGTTCAGACTAAACACCTCAAAGTTGTGATACCAATATTTAATAACTCTTGATTTTGAAACACATGTTTTTTTCCAGTGTAGGAGTAGCAGAAGCAGTAGTAGTAGTAGCCTGACATTATATGACGAATATCGAGGTCGCCAGCAGACACAATCATGGCACAAGGATGTGGATGCGTGCCGAACACGATAGTGACACTCCTTTGAGCAGTGAACCACTAAGCCTGAGTTGATTTGCAAAGCCATAAGCAAGAGGTTCTTGGCAAGCAGAAGATAAGGGGTGGGGCGGAGGGTAGCAGGGAACCGTTACAAACAAAACCCAAAGCGTGTATGACATTTCTGATTTCGAAGGACATCCGACGGTGCATGGCTTAAGTTTTGACAGCTATCTTCTCGCCACTCACACAAAATTTATCAATACGTGAGCCAGAATGTGTTCACTTTGAGTGTACACATTATACATGCCATCAAATAAGTTTTGTGTGACCGAAAATGAAATATGGTTGGCAGTTAATAAGGACACTCACAGCCAAGCTTTACATGTCCCATTAAAGGCACCACAAAAAAACAGAAAAAAAAGAAATGAGAAACCCTCCGACTCAGTCTCAGTCTCAGTCTTGACCTTGTGGGTTCTCCACACTTGATTGATAGACAACAAAATGAATTTTTCATCTAACCTCCTCGATATTAGCCCATGTCTTCAGCACCCACTACACACAATTGCCAATGCCTCTCGATTAATGTTTGTTTTCGACCCAGGACCCAGGCATTAGCACGTGTGTAGCATGGCACACAATTATGCTCCCTCTGCTTGCTTAGGTCTCGACTGTGTAACAAAGACGTTTGCCAAATTAATTTTCATTATATTTTGCATTCAGAGGTCGGTGGAAATATTCACAGCAAATCAAACACAACTTAATCGATAAGTATTTTCAAGTTTGGCTCAAATTGGCAACTGGGTGCTTTAGTTTTCTCTGGCTTGTGTGCACAAGTTTATGGGCCGGAAGTCAGTTTATGGTATTTGTATACCTCACAAGGGCAGTTAGTGATTGCTGTATTTGCTTGTAAAATGTGTTAATAGATTTTCACATACAAATGCGTATGTGTGAGTGTGTGTGTTTGCTGGCTAATGCAACAGTTTCCCAAAATGCTGTCAGAAGCAGAAACACTCGTGTTGTGTGTGCCTCGGACATTAAAATGCCCTTAACAAATTATAACGCATTATTTGTATTGTATATTATTAGTGTATATATGTTATGATCAACATATTGTCGCTTTATGTACATGTTTACTGTATTTAATTACAAAGTGCAATGGCATTTTCTTTGTGCCAATTAATACTCACCATATGCCAATGAGTTATTATTGAAATCCTCGAGGCCATAAGACGGCAAATTCCTGAATAGAAATGCAAGCAAAATAATTATTGTACAGTAATTAGCAGAAATTAGGCAATTGTAAAAGCCAGTACAAAACTTTTCAACGTATGTGGGAAACTTAACCATTGTTTTTCATTCACTCAATTAATTTAATTTAAAACTTGATTTAAAGCTTCACTCGATTTTAAATGACAGCGATATTGACTTTTACTCAATTTCATCTCACTGATTTGGTCATTGGCCAAATGGAAAATTAAAAGAGAAAAGCCTTGCCATCGGCTTAAATAAATTCAATTAAAATTGTCAGCAGGTGCAAACAATTGACGATTGCGTGGTTTATTCAATTATCAATTTCACTGTAGCATACTTTTGTGCGTTTGGCTTGAGCAATTAAACAAATGCGGGAAAGACTCTAAAGTAAACACTGTACTACATAAAGGCGAGCAGAATTGAACAAAATCAATGGCTGCGTTCAACTGTCGTCTGCATGCGCTAAAAACTACCTTTTGAAAATTGTCCAAAATATAAAAAAGAAGTAGAAACGAAAGGAAACCATTCTATTTGCATTGTCGTGCTCGTGCTCAATGCTATTTTTGTGAATTCCTTGCAGACCCTGTAATTAGAAGGAGTGCAATGGTTAGTAGAAATGGGGAAATCTTAGACAACCTAACAATAGGACTATTTGATATATACAAGTTAAGGTTTAGAATAGTAATGAATTCTTATTGGCATTTTAAAATATGACCTCTTAAGTTTGGATCTGGTACAGGGCTTTCTACAGTCGACTCTCTCCACCATTGCCTTTCCTCCAGTTTTTTGTGCATAACGTGATATTGAAAGCCAGAACAGTCTGTGGCGAAGAGTACACAAATCCAATGCCAATACCAATACCAGTACCAGTACCAGTACCAGTACCATTCCCAAACCCAATTCTGGCTGGTTAGCAGAGTCGCAGCCAGCGCATTATTTATGCATGCAATGCTCTTTGAGTCTGCCGCAGTTATTGCCGTACGTCCGATACCGGTTTTCTACGGGTTTTTGTGTCGCAGACTGTCGCGGGTGCACCTTCATTTTATTTTTATTGAACTTCAATGGAGTCATTGATCTTTTGCGCCAGACTTTGTTTATTGCAAATGCTGGCTGCCAGTATGGCCGTACACGTCCAAGTTGGCTAACTCGCTCTTTAAGCCCATTACATTTTAAAGGGGCTCAACGAGTTTGCTTGGATTTGACTTGGCAGTTCATTGTGCCCATAAGTCATGCTGATTGTTTAATGTTGTCAACACAAAGTGTTGAGGTCTCCCACTGCCCTGCCCCACGACTTACAAAACCAACCGCCAACAATAACAATAACTTATAAGAATTGATTATGCTGAGTCTGCAAACATAAATCGTCCTCGGTTCGCCCAGATAAAGCGACAACAAGCGTCCTTTGCTTTCAACATACTTATATGTACTGTTGTTAAAGCCATTTTGTGGTTTTGGCCAAGTTTAAGTAAATTCCCGTTCCCACACACATTTCACATCTCGTTCTCCATTTTTTATTTCGTTTTGCTTCTCACACAGTTTCTAGCTAAAAGTTTCACTTTTATAGCTTTTAATAAAAAGTTTTTATGCTGCTGTAGATTTAATTAGAGCCATCAATCAGTTTCCAACAGTCGTCAGCAAATAATCTTTATAGCCTCTGCATCATTAGTACAATTTTCTTCCCATTTATTGCTGCAGTTTTGATGCTTGGCTGCTCTCCTTTGACAAATCTGCACGTGCGTGCTTTAACAAATTTAGCAGACTGAATTGAAACCCTGAAAAAATCGTAAGAAATATTTATTTGACTTCAATTAAAACCACAGGAAAATAAACCTTGAAGCATTACGAGTTTCTTTGCACTTAATCTTAGCTAGTTTTTTCCAGTGTATAAGCTCATAGCATTTATAAGGCACTCTAGCAGATAACTAGATAATAATATAGTCAAGTGTCTGATATAAATGAAATTCAGCACATCCCCAGTCCCTCCTTGATTTGATAAATTCAAAGACAAGACCTTACAAACAGGTCGGACAAAGCCTCCCACATAATAGATCAAATACTCTGCTCACTATTTGCCTCTTCCACCAACCCACCCCACACAAAAAACTACCCTCAGAGTAAGCCCGTAAAATATGCTCACGTTTTGCAGGATACCGGGGGAAAATCATAGTCATAAAAGCGGCAAATCATGTCCGGGGTTCAAATTGGGGGAGTGGGTAGTGGGAAGGATCAGTTTTGTCTAAGTAAAAGTCAAAGCATTTTATTGATGTGCAAAATGCATGAAATTAGAATTTAAAGTGTGCCGAAAAGTTGACAGCCAACACATTCCCACAGATCCTTTAAGCTCCTTCGCCGCTTGTGGTTTGTCACAGTCAACGCTGGTTGGGTGGTTGAGTTTCAGTGCATCGAAATGCAAATGTAAAAGGCAAATAATTTATTGAAACTAACTTAATTACTGGGTACAGCTGCATACGCTATATGGCCATAAAGAAATGCTAATTGAATGGCATTGCAGTCGCTTTCTAACTCAATAAAAAAGCAATTTGTGTGCGTGTGTTCGTTGCGTATTCCATTTAGCAATTTCGTATGCACAAATCATTTTAAAATAATTAAATAAAAATATATAAAAGGATGCTATTGAATAAAAAATTGTAGCATAAAGGATCATATGTATATGTATGTATAGAAAAGCGCCAAATAAAAACCATAATTCGTCTATAAAAATATCGTAAAAAAGTCGACACACAGTCACACACAAGCATACATCTGCAGATCCGAAGCTGGGTCGGATTCCAGGTCCTGATGTTGGCGCTGGTATGGCCCCGGGGCGGGCACTTCTGTTTTTCATGTTGCGGCTGCTGTAAACCGAGCCACTTAATGACTTCCGCCATAAACTATTTTCGGTTCAGCTAAATTCCAACAACTTTATTGCCAGCGCACAAAAAGGCAAAGGCAACGGCAACGGCTACGAGCAGCACACAGGCCACAGAGAAACGACAAAAATTGGCAATGTTCGCTCTGTGCACATACAAACACACATACTTATGTATAAATAAATATATTTGTATATATGTATAGTGTAGCAGCCAGCCATGGCACATACATATTCTTATGTATAAACGGGAGAAAGAAGTAAGAAAAATTTTATGTTTGCACAACATAAACAACATTATTTCTTATGGTCGAAACGAGCAGCAAGCAGAGTAGAGAACTTTCTCTCTCTCTCTCCCTCTCTCTCTCTCTTCTCTCTCTCTTCTCTCTCTTTCTTGTGCTCCTTCTGCCCACCAGCTAGTGAACTTGCCATTTTCCTGGCACCTACACAAGCGTAAACGGCAACGAAAAATTAATGACGCATAAGCATACAAGAAATATATAAATCTCACTTGCTCTTGAAATCATTTTCTTTAGAAATTTGGCGGGAATCAAAATTATTATTACGATTGCTCAGATAAGCAGCAATTAATTATTGGGCTGTTTTTCAACTGGCATTTAAATAAAAGAAGTGGTGCCTACTTAAGTTGGGGGCGCTCTCGAAAGTATGCTGTACTTTTTTGTGAACACTTTCAGGTTACAATGAAAACTGCAATTACCTTGCCAAATAAAGTAGCAGCTTATAATTTTACTACAATAAAGTTCAGCCATTTTCTCGGTGCTGCATTGTCGGCAGTTAATCAACTGATGGACAGCAAAGACAACAGAGACACACAACCTTAAGCAGTATAACATCCTTTGCTCTTCCCTTAATTCGTGATTAAAAATTTAATTTGTAATTTCACAAGCACATAAACAGCTTTTCAGGTAAATAAATGAAATTCAGCTGGCAACACACCAAGCCATGCTCCCATACGGCTCGTCTTTCTTCTCCAGCAAGCACATGTCCTTGGCCAGGACATGAGATTTGGAGTGCAGTGCGTAACGTTTTGCTACTGCTGGTGCTTGTGTCACATCCTTAATACAGCTGCCTCAGTCGCTGTTCCTGTTGCTCCTGTTGTTGTTATTCAGCTATGCTTTGGCAGCAGGAAGTTCCTCCTTAACTGTGTCGCTATGCTGTGTTTGCTTTTCCGGTTTGTTTAAGTTGCACGCGCTCTCGCTCTCGCTCTCTAGCTCTTGTTCAATGCAAACGTTTTAAGTTTAAATTGCTCGGATTTTGTGCTAGCAGAAAAGTGACAGTCGAGTCTAAACGCAATCCAGAGCTCAACTCCTGCGCGGCATCCTGTCGAGCTCAACTGGCCTGCGCTCCACCCTTCCCCCTCCCACTCTTCCTGTTTTTCATCTCATCCCATTTCTATTATTTTTTTGTCGCTTTAGCGCTGATTGAATTATTCCGCTACACGCCATAAAGCACGCCCAGTAAAAATAAGCAAGCATGAACGAGTTTTTGGTGACACTGCTTCTACAGCAAGCAGCGATCCTTTTTATGTTCTTTTTTTCTATTTTTTATTTATATTATTACTACGTCAATTTTGTGCAGTTTTCAAAGTGTGAGTTTTTATTTCATTTTCGGCAACATTTCGGTCGGTTTGTGACTTGTCACCTCCGTGTTCGGATTGCACTTCCTGTTTGGCTTAAAGCACAACCAACTTGACGTATACGTGTTTTTTCTGTCAAGTTATTGCTCAAGCTGCTGCTGCGGCTCACTTATCGCCTGACATTCGCAGAAACTGCAAGTTTAACTCAATGGAGATAACATTTGTTAAGTTCAAATTTAGTTTCAATAGTAAAGTTGGACATATTCGGAAAACAGACTGTCCTGCTGTCAAAGCGCCTTGTAGTCGAGCACTTTCGATCAAAACATTCGCACTTGTCAATGAAATTGAGAATCTCCTACTCCAGAATGCCAAAATTCTTGAAACCAACAGAAGCTGTGAAAGTTCAATGCATCTTTCGTCTTTGCAGTTGAAATTCGATCTAATTTTGTGTGTTTGTTAACTGTTTCAAAAAGTAGCAGATGTCAGTTCTGTGAGATGCTAGCAAAACAAAAGTCTAACTCAAACTGTATAAGAAATGTGTATGCATGAATTTCGTTTATTAAATAAACAATACCGAGGCTCGGTTATCAATCAAAAAGCATTTTTCATGTCAACTACGAATTTCAGCCAGACATTGCAGTCAGTCAACCAAATGAGAGTGTGTGTGTGTGAGTGTCTGAGTGTGTATTGTAAATGATATGCCTGACAAGTTTTCGAATGAAGAAACTAGGCCTGGGACATACAGCAGCTGTTGTTTGGCATTGCCTTAAGTGCTGGGAACTGGCAACGAACCAAGAACAAGAATCAAGCAAGCAAAATCAAATAAAACTGAAAGAAAAAACCGTCTGCATTTTAATACACATTTTATTTGACTGGATTGAGTTGGATGCGAAGTCTTTGCCAGAAGTCAATTTGGCATAACTCAATTTGCGCCAAAAGGCACACAACACGCGCTTTTGTAATGTTAATAAGTAACAGCTAGCATGCCACCAACAACAATAGGAGTAACAGGAACAACAGCAACAACAACAACAAAAATCACACAAACAACTGTTCGGTGTGCACACAACATGCTTAAAGATAATTTTCTTAAATTTCAAACGACTCTTGGTAACTTTTCCTACCAGCAACACACTCACACACAGACACACTCACTTCCTTCCTCCTTCACATACCCAGCACATTGACAGAGCAAAAGTAGCGCCAACTTTGATAAGATAACATAATTTCTGTCGTTTGTCACTTGCTGAAACTGACAATTAGAAAAGTTTATCATACAACGGCAAACTGAACTTGGGGGCTGTGTGGGCTCTCTCTCTTTATATATATTTTGTGGGCGTGAGTCCTACAACAAAAGGCGTGCCAAAGAGTCGACTGTGGACTGAGCACCAGTCGCCGTATTATCGTCGTCTGCATATAATGCGACAGACATTTGTTTGGAGGCTCAGGCCCAAACTGTTTGCGCCTCAATAAGTTTCGAACCAGAGGGAAGTTTATCTTGGCAGCGACAAGCGTCAGTCAAAGTTCTTGTTCGTGTGCTTTTGAAAAACTGGCCCCCAGGCTTTCGGCATACTCCTCTACCCGCAACACTTTTGCCCCAGCCCCTCTCGCTTTGGCTTTAATGATCCAACCGTTGCTTTAACTTGTCAGTCAGCATTTTTTTGTGGCGTTGTCCCTCTCACAATGTTTTATGCCCGCATCTCTCTAATGCTCGAGTGTCTAGCTAGTGTGCTTGTGCTAGTTGGCATGGCAAATGATTTGTTTCAAATAAATGACTTTAACCATTTGCGAATGCAAAAAGCCGCAATGGCAGCCGCAGCACTTCAGCCAAAAAGTAGGCAATACTTTTTATGCCCTCTCTACAGCTTTGACTGACGACGGGCTGACTGGCAGTTGCATTTCCACTGCAGTCATTCACTCAAATTTGACGATGCCGCCTTTTTTTTTGGCTGCCCAAAACAAATTTCGCGTTCTACCAAGCGCGAAACTATATAGTGTTTGTGTGAGCTGTATATGTGTGTACATGAAAAGGTATATAGAAGTACACCACAAAACCGAAGCAAAAATGGGTTGCAAAAAGGATAAGACTGCAAGTTGCCGAATCTTTAACACCCTAAAAACTAAGCGAATTTTTATTAAGAGTTCAACTGGAAACTCCATCTTTTTAAGTAAAAGACTAAGTTGATTAATCGTTGCAAGCTGAGCCTAATCAAAATATATTTTGTAATTGAAGATTTCATAATAATAATTCTCACAACAAAATATATTCAAAGCACCTTTTATACCCTTTAGCCAAAGCTAAAAAATGAAACGGGATTAAGCAACACGTTTTGTGCGGTTTAAAATATTTTTGAAAAATGGTAAAAATATGGTCAAATGGCTGACGGTTTGGAGTGCTTGTTTCGCTGCTGAAGTGACGCTCGAGGTTGGATTTTATGCAAATAATGAATTGCTATTTCTATGGCAGGCTGCCCTTGCAGCACCATGAGTTCAGGTGAGAGGGTACTTTTCCTGTTTTATTAGGCCTCGCCGTGTACTGAAGGGTAACTCTACAGCACCCGAATCGTGTGGTAACAATAATTATATTAATTAATTTTAACAGCGCAAAAGCACAAAACGGAAAAAAGGCAATGGTGTTGGTGAAAGAGAGATATAAGAGTGACGTCAGATTAATATGCGCTGTCAACGGTGTTTGGAGAAGAAACGGGTTTAATTGAATATTTTATTTTTATTTTCTGGCAAAGCTTGAGCTCATCTCCTTTCGTTCCCGTTCCCGTTCCCGTTCCCATTCCCATTCCGCCTGTAATTTTACATCCAAGTACTTATCCTGCCAGAATATAAATGACGTCATTTAAATGTTTTACAGCAAACACAAAATCCTTCTCATTCACTCACACATAGAGCCAGAAAACAACTGTTAAATTGGGTGAAATAATTGCGCACAATTATTTAAAAACTACAGTCGAAAGGAAAAGAGCAGAAAAGGAAAGGAAGGGAAAGAAGGGACTGGGAAAGCAGCGTTGACAGCAAATAAAATAAAATTAAATTAAGTAGCAAACAAACGGATTGCATTGCATTAATGAAACAATTAAGACGCTTCAGCTGTCGGCCAACTAATGAAGCCTTAGAGAATGAAGTTATTTAAACAAAGTCAGCAATGAACCGAACCGAAAACAAACTGAACTGAACTGAACTGCGCTGAAAAGTCGAGGACTCGATGCGCATGAATTGCCTGAAAAATAAATGCAATTAATATTTTAAATACTTTTTGTGGCATTCAAGTTAATTAATTTGCTGATTTTCCATGAAAAAGCACACACACAAAATGGTTATCGTTGAAGAGACATCAAATGTTATTTTAGTTAATTATATGTGTAAGAGCTGCAACTGTTAAAATTTTTAATTAAAATTAGTTTACATAAGTGGCAAAATACTTATCAATAAACATAAACAATAACAATTGGTTGAAGTTTCTCCTTTGCATGCAAATTAAACTGTTTTACACAACACAACTTTGATTTGCGTATTTAATGATGCCAGCAACAACAATATTAGCACCACAGCAACATTGGCAACAGTCACCGCAGCCGCACACACACAAGCGCACACATGTTGTGGTTGACTGAGGCTTGAATGCGGATTCTGAGTCCTCGTTCTTGGCCCAGACTATCTGGCCAAACCACTCCTTCTCTTCCCCTCTCTTTCCTTCTCTCTCGCCTTCCTTTGTGTCTGTCGTCGCTATCTCTATCTCTCTCTCTCTCTCGCTCTGACTGAGCCAAAAGCCCTAATCACGCCGTTTGCGTTGCCTACGTGATCCGCCTTCCAGTGGCTGAATTATGCAAAAAGGAGGCGGCGACGCGATGCGCCAGGCATGGAAATGGCTCGACTTAGTGTGACGCAAATAATTAATTACACAGCGTTTGCCGAAAATTGAGGTGAACTTTTGGTCGACTCTAATGCCAAAATTCACGTTTAAATCCACAAAAGGACCACAGTCCATTGAATGCATTTATCCATTAGCATTTGCACTTTAAATTGGGTCTGGGATTGGGGCAACTTATTGATTAACTGCGGCTAAAATGTCGTTTAGTTTTTAACATATTTAAGAAGGTTTTTCACTAAAAAAGTTTATTACTTTGTTAACATATTTTATGGACACTTTTTACTGCCGAAAAAAGCTTTGAAATCTTAAATTGTTAATCATTCATAAATACTGCTTAGATGAAGCCAGCTTTCTTTTTAAATTTCAGCATTTTGACAACTGGGAAAATAAAGAAGACTAAAATGATTACCTACTTAAGTCGTCGTTGTCTTCTTAGACGCAGTTAAGTTCAGTTTTTTGTAGTCACTCTTCTTCTTTGAAGTGCTCACATTTTTAATTTATTTACTAAATCCCCCACAGTGGCGGTGGTTAAAGCTTTTCATCTCCACTTTATGCAACCTTTTTTACTCCGGTTTTGTTAATTGCTTTCTGCTTATCAAAGTTTGTTCCTTATCCTGTTGAGAATTTTTTCTTTAAGCTCTTTAAAGCACTTCAATTGCAACTGCTCATGGTACAACTGCTCATATTCAATTCTCTTATGACTGAAAGAGAGAAAAGGTGAGTGAGCAGGTGAGTGAAGGGAGAGGGAAGGAGAAGTAGTTAACTGCATTGGATTGCAGGTTTGTTGCAAACCTTATAACTGGAAGCTGTAAATAACACGGCGGTTACAGAAAACGTCAGTGAAAGAACAAGTAGTTCAGCATGAGACGGACAAGACCAATTCCAACAACACTATCTCACATGAAGCAGACAAGTCACACACACAGATACAGATACACACGCACAGACAGAGATATGCGTTGTGGAGAGTCATCCACTCATAAGTCTGTGGGCACATGTGAGAATACACACACGTCAAAGGCAGTTGCCAAACAACACCTCAGCTCATGTTACGTCAACACTTGGAAGTTCAAGTAGAAGCTTAACCCGCTGCCGCCGGCGACATTGCTCTGACTGGCTCTGAGCTGTGCAGCAGATGGAACGAAAGGAAAACAAATACAAGCCACCAAGAGAGAGAGAGAGAGAGAAAGAGAGTGAGAGGAAGATACAACAATAACTGGACGGGAGTCCTATGAAGCAAGAGTAAATTAAAACCGCAGACAAAACACTCACACTACTACAGTCACACACGCACACACAGACGCACACTCAGTTGCAAAAATGAGCGACAGGCAGAGTGCTTTTGGCTCAAAGGCTTGGCGGTTTTGCAGTACACTTAATGAGCACGCCCAAACGTCTGCCACGCCTCGCCCCCTACGCTCTTCGCTCTCCTACTCCGCTGCCATCGAAATGGGGCCAAATCTCTGGCCGAGCACTACGAAATGTAATATTATTTTATTATGGCGTGTAAGTTGCGCATAACTAATGTGCCTCACGACTCGACTACAATTTCACTCAGCTGCTCATTTGGGATGAATACGGCGGCGACGCGAAATATATACCAAAACTTATATAGATTTGCTTTATGGGTCAGCCCGGTTACGTATACGCACGGTTGCCCAGCACCCAAAAATAGAACAAAACTTTTTTTTTACCTCTTTCGTCCCCTCTAAACAGTTTTTGGCCATTTTGGAGCGCAATTCTCATGCAACTCGGACTGTAAAATACATTGGCATTGCCACAGCCTAATGTGCTGCACGTGCTAACCTAAAAATACAGCAAAAAATAGAAAAGAAGCAAAACAAATCCCCTCGAAAAGTGTATCTAAATGTATTGCAGAATGAAAATGATAAACCCTATGTGTTGATTATGCGCTTGGCCTAGTACAAATACCCGCACCCAATAGACTGAGAAATGATTTCCCGGTTCTTGGGTCGCTCGTCCCCATGATAAATGATGCCTGAGCCACTTTTTTAGCCCCTTTCTCCTCCCACTCTTCTCTGCGGACAACAAATTCACCAAAATTCAGCTTGTCCCGCAAGTAGATTAGCATTGAATTTGAATGGAAACTCAAAATGAAAATGTTTTCCACCCACAAAACTAAAATGCGCCCACTCCAATCCTCCGTTCGCTTACGGTCAGTCTTCACTGTGTGTGTGTCCAGTGGCAATAATCAAATGAACTAGATTGTCATAAATCAAAGTTTGTTGGATAGTCGTTATTCGGGTGCTTGGGTTGAAAGGCATAGATAAAATTGGTCGAAGCCTCTGAAGAACGTATCGATTATCACTGGGACACGGGCTGCTCGGCCTTTTGAGTATGTGCTGCCTGATGCTCGGCTATTTGTCAGTGCGTCCCTTGGCCAGCAAGATAGGTGAATTGAATTGAAATATATTTTGTAAAAAAAATTATAGGAACTCACTCATTCGGCAGTTGCCTGAGATAAAAGCTTTAGTATTTTCAAGTATATATTCCATTTTATGATCTTTTTATGCTTGCCGGCATGAATAATGAATGCTTTCTTGACAGTGTTTGGCCTGAAAGGTCGTATTAAAGTATTAAACTCAGTTTGAGATTGTGCTTTTATTTGTTTTCCCTTTTCTAAGAAAATAATTAAAAATACTCTTTTGTTCGCTTTGCCAGCTGATACAGATCACGTACCTTATTTGTTTCGATACTTTAAATGCTTCTCTTGACTGGATTAGTTCAATATTTAAATATCAGTTATACAATTGTTCATATATGCTTTTGCAGTCACACGTTTTTATATGTTTAATGACTGCTCAATATTTCTAGACAATTGTGTTACTTAAACAGACACAACAAAGTCAATTTGTGAGCTTTAAACTCAATGGCCAGAGGTGAATGTGTAAAATGCAATACAAGACGGCATTTAAGCTAAAAAGAGTCCAAAGACTTGCTCAGTCTCACATGCTTAATTGAGCAATTTTCAGTGCATGGAGAAACACAAGGAAAGAGTAAGAGTAATAAAGAGGGAGAGAGAGAGAGAGAGACAGAGACAGAGAGATGAATGTTTGAGCACTTACAACTACCAAATTGTGTCTAAACACTTTACATTGCAATTAGTCAGGTGGGTGCAAGATAGAAGGACAGTAAGAACACAGTATGAGAGTCGAGAAAACAAGGCTTTTGGCCTAACTACAGGCTGTAGTTGTCTTTTATTTTGGTTTCGCATTTAAGTGTTTTATTTGTGGCATTGTCTGCACAGAAGTAGTATTTATTCAGTTGTTTTGTGCTATTGTTGTTGAAAGTGTAGAATTTGAATTGCGACACGTGTCTGGCGGAAATTGCGCTATTACATTTGTACAGTGTCAAGGTGTAGACAGTGAGAGACGGAGAGCAACTCAAAGTTGGTGCCAGGGCAGAGAGTGTGAAGCAAACCTTTAAACCCTTGAGGTCTCTAAAGGTGAGTTGATTAAATGCGCCTGGGGTGAATGCATTTAATAAACTGAAAAGATAACTTGCATAAAGTTTGTTAATTGAACACAGGTGGGTAGCAGTTGAGGAGTAGGGTGGTTGGGGCAAGTCAATGACTTTTATACCTTTACTGCCCGCTGGCTATTCATAATTACCAAAAGGCATAAAGACTCTGATGCTGTTGCGCTTCTGCTGCTGCTGCATCAAATAAAAAGGCAGCCCGAAAAAACTTGCTATACAAAAGTGAACGCACACCAGTACACACCCACACACACAAGTAAATAACAAAGAAAAGTCGGGCGTCGGTTGCCTTTTCATGGCGTGTCTGTTGCGGGTGCACTGAACTTGTACAGAAGCTGCAGCCCGAGGGGGCCTGGCGGGTTTGGGAAGGGCACAGAAAATTGTTAAAATGATTTCCTGCATTGCACGCTACAAAAATTTTAAATGCACAACATGAAACAACAGCAACAACAACAACAACAACAACATGCTGCTGTTCGTTATGGCTACAACATCCTGGACTGCCGAAAGGCAAAAACCTGAACCTGACTAAGGCAGACCACCCACTCCAACCCCTTTCTACTAAAAAGGGAGATAGAAGTTCGCGTTGCAGAACTTACCAAACTTATACAAGCCCCTCTCAGCGTCCCTTCTCCGCGCTTCTCAAACTCCTTACACTTCATTATGTACCAGCAAGTCTAATTAAAAGCAGTTAATGTTGCCATGTTCGCTCGTTGCTCTAAAATTGATGCCGGTATTAAAGTTGCACAATAAACTATTTAAAAATTGTGCTAAAATTTTATAAGTAATTTCGTTATCTAACATTACTGTTCAGGTTACTTTTAGCTAAAGTTAGTTACTCCCAACGGACACTAACTTTGCGCAAATAATTTAATGAAATATCAACCAATATCAACCAACAAAAAAACTTTCAACACAAGTGGGTGACACAACATTGGGGATTTCTCAGAAAAAGACACTTTCCAATGTCAGGAATTTCTCAGAAAAAGTTAATTGACATCAGCGCAAAAATCTCTAGACTTTTCAAAATATTTCAGCCGTTTGAATGAGTCAAAAATGTTTGCTATCCAGTAGCTTGTTCTAAGCTGGCATTTAAAGAAGTTAAGAAAAATTAATTTTCGTAATTAATTTGTTTGTTTTTGCATTAAGGCTAATTGAAGAACAAATTGTTAAGAAATTTAAATTAAAACCAAATTTTTTACAGTAACTTTAGTGCGATGCGAGTTTTTCCAGCTCAAATACACATACTCGAATTATTTCAGTTGATTTGATAGATACACGAGCTTACTCGTTCCACAGTTGACAATTTTTATGGGCGAAATTTTAAGTATTTTGTATGTAAATGAGCTATTTAATCATAAGTCAGCGCCGCGTAATTGTGCGAGGCAATAAAATTAATCAAAGAAGGCAGAGAAAAGAGCAGAAAAAGAAAAATTTACGCTAAATTAAACCGTACAGATGCCGACAATTCCACCAAAAATACTACACACATAAAAGCAGCAAACAGTGTGTGAGAGTGTGAGTGCGAGTGTGTGTGTGGTGTGCGTGTGTATAAATCGAACAATAGCAAAAGTAATGCTAATCAATTATGAATCAATGTGCGAGTGCAAAGAAAACCAAAGAGCGCAAAGGAACTAAAAGTGAGGGCGAAAAGGAAAGAAAGAGTGGGTGGGAGGCGAAGATGGGGGTATGAGAGAGAATAAAACACGACATTGCCGCCAGAAATTGTACAATTGTGCGGAAAGAGGCTTTGAGATTGGGCCTCGATTGTTGCCGCAAGCGTTGTACATACACACAAATACATATGTCGTCATTACGGTCGCATTGTGTTTGTTTTAATCAGCGGCAGCGGCAAATGTTTGCAGCGCAGCCAAAAGGGGAGTAAACCCTTATTCAAAGGGATGGGCCGACTAGGGGCGGGGATTGGGGTAAGCTGGTGTAGTAAATGGTGGGCAAAAACTGCGTCAAATCAGAGCCAAAAGAAGAGCAACTCATGAATGAGTGTGCACACACACACATACGACTGTGCGTGTGTTTCTTAGTGTTGCGTTTTTATCGTTTTATTGTGATATCGTTTCATTTGGCTTTCATTTCAATTTGAGTCGCAGTTTCAGTCCCAGTCTCAGCCTCAGCCGCCTTACAAGTTTTGCTCCTGTGTCTGCCTAGTTGCCTCACTTGCCGCCATTTTTATTTCCAATTGGGAAGCAATAAATGTGCGCGTGCGTTGGCAACACTAACAACGGCAGCATCGACAACTCTGGCAACCTTGCCAAACAATGAAAAAGACAAACAATCAGCAATCATGCCAAAATTTGTTTTCATTTTTGTGGCGCCCACAAACACACACAAATTCACACACACACACTCAGTCTTCCACTGGCAAACGCACACGTTCTATGATTGCCGGCAGGGCCATTTGGCATTGATTGAAGTGTATTTGTTATGTAGCCAAAAAAAGAAGGAGAGGATAAAGTGTTGTTGCTGGTGCTCCTGCAACTCCTTTCTTCAGCCAGAATCGTCTGCCTTGAACAAATGACTTCAACTATTGAACGGACAGATAGGCAGATAGAGAGACAGACAGACAGGCAGTCAAATTCGACAATTTTATACATTGCTTAACTATCGAGTACAATCTATGGCCTATCGTTATCGTGCTTTATGGCTCAACAGTTTTGTAAGTAGCTGCTGTTGTACTGAAAACAGCGCAGAAATAGAATTTGCTGGAAATTTAAAGCAAGAAATGTATAAAAAAAAGTTGTATTTAACAGTGAAATTGATAATAAATACTTTCATAATTAAAATCAGAGAAATATATTGTTTAAAGACACGATATTTGCAAGACAACAAATGATTACCCAGAAAATGTTTTTCCCAAAAGAATTTCGTTTAAATTTTAAGCAAATTACCACAGCAATAATTGTTCGTTATCACAAAATTCTGTGGAATTTTTGCAAACTGCCTTTTTAAAGTAATTCTCAGAGCGAATTATAATATTTGGTTGGATCGATAAACGCTTATTGCTGCTAAAGCCGATGATTATGAAACTTGTTTGTTTAAGCATTTTAAACATCTGGCACAGCATGTTGTTGCGGTTGCCACTCAAATAATTTTACAACTAGTAAATAAATCTTATTTCGAATACACACACACACACACATGTGTAGATAGATTAACTATAATTTTAGTGCCACATGGCACGGTAACCACAAATTTTAGAATTATGGCATGAACATGGCAGTTCGGAATACACTGACACGCCCATTTAGTTGCACATAATTTTTCATTTGCCATGACATTTGCACGAAACAGACCAGACAACGCGAAAATTAGCAACAAAACCGTTGAAAAAAAAGATACATATACAATAAATCGTGTAATGTTTAGAGTAAGGTAATATACAAATTCCAAATATTTCTAAACTCAAATGAATAAATATTTTTCTATCAAGAATAGTTTTATGCCATTTCAGACTATATTATTTCAGAGTTAGAACCGTTTTGTGTGTCTGCCATATAAAGAAAAAAACGGTTATTTTCATTGAATTGGGTAGTTTTAATCACATTTGTTCATGCTTATTTATTGTGTGAAGTTGCCGATTGGCATGGCTGAAAGGCTGCTAAAATATGCACAACAAGTGCCAGAAATCCCCAATAAGTGGCGAATAACACGACAAGAAACCATTAATGTGTGAGGCCAAATGTAGGTAAAAATAAGTAGCGCTGATAACAAATAATAACATTTAGATAGACACGCAAGGAAACGCTTTACATTTGCCATTTCCCGTTTCCCGTTACCCATTTTCCATTTGGGAAACTGCACACAACGCACACGCAAGACTTTTCCCTAAAAGTCAAGCCAATTTCGGAGCACTTCTTATTGAGAATGAAAGATACGTGTGGAAATCTTTTGTAGCATTGGATAAGTGATCATAAATAACAAATTTAATAGGCTAGTTTTACTGTAGGGTCCAACAGTAATAACAAACTGAACTGGAAAGTTGTGGCTTTGTTTTGTGCAGGGTATTTTGGAGTTAAGCATGACGCATTTGTTTTGTATTCATTTTATTTTGGCTTTGCTTAGCTTTTGGCACTAAATTCCGTTCCGGTTGGTTGTGGTTCTGGGGCTGTGCCAAGGGGCTAAGGAAAGGCGTAGCGGGGCTTTGGCTATTCAGGAAATGTCGCTGGGTACAGGGGCAGGGGCTGGGGCAGGACTAAAGTGAAAATCACACTATATTTCAATTTCATGCGGCGGTGCACAGTGCGGCGGCGCGTCTACAGATTTATGACTAAATTCACATACAAGCAGCTAATAAAATGCCGAGCTAAGCATTTGCTTTGCTTTAAAAAAAAAATAACCAAACCAAAACCTAAACCAGAAAAAAGAGAAAAAATGTATAAGAAACGACAAACGACGAAACTATTTTGGCGAATGTTTGCCAAAGCTGATTGCGTATACGCAGCGTGGTGCGCTCTCAAAGTTTATGGCTGCCTTTGTCGCTGTGCCTCCATATTACATACGTCACAAACAAACACACACACACAATCACACACATACTATCCACTGCTTTTACTCGTTTACTCTTTTCGCTTTCCTCGCAATCTCTTTGGCTAAAATATTTCTTGTGTCAGCGTTAAAATTTCACTGAAGTGCCTGTCGCCTGTGCAAACATGGCAGAGCCTCTCACTCTCTCTATCTCTCTCTCCATTTCTCTTTCTTTGCTTGTTCTTCTTTTTGCTTGCCTCTTTACTCAAGGGTGTTGCAAAGAATTTACGCTGCCTCAAAGTGTGTGTGCTTGCGTGGGTGTGTGTGTTTGAGTTGGTATGGGCGTCTCAAAACTTTGATCCCTTAATGCCAATAAAACGTTCGCATGTCGTCTTTCAGGCGTGTTGCGTCAGTTTTTATGCGTCCCGAGTTTTGCATACTTCAATGCATGTGATGAACTGTCTGTCTGTCTGTCAGTCCTGCTGTCCGTTTGTCTGTCTAGCTGCCTGGCTGCCTGATAAGCAAAAGCAGCCAGCAATTTTGACGGCTTACTGCCAAATAGGCTTCCAGCCGTCAAAAAAAACATAGCTATCCTCCACCATTGCCACTGGCCGTACTTGCCAGCTAAAAGTTTACTCTGCTCAAACCTGCCTCAAAGCTGTAACTGTAGAAAATGAGGAAACTCCCGGCTATGCTACAAAAGCTCGCTAATTATGATGCGTGGAAAAGTTATGGCCATTCAGTTAGTCCAACCCAAATGCTTACGCAGCCCTTTAGCCGACGTGATGCAGCAACAATGATGCGTTAATTGCAAAAATAATTAATTATTTTGCCACATACGTGGAACACGCGGCTGACAAAAAAAAGTTACATATTCCAGAACCTTAAGTTAAAGAAAATTTAATTTTGCTGAAGCTAAATAATGGAAATAAAGAGTTTTTGGATTGAGATGAATTTGTCGGTTTAGCTGAACGCTTTTATTTTAAATTGTAGTCGAAAATAAAGAACAAAATGTAAATAAACTCAAACTGATTGGTTTATTTATTAACTCTCTGATTACTGAGATACAAGACTTCAATTCTTTTGCAACTAAGCTCTCATTATTCTTTCATTTAACCCAAGATTGCTTTTTTAAAAGTCTTCCCTTCGCCGAGTAAAACAATTTGTATAAAATCCAAATAAAGCTAGTTCGGTTGGTTTTAATTTAGTCTACTCCATGTTCGTATAGACAATCCAGTTGTGATCTAAGTCGTCTCGACTATTGGTCTAGGGGAGACAACAGGACGGAAGTGAGTGAAGGGGGCAACTGTCAAGTGCCTTTCATGTGTCAGCTGCTGTGGTTGCTATCGCAAAACGCATCTTTTGGCGAGATGCTTTTGGCATTTTGACATGTCGCTTATGTTGTGTGCTTATGCTTGCTTAGAATGCGTTCGTTGTCAAAGTCTTGTCAGCTTTATGTCAGTCAGATCCTGGCAAGTTGTTGTTGTCTAGCCCGTTTGCTTATTGCACATACGCCCTGTGGGCCCTCATATAGCCGATAAGCAGCCGAGTCAGCAGCTAAAGTAAAACTATGGCTGGATCTTTTAATTAATATTGATGCCGCTTTAACAATGCGTATTTTTGGCCACTGATTAAATGTGACTAATGATTTTTGATAGAGGAAACGAAGACGAAACAAAACGCTTTGTTTGGCCAGCAGTCTAATTAAGGCTTGCTTTTGACTTCGGCTTTCAGCTGGCCAAAACAAATGTTCATTGTATATAAGGCTTAATTACTGGGAAACATTTAAGGCGGGAGAACTGAGAAGCAGGCTATCAATGTTTTGTTTAAAGTTTTACTAGTCGAAAAACTGAACGACTTGGCTGCAAGTCTCTGCTATTTGTTGTTGTTTCCTTAGCACATAGAAAGAGAAAATTCAAGATTGAATGTAGAGAGAGAGAGAGAGAGAGAGAGGAAGAAAAAATATAGAGAACCTGTCTTGTTACCAGAGATTATTGAAACCATTTTCTAATCAGCACAAAGTGCTTGTGCTTGTGTTTGCAGTTCTACTTGTACTTGTGTTTTCTGCAGCTCTGCCGCCCATAAACTTGACTATTTGACTTGGGCAGTGCATGGGCCAAAAGGCAACTTTGTGCCTGCACTGATATCAGCCCCACAGCTGATTCCCAGAGTGCCAGAGAGCCAAAGAGCCACAGTGCCATAGAGATATCCGAGCAGGCGAAGTGGCAGACAACAGAGTTGTCACAATGCCACTGACATCAGCAGGTCAGCAAAAGCAAGTTGTGCCAGGATATGAATGTGCTTTTCTATTTGCTTTCTGTTTCACTGTTCAGTGTTTCACTGCTTCACGTACGAGTGAGTGAACTCGTTCTCTTCAATGAGCACTCTCGGTGTGAGTGAGCACGAGTGTGCGGTCAACCCAAAATTCATTACACTGAAAGCATTTTTATTCTCAGTTTACGAGTACGTTCGAAACATTACACTTGCAGCAGCATCAACAGCAGCTACTTTGGCATTGTGATGCGTCGAGAGTTCTGTCTGATTCTCCGGCTTATACAGAAGCGAAGCCATTCATTCTTGAAGTTTGAAGTTTGAGCTCGTAATTATCGAAGTTATTCCAAGAGCAAAAAACAATTTCAATTAAACCTACGTCCATCCACACAACAAATACACTAAGCAACAGTTTTTAAAAGCAACGAGATTTTAGGTTTAAGACTTTAAGTGACTGTTTCTATTGCAAAACATTTTTAAATTTCAGCCTTAATATTATTCTTTGTGCTGTGAATTTATGCAAGCACTGTAAGTGGATTATTCAATGGCGAAAATTGTTGAGCAGTGCAATCACATCGCTCAGTGGGCACTTATAGAACCAATAAATGAATGTTTTACATTTTCAATGACGTCCAAAGTGTGCGGACTCAGGACTCCAGAAGAACGAGGAGTGAAGCCAAATAGGCTTGGATCAGTGTGCAGACAGACAATGCAAAGACGGCGCGCGTAGTGAAAGATAATAAAACTTAGCAGCTAAATGAAAAATGCAAGCATGAAACGACGATGTGCCCAAAACCTGGACCAGAAGCAAAAGGCCAGGCCAAGGCAAACAAAGGGCAAGGATTGCGTCAAATGAAGCGCACTGCGTGTTGTCTATGGAGCTCTGTTGGTTGTTGCTACATTCTCCACTTTTTCTGACTCTTACCCACCGCCTTTAGTTTTGACGAGGACATGCAGCAATGACCATTGTTAGCGGGTTACAAGGAGCTAAGCCTCGACAGACAATGCATCTTTTGTACCACACTACGTATACGCAATGGCCGCGAAGCTGCGTCGTGTTGCGTTGTCTGCTGCTTCTACTGCTAAAGTGGCAACAAAAGGGAAATTGTTACTGTGCACTCAACCGGCGAATTTCAATTAACAAAGTCGACTAGACAAGCAACAGAATTCTCCAGTTGATGATGCTGCCTCGAGCATAACCTATAGCCTGAGGTGGAAAAATTTCTGCAATATTAAACATGTTAAGGTTGAAAGTGTGGTTTAATGGATTTGGCTGGACTAATTGTTTTGTAAACTTAAAAATTTAATGCTAAACATTGCGTATACGTACAGTGACACCGACTCCCCCTCGTGTCTGTAAATACAGTTTTAGATCAGTGAGAAAAGAGCACATGGCGTTTAAAGTTACACGTGCTGCAGTTGCTACATCAACAGGAGCAAAAACACACACACACACACACACACGCACAGCACTCGCTTACCACAACAATTACAGGGGCAACATCACGTTTTTAGCAACAACATTTTAATATGAAGGAGGAAGCGTGTGTGGAGTGTTTTTAATTTGTGCAACAGCAGCGACGGCAACGAACGGCAGCAACTCAGAGGCAACCCCTTGCGGACAACGTTGCGTATACGCGATGGCTATGGTGATGGCGAAGAGAATCCCCAAATAATGTACGTGTGAGCGCAATTTGTGCGCCCAAAAGAGCGCTACGTGTGTGTGACCCAAAATCATTAGCAATATGAGCAGCAGTTTGTAGTAAAAACAATGCTCAAGCCAACGCCACGAGCTGAGATATGCAAAAAACACAAAAAAAACACACAGGAAACCGAAACACACATAATGTGAGTGTGTGTATGGGTGTGTGCGGTGCGAGAGGATGGCACTTTGCCGGGCAAAAGGTTAAATTAAATGGCTAAATGATAAGCATTTGGGTTAAATTGTATGCACACCCACACACACACGCACAAACACACGTCGCACGAAATCATATGTGTGTGTGTTGTATCTGAGGAAAGGAACGGCAAGGAGTCCTTTTTTGAATGCGTGTGCAGTCGCGTCTAATGTTTTTAATAGCAAAAGTTATAATGAATTTGTTAAACAACAACAACAATAAGCGGATCTGGGTACTGTTTTGATTCGTTTGTTGCCGCTCTTGTTTGCTCAGCTCTTCCTGCCTGGTTGTCTTTGTGTGTAAATGTTTGTATGTGGAATTTTTGGGGCTAGCTTTTAGTGTGTTGCGGACCCGCCGTATAAATTACGAATTTTGTCAGCGTTGCCAGACAAACACAAAAAAAAAACAAATTATGCTATGTTTTTTGGTTTGTTAGGCAATCAGCGAGGACGAACGAGCGAGGCTTAATTTTATTTTTAGTGAGCTCTCTGTGGCCAGAAAAATGCCTGTAGCCTGTCAGCATTAAGTATCTTTCTCTCTCTTTGATTATTATTATATTTTTTGCCTTTTTTTTGAATTTAACTCAGTTGCGTTGAGTGTGTGCTGCGCATTTTAAGTAAACACTTTTTTCTGTTGTCGTTTTATTTATATTTTTTTTATTTTTATTTCTTGTTGTTTGTGTTATTATGTTTGTGTTTTATTTTAATCACGCATACTGTGCATATACTTAATTAAGTGCTTGTTAACATTATTTGTGTAAAGCATAATGCGACCAAGGCTTTTTGTTTTATATCAAAATTTTCAGAACATCAACAAATTCAGATTTTAAATTCCCTGGCGCATTGCCAGAATATTCAATTTTATTAACAAGTCGATCGGACGAGTGGGTAAGCTGTAAGGAAGGATATAGAGGAGACACTCTGAATAACAATAGACATTTTGAGCAGATTGTAGTGATTATTCTTAGGGAAATCTCATAAATTTATATTAATGAAACCAGATGATATTCAGCAACTGATATCAGTGAGCAGCAGCAAAGCAAACAATATGTTTGCTGATAAGTACTTTCAAGAGCTGACAAGTTGTTAAGCCACTGCCCACAATTCATTTCGGAATATGACAAGAGTTTTGCGGTCTTTAAGCAAACAACTCGTTAGGCTAATGAAATTTTTACCGTACACACAACTCGCACTTTGCTCACCCCTCCTCCAACCCACTCCGAACATATTGTATATATCTGTGGAAAGTGGCAACGGTAGCCCGCAGCTTATCAGAGCATCAGCCGCATCAACAAGCTGCATAGAAAATTCAATTTGGCTGCACTAATTGAATGGTTTATTTTGACAAGGTGGGATCCGTGTTAGCAGATATGACCGCAGGGCCAAACGCATATATACAAGTGGAAGCTCACACCCATACAACCAGTTGCAAACTCACTCAGAGCACGAAAACACGATGCTGTACAAAAAGTTCATTGAATTACCATTTCAAATACATTTGTGCAGCATTTAAAATTCAATCAAAATTTGTGCAGAATATGGATAATTCTTTTATGGCAATGCACACTATATATAAATGGTACTGATAAATCTGATAAGCAATTCCCAAACGAATTGAATATCTTAAATCATTTCAAAATAATTATATTCTATTAATGGACTAATCATTCTTAAAAACAAAGCGAACAGTGAGTAATATTTATTTAAAGCAGAGGATTTAATTGCTTTAAATAGCTTAAAGACTTAAAGCAATATAAATTGGCATACAGAGATTAAGCCACGACTTAAACCACACTAAGAGGTCAAACAAGAGGTCACTGACAGTGTGAATCGCTGCAGAAATTGCTTGTGGAATTTTTCTTTCGTTTAAAAGTTTTTTATCTTTTATTGAAGCAGAAGGGGAGAGTCGCCGTATATCTTTCTGTGTGTAGCCAACTCCAACTGCAACTGCATCTTGGACTTGTTGTGGCATTAACAAAGTCGTTGATCAGCAGTCCTGCTGATGTGTTGGCAGCTTGGCTCTAATTGAAATATTTTATTGCCAGTTGTGCAGTTCGCCTCGCCCCTAGTTGCACATTAATATTCATTAGAGGCAGCAAAATGCATTAGTAAATTGCTGCAGAGTTCATCTGCTCTACAGCGTCGCCAGCGTCGCTTTCAGCTGATAAATATGGACAAAATACTGCCAGGCAATGTGTTAATGCTTTAAACTTGCCACGACAAAAACATTTTATTTGCGGAAGTCATTAAGTGGCTCGTCTGGCCGCAAGCGGAAAATGCACTCGACACAATCTCGGGCTGCCTGCCACTTTCCCTCTGTTTTTCTTTCACTTGTTGTCTAGCTCACAACTTGCTCGTTTCATTTTACTTTTCTCTTCTTTAATGGCCGCACTTGAAGCTAAATTTAAATTTAATTTCATACTTTGTGTATAGTTTTTTTTGTGTCGCATCTTGCCGACTTGCAGAAAATATTACGTATACGCCTACGCAGCAGTTGCTCGCAGCCACAGCATGCAAATTTAGAAATTTGTTGGCCTTTTCTTTTCGGCCACGTTGCCGCAGCGTCAGCGGCAGCCGCAGCTGCAGGAAATGAAGTTGAAGTCGCTGC
Source organism: Drosophila dunni (assembly GCA_018152125.1). NCBI lineage: Eukaryota > Metazoa > Arthropoda > Insecta > Diptera > Drosophilidae > Drosophila > Drosophila dunni. The sequence continues at coordinate 47,581 of JAECXC010000906.1, forward strand.
ATTACCGCAAAAAGAGACGACGTTGCAAACTACCGAGAGAGAGTCCTTGTAGCTACTTCGTTTAACAGCTATATGACAGTGCGGTAAAATTCGGTTTCCGGTTTAATTTAGCAAACGTTTGCTGCTTTATTTTTCAGAGGCCACAAGCCCGCCCCCAAAAAAGGGACAAAGTCACCACAATATCCATTAGACGAGTGTCGGACTGGTTGAGCTTGCCAGTTGTGTAACAATTCTTGAAAGTTGTGGCTTTGCCACTGACAATTTCAGTGCTGCGATTTAAAGTGCGTACCAAACAGAGTTAAGTAGTTGACAACAGTTTGTGTTTATCTAAATGCAGCAATTAGTTTGTGGAGTAAACTTAAATCCGACTATTAAGCCAAGGAATTACAGCAGAAAATCTTCATTTACAAACATTTCAATAATTAAGTTGTAAACAATTTTACTGTCAGCCAAAAGGCTTTGAGTTTATTTCAGCTTACCACAAATCGTTCTCATTATTGACAAGAGTTGCGAATAATAATTAACGATCAATTTGAATTGAATGACAAACCAGAGTTCGAACACAAATAACAAAAAATCAGCAAGTTTGATGTGCTGAACAATCAATTACATAGTTTTGGCATGTTAATAAGCAAGTCGTTACATTCCCCGGGGACGAGCCAGACAATTAAACGCAGTCAACGCTAGTCAACGATGGGAATAGGATCAATTTCACTCTGTGCAGGGATACATATACATAGATATACATATATATTAGACATATTGGCAATGTGCAGTCATTTGTTCATTAGCGCAGCGCATAAAACTCATCAAAGGCAATTAACATTAACGCAGGCAATCAGTGAGTTGGCCAAGACTTGATGCCAGCGCTGTTAACGTGGCCTACAGACGGTCCGGCGTCCTTCAGGGCTGTGCGTAGCTTTCAAGCGAGACGGAGAATGAAAATAAAGAAATAGACAGAGAGGGAGGGGGAGAGTGGGGGAAAGCTGCTGGCTGGTGTCTGTAATAGCGTTATAAGCTGGCGCACTCCCACGACATTAATTATCTGGCTCGGATGCTGGCCAATATGCAGTAAAGTGGCAATATTTGAAAGTCTATTAAACGCTTTGGCCTGTCCTCTTGCCTGATTTGATTTGGCCACGAGGACAACAATGCGAACTTGTGTTTATGTGTGTATAACTTTGCTCAAGCCATACAATCAACCCAAGAGCCCAGCTCCACAAATATAATATTGTGTGTTGCTTGCCTGGTCAAATTATTGAACATGAAATTGAATACGAAACTGGAGGAGGAGATGGTGGAGTCAAAGAAGCGGCGTGAAATCAAAGCCACAAAAGAAATCCCAGTTTGCATATTAACAGCAGCTGCCACCCGGCTGAATCTGTGGATTGGGATTTGGGTTATAGGTGGTTTCAATCTAGGTACACGCTGTGTAGCGCAGACCTGGCATAGTCCTACACATCCTTTGTCAAGCTGAAAATGCAAATTGGCATGACATGCCCTTAACCATTTACCGCACAGCAAACGGGCCTTTTTGTTTTTTTCTCCTATTTTTTTCCTTGCCATTCCACTCCATGTCCGGGCATAAAGCAAAACGCAGAAAGAAATCAGTAGTGGACATGGCAAGTCTGCTTGAAACCATTGTCAAGCAACGACTACACAATGCACTTACTAGATTTGCTGGAAAATCGACAGAAACTCTTTCTTCAAACCACAAATTATTTGAAATATAATAATTTAAAATGGAGGTTTTTAAAAATATCTATATTTTAGCTAGTTTTTGCTTTAAGAATCATTTCAAATCACTTGCACATAAAATGTATTAATATTAGTGTATAAATCCAAGAGATTACAGCTTTTATTACTACATCCTGCGTTGCAAATTCTTTCAGTTTTCTTCATTTATTTTTTAATACATGCAATGAAAAGTTCTATTCACATTCCATCTCTGACTCTAAGTATTCCTACATACCCTTTAATTGGCTACACAAAACTTTTTCCAAAGAAATCGGTTTCCCTCAGTCTCTCTTTGTCTACTCTTTCTATATTTTTTTTTTGTTGCCAAAGAAGCAGGAGGCTATTCTCGAGAGCGTTTTGACCATACGTCTGTGGTTAAGTTTTGTACTGCTCGAAGAATTCATCCCATTAGATCATCAAGGTGGGGCACGGTGGGTATTGCCACAAAAACTTCAAGTCCAGGTCTCCAATCGCCAACGAGTAACACAAATTGTTTGGGACTTGGTCGTCTGTGTCCTTGTGCGCTTTGCTGCGTGAACCAATGCAAATTTCTCCCTGAGGTAACCTTCGTGCTTTGATTGATTGATGGGCAGGTGGCGTCGCGGTTGTTTCCTGGTTACCTTACCTGCTTGCAAAATTGAATTTAATTTGTAGACACGCATAGCAGACCGGGACCGGGGCTTTATGCAAATTCTACCTTTTTTTTTTGCTTTGGTCTTATTCTTATTCACAAATGGTCAGCGAAGCCGATGCAGAAAGCGTGTTGGGTTTGCTTTTGATTGCTTGGCATTAAGCACTTTTGACATTGTTTTAGATATCTGGGGAAATCAAAGCCAACCCCAGACCACAGCCCCAAACCTAACCCATCCCTAGGCCCAACTCAAGGGCAACTGAAACTGAGGGTCAACAAAGCACTGAATTGCTGAAAAAGCAAAGAAAAACTGTCCCAATCCGTGTTCAATCAAACTGTCAATGGCGCTGACAATGAGCCACGCAATGAGATTTATTGTCAAAATTAATTAAAAATTGTAATGAGTTCAGGTTTTGTTGTGCGGCCCAAATACATTTCAAATTGAATTTTGGCGTCAATTAATTTATTTGGCATTTTGGGTATTTTATTTAAAATTAAGCAACTTATTGCCGTGAATTTCAATTTCGAATTGCTCTCAAATGCGACAGGCATTTTTAAGTTTATCACATTGCCAACTGGCGACCATTTTACGCCAATTTGATTGGCTTGTTCGCTTGTCAATTTTCCAGCAGCAGACAGACAACAAACAAATAACACTAAAAGCACCAAACTCCCCACTTGTTCGTTATCAATGCCCAAATTTGAACAATTGGAGTTTTATTTAACCGAAATGCATACAAAATTAAATGGTTTTGTCCATTAACATGCATCCAAACTCACCTCAAAAGGTAGCAAATCTAAAATCAAAGGCTCAAAATTTAAATAAAACAAAAAAAAACTTTTACAAAAATTGTTTGCAGGTCCCAATTGTGAAATTCAACTGCCGCCTGTCACACGATCGAAATGAAAAGGCATTTACAGAGTTGTTCATTTGTCGTCTGCATGTTGTGTTCACTTATTGCAGTTCACTTGATATGCAATACATTTTTGGCACTGAACGAACGAACGACAAGTGCAAAAACGTGTTAACTTAGTGGGCCTGACCAAGAAGCACCCCCCTCCCATACGGGCTAAAACTGAGCAACCCTATGCATATATGTATGAACTGTGGACTCGACCTTACCTCTTGTTAGTGCTGTTAAAAATTTGCCATGTGCGCATATATGAATTGGGGCATGGCATATGAAAATATGCATCGTGCGGCGAAGGTTGCTTAGCAAGAATTTTGCATAGATTTTTTCCAGGGCTAAAATGTGCAAAATGTTGACAAAGTTCTCTCACAAAGTCAGTCTCCCACTTGAATGTTCTGCTTTGATGTATCAGAACACACATCATTTTGTTTACCTTGAGTAACTAGCTCATCTGCTTATTATGTTTAAATATTTGTCTAGTTTTCATAAAGTGTAAATTCGTCTAATTAATAGCTTGTCAATCAATTGATTCTAAGTAATGCTTAGTAGCATCTTATAAGACAGCATTTGCCTGGTTTCGAATTTAAAGACACATTTCTTCCGTACATATTGACACAAGTTTGAAACCACCCTCGCCTCTAATAGTATTTGGACAGGCTGGAAACAACTGGTGACAAGTTGAAACAACAATTCGACAAGTTAAATGTAAAAATGTTGTTGCATGTGCAAAATGTGTAGGAAAATAAGTGCCAAAAAGTTCGAAAAGGATCGAAATGGACAATGGAAGCGCATTGGCATTTGGTAGACATACGAGATGAAATGTTTAACAATAAATACACATACGACATGTGTGCATGACGAGAGTAAGACAGCCAAGAATTGTACTATGAAACTATGTGACAGCATTTTAAAGTCAGGTATTTTTGCAATTACAGTAAAAGTTGGCAAAAAAAACTATTGTTTCCTTCACTTCGGTTTGGTTGAGTGGCTTTAAAGCTTTGCACATACATTATCTTTAATTGGCCGAAATAAGCCAACTCTCGGCCGACTTTTAGTTTTCCAAATTATTTCAAATATTTGGCGATTAGCTGGTAGCAAGAAGCCAACAGAGAGAGAAAGGGAGACTGAGCTGCCAACATTGAAGCAAACTTTTTCAATTAATTTAGCACACAATTGCTGTGGTAAATTCGTTTACCTTAATGCTTCCCCTACCAAAATCGAAGAGCTGTAATTGTGGTGGCGATTTGACAAATTATCGAAGTAAGAGCTCTTTTGTTTTCCCCCCAACAATTGACCGAAAAGAGCCGAACCGGGTGGCTAAAAGAAGCCCAACAAAAAAAAAAGTCAAAGTATGTAGTTGTGTTTTTGCTTCATTTGTAATTTCGTTTTCGTTTTCGATTTCGATGCTTTTGTATTATCACCGATACTCCATGGCCAGCCTGCAGGTGATAAATGGCAGAAAGAGCTTGAAATAATGGAAAAACATTTACTGGTCAACATAGGGGCATAAATTCAGCTACTTGACGGCCAACAAGCCCTTATTTTTGGTCTTATTTCACTTTTATACCAAAACGAATGTCACACCATTTCATGCTGTTGTTAGTAATCTATTCGGTTGGCTAAAGGAGAAGGAGATAAAATGACTTCTAACCAAGGCTTTAAGACGATTTCTGTTTCGTGCTTATTAAGATGGAAATAAAGAGCTTGAATGCTGCTGGGCGCGGTGTCTGGAGGACACATATTTAATTTAATAATCATTTGCATTACGACTTTGTGTCTATAACTCAGTCTGAACACATGCGGCCATATGTGCGTCTACCACGGCTTGTAAGCAATTACGGCCACTCGCATACTTCTAATTAACTAAATTAATGTGTTGAATTTACACACACACGCGCTCACATGCACACTCACACGCACACAGATGCGGCACAACAACAAAGTGGAACAGCCGCTGCGACACTAATTGCAAACAAAGAGTGTCTATGTGTGCTTAGTCTGAGTGTGTGTGTGTGTGTTTATGCTTGTGTGTTTTAGTGTTGAGAAGCGTCAAGGCGGCTTCCATTCAACGATACACGGTAAGAGTTACAGTAAATATTAAATAATTACGTATTAAGATCATTAAGCAATTAAAATTGATTAACGGCGGCTATGGCAAAGGTAAAAAAATATATATTTATTTCAAAAAACACAAAAAGCAGGAAAAAAAGTTTTATAACATTTTTTATCTGATTTAAATAATTGAAATCTAAATCGCATCTTCGTTAATCGTTAAAATGTTATTAATGCGGCTCATGATAAACTTTTTTTTTATGCGGTGCCAAAAAAAAATATATTTATTATAAACAATCTATGTTTAAAATATATAAAATTTAAATTGAGTTATTTATGAATTTAATTACATTTTTTTTAGAAAATAAACAAAGTTTGCTCAGGCATTCGAACGATATCTTGCCATAGCTTAATTGTTGAGTGAAACTTATTTCGGATAATAAATTAAAAGACTGACTGAGTTGGGGAAAGTCGAGTAATTTATTATTACACTTCAGCATTTGGTTATTAAGTTGCAGTCGTCCCACTTAAGCAATTTACACTGTATTTTTCGCCTTTATGCATACGTCAACAAGTATGCGATGGTTTTTTTTATTGCCATGCTCGCACCACAAATAAATTTTATTTCATTTGATGATGGTATTTTTTCCTTCGTATTTCTGCTCGTATTCAGCATGCCCAATGATGTTGACAGGCGAAACAAACGCATGCATCAGACTGTAAGCCTAGAGGGAGACAGAGAGAGTGAGAGCGTGAGAGGAAGACAGAGACAGGCATGTAATTAACAGGGCAAATGTGAGTGTGTAAGCGTGACAACCGTAGTTACATAAATATTTGGTTTATTTCATGTAATTAAAATAAATTTGTGTGAAGTGTATTAATTAGGAGTTAAATGGGTTAAACATGAAAAGCACAAGCAATAACAACAACATCAACAACACACAACCACTGTTGGCCATGTCTCTCAAACACTTGACGGATGCGGTGAGCATTAATTACGAGTACATTTAACACCAGGGCTGGACACTAGCCACTAGGCCTGACCCTATAAATTCAACCTGTCACAGCGTACTAAATGATTGGAAGCATTTAAAATGGATTTTTATTTTTTCACTGCTCACCATTTTAAGATTTTACCAAAAAAATAGCTTACTCTGTGCAGTGTGTGAATATAAAGTGCAAAAAAATAAGAGCTGTCTTAACAAGGCTTTTGTACGCATTGCCATTTCAATTGTAGTCGGAGTTGTCGAAGCAATTTACGAGTTCTGGCTTGCATTTCACTTGCCTCCAACTTTAATGTTGCAAAAGAATTTGCATAAATTTGTGTAGAATGCAAGTTTTTGTTCTGGCAGCGAGGAATGAACGGCAAACTGAGAGAGAGAGAGAAGAACAGAGAGAATGCAGAAATAGCAGAAGGAATGGAGAAACAGCAACTTTAAAGTTGTTGCGAACTCTTATTGGGCCAAAGTGTACTCTGGCCAACATGTCGCATGCTTATTATTGACTGCCATGAGCGCCATGTTGGCCCATTTGGGCCATCAACTAATGTTGTTTGCCAACTTGGTCCTGGCTAGCTTTAGCAACTCCCCGCCTTCTCTGCTTTTCCCTTACCCCTTCCCCTGTCCACTGTCCACTCTTTCACTGTTAAAATGTGTCGTCGTACTTCTGCTTGATTTTGGGTAACGGGGAAACTGTCCACGCTCGCGTCTCCTTCAGTTTTTTCCCATGGACACCAAAAAAAACAACAAGAAGAAACTAGTTTTTTGTGAGCGCCGTGTTGTAGTCACTTGCTGACACTTTTCGTTTCTTTGGGCAGCAACTCGACCATTTGCAGCTACATTTTATCTCCACTTTTTTCTTTGCCTTACTTCACTTCGTTTTGATTCCATTTTGTGTTTTTTTTCTTGTTGCTTTTCGTTTCATTTTCTTTGGCGTCAGTTTTTCTTTATCGCTTGACCGTCGAGCCTCAAGCCAGGAGCCTTTGGCACTACTTTTTCCAACTTTTTCGGTTCTGTAGACAAGACTAACTTCTGAGTGTCTGTGTGTGTTCGTTTTTCTGACTGTAGTTGGAAATGTGCGTGCATGTTCCGTTAGATTATAGTTGGAATTTAGTTTTATCCTAGAGTTTTTGCATAATTTAAGTTTCCATGTGCTTAGAATTTTAAATAAAATGCATAAACTTTTCTATATTAAATTTTAATTTAAACTTTCAAGGCATTGATTTATTAACGAGTGGATTGCACGTGTTTGCCCATTAACTAGTTTCAAAAACGAAATTTAAGTTATTGTAAGTAATACACGATTTAATTAATGTTTTTAATATATCTTCTAATTAATTTTCATGTAATTAATCCAATGAGAAAATGATTTAAATGTTGTTATGTAGCACAAACCTCCCATTGATCTTCCAGCAAAGGGTGTGGCTCTAATGTAAAACGCAATCTGCGAAGAATGAAACGACTGAGAAGTGAAAAGAAAAAAATCAAAGCACCCACACATAGAAATACGGGAAAAGCAAAAGCAGCTCGTCCCTGGAGACGCCGTAACGGAGTAAAGTGGCGAAATTAATTAGCCCCTAGTGCGGCAGCCTGATTGCGCGCAAATGCGAATACGAATGCGAATGGGAGTGCGAATACGGCGAATACAGCGAATACAACGGAGAGCTGTGCCAAATCCCCGTTACGGGACGCTGCTCCTACATTGCTTTCCTGGGAGAGAGAGAGGCATGCGTGAGCCAAGCGCGAATTATATTTATAACGTGAATTTATCTTTCTCGCTCTGATTACGCGCGTAATTTTAATTGCATGCAACTTAATAACCCGCCTTAAATAAGAACGTCCTGGCGTTTGTGAAGTCCCCAGGGAGCTGCGACTTTATAAAATATTTGTACTATCTGCCACACCTTAGTGTGTGCTTGTGTGTTGAGTTTGCGTTTGAGTTTGAGTTAGTATTGCATTGTGCTCATTGGCTATGCTCTTTGCGAAAGCCATTTAATATTGCGTATACGCAAGGTTTTCCCAATGCTTACACAACAGCTGGCTAGCTGGCTTGCTGGCTGGCATAATATTGAATTTGTATCTGTGTCCGCTCAATTTATAGCCAAGCTAGTGGAAACTACTGTGGCAAGTGCACCTTTTGACCGCTCAATGATTAATATTGCAATTTACCGCAATCTACATGTACGAGCCGGAGACTGATTGATTTGATGTAGCACTGTTATTAACAGTAATGAAAAGCCCTGGGCCAATCCATTATGGCTATTCAATCATCCAAAGGGTTGCATGCATGTATGCTAAAAAGTTGATCAATCAAAGTACAATGAGTGAAGCTATATAAAGAAATTATCCTTAGACTGCTTTGTTAATTAATGAATTAGTTGCTGATATTTTGAAGCAACAGTTAAGATTAACTTCGTTATGAATACAAATCTATCAGACTTGACTGACAAAAGCATAATGCCACTAAGCATGTTGGAACAACTCATCGATTCGGATATTTGATTTGATTCGCTCTCTCTAACTGGGTCTCATGTGTATTGGCCTGGTCGAAACTGACAGCTACGCAAATGGGAACGCAAAGGCAGCCTTCTAAAAAAGAAACAAAACGAAAAAGGAAAAAAAACAACAAGAACGCAGTCAAGATAGCGTTGAGATTTACGAGCTGGCTGTCAGACGCTATCATAGCCGAAGATTGATGGTCAATTGAGTGGCAGGTAAGGCAGGTACACTGAGTACAATACTCAGAGCAGTAGCACCAGCTGTTCTCTGTTTGGTTGGTGTTGAAACAAAAGTGTCTGCTTATCTATAAAAAATGAACTCCCCTGGGCTACTTATAATCCCTCCATTGATTTCATTTGCAGACCAAAACATTTATCTCGGTCCTCAGTAAAATTGGCAATTATACAATACGCCAGTCGGCAGATGTCAATGTCAGCGAATGTCTACTGTAAACAATAAGCAGGGGAATATAAATGTCTAGCAAAAAAATGGGGAAAAAAAAGGAAAAAATAAAATAAAAAGTCAGAATTTGATAAATTATAAAACTTTTAATAATGCTAAGCATTCGGGCTTGCAGAAACTTTTTAATTTGTCCTCTGACCGAAAGCAAAGAGCAGTAAAATCATCAGAAGCATCAGCAGCTGAAAAAATGTTGCCAACCATGAAATTGCCTGGCAAAAATCGGTGAGGGAGGACACTGAAAAGGAAGCTGATATTACAAATCAGATATGCGACGACGAATTCTCTAAGATGACGAGACAAATGCACAACTGTCAGCAAAATTCTGATTTCTTTAGTGACGTATTTACTGCCTTAATTTACTGAAAATAGACCCAACAACATTGTCTTCCTCGCACTTGAATTAAGTCGTATTTAATGAGAAGCATACCAAACAACAAGATGTAGCAGGAGTGGAAGCAGAAGAACAAGAACAAGAACTAGAAGGTGTCCTTAATTTAGGCAGGAAATAAGTAATAAGAAGGAGAACGACCTTCAAGCATGGCTTGAGAAAGTGCGACATAGTTAACAACATAAGAACTGCAAAATGTTATAAATTATTTCCAGGCTGTTGGATAAATTGAAGGCTGGTTCCTTTCGTTCCTTTTAGCGCTCGGGCTCGGGCTTCGGCTTGGGCTCTTTGTTTTACCATATAGATTGGATTCCAGCCAACTGCACTGCAATGTCATTAAAATCGAACGCTGTTCGTTGAGTGCATTTTGCTGGGATAAATCAAAACGTTAACTGTGCCAGTCTTGTCTCTGTGCATGGCAGAAGAAAGTAAGCAGAGCCAACAAAATTGTTGCAATTACGGTCTATAAATTGCAAGAGCATCGCAGCACATACACAGCAATAGATTTATAAATCTAGGTGGGTAGGAGAGTAGAAGTGGGTGGATTGGGGAGGCAGCGCCGTAACCGCAGGTGCTATGCATCATTAACTTTGACTCGCAGTCGTTGGTGGCTGACAAAGTAAACATTTCAACACCTTGGCCAACCACACAACTAGCACATACCCGTTAACCTACGGTCGACTGGTAGACCACAACAACCACGTGTGCGGATGGTCAATCTGTTCTCGGTTTTGCCCTCAGTGCTAAATAAATAATTATGATTGTCTTTTGCTGGCCACTTGACCGGAAATTAATGACTGCCTTCCACATCTTCAAAATTACTACGACAACAAACAGGACAACAAACAAATTCGCCTTCAAAATTAATATCAAACATAGTTTTAGGCTCTCTCCTACCCAAACCAATTTTGCTCATTTGAAGTGTATGTATGTGGGTGTGTGTGTTGTGCACACACTTGAATGAGTCCTTTCACAACTGTCTTTGAGTTATTTATGGGTTTGCATGAATAATTGGAATAATGCCTGGCCACGCAGCCAAGTAAATGAGTTCTATAATTTAAATGACACTCACAAGTGTCTGAAATAGAATTCGTTTTAATTATGAAATTGAATTAAAACTCAAATTAAAGACTGGCAAGCCAACAAATGAATTACAGTCTCAGATTGAAAATTTGTTGTGTATTTAAATGTTGGCCTCCAGTATATGATTTCTTGCCTTGACAAATCATCTAGACCCTTGAACTTGCTTTGGGGTCTCTGCACTCACATTTAGTTGATTCAATGATTAATTCTAAATGCATGAGTCACTTTCATTACTCACATAAAGCGAGGAGCAAACAAATAAAGCAAAAACCCAAAGCGAACTCAGTGTTGGGTTATTTATTTTACTAACTGTATTGAGAAAGGTTTCTCCCGAAGTGTCAACCATTTGTGTGAACGTCATTCGCCTACAGTCACTCATAAATAATAAATGTAAAACGAGAAAGGTTAGGAGGCAACCCTTGACACTCATTCGCATCAAGTTCATCAATTCTAATCAAGTTGGCCAAGAAAATCTCCGCTGAAAATTAGCCACACTAAACAGCTGAGGGGCGGGTGCTGGTTCGGGGCGGGAGCAACGTTGTCATAGCCCAAGTGTCCTGGGGGAGAGCAAGCAAGGCCAAAGCTCACAATTACAATGTCATTCCAGCACACACATACACACCCCGTACACCCATTTACATTTGTAACTCCTTTTGGGACAGAAGAAAAACCAAATTTATCCTGGGCACGCATGGCCAAGATGGTTGGTTGGTTGGATGGTTGGTAAGCTAGCACGGCCTAGTTGGCACCCAAGGAGCCTTATACGCATATGTATAATTCATAATGAATCCTTTCTATTAGTCAAACGTAAAATGAAATGGTTTTTACGTATAAGTAACGCATATTGGCTGTAAAGCCACACACACGGCCCAAAAGCCGAAAGCCGAAAGACCAAAACCGAGCCGAAGAAACTCTTAAGCTCAACATCAAACTTTGTGGCATTGTTGTGTGTCCTTGGAGAATTATGCTGACAAGCAAACGAACAGCAACCATAACAACAACAACAACAACTACAACAAGGACAATAGCTGGCCACAACTATAGAGTTGCGTTGCTAGTTTTGCCAGGATAAGCGATGCTGGAAATCAAAGATATGCAAATTGAAACAGATACTTTTTGCTTATGGAAACTCAACGGTTTCCCCCTTGCCTCTGCAGTTATTTCATGTATTTTATATTGAGGCAGCAGGCGCTATTACAGCATTTCCCAGACGGGGCAGACCACTGCCTGGTTCAACTTTTGCAAAATACTTGGCAAATACAATAAAAATATTTATATTTTTCTCAGCTAAACCTTCTTTTTTTCCGCTTTTCTAAATAACATAAATGCTTTGGGGAAATGATTTATGTGCGGCAAACTTTGGCTTTTTACGATTGCAAATAGTTAAAGTACTTCCGATGGCAGCCTTTAAAATCTTTGATGCCGAAGCTTAAGAAATTATGTTCTGGCTCAGGGTGACCCATAAATTCACACGCATGAGAAATGTCATTGAATGAGCATAGCGGAGAAAGGGGAAAGGGGAATCCATGGAAGCAGATCCTGTGCTATATTGTTATGGCCACAGCTGCCATTTCGAAATTGCCACGCATGACTTGGCTTATATTTGGTATCGCCTTTGGGCCCTTTAGTCCTCCTTCATGCACTACGTCAGCATTCTCTTATTTGTTGCCTCGGTAGCCGCATCTTTGACCCAGCCACAGTTCTTTTTTGGGTTAATTATGCTAAGAAACCCATTAAGACTTGAGCTAAAGCAGCATGGTATTGACTTTATAATACTCTTCCAATAATCCCTGTTTGGTGAGTTTTATATGGAAACCGTGTGAGAAAAATATGTGTAAAAAAAATCTATATAATTTATTAAGTGTTTGGAATGAAAAATTTTATTTAATATAACAAATATAATTAATACTTTCATTTCATAAATTTTTAATTGTAATTCTGTTTCAATTTTATCATTAAAAATCAGGTTCAATGCTTTAAACGATGCTATAAAAAAATGTTGCACTTAATTAAATTTGAAAAATTTTCATATTTTCTGTTACTTATTTCCAAAGCATTCCAATATTTAACATATTCCTGCAGAGTATCTGCTCTTTGTCTGCTTGGCTGCAGCTTTTAATCAGTTTTCTTTTCAGATTTTTTTTTTTGTATTTTTCTTTTCCGCATGTGTGCATTTTGAGCTTTCTATTTTTTGTTGTTTGTTTGAATTCTATAAATATTTTGCGGTTGCTTTTTGCGTTTTTGCCTTTTTCATTTGCTGTTTCACTGCCAGCTCTTAACCTTTGTACACAACTTTGCTTTCTCTGCCAGTTATTTTTCCTTTAGCTACTTTTGCTTTTAGCCAACTCAAGAGCTATGCATTTGCACTGAACTCGTGCATTGTAGCGCTGCAAGGACACGTAATGTAGGGAAATCAGAGGACAAAATTACCGACAGAGTCAAGGGGATATGGCAAGGTCTTGAGGGGCACATTAATAAACATAAATTTGAACGCAGCTCTCGAAATTAGTAATTCAATTACGCTAAACAGCAACTATGACTTTGACTATGGCCTGGCTTATTGGCATTAACAGTGGCAACAGTCCGGCGAGTGGCATCAAATGCCAGCTCAATTGGCCAATCAGCCATATCAGAGAGCCAGGCGCCGACTCAAGGCGCATGCATAATTCGCACTAGCAATGAACGTCGCCAGCTGCTCATAATAACGTCAATGAACTGACCGTCATAACTAGATTGCCCTCAATACCAACTGGTACACCTCAGCCCCCTTATTCCCCCCTTGCTCCTTTTTGGCCTCTTCTGCGCTTGAATTGAGCACTAAAAGCCGTTTGGACGTTAATATTGCATACTGCAGGGCTGGCAAGGCACATAATTTCGCCTGAAAATGTGGAAAATACGCAATTCTAATTAGCCTCAAAGTGCAGCAAACCGTTATGGCAATCCCTTAAGCGTCCACAGCGTCCATCATTATCGTTATCATCATTATGTGCGTGTGTGTGTGAGAGGCAACAGTTGGACATGCTCCACACTATGTGTTAAATAGTACCAAAATGTTGCAGTACACGGCTCAACAAAGTTAAGCTCGAACTTTCTTCTTAGTTGAATATCTCGACATAATTGAAGGCTAGTTGGATAGTTGTGCTCAGCTTAGTTAATCACATTTTCCTGCTCTCGCTGTTCTGCTTTCTGTTGGTTTATTAAATTTGTCTTTGTTCAGTAGTGTAAGCAGATTGTCAGTCAATGATGATAACTGCGAGTGTTGTGTTAATGAAGCGTACAATCAGACAATCCTGGCAATACCGAAAGCAGTTGCAATTAAAAAATCATCAGCTGAAACAAAGAGAATCCCGACAAAAGTTGTAAAAGTTGCAAAGCAGCAAAGTAGAGCAAAGCAAAGCAAAGCAGAGCAGAGTAAAGCAGTCAAAGTTGGTTGTCAACCGATGGCAGACATCCGCAGTGGCAGTGCCACTAGCATTTACAGTAGCTGTGGCAAAGATTGTGGTGCTGCTGTTGGAGTTGAAGTTGTAGTCGGAGTTGGAGTCGGAGTTGGAGTCGGAGTCGGTGGCTCCAAAATGGAGCTGAGCATTTGCCAAAAAAGGGAATTGCAAGTAACAAACGGAAGCCGCAAAACGGACCGCAATTGACGTACAGTTGCCACCGCACCCAAAAAAGAGACAGAATCCAGTCAGTATGCTGGAGGAGGCGACAGGGCGTGGCAAGGCGACCTCCAAGCAAAGTCATATGCACAAACAAAGGCGAAATCAGAAGCTAAACAAAACAATGTCCCAGAATTCAGACAAGGACAGCAATTTTGCATAGTTATGCGAATGTCGGGGTGCCAAAATGAGCGCTGGCAAAAGGATGTGCGGCCATTTTGTTTTATATACCACAGACCAAAAAGCAAGCAAAGTCGCTGATGCTCACCCACTTCTACACCCCCTTCCCTTACCCACCGACTCTGTTGTTATTGTAGTTTTTATAATAACAATAAAAACTTTGAGTTTTTTTTGTTGTTGTTCGTTTTGTTTTTTACAATTTGCGGAAAACTTGAAATGATTGTTATGCAATTATTGGTAACGCAATTTTGTCGTTTTTCTTAACACAGCCACAGCGACAGCCATTGTCCTCTCGGTTGTGTCTTTTCCTCTCTTCTTCTATCTCTCTCTGTCTCTGTGTCACACTGTGTGTGTGTGTGCATGTTTACACTATAAATTCGCATTAAGTAGCACAAAAGTTTTATTGACTTCGTGTTCAGTGCGCTTGATTTTCATGCCACACAGAAAGCCAACAGCAACAGCAAAACAGATAAACAAACAGCAAACTTTAATTGCAAAAATTTGTGGTAAAATTAATGAATGTACCAACATTGGAGCATCCTGTATGTGAGCAGAGAGAAAGAGCGTGTGACAGTCTGAGTCTCTAACAATCTGTGCTTCCCTTTTCCCCCATTTTCCTCTATTTTTTTGGTCTGTTTGTTTTTTGCTGCTGTTGACAGTGCTGACCAAAAGTCAAATTGCCAAAGTGTTTGCTTTCTACCAGCTGCAATTGAAGCTCAAGCTTCGATTGCCGCCGGAAGGGTGCAACCAATTGATGTACCCCAAGTGGTGGGTGTCATTTAGATCCTTAAATGACTTGTTAAATGTGTTTGATTTTGGGCAACGACACTGTGACCCCCACAAAGACGCCTTGACACACAGCATACAGTACATAGCATCCCATTAAAGTTGTGTTCTTTGTAATTAGAGATCTGTTTCAATGAAAAACACTTTCCATTGATTGGAAAGGTATTTTAGCATTTTCAAGTCACTTAATAATAATCTAATTAAATTTTAAATACACAAATGAATTTGGATTTATCAAAAAAAGTACTCATATCATAGCTTAATTAAAATATCAACAATAAACTCAAGTGTATTTGTATCTCGAATGCCAAATTGTCATTTAAGCTGAAAAGTAAGTGCACGATAATTGTAATAAACACATATGTAATAAATGCCAAAGAATTGTGGTAATAAAAATAGATATTTCTTATAATTATTTTTAAACTGCAATCAATTTCACTTATTTGCTGTCGTTGATTACAACAGATGAATTCATTTTATTTTACATATGTATCTTAATACCCAATTTGTATACAAGTATTACAACTCAATATATTTTTGGCATGCTTTTATCTATAATTAAATTAATTTGCTTATTGTTCTGCAGAGAAGCTGCAAACTTTCCTTTACAAATGCATTTGGCAACATGGAATTTTAATTAATTACTTGTTAGTTGAGACTGTTTTGATGTTGTTGTGTCGTCTTAGTTTGCAGCTCAGAGAAATTAATTTTAGTTAGTGCCTGGCGCCTGTTTCTGGTTCTGATGAACTATAAACTTCAGGTAAATGCGCCAGGTAAGTGCGTTTTGCTGCGCTTCAATTAAACTTGCAAACAAACTCAAGGAAGCCGACATGCCATATTCATCATATGAGCGCGAACTACATCCTGTTTGTCAAAATTTCACTTGATCCGTTTTTAATTAAACTCTACTGCAAACAAAGTCATTCAAATGTCGCCAGGCTGGCAAACTTGCAGCCTTAGCGCATTTCGCACGCAACTGAGGTTTAAGTACCATTTTGGATATCTAAACAGTATCCAGACCATGAGCTTACCTGTCTCAAACTTGTTTGCACCTATTTGCACTCTGATATGGCAACCACTTACCTACACAGCCCCTCGCTCCCCCGCTCTGTCACTGTCTGACTCTCAGCCTGTCATGCCAGGTTGTCTGCCAAGGTTGCATTAGAGCTGCGTTTGGGATTATGCCAAAATGCAATTTGCATTTGCAAGACGCTTCTGAGTAGCGACAAGACAGCTCCAGCGACATGCGCGTATTAATTTTAAATTGACTGTGAAATTACAATGAGCGTTTTGTGTTTAGTTCCCACTGTACTCCCACCGCTTGGATTAATTACTCAAGCATATGTTACTCAGATATATATCTACGATACTACAATTTAAAACTGGGGAAATGAAGCAAGTTATTTTCCAAATACTGTCAATCGTAGGCTATTTAGTGTGTGATCAATTCCGTTGACTACCTCCCAGTTCAAGATATTTGTTAAGCAAAATACTAAAGTAAAGTTTTGAGTAACTAGTTGACTGTGGTTCCCTGCCCTAGCCAGTCTCCTGAGCATTCAATAATTCAATAACCATTATCATAATTAAATTCATTTGGCCAATATTCACAGCTACTCCAAAGGGCACAATGAAGAACAGTTGAAGTCTTGGGTCTGAATCGAAATCGAAACCGAAATAGAAACCCAACGAAGCTTTAAAGAGTTGTCAAAGCACACTCGCCGCATTTGGAATTCATACAAAGACATTTAAAGCAATTACACCCTAGGGTATTATTCAACTGCAACTTGCTGACAGACACATATTTTGCTTCGACTTTAGCTTCAGCTTCGACTACGGCTACGACTACGACTACGGCCATAGCGACGGTTACGTTTACGGCTATGTGGCAAAAAGCAAAAGTGAGTCGAGTTCCAGTTTCAGTTGCAGGCAGCAGTCAGCAGTCAGGAGCCAGCAGAGAGAACGAACGAGTCACTGAGTCAGCAGAAAGCATGGGGCATGCCACAGAAGCACCAAAGTAGAAATAACTTGCGGCAGGGCACAAAGACAATAACATTTAAATGATTTTAATGGCAGCTGTTCGATTTTATTGACTAGCGTTCCCTATCCTCCGATCTCCCCAGAAACACCCCCGTGTCCTTGTGTTCTGGGCCATTGTGTGAAAATGTTATTTGCTAACAGAGAGTCATCAGAACGCGACGCAGAAGCAGCAGCAGCAGCAGCTCATCCACAAGCTCTGTGACTGAAGGTGGTCTCATAATAATAAAAATTATTGTTACTAGCGGCTAAATGTATGTCATTGGGTAAGTCTTATTGCTGTTGCTGCTGATGCTGATGCTGCCACGCCCCCCAGCGGCAATTGAAATGCGCAGCCAAGCGAAACTTGCTCAAGTGAATGCAATGAAAATATCCAAAGAAAAGCACAAATGCTTGTGGCACTACGCCATAATCAAGATTTTGCTGCCACTGCTGCGGAATCTGTCGCAGTGCCAAGAACTCCAGAGTGAGATAGAATGCTACGAGTTCAAGGATTGTTTAGATAGCACACCACAAACACATACACATACATTTCTATTGGTCTCATAAGCATTGACTTTTTGTTGATAATAAAAATATAAATGTAGTTGGATTTTATATCTTTTCGAACTTAATAATCTGCTTTGTGCCTCTTTTCGTACCGAAGGTCATTCAAATAATATTAAAAATTATAAAAAATATGCTGTTTACTTTATCAACGTTTTTCCACAACTGTATACCGATGCATCTATTTACTTTACATGCGAAATTGGCAATAATCAAATATATTTGATTTAAACACAATATATACCTTCCCATAAATATACAAATACGAGCACACTTTTTACCCTACATAAACTGCAGTTTTTTATATAAAATCAGCGTCGTAAAATATATAAAATATACGTGGAAAAAATGTCACGTTTACCTGCGGAGTCAACGGTCGCCATTCGGTTGTTTACTCAAAGAAAACAGTGTGGAAGTTTAACAAACGACCTGCCATAAAATCCACATTGCAACAATGAATTAACACAGCGGGAAAATGGTTGCTTAATAAATTGTGATTTGTACAAAGAAAAAATAAAATAAAAACTGCGGGGACTTGTCGATGGAAGTGAAATAAATAACTAAAAACGAAGCGTTCAATCTTTTGATATGAATAAAAGAGAAAAGGATCTTTCTTCCACATATGCCGACAAATAAATCTCCTGGTACTTTGCCTCTTTAAGATTTTATTGTCCAATGAATTATTTCTTAACTTGTCAAGTAATTCAAGATGACTGCAAAATTTGTACGAAAATCACACATTTTAAACGAAGACAAACAAAAATCTTGTTTGTTTGTTTGTTGAAAACTGGTGGAAAACAATGCGCATAAATAATTTACCAAGTTTAGCGAAGGGTATGAAGGGAGAGCGGAAACAGTGCAACTTCAGGAGAAAGCACAAAGCGAGGCAACTGCGACATGCACATGTTAAAATGGGCTTAAGGCAAAACACGAAGCAAGATAATCCAACACATGAGGCAGAGCCTTGCTTGTTAATTAAGAATGTGAAACAAAGTCATAAAAACGACAGCAGCAGCAGCAACAGAGGCAGAAACAGAAGCTGCTTCAGGTACAGGCAGCATAAAAGGAAACGTGCACAATAACAGACACATGTATAAATTCTTAAGTATAGACACATGAGGAGACGGAAGACTGAGTAGGGGAATCTACTTGGTTTATTAAAATAAGTATGTGCTTACTCTACTATGCTAGCAAAATCATATTCTTATTCATTTGCTGAGCTGCGTATATGCTTAAAGGCTCAATATCTCATGGATGTCAGTTGGCACTGCACCACGTGGCGGGTAAGCAATGTCTTTGACAAGGCATTGACTCGTCAACTGTCCCATTTTAATGAGCAAATTCGATTTCATTGTCACGCAGGCAATGCTACTGCTACAGCTACTGCTACTGATGCTCTTGCTGTGACCGCATTCGCAAAAATTACGCATACGCCGCGTGTGCGACGCGTCGACCAAACGTGTCTGGGAATCAACTCTTCTTACGGCAGCAAAAGCAGCAGCAGCGGCAGCACTTATGTGCGTATATACACACAAACATAAACCCAACTCATCGTCTCTCAGGCGCGATTCTGGCCAAATTTATTAATATATGCGTGACGCGTTCCCTGTGACCAGTGGACCACACACTCTGACAGTCTGACACGACTGTCCCCTTTAACTTCCCTCCGACTACGGTGTGCCCGAGGCGCAGTCTGTAATTATTTATACGTAAGAGAAGTATGTGCTGACAGATATACATTTACATGTACGACCAGAATTAAATAGAATTCGCATTTGCCATCGAGTTAACTAAACACGTGGGGGCAGCAGCTTTAACAGCTGAAAGAAAAACCAGTTAAATCCAGGCAATCAAATTTACTGAGCAGCTCAAAAGATGTTACTATCAAAAATGAGTTGGTTGTTCCTTAAGAAGTGAATGCTGTTTTCATCTATACCCAAGTTTTGAAGCTTACTAAAAATAATTGGAATAGCTGCTATCTGAAATTGGCGATCGAATTGCTGTTCACTTTAAGATTGCATATTTTGTTCTCTTTTTTACACATAACTTAACTATTGGTGCTTAAAGTATAAAAAAAGGAAAACTAATCAGCATAACTGGGTCGTGATGTTAATCTCGTTTAAACGCTTTGCCATAAGCTAAAGTGCAAGTCTCTGAAAAAGGCTGACAAAGGACTTGTAAAGCGTTCCGCAGTGTACCCGTGTGTGTGTATTTGCCCACTGTCGGTTGTTGTCTGCAGTCGCCAGCACACAAGGATCATCAACAATAAAAAAACAACAACAAATGCATATGCAAATTTAATTTTTTTCCAATGCCGTTCAACAGTGCTGTCATTTTAGCTACTTTGTAGCTATTCTAGCTATTTTTGTGTTAAAAACTAAAGTGCTGCCTTTTTATTTAAAGGGCAACAGCAGCAACACTAGCGCACATGCGAGTATTTGCATGCTTCTCGCAGCAGAGGAGGCGTGGTTATACCGCCCACTATCGCCGGTCCCTTTAACAGCCAAGCATCTGGCTGTAAACAGCTTCTTTATCTAACCCGTTCCGAGTGCAGACTCGGTTGGAATTTTCAGTTTTAAGTAGAGCGGAAAATTAAAAACAAATTTTGCCGCACATTTCGAACATTTTCAGTTTGCGTGCAATGCAATTCTTTTCTTATTTCACGTCTATTTTCATACCTGCAAATTGAATTTCTTTCGTTTTCTTTTATTTAAAGGTAAATTTGCTTTTACTTTTACACCAAAAAATAAATAAATTCAAGCAACAATTGTGTATATATATTGGTAAACTTTTTATTTATCTACCTTATTTCGAAGTTCAGGTGAAAGACGAATACAGCAGTCACCAATAAAG
Organism: Drosophila dunni; assembly: GCA_018152125.1. Lineage (NCBI taxonomy): Eukaryota > Metazoa > Arthropoda > Insecta > Diptera > Drosophilidae > Drosophila > Drosophila dunni. The sequence goes on from JAECXC010000906.1 coordinate 68,397, forward strand.
ATTTTGTTCAGTAAACTAATAGAAATTTCATGTATTTATTATTTACAGACAAAGTTAAGTGCTCAAACTTTGAGAATATTCTAGACATTGTGGAATATATATTTAATGGAAGTGATTCGAGCAATTGGCCTAATAACTAAATGGTTTCTGCTGTCCATATGTGTCGTCGGAGGACATAATGAAAGTTTACTCGTTGAGCAGTTAGCAAATTGTCTATTGATTCTCGTTAGTGTTCAATGACAGCTCAAAGGCAATGGCTTCCCTCGTTTGGGCCTCGTTTGGATGCACATTTTGGCAGCTAGTAGCCAATTTGTGTGCTGACCTAAACTGCTGTGTGATATATCGAATTTTTATTTGCCTCTCTTCCTGGGCTGGGCTAGCCCAACCTGTACAAGCCTGGCCAATACACCTTAATTACAAGCAATTATGCGCTCAAAAGCATAAATGATGGGTGTGCTACCACCCAGTCCACCTTTAGGTACAACTGCTGCCGAAACTGTTATGACTTTGAGCATGAGCTGACCAAATTGCAGCACATTTGGCCCAGGTCGTTTAGTTTGTGCCAATCAGTTTTAGGATCCTTCCTTTTTAGGCCTTTACGCTACGCTTCCAAAACTTTTACGCCCTGACTCTGCACTTTTACTGCTGAATTCGAATCTGTTTTTCTTCGTTTTATTTTGTGTGTTGAACTTTTATTTTATTTGCACAGTGCTTGTAATTAAGTTAAGCAAGTGCAGATTTGCCAATGTCGTCGAATGTCGACTGGGATTGCCTGCTCTTGGTGCTCGAAACTTGGACCAACGACTTTTCTACGTAATTGTGCCTGCAGCAGCGTTAAATAGAAGGCTGCACACTCGAGTGTAGAGACTGGAGACTGGAGACTGTGACTGCTCGGAGACTGTGACTCTCGAGGCTGGCACTCAAATTGTCGTTGTCTGTAATTTCTATAAGCTGATTTACGCAAAATTGCCAAGCAAAGCGGATAAGTTGTCTACAAAAGTTTTTGTCGTGCAAAAAGCAATATGCAAATAGAGCGATTTTGACGACTGCTGACTGACAATCGACTGAGTACTGACTACCAACAACCGACTACTGACAACTGACTGCGATGCGACTAAGCTGCAATCAATATTCAAATCCACTTAGCATTCGAATTTAACGTTATCAAATTTGCGATTTTTGACTTGAATTTTTGGGGCATCATCTGTTTAAGCAGCAATCCATCGCTCTGTCTTTCTCCTGCCCTCAATTTCTATGACTTGTACATTCTATTTATTCTAATCTAACAATTTTAATTTGCAGCTTTAGTGGGCAAACTGGCAGCTAGCAGCTGGCAACTGAACCGGGCAGCGATTCAGAGATTCGTTCGCTTTTCCGTTCATCCACTTGAAATGAAATGCAAATCCTTTAGAAAAGCCGAGCCTGGTCAAAGGGCGCTCCTAAAGGTTTTTCCAGATCCTGCCCTCTCAGTTCATTATTATGCCAGGATATAACCTTTGTCTCGAATTAATTAAAATGGATTTACATGAGCTCAAAATGTCGCAAGCTCCACGGCATCTAACAAAAGCACCTTTACACCACAGCCTCAACCTCAGGAGGGGTTTCTCTTCCCACTCCCCGCTTCCCACTGACACTTGGTCCAGGAACTGGCACTATTTTACATGCATAACTTCAGGACTTCTTTGAACCTAACCGTGCCTCACTGACAGACTGACTAAGTGACTGACTGACTATCAGACGAACTGTCAACGTGAAGCACGCACCGCAGATAAATATTTATATTTCGCTTTTTAATCTTTTGTAATTTTAAGTCGCGTCATACTACTTCCTGTGTACTCCGACCCAGTCTACAGACCTCTCTCCTACTCTCTTTCTATCTCTTTTTCACTCGCTAGTTGTTTCGTTCGTCCTGAATCTTTCTGTTGTTTTGTGCGCTCAACTTTTGCTATTTGCTGTTTTCGCTATTTGGCTATGCTTTCTGTTGACTTTTCAATTTGAAAGTTGAAAGCACTAAGGGTTATTAGAATGAGAAGCATGGAGTTTGCTTCAAGTGGCTTTTCCGCCAAGTGCAAGTATAATGCTGGATTTTCTATGATATTTGACTGGATTTGATAATTTACAAATTGCACACTAACTTTAGTGCAACTTCTTAATGTTATTGTCATTGAATTTATGAAAAGATTTAATTTGAAAGTAAAACTTAACTTAGATTTGACTTAAAACTTCAATAAATTTGGCTAGTAGGGTACTGAAACACTTAATTATACTTTACTGAACAGTTTAAGCATTACTCATGATGTAAGTCCATCTGTAAATATTAAAACATTTCACTTAAGAATCGATTGAGACAAGTGGTGCAAATGAGTATGTTGTTTTTTGAAATGACAGCCAAAGTCGTTAAAGTCATCAATTTGCATGAAAGCTGACAATAGCCATCACGATGAAAAAGGAAATGGAAATTGGAATGAGACTGAGAACGAGGTTTGAAATGGTTTCTTTTGGGACCACTTCAAAGGCTGAACAATAACAGGGCATATTACCCACATCAAACCAACCGCCGTGTCATGCCACGTTGGGCAGAGCCATTTTGTGTCATTGCTCAAGCAGAATTAATTTCAATTTACATTTAAATGCAGTCCGCCTGTCGTCTGTCGGACGGTACCACCGTCCAATTGTCCAACTGTCGACTGTCGACAGGCGGGCAGCATTTTGACCTGACCTTGTTGCGCCTCAAGTCGACGCTGGTGCACAATTTTCCATCTACGTTGTTTTTTTATGCCTTCAACTTTACGTTTTTTAATACCATAATTGGCTTACTGATGAAGGTTAGCGGGTGAGCACAAAAAAACCAAAAGAAAGTATTCAAAAAAAATACAAGCACGGAGGAAAAAAAAAATACATTGAAGCAGGACACAAATTATTCAAGAAATATTTTTGACAGCACTCTCGCGTTTCTTGGCACTTGAAAGGACAACCTTGAAATGAATTTCGAAAAAAAACCGAAAAACGATAAAGAAAAAATAAGGTTTGCGCAATATTAAAGATTTATTAGCTAAGTGCACTCTCCGTTCGCCGTTTGGCAATTGTAAGCCAAGCTTTCTGCTTTCAGCATTGAGCCGCCACTTGGCCATGATATATAAATTACAGTCACAAGCTTATCTACAATCAGATAAATGCAAGCACAATATAGTTTAGTGTATATTTATTGAAATGCTTTAACTGAAATGCCTTGAACTCTGCTCATTTACAGTTCCCATTTATAAACTTCAAATGACAACGTGACGTATGCGCAATATACCAAAATATGCATATACCTACGGTTTATATATTTATTTAATTCGCCTTCTTTGCATTTGACGGTTCATCGGCGTCTTCTTGTGGCCCCAAAATGATGATGATGGCTTAAGCTTAATGCGCTTTTGCATTACATTCCAATGCATTGCATTGCGAATTCCCATCAAACTATTTTCATTTTGTCATCAAGTTCATTTACCAGCCATTTCTCGACTCTCTGCTCAACGCTCTCTGCTTCAGACTGACTGAGTTCTGTTTTTGCATCGATGGCAAACGCCTTGGTGTATGCTACATCAATTTTATTGACTTTTCCCATCGTTCCACTCGATTGAATGCACAATTTCATTAGCAGGCGTGCCACATGCAGCTGTCTCTCAGCTGTATATGCCAGACCTACAGCCAGGACCAGACCTCAGATTCGAAATTCCAGCTCTCAGCTCCCAGCACCCAGTTCCCAGGGCCATCAACGGAATCACAGGCATCTTTTGGGCTGACTGACTGCATTGCATTGTTCTGGCATTGAAGCGTTTGTGTAATCCACTGTCAACGACAAATTCAATGCAACGGCAACTGTTAAAAGTTCAGAACCGAATTATTTTTTGAGGGCAATCGATATTTGAACTCACAAAACAACAACAAAACATAATCTCTGTCTTTCTCTTCGGAGATAATCGCCTTATATAACTAACAACTTGAGTGACGGCATCAGCAGCAAAGCTAAACTAAAGTTTTAATTTAATAAATTCAAAACAATATAGAGACACAAAAGCTTAATAAACTTTAATTCCCAGAACAACAGAGCTAGCAGTCTCGTCATGATTATGACTCGATTTGGCCAAAAAGTTTTAATTAGTAAGTAGGCTGAAGCAAAGTTTTTCAATTATTGCCACCTGCAACCCCTTGACTGGCCCTAATGACCATCGGAGCACCGAGAAAACCACAAAAATAATAATGCACAAGTACGCTAAACATTAAACCCAATTTGATTTTAAATCAACAGTCAGTAGAGAGTGGGAAAGGGGGCACAGGGGGAGCAGAAACATCAGGCTAATGATTCGCTTGGGGCCAAGAGCGCAAGCATTTCAAGTCGATAGGTTAATTAGCCCCGGCAGCGGCAACGGGTGCAAATAATGTTGGTAAAATCGTTGGCATCGTTTTGCACAGTCAGAGGTGATCTGCATAATAGACTAAAAGACTACACGACTTGACTTCTATGCTCCCCAAGCTTTATAAATAATTATTTAGATTCTAGCTCGCTCCAACAGCCATCCTACTCTATCCCAGGTTTATCCTGGCTCACTGGCTCACTCCCATCGGATTCATGGGCAAAAACAAATGTATCTCTGGCTGCATGACAAATGCCGTCTAGACGCCAGCAGCGAAGCTTAGCAAAAAGCTCAGGACTTGGCTTTGGCTTCATTTCTATTTGATAACTGCAGTCTGCAGGCGGTTAGCTGCTGTCCTAACTCTGAGTCCATTCATTTTCCCTCCTCCCGCTGTCGCTGACTCTCCCGCTTCTATTGGGTCTTCAGCTGCCGGTGACATTCGATTTGGCCGTTTGGCAACTAAATCCGTTTCAGTTTTTGACTGCCACCAACGGGCAATGACAATGACAATGGCATGGCACCCTGCTAGGTGGCCATTTTTTATGCCTCCACTTCTCTCTCTTTCACATTCCGTCCCTTTCGACCGCTGTGTGACTTCAAAAGCGGCAAACCTGTCTATGTTTAAATGGTTGACTGGTTAACTGCTCATGGCATGAATTTGGTTTGTCAAGTAGCATTAAAGTTTGATTCCACCTTCTACGTATGCTTAAACTCTTTGTTAACTGAAACCACAGCCAATATATGATTTCCCATTTTATGCAATTTTAATTAAATAATTTTCAAACTTTTCCTAAAAAGTATTGCATTTCCAGATTAATTGGTAAACTACTTGCAGCTAGAAGTAGAACACTTAGTAGCTTAGAGTCTCAGACATACTTTTTACTTATGCCAGAACATTATGTTAAAATTTGATTAGCAAATTCCAAGCTTAGTGCTTTAAATAATAACTTTTATAATCGGCTGACTTTCGTTAAAACTTTGTAACTTGTTAATTTAATTAAGAGCTCATTCCTTTGATAATCTTGGGTGCGACATGTGACGCCGAAATACTTGGCTTGATTGTGTGGTTAAATTTACATTTCACATCCAAATAATTACTTGAAAATAATTTACGAGACGCCGCATAAAGCCACGCCCACCATCACAATTTGGCTGAGAGTTCTGCCATTTGCATTTGCATTTCCATTCCCATCTCCATTCGCATTTGTTTGCGCTACTTTCTTGTACATTATTAACTTTTCTTGATGTGGTAGCGGCTCTTTGTGCTGCTTTTGCTCTTCAGACGACCGTGTCATACTTCTATAAATATTTCTATGATGGGCACAGAAGCTGCCACATAATGAGCTACCATGACAACACCAAAAGCCATCAGACAGCGACTGCAACTGCAACAGGAGCAGCAACAGAAGTAGTGGCAAAAGCAGATCGTCTACTTTGCAAATTACTTTCACGCTTTCACATCTCTATACATACGCACACACTCTCCCACCAACACGCACACACACACACACAAGTCAGCCGGAAGGCAGCTCGAAGGCTGAAGCAGAGACACATAAAGTTGTTGGAAAACCTCAGCTCGTTGGGCATTCAATATGGCAGTCTTTTGGGTATGTGTGAAAGAGAGAGGCGAAGAGTGTGAGTGTGAGACAGAGAAACTGTCGCATGCGGGACTACTAAGCACTTGTGACATGTCGTGTCGCATGCATATGCAACATTTGTTTTCGCTGCGCCGACATAATTTGCGCCAAAGTGCTCTGGCAAGTGTTGGCAAGAAAAAAAGGCGAAATAATAACGGAATTCCTTTAATTTTCACGCCATGCCACTGGCACTGAAGCAAGACGGAGTGGGAGTGAAAAGAAAGACGAACGGTATTGCAGGTAGCCAACACCCGAACCAGTTCCAGCACCAGTTCCAGTTCGAGCTCTAGCAACAGTAACAGCAAGAGGCGAGACATTGACGACAGTGTGGCCCAAAGCAAAAACTGTAGGTAAGCTCGAGTCCCAGACCGGCAACTTGAACGGTTAAGTACTGCACACTCCCACAGCAGTCAAGTCAACTGAAAACGTGACAGGATATCCTGCTGCTGCTTCGTCCTTCATCCTTTATCCTTCTGCACTCTTAGCTTCTTCTACTTCAACTATGCTGGGTGGTGATTACACTGCCCTCCAGCTACAGTTCCATAGCAATAGCTTCAGCTTCAGCTTCTGCAAATGAGAACGTGGCACTTAATGTGCGTCACATTATAATTTGGCAGCTGAGTGAGTGCCCCACCTTCTCCTCCCTACACACCCGTTTCCAGCATCAATATTTCATTTCATTTATTTGACATTCAAATCAGATCTATTATGTCACAAACGCAATACAACAAATCTCTTTAATGCACTCAATTAAACTCGTATATTATTTATGGTTTTACTATCAATAATAATAACAATAAAAACATAAAAATAAAACTCATTAAAATAACTACCGTAGAGTGACAAAATATTTTTTGTTTGGCTTCGTCTAACAAAAAACTACAGACAAAGTTTATTCTATATTTATTTAAACATATATACATATATTTGTATTTTCTGTATTATTCGTAAGTCAACATTTGCATAAAAAGTTGTGACAAGCTAAAATGGAAAATAATTTACGTGGAATGACAGTGGCATATTTTGTTGGATTCCAGTTGCAAGACAACTTCTAAAAGTTCTGAACACTTTTTTTGCACTTTTGCAAATAATATTTGGATCGTGGTTCCTATTATATTAAAAATAATAGAAATAAATGGAATAGATATCAAAGCATAATGCGAAACGGTTGGTTTTGTGGCTTGAAAACTGTCAGAGAAATGGAATTTATGCTCAACTGCGGTTATTGCCAGGAAAAACAATAAGAAATTCTTAAATAAAATAAATAAATGGAATACCTCTTTAATTTTCTTTCTTAGCAACTACTCTCTATATATTTTTTAAGAGTTGACTCTGTTTTTTATGCTCAGTGATCGAATTATAAATTTACCGTTGGACAAATAACACATTGTTCAAATATATGTAAAGTCCTTTAAAAAATTCGTTCTGATTTATCAGCACACATTTGTTTACATAATTTGTTCTCTCTAATTGGAAATGCAAATGTTATATGTGTGAATATAATTGCATGCTAAAATAAATATATCATTTAATTGATTTGCAATAAGAAAACTAACTTTATAATACAACTTATTTACATATTTTGTAGCGTCCGTGTTCAGTTGTTTTTTCAAGTGAAACAATAAACAATAACCAGGAGCAAAGCTGATTATAAACTGCGGTTTTTATATGATTTACAAAAAAAAAAAACTTTTCTATAATTTAACGTATACACAAGCGAATGAAATTCACAATAATTATGTTAATATTTTGCTGGGCTGCATTTTCGAAAATTAAAGGTAGTTGGTGCGTGAATTGAATTTGAAACTGAAAACAATTATAATTATTAATATTATCTGTGTTGTGTTTATTTAGGCATAAATTATGCGAACGCTAAATTATGTTTAACAGCAAATTCAACAACAAACAACTTACTCAGCCCCGCAGCGGTAGCATTTATCAATTAAACAAAATGCTGTTCGTTTTAGTAAGTGAATTGAATATGATATTTGTTTCGGTTTGGACTTCGGTTTGAGTTTTATTTTTCTAAAGCTGATTGGATATTTATCGTTTAGCTTGGCCTATTCTGAGTAAGGCTACGATTTATGTTGCCTTTTTTTGGCTAAAGCACCAAAAAATGCCCTTGACTCGATGTATTTATTGCGCATTGTCGTCGTGCATGGCGTATACGTAATATCGAATTTTATCTTATAGTCAAGAGTGAGTAGCCATTGGCCGTGTCCCTTTTGCAGTTATTGTTTTTTGCTTGTGCATGTGTAGTAGTATTGTCCATTTGTTTTCATTTACAAGTATTTCACTTTGAAATATATTTGCTCTACACATTTTTATGGCTTGCTCTGACTGTGTGTTTGTGTCGGTCCCATTCCGATTTGGGTGCATTAAATTATGTATATGCGGCAGCTAAAATTAAAATTTATTTACCATTGCCATTTCAGTGTGTTTCTATGTGTGTTGTTTTATAGTTAAAGCCATAAAATAAAATAAATGAAAGGACAGACTAAAGATATATAGAAATGAAGTCAAGCATATGCTCTACTTTCTACTTGGATCGCTATGATTTTGATAAGGCGCTTTAAATACTACGTGATTTCCTTATCCAAAATGACAATTGACGAGTACTGCTGTATCCTCTTCCGGTGCTACAGCGATTGCCATTTTAATTGGCAATCATCTTGAGCAAGAAGGCAGCTCAAAGAGTTAATAAAATGAATGACGATTTTGTTGTTGTTTCCGCCGTGCGAAAAGAGGAACTTACCTTTTCTTCGTGCACCGCCTCCTCTAGCCTACCCACAAAGAAAACTTTTCGGTGGTGTGCTTTTAATTACATTCGCAGCTTTTTCTACTTTTTTCTCGGAGGGCAACAGTTTGGCGCGCAATAAAAACATCAATAGCCTGGCAGCAGCTGCAGAAGAAACGACAACGTGAGCTGGAATTTTTTTTAAAATGTTATCTTCAGGCGTAGAGCCATAATGGTAGCAGCGAGCAGCCGACTCGGCATTTTCCCAGCTCTTTTTGGATATTTTTCTGTGCTGTTTTTCGCTTTTAGTAAAATGGCAATGTAGTCGACGACGACAAAAACCTTTTTTCAGACGCTGTTGCTCTTAAATCCTTTTCCTTAAACCTCCTTTTTTGCATTTGTCTCTCTCTCTCTCTCTTGTCTGTGTTTGCCTGCGTGTATATTTTATTGTGCAATTGTATTTTGTACTCATGAGAAATTGTATGCGTTTCAAAGACGCTTAAAACTTTTGCTTCAGTTTATTTCTTCTTGATAAGAGCTTTGCTGCCACTGCACTTGAGCTTTGTTCCTTCTCAATGTTTGTTTTCTGTTAAAGACTTAAAACTTACTTGTGTTTCCAATTTGAATATTTAATGCTTTTACTATATAATTTTAATGCAAGCCGCAGTTGCCTTTGCTCAAAAGTGTTTTAAATGCTTTATAATGGATTTAAAATACAATCATAGTAAATTGAAACAATTGCAATTATAATACCAGACTGCAGTCGGTAGAATACTGATTATAATTTAAAAATTAATTGAAAACATTATCTTTTTCTTTTCAACTTTGTTATGGGACCTTACTAAAGTGTTCTCACGTTATTTGCTAAAGAACTGTTATTTGTTTATCACTTAATATATATTTGCCAACGCAACAGTTTCAACTTCAATTTACAAATCAGTCTCACCTTAATTTTCATAACATTCCAAGGCGAACTCGGCTATTAAGTTTTCCATTGAAATTCCAGCAACTAAGTAAAATTTCGAGTTAGTTGAAAATGTAATTCAAGTTGTCAACAAGGTGTATTCGTTGTTCTACTTGTTTCCATTTCCATTTCCATTTAAATGTCAAATTTAATAAGCAGACAGCAAAATTTGAAACTCGATGCCAATGTTGCCTAGTAACATTAAAGTGGCTGACAGAGCGAAAGCGAGATACAGAAGTGGAGGAGAGAGAAGCAGACAGTGTCTTCTCTTGGCACAGTCGGTTAGTTAATTACCTTGTTGCAAATTGAGTGATATAAACGCTGGCTCGATGGTACCGCAAATTAGTTGCGATTTCAGTGTCTGCATGGAAATGTATTTGGAGCTGACAATTTTAGCGCCTTGCCCGCTGTAGGAAACAATAAATAAAATGTCAGACATTTTAGCTGGAGTGACAGCGTTTCCGTTGTTAACTTGTGTAGCAGCAGCAACATCATTATAAAATACTGTTGACATTTGCCAAACCGAAGCGAAACCGTAAAAATGTCCAACATTTGCCTGTACAGTAAAGACTAGCTGCGTCGTCTATCAGCTCCAAAGTGAACAAAGTGGGCAAAAAAAAAAAAAAAAATCTGTGAGCTATTTACAGGGATTGTCGTTGTTGTGGTTTTTAGTTGCTTTCGCTCTTTAGGGTGTCGTAGTTGCTGTTGTTGCTGTCGTTATTGTTGTAGTTGACGTTGCTGCTTTGCACTTCCGTTTCCGCTTTGTTGCCAGCAAAATGGCAATGACAACAGCAAACGGCAAAGGCAAAAGCAAAGGGAACGACGTCACTGACGACGACGGCGACGGCGACGCTTCGTCTGCGCGTCTGCCCGTCAGCGACAGCAGGTCTAGTCATAGTCTCGTTGTACTTTTTCCCAACATTTAATCAATAGTTTATACCAATTTCATTCGCAGACTAACCTCTAAGTGAACCAAAGCCACTCGTTGGCGTATAAAGCCAACTGGCAAATATTAACTAAGCAAAAGTCAATGGCAGGCAACCAGGAACTGCGTAAATTACTTACACTTACCACTTTCCACTTGCGACTTGTGACTTGCCACTCAAGTGGCAGAGACGAGCTCACTTCTTGCACCAGCAATTGCACTCGCGAACTGTTTTTGCCACCCCTGCAATGAACTTCAACTTTGCGTTCTCAACTTTTGTGCGCACAAAACTCGACTCATTACCAGCTGTTGTCTTTAGTTTTCACTCGCTAAGATTCTATTTACTTTTACAAAAGTTAATTATATCTGAGAGCAGAGCTAACCCAGCGATTTTTGCCAACCATTGGATTGTACTATTTGTTTATTCTACAATTAGTTTGCTACATCAGCAGACGCACAAAAATTTGTTGTATTTTCCATAAAAACGAGGCGAACAAATGAGTAGTTGTAATATATGGAACTGTAATTGAATATGAGCTGCAGTTTCCATGTCATGCTGTCAAACTTGTTTCAAGTATGCAAAAACTTTCGAAATAACGTTAACTAAGTAAACTTGCCAAAAGCTGTTCCCAAAATTGCAAAAAGCTAAAAGAAATTAATGACAAAACTGTGAAATGCACAAACACTTCTGTGTTCAGTTGGGGAATGCGCAAATAACTTGAAATAAATTTAAAAAGAAGATCAAGTTTATAATGAATATTGTATATTAAATAACACATTTTTTTGTATCAATAATTTTATTTATTTCTGATATAAAATGTAAGTTATCTTATTACACTGATCTCATTTAAATTCAAGCACTACGATATTATAATTATTCAAATGTGAGTTTTCTGCAAATTATTAAATATTGTACATGTTACGTATACGAAGTATTGCACATTTTGGTAATTATTATTTCCACTTCATTACACTTCTCACGTTTCATTGTTTGCTGCACATAATAAGCAGCAACTGAAATTTTTAATTAACAAAGTAAGCAGGAGAAAAGCAATCTACCAGTGCCTGCTGTTTGGTCAACGTCTTCGATAAAATAACCAGGCAAAGAAATATGCATATAGACGGAGCATACATTTTACATTAAGTATACGACTATGGCCAAAACTTGAACGAACTTAACTTTTTTGTTTGTGTTTTATGCGCTTTTTACTGCAAAGTTTTGTTTTTTGCTTAAAGCTCATTAAGCGCACTTTGCAGGCTGCAAAAAGGCGATTAAATGCTGGTCTGGGGTATAAAAAATAAGTATTTAATGAATTAATAAGCGAATGCGTTTTTATTTAATTTATATTGGATTAAACTAGTGAAGAGTATCGCTTTTTCAGTGGCGTGGTCAAGAGTTAATGATTATATACAAATTTAAAAAATACTTTTTAATCCCTTTATGTTATTAATTACGAAAGTTAGCCCCAACTTACATAGGTAATAAATTTTCCGAAACTTCACTTGTTGTGCCCCATTTAAAAGTTCACGCCTGTGTCCCTGTTGAGTGTTTATTTTTTACAGCCATGGCAAGTCAAACAACAAGAGATAAATGATTAATTTAATCAAGGCATAGCAGGGCTTTCGCTTCAACGCTTTGCTGGATTAAAACATCAGCCATAATGTTCAATAAATATAAATACTATTAATAATTATTGCATGCAAATTTAAATGAAAACATTTCTATGTTTACAGCACGTTCACACTTCAGCTATCGTTAATTTATTTAATTCAATCATTAAAAGTCAAGCATTTCATTTCACAAAAAAAAAGTTAAAGTAATTTTTATGTATTCCATTAATGTTCATTTTCATTTGTACATACATTGTTATTTTTGCTTAATATTATTAATATTGAGATATTGTGTATTATTGTGAGCGATATAATTGAAATTGTGTAAATATTTAACATTTTTGAATGCAATTGAACATTTGAGAGCGTGATATTATTTTCACAATAGTATTTATTGTCAACTCTGCTTATTATGCAACAATATTGTCAGTTCGGTCAAAGCCAGAGACTATTTCATACAATAAATATGCTTTACAATTGGCATTGTCCCTGTAGAGAGAGAGCTCACATTTCAAATTGTAATGCACAATTGTCGGCAAATTTAAATTGAGTAAATGGCAAATTGCACACAAAGGTAAATAAGTAAATATAGTACAAAAGCAGCTCACGTGTCTGTAGGTATTTGCAAATGCTTTAGATTCCCCAGCCACTTCTCGGGGACTTCTCCTTCCCCGGCTGACAGTGTAAACCAGATCTTCCTTTACGACTACTGTGAAGTGCTTCCAAGTAAAACTCCATCCCACACCCATCTCCCACTCCGTTGCTGTTGTGCGTCGCATACATCTTGTGCTATGTTCAGTGTATTATTTCGTTGCACTCGTTGCTGAAACGAGAAAACGTGTGAGAGCATAAATGAAAGGATATCTGATATATGCAACTACACAGCGGCAACAAAGCAGCCGAGCAGCCATTGCAAACTCATTCAAGTGGCATTATAATAAACGAATTTAAGGCGACAATTTCCACGTACCTTATTGCTTGTTTGTTTGCATTCGCTGTTGTGCAAATCGAAGCTCCAACTGCAGTTTCTAGCTTCCAGTTGCCAGCTGCCAGCTGCCAACTGCAAACTACATCTGCAGCTGCAGTTCTGCAAATAGTTCTCACTCAACACTGAGTACCATCTACTTTGCCAAGTCTCTGAGTTTTCTCAGCTATATTTGTGTATTTGTATTGCAGGCGACAGATTTTTCCCACAGTGCTTAATAGTTGTTGAACACTCCAATATTATAAATATTAAACTATTGGTATTATCGCATAGTAGGACAAATATTTTTATATGCCTTAAATTCTGTTTATGACTAGACAAAGGACTAGTTGTTCTAAAAGTTAAGCTGTAATAAAGGGACAGACTTTAGTTAATCTGACAATTAATTTCTACTTTGCAACATTTTTCAAATTGTGCCAAGACTGTGCTGTAGGTCTTTTGCTGCTGCTTCGTTTCACCGAGCAGTTAATTAACCAACACTCTGCAAACTATGAGTGCTTAGTTGTCGTTTCAATGTGGTCTTAACGACAACTTTTTAATACCCACAAAGCAAAAGACTTAAAAAGTAGTTGAGGTAGAAAGTGAAAGGATACTTACCTGCATATTCAATAAAGAAATTATTATAATAGAAAGACTTTCACGGTTAGTGAACGTTAATTAATTGCTGTTCGTCAGCCGAAGTAAATGGCAATTGGTAAAGTGCATATATTCGCCACAGAACTCTTAACTAATTGGCCATTGTCTGTGGCAAGCGCAAATATCGTTGCATACTTTACAGCGTCTGAACAGGCGATTAAAATTCATTAATCATACGACGCATTGCCCATGCTGAAAAGAAGACAGACTGAATCAGGCCGAGTTGAATGTTCTGTCAACGTTTCTGTCTCAGCTGCTGCTCTTGGTTTTTGTTTTTGTCTACACATTATCCTAATTATGATATGTTTACTTCGGCTGCTCAGATTGGCACGTGTACACCAGAGTTTCCCATGCGCGGCCAAGAACAGCTAATGAGGATGCTGCTGAAATGATTGATCGGGTTCATGTGGCACGGGTCCAAACCAAATCACCTAATGGCTCAAGGTTTACGGATTAAGGCATCTACCCAAAAAGCCAAAAGTTGCTTATGTTTTGTTTGCAGAGAGATAGATCTAAGAGACACTTGCCGCAAGATGAATGAGGACTTCAGGAAGTGGAAATAATAGAAATGAACAAACTATCGAGCACAGAATTTTTGGAATTTAAACTAAACTCTTTATATAAGTTTATCTTAAAGAAAATAAAAAAATGCATAAAATTTATAAGACTTTGAAAGTAATTATATCAAGAATACATGTTAAAATTTTAACACATTTAATATTTGATTGGAAAATTGTTACCTATAGGTGGTAAGTGAATCAGGCAGAGACAACAGTTGAAGTATCGTAAGCTTATCACGAAATTATGAAGTAACAACTGACAGCAACTGCAATTATATATTACAAAAGGAAATAATGTGATTATGCTATTGTGAAGTAAAGACAGAAAGAGCATGATTTGGTTCATGACATTTACATGTGCGAAAGACTACGAACACTCGCATTCACTGGACTGAACAATCGGAAAGGAAAATTTCATATGCAAGGCACATCATTACATTGTCCACATTGAGTTTCCCAGACGGCAGCAGACTAAATGACTACCCAACTGACAGACTGACAGTCTGGCAGTCTGGAAGACTGGCAGACTGACCGCCTGACAGCCAATAAATGTCACTATGTCAACGTGAAAGTGTTAAGATAGAATCCACTCAGTTTAATCCCACCCACGCCTCGTCACGCCTTCCCAGAGGCACAGAGAACCTGTGGGCTATCTCCAAAGTGCCAGTTTATAAAGTCGAACTGCCTTGTCACAAATAATTGACAACGATGAGCTGATGAAATTGAAACAGACAGTTTGGGTGGATGCTCGGTTACGCACATATGTGATAAGTGGCACTTAGAACTTGTTACAAAATAGGAACACTTCAATCAAGCCAACAACTGATGCAGGTGTCAACCTCAACTTGAGCCGAAATGGCTTAAGAATTGACTCAAACTGTCTTTAAAAACATTTCTTTGGTGCTTCAATATAAATTCTTTGTCTGCTTAGGATTGATTAAGTAGTTTTGCAACAAGTAAGAAAGGCTAGAGTCCCCGTATATAAGCAATTTTTAACCAATTTGTCATATGAGAGCAATAGGCTAATTCATTTTGTGCTGGCTATTCTAAGCTCTTTCTCTGATATCAGTTTCTTTAGTTTGAATTTTGGATTTGAGATCTACTGAAAGTTCTGTTCGCTTGGTATTACAGCTGGAATATGCCAATTCCCAGTTATATTCTCAGGCGAAAAGAAATCCACAGTAAGAAACAACAGAATTTACAAGAGCCCAGCTTAAGCAAAATAATTTTGTGCATCTTAATTAAATGTTAATGTAAATGTTAAATTTAAATAATTTTTGCATTGCGACCTGCTGATGTTTCTGTTTGCCTGGTATTTCAGCAGGATTTACTTATTATTTTGGGCACTGCAGATCGCAACGGTCAGCGACTGTAGCTGGAATGCTAAATAACAGCTCCTGTTAACAGCACATGTTAATTTTAACTAACACAAATTGCTAATGTTAACTAACAGAAAATGTTAATGTAAACTAACAGGAAATGTTAATGTTAACTAACAGAAAATGTTAATGTTAGGTAACAGAAAATGTTAATGTTAAATTACAGAAAATGATAATGTTAACTAACAGAAAATGATAATGTTAACTAACAGAAAATGTTAATGTTAACTATCAGAAAATGTTAATGTTAACAAACAGGAATGTTAATGTTAACTAACAGAAAATGTTAATGTTAACAAACATGAATGTTAATGTTAATTAACAGAACATATTTATGTTAACTAACAGGGCATGTTGATGTTAAATAACATATTAATGTTAAATAACAGGACATGTTAATGTTAAATAACATATTAATTTTAACTAACAGGGCATGTTAATGTTAAGTAACATATTAATGCTTAATAACAGGGAATGTTAAAGCTAATTAACAGCGCATGTTAACGTAAATAATTTTTGTGCTGCGACCTGCTGATCTTTCTGTTTGCCTGGTATTTCAGGAAGAATTACTAACGATTTTGGTCACTGCAGATCGTAGCGCGTCAAGCAAAAAAATCCGCGAAAGGCCAAAATCGAAGATTTCGTTGTGTGAAACACCAGGCGATCAGAATCAGCCGCAAGCGACAGACTGTAATTTAAATTCAATTACAGAGAGAAGAAAGCGGGAGCATAGGTTGTTTAAGTTGAGTCGAAAAATGTTGCATACCTTTAGGCATGCGAAAAATAAGCTAGTTAATAACTTTATAATTATTTTGTATCAACGCTAACAATTATAAAGACAATAAATTATTTAGTCAATTTGATTAAACCTTGCAAAGTGAGTAGTTGAGCTCCAGCTTTTGTAGTTTAAAACATCCAGGTGTTCATACGGACGGAAGGACAGACGAAGCCTGAGAGTGTGTGCGATGCAGACGACAGCGAACACACACACTAAGCGTTCGTGCGCTCTGCTGGTGTCCGCGAACAATCAAACAAACAGCGGCTGAGATCTCTGAGCGCAATTAGCGCAGAGTAGTAGGAGCCTGTTCTTAAGTTAGTTTATAACTTGATTTTTGAGCAAGGCTCAAACTGATTTATATATGTATATAAATTTATGGGGTCGGCCACGAGTCCTTCTGCCTGTTACGCACATTACACTTCTGACAAACTTAACTCTTTTTAAGAGTACGGGGTCTAACAAAGAAAACTAATATTTAATTGCAGTTCTGTATAGCGCATAATAAAACCATTAGAATTGCCTCCCTTGAAAAAGCAATATTTCAACCAATCAGTTATTGTTTTACTGCCTTTTTATAGTGCTGATATACGAGAGGAGTATGCGGATGATATAGACGAGTTCATGCCGAATCCACAGTCTAGACTCTTGACATGTCAAATGCTTCTCGTTTGGTCGAATGAGTTCATTAAGCGGTCATCAGTTGGACAGCTGAAAAAAATAGATTTTTCAGAGGTTTTTCAGAGATTTTAAATTGATTTAAACATGTATAAAATAAACGTATTAATAAAACGATATGCAATACGTAACGAATTTTGGCATTCAATAAATAACATGTCAGCACAGAAACTCATTTCGCATACAACTACATTTACCACGTGCGCGATGTAAGCTTTAAAGCTCCGATGTCGATATCGACATGGATATGGATGTGGATCTGAACATGGTCTTGGTTGCTGGGATGCATGTCATGTGTGTGGCTTGGTGTGGCGTTTGTCGAAATGGGAGAAAGCCAAATATTAGCACTGCAGCTGGCAGCGTTTTCAATTAATTTCGCTGAATGCATCTTCAATCGTGCATTAAAATGAAAATGTAATCAAGGCAGCGACAAGCGAGTGAGCTGGCTGGCCACAAGAAGCGGGCACGTTGCGTATACGTTACGTTTTTTGGCCAAGAAATATGCAATTAAATGTGTTCTCCTTTCCTTTTTTTGTTCGTTCATTTTTTATGGGATATACTCGATGAAGTTGAAGTTGACCTCGTTGAGCATTTATAATTATTTTAAAATGTGAGCCACAAGCGTTGAATGTACTTACATATTTACTTATGACTCATACGCTGCCTGTGGCCAGTCAGAGAGTCCGACTTTCCCACTGTCAGGCTGTCAGAGAAATGGACCAAAGTATGAACCAACTGGATGAAAATGAATGAATGAAATATTCACTTACGGATGTCTCTCTGTCGCTGCTTATCTCTCGGTTGCGCTTCTGCCTCTCTGCGCTTATACTATATCTGTGTATTTAAATGTATTTAAGCGACCGACAATTTGGGGAGCATATCATTGTCGAGCATTGCCAGTGGCAGGCAGTCGTAGCTTGCACATTTATTGTCTTTCTTGCCCCATGTCCACGCCACAGCACCCTTACACTGACAAAGACCGACCGACAAACCCATTTGTTTGTGCGTGTTTGGCTTTGGCTGCTTGCGCTGAGATAAAAGTAAATATGTGGCATTGGTTTGGTTAAAGCTTCAGCTGCTGCTGCTGCTGTTACTGCTACTGGTTCTCATTTGCTCTGCCGAATAATTCTTCTTTTAGCCTCCTTTTTTGCTTGTGGCTCAAGCGCATTCTTGCATAATTTTAATTTATTTCGCCTCGTCTTTGGGCTTTTATTGAATTTATTGCGCACATGCCATGACTTCTCGCGAGTCTACAATTTTATTATGGCTCTAACAGTGTGGTTGTCTGGCTTAAATTGCGTAAATTTGGTAGTTTAGCGTTTGTGCAATTGTTTTCCACTTTTTAGTTGTCAGACAAAAAAATCGTCTCCTTTTTAATTAAAAGTGCTCGTGTAACGTTTTAAACAATGTGTCCAACATGAGTCCATGCACATATTTTAAGAGATTGTCATATGCTGATAAACAAGTAATAAATGTCAAAGTTATTTTAGTGGAACTTTGATGACTTTACAAATGACAAAAAACTGCTGTTTCACCCCAACATTTCTTGGCTAAATATATCAATCATGAAGAGAAAAATACTTTTTTTTAATTATGTAAAAAGTTTTCTTATTGCTATACATAAATTTATATTTATATCCGGTATAACAGAAGCTTTGTTGGGCGTACACTTTACTCACCTAATATTTTAATTCTTTCGCTACATTTAACCCAATTTTTACATCATTTTCCATCCCATTTATTTAAAACATATTTTCATTGAAATCTTAATGCTTTCTCGATTTGTCAACAGCACGAAAAGTGAATTCCTGGAGCACTGACCCCATTTGTTATGCTCGGAAGTTGCAGTCGTAGTGTTGATTTGCAACGCTGCTTTATTCCACTTTGGATTGTTTGCATTTGCGTTAACACTTACTTCATTTAGCAGACGGTTGCAACAGCAGCTGCACAAAGCACAGAGTGCCCTGCACACGAACTGCAAGTGCAAATGCCGCTGGCTGCAGGTTAAGGACCTTCTTTTGAACTTTAAAATGTTTGCTTACTTATGTGGTCATGTGGGTGACAGCGACAAACGTCCCCCAGTCATATTTACAACTGTAGCTGCAACGAATACCCTGTGAGGCAGTGGCGTATGAAGGGTATGCACAGCAGATAACTCAAATTAATAAGGGACAGTACAGAATATGCTCTACCAAACTATGTAAATGAATGTATTTATGACCTCCGTTGGAGGTATTACATAGTCGTGCATACCCACCCTCTGAAGCAACAATGTATATTTATTTTTTGCCTCACATTTTTTTCCCTCTTTGTCTCTGTGTTTGTGTTTATGTTTGCTTTGTGGGTTTAACATAGTCTCCAGTGCCATGCGCTGCTTTTAATCTTAAGCGCATTTCATTTACCACAATGGCCATTAAAATTGTCTAGGCTGGCAGCAAACACACCCACACACACACACACACCCACGTTGATATACTCACTTACTGGTGCACTGACTGCATATTGCCAGACTCTTGCCAAGTGTTGTCCATTGCCAACTTTATTATTTTGTGTTTCTGTGCTTTTTTGTAGCCTTTTACACTTTTACCTTAGCCTAGGCGACTTATGGATGGCTTATGCGCTGGCAAACCAATTAAAACGGCCAATGAAACTGGGAGAATGCCAAAGAGAAACCGAAACAGAGGAATAGTAGAGGCTCTGCATTGGCAACAAATTACTTTTAACGGATTACGTTTCAGCTCTGCAATCTTTCTTACCTCAGATTGATTTAATATTCGACTGTTTATTGAAGAACAGAATCAGAAAGAATTACCACTTAGATTCCCTAGCAGATTATTCTTGGATGGGGTGTATATAATTGAATTAATCGTTTAAACTTTATTTTCCTAATTAACATCCAAAGCAGCATTGGAAAAAGACTCTCAATTGCCACGGACAAAAATAACACTCATGAGGTTAAGTATTTGGGATTAATAGCAGACGAATTCCCGTACTCAATGTCTAATTTATTAATCAAATATGGGTTAAATTTATTTATTTGTTAATTGTTCTATCATAAGAATGATACACAAGCTATTACTTCAAAATGAAGACTTCTCTTAAACACAATTCACTTTGCAGCTATACTTTATGTTAGCCTTAAAAAGCTACTTAGGCAACGAATTAATAAGAATATTAATCGGCTTTCGACTGCTTTCATTCGCTGCTTTTCTGTGCATCGGCCAAATCATAGCGCTTGCATCGCTGACGCTCAACACTTTGCAGTGGATTGAGGCATCCAAAATTCGGACATAGACGAAATGATTCTGGCGTTGCTGGTGTGTCCGATGTTGTTGTAGCTGTTGGATTTTCTGTTGCAGTTGCATCTCCAGCTGCAGATTTGGAACGCCTTAGTCGCTGTCGTTCAACACTTTGGATGGGATTAAGGCGTCTGAATGTTTGACATGGATGTGGCGTCGATGGCGCCACTGAGATGAATCCTGCTTCAGCTGCCATCTTAACCTGCTCGTGCTGATGTTTCTCCTGCCACTGCTCGTGCTCCTCCTGCTGCTGCTGCTGTTGTTGTTCTTGCTGTTGGTGATTTTGATGTTGCCGCAGCACCTCCTTCAGGATTTGTTCGGTTCTAAAATTGACCGCATACCAGAGAAATATGCACAATGCAATGCCAATGGCAATGAGCAGATGTGCATTCTCCAAGATTTCTTGGATTGCCAGCAAAGGCATTTTTGTCGAAATGTTGGTTGTATTGAACATTCTTAGCAGCTTTATGCGCATCAATAATTTTATTTATACAATCTTTATTTATTTGTTGTACACTAAACGTTTTGCAACAAGCACCAACTAGTCTTTTATTTTTTGTATGTAGTACATTTTCAAAGTTTGATTGATTGTGAGTGAGTAGCTAACGCCTGCTATGCTTTTGAATTGAGAAATTTGTTGTCTGATATTCTTTTCTACAAAAAAACACAAAGATAAATTCCTATGTCTTTCAAGAGCTTAAGACAACACAAATGGCAAAGTGAGGGGTGTCTTTTAAATCTGGTTGAGAATGGAACTGAGAAGACTCGACTTGACCGTATCTCAAGGGTTCAAAAGGCTCTTAACCCGCTGCTTGAGGCTGTGGCTAAAATTGCAACTGAAGCTTAACAAATACATACACAGCAAAGTGACATGAAAATAAATTAAAAATGTGTGAAGCTAAGTCAGCTACACACACACGCACACACACACGCGTACACACACAAAGAGATATATGCACATAGACACGCTCGTAGACATATTAAGAAACGTGACTTGCTGGCCTCGGCTCTAAGTACATTTGTACTGAGATGTGTGTGTCTATCTTCATATTTGCCATGTTATGAAAAATGTATACACAAACGGCTCGACAGAGTCTCGACCGTGCTGCCTGTGCCTTTGTCTGCTCAGGCACGTCTCGACAGCAGCAGAAGGCTCAGCAGAGAGAGGGGTTAGGTGGGCTGAAATTAGTGGGTATGGCACTAGGAGAGTCTTCTATCAGGCGTCATCAGCATTGCCAGGCCAACGTTAAATGACAAAAGTTATGACGACAAATGACTCAGTTGACTTTCACTATGAAATCAGAGCGTTGCGTGCCTCCACAATGGGACCATGAATCATTTCTCTTTCGCTCTCCCCTCCTCCTTCGTTTCTTGTTTTCTTTTCGCTTTCCAAATTTTCACATTTTATTTTTGCCATTGCGCTGATTCTGTAGCTATTTTTGCAAAAAGCGTACGCTCATTTATCATTATGCAAATTGTTAATTAATTTTATATAATTGCACATAATGTGGCAGATTTTATGCAAGTTTTCTCATCTCGTACTCCCAAAAACATAAATTGTAATTGTAAATGTAAATTGAATTTGTTAATCAACTGGCATTTCATATGATAGACTAAATTGTAAATTGAAAAACGCTTTTTTGTCTCGCCTCTAATATTTTGTTTTTAATTTAATCAATTTTAATATATGCAAATTGGCGATTCTAATATTGCCTCTGAGCCTTATCATAATCACAACTTATGTTGCACAGTTTATTGTACATTTGTCATAATAAACTAAACCAATATAAAACAGACACTCTGCTAATTGCATGTTGTTCAAATTTTTGCAATTAATTTTTATGTAATTAATTAACCAAATTTAAATATGTTTGGAATTTTGATAGTAATTGAAATTTAGCCTGCGAGTGTTTTGAAGTAGTCCAAAAATATTAAATAGTTAGTCAATAAAGTTATTTAAGCAAAACGTTAGGTCTTAATTTAAGAAGACAATTAATGGCTTGGAATATTTGTCAGATTTTGGCTAAACAACAAACAAAGTTGTTTGTGTTTTGCTCTGCTGACCAAAGTAAATAAACTGAGCTTAGCCCACATCGTTTGAGTTTGGCACATAAACTGGTTAGTCATAAATTAATATAATATTACGCCACTTGCCGCTAAACAAACGCCTTTAAATTGTTTGTGAATATCCCTTTTGCCACGCTTTCCCTTCTGCCAAATGTCGTCTGCATGCAAATCATATCTGGTCAATAATAAATTGGCCTTATACTCAAAATGAAACTCATAATAATTGCAAAAGTAAATCAGCAGACACAATTTGACAATAATGCTTCGGGGCCAGTTTGTTTGTGTGCTGAGTTTGGTCTTAAATTTATGATTTCATTTATAGGCAATAAAGGCATACACACACACAAACACACGTATGTACTCATACACAAAGTGGAAGCATTATTTACTGTCGCCCGAGCCGTAGGCGAAAATGTGCCACAAAATGGCCCAACGGCCTAGCGTTAATTCAATTTTATTACGCATACGCAGCGTGCTCCGTACGCACAAAGACATGCAGTAAGTAAATTTCAAGTGCACATTCAGGTTTACTCGAGTCGACGTGTGTGTGTGTGTGTCTGTAAATCTGCATTGCGGCAGCTTTAAGTATGTTTATTGCTTCCGGGCACGCCTTTCAAGCAAACAGACTCACACAAAGAGCGAAACACACACACATACTCATCTTTTGCCGCAACTATTAATTAGTAAACACTTGATTACCTATCTATTGAATGTACATTTAAGCAGCGAAATCAAAATTACAATTTGACAAAGGTATTTAAACTAGTTTGCCTTAGACCTTAGCTTAGTGTACTTCAGGACTTGTCTATGTTATTAAACTCTGTATTCAGCACTATTAAAATAATTAAAATACACACTACATATCTTAGATGAGATCACACTTTCTGTGGTTTTTGTTGCCATTGTATTTATGACAAAGCTTTTCTTTTATTTATGAATTACAAAAGCACTTTCCTTATTGCTCAAACCGATCGTTAACCCTTATGTTTAATATTCTTTTTTGTTTAGATTATTTTCTAGTTGAATTTTCCATGCTTTCAGAGATAATATCATTGATTGCACTCATAACTATGCGTCGCTTCAACGAATCTCTTGCAATTCATACACATATTTTTGTTTTTAAATATTTTACTGGCCACAGTTCTTATAGCCAATATGTAGGGAGTTAGGGGAGCAGTAGGAGGAGCGGGAGACGTAGACAGGCTGCTAACACTTTGCTTTGTGCAATTGCTTTTGCCGGATATTGTTGTTAGTTTTTTACTTTAGAGTTTGCATTGTGGGGCTCCTTTGTTCTACACGGCCTGCATTGTGATTGCTATTGTTGTTGCTGGTGTTGCTGATGTTGTTCGTGTTGTTGCTGGTGTTTGTGTTGATGGCGCTCCAGTGCTGCCGTGTCCTATTTGTATCCTGTCGGCAACGGCACCTCGCACACATTTATGTCTATTGGCGCGCGTCCATTTCCATTTCATTTCCGTTATTGCAAAACTTTTCGTATTAAATATATTTTTCTCTGGGTTTTGTTCGTTTCGCAAATGCCGCGGCTACGATTGTTTCATTTCGATGGCATTGTTGCTGTTGTTGTTCTTGGTGGTTTTTGCACTTTGGCAAAGTTGTTTGTTGCTATTATTTCTGGTACTTTATGCGCCCATCGCCATTATTGCACTTGTTTCCTTTATTGTACTACTAGGCATAAAAATGTTTGCATTTACAAAAATATACAAAATATATATATAGTCTATATATAGAATAAATAGTACATTTATAATTGCGTTTTGAGGACTCGCTTCATATAATATGGCCTACTTACGAGATGAGAACACGTGGAGAAAGCAGAGCGGAGTGAACAGCGGCAAATTGACATGCAATTTGTTATAATTGCCGCGTTTCCAGTTGCAACTTTGCAACAAGCTCACAGCGAGGAGAGCGGAGTCTCAGACCCAAACCTGACCCTGATTAGGCAACCAGCAAACAATTTGCTGCTGTTTTTGTTATTGTTGTTTGGATGGTTTTTTTGTGTTGTTGCAATTAGCGTGTTGCGCTGCCATAAATAAAATTAACCACAATGCTCCAAACAACATGGTCAACAATGTTGCCCCAAATAACTACGTTCAAGAGCGCGTTACCATTGTTAAATACACTGCTTTTGATGGGGTTACTTAGTCAATAAATGAAATTCGATGTAAGCATTCAAGCCAGATTGGAATTTAGAAAATATGTTCAAATCATGTAGTTTGTACAGAATTTTCTAAAGCTAGAATTTATAAAATGTTAAAACAAGAATGATACATTTTTTTTAATATCCAGTAAACGACTTTAAATATTTCTATGAGCTCCTGGAAAGCATATTTCAACTTTGTGTTGACCCAAAAAAGTTTCCTGGCTGATTTTTAGTGCATTTCTGTGCAAATTAAACAAATGTTTTTGCATATTTTATGACCCGACGCGTTGTGCAAGCTGCACAATTCGCAGCTGACCGCAAAATTTAGCGCATTTAAATTAATGATACAAAATGTCAGCAAAATGTTCAACCGCAAATCATTCTACATTATACTAGTTAGCTTTTTTTCTATTTTTTTTTCTATTTATATATTTTTCATGTGGTGGGTATAAAGGCCAATGTACATTGTGTCACTTGGCAATCTTGAATTTAATCTTGCACTTCAAAAAATGTGCCTGATTTGTTACTCGCCAGCCGAGGATGAAAAGTGAGGCATCTAGGAGAGTACAGCATCCTTAAACCAGAAAGTCATACGATCGTCCCGACATCTTTTAAGTGGCTCGGTGTGAGTAAACTGTCGCGCTAGAGTGTGAACTCGATTGTGGTTAAACTCATTGCCGGCCTTGAGACGTTCACTCAGCTCAGCAGCCTTGATGGACAGCGATTTTGTTGTCTCCAACGACTTGGCAAGTTGTCTTTGAATCGATTCAGCGACTTCTTGAAGCGATTCCCTTGTGGTGCCGAGAGTTTTTGGAGGTATATTCGCCTTTTTTCCATCCCCTGCTTGGGAAGTACGTGAAAAACTTTCCGCTTGACGTTCAGTTGTTTTGGATCTTATCGAAACACGAGAACTAGTATCCTTTTGAGCATTTCCCGCCTTGGGTCTGATGTTAGATGTACCAGAGGCACGAGATCGTGCAGACATGCTAGAGACTTTGTCCCATTGCTTCTCATCACCAGAGGCCATCACGGAGCGATGTTTTGTATCGTCATCAGTGTACTCTTTAGCCATAGACCTAAGACTGGGGTGAGAAACGTAGTTGTACATGTCTGTGTCAGCTTCTGACTGCTTGGCCTCCTTCAGAGTGACAGTCGAATCCGTAGTCCTTCTTGTATGCGATCGCATGCTCAACTTGGAAGATTGTCTGTCGCCAGCCTTAACACGACTTGAAACCGACTTGGGAACGCTGGTTTGAGATGGCGAACGAGGTGATCGAACAGCCAGTAGTGTTCTCACCGTACCAGATCCCACGGAGGGTTCCGAACAATCAGTCTTAGAAGCACCCCCAGCATAAATTCGTTGCTCATCGGCTGAGGTCTGTTTGGCAGCTTCCATCTCCTCCTTGATGGCCTTCGAGACAGTGACTTCTCCCACCTGGGAACGAGAAGTTGTGCGATTCTGATCAGTCTCTCGATGTCGTGACCTCTCCTCTGCCTCCTCTTGGGCTAAAAGGGTGCTCTTTGAGACGGACTTGCTGCTGTGCTCTGTTGGCCACGTTGCATAGGGCGGATACGTAACATATGTGGGCTGCTTGTACTCATACGGTTTGGCATCTTCGGGTTGACCAATCATGAATGGATTAAAGACTACACCATTGTCGTCGAACCACATGTTGACTAGTCAGTTAATTCACAAAATTACCAAATGGATAATGTCTTTGTTTCCAGGATTGGGCTATTGGGATGCCAGAATATACAATTATGGTACGGAAAATCGAATAATTAATTCGTGTAGTATGTTTTTAGTGCCAAATTTGTTGTATTTAGAGTTTTTATTTTGTTTTTAATGAAATTTCATGGTCCTGGAAGTAGACAGAATTTGACACTCTTCGAACGAAAACCAAAACGAACTGAAGTGGATGAGAAATGTTTAGCCAAAGGGCAAAAAACACATGGGTTGCTATAAATAAAATAAAAATTTATAAAACTTTTGAATAATACAGAATTGTAATTAAATTAAAATTAATTTAATTACAAATGCTTGCAAATTTAATTAAAATGTTCCTATCTGCTTTGGCAACGTTTTCAGCTTGCTTGTTGAGTTCTTGTCCTTTGTTTAAATAAATCCTGAAGTTGCTGCATATCTTCAGACAGCGATTTCTTAGATCTTTCTTCAAGCTCAAGCTCAGAATTATTTTAATTAAAAGGCCTCAGCGGCAAGTGGCATGCCACACAGTGTTGCAAGTGAGTGTACGTGCTGATAAGCAGGCAGATGCTTAACAAAAGAACCTATTGACAAATTAATGAATACAATTTGAGTTTCCGGAAGCAATGTGCCCGCTCCATCAAAAGTCTATTAAGTGTGTGTCAAAGTTGCCTTGAAAAAAGCATCGAATTTGTATCTTTTACGAAACGGTAAGCGCTGGGGAAATTTTTTAGTCGTGTGACAGCCCTCAATAAGAAAATACCTTCAAAAACCGTTCCTCATTTTATTTGGATGCTAAATCTTTAAGTTTATGTAAATTTCGGCATAAAATATCCAAACAAAATGGCTGCATCTCAAAGACAGAACACAAGACCAGCAGCAGGATCAGCAGCAGCAACAGCAACAACAGGTCAACAGTTTACGGTGCCAACTATGGACGATAAGCTGATCATCTATGGCGATGGCCTTATCTACGGTGGTGCTTCGTACCCGGCTTCGTTTGATCACATGCCAGTGCAGGCGACACCCGTTGGCGGTCAACGCAACCATTCCTACACGAGCTTGCCCAACACACAGATCCCGAGGGTAAATGGTTCAAGCAGCAGACTTCCAGGCATGCCACAGCAACGGCCGCTCCAACAGAAAGTGTCGCAGTCTCACGATATGTCACGCAGTCCGCAGTTTCAAGGCTACATGAACCAGCAACAGCCGTATCAACAACAGCAACAGCAGCAGCTACAATCACCTCCCCTGCAACAACAGTCTTTGTTACAACAGCAACAACACCAGCAACAGCAACGGCAACAACAACTACAGCAGGCTTACAGCCATTGGCCCTTTGGAGGCATGGCCCAAGCCCCAGCCGTCAATAATAACATGGGTATGTTCAGTGGTCACGCGAATCAGACGTCTTCTCCGCAAATGGGTTATGGCCAGCCATCGAACTGGCCGGGATATATAGCTTTGAGTCCGTCCAATCCAAATTTGCCCTACACATTTGGCATGTAAACCAACCAATTATGTTGTTCCAAACAATGAATTCACGTCGAGTAATGAATAAATTGCATAGATTACAATCTCTGGTTATCAACTTTATTTCAAAAGCTCTATTTTATTGAGCCATTAATATTGCATGACCAGTTTTCAGCCGCTAACAGTTTATTTTCCTTTTTCCCAGCCACTTGGCTCGCTGCATTTTTTATGCACTCTCCATCTTAATACCCTGTGTGCATTGGCTGTAGGTTCATAAGGGATGTAGAATATATTTTTGAATGGAAATTTTTGATTATTTAAAAAAATTCCACCACGAGCCTAAGGTAATCTTAGGTCAAATTGAAAGTGTCCTGCAGTTAAATATTTTACAGGCTTTTTGCTAGTCGATCACATTTTTAAATCTTATTCTTTGCTTTTTCTTGCTGCCTTGTTCCCTTTGGTTCTGCTTAGAGCAAACTTTGCCATAATTTACTGAAACTTGTCTGCCTTGCGTTTTACACTTCAACGGCAGAAGGGCGAAATCGGTTGTGGGGTGTAAGTATTGGTGGCAAAAGGGACAGAAGTGTGGGTGTGGGTGTGGCCGTGTGTGTGGCATGCAACCAGAGCGTCATTTAGTGGTAAATTTCCGTCTTAGTTGCCAACGAATGTCATACGTGACATTTTGTGAATTCCGTTTTTAGCATTTCTGTAATCTTGTCGCGTACGTGTGATTGTGTGCATGTGTGTGTAGCTGTATGTGTGTATCTATGAGTTGATAGAGTTGCGTGCCCGTTTGGTGTACCTGTCTTCTAGTGGTTTTTGATTTTTTACCTCACACTCAGTGTCTGCTTGCCAGTCACCGCTGTACTTTCACATTCTCTAGATTTTTTTAATTATTTCCTTACTTTGGTCTTGATTATAGCTGCGAGGACTCTCGATCTCTTTCTCTCTAGGTGGCCAGACGTTCGTTAGGATAACATTTCCAGGAAATCATAGAATATTTTCTTTTTTCCTGTGCTCACAGTCAGCTCAGCTGTAATAACGTTGTCATAATATTTATTATAATTTTTGCAATTAAATTATACATTTTATAACTTTTACACAAGAAACGAAAGCTGTGGAATAATAGACTAATAGTTTAACAGGTTCTTCGAAGTCTCTGTTGCTGTTGCTACTGCTCTTTAAAGCTGCACATTATCTATTAATTAATCTAGTGTGAGTTTTACACTCGTCTGGATTTCCTCATATTCCCGTTGTTGTCGAGTGCTCAGCACAAATCTCAAGTTGCAATAGCTGCGCTGCACACAAACACAGCCACACACGTGCACACACACACATACAGATCCACAACTATGTCTAATGATGATCCCTAAAGTCAACTTGCTAAAGTTACATGAGCTCACACACAAACACACAGGCAAAGTCACACAGAGGCGACTCCTCGCTCATAAGCACACAATGGTATTAACGCCATAATTCGTAAGTTATAACACACACACACACACACACATACACCCTTTGCGGAACCACAGTAGGATTAAGCTATATTAAAGTTGTGAACGTTGCATTTTATGCAAGTTTTTGTGCCTTTGACACTTTTGGATTACGCAAGAAGTAAAATAGTGTCAATGAATACGTTTCATTCCCTTGAAAGTAGCCGTAAAGTATGCTATGCAAATTTAACAACTTCTGGCCACATTATCAGTGTTTACATAACTTCTTTGGCGAAAATAAGATTGTTGAGTAGAAATTTCTAGAAAAAGAATGGAAATTAACCAAATATGTATATCCCAATTGTTCAAGTTTTTTGATTATTAGATAATAAATATGAAATAATACATAAATCTATGCAATCTATGTGATTCAAAATGAATGACAGATTGAGCTTCTTAAATGTAATGGTAAAATTTATTTCGAAATTATTGACAATTCTTATATTTTTACTTTCCACTTGAAGTTGCGCTTTTATGTAATAAAGCTAAAGGTCTTCAGGCAGTGCTTCAACCGAAAATGAACACGGAATGAAACCTTTGCAGTCGCAGCTCTTTCATCTGCAATAAATGTTTATACTTTGCAGCAAATAAATTTACAATATATTTATATGGCAGCTGCAGCAGCTGGTTGACCCCGGTTGTGCCACTTTGTGCACTTTGCGTGAAGTTCAGGTCAAGAGTTAATTTTTTGTTTGACCCCCGTTTTTTTTTTGTGCAGCTTCATTTGTGCTGTGCTCGGTGTGGCATACGTTGCGTATACGTGTGCGCATATTTATGTGAAAACTTTGCTAAAAGTTGAATTTAAAAATGCAGAACGCTGACTTTGGCCAGCACAAAACGCAAGAGCTAAAAGAGTAAAGTTTAATCAAATGAATTGACTTTCTTTTGCCTTTTAGTTTGCCAACCATCATTAAATTTATAACCATTTCTGCGTAGTCCTTGGTACAGAAAGTTGAATGGATTTAATTACCCGCAAGGTATTAAACTTGCTTTTAATTGTTTTGTTTTTTTTTGTAAATTTTCCTTGCCATTTCCATTCTCCATTTTTCATTTGCATTCGGAGTTATTATCCTGGACTGAAATTAGCCTCAAGGCTTAACGTCGGTTAACGTCGTAGGAGATGTTGAAAGCATTTAGTAGATATCATCTTTATACTGATGTCATTTAATATTGAAGATCTTTATTCTTAAAATTTAAAGCGAGTTCTTTAATACTGCATTATGGCTCTACCGTGTCTAATAAAACTTTGATGCGTGTGCCTGTATGCCAGAGGGGAAGCCATAAAAAATACCACCCAGTGCTGCAAGCAAGCAACACTTAGAGCACACGAAATAACTGTGGTCTTTGTAACGACTTGGCTTGAACCCAAAAGAGTCAACTTGAAGTGTTTACTGCTTAAAATCCCGCCCACTTGACAACTAAACACATAAAACATTTACTGAATACACAATAAACAAATACAATCTTTGCTTTAAAGAACTCAAATGAAAAGTGCTAGAGATAAAATGTTTTAAACACATTTCAGTTAAATTATTAATTTTTATAAAGTAAAAGCACAAAAATAAAATAAAATAAATTATCAAGTAAGAAAACTAGATTAAATAAAACATTAACGTTTCTATTTCTCGTGCAAACTCAACATAATCACATTTTAGTTTGGAACGCAGTCATCATCTACCAACAAACAGATGTCCGAATACTTAATTTTCTGCAGCTCATCATAGATGCGATTGTTCAAAGGCATTTCGGGGTACTGTAAAGTGTTTAATACATTATTAATTTATTTATTTTAAATAACTTCTGTTTACCATTTTAGCTACTTTCCAGCATTCCAAGGCCGTCTTGTTGCGTCCCAAGCGTAGATTGATTACAGCTAAGTAACCCCATGGATCGGGCAGAAAGATTTCATTCTCCGTACAACGGGACAAGTATTCAATAGCTTCCTCAAGTTTTCCACGCTACAAACGAATGCTTAATTCTCTTAACGGATATGTTAACAACAAAACTTACGTAGTATAAAGTTAATCCCATGCCGTAGTTAGCCACAAAATTCTTTTCCTTTTTATCGTAAGGTTTACACATTTCATAGGCCATTTGGGCCGTTTCATAATCCTCATTATCGAAACTCAGTCGTGCCAGGCGCAGGAAGCTAGTGTAGAACATGCAGAGTATCGTATCGTCGGTGAGATTTATAGTTAACAACTCCTTATAGTGTTTGATGGCCTCATCAAAGCGACGTCGTGAGTACTCCACATTGCCATTTATGTGGGCTTGGTAGTAACGCTGTCAATTGAGTTATTATCATAAAAATAAGTATATTTAATTTCTGAAACTTACCAACATTTTTCCCCTCACTGAGTTATCAGTTTGTAAACGTCTCACTACGAAATTTTCATCGATTTCGCCCTGCAACATCTTTAAAGTGGTTCTAATCAAATACACTTCGGCAATTGTGAACTCGCTTTCAATTTCTGTAAATATCAATTCAGCAAATCCATAGGCGCCCAGACGAGCGAATGTTTTAAAAACTTCATAGAACTTAATGCTATTGATTGTATTGCCAGTCAGCTCAAAGTCAACGGGTAAATAGTACTCGTAGAGGGAGAGAGGAGAAAGGGGCATGGTTTTGCCAGGTACATCGAATAGATTCTCGTACTGCATGCGTGTAAACTCCGTGCCGGGCAGGAAGTTCTGCTGCCTATAGAAGCAGTACAGTAAAACCCAAACTTCGCAATCCAATTGATTTTGTGTGCTGAAAATTCTCAACTGTTCCAACACGCTGCTGTAGGCCTCACCCACATTTTCTTCCGACTTTAAATGTACTTTATAGTTTACATAGATTTCAATGAGAGCACTAAAGAATTAGGGTAATTAAAAATAAAATAATAGTTGGAAATAGTTCAGTTATTCACACAAAATACTCTCCATTCCAGTTGTTCTCCCTTTGGTTACGTAAATAAATCGACGCTTGATTAAAGTTCTGATTCTCAACGGCAGTTAAAAAGACATAATAATTGAATATCATTTTGTTATTGCAATCCGAGAGCTCTGAAAACATCTGTTTGGCCAGAACGCACTCGCCGACGTTGCACATGATGCGATATTCCTCCATGAGGCGTTTTAGGCGAACCTGCTCATTTGCATGGTGTATAACACAATTGCTAGGACTTTCCCAGCTGCATGCCACCAGCAGCTTTTCAATGCGTTCCATTAGCTGCTTGTGCATGTGAGTCAGCATTTCCTGTGAATACATAAACGAGAGTAGATGGAACACTAAACACACACATACACACACTTACGCGAAACTCTATGTTCGTTTTGGTGGGCATTTGGACATTGAAATCAGCACCGCAAATGTACACGAGCAAATTCCTCAAATTGCCCAAATGACAGCATAAATTTTGACGCTTGTCTTCAATGCACGTCACGTCATTTTTGACAATGAAACTTATCAATTCCTTAATCAGGTCATCAAAGTTGCGATACAACTCTTTCTTGACATCATAATTATGGCCACTTTCTCTCAAAATCTGCAGATCCATGCAACGTCGCAGTTTGGCTGTTTTCATATGACTCTCGTTATATGCATCTAATGGTTCGTTAGCCTGTGTTAAAGACTGGAAAAAACAGATCTTTACAATGGCAAACATGGGAGATTTCGATTCAAAGGTTTCAGTTAATCTAGAGGATTTTCTAGTTCTTCGCGTCATGGGCGAAAGCACACTGGCAAAGCGACAGGAATTAACTGGGAATAAAGACAAGAAATAAATAAATTATTTTTGACTTAATTGATCTAATGCTCTTACCATTTGGGTAGCCGAATACGCTTGGATTGATGACACCCTCGTAGAGCACATTGTCTGGAACTTCATCGTAGAGCTGCAAAATGACTTCGTACTGGATGTGGACCACAGCAGCCTCGAGTATTTCACGCATTTCCTTGGTCAAAACATAGCGATGCAATGAATTATTAACCAAAGCAAGATCTGTCAGTATATTGATACTGTTGATCTTAAAATCCACATTGGGAGTCTTGAGTAATTCGCGAAATAAACGCGGTAACTTAATGCTGAAATTGGTTTGCATTTGATTATTACTGATGTTTAAACGCGATTCACGTAGCAAATCTCGTTTAATGCTCTCCCAAACTATGATCGTATTTTGCTTGGCGATTATCTGAGAGGTGAAACCATAGAAGGTGCACAGTGGCAACACTTGCAACTCGTCATTGGCGTCCGTAGTAGTGGAGCGGATCGATAGACTAACGCCCAAATGTGCAGCTCGTTGATGCAACTCATCGGGTGCGTTATAAATGGATTCAAGTGTAATGAATGCCAGATTTGTAAAGTGAAAGTTCTTGAGGATCGGCAGAATGGAGTACATATGCCATTCGCTAGTTGTGGTTATCTTCTGGCAGGTCGATGTTTCCAACATACGATCGTATTCGGCATAGAGCATAATGGGAATGTTGCTGATGAAGCGTTTGCACTGGAACAACTGCAATAGATCACAGTGGCCACGCGAAAGGAACTCCAGGCACTCCTCGACATAGCAATCATCCTCGCCCTCATCAAGATCCGCTTCGACATCCACTGATGTCTCCGGATTGGGCAAGCCGTCTCCCTTTTCCTTTGAGCCTTCCTCATTTGGCGGCTTGTTGTCCAAATTCAGTTTTAATTTCCAAGTCGAGGCCTCTGTTCTCACTCCCGTCACGGTTTTCAGCTCGTGTCGTCGATGTCGTGGAATGCGCTGATATAAGGATACAACCAGAGGATTATCACTGAATATATTCATGTCGTTGACGCAATCCTGTGTGATTCCCATGGCAAAGGCAGGTCTGTCCATCTTGAACTCGCTCTGCCAAATAATCGTTTCGGTTGTATAATGCTCCGACATTTTTTGCAGCGTATTTTTCGTGTGATACAAGTGCAGTTCCAGTGGATACGATGCCACCGGCAGATTATAAATATTCTTCAACTGCATATACAGAAATACTCGTTGGGGTATAACTTTTGGTTCGAGTACTATTGCCGGTTTTAATGCCGGTGGTCTTTTGCTGACTGCTGACTTTCGGCGTCGTGTTTGCCGCGATCCGCGTACTATGGAAGATCCGTTGCCATTCACAGCCGACATTGTTTGTTTTAATTTATTTTGTGTGCTTGTCACGGATTTGAAACTCTGTCTACTCCTGACACTTGTGTCAATGTTTGCTAATAAATTGTGCTACAAAATTTAACTATGACAAGTTGAGAATTCTTCATTAGTGCAAGTGGCTACAATTTCATGTTTTGTGTTAATGAAAATTAAATATGTATACATGTTTACACCTCTACCTGCATCTAAACATATACTCATGTAACTATACATATATAGTTGTGTGTTTTTGGGCATTACATAAGGTCTCGGCTTGTTGTTCACTCGTCGTCGAGCACGCACTTGTCAAAAATGTAACCACAAAACAGCAACAGCAAAAACAACAACAAAAGTAACATCAACAACACGTACAGCAATGGCAACAGCAACGGCAACTGTAACACGACAGCAACAATGCATATTGGCCAAGGCCAAACCAACAACATTTAAACCAACAACAAAAACAATAACTACAGTAAACACCAACAAAAACACCAAACGAGACACGTACTTGAACCCTTTTGCCCAACACTCAACTTACGACAGGTGTTTGTAGTTGTAGTTTTCATCATGGACACATGCGAGGCATTATAGCTTACTGCACCTGTTTGCGACAGCAACTAAAAGGTAGATCAATGACATAGTATTTCAGCAAACACCAAAAATATCGCAAAAATAGGTTAAAAAATTGAACTAATTTTTTAAAGACTTTTTAGAAAAAAACTATAACTAAAATCCCATTAAGAAACAGTGTAAACAAGTTAACAACTTTAAATAGATTTGACAAATCTTATTTATTTATTAAATAATAATTTTTAAATTGTTAAAAACTAGGGAACAACAATTGAGTAGTATTTTTTTTAATTTATCGTGAACCGATATAAGTTTATTAATTTTCCTTACAGAGGGTAGAGCACTCGATGTTCGGCTTACAGCACTTGATTATGTTGTTTGTTTTTGCATGTTTTGTTTGCCTGGCAGCGAGTGCTCTAAAATCCGCTTTGACAGCTCGCCTGTCAGCTGAGCCCCGACCAAAATGGCCGCCTGTGGTGCGGCGGGGGTGTCGGGGCGACGGAGGGCAGCTGTGTTGGCCTGTCTTGTAGGTTGTTTACTATTTTGATGGAACTCCAACAACATATGCTAATGACTGAGTGAGCCATGGGGTTGGGGATTGGGTTTGGGGTTAGGAAACTGATGCTGGCCAAGTTAGCAAAACTGTGGGTTTGAAGCAAACGGAGCAGGCCACTCAGCTGGTGGCTTTTAGCTCGTTTAAGGCCAAGTTGCCTGCCAGGTTCACACACACAGGGTGTGGGAGAGTTACCAACATTGGCATCATCAAAATGAAATTTGCTGGCAAACACATAACGTTAAACTACTGGGCAGGTAACTGGAACGCATGTTCGTTATGCTCAAAGGCTTTAAAATGCGCTTTAGTTGCACAACTTGTTTACTCAGGCTCGTATGCAAATCAATGCTTTGAGCCAGCTTCTCAACTGTCCAGATGCACAGTAGCCCAGCACCTGCCTCTGTAGCCAGACTCCAAGTTCTGACGCACTCATACGCCCTGTGTGCCCAGGCACGCATGCTCCTGCCACCGACACAAGAAAATCAATTAGACACTTGCAACCACATTGCGAGGCTTTTAGTCTGTATAGTAAGTATAACAACAAGAGCAACAATTGCAATTTAATGTGGTAGCAGTGCTTGCTAATGATAATGTTGTTATGTGCCTATTATGTCTGTTGTCTCTGTTGTCTCTGATGCATGTGGAGTTCGAGTTGGAGTTGCAGCTGCTGTGGCATGCTACACAAATCATTTGCATTTCAATGCTGGCAGGCAAATCTCTCAAGTGAATTCCACTGGCAAACGTTTTCATACCCATTACTTGTTTTGGAAGTGGAGAAAGGTGTTTCTGATTGCATCAATTTGTATAAACAAAAGGTTATTTTGAAGCACAATACA
Source organism: Drosophila dunni (assembly GCA_018152125.1). Lineage (NCBI taxonomy): Eukaryota > Metazoa > Arthropoda > Insecta > Diptera > Drosophilidae > Drosophila > Drosophila dunni. The sequence continues at coordinate 104,974 of JAECXC010000906.1, forward strand.
TTTAAGATTACCAAAATTGTTTTTGACAACTTTTGCAGTTAAACATAAGACTAATTTATTAAATGTCAACTGTAGAAGTTCTAACAAGTGAAACTGAATAGACTAAACTAAATTAAATCAAAGTAAATGAAACTTCCCAGGCAAACCTTGACCCAATTTCCCCAAAATGTAATCTTACTGAAGCAGGCAATGGAGAGAATTTTGCAAAGGAAACAATCAACCTCAGCAATCTACCTCAAGCTATTTCTTAGTCAAATCGGCTACTAAACGTGAAGCAGATGCTGCGAAGCTCTAGCAAATATGATAAAATACCAGGGAAAACTGTTAGATCCCGCTCTCAAAGCAGCTCAAGCCAATATCAAAATAGCTGAGCTCAGCCAAAGCCATGAGCCACAAGAACCGCACATAACTCTGCGCTGCAAGTCAAGCACACACACACACCAGCTCACACCCGTTGACCAAAGACTAAAAAATAAGCAAAAAAAAACGGATTTTTATATAATATAAGAAAAACTGAAAACTATGAGCTCCCAAAAGTATGCAAAAGAATTCTCATGCCATGTTAGAAACAAAATTTAACAAAGCTAGCATGAAATTTACACCGTTGGGCTGGTGTTTGGAGGGGAGGCGTAGCATTATCAGATTTCCAACATGAAATTTTCATTTGAAATTGAATATGAAAGCGCCTCAGCCTGATGCCACGCCAGACACGACGAGACGCGTTGTGCGACAGCTGCTGCAATTGACAATTATTATTATTGTCAGTGTGAATGAAAAGCCAGGCGGTGGCAGCAGCAGCAACAGCAGGCATATTGTGAGCCCACCGAGTCGAGCCAGGCGGAGCTGAGCTGAGCTGGCTTGATATTCATATGATGGCCATGTAGCTCATAACAAAACTCCGAACTGCCTTTCGTGGGTTTCAATAAAATCCAATGTACGCATTAAAATCATTTAAATTCTATTGTTTTTCCCTCGTTTCGTTTCGCATTTGCATGTGTATTTTTTTGGTTTTTTTTTTTCGTTTTGTTTTTTTGGTGTGTCGCTGACAGCGCCGCAGACTCACGCACACACACGCACACTCACGCACACACACTTGTACACACACGTACGCACAGCCAGTTCAACAAATGCCACGTAAGCTGTTTTCGTAACGGCTTTGGTGATATCAGCAAATGCATATTTAATGGCTTACGCTGCGTATGAGCAATACGATATGCCATACACTTTTGTCTGCTTGTTGTTCCTTCAGCGAATTGAAATGCTACTCCAAATACCATTATTCAAACTGCAAAAAGTGTTAATACACTGCATGTAATAAGCAGGTAATTGTTTCTTGCTGAAATCACAATGAAATTGCAAAATTTTATTCACTAAACATTTTAAATTGAGGGAAATGTTTTTCACACAGTATTAAATTTCTTATTAACCAATGAGTTCATGACTTTATAGTATGGTTATCAGAATGTAATTGTATAACAAACTCAATTCTGCTGCTTAAATCTTTTTCTTTACTTAAATTCCTGTCTTTTGCTTTAACTAAACGCTAATTGTTGGAACCAATCTGATTGCTTTAAAAGCATGCATTTCAATTCTTTCTTGATGCCAGCTTCGCTTTGCACTTATCTTTAAGCTATTACCCCATTTGCTTTCAGTGTTTGCCAATGCTCAACGTCAGACACTGACAGTGGCAAGAGTTGGAGGCAGTAAGAGTAAGAGTTAAGCTCGAGGTGCAATTCTCGAAGGTTTGCATAATGCCAAGCAGTCAACACACAACACACCTTCTGCTCGCTTCCACTTCACAGAATCGCATAAAAATGCTGCGGTTTTTATTTTACAATTCCATACGTTGTACTTTCCATAGCCAACAAATTTTATGCTGACAGCAGCCAAATCGTTTCGTAAGCAAAAAAGGATTTTCCACAGTTGTCGTGACGTTTGTTTGTTTGTTTTCTTATTTTTCTCATTTTTTCTGAATTTTTCAGCTCTTTTGTGTTGATTTGTTTTGTTGATTTGCGTAAAGGTAAGCGAGAATGAGAATGAAGCAAAACGTAGCTAAGTTTAACAAAAGAGTAAGGCAAAAATCCTTTTGAATGCCGTGTCGCAACTTTATGGCCAAGTTTTTCATTTGTCGCATTTATAAATTATTTAAAGTGTCGTCTCTTGATGTATGCTCATGTCTCTTTCCCACTCTGCCTCCGTCTGTATCTCTCTGGGTGTTGTTTTGGACTGGCTACATGTGTTGATGTATGAATGTGTATCATTGACCTCGTGACCTCAAAAGTGCTCTCTCACACATTCAACATTTATAGTAGACAAGCTGGTCCAGTGACATGACAAAACCATAAACAGTGGCTAAACAAGGTGCTTAAATTATGCCACAGGATCTCAAAACTGGCTGTAAATAACATACTGGACCCCAAAGAGAGGGGCCTCTGCCCCTGCACCGCCTCTCTCACTCTCTTACACTCACATTCATATTTATGGGTGTAGATGAGTGTACTCACACACACACACACATGTGCAAACTATGGCCATGCGTCGCCTGCCACAAAATGTAGCCACTCTCGTATCCTCTTGCAACTGCCACTGCCTCTTCAGATCTGGCCCCTCCACACAGTCCCATCCTTGGCTTGTTGCTAGTTGTTGGTCTCACGCTTGACTGACTTTGGTTTTGAGCAATCAACGCGTATGGCATATGAGTGTGTGTGTGTGCGTGTGTGTGTGCGTGTATTTGTGTTGGTTTGGGAACTGCTCTGTAGCTGTATATGTTTACTTAGCGCTATTCAGCTGCCAGCTGTTTATTCACATATATGAATATCAATGTTTTATGCTTTTCATGCAACACTCATTCTTTAATAGCTACAAGTTCACTTGATTTATTACAAACTCAGCTGAAAACTTCCTTCAAATGGAGTGTTCAGTAACAAAATTTGAGGTTTAGTGCCAATAAGTGGTCTGGCCCTGGCCAAATCGATGGATGAGTTTTGTTCTCCTGTCTCTACTTACCGGTCTATGTGTGTGTCTATCTCTGTCCCTTGGCTCGGGCTTGTTTATTTACCTGCCTGCCTGCCTGGCTGACTGTCCCAACTTGTTTCCTTCCTCTCAATGACATGCCACATGGACACAACACAAACGATTTTAATTAAAATCGGATTTGGAATCGACGATTTCCGAGAATTTAATTGCATGTGGTATGACATTTGTTTACACTTTGACGTTGACGTGCTGGCCAAGCAAAATTTTGTTGTTTTCATTTCCTGTTTTTCTTTCGTTCTAGTTTTTTTTTATGGTGTGTCGGAGAGAGGGGGAACGTCTTTGATCTTTAGCAACAACTTGCGAGCTTTTCACACGGTCTTTAACAACAGCAGAGCTTGAGGGACAGATAGAGAAACAGAGGCGAGACAACTCGAATAAATAAAATAATAAAAATTCATAAATGAATGCTTGAGCGCTTCTTGACACACGGATGTTAGTCACCGGAAGTGGAAGTGAATATTGTGAATGTCCTTTGTATGCATGTATATGAGCACAAGTGCCTGTATGTGTTTGGTTCTTTATAGGCATTTTAACACCAGCTTAGGTAGAGATATGGAAAGTTTTAGCAATTTACCTAAGTATTTTGTTAAGCTTATTTATTTGTTTATCTAAAATTAAAGAAGTTTTTGTAAATCACTTTTTACATTCTCTTTGCACTGCTGAATATTTTTAAAATATTTAACTTGATTAAAGTTTAATATAAATTGCTTAAAAGGAATCTCTTGAGTGCTTTCAACTCTGTCACCTGTTTTCATAAAATTAAATAAAGTCAGTGGCAAAAATGTCAAATGGCCTTTTGTCGACTATTTTGCGTAAATAAAATAAAGTCAGTGGCAAACATTTAATGGAAGTTCTATTTAAATTTATAATAAATTGAAACAGGATGTCTTCAGGGCATCCGCTCACGTGGGGCTACGTCTGTCAGTTTCACACATCCGTATCCTTTTCCGTTTGAAGCAATAATAAACAGTTTCCGTCTACCATTTGACATATCTACAAGCCAAAATCAGTTTGTGTGCTTAATGATATGTAGAAACCTTCCTCAAACAGCAACCCTTTACTCTGACACATCAACTGACCGCCTACGCAGATATCTGTGTGTGTGTGTAAGGGGGTGTGGTGTGTGTGTGTGTGAAAAACAATGACTGACTCACTGGTCAAATATAAAAGATAGCTGCGGTTATTGCTTGATTAATTTCCGGTCAAATGGCTGGAGACACTAATGACTATTTAATGTTACAATTTACACTTTATTGATTTGTAATTGTGTGTGTGTCTGTGTGTGTTTGTATCAACATAAATGGGGAATTATGTCAAATTGCCAGATGTAGGTCTTGAAACGATTTGGACACTTCATAGCAGAATCAGCTGAGAGTTGACACCTCAAAACGATTTCCAAATTTAGCTTGAACTTGACCCAAAGGCATTTAACCCTTTAAATTTTATGAAGGACACAACTAGAGCTATTAAACCAAAAATAAATTGAAAGACTTAAGCAAAATAAAAACCAAATTTCATTTATTTTAAATTCTTGAAATTACTTTAATATTTAAAGTGGCAACTGATCAATTCTCTGATTAAATTTAACTCGCTTAGTAGCCAAAAGAGAGTGCATACACATATGAGAACATATGATTTCAGTTTGGTGACTTTTCCCGACCGACAGTCATAAAACTGCTGTCGGAAAACGAAAATTTGAACCAGAATTTTGTAGTTTTCCGCAGCCTAAACACTCTATCCGGCTCTATTGCTCTGTGGTGCTGTGGTCCGTGGCTGATAGTCGCAGCCAGGGCAGCCATTTCATAAAATTGTCCCATCATATTTTCGGAGTCTGCAATTGCAACTGCATATACGTATGGTATGGTTGGAGTTTTCCATTTTACCAGCTAGTTGAAACATCCTAAAAGGGGCGGAGCAGCACAATCATGCAAATAAACGTTCTCTGGACACGATAACAACTCACATTGAGCCAGAGTTTCAGCTGTCGGCTAATTCAGAAGAAATGTTATGGAATTATGTAAGTTTCTGAACAACATCAGGGTTCAACATGGTTCAGCAGGCGGACCAACTTGTCTGTCTAGCTGACATACAGCTCATAGTTCATCATGTGAAGTATTTGAGTTTCATATCACGTATTTTATTACATCGTTATTCATAACATTAGCAGGGAGAGAGAGGCAGAGAGCAGCAGGCCTGTAAGGAAGCTGTATGAATTTCAGTAAGTGGCAAGTTTTTTTGATATTCAAAATGCAGTTCAATAGATTCCACATGCCATAAAAAAAACATTCGGTTGCTTAAGTAGTCATAAGACGATCAGACGTTCTTCCTTGTAGCTCAGACTCTTTGGCTTAGGAAGAAGTCAAAACTGGCAGATAATTAAATTGATTTCCACGGGGTTGTGCCCCAGATTTATGTCTATATATCCAAAAACGATATTTGCAAATTGAAAAGGTCTTGCTCGGAAGCCAAAGGGTCGAGTGATTTGAAATGTTGCACAAATGGCATCATAAATTGTCCATGCATAAATTATATGAAAAATTGAAAGCACAACGTGAAATTATTGTGCCAAAAGTTGAAGCATTTTAAGTATTTACATTGAATGCCAGGCACACACATAAAAACACATGTCAGCCATTTATATGTATATACAATATACTCGGCATAGTTGAGCATAAACTTATGAACTATGCGCTGGCAGTATGCTTCTGTATGAGTGCAGGAGTGTGAGTGGGTGTGCTGACTTTGCTGGCCTCAAAGCCCGCTGAAAGCATAAAACTTCATGCCAAAATACCAAAGCAAATATTTGCATATAATCCATGTGTGTGCAAAACGAAAACGAAAACGAAAATTCAACTAAAACTGAACTTAAGTCAGGACACACCTCAAAAACAAAAGTACAACAAAACAAAGAGAAATACAACAATAACAACGCTAACAAATACCTAGAAGAACAAGAAAAATAACAACTAAAACAACACGAAAAGAGGCAAAGAAAATTCTAATGGAAATTATTTCTGGCATTTTAATAAACAACATGAGCCACAAAAATTTGCTGCAAAATATTCAAATAGGTTTTATTTTATATAAATTCGCAAGTGCTTTACATATTTATAAAGTCAAAGATACGTGAAGAAAGTCAACTTAGGCTATACTTGTGGTGGTGATAACAGAAGACATGTCTCTTGAGATATTACGTATACGTAAGTCTGCGATGCGAGTGAAGGCAAAACTGAATTGCATCATCAGTGTGCTTGGCAACACACCAACCCTACTTTAATTTTACAAGTTATAAAATAAAAGCATTCAAATTCTTTAGCTACTTCATTTGGGGCATGCAATTTGAGACGAAATTTTAAGATGTCATTTTAGAAATGGCAGCAAATCAGAAGAGCTTTAATTCCGACAACAACAGCTAATTACAAGCCGACCTAATTTCACGCCAAAGTGTGAAAAAAAAAGAAAAACCACCCGGACAAATGAGAGAAAAAATACGAAATGAAATTGTAGCAAGTTCTGGACGGGGTGTCAATAAATGGCAACGAGGCCAAGCACCTCGAAAGCAAACAAACACGAGGAACCACAGGGAAATGTAACGCTCTTTCGATGGTTATGCGAGTGTCAGTGTGTGTCTGTGTGTGAGTATCAGTGTGTGTGTGTGTGTCTGTGTGCTTGTTTTTTGCTAATTAGCGAATAACCGTGTTTAGATTGCAAACACTCATGCCAGGGAAAGAAATAACAGACGCCGGCAAATTAATTGCCAAACAAGTGAGTGCAGAGTTGGCAAGTGGAAATTGCCATCACTGACGGTGGAGAGGGAGAACGGTAGTGCAAGACAGAGAGAGAAAAAGCGGCCTATTAGCCACTGTGATACACACACGCACAACTCAAACATATACACATATAGCTGCAACACGCATTTTTGCAGCAGCGCGCAAAAAATCCTGACCCTTAGCAATGGACTTCAGAGCAAACTGGACGCGTCGACGACATTGCCAGCGAGAAAGAGAGCGCGAGAGTGGGGAGTAGAGAAAGATAGAGAGAGAACTGTGCTTAGTTAATTAGTTTAGCAGCATGTTGTGTGTGGCTTGTGTGTGTGTGTGTGTGGGTTTTTGGTGCTGTGCCTGCGTCTGTCATTTGGCATCCCAGTTTCGCCGGCTGGGCAAAAAGAGAGATGCTTCTGTCGCGTTGCGTGTGTTTGCTGTCAACGGCACATCAACTTGTGTCTACTCACATTTTTGGACACGGCTTTTGCTAAATGCGAGCTTCAATTACAGCTGAGCAAATGCCCAAAAGCGCGACAACAGCGGCATCTCTGGTCTGAGCCATTATTTGCCATTGGTCTTTGCACATCGGATTGGCAACTTTAAAGCCGCTTAGGCGCTTAGGCGCTCAGGCGCCGTTGCACAAAGCCACCGAATAGATTTGCTACAGAGTGTCAGGCAACAAGGCTAATTAGGATAGGCCAACATCTGGCTAACAGCTAACAGAGAACAACGTACTACGAACTGACAACGGCCCAAAAGGAGCCAGTCAAATATTCCCAATGAGCATTTCTCTGAGCAACTGCTCTGACGGCATTCCAATCAGACTTGGCCTAAAAGTAACCAAATGAGTTTGAGAATCCAATTATAAGAATTTTTTGTACAAGTTAGAAATGCGGTTGATTGTGCTGCTACTCATGCTTTTGGGTAGACAATCTGTCTGATATTTAAATATTTTTTTATGTGCATAGAATCCAAATTCTAAAGAAGTGTCTTTTCAGCCACTGCAGACGTTTTACTTGTACTTTTAAATAAAATTATTAATAAAATGTATGCTTAATGATTACTTTTCAATATTTTCCAGCAAATGTCTTGAATTCTCTTGAGCAGCTAGAATTTTTCGTAAATCAACAGCGATTAATAATAAATCTATTTTGCTTCGACTTTGTCCGTCAAAAAATATGAAAAATAATAAAATGTGATTAAAGGAAAATGCTTGTAAATAATTAAACGTGTTTACGGGCAAATTTTCGATTTAATTTTTAAAGTTGTTAACGTTACCAAAGGCTAAGTAACTTCGACACGCGCCCACAATAAACACAACAAGGGACAACAAAAACAATAACAAGAACAGAAACAACACGAAGAGCGGATCATAGTGTGAAACTTTTATGTTTTGCGAAAACATTACCTAAAGCCCATTTGCACCCACTTCCCCTGCAGCTTAGCAGGTCCTACCACGCCCACTGCGCGCACCGAAACCCACTGTGGACCGGACAAAGTCGAGACTAAGCGATTCCCTGGGGTGTATTTTGAAGAGGAGCCCAGCATGGAAGTGAACCAATTGCAGGAACCGGGAAAATCCAAGATGAAAACCCAAGCCCAAACCCAAACTCAAACTCAAACTCATACGCCCCGTCAGCCCGGCCTTCAACTGGGCGAGCATTAAAAATTGATGAGTTCTTAATTTGTGTTGCGCTGCTGCTTTCCCAGCTCTTGAAGCTTTTCCAGCTTTCACTGCTTTCAGTCCGCTACCACTGGCATATTGAAAATAGATTAAGTTCTATTATTTGCAGTCATGATGTGGATTAGCACGGACACTTGAGGAAAACGAAAACGAAACGAAACGAGAATGAAAATGAAAAGTAAAAGTAAAAGGAAAAGGAATAGGAAACTTTTGGCCGTGTGCTTTAGCTGCCTTTATAAACATCATCATTAATCATGCTGACAAGGGAACTGTACGGATTGGATTTTCATTTTATGTTGTCCAACAAAAGCCCGTTACAATTTTCTCTATTTGCCTTTTCCGTTCGTCGTTTGTTTGTATAATTTATGTGTGTGCGTGCGTGTGTGTCTGTTCGAGCTGACCAATACTCGTGTATTTTCAGTGCCACATCGAAACAATTTTTAAGTTATTTATGCCCGAGTGCGCATCTAATTGCAATTTCCGCGCAGTCGCAAAATTTATATGCAATTTTTCGAACGTAACTCAATCAAATTTTCCACGTTGACAAATTTTGCAGTGCTCATTTTCCAGCTGCCCTTCCGCAAACTTTCCAACTTTTAGCTAGTCGGCTTACAAAATTTATTTATGGTAATTTCTGTCAGCAGAATGCGTCGCTCATCAAATTGGGACCGTGGCATTCTATCAAAATTTGTACATGGTAAATTAAACGGATATACCTAGATTTGGCATGGAATTTGCACACGCTTCTGTGTGTTTACCAAAGTCCAACTCGTTCTCCAAAAATTTAATTAAGAATTTCATTGCGCTTTTATTGACTCCACTTCTCTCAGTTTGCAACTAGTTATACAATTTTAATTCGAATTTGGTTTGGGATCTGCCCCTCACCACGCAAATGAATTCTACTCATTTTTTTGCAATTTTTATTATTCAATAATATTTTTGTAATTAGCTTGGCACGCATTTAATTTTGAAATTTAATTAGTGCAAACAACAATGCGGTTTGTTTATGCATTTGTAATGCGGCATTATCAATAATTTTTTTCTGATTGCTGTCGTTGTTGTTGTTGTTCTTTCTGTCGCTAATTATGAGCGACATAATGCGGTTGTTCTGCTGCTTGTTATTAGTCTGTTGAGTATTTTTTAACCTCTATTGATTTTGTATGTAAAATCGTTTGAATTATTTATTTGTCACTCGATATTGGCATTGTCTGGCTATTCGGCTATTTGTCAATCGCGCCGGGCAGCATAATATATAAATAAATAATGCTTGAAAAATTAAACAGTATTATGTTATGAATATTTTAAGTGTATTATTGGCTTAATAAATTCAATTTAAAATGTTGTTACATCACCAAACTGCATATTAAGGATTATTATTAATACTTTTACTTTTAGTGCTTTAGTACACTTTCCCTTTTAATAAATTGATTATGAAGTGCAACGCACTTGAAATTTATGATGATTCAATTATGACAGCGTAGCCGCACAATTTTGTAATTTGTTTGGACAGATTAATCATAATTTAATACTTGCAATCATTGAATTCCTGGAAGCTAGCTGAATTGTTAGCTTAATAATCATTTCTTGGAAGCCATTCAAAATTAGTCAAAGATTTCAAGTGAGCAGGGATTAGACACAGTACACGGCATTTCCCATTTCCTCCTAACCTTTCACGCCATTGTTTGCCTTTGAGACAGACTTTTCGCACACCGAAAATACAATAAATGTCGAAAACTTTCAACGCCACAATGAGGCATTGCGTGTGGTATAAGCCTTATTTATTTGTCGGCCATAAATAACGCTTAACGCATCTAAATCTTTAACTTTGTGCGAATGTGCTGGCTGACTGGCTTCAGTTTGAGCTGTTTACCCCTGGCTAAGACTAACTCGACAAGGCTTAAATCGTGGACACGAATGCCTTTCTGCTGCCTTTCTGCTGCCTTTCTGCCGCCTCGACGGCTCACTTCAATTCGAAAGTTAAAAGTTAGAAAACAATACAAAAATTCTACCGCTTACACATTTTTCCATGTTCCCTCCGTTTTTTGTTGTTGCTCTCCAGATTTTTGTTTTATTTTTATTGTATTTATTTTTGTGCGAGATTTATGAGTTGCCTTTTTTGTGAACCTTTGAACGTTTTACCAAATGCTTTAAAGTTACATTTTTTTTTGTATTTTTCAATTTGAGAGCAAAAAGTTAGCTGCAACATTTAATGCCACGTGAAGAGCTCATCAAACGGGTAGCTTCGTTGTGTGCGTGTTGAGCGAAATAAGTGGAAAGTTAACAAATTAGCTAACTAGTTATTTAATGGAAACTTTGCTAGTTTATCTATCCTTCTTTGTAAAGTTCTGCTTTGCTGTTTACAGGGTATCTTCAGGCTTCATTATGCTCGGCTTTGTTTAAACTTTGTTGATATTCTGCGTCTGTTTGTCGTAGTGCCGCTTGTTTTGGTAGTTGTATTTGTGGTGACTTGGGCGCGGTTGTTGCTGCAAGAATGCACACACTCCACAAAAATACACGTACACACTCCAACACTCACATATGGAGAACAAGGTTTATGTGTGTGTACACCTAAATATGGCTGATTCAGATGCCTTTCATTGCTGTCATGTTGTTTTGTTAGCTGAAGGCTGCCAGCTGCTTGCTAAAAAGTTGTGCCACCGCCCATACACACACACACACACACACCCATACGCATTGCTTTAACCTTAACCAATGTCAGTTTTGGCACCTACAACGTTTTTTGGGCCTTCGCATATTTTTGTTTGCCAGCCTGTCTATGTGCGCAGGTACGCTTGTGTGTGTGTGCGTGTGTGCATGCGTGTGTGTGTGGTGGTATGGTGGGCAGTTTTCACATTCCCTTTGCCGCTGGCGTATGTACTTTTGCTCACAAATTAACATATAAATTGATTTTGCAAGAGCAAAGTGCTGGGCTGCAGTTGGGAGTATTCTCAAAGGCCAGTGGTGCAGGGTGGTGCACAGTCGGATAGGCCTGAAATGGAATGCAAGATGACTTAAAAATATCAACAAAATTGTACATTCGTTCGGCTCAATTAAATTGAGGCAAATTGCAATTGTCATCGAGAAACACAAACGTTTTGTGACAAAAACCAAAAAAAAAAAAAAATAACCAAGTATTTGCTGCAGTTTATTGGCAAGCAATTTAATTATTTTTTAGCAACGTTTATAGTTTCATGATTGGATTTCAATTGCTGCAACTACGGCTGCTACTGAAAATACTTTTGAAGCTTATGTCCAGTGGTGCTGGAAGGCATTTTGGCAAATTGTTTAGCCAGTAAATCCTTTATGCGTCTTCCTTCACAGCCAGCCTGCTGCCTCTCTTTGGCTGTAACTAGGTCAAGTGGAAATTGTATACCGTATACGGTATAGTATAACCGGAAAAACATGGAAGCCAGCAGCTTAGACTTATTATTGTTGAGATAAGGCTGCAATAGTTATCTCTAAAATAACCACAAAATCCATTTGAATTATACAACAAAAGCAGGAAACTGAAATTGCCTTTGCCAGTGGGATTTTCGATGAAGCCCAAGACGAAGTCGAAACTGAAGCAGAAGCAGCCTTGGCCAAGTTAATTACACTTAATACGTTAGGTAAAGCAGACTATTGTACGTGTAGATGAGTGTGTCTCTGTGTGTGTTTGTGTGTGGTGGTCTCTTTGCTTTCGACCAGAAAACTGTTTGGCCATTTGTGTGCAGTTGGCCTCAAGAAACTGACAGCTTGTTTATTTGTGGATTTTATGCAGCAGGTGTCGTTTTCCCCAAATGAATGCGAGTGTGAGTGTGTTGGTGTTGTGTGTGTATTGCTGTTAAATACCTTGCCAAATATTTAAGAGTAATCATTGGTCAGTCGCACATAAAACTATGTGATGCAGATCACAACAACTGCAAATTATTTTAATAGCGTTTGTGTGTGTTTCCTTCGAGAAAAAAAGGCTAGGAAAATAAATTTAAAATTCTATCCAATTTGGTGCTGTGAAAAAAGTGCGAAGACAAAAATCTAAATCCAATCAAAATCTTCTTTAGTTGGCCTTTTGTTGCGACGCCTTGAAAGAGAAAACTACTGTTCGGTTCTGTTCGGCAAATTGATTTATCAAACAGTCACATTAAAAATTGACAACCAAACAAATTGATGCTGGCAGAACACGTGTATATTCCATCTGGGATTGGCAGCAAGCAGCCCCATGGCATTATCCCCTATCCTCAGTCCACCTCATTCTTTTGCCTGACTTTATTTTCAATATTTTATGAGTCTGAATTAATTTAAAAGATTTCGACAGCTGGCACGAGATGTGCCTCAATCTAACTTTTGTTTGCCATTTACAGTTTTCTAGTTTGTGACATATTTTCGCATTCTTCTTGTTGTCCTGCTTCTTCCTCTTGCAGCCCCTAAAGTTTATTGTGTACCTCTCTCTCTTCCCTCCCCTGCTATCCACATATTCCACTTATTTTTGGAGAATTTTATTAGTTATGCAAATTAATGTGCGTCCATGCGTAAACGGACGTGTATGCATATTTAATTTTTAATATCTTTACTCTGTTCACCACTTGTCGAACTTTATTCTCATTCTGCTCTCAAATTGGCCTTTAGTTTGTGAACCAGTTTTGGTTAATTGGATAAGTTTTTAAGGCACTTGAAACCTGTGTTATCCTTTTATTAACATGCACAATTGTGCTACTGCATTTAAATATTATATTTTAAACAGCATTTAAGATTAAATAACTAGTTTTTTTATTAAGCTCTTAACAGAGTTTCCGTTATCCTGAAATTTTAAAGTTCTTTTTATAAAATTTAAGTTTGTAATACCACCAAAAAGTAGTTTTATGTGTTTTACTCCGCTTTGTATAATTTATTTACTTCTTTCCTCTGCCGGAGCAGCTACTCAGACTGCAAGTAAACTCTAATTTATCACATCCGTTGGCCAATCCAGGGATTGGGCAATAATTAAGGTCATTGAGTGGAAGAACCAATGCCCTGGCTTGAAGTCTTCATTTAATGCACAGTCACTTCCTAAATACATACGAAAATTTTATAACAAGCATTAATTTTGGTTAATAACTTTATAAGGGAAACTAATGCATGACATAGGCTAGAGCTTATACGCACACACGCACACAAGCACACCAACACACAGGCAGACTCTTTGGCTTACCATTTTTCACACAATGTTTTGGGGCAACGCCTAAGACCAGGGACTAGGGACTAGGCCCAGGGCTATGGGCTATGGGCTGTGTGCCCAGAGCCGTTAGGCATAAAATAGAATTGAAATAACCATACGATAAGCTCAATTTGTGCGCAGCTTTAGTAGCGCATTAGCCATACATAAAGCAAAGATAGACGCCATATAAACAGACTGCAAGTGCGTGTGTGTGTGTGGGAGTGGGAGTGAGTGGGTGTCTGTGTGTGTTGGTGATTGTGCGTTGATGTGTGCGTCACTTCCGCTTGTAATTGTAGTTACAATGTCACAATCACCAGACCATATAAACGCAGGCAAACAACACTCGAGCAAAGTCGACCAACAAGACACAGTGCGGCCTACACACACACACACACACACGCACACACACGTCGTAAACAAGTCACACACATACACACACTGTTGGCTTTTGTCTGCGCTTTTAAGTGGCACAACTCGCCCACTTGGGCGCTTTATTAGCAAAGTGAAACTTAGACAATGTCCCAGCAATCTCAGTCTTACTCTCTGTCCCAGTCCCAGTCTCATTCTCGTACTCAGTCTTTCTTTCAATCTCTGTCTCAGTTTCAGTTACAGTCTCGTCCTCGTTTTGCGTTCGCACTTGCCACTTCGTAAGTAGCCTTAGCCACACACGCGCACACACTTAGATACTCACACACACACACACACACACACTTTCACACTCACACACTCATATGTAGATAGAATTGTGGCTCTCAGCCACAGCCATTGCCTTGGTAATATTTACAAGTCACTTGTTTTTATGCCTACATTAATTATGCGCGCTTTTGCCATCCTCTTCTGACTTTGGTTTTGGGTAACTTTTTGCGCTTGTCTTTGATTTTGATGCCATTGCCACAATTCCTGGAAGGCTTTGGTTTTTGGTTTCGCTTCTCTGTCCTGTGGTTGTTATATCCTCTGTATGCTGTCAACGCAGCAGTAGCAGCATCAGAAACAGCACCAACACCAGCAGTAATAGCAACAACAACATTGACTCACACTTGAATCTGTTCATATTTTTTATGACTTTAAGTCCTTGGCTTGTGGGTGCTTCAATAAATTTTGACACTCATGTGGTGCCTGGTGTCTCTGCCTTTGGCATTGCTTTAAAGCAGATTTTTCTGCTTTTAATTGGTTGGTTTTCATGTAGCTATTCTGTAGTTTCTGTAGTCGGCTCTCAGTGCTCATAAATGTCAGCCAGGTCGACCTGCATTAACTGACCCAATTGAGCTCAGGCTTTGCCTTTACTCCGCCCAGCTGCCTTTAATGGGATTATTGAGCAGTGAACCGTGTAATGCATCATCCTCGACACACACTTTCAGTGTTTTGTTGCATTTTTCAGCACTTGCCAGTTTGAAGTTTGCAAGTTATCACATGTGTCCTTGTCGTGCGCAGTTTTGGGCGGACAGTTAGGTACTGTACTTGGTAATAGTGTTAAGCATTTGATTTTTCCACTTTAAATCGCCTTTGTAGTCTGCCTCTAAAAAAGGAATTCATTAGTTCTGTAATTTTCTTGTAATAAATTTTTTTTGCACTCGTGGCGTATGCGTGATGAAAGCTATAATTCTCTTAGATTCGTCGATTGTGTGCTGTGCTCGATTAACTAAATGATTTTATTGTAAATAACACAAATTAAACAATTAAAGTCACGTTTTCACTTTTGATAACACTGCGTATGCGTGATATGTTCATTTTAAATAACCAAATAAAAACACACCGTTTAATTTTTATTAAATTCTTCAGTTTAATGCATTTTATTTGTTTTTATTCTATCATACGCTTTTTACAATTTGCTCGGTTGAATTCTCATTATTTAATTTGTTGCTGTTTATTTTAACTTATAAAATAAATTACAGCTAAATTGTGTTAATGTGTTGTTTCTGTTTTTCCTGTTATACTGTATAGGTGTGGGTGTGTGTGTGTTTTCTCTCTCAATTATTAATGCTCATTGTTTTTCAAATGTTTTGTTTGCCGTTAATGTGTTGTTATTAATAGTAATATTTATTCATAAACGTTTTACTATTATTTACCTAGAACTAACTTAACTTTTTAATATTTATTTATACATCTAAAATAGTTTTTTTGTAAGTTATGCGCATTATTTTTTTAAAATTTCTATTTTGCAAATTCATTGTTTTGAGTATTTGTTTTTGTATATTGGATTTAATTGTCCATTTGTTATGCTAAAATGTTTATCTTCTTCATGTTTTGGTTTTTATATACGTTTTTTCGGTGCATTTTGCCAACTAACTCACTTGGTGAATTTATAACTAAATAATTTGCTATATGCGCAAGTGTGTTTGTCTGTGTTGGTGTGTGTCTCTCTGTGTGTGTGTGTTTGTGTACATTTTTACATCTAATGATTTATTTATTCCCATTTACAGTATTCAGTAGTGCTAAAATGATTGCTTCTGCATTTTCCACATCAAATGCAGTTTCCTCCAATTTTTGTTTATTTGCTATTTTTAGTTCTTAGCTCATACAACATTCGAAATTTGCTTTTCACTCCATTTTTTAGCTCAACTTTTCACCTTCATCGTTATACGCTTGTCATATTTACATAGAAATTTATTGCAGAATTTTCATTTCATGAAAATAAAATTGATGAAAACACAAATCGAAGTTGATAAATTGAATGAAGATAGGCTGTTAGTAAGCTGGCTGAAATAATGATTTACAACTTATCGAATTTAATTTTAAAAAGTGATTTTTCTGTTGTTGTCTTAAGTTTCAAATAAAATCAAATAAAGATTAATTTGAACATTTTAAAAGTTGTTAAAAATTCGTTACTCGCTTAGCACTTTTCTCAGCCCGACTCACTTTATAACTACATTTACTTACAATGTTTTTTCAATTTAGTATTTTTGTATTTTAGGTTTAAAATTAAGCCATTAGTTCTTACAATTTATACATTGAATTTTCTGTGACTACTTATTTATGATAGCTACTGTTATGTTACCCGGAAACACTTGTGCCATGTGTACTCGTATGTTTTTTTGTGTATTCGTTTAAGATTTTGATATTCTTTCATATGAGAGATGAAGCGAGGAAGTGTGTAATGTGTGTTGATCCTTTTTTATTTAGCTTTGTTTTGTTTTTTTGTTGCCAAGTTAAAAATAAATGCAATAAATTATTTAAATGGAAGAAGTTCGTGCTGTTGACTGAATTAAAATTGCATAAACTAGAGCACAAAACACAAAAGAAAAACCCTTAATGCCACTCGCGATTTCGAGGTGGAACCGTATTCGTGATGTCGTCGTAAGACTCAGATTCAACAAGCGTATAGGACACACTTGAACCCATTCCCAGAACTTGAACCAAGTCTAAATCCTTTGTGTCACCGAGCAGGTGTTGTCGTAACAACAACGTACACAAGACACTTGAGTTTTGAGTGCGACGAGTGACTATAGTGCCAAAACGTCAGGGGCAGTCGGGGAGTGTAGGTGGGCGTGGCTGTGGCATGAGGCATGCGGCATGTAAGCACCGGCGAGTCAATTGTCAGCTTACAACGCCGCCAAAAGCAACTCAATCGTCGGGCAAACTGGTGGGCAGGCAGACACACAGACAGACAGACAGCCAAACCGACCCAGGACTTTCACATACTCAGTCTTTGGCTCCAAACAATACTAGGCGGCATAGGCCTGACATTTCTTTTGCTTTGCCATTTCTTTTGCTGATGTTGCTGGTGTTGTTGTTGCTTTCACATTTTTTTGTGGCCTTCTTTTATGGCTTGAGAGAGTCCTGGCAAGACGCTGAAAAGTTTATATTAAATGAAAAACTTTTTCAATTACATCAACGGAAATAAAATGCTGCCAGCTTGCCACTCGAGGCACGCATAGGCATGACTGTCCAGGGGAAAGGGACTTGCGCGGAAACTGGAAATGGAATGGGACTAAAACTGAGACAGCGACTGGGACTTTGACTGGGTTTCGGCTGGGTTAGCAGCCCGCTGCCAGCAAACAATGTATAAGAAATTGTTGTAACAACAACAACAAACTCAACAACAGCAACAACAACTGCCCAAAATGGAGTCACACAGCGTCCTTTTGTTTAGCGTCGCGTCTTTGTTTTTCGGCTTTATTAGGTTAGGTCGCCTATGCCCTTCTTGTCATACCCTTGTCTTCTTCGGGTCAAACAACTTGCATGAAAAGTTTACCATCTAAAAAACTAAACTATTTGACAAACATAGGGTCACAATTATGTTCACATATTTGCAATTCATTAAGGAGAAAAGTAAATTATTTCATAAACAAAGTCTAAAAAGTACATTATTTTAATAAATAATAAATATATTAATCAGGCTTAATGAAATTATTGAATTTAAATGCCAGATATTTTAGTCTTTCATTCATAGTTTTTTCTTAATTGTCAAGTTTTAAATTAAAGTTCTTAATTTGGTATAAGCGAGCATTAAAAGAGAAGTCTTAAAATAATATTTTAAAAGTAATTAAATTTAAAATAAATATTCATAATTGTATAAACTTAAATTTTAAAATTAAAAATTACTTATACTTAAATACAAAGTTTCAAAAATGGCAGCCAGAGCAATCAAAATTCGATGGGATTTAATTTGTAACATTTCTTTGGTTATTCTTTGGGTTCCTGCGACTTTTCTAAGGGTTCAGATAAGGAAACTGGGTTAGAGTGGAGGATGTTTGTTGGCCTGGGGTTTGAGGCTGAGTTTTGGTTTCGATTCAGAGTGTTTTGCTTGTATTCTTTCTCTTCTCCTTTAGGGGTTGTGGGTAAGTGAAACAAAGGATACAATAAATTGATGTACGAGTGTGTGCTTTATGTGTGTAAGTGTGTGTTGGTGTTTGTGTCATCAGCTCGTCTATTTACAGAGCCACTGAATCATCTAAGGCAGCGTGCTGGCTGGCGTTGCCGCCGCGTTGTCATATATCGCTCGTCTCCGGCGCCTCCCCCACGTAACCCTCGTCCGGACTGTCCGCCAAGGGTCCGTTGAGCTGCTTCAGCTTGGACGCATCGTTGGACTCGTTGTTGCTGCTGCCAGAGCACTCATCTGCCATAGCGGCATTTGAGCCACTGGGCGATGTCTCGCTCTCATCCAGCTCGGGAATTGTGGCGCTGCCATTTGCCGTGCTGCTGCTGTTGTTGTTGTTGTTGCTGCTGCTGCTGTTCGTATTATTGCTGGCGTCCAACGTAGGTGCGGTGTCCTTTACTGCCTGCGTTGGTGACTGTGCGACGTTGTAGCGCAGCGGTTGGGCGTGGTAACCGGGCAGACAGCTCGGCCACTGCGGGAACGTGGGCAGCGGCAGATCGCTGCTCTTGTAACCCTCCGGTGGCGACGGGAATTGCTGCTGCAGCTGCAGCTGTTGCTGCTGCTGTTGTTGCTGCTGTTGCTGTTGTGGATAGCCTTCGGCAGTGAAACGCATGTTGGGCAGCTGATACTTCTCATAGCCCACGACAGGTGCCCGCTGTATAAACTCCGCCTCGAGGCTGTAACGCAGACTGGCGTTCTGTGCAGCTGCTGCAGCGGCAAATTGCTGCTGCTGCTGTTTGTGCGCCCGATTGTGCGGTAGAGTGCGGTAAAAGTTCTGCTGCTGTTGCTGTTGTTGTTGCTGCTGCTGTTGCTGCTGCAGATGCTGCTGTTGCGGCGCTGCAGCCACTTGCTGCACCAGATGCGCACTGCTGTAGTCGTAGGCATAGCCATCCTGGCCTAGAAAACAAACCGGATTCAGATGCACGTCCACCTGATGCGGTGACGTCACTGCCGCCGACTGTGCGCCCAGCACGGACTTCAGCTGCATGCCCCGTGGCAGCGTGGTCATGGCGGCGGCAAACCGTGAGCCCATGCCCAGCATGCTGTGGGCGTGGGGCTGGGCTGTGGCTGGAGTCAGCTGATAGCAGCACTCGCTGCCGTTCTCGTAGTCCGTCGAGCCGTCCAGCGACACGGCCGTCTTCAGTTTGTGCTTTACGCTCTCCGCATCGTTGACCAAATCCGGATTCTTTTCCGGATAATTGCGCAGCGAGGCGGGCGGGGAGCAGTACGCCGCAGCCAGTCCATTGCTCAGCATCAGCGGCGGTGAACCCGCAGCAGCTGCTGCATTCATCATATTCACATTCAGTTGCAGTTGCTGTTGGGCGTGCGCATGTGGATGGGCGTGTGGGTGTGGATGTGGGTGTGTGCTGGGCGTGGCATACAGAAGCAGATTCTGCTTCATTTGTCCACCGAGTATAAGACCAGCGCCACCGACTGAACCACTACCAGCTCCAACCCCACCACCACCTGAACCCACACCCGCACCACCTGCACCACCGAGCACCACACTGCCATTGCTGCCCTTCGTCGGCGTCAGATTCTCGCTGAGCAGCAGTCCAGCGCCGCCATTTAAACTATCGCCGTCGTTGAGTATCGATGCACATTTCATCATGGCCGTGTCCTGGTTACCGCCACCGCTGCCATCGGTGGTGCCCGCAATGCTGGTTACCTGTTCGCACTTCTTGCGCTTCGCGGGCTCCGCGCTACGTTTGCACTTGACCACAATGGTGCAGAGCAGCACGAGGAAGATGATGCCACCGCCTGCACTGCTGGCCACAATGTAGTTCATGTAGTCGCGGGGAAAGGACACCTCGTTCACCACCGGTGGCTCTTTGATGATCACACGCAGCGTGTAGTTGCTGAAGGTGGTTCCGGCTATATTCTGACCCACACATGAAAAGGTGCCATTATCCTCCGCACCCACATTATAGATAAAGATTTCACTGCGTTTCTCCTCGGCGCCACTGCCGCCGCTCTCATCGATGTAGTAGTACATGTGCAGATTGTCCAACAGGCTGTCGTTGCTCATCACCTGGCCATTGAACAGCCAGAGCACCTTTGGTTCGGGTATAGCTCTGACCAGGCACGTGATGGACATATTCCGACCTTCGCTTACCTCCGTGTAACTGGACTGCGGACTCACCTCGGGCAGACACGCGAGTTGACTGCGCTGCAGCGACTTGATCACCTGTCCTTTTAGTCGAGCCGGTTCCATGCACTTGGGCTCCTCGGCCAATGGTATGTTGTGGCTCACCAGCCAGCTGTAGACGTCGAGCAGTCGACAGTCGCAGTTCCAGCGATTGCTGTGCAGGCTGATGCCGTGTAGCGACTTGGGCAGTATATGGGCGCCCTGAATGAAGGCGATGCGATTGCCATCGAGACGCAGCCACTCCAGATTGTCCATGCCCACGAAGGCCTCATTCTCGATACGCTCTACCTGGCAGTTGGAGAGCTCAAGAGTGGTGAGGAACGACAGGTGTCTAAACGCCGATGTCTTGAGCTCACGTATGGGATTGCCGCTCAGGGAGAGCCGCATGAGGGAGCTGTAGTCCTGGAACGTTTCGCTGGGCACATTTACTAGCGTGTTCTCGCTGAGATCGAGCTCCACCAGATTGGTCAGGCCACGAAAGGCCTTTTCATGTATGCGTATTAGTTGATTGCGCGACAAATAGATTTTCTGCAGATTGAGCAGATCCATGCGCAGGAAGCGTTCGCTCTGCAGCACCTGCAGTGCATTGCCGCTGAAGTTGAGCACTTGGGTGCCCGGGTCCATGCCCTCCGGCAGCGTTGACAGCTGCTGTCCGCCGCACTCCACGGTTTGCTTGCCACCCTTCCACTTGCAGACGCACACTTCCGGTGGACAGGCCAGGATGCAGTGCATCAAGAGCAGCAAATGTGCTAGTATCTGTAATGGGCGTGGCATGTTGATTATACTCTTTTCCTTTTATTCTCTTCCTTTTTCTTTATTTAGCTTGGCTTTTACTTTTGTTGACTGCAAAGATTGTGGGACACTTGGTCACGTTTGCATGTCAAATTAGTAAATGAAGGTGACGTCTTTGGAGCTTCTCTGCCGCGTCACGCAAATATCATTAGCGACATCTATGGGCTGTGCAGTCTCTGTAGTCTGTAGTCTGTAGTCGCTGTATACTGACGTTGATCTCCAGCTCTGTGGTCGCTGGCCCCCCGTTTTTGGCCTACACAAGTGTCAGGCAATAAAAGCCCTTCCTTGCCCGCTTCTGCTGGGCCGTCATTATGCGAGTGCTCATCATTGTGTCCACGTCGTCGCTGCTGTCATTGCTGCTGCTGCTGCCGCTTCTTCTTATCGCTCTCTTCTTTGGCTGCCTTCTCTTTTGTATTAATTTCATAAAAATGTCAGTCGCTTGATTTTTGCCCAGCAGCAGCCCCAGTAAGTAGGCAATGCTTTTGTTATTGTCGCCTTCCCTCCGTTTTTTTCGGCTCCTGCGGCTTTTCTTCGTTTTCGTATACGTTCCTCTCTCTCTTTGTATCCCTTTCGTGCTCTTGTCTCTTTCGTTTTGTCTCGCTTTATTCTCTTTTAGTTTCAGCCCTTCAAGTTGTTGTCATTCTTAGTAAAGGCTTTTGTCCTTAATGAAATTATAACGCAATTCATTCGTTGTTGTCGTTGTCGTTTTTGCTGCTTCAGTTACTGCTATTCTGATCTGTCTCCTTTGCCGCATACTTGGCATTCCGCATACGACACGTGTACAGATTTTTGTGCTTATTGCTCTCAGTAGATGCTTGCTGTAAATAAATAGAGAAAAAATTAAATTTAAGTAATGCAAGCAGTGACTTTATTTGAGCTTAGTTGCTAAATATTGCATACTCTCGCTATTTAAATATTTAGTTGGGAAATTGTTATAATAATTCCATAAATTTTGTATGTATTTAAGTGGTTCAAAAAAGCAATTCGGTTATTTTGTGATTAATAATTGAAATATCGACACAAAATCAAATTAAATCTATATCAATAATTCTATTTGATTTATCTGACAAAACTGTTTATACAAATATGAAATTTATTTTTGAAATAATGCACAAATATTTACATATACGTGTATTTATGTATATTTATTGTGCTGCGCGTGCTGAGGTGATTTATTTTTAATAACCTTTTCAGGCTGTTGGCAAATATTTCATCGGCTCCACTTGATTATTAATGTACTTTCATTTCGCGGATTTCACGACTGTTGTGTCGCATATTAATGCATAATGATTATGTCGGATCGATTTCGGCTTAAAAGTGAAATCGGAAGCATCAGCAAGCAAATTATTTCACATCCTATCGCCAGTACATAAATACAAACATACATTTATGTATGTGTACATTGAGAGGTGAAAACGAAAGCTGTGGGAGTAACGATTCCGGTCAGAACATTGTTTCCTTTAATTGCATTTCGCGTGTTTTGCGTTAATGCAGAAAATGAATGGAATTTGTTTGGCAGATGGTGGGAGAAATTGGCTTGTTATTTCACCTCATGCTGATTACTCGCTCATTATGTCCTTTATTTAATTTGATATATGTTTGTGAAGTGGCCAGGTCAGTGCGGGCGTGGTCACAGCTGTAAGGTTGCTGATCAAATTACCTTGGCCCTCTGGACGGACACAAGCACAGACACAACAGGCACAACATGGCTGACATTTATATTTGTCCAAATTAATCAAAGGACATTAAAATGCCGAAAAGACAAAGGAAATGACAAGTAAACCAAAATGTAAATAATGTAAACGAACAACAGGGGAGACCAAAGGACAATCGAATTAAGATGGCAGCTATAAATCATGCAACATATTGTTGCACTGTTGTTGCCACTTGCCACTTGCCACTTGCCACATGCCACTTTGGGTAAATAACATATAAATTACACTGAAATTGAGCTTCAAGTGCAAGCTCGCCACACAATGAGAAAACACAATGAAATTGGTCGAAAAACAACCTTCTTTAAGGCTAAGTAGCAGCAGCATCAGCAGCAACAATTGAGTAATTCGATCCGACGAATAAATGACGAGCAAGCGACTCGTTTCATTACCTCTACACCACGAACTTAGCTGACTCATTGACTAGCTGACTAACTGACTGACTGACAAACTGACTGGCTAACAGACTGTTTGACTGACTGACATTTCCCTTATTTGAAGTGTGCCGAGTGGCGCCAATGCAAATGCGTAATGGATACTTTGGCTATGCCATCATTTTGTTGGCTAACAAATTGACTTGATTTGCTTTTGGCATGGCAACATGGATTCCTTCTCCTTTGCTTGACTTCCTGTTGTCCTTGGCAATCCACCTGAACTGAATTTTCAACATTATTAATAACCAAACATTAATCTTGGCAATGTCTTCTGTTGCCTTGTCTATGCCGCAGCTGCTTTGGCCTTTTAGCCAAATGTTTAGCGCTTAGCTTGTAATTGTTGCTGAGATTCTTGTCTATTGCTAAACAGGTAAACGTGGTTGGCTTTATTAATGCAAGTTTCAAACTTCCTCAAAGCTCATGAACTGCATAATTAATGGCGTATTAATCTAAGTATATTAAATTTCCGTTCCCTGCGATAATTATGCGTAACTATTTAAAGCCAATTATTCTTTGTAAATTGATTAAATTTCTCAGGAAACGTTTTCCTAAAAATATAATAAAGCTTTTAAAATAATAAAGAAAGATAGGCAGAAAGGCTTTCATTCATTTTATTTTTAATTACTTTTTGAACAGATATCATTTGAATTCGTATTTGTTTTTATTTAACTAAACCATTTTTAGACTGAACAAAAATTGTTCTTGTATTTTAAATTCTTTTTCTGTTTTGGCATTGAGTGGGAGGTTTTTTCAATTGTTGAATGAAATTCTCATTTAATTTATGCTCATACAAATACAAGACATTTCTCATTTGGCAGCAGTGTGCACACATTTTTGACATTTTCATTTGTCGTCAGTTATGAGGAGATGTCTTCCCACTCTCCTGTTCGGAGTGTAGAGTTCCGACCAGGTCCAACCATGCAGACAGACAGGATTCAGGACATTGGACACGGAAGTGTGTGCGTGCATGCTTGTATGCTATCCTTATCACAAAATGATTTGACATTCAGGAGCTCAGGCTAGAAAGTCCTCGTGCGTATGTGTTTGTATATTTTTCTCTATCTTTTTGAATATATTCGTTTCGTTTACGGAATGGGAAATGATGCTGTTGAAGTTGAAGTAGACGAAAAAGCCGTTGGCAAATCGTTGCGATTTGTACATTTCAGTGTAGCAAAGATGGACCAAAAGTGTCACACAGGCAAGTGACAATTTTCACTTGCCTTTTCTCCTGCCTCCCCTGGCCATTCTAATAAGAAATAAACATTTATTTTATTTAGCACATGACCCATGTCTCGGCAGTCTGTGTCGTTGCGTTGGCACGTCTTTTAAACTGCTGTCATTGAAAATAATTTCAATTTCATTTTGAAAATCAATAGCAGACATTTACACTAAATTGCTATTGGCATAATCAAGTATCGTGTTCGTTTTTTTCTCTTTCCCGAATTTTATTACATTTTATTAGGCGTTAATAGTCAACGCTGCGTTGTACGCTGCGTATGCTTAATGTGGCTGCGTATTAAAAAGCATAAGTAAGGAAGCGACACGTGTGGCGACTTTGTACCAAGAAAATTCTGACTGTATACAATTTCCACTTAATTTTTTCTTATTTTTTCAGTTTGTTTTCTTTTAAATTGCACCCGAAGCAAGCATTTAATTTGGCCTCGTAAGTAATGCCGAGTTCTTGCGGCTTTTATAGATTTTCAAGCTCCGTTTTTGGTACGGCTTTGGCTTCAGCTAAAGTGCCTGCTAATACTCTTAAACTTAATTAAAAACTTATCAACAGCTGCGGCAAACAATTTGGCTCTTGCTGTATTTCAGTTGCCTTTGGCAACTCAACCACATCCGCACTTTACAGCGACAACTTGAGACGCGGCCACAAGACGACGACAACGAACCTGACGGCTTATCGGCACCACCAGCAAAACACAGCACCTTCCAGCACCACCAACACCACGAACACCACCAGAAGTAACAGAAAAGTCGTTGCTAAATCAGCTCTTCGTAGCAGTATTCAATTCACAGTATTGCGGTAGCTTTGAAACAGTTTTAACACAGCATTCAATGTACAGTCAGTAATTTCAGTCTCAACTAAATAATCATTGGAAAGAACTGTGGCAAAGTGTGGCGTTGACAGCGCAAACATGTCATAACATGTACAATGTGAAATTAAAATGTAGCTGACAACTTAAACGGCAACTTGGTGCAGGATTTCCTGTACTCCTCCCACTCTGTCTCTCCTGCTCTTGCTGTCTGGCGAGTGAGAGCCATGCTGGCATGAGCCTGAGCACTTAATTTGGCATGTTGCCTACTGCTTTGGCCCTTACCAAGTTAGCGTGACAAACAAAACAACAACAACTGGCTAGAACTACACAAACAACCGCAGGTGCAGCCACTGTGGCGCCAGGACAACTGCCAGGACAACCACAACGAGTGCCATTCTATAGCGCAACACATACATTTTTCACTACCTTCAAAAAGGAACAAATATATAAAAATAAAAGGTAAAAGGTAAAAACAAAAAGCGCAGCAATGGCCATAAAACTTATACTACCTGCCACCAACTACTGAGAGCAACCAACTAGCAACTGAACAGAAAAAAACAACAAACAAATAAAAAACGGGCGAGGCGGCAAATAAAATTACGCATGCAATGGCAAAATAAAATATGCATAAAAAATAAGCTGCAGCAAAATCTGGCTTAAAAGAAAACAAAGTATAAACAAGCAACAAATTGGCAGAGGCGCAGACTATAAATTACTCTGTAATAAATAAGCATAGTCAATAATTAAGCAATTTAACTAAGTAAGAAGTAAACACAATTTTTAAGTGGAAAATTAAATCATGTTTCAGAACGCCCATAAAAGCTTCATTAGCAAACAAACCAATCTCTGTCCCTGCTCCAAGTCCGACCGACTACAGGGTATTAAGAGGCATAGCACACAAAAATGCTGAACGTTAAAACTCAAATAAAATGCCACCACGACTCGCATTCGTTTTATGTTAATTTCTGCACAGTGCTGCACACAAATATGAATTTGAATGCGTTGCGAGGCGATGCGAACATTTCTACAAAGTGCAAACACGGTGTGAGAGTTTCACTTAAAATGATGTTTACAACGCTTGGCAGCAGCTGCTAAAAGCTTTAAGAGACACAAACTGTCGCGAGACGGAGACGAGACGGGACAAGAAGGCAAAGAGAAGCAGCGAGACGCACATCTGCTCAAAAGAAATCAGCTAATTTTCATTTTATGCTGTGCGAAAAGCGAAAAAAAATATGAGGAGCTACAAAATAACGGGGATAAAAGCACTGCCAGCAACTGTAAACGTCGCGATAATTGAATACTCTTACCGGTACTCACACATGAGTTTTATATCATATATTCAAACTTAACTAATTAAAATTATTTATTTCTCAGACCATATTAAAATTAATCATATATCCAAGAAAAAAAGTTTAATTAAATCAAGTGTATTACTAGTCTTTAGTCTAGTCTAGTGAAGTCTTAACTGTAGTCTAGACACATAAAGCTTTAACAATGACTGATCATTTGCTTAAAAAATATATCAATTTCTTATATTTCTTGTCGAATTGTGCCTAAAAATTTTAAACAACCTCGTGTAGCGCATTAACATGCAAAAATGAATTTATATACTATATATTTTAGCTTGAGTGAGGCAGACTTACGCACACACCCACACACATTGGCAAACACAGTCGCACACACACACGTCTACACAGAAAGAGCCTGTAAAATTTTAATAGCTCACACATTATAAACGCAAATAAATGCCAAACGCCTCGACGAGTCAGCTGCCATTTTGTTAGCGAGTGACTCCCTCTCTCTCCCTCCCACTCACTGAGGCACTTTGGACTTGCTTTCAGCGAGAAGGCTTTGATATGTATTTAGTGTGTGTGTGTGTGTGTCGATGCTTTTTTCCATTTGTTTGCCTAGCAGCTCAGTTGGTTAGAGAACGTGCCACTTAAAAGCAAAACTTTCTTCAGCGTCCAACTCAAGATATATAAATATATATATATTTATATTTATATGTCGTAGTTGCCCCCGCTTGCAACTTAAAGGCACTAAAGTTGCACAATATTAAGCATACTTTCAGACACTCACCGCCACATTATGAGTCTGATTATCATTACCAAAAGAACAAGCACAAGCTCAAGCTCAAGCACAAACTCAAGTACTAGCATGATCTTAAGTATATGCTGCCCTCTAATATTGTTATGCATTTGTGCTGCGCACCTGCTGCCCAAAATTGTGCCCAAGGTGTGTTTTTCTTGCTCTAAAACTTTTTTCATAGATCCGAAAAATTGAGGTAGAAAAAAAAAATGGAAATCATGACACTGCTTAAAACTTTTTAATTGCTTTATAAGTTTCCGTGTACACGGTGCACAGTGGACTCCTATTTGGTTAAGTTAGCACACTGGGTCTTTAATAAACAAAATGGCTTGATTAGAAACTTTAGCTGGTTATTCAAATGACAATATGCTAATAGGGTTTAAGCTAAGAAGGATTTGATAAACGCAGGGCAGAACAAGTGTTGTCTGCAGACAGTTTTCTAATTTCCCAATCGCAGTTGAAATTTTAGTACATTTTAAATCTTTATCAATACTTTAAATAAATCTTAAAAGCCAAATAAAGTTGTTAAGCCTCAAGGGAGTTGCTCAGGAGCTAAAAATTACCTCATCTTTATCGACCTAATGCTATAATGTTCAATGATTCCAATTTGATAACGTTCGTCTAATGTTTAATTATACGCAAAATGATGACGTTTGATGGTATTTTTTTGTTTCTTTGGCGCATAAACATAACGCAGTTTATATTTTATTTATTTTTCGTTCTTTTTTTACATTTCTTATTTTTGTTGCCCCTTTTTTGTGTGGGGTTTTGGCTGCAAAACCAATCATAAAACTCTCTGGTAGCTCAGCAGGCTGCAAACGTTTTTATTATATGACAAAACACACACACACACTCCTACACACACACACACACCCCCATATAGACACACATATGCGGCAATGTAATTTGCCATAAAAAAGTGGAGCACAGGCTCGTAAGTATTTGTGCAATTTCAGAGAAATTGTCAATTTGCGCCCCAAGCTCGTAAGTCTAAGCCAAAAGACAGTTGCCCATAGATAAGAAAGGAGTCATGGAGGAGTAGAAACAGGAACAGGATCCCGGTAGGAGCAGGAACTGCCATCGAGCTGGAGCACGCAAATACGCGTTGATATTTTTATGGGTTGATGTTTGAGTTGCAAAATCGACTGTTAACATTTAACGCTGCAAATTTAACCGCATTTATGTATTTGGGCTCACTTGGGGTGTGTAAGAGTGTGCGTGTGTGTGTGTGTGTGTTTGGGGCTTTATTTGATTTTCATTTAATTTGGCAACCAGGCGGCGCCTTAAAAATTGGCATAACAATTACGTCGGAAACGGACAACGAACGAGACCCGGACACGGATGCAGACAAGCAGGCACTCACTACATGGACATGTTCAGGGAGTTGAACAAGGCCAGGAATAGGGACAGTGACGGTGACAGAGACAACTACAGAGACCGAGGCAGGAACAGGAACAGAGTCTAGCAGCTGCAATCTGCAATGCTGACAATGAAACTTCAATAGCACATAATTGCAGAGCACACAAGGGGGAAAAGGGGGCGTTTCGGCGCTTCGGGGATAGCCAAGGATTGTAAATTGTGAATGGATGAATTGTGAATGGAATGGGCGGCCATTGTGCTATAGTGCAACATACCCTTGCAACTAACGCTTCCGTTTCCGCGACGTCAAGGCGATGACTCTTTGGCCAGTCCTTGTCGCTCTCGTTGTTCCAGTTGTTGTTGTTTCAGTTATCGTTCGAGTTGCCGTTGTTGTTGTTGTTGTTGTTAGAGGCCACTTCTGTCCGCTTTTGTTGTTGCAGAGCTTATCCGTGTGAATGAGTGCAATTAACAGTGCCAGTTGCACTCGTTTGTTTGTTGCATCAGGCACAAGAGCACGCAAGCGCATGCAAGAGCATGCACAACCAAGCACAAGCATGCCACAGTTCGCTGTCCGTTGTTCGTTGTTGATCTGCCATAAGAGTAAAATGCAAAACTAATTGTTCTTTGTCTCTGTCCGAGGCAGTTAATTTTAAGTTCTGCCCTTACAATAAATAACAGACAATTTTAAAATAAAGCACAAAAAACTGTACAGGTAAATTTGCTTCATAGCGGATTTTTGATTTATGACAGTTTACAGGTCACTTTAAAAACCCTAAGTGAGTTTTCATGTCCGTCAAAGCCTGACAGTATTAAAAAAAAGGTCAAAACCGGAAATTCCTCGGAATTCGTACAATAAAATAACTGTGGAATATTTAAAAATATTCTATAAATTTTATTTGTCAGTTTTTGCTTAAATTCTTCCGTCTTTTCATTGACATTTACAGACTCACATGTAATGGATTTCTGCCCATAGCGAAATTTTGATTAAAGATTTGAGCCTGTTGTATAAAATTGAATGTGCTGGCCTTTGAAGTGCTTTCTCAGGAACACGGCAGGGGTTACTTTACCCACACCCACACCCACACAAATGTATTCGTACTCTGTGTGTATAATTTTTGAAACGCTGTAGAAAAGTCAAAAGAAAATAAAATTGCTTTTGTGCAAATATGTGAATGGTCTCGTGTTGTGTCATGTTATTGAACATCCGTTTATTCCCATTTAACTTTCTTTACCTTTTCAGTTGAACTGCTGGCATTATTTGGGATTTTGGTCCTTGGACTTTGGTCTTTGGTCTTTGTCCTTAGGCATTTCGTTCAGCGAGTAACTTAATTTGGACCCACAAGACCGTGCCAAGGACTTGATGGATTGCTTAACTAATTAATTCACTCGGAAATTTCGTTGAATTGCATTTTCCTTGGAATTCTTAAATTCTCTAATGTGTCTTTAAGGCCAAGTTGAGTTCTTGCTTTTCTGCCAACGTCTCTGCTTTGCATTTAAAGTGCTTTTAATATGGATTTGCCTTTAACGCAATTAAAGTCATTTATTTCTTCTTGTCTACTCTCAATCATTGTCTTGGCTCTTGCTTTAATGGCCTTCAGTAGTCCCTTTGCCTTTCAATTATTTTGGCATTGATAATTAGTGCTTATTGCAATGCAGACTGGATTGCAAATGTCGATTGCAATAACCTTTGTGTCAAGTGGAGCTTTGGTCTAGTAGTAAACTTGTCTTAAACGCAATCAGTTTCTAAGAGCAATGTCATTTGGTTTTGTTCACTTTTCAAAGGAGTTTTAAAAGGTTTAAAAATAATTTAAATTCCGTTTCTATGCTACTTCTAAAAAGTTACAATGAATTGTTGTACAGCTTGTTGTCCCTGGCCATTTTTGTATACATTTTGGCTGCAAGAATGTTATCTGCTCACGTGTCACCCATTTGAGTGCCCTCCTGCTCCTCCTCCACCTCCTTTTACCACATAAAACCAACGAGTTTTTGCTGCTCAAGTTCTATTGCCGTAACAAATCCATTTTACCTGTCAGCTTTAACGCGTAAGCAAATGTCAAAACGGTGGAGAGCTGCTAACGAAGATGCCAGCACACACACATACCCAAGTACACACTTCTATGACTCACTGTGTGTGTGCTGATATATTGCCAAGTCGCAATTAGAGCGCAGACCGCAGAATGAAACCCAGGCTGTCATGTAAACAAACAAGGACGAGCAGCGGAAAACGTGGAAATGTCTTCAAAAAAAAAAAGAAACGAAACGGGAAATACAATTTGCAGCAAACAAAATCAAGCACAGGAAGGCGACTTGAAACAGGAATCGTTAGAAACCAGCGGAATTGCGAGTCTCGTATAGCAAACAGGAAGCAAAAGGAATCGCAATTTACTCCAATCAAATCGCTTCGAATAGTTTGCTTGGCTTATTTGCCTGCACAAAAACTGTAAAACAGCAAATATGTAATTCAAGTTCCCTCCCTGAGTCCCTACCTACTACTCTCCCTCCGCACCTCCCTCGTTCGCTCACCCTTCCCTCACTACAAGCCTGACTAATTAAACGCATGTGCAGTGCATTTCCCATTTTCCCCAACCGTGCCACTCGCTCGGCTTTTCATTCTCCCATTCTGCTTCGCTGCTACAGCTAATTAGTCGCTATATGTTAAAGGTCCAGATTCAGGTCCAGGTCGACATGCGTGACAATCTCCTTGGGGGCAGATCAAACGTTTGACTTTTAAATTCTCCTCTTTTTTTTATGGTCGGCGTCAAAGGGATTGTCGTGCGACCCTTGGCAACTTGTGTCCTTGAGTTCCATTTGAATTTCCTCTGACATTTTGCTGCGAGATCAAAGCGTTGTTTATAGGCGAATCGGTTGTGTTTTAACAGTTTGTCAGTTTTATTTAAATTAAAAACTCGCAGCGTAGAAATTACATTGTCATGGACCAATCCAATTAGCTATACAGTTGGGTGAACTAGACGATATAATACCCAATAAACTATATCATTTAGTTAGTAGTAGTTTAAACAAACCACTCATTAGTGAGAATCATTTTACAATCAGATTTCTCAGTTTCTCAGTCTGCTTTGATAACAGCTTTAAAGGAAGTGCTCAACATTTATTTTAATTAACATTTCAGTTGTGTTTTATGCAATGATTTTGTGTACCATAACTGTTTTAGAGGTAACAGATCCACCTAATGCGAATAGTACTGACAATGCAACTACAACTGAAGCTCCTCAAAATACAACTACCACTGAGGCCACTACTGCTGCTCCTACTAATGCCTCGACTACCACTCCCAAGACAAGAACCACTGAAAGCCCTACTACTACTACTACTACTACTACTACTACTACTACTACTACTACTACTACTACTACTACTACTACTGAATCTAATGAGAATAAGACATATAACATACATTGTCCTCCCTGGCCGAATTGTATAATTTCTCAATGTGGATCTACGATTTAGACACTTTTATACTTGAAAGCAGGTTAATAAAATAACATGAAAAATATAAAACCTTTTCAAAATGTGTTTAAATGTTACTTTAGGCGCAAGTTCAACAAGAACTTCAAGCAAGCAAATAATTTATGCGGCTTTTAAACGAGATTTCACCTATGTTGCAAGCCTCTTTGTGGATCTCTGGAAGCCTCTTGTTGATGTTATTTAAACTATGGAAAGTAAGAGTATGGATACAATGTTGTGTATTCGTTGTGTTTGAAATAACAAAACCCCAACACACATTTGAATAATGAGCGTCGAGCTCTGCAGTTTTATAGCAGAGCTTTGTTGCAGCTGCTTCTGTTGTTCTGCTCTTCTGGTCTTCTGCTCTTGGCCTGACTTTGTCCCTTGGCAACCAGCTTGCTATTGTCTGCCGTATGCCTTCATCCGGTTCCGCCCACAACATTTGTGGGCCACTGACATTTTGGGATTTTGTGTGCAAATTTGAGTTTTAGTTTATGCATGCAGTTGAGCTCACAACAACCACAATAATAGAACTCAACTGAACTGAACTGAACGCAGCTGCTAAGTCATCTAAGCTTGTGTTCTCTGCCCCCAAAAGTTTGTGGACCCATTGCTAATTATGGCACCCGGACTAAACTGGACCACAGCTTCACAGTTTCAAAACGCGAGAGACAAGAGATCGACTTTTGTCATTAAGATAGAGGCAAAAACATACTGAAGACAGACAGTTCTCGCCTGGCAGCTCATTTTTGCCAGCTGTCAACAATGTGCACATAAATCTCTCAAAGTCAACAGCATTTCACCCAAGTGGCACATCAATTCGCGTACTTGTCAAGCCACACAAGCACACAAAACATACAGGGCACACATCATATTGCAATCGTCAGCTCTGTCACCGCATGCAACATCGCTTATCGCTCAGCTCTGTAATGATTGCCACACAGTACCCACGAGTCCCCACGAGTCCCCCAAAAAAACTTTGAGAGACCCCCAAACTCATGTCTGTTGTACATTTTTCATAATGCAACTTTATGTTATGCATAGAGATTTTTCCACCCTCTGCATGAAATGATTCACTGCACTGCACTGTGGTTTGAAACTAGTAGGAAGTTGAGTACATTGAAAGAAGTTTATAAAATAATTTAAATAAAGAAATTTTTAAATATTAAGCTTGGTATTAGTATTTCTTAACAAGCTAACTAGATTTTGACTCAGTTTCCAGCTATATTTGCCCACTGTGCGCGATCATAAAAATTGTCTCATTAATCATCACACCACATGCCGTTCCGTTTGACGCTTCTCGTGCTCCGCCCATGTTATTTTCGTATGCTCGCGATGCTGCAGGAAACACGAACTTAGTGTGAAAATCCAAAAAATCCTCACCAAACGCAATTAAATTGGCTGTGCGCATCAATGCTGCAGTCCCCTTCTAGAACAAGTGCAGACCGCATAAATCAAACAAAACAGAAAGTAAAATAAAGGGAGAGTGAGATAAAGAGAGTGGGACCCTACAGAGTGCGATGCAGACCATTAGGCAATGTCTCACGCGCCGCCAGAAATACAGAAAAAAATGTCATGTTAATGCCGCCGATATAGGGAGACAGACTGAGCTCCCTTCCAGACAGACAGACAATCAGTCAGGCAGTCGGAGAGGGAAAGTTAAATTGTCTGAGTCGTATTTAAAATAGCAACAAATTAATTAATTTTTTTCACGCCGTTTTTCTGGAAGTGCGCATTCATAAACAATTAAGTCTATTTAATTGCAGTGCAGCAAAAATACTTGAACTAACCAAAGAAACAGAGCTGCAAATATTCAACAATTTCAGAATATTCAGAGAAAAAATCACAGGGACATCGCTTGGGTTTCAGACAGATTCTCTTAGCTCCGAGTATCACAGCCCGTTTGTATTTCAAGCGAATAACATAAGCCGCTTATCATCTGCAGACTGAAAGTATGCGAAGAGTGCGAGTGGGCGGGTTGTTGGCAGGGGGACCAGGCGTGGCTGCTTGGTAAAGCCGGCTTGGGGACTCTTGGAATTACCCTATGGATAGGCGTGCAAATTAGCCACTCGTAGGAGTTAGAGTAGGTAAATGTTACATTTGGCCAAAGCAAAAGACATATAAATTATGCGCGATTTGCTTTTAGCCATCGAGAGCTTTTGTCTTCCATAATCTGAGACATATGTTAAGCTTTTTGCCCCATAAGCTTTCATACACAACTCTAGTTGGTGTAGTTTAATGAGGATTTGCCTAAGCCTCAGATAATTAAACAGACTTTGGTGGACATTAAATGTAATAAATTCCCAGGTTACACAAAATTACAACATTTTATGGCATTTTTATGTGCAGTTTCATTTGAGATCTATTAACTTATTACAGAATGTTTTCTGATGTGAGTAAATTATTCATTTAACATACCTTTTCGAAATGATTTGGTGTATAAATTTAGACACTCTGAAAGTATAAAGAAATGTGATTTAATGTAGTAAAATGTCAAAACATTTCATTTGAAAAGAAATAGAGTCAAGTATATAAAAGAAGCTGCCTATTTCCCCATTTTCCCATGTTATATTTATAGCTGTGTGCATGTTGTGCTAGTTTTATTGGTATAAAGTTTTTCTGGTATAACAATAAAATAAGCTCTTCAATCGATATAAGAAAGTTGATAAAATAAAAACAAAAATGACACATTAAGCAGACTTGAGCGATGTTGATGCGCATGAAGGACGACAACTGTCTTGATAAATACATAACAGCAATAACAACAAGAAGCTAGTAAATAGAGTATAGTAGAGAAAACTGTGAGCTGGATAGGGAAATGGAAAAGCAATGGAATGACAAGAGCCAGAGAGACATTGAACACGGAAAAGGAAAGGAAACTAGAGCGAAGACATTAGCCTGAAATGACAGCAACACGATGCAAGACAGATACTCGGCTTATAGCTCTATTTTCCAACTGTATAAGCAACAGAGCTGTGCTCTGAGAAGAAGAGAAAAAAAAGTGCAAAAGCAAGTAAACAAGCGACAGTCTGTTCAGAAAGTATGCAAACGGCTCACAGTCAAAAACATGCTGTGAAGAGTGTGAAGAAGCCAGTAGCTGACATTGGCAACATGTTGTCAGTCGTCTATTGGAAATCAGTTGCTTCGACCAAGAAGAGCTGCTCCATATTCTCATGCACTCATCACTCACTCATTCACACCCTCATTCACCCACTCATTCACTCGTTCACTCACTCACTTATTCGGCATCTGGCAGATTTGGGCAGAGAGCAAGCGCGTAATATGCAGCTGAATTTTTGGCCAAAATGTAGACTTTTATCACGAACTGCCAGCTGGCAGGGCTTATATTTTCCATCATGGAAAAGTGAGTGGGATAGGGGGGTAGTAATGGGAAAGGCTTTCCATGTCCTTGTCTCAATTTAAGTTTATTTTTAAAACGAATTAATCATTTATTATTATGTATGCCAATCAACTATTGACAATTCATGCTGCACTCTGTAATGCAGGATAAAGAAACTGTGGAATTTAGTTAGACTTTGTAAAACTTTTAAACTTATTTTACTACATGTACTGAGTTATAAATTGCAATTTTAACTCTTTAAGCCAAACAGTTTCAGCCTTGATTTATAATTTAAATCTTAACCTTTTTCTGCTTGGCTGTGTGGCCAGGCAATTTATATATTTGATTCGCTTAGGCCGAAAGCAAGTACTGGTAATGTGAAAGTGTTCAGGCTCATAAGTCAGGACAAATGTGCACATACTAACGTAAGAACGGCAATACACACACTCCAACACACACACACACACCCAGAAAGTCAATTGCGCATGCAATGGCTCAAAGGGCTTAAATGCGTATAACATTCAATTTGCGTTAATGACATTAAATAAAGATACACACACCTACACCCACACACACACTCTTGTCCGAGGTCCTAAAGAGCATTATGTGACTACGTTTCACCTTTGAAAACATTTTCATTGGCCAGCCACTTAAAAAAAAGGTTGCTATTGCCACTTTTAAGCCTCTCTCATGTGCCCGGCATATAACGTATTAAATAAACAACAACAAACAACAGAAAAAACTGAGCTGAACACGGTAAAACAACAATGCAATGGGCACTCTCTGTGATATTCTTAAATCGCATTAAAAATCATTGGCACATGTTCCAAACGTGCCGAAAGAGAAGAAAAAACTATAAACAAAAACAGTTTCATTTTGTGTTTAAAAGCGGGTAAAAACTTGCCAAAACACAACACAAATTTACCTGGGGCACAAAGCTCCCCAGGGGAGGTGTGGTAAGGCGTGGCATCAGGCAAAAAGAGAAATAAGTAAAAACAAAAACAGGAAACCGCTTTGCTGTTGTCGGAATTGAAAAGGATAAGAAACGAACAGGGGAATGTGAGGTGAAAAAAGTTGTGCTTTAGATAAAGTTGCTGCTGTTAGGTGTTTTTTACCAAACATTCTACATGCAATGCACGTAACGCACACACAGACACACACACAAACACTCACACTCTCGTGTGTGTTGCTACACCTGCAGAAAGTTTGCTGTATGTGATTTTGTCGTCTTGCTTTCTTAATATTACTTGGCCTGATTTCTTGAGCTCGCACTTTGAGCGATTCGTTTTTTGTAGCAAAACTGATAAAGAAAACAACAAAAACAAGTAGATATAAAAAACATTGCCAACAAAAAACTACATGTAAGTCGAGGCATTTGGGCGAGAACAAGTCGTCTTGCCTGCAAGTCCCTCGAGAATACATCGAAGTTTGGCATACTTTCTACAAGGCCGTCGCATTGAGCAAGATATTTGTGTTTAACTTGCATTTTGTTGTGTAAATTACATGCACAAAAATACACACAAATGTGTATAGAGTACACACCCACCCACATACACACACCCACCCACACACATACACCCAGACACACACACCCACACAGAAACAAACAAAGTTGCAATAAAATAAAGGACAAAAACTTTAGGCACTTGGCGCTGTAAAGGATCTCGAGTCGACTTTGTTCCCGTGTCTGTTATTCCACTTTCATTTCTCTTTCCCCTTTTCCTACCCTCCCCCTTCATTTAGCAACCCAGCCTCTCTGCAGTAATAATAATAAAGGGAATTGTTATTGTTTTCTATTAATTTGCTTTTGTTATTTGTGTTGTTGTTTTTGTTCTTGTTGCCATTACACTTTGCTACTGTTGTCTGTATTTGATTTGTATTGTCTTCCTTTGATATTTGACTCAAATGCTCGAAATATTTGTCGAACATGCCGAAATAGATTTTCTCTTTTTGCTAGCTCAAATAAAACTCAAATATTTAATGTTATATTTCAAAAATTCTATCTCATATTGGCAACAAAATATTTGATTTGATTTTAGCTCATTGAATATCGTACAAAAAATTGTACACTACTTCGGAACAGCATCCAATTTCCTATAGTAACATTTTGTTAGTTCCAAAAATATCACAATATTTAATTAAAATGGAAATGGTTTGTATTTCTTAAAAAATTTGGCAGTAAATAAAAATGACTCGACATATTATAAAAGATTCTATTAGACTTTATGGTAGACTTTAATTTTAATTTTTTTCCGATATCAGTGACAAGAGAACTGCCAAAAAATAAAATTCAATAAAAGGAATTATTCTAAAGTTTTCGGCTTTTGGATGGCCAAAGACTAATTAAAGCGTGGCTCAACTTTTGATTAAGATTAATTTCAATTTAATATTGGGAGAAAATTTGAATGGCAACAGCTGTCTACTCGCATAATTTTAAAGCATATTTTTGCATAAAATTTAGCCAATTTATGTATAACAAATTCGGACAAGCGAGATAAATAAAACCACTGTGCCAGATGGAGAAGTCAGCGAACTAAACGAAACTAAGTTAACTTTTAATGAGGCCAACGACTTGCCAATACTTTTCAAACAAACTGTAAAAGTTGTGTTAAAGTTAACAAAGCAATTGATTAAAGCAAATTTATGTATGCGGAAAAAAGGAAAGAGGAAAAAGTTGATGTTGGTAATGTTATGCATGCCACTTATTTCAATAGACAAAAGTACTTTGCATTCCTTTTATTAGGTTTTTCTTAGCCTAAGCAGCTGCGAATTCATTTGACATTCTCATATGTAAGCCCAGCACGCAACTACAAATGGTTCATTCTGTGATCCAAATAAGCTGCACATTAAATGCAAGCCCATGAGATTGCAGATGCGCAAAAGTAAGCCAAGACCAAATGTGCTGGCTTGAAATGAGTATAATGAAAACTAGCTCACACACAAATACACACACACACACTCGTATCCACTCGCACTCAACTCATTCACATAGTGTCGTCTATGGGTTGTATGGGCCACTCATGGCTATAGACAAAACTCGTCGCGTATTTTTGTCTTCCAGCCAAGGACGTTGTG
The DNA here is from genome assembly GCA_018152125.1 of Drosophila dunni. Taxonomy (NCBI): domain Eukaryota; kingdom Metazoa; phylum Arthropoda; class Insecta; order Diptera; family Drosophilidae; genus Drosophila; species Drosophila dunni. Next base: position 143,903 of record JAECXC010000906.1, read on the forward strand.
ATGCTGCCAAGTTAGTTGCCTTCATTGCCAACACTTTGTCGCATTGGGGCAAACCATAACCACATCACACATCCCTCCCACCTCACACTCCTCGCCTGAAAGCCCATTACAACTACTTAAGGTATGTAAATAACGCGAACGCTCAAAATAAGCCAAGGCAAATCATAAGAAGACGCCAGTAGCTAACCCCATTACCATCCCCACCTATCCCCAACCATATTTCTATCCTATTCCTAGCCACACCCTTAAATTTACCACCCAGCAGAGCATTAGCATAATCGTTATGGTTATGCGCGACGTGTGCATAATGGTTAAGCCCGAGAAAAGAGAGAAAGAATGAGATGTAGAAGCTGTTGTAAGCTCAAAACCAGCGACACGCACATATAAACTATGTTAAGTACGCTGACATTCTGATATATAGTGTATTTTACACTCACTTTTATGCGGTAACAAGACTTTGTTCAAAACTTTTCATATCAAACAAGAAGTGCCTGAGATTGTATAATGTTCTAAAGTCAACTTTTAGAGGCGAGGTGCTAAAGACTTTAACAGAGGACGCTATAGTAGGAAGAGATAGTAGCATGTCTAAAATATCTAGTTATGTTCAGGTATTTAGAAACTTTCTTAGTGTCTAGGTTTTAGATACTTTTTTAAATGTGTGTTTAATCAATATTTTTACTCTCATGATGAACAAATAAAGAAAACTATCAATATGTTCAAAATTCTGATTGTATTTTAAGTTAGAGGATTCTGAGTTCCATATTTTAATTACTATTTCTGATTGTAGAAGTAACAACTTTTTAAAAATTTAAATATTTTATTTAATAAGGGCATTCACAGAACGGTGTTTGCCTAACTATGTCACTTATTTTAGGTTTCACAGTGCGCCTCAAGTGCGTGAAGGGCCTTAAAGTTTGGACGTGGCGCTGTGTTTGCTCAGGTGCGCATATTAAGTAGCCGACCCATGTGTGACTGCATGCGTGTAGATGTAGCCTACCTTTCGGGGCATGCTATTAGTAGCAAGCAGAAATAAGAAACATAACATAACACACACTCATACACACACGTCGCAACATAATAAATTACTAGCAATAGTATTAGCAACAGCAACTGCAAAGAAATCAAGAGCTTTTCCGAAAAAATAGCTCGAGGAGACTGTCGTAGGGACAGCTAGAGTTGAAAAGCGTTAGATCTCAATGTGGCGTGTTTAAGATTCAGCACGCATAACTTATAAAATAAAAATTAAAATTCCAATTGCAAACCTCAATAATAAAACACTTTTAAGTGCTGCCGTTGCCACAGACAGAGTCCCGGTCTTAGTGCGCACAAAAAAAAATCGAAGAAAAAAACGAAATGGAAAAGAAAAAGGTAAAGCACGAAGAAAAAGGACTTTGCCATCGCACTGTGGGCGTTTCAGCCTTTTCCATTTTTCTGCCAGACCTTTTAGCAGTGTGCGATGCTGTGTGCCTGTGTGTGTGTGCCTGTCTGTGTGTATTTGTGAATCTTAAGGAGCCACACAAGTTTATTAAAAATTTCGCCAAAAGGCATCTATCAGTTATGAGGGGCGCCAACGTCGACATTGCGCGACTCATTTCAATGAGTTTCATGCTGTTTTTGGCCGTCTCACTGTCTCACAGTCTCTCTTTTCCAAATGCTTCTAAGCCTGGTCTACAGTTCCCCGCTCCTCTCTGTCTGTTTCATTGTCTTTCTCTGCCTCTTTCTACTTCGTTGTTCTCTGCGGTCGCTATCGCTTGTAATTGGCATTCCGCACACTGACCGAAATGAAAATGCTACGTGCTTTCATTTCACGTTACGGCATCGACAACACGCTCGCCGCTTGGATAAGTCAGCTCGAAACGGTCCATTGACCACCGAAGGGAGCATCAAGTAAGACCCGAGCTGGCAACTGGAAACTGGCCAAAACAAAATGATGCTTATTTATAGCGCTGGGCATTTTAATTTTTTACGTTTCGGGCATACAATTTTATTCTGTGGTGCTTCTTAAAGTCAATCACATCGCAAAAGTCGCAGTTACAAGTCGCAAGTAACAATCACAGAAATTTTATATCCTCAAGACATTCGTTTTGCTTCTTTTATTTTTTTCCTCTTCACTTTTACATCCCATCAGCTTTTGGTATGCTGCAGGATGCTTTCCAAAAGGGTGCGGTCCGTTGGCATCGCGAAAATCGATAGCTTCGTGTATTGAACTTCAGTCAGACCTCAACTTTCAGTGAGACTCTGTCTCCCTTGTCGCTATCTCCCGTATTGCGTAATGCATATTCAACAAAATTTATATATATTTTTTGTATATACACTTTTATTTATTTATTTATATTTTTTTGTGGCATGTCTGAAATTGACAGCCAGCAAATTTTGTTGTCAGTCTCATGCGTCTTTCAATTGTTTGCATTGTGTGGAGTTTTCGTTTCCTTATCCTTTTCCTTCTGCTCATATCATTTTTTTTTATATATTTTGATGTGGCATAGCTGAAAATTTGCTTGTAACCCTTTCTGAAATGTGTTAAGGCAACCAAGTTGCTGCAATCCTGTCTGATTTCACACACAAATGCTCACACTTTACACCTTTTAAATACCATATGAAATTTTGTATTTACAGTGTCCTGAAGCGGAATATTCTAAAGAATTCTGAGAAATTGACGCATCATCGAAAGTTATTCAAAGTGTATGATTTGTAAACGCATTTCAAATTTCTTAAGAAACGTCTTGTGATTTAGCAGAAATATTTCTCAAGCAGAGCGAAATCAATTGAATTGAATTTTAACACTTATTTCGCAGATATATTAATTTAAAGAGAAGATGTCTAGCTTTAGTTAAATATGAAAATGTTCACAGCACATTCATCAAAAGGCGATTTCCCAAAATAAAGAAAAAGAGAACCGAAATTCCATTATTTTCAACTCTGTCTCATTCAGTTTGTCTTCCATCTATCATTCTGAACTGTCACAAACCTTTCATGCGCCCATTTAAAAAGCATCCCAAAAATACTTGTACATGTGCTTTTTTTGTCTTTTTCCTTATGCTCAAACATGAGTGTGGAAGTTGTACTCATATTCGTTGGATACTCGTACTCAGTAGTCATCAAATTTATGAGCACTCGTCGCACTAACTCATAAAAATGGCATCTATAAAGCAGCATTTTTGGGTACAAGGAAAACACGAGGCGACACTTTGCATATGAAGAAGCTTTAGGCATTATGCAGTGGAGCACGTGCTGGGTGAGAGGTAGAGTAGACAAGGGGGCGTGGCACATGTGCGTGTGTGTCTAGTGGAGGTTCCTTAAGTCGGCTCAATGGGCTGGTGTTTTTGAGAAATCCGACCAAGCATTTAAGCGACGTTCTTCCGGCTGCCTACACAAACAGAAAGAGCAACACAAGCAGTAAGAGAAAGACAGAGGCAGAGAGACAGAGAGAAAGAGAGCGTAGCTATTTACTCGACTTAGAACGCAATAATATATCATCTACAGTTTATCATCGCTATGACGCCAGACTGAAATTATTATCCAGCAAATTTATTGCCAAACAATAAACGCGAAGCGCATGTGAGTGTGTGATTGTGTGTGTGAGTGTGTGTATGTTTGTTTGTGACATAGCTTGGCAGTGTACCAACAAGCGGAGTAACAACAACAACTACACAAACAGCATCCACTTTCAACAACAACGTTTAGAATGACAACCATTTTGACGAGCCTCAATGGCAACAAACAAAACAAACAAATGCAAAAAAAATATAAAAAATGGGAGTGAGAAAGGGAAGTGAGATGGTAGGATAAAAATGAGAGAGACAGAGGAAGAGAAAGCCGTACAACAAAAGCAGATTTTTGTGAAAAAATGAACGACATATTTATACCCTGTAATACAATAATTTAAATACTTTCATAGACTAAATGACTGATTGAATAATTTCATTGAAGTATTTACTTAGAAATTGATTAAAATACTAAAAAGAAAATTAGAATATAAATAACTAACACTATTTAGTGGGTATTTTTCTTCCACCCAACGTATACCAACCTTTTTAGATTTTTCGTTTCCTCTTCCAATTGTGGCCAGCAAACATACAGACAAATAAATGTAATTTGTACATGTATGGAAAATATATATGAATTCTCTATATATATTCATGACAATCTCGAGAGCTGTGACAGGCTGCCTCCAAGTTGAAGCGAACATAGTGACTGGTCTGTTATTTTTTATTTTTTTTTCAGAACAATTGGCCAAGACAAGGACAGAGATGTGTCCAAGAGCAGACAGACTACGACAATGTTGAACGGGGATTTAATGCCAATATCACATTGCTCTCAACTCAACTCTTTTTGCGTAGCAATTCTTTTTTTATATTTTTCAAAGAGACAAATAACACAAGTTTTGCTAAATTGTCAGCTGCTGTTGTTGCTCCTACTACTGTCCTCAATATTCATCTAACATATTCCATATTCTCCAACACTTTATGCCTTTTACCCTTTGCCTATGAGTTTTTTTTATGACATGAGCACTCTCACATCATCATGTCCTCTAACGTTCCACACATAGTTTGTATGCCCTGCCCTGGACCATGGTTGGCTATAAGTTTTCTAGAGGGGTGGGGTATAGGGAGGCTGGTACAGTTTGTTGGGTAAAATTGCCAAACATTTTGCGCATAAATGACAAATGCCTTTGATGGCATAAAATATGACTTTGGAAATTGTTTTGCAGCATATAAAAAGTCGTTGGCGTTTGTTGACATATCCACAAGGATATGGATTCGTATATATATCTAGAAAATAAATAGGGAAAAGGAGAAGGGAGCAGAGTAGGAAGCCTATTTTTGAAAATGTGTTTATGGATGCGAATAGTTGTGATTGCAATGCACCCTCTCACTCCATTATCCTTCCAACCATATTCGATTTATGTGACATTCTTCGAATGGATTCTTTGCAAAACAGAGTTGTCATTAGGCTGAAATGTTTTTGAAAGCTTGAAGTAAAAAAGTGACGAGTTTTCCAAAAAATTGTACATCATTTAAATTATAAATGTATATTCGTAATCATTTTTTCGTTCTACACATTTTCCCTTTCAATTAATTTGCAAGTCGCGTTTGTTTCTCGTTAAATTATCCTCAGCCCACAAATGATTTTGACTTTGACTTTTGTCTCAAACTCTGATGCCAATCAATTGACTGACAATTGACTTGTCAAAGCATCAATTATAATTGACAGTCAGCCCGTTCCAAGAAACAGAAACACCAAAAGCCATTTACGTGAATAATCTGAAACTGTAGAGCCGCCCTTAGCGCGTGTGTGTGTGTGGAAGGTAACTGGTTGGGGTGCATATTGAATTTTGTGGAAAACATTGTCAATAAGTGCGCTTGTAAATGGGAGGCATTAAATATTCAATGGCAAATGCTAATCATTTATTGGGCGCAAAATTCATTGGCAGCACGTTGCCAAGCCAACTGTCACAAGCTGTCGGTCTCAAAACCTCAGACTGGCAAATTTCACAGAAAAACCCTCCCGGAAAACCAACCAAACTGCCGAAAAGCCAGCAAACCGAAATGAAAACTAAAAGGCACACACACACACACACACTCACACCCACACGGCAAAATATGGCCACGTGCTTGGGTTGTGGCCCCAAACTCTGTGCTTGCTCTGGTCTCCTCATCGCGTATACGACTGGTAAGCAAACATTACACAATTTTGATTGTATTTCCGTTTCGTATGCGAACAGCAGCAACATAAACAGCAGCGACAGCAACAGGAAGTTGCGCTTATTTCCGTTTGTTTACCTTTACGCTGTACCTTGATTAAATGTCAGCCTTGTGGCTGGAGCGGGGGTAAAAGCGGTAAGAGACCTAAAAACAGGAGCTGGAGGCATTCAGGATTTGCTGCGGCTTTACCTTTGGCTCAGACTAGGACTCAGCTGGGGTAATTTAATGTTGGAGAACGACAAAAAAAAATATGCATGGAAATAAAATAATTTACGCTTTCATCTTTATTTTAGAGCATCTGTGCACACATTACGCTAATGATTGCCACTTTTTTTTGGGGGTGGTGAAAATTTGTTTTGGGTAAGAATTGATTAGACGTAGAGGAAGATGTAACGTTATCGGTGGAGGAACTAAATAAACAGTGAAATAAAATACTAATAAGTATTAAATAAACATTTGTTTAAGTTTAAATTGACTGCAGGCTGTATTAAATTTGAGTACAGAGAAAATGTCAGTGCAAGTTGTTGGTTTAATGCAAGACCAAGAATAAATAAAACTGTTTTGTGGAGTAAGCCAAATTAAGATAAATTATGTATCTATTTATGATGAATAAACGCCTACAAATTTAGTACACAACGTTCGGGCAGAGCAAACAGAGCGAATATTTGATTTAGTATATACTATAAACAATAAAACACAGTGTCAGTGACCTTGTGTATGAAATATAAATACAACACTTGTTAAATTAAATGCAAAAACACACACACACAGGATGCACACACACAGCCAATTGCATGAATACATATTTTTAAATGTATTTTAATTTATTATTAACAACAGTTTTAAGCTTTTATTTGCATTTTCTATATGTTTGATGATTTTGACACTGTGAAAATTCTTAAATTTTCATTGTTGTTGCTGGCTTTAAATGGCATTACCGTTACAATAATATGGCTGCAGCAAGCGCTTGCTAATTAATGGCCGGCAATTTGCATGGACGCGCCCCAAAAAGTATGCTATGGAAATGGCAAAATGCGGAAAGCGAGCATTGTGTGTGTGTGTGTGTGTTTGTGAGTGTGTGACAGAGTCATTTGTAGGTCACCAAGGATATTCGGCTCCCTTTTCGGCAGTCTTTGTTATTATTGTTGTCGGTTCCTTCTTCAGCCGGGCAAAAATGTTTGTTGATTGTGTCGGCGCATGTTTTGGCATAATTTATGTCGCCAAATTCTGTATTTCAAGCCAGCAAGCTGTAATTCTTTTGTTTAAAAAAAATTTGCATTTGGTTGTGTATGGAAAATGTTTTATTTGCCATATTGTATTTACTTGTCTACACACATTTGCATAATTGCGACACTCACACAAACAGAAATGGTATTTTCTAGACCATTGGCTTTCAATTCTTGTCATTAGCAGCTTACTGAAAATGGTTCTATCCCGATCATACTTTATTCATAGACATTGCGATCCCTGCTCTAGTTTTTGGATAATTTATTATTGAAATATGTCAGCCATTTGATAGAATTGTGTTTATTTATTCATAAAACTTGTACATTTTCAACTGCACGCAAATGTGTAAAATAAAAATGTCAATGCAATCAATATTTCAATGCAAATATCAAACTGAAAGCCATTCACATGATTTAAGCCACTTAGATAACTTTATTTTTAAGCTAGGCGTAAACGCTTTGCAGATTTTGACGCCTGCCAAAGCCAGAAAAATATCAAAAATTAACATTTGGCAGCAGTTTAATCGTTAAAGCACACACACACACCGATACATATATATGCTCATGTGGACATGTAGACGAACTAATACATAGTTACATGAACATAAATGCTCATTGAAGCGTTTCATAATGGAAATATGTATGTATATGTAGCTGGCAACACATTTGCCTCCTCGGTATCAACTCATTTTCACATTAAAGGACGCCAATGTGGCGCACTGGCAAAATGCCAAAAAATGTGCCCAGATACACACAAACACACATATATATAGAGATATATAGATAGAGGAATGTTTATACATATGTGCTGGAAAAGTCTATATATATACATATAAAGCCATTGCTCTTTAGATAGAAATGTGTGTTCTAGTGCGAGTAGCACAACCAAGAGACCAACTAAATTATCACTAATATGTAGGCCCAGGATAACAGTATAAATGTGTGTATGCGCTGGGCGTGGCAAATAAACACATCAGCTAAAATGCTTTTTACTTAAATTAACAACACCGAGAGCAGCTTGCTTCGATTTTAGGGACTAAGCAGCGACCTCCGCGAACTAACGGCAAGTCATTAACTTTAAGTGTATATCCAACGTATGTGTGTCTGTTTTAATGTGTGTGTGTGAGTGTGCAAGTGCGTGTGCTGTGCAGCATCTTTTACCCGCTATTGACTGACAAAACGACGGGCAAAAAAATCAATGAAATACAAGTAAGTAAATAAACGATATCATGCTAAGGTCGAAATTGATATGCTCTTGCGCAGCTTAATGCCCACAAAGCTCAAGATATGAACAGACAAAAAATCATAGTAGATTTGGCAGGTTTATAGTCGTCTTAGCTATTAAATATACAGATTTAATGACAGCTGTAGTTGAACTAATCACAGCATTCTGTGCAGAAATTCTTCTCACATAAAAATTTTCTTAAATTTTACCATTTTATTTATTTCCTTTGCTCACTAAACTGTTAACTTAAATCAGCTGCTTGTCTTATCTATTTTAGTTCTTTCGCTTGTACAATTTAAGTTTATGCTTATGTAAATGTCCCGTAGTTGAAAGAAAATAGTACAATTTGTAGCAGATTGCTTTGATTTAAAGCACATAAAGTATATTCTATTTGCTGATAGCTTTTCTTGATAGAAACATTACCATGGAAAGCGAGTACCCTTTGAGCAGCCAGGGTATAAAGCTGAGCTGCTTGCCTTGCTTGCAATGGCATACTTAAGCAATCGGAGCAAATGTTTTATCGTCACTTTGCCACACATTTACACACACACACCAGCACACACACCAGCACACACACTGCCACACAGATACACTGAGAGCTGCTTACATATATGTATTTGCTGTTGGCATACAAAGTAGCATCAGTTTCCTTTGCCTCAGCATCTTTTAGCCTCAATCTCAATCTCTTTCGAATGCCTATCAATGGCAAAAAAGGAAAACTGTAGTTGGGGATCCAAAAGTAAAGTGGGAGGGGCTGAAAGGGGCGCTGTGGTATACAAAATGGGTCTGAAAAACATGCGTATCATTCAGCTGCTGTTGCTGTTTCTGTTGCCAAATGCCAAGAGTATACACGTGCAAGTGTATTGTAAATTTAATAAAGACTCACAGACGTCTGGAGGCCAATCAAAAATCTAGCAATTTTGATGGTTACATAATTACCACAGCCTGGCAACCAGTTGTTCAATGCTCGGAGTCACAGCGCATATAATTCGCTCGAGGCTGGGAAAAACAAACAAATAAATTCAATGGAAAAGAGCAAAAACTTTTCCACAAACACAAACAGAAAAAGAAAAAGTCAAAAGTTTACAATACGAAACTGAAGCCGCTGGCAAAACGAAATTTGTGGGCGTCGCCACGCCTACTGCCTACTCCTCTTTGCCAAGGGAGGGAAACTAAGTCTTTTGGCAGAGGGACGCGGTGTCGCGGAGACTGGAGATTACAATTTCGAAGGCCCGAGAATAGTCAAAGTCAAAGCCTCGACAAAAGGCAATGTTTCCCGTCTCCCAAATTGCCACAAAATTTATTATTATTGTTTTATATAAACAGCAAATGCGCGAAAATAAAACAGACTGCGAGCTGGAAATGTGGGCGGTGGAGGACTTGTGGAGGCTTTAAGAGAATGGATTGAAAGCTGGATGGATGATGATGGCTCCCAACCATGCAATTGAGTAAATGCTAAAGCTGTGCTCTTATTTATTTTTGCCTTTGTTGAGTGTTTATGTAAAGGGTCTGAAATCAGCCATCATTATACAAAAGTTATGCCTCTCTTCTGTTCGCCAACCTACTCCCCTTAAAGCCCAAGGAAACCTTTGCAGCAAATGAACATTTCACAGCTGTGCCACAAATATTTTGTTATTCAGCGCTGTTTGAGCAGTTTAAAATCCTTTTTATTTTTTTTTCCCCCTTTCTCTTGTATTTTTTATCTATGCGATGTGGAGCTTTTTCATTAGAAAAGCGCACTCGATTATTTGTTTGATTTCATTTCAATTTCGCGGTTTGTTTTGTTTATTTAAATTCGAATTGAAATTTTTGGTTTTCGTTTCCCATTTCGATTTGCAGTAAAAACTTTTGCGGTGCAGGTGAAACTTTTTTATGTTATTTAAATTAAATCCCGATCGTTGTACATAAACAATTCGATAGTTGGCCTAAAAAGAAGCTTGAAATTCAACACATATTTCAAAAATCATAAAACAGAAGAGTAGACCTGTTTTAATATTATATTTGTATAATTTGATATTTTTATTTTAAAGAAAAACTCATAAATTTAATACAATAAATGTACGTCTCTATTATTTATTTCTCTTTCTAATTGTGGCAGCGCAATTTATTTACATTCAGTGAGATTTTGTATGCATTCTATAGTAAAATAAATACGCATTCATAAACACACGAATCGATTTATATATTTATTGTTTCCGCTTGGCATCAGCTGAATGCAATGAGTGTACATGTTACCAGGACAGCTGTCCATCAAAATGTAAATAAAATAAGTAACGAATTGCATTTCACATTAAATCAATTCAGTTTGACTTTGCTCCCTACCGTCGGGGGTAAAAGGAAAACCACAAAAAATGTATGGTATACTTTCAGTCAGCCATCGATCAAAGTGTGTGCTTCAGGACACGATTATGGACTCGCATATGGATTTATATACATTTAATTAAACCAAAAAAGAAGAAAAAACCCAGACTGATTGCTTTTGGGCTGGCTGGGAGAGGGGTCTGAGGAGGAGCAGGGGGAATGGGAGCTTAGTGAACTTAAGCAAATTAAATGTCATGGGGATATGTAGATGTTGTGCTCTTAAGCAACTCAAGGACTTGCCACAGAACACAGAAGGAAGAAGCCCCAAACGATGAAAATTGTATTTAAACTGGCGGCACAAAGCGAAAAGCAATAAATGTTGAGGGTGTATAAGGGTGTTGACTATGAGCTACATGAAATTTGCATATATTAAATAACTTGCGGGGCACACTAGAGACACACGCACACACTCTCCTTGAGGGTTGACAATGGCGATGGCAAGACAACTCCAATTTATTTGCAATTTGTTTGAAATTTATATCAAAGGCACACACTCACATTCACACTCCCTGTCGCAGTCAGACACGCCCCCTTGCACACTCACCACACCAACTTATATGCCATAATTGAACTCATAAAATGCCAACAGCTCAACGGAGACCTCAGTGTTAGCCGATATTTATGCATATCTATTCCTGTCTCTGTCTTGAGCTTCTTCTACTACTCTCTCTGCCGATGTAACTCTACACTGGCAAACAAACAAATTATGTGCTCATTTGAATAGACATTCTAATGCGAATCACGTTGACAAAAATTCATTGAACCGTGTTGACTACCCAACACACAACACACAACATAACCAGCCCCAAGCCCAGTACCAGTTCCAGTTCCAGCACCAGTTCCAAGCCAGTGCCGTTTGCTTGTCTAGCTGCTACCTTGACTTTTGAGCTGTGTCTCGAGTCATCCAATCAGCTAGCACATGTCATGTGTGTGTGAGTGTGTAAGTGTGACAAGGACACAACTTATTTGGGCATACACTCACACACACACACACATGCAGCCAATACGCAGTTAATCTATCAGGACATGGCACAATGTGTAGAAAATTAAATGTGCGCCCCTCCAGTAGCTCCCACAGGCAGTCATGTGTGTAGATGTCCTTGTCTATGGGTGTGTGTCTGTGTGTGTGTAATGTAAATGCAAACTAAATACACAACAGGCTGAGCATTAAGTCGATTGCTTCAAGGACCTCAGCATGTACTAACTGAGCTGCCAGCCACAGTTCTAACTTCAGCTTCAATTCTGCTGCTGCTTTTACTGCTGCCACAGTCTAGTGCTTTGTCATTACCTCTAGCATCCCCCATGCCACCCCCCGCTATGCGCTCATGTGTTGTCTGCGGCATCTACTCACTTAATTTTCGCTTTTGCTGCCACTTGAAGTGAAAATGAGTGGCTCACACCACAAGATTTTCCGACTTTCATTTCCTCTGCCCACAACACAGTCAACAGTCAGTCTCTATCTACACAGCTTTGTTTCTTTGGTGTGTGTGTGTGTGTGTGTGTGGGTGTGCTTGTAAACGACGAGGCTGCTTTTTAATAAGCAATTTACTTTTAGCTTAACAACGCTCAAGTGCTGTCGCCTGTAATGAAATACGCGAGTCTCTAAGCAGGCGGCTTACACACAAAAGTACGCGTTTAAGGCGAACTTGCAATGATTTTCCTCTTTTGATACCCTTTACAAGAGGGTCAGCACACAGTGTCAGCGAGTGTGTAAGCCAAAGCAGTTGAGGCACAGATTTGCTGAGTTGCTTAAAAGTTTTTTGTAGCTGTATCTCAACTGGAAAAAGTATCTCTTTCTTACTACTGGAGCTCTGGTTGTAATGTATCTCAATTAAAGTAAATTTGGAATGCCTTCATAGCAATCTTCTATAGGAATGACAGGATATTATCCTATATTATAGTATATTATTTTATTTATATATAATTTTAATTCTTTTATTCTTCCAACCTCTATATATTTCTAGCTACACGACATTTTTCCTAGAGCATTCCATTTTCGGCTTTCTACATAAATTAGCAATTTATTGTTTTTCTTCTACATTTTTTGCCTTTGCTGTTTGTCAACGATAATTAATTTTTTAGCCCGACTGCCTCAAAGTTAAGATTTTGAGTTTTGATGCATTAAAAATAAATTAAAATGCTTCAATTTATTTACATACACAAACATTTATGAAGAAAAATCTGCCTTTGATAAAGCTAGCTCTTTAAGGAGCTTCATGGAAACAAATTAAATTGTTAACTTAAGTTTACAAGTTGTTTAAATTATCAATTGAATTTCTAATGAACTGCAATCTTATTAATTGCTATTCAATTAATGAAAAAGAGCTCTTAAAGTGTACACTTACTGACAACACTCATTCCGCTCGATGTTTCTTTTTGCTGTCCTCGTTTTGACCTTAGTGTAAACATGGCTGACACATGTGGTTCGGACACGAAGCGTGTCCAAAGTGAATCAGAGTGAAACAATTTGGCCGCAAATCATTTTAAGTTACTTTTTATTGCCCGAGAGTGTCCTGGCCCGAGAGGACGAACAGGACTAGAGGAAGGAAGCACAAAATGTGACCAAAAATGTAAGCACCTGCTGGGCGTACGCACCTGGGTGCTACGGAGTCGCTTCCTTCACTTTTTTTTCTGCTCTTCTCTTTTTTTATAAGGGGACAAGAGGACGGCACTTGTCAGGCGTGTTGACAAAAAGTGTGGCTAGCATTTTTATATTGGCCACAATGGCGGCGTTAACATGGCAGAAATGTTGAGTCTGAACATAAATCAAATTGGTTTTTATTGCCCATCTGGCCATTTGTCAGTGCACCTTTTTACATGGTCAACGCATTCAGTTAATAAACCAAAATCGAAATTCCGTTTGTACATAAATATTATTTTAAAATCCCCCCATGAAATATGGCTTTGACTATTTTGACGAGCGGCCCAACCCACTCCCCGCCACTCCAGCCCGCCTTCCTGTTTCCAGCCAGACAGGTACGGATTCGCATGCATAATATTCATAAATAAATAAATTGTATGGCCAAAATACAAAGGGATCGCGACCAGTGGGGGCATTCGAACAGACAGCCATTTATGTCAAAAATATAAATGCCAAAATGAAGAACAAAATGTAAAAAATAAATTAAAAGTAACTTCAAAGCTTCCGCGTTATTCCTTGATTTGCATATTTAATGCTATTTGCATAAAACACAAATAAGCACAACAAAAAGACAGCAAATTTCCCTTTCCTACTTTGAGGAGGACTCGCACATGTGATTGTGCCAAAAAAAAATAAGGGACTACAGTTTGCAGCCCTTTCAAAAGTTAAATTAAATTAAATAAATAAAATTATTTTTTTAGTTATTAATGGGTATCTGTGGGATGCGTATTTGCATATTTGTTAATTTTTGTACATACCTTTATCGGATTAATCAGCAGACTCTGCGACGTTGTCCTCTGTAACCTGTGCTGGAAAAAAATGCAAAACAGAAAAGGGTTTCATTAGAATTGTTTATAACTTTTTGGTTTTCATTTCATTTTCTCTCTTTGCTTTAGCCGCTAACAAATAATGAAACGACTACTAAATACGCTGTACAAATGTTGAGAATTAACTGATTTTCCAAGACCTTCAGTCCACTTTTATGTCAAAATGTTAAACATTGGCATGAGCTTAATTAAAACCCAGTCAAACTATGAAATTTTAGCCTTGTAAAATACCCTTTAGTCTTTCAAAGTTTTCCACAGGATGTTGGGCGGAAAAGAGTCGTTATGCTTAAATTTTTTTGTAGAAAAGTAAAGCGAACAATATGCAAATATGTCCTCGGGATGCTTTTGGAATTTAAATTTGAAGCTAAGCCTCGAAATATGCGCAACGCTCGAAGGCGACTCCGAAGCGACTGCGAAGCTTCTGCAAAATTGTTGGAGCTGACCCTTTGCGTGACGTATTTTGCCAGCGACAACAATAAAATTAAATATTCTATTTAATGGCGTCGTAGTATGCCAGACGCGTGGCAGCTAAACTGACGCAGGACGAGTCGGACAGGAGATTTGAGACGAGAGAAATGTGACGTGGGAGAGGAGACATGAGACCAAGGACAGGACATGCCAGAAACCTGTTCTCTTGTGTCTGTACCCCTTGAAATATTAGAGGTCCTTTTTTTGCGTAAAGTGAAACATCGCAAGTTAATCTCCGACACTTGCCTAGCCAGGCATGTCCTTGACTAAGCCCTGTGACAACCAGACACCCAGACAGCCCGAACATACCGATTGTCTGTGTTGAGTTTTAAATTTGAGCACACACACTGCATGTATCTGTTCAGCCAGTTCTCATCGAGTTCCGGAAAATTGCATTCACATTATATCAATTTTATTGCCCAGTGTCCTGGGGTCCTATAATTTTCGTGTCCTTGCCAAGAGCATCTAAACAACAGATCTATATACATTATACGACAAAACATATATACGTAGTACGTACATATAAATGGGTGTATGTCGGTGCAGACGTGATTTTATTGAGGGTCTCGGCTTTGGGCGAGCATTTTTGGTATCCTTTTATTCTAATTTTTGTCTCACATAGCTGGGCTGCTGTTGTTGTTGCTGTTGTTGGGCTTATCGCCAACTGCTCGTCCTAATAAAAGGCGAGGTAACTGGCAACCCACAAATTTTGTTGCTTCTCCTTTTTTTTTTGGTGCTTCTCTTTTGTTTCATACAAATTAAGCAGATTATATAAATTGGATAAGATTGTGCGAGTGCGTATGTAGAATTTTGGGAAATGGAGAGCGGAGAACCAGATTGCAGATTGTAGAAAGTAGCTAGGAAAGGGAGACCCAAGGAACAGACGTAAGACCAATCGATGACACAAATAATACCTCAATTAAGCTCACAGAATTTGCCGCTTGGCCAGCAATTCAAAAAATGTGAAACGCGGCAAACATAATGAAAAACAAGCAACATTCCTCCCGAGCAGCGCCAGCGTGCCTCAATTTATGCCACAATATTCTACTCAATAGATATTTAATACTCAGCAATTTTTCGTCAAACCCCCAACCCCCCGACCGAAAAAAATAAATACCCCCAAAAAAAGAAAGGAAAAATTGCGAAGAGGCGACCGCAGCGCAGCGGCCACGTTGGTAAACAACGTCGAACTTTTACGCTCCTTCCCAGTTTCTCCCGAAGGTCGTAATGAGCGGCTGGGGGAAGTCGTGGGCGGGGTAGGGGAACCACTCCACCCCGCGTGCTCTGCATTTGTTTACATAATATTTTCATGTATATTTTGCAGCTTGTACATATTTTTTAATGATTTTTTTTTCAAGAACTGCTTTGGAAAGTTTTAAAGGCGCGCCGCGTGTTTGTCCGTACAACTCACTCGGTCCGCGAGGGGTGTGCGTGTGTGTGTGTGTGTTTGGTATTTTACTCCCAGCCAGCAACACTCTGGCACCACAGAGCAGCAGCATAATTGCGCTGGGTCCTGGCTTCGTAGGCGTAGGGAGAGGCAAATGAAAAACGCCTCGCAATATTGAAGCAGCGCGAACTTTTCAAGTGTAAGAAATTTAATTTCGAAATGTAGGTTTAACGAACGGAAATTGCTTTCGCCAGCCTCAAAATGGTGTAAGCTCCAATACATATATATTTCTACATACATATATACATTGTGCTCTAGATATTTTGAGTTCCTTAAGCTATTGCCTTTCGCTTTCATATTTTGTTATTGTTTTGTTGTAGAACAACTGGCAAAATAATGCAAAAATTTCAACAGGAAAACATAAAAAATACAAAACACAGCAAGTGGAAAGTGGAAAGTGGAAAAGAAAATGTGAATTCAGCTTTTGCTGCTTGTTTGCAATTTGTTTGCTTAACTTTTCTGATTGAGCTGGTGCCGCATTACACCAGAAAAGCAGCAAAATGAAATTATTTAATGTTTTACAATTGTTCGATGGCCTCACGATCTTTGCCCTTGGCCCCCTTATCCACCTCTTCCTCACTGCCTTCTCCCCTGTATCTTTCCTTGTTCCTTCTACAGAGCACAACGCGTAATTGCGACTGATTTGTTTGGCATTTTGCACGGCCATTTATTTTCGTCATGGTCAGCTTGAGGCTGGTCAGTAGGATGTGGGCCAGGATGTGGTCGCCTTCCCCTGCCCATTGATTCGGCCTTTTGGGAGCATGTTCTTTTTTTGCGGCTAATGACAAATGAGCAAAAAGTTGAGTGAGCCTGTGACTCAATATTGCAAGTGATTAACACATCAAATGCATTCATAAAATGGGGAAAGTATTTAAAAATAAACAGAAAATAATATTTAAAATTAAGGAATAAGATTATTAAATATAACATTTTTTGTATGTAAAAATAGACATTAATGGTTAAATGCCATACTTTTAAAGTAAATATACCATTTAATAACCGATTTATTGTGAAGCATACAATTTAAAATTCTTCGATTAAGGTACTCCTTTTTTAATGAAATATGTTGCAGTCATCAATTTTTTATAGAACGCACTTAATTAT
Organism: Drosophila dunni; assembly: GCA_018152125.1. Taxonomy (NCBI): domain Eukaryota; kingdom Metazoa; phylum Arthropoda; class Insecta; order Diptera; family Drosophilidae; genus Drosophila; species Drosophila dunni. Next base: position 160,907 of record JAECXC010000906.1, read on the forward strand.
ACAGAAGCAACAATATATCCATTTAATTTTAATGACCTCACGGCAAGAAATTTTATTTTTTCCAATTAATTTGCATACTATTGTTACTGTCACATATTGTAAAGTAATTGTCGAAGAATTAACTGATTGAATTTAAAAATTGTATAAAGTTAAAACGGCAGCAAATTGACCAAACATGCTGGCCACAACGTTAATAGGGCTAAAACGACGCTTGTAATTATCAGCGCACTTTGGCCATTAACAATCAGCCAAACGAAAACAAGTTGTGAAGGTTAAACCCGTGCACTTTCGAGCCACTTTTGACTTGTGGAGCGTGGTCGGTAAATCGCCCTCAAAGTGAACTCGGCCAATTTCAAATGCAAAATGCCAAAAACAGCCAAAGAGCAGCATATTTAAAGCTGCTTCCATTACCAGCGGGGAGTTTTTATTTTGGCTAGTGTAACACATAAAATGCACTCCCACACACACCCACATCAACCCACCCACACCCACACACACATACGCAGAATGAAAACTTTGTAGGTGAAAGACAAAAAAAGTGAACCACAAACTTTGTCTGGAAATAGAATAACCGTTGACAGAATGGCCCCTGGCTTCGATAAGCTCCAGAACAAGCTTATAGAAAAACATTAATAACATTATCCAGCCATCACACACACACACACAGTCACCCACGCACGCAGATACACATGCAAAACAAACTAATCAAACTTTTGGCAGCAAGGAAAAAAAGCAACTCGAAAATGTGCAAAACAAATTGCTTTATTTTCTAATACTGCTGCTGTGATGTTTCCTTGATATTTTAGAATATTAACCCAGAAAACGTGCGGCGCCAAGTCGCCACTAGCCATCATCCCGCCCAGTACACCACCCACGCCCCTTTTTCCACTGTGCTGTCCTCTTGAAGCTGTGCAACAGAAAACTGAAAAAAGAAAAAAAAATCGAAAATCAATTTTGGTTAATGTGCCTGGGCAAGTTGTGTCTGCCTTGGGCACTGCCACTGCCACGAGCACGCACACATGTGCCAGCCACGCCCAGCATCAGCCCAGGCTGCTAGCTGCCTGCTGCCTTCTGTCGGTGTCCATAGCATATTTTTGCATAGTATATGTAGTTTATGCAAACATTTCTACTCAAAGCCCGCATAAATTATGGTCCTCAACACTTGGCCAACACTACGTGGCGTACGGAACTGTCTCGGCCATAAAATTAGACCGTATCCAAAAGGGGTGCAAGGGTCCCAGCAAGTGGTCCTGGCAATCGCTGTTTACTCTGCATGTCATTTCCGAGAGTGCTGCGAGGGTTGCGAAACTGCAGACCGTGATTGGCCATGGTAACACACACTCACACACACACACCCACATAGGTATATATATTTCAATTTATATATAGCCCACTGAGGGCACAAAAATATAATCTGCTTTTAGATGCAGTCCAAACACAGATTTTTCAAGCATTTTAGACTTTTTACAGCACATTTGACAAGTTAACTTTCTCTGATTTGGAACTCGAAAACTTTGGTTGAATTCACTAAACTAAAATTATATTTTTGGCCTCTGAATATTTTAAGTCATTCAACGAAAAAGAAACCAGAATTAAGAATGGAATTCAGAGAAATTAGCACTGAAAACTAATAACGAGAAATTGATCAAATGCTCATAATAATTTTAAAGAAAATATTTAAAAATTGATAAAATAAAACAAGTAGTAATCTATTTACTTTAAAATTAAATTTTACTTCCCCCTATAAAAATTTTTTAATACTCGAAGCTTCACACAAACTTCTGACCTCTACATTCATTTATCTACATTTGAATCTTAACGGTCCGTTAACATATAGAAGGTAAGACCATTCAACACAAGCTACTCAAAAAAAAAACTTGAGGTAATAACAATATTAGCCAAAGCAAACTGGTGCTAAATTTACTTATAATATTTAAGATAACTTTAGTAATAAGAATTCTCAAGAAAAGATTTTAACTGCCAAATAATTTAATACTTCACTCGTTACAAACAAATGCTAAACACGCCTCTAAATCACAAATTCTTTGATATTGTTTAGTTGCTTAACGGCATATCCGACGTTAACCTCAGTTTGAGCTTTCATCTCTTGGCTCCGCTTCCGTTTCCGGTATAGTTTTCAGGTGGTATTTGCACATCTTGCAAAAAATACACATTTCAGCGCTTCCGCTGCCGTTGAAACACGCACAGTGGCTGTCGAAAGTAACCACTTGCAGGCACGGCACACCTTAGGGGCCTCTTCACCCACATTACACACTCCCAGACACACACACGCACTGAGTCCCTACGTATGCGGTGTATATATTATTGTTTGAGATACATTTGCTACTGAGCCGTGAATGGCGTGTCATCAGCATCATCAACATGATCATCAACATCAACGCAATCATCATTATCGTCATTGTCATCATTATGATTATCACCGTGTGTCCGCCCATCAACACTGCTCTACTGTAAACCCATAGGCAACTGGCGGAGGAAAGGTGGGAAAAGTGGGAAATGTGGAAAAAGGCAGGAAGAGGAGACTCCATTTTCGGTTGTGTTTTGTTGTTAACATTGTTATTGTTGCTGCTCTTGTTGCTGTTGTTGCTGTGCCTTTTTAACGTGCTCCTCTCATGTTATTTACTTAACAATTTACTGAATAATTTAAACAGCTTTCACCCACTCTCACTCTCTGCCTTTCTCTCTCTCTCTCTCGCTTTCTGTCTGTTTGTTTCTCCTCTCTTGTTGTTGCTATTATTCGTACACTTCCTGTTTGCCATTGGCTGCTTCTCAATGCTAGCTAAATTATGAACATGTTTTGTTTTGTACTGTTTTGTTTTTTCTCTTTCCTCCTTTTTTTTGCTTCCCACGTGCAGGTGTGAGTTTCCTTCCTCAAAGTGTGGGTGATAGTTTCCCACCCTGTTGCCTCCCACTGTGTGTGGCTTTTCCTCGCTTTCCCTCTTGTCTCTCAACTCTTAACTCTCCTGTTATATGAGTCTCTGGCTGACATTTAATGCGGTTCGGCATATGCTCTACATGTGTGTGGCTGTGTTGAAGTGTGTGTGATTCTCTCTCCCTCTCTCCCTATCTACCGTGTGTGTGTGTTGATAATGTGCATAATAAGCCTTAATTAATGTTAAATAATGAATTTTCTCATTTACACGCCAGCGCAATGCTGAAAAGCCATTACCCCGCAAAACTTTTGCAGTCGTCGCTTTTCTTATTATAGTCGTTGTAAGTTTTGAGTTTTTCTGCGGCCTGCCAAATATTTACAGGTGCGCCGTTCATCGTTTACCGTTTTACCATTTAACATTCTGCGGGAAACTCAAAAAGGTCCCACTCCAGTTAACTTGGCCGCATCCTTTTGGCCCCTTTTGTTGTGGTTGATCTTTGGGTGCTCCACTTTCGAATTGAACAGCAGCCGCAACAAAAACATTTAAAACTCGACAAGTTTTTCCATTTTCCATTTTCATTCTTTTCCCCGTTATGTTCGGTGTGTCTCTGTGTGTGTGTGTGTTTAGCTTGTTGTTAATTAAATTTTGTGTGAATAGGATTTGTTTGCTTTCCATTGCAGGCAAAAGCTGTTACTAATTTTCCCAACCTGAGCATAAATTCAACTCTCTCTCTCTGCTGAGTTGGGTGATAATATTTGTCTGACGAACTTTTGATTAAACTACCAATTAGAGATAAACGTTCAGCCAAAATGCCAAAACAAACACTGGCTATTATAATGAGAGCCAGTTAATTGAATATAGATGAGTTCAGCTCATTTAAAGCGCCATGAAAATATACACAAAAGATTTTTGCTTTTAATTTTCCAGCTATCGATAATCATTTATTTCTCCTCCTCACTTTAAAGTTTTCAACTAGTGCTCTTCTAACTTGGCTTTGAGCTTGGCTAATACAGATTCTCAATTGTTTGCCAAACTAAACTATATAAAATTATGGAAACTAGAAAAGCACAAAGGCATTAACAAGAGAGGCTTAAAGTTTGTTTTGTTTGGCATCAGTTAAAACTTTGTTTGGCTTTATTCCTGTCAGGGGAATAATTTCAACTTTACTATCTGATTATTAATTTATTATATTAAAATTAAATATGTTTATAAACGCTTTTGGGCCATAAAGGCTTTGACTATCTTAGCTGGTTTTGTTTAGAGTGAAGCAATTGGTTGTGCCTAGTTTGAGAGTGAATTGGTATAGGAGAACTAATATGAAAAGTATTTTATTTTATAAATTTAAATTAGAAATTTATTTTTTAGCCTGTCCACATAAATTTGTAGCGGCTTTAAATTGTATAAATTTAATTTTCAAACAATTTGTTTATTCAGGACCGGCCCGCAGCCAATCCTATTATACAGTTTTCCTCTCCATTATAACATCCACAAAAGTTCAGAATAAATAACATTTCAATAAGCTCTCGAAATGAGCACTCGTTGTAATTAAACGCCAAATGCCAAAAATGGAGCCAAAAATAGAACCAAATGTTGTCGAGGGTCAAAACTTGGGAGAGTTCGAACATTATTATTGGAAATAGGATGAGCATAAAAAGTTCAAAACAGTTCGAGCTACTCCGACAGCAATATTGTTAAGTTTTATGTGCAAACAGTCAGGATAGTCAGGACAGTCAAACAACAAGGACTAATAGAAATTAGAAATAACATACCCAGTGTGCGAGCGAGAGAGTGGCAATAAGTTTGACTGTGCGAGCGAGACAGCATCAAATGTCCAGTGTTGAATGTGCAAAAAGTTTCGACGCGTTCAACTTTTATTTGATGTGGTTTTCACGTCCTGTTGTTGTTGTTGTTGAGTTGTTGTTGTTGCTACTGTTGATCCACTTTGTTGTTGAACATTTCCACAGCATGTGATGGAGGAAAATCAATGCGGGAATATTTTATCCTTTTTTATATGGCGCAAACACACACGCACGAGCACACTCACACACACATACACATACACGCACAAGAACACAAAGGACACAACACATGCAGAAAAAACGCTGTGCGACAGCAGCAAAGAAGAAAATGAAGAAAATTCAAGGAAAGTTGCTTAGCTCAACGATTTTTCTTTTGTTGTTGTTGTTGTTCTCGTTTAGTTGATTAGCCCGATACACTTACATATATAACACTATATATATTTTTTTATTGCAGATTCGCTTTTATACTCGCTTGTTTTATTCGCTATTGCTTTTATGGAATTTCCTTCGCTTTTCATATATTTCCACGTCCCTTCGCTTGATATATAGAAATTTTCTTCTTTTTGGGTTTTATTTTATAATTGAAAGTATTTCAGTTTCAGTTTCAGTTTTCGATTTGTTTGTGTTTTTATTGCTTTGTTGATATTTTGTGTTGGTTTTTCTTCGGAAATTTTAGCCGGAATTTTCACTTGACTGCTTCTTCTGGGTGGCCCTTGCTGAGTGCCATGTCAATCAAAATCAATCAAAATTTTATTTGTCGACTCGCTTGTTAGCATTTACACATGTTCCATCTTGTCGTGAGTGGCGTCAAAAGGAGACGGACTAAGTGAGTGAGAAGGAGAGATGTTACCGTTGTCTCCCCCCTGCCTTTTAAGCACAATTTTCAGCAATGGCATTCACGTGTTAAATGCGCCCGTAACGCAAGTTTCTCACACCTTTTCTTTAAGCACCCGACGTTGTGCACCCGGCAAAAGTGACGACTCTTTGCGAAAACCTTTTTTCTGCTCAGACTTTTCCACGCTTTTCCGGCACTTTATGCGCTTGACCTACTGTGATTTTTCTTACGATTTCGCTTAGAATTTTTTTTGGGCACTACGAACTGTAAACTGCATTGGAATATATTCGATTATGGATGTGGCTGCATGAACAGCGCCAACGCACGACGCCAACGTCCCGACGTCCGACTGCGTCTATAGTTGTCCCGCTGTGTCTGTCGCTAACGGCGTACGCTTCGAGACTGCTTGGCCGCAACGCTCCGACGAATTTCAGCAGTCACTCGCCAGCCAGCCGGGTTCGCTGCCGACGCTGTCGTCACAGTCGTCGCTGTCGTCGCTGTCGACGCGTCGTGTCTGTTAACACAGCAAAACTGTTATACACGCAGCGCGCACTCACGTGCCGAGAGAGCGGCAGAGAGCGCCGACTTCAATTGAGTGCGTTGCCTGGAGAGCGCTGCCCTTTGAGAGCGCGAGCGTCGGAGAGCTTGAGCTTCGGAGAGCGAAAGAGTTTATCGCCTTGCGTTTGTTTTCATTTTCATTTTCCTTTTCTTGCTGTTTTATTTTTATTCTTCTTTTAGTGCTTTGCGGTATGTGATTTATATGTGGCCGTAAAAATGCTTAATAAATGCGAGATATCAAATTAAAATTAGGCAACTATATTAAATAAGTAACAACACATAATTATTGTTATTTAAATAAATCTACAAAAGTAAACAATTCAAAATATTTCCTCGTAACTTTAAGCATAAATTTGAATAGTCAAAAATAATATTCTGAATATTTATTTGCTCATTTATGCAAATCCAATTGTTAAATAAATCCTGTAAATTTACTTAAACTTATTTTAAGTAGTTTTTAAAGTACACAGTTTAATTTGATGCCTGTTAAATAATTTAAGTTAGTTTGGTGAATAGTTAATCGTTGCAATATAATATATAATTTTTCGTGGTGCTCCTTAAATGTTATAAATCGCAGTACATTATGTTTAACTCTCTGAAATGTCGATTCATTACTCAAGTGTCTTCGTTTGTCTTCAATCTTATACGAACCAGCAGCTAACACCCAGTTATCACTAACTTCTCACTTCAACTCAGTGTCTCTGTGTCTCTGTGTGTGTGTGATTCCACTTTTTACAGTTGCTGCTTGATAAGCACTATCAATGGCTTTTTGTTTACATATTTTGGTTCAGCTTCCTGACACTCGCACACAGAGACACACTTAAATTGTAACTGCTTCAGCTAGTATAAGAGTAACTGTTCCCAGTATAACTGTGTGCCAGTCTACCAACACATATAACACTGGTTAAACTTTGCTACTTGCCAGCTCTCTCTCTCTCTATATCTCTCCCGCTGTGAGTCGGCGCTGCTTTTGAAATGGAAACTCACCACACAGCTGACTGTGAACTTCACCACGAGCAATGCACAGCTACGCCAGAGCTTAGGCTGCAGCAATGTGACTTGCCGGGACATGTCAGGACATGCCAAGACATGCCCAAACTCATGTCGTGCACAAAGAAGTAAAATCAGAAAAGAAACGGCGAAAATATCGATTTGAAGCGATTCGATTCGATTGTTGCGGTTTAGCTTCTGCATACCTCAATGGCTCGGAGTACCCCTTGGACCTCCGCCCAGTCCCTGTCTTTGGCCCCACTACTCACCCCACCCCACCTACATATATTGCTTTATAAGCAGCGTCTGTCTTTCAGTTTTTTGTCGCGTTCCTTCGTTTTTCTTGCGGTGGCTTTTTAAAATGGTTTCTTTTTTCTTTCGTTTTCCATCCTACGCGACGTTCGCTGTTCTTCAATTTGGCTGCTGTTTTTCTTGTTTGTCACATTGAGGGAAGTCGCGGGCGTGCTTGATACACAAAAATGAAGCAAATAACCAATGAAGCAGATAGTAATGTTTATTGTTATTCTTGCCAGCCAGCCGCCCCTGCGGCCATTCAAATCAATTCGCTGACAGAAACCGAGGCAGAGCTTCAGTAGCATTATTTAAATTTCCATGGCAACGGCAGCTTGGACAAAGGCGGATAAAAAACAAGCCAAGCATTGCATATTATTAATGTCAAATATGGTACCCTCTCCCCCCACCACTCCCTCTCTCTGCCTCTCTCTCTTTCCTTCTCTCACCTACTCTTAATCCCCCTGTTTTCCATTGTGTTCGTGTATCGCGTATACGCCGTGTATTTACCGCATAGTGCACGTACATTTTAGCGCCTGCATATTTCAGTCGAATTAAAACTATTTAAGTTTTTAATGCCTTAACAGCAATGATCTTGTGCACGGCATATAAATTACTGAAATGCTTTCGTTCTCCCCTCTCCTCTCCGTTCGGTTTCGGCTTTGAGAGTTGCGTCGAGTTGAGGCAACTTCAAAGGCCTCGCACGTCGTTGTCAACGACGACAGCGACAAGGATGAGGATAAGAACGTGCAACAGTAGAGGATCCTAAGGCAATGCGTGTGGCTCAAAGAAGATGGGGGATAGGAGGACGTTAGGTGGGGCGAAAGGAGAGAAGTCTGCACGAAGATGTTGAGCACTTTGCCAAAGTTTTTACTTGGCTCGTTGGCAATTTTTTTACTTTGTTGCTTTATAGGGATTTATGTTTAATCGGCCAAAGGTTGTGCGCGCACACAAACACACACACACACACACATGCACGCAGCAATGTTAAAAGCTCTTTTGTTTCACCCACAAGCGAAAGAGCAAGTCAGTTTCGTCCTTGGCAATTCCAAGAGGGGGAGAAAAAAGCGTTGAGCGAAAGCGCGTTAGCGTGTTCTATATATGCATTGGTAACGCAACGCGGCTGAGATATGATTTCGGCCCTCTTTGTATATCTGGAAGCAAGTGCAAAACGCTGATAAACATTTAGCCGACTTAAATGGATTGCTTAACAGCTCTACGGGGAATTCTGCTCTAGAGCAAGTGGTGTGCCTATCTCAGATATGATTTCTAAGAAACTCTGAAACGGATACAGCTAAGAATAAAGGAGAAAGGAACTTCAGGGCTCCCCTGCATGAATACATTGAATAGCATTCAATTATTAGTTTAAATTTAATAGCATAAGAGGCTTTACGAGTGTACAGGTAAATAAGTAAACCTTTTTAACAAACATTGAATGCATGCTAGTTTTTACCATTTCTTTTGTTTAACTGACTTTTGTTTACCTCTTGAATGAAGAGTGAAATAAACACAAATCATTTAAATGTTACACCCAATAACAAAGCAATGCAAACAATTTAAACACCACCACTCAAAAGCAACAATAGTTATCAATAAAACTACAATAAAGCCAATAAAACAATAAAATATATTAGGTATATCAGAAAATCAAACCGCTAACAACTGCAGTTCACAAGTATTTTCTTCGACTTTTCATTCACTGCAATGAAATTGCATAAATACACAAAATTCTCCACTGACTTTAATTAACCGGGTCGAATGGACTGCAACAAAAACAACAGGCAAACCAAGAAGAAGAGGAAGAACAAAGAGGAAGTCAAATCAAAGCATCCGGCTGCAAAACGCAGTTAATTGAAGTTTCCTGCAGTCATGGATACAGGATCTGTGCATGGTCATAACCATGATCTGCAATGCAATGCTGACAAACGGTGAAGGTTCAGGCCAAACCTCGATGTGTTCAAGACACTTTGATTGCGCCACGGGCTGAGCAAATACTTTGTGCACGTGTAACAAACTGACGCAGTTCTTTGATTTGGGTCTAGACAATTGTTAAAGTACAAACAGTAGCGCAAAAAATGAACTGTTTCTTTTGGCCTCCGTCTCAGTCTCGGTCTCTTCTTCGTTGTATCTTTTTGTCTGGCGCCAGTTTCTTATGCTGCTGTTGTTTTTTTCCTCTGCCCTTTGACGATGATGCTTGAATTTTAATTTCCGCACGTGGTCGTGTTGCTGCCAAAGGAAGTTCTGCTCAAAACGAACACGATAATGATGAATAGAAGTAGAAGTAGTAGAAGAAACAGAAGAAGATGAATGTTGTTACAGTGCGCAAGTGTTTCAGCTTGACGTACCTGAGACTGTATCGGTGTGTGTCTCTGTATTGGTGTGAAGACAGAACTTGTGCTTGTAATTACAGCTCCCTGTTCTCCTTCCCGCGTTCCCTAATTGAAAATCACTGACCTTGCATTGGCATTTTGGTTACATTGAAAAACTAATACAAAATGTATTCAATATGAGTGCATGTGAATAGTTTGAATAGCTGTTAACGCATTGTTCAATGCACTCCAGATATTTCAACAAATATTTGCTGGCATTTCGGCTGCTCTTCCACTTCCTCTCCCCGTTTCCCTCTCTTCTACCAAACGTCCCTAAGCGTTATTGTTTTACAACTTTTCATGCAAAATATTTTACGCCCCAAACTTTTGTTGGCCATGTTACGTGTGTGTTTGTGTGTATGTAGGCACATCGTCCTGGAAATGACTATTGGCAGTGAGCCATGGGCGTAAAGCTGCAAACCGTTTTTCTACCCATTTATTTGAAGCTTTTGTTTCGATCTACCGCCGCATCGGGGATTTCTATTACCAAACTTTCTATGCACTTGGCCAAAACTAAAGAGGCAAACGTATGAAATAACAAACGCCCTTTCGGGTTCTTCAATAAAATACACGAACACAGTTTATTTAAATAGTTAAAATCTACTTCAATAATTTGTTTGCTGCTCCACAAAAGTATGCAACACTTTTTGTTGTAAACTTTCGCTCGAAACTGCCCGAGTAAGTATGCTATACTTTTAGATCTTCGGGATGCTTTTGTGTTGTTAGAGCATCTCTGCGTCTGATTTCCTGACAAATTTCAGAATTTCCTTCTTATTAATACTTAAAATGCGCTGCGTTGTCAGGCTGGGATTTGTCTGACTGCAGCCAAATGGGAAAACTGTTCGTTCAGCCGAATTTTGGCACAGTTTGCATAGCAAATGGGAGGCTCTAGTGTTTTTCTCCTCCATCCATTGCAACTGAGTACAGTCGAAGCGCTCTTTAAGGCCATGTTAACAATCTGAATTTAAATAATTTAAATGTTTCAAGCAGCGCCATGAAAAGAGATAAATTCTATGCAAACCCAGTGAAATTAACTGAGAAAATAAAACGTCTTCTTACTTTATTCTTTAGCAGACGAACTGTCTATTTAGTATTTAGCTCTCTTAACTTATGTGTTGTAAAATTATTCCTACATTTTGTCAATGTTTCCACTTGAAATTCCAACTCTTTAAATATTTAAACAACATATTTTTAGCTGCATTTTAGTTAAATGGCTCTGCAAGTGCAATCACCTAGATACTCGTATATAAATCCTAGTTTATTTTAGATCTTCAAACTGGCACTTAAAATGAAATGCTTTAAGTGTGCAATTAGCAGCCCTTTTGCAGGATAAACACACACACACACTCACACATACGGAGAGTTGAGTGAGTTGTGTTGGTTAAATGTTTGAGGCAAAAAATAAAATTGCAGCTAATTGCAGGCAATTGAGAAACTGCCACAGTAAAGTGCAACTTGAAGGCGCAAAATGAGACGTTGGTTGTATAAAACTTTCTGCATTTTCGAGTGCTTATAATAAATGCAAATATGTTGCAGAGATGTGTTTTAATTTAAAGCAATCATAAGTAAATATTTTCATCAAATGTGCACTTGAGTTGAAAATATGATTTCATGACTTTTACTAGTGGGCCAAAACTGACAAAAGGACATGAAGGTTGGCTTGAAATAGCTACAAGATGCAAGAAATAGGCACAAAATACAATCTAATGCAGTACGTCAGTTATTGATCTAACAATTATATCTTTAATAAGCCATTTGGTCAGTCAAAAGTCAATAGCCTTACAGATAGAAACATTCCACATACATTCATAGTTTTACTCATCTTTTGATGCAGCTGCAAGCGAAGAACTTAAACCATATTGCAGCTGTAGTGGAAGATTGTTTTGAACGCAATGAAATGCATTGTTTTTTAAGACCCCATTCACATGTCGCACATAAATTATACTTAACAGATACTTTTTGGGGTTGTTGCCACTCAGCGCGCTAAAGAGTAGCATCGATAGGGAAGGCGGGTAAAAGAGAGAGAGGGGAGAGAGAGTAGCAGAGAAATATTCGCAGTGCACGTTGCACGTCGCTTTGCTGGCCATTTGGTAAGCGAGGGGCAACTGCACTTTTGCACTTTGCACTTTGCCACGGGCGCCAAAGTTTTATGCCATTTTTATCTGGCAACGCGTAAATATTCGTTAAAAGTTGAAATTTAATTTTATACCCATGGGGCAAGTTGGTTGTTGCCTTCATCTTGCCTGCAACTGCAACTGCGGCCGGGCCATTTCGTCAAGTGTAGCGCCAAAAAAAAAATAGAAATAAAAAAACTTTTAGCTGGAAAGCAACCGAAGATAAAGATGCTGCAGCCAAATAAATATCACGCGCACCTTGACGAAGTAAGAAGTCTAGAAAGCAAGTGGGGAGGGGAGTGGGAGGGAGTAGGGACTTGGGAGTCTGCAGCTCGACGCAGCTGTTTCAGCTTGCTTGTTAGCATTAAATTTATGTCTCAACATAAATAAAGCTTTTCTAAACAGTTTGCGTTTTACGTGTACTGTGTTACATATTAAGGCCAAAAGCGAAACCAAACGGAATTAGCCCGTACTGAACGCATCTTCATACGGCTTTAGCTCTGCTTCAAGCGGGAAATACCAGAGCAAATTTTTGAAAGAAAGTAATTTTTTGGGACACGCAATTGAATTCAAGATTACGTCGTTTAGATAATTTCGACCAGATAAATTCACAGCAGCTGTAATGGCATTTAATATTTATTATTATTATTAATCCGCATGCGCTGGCATCAACATCAACGTATTTAGGAATTCAACTTCCTTCTTTGTGCTCAACTTCCTCTAACTGTGTTTGCTTTTGGCCGAAAAGTCGTCGTCGTTGTCGTTGTTGTTGCTTTCTTTCGTTCTCTGCCCACTTCCTTGCTTTTTGGCCAGTTCAATGACTTCATTCTGACTCTGACTTTGCTCTGCTACGTCTTTTGCCATTGTCAGTCTCTCTCTTTGGCAAAATAACATTTTATTATTGATGTCTTCATGTTGTTTATGTGTCAACAACAAGCGAATTCGCATAAGCAGAAATTTCATTAAGTACATAATAAAAATTGCTTAGCAGTATAATGGTCATGGCCAACTTGTCTGTCTGTGGGACTGTCTTTCCTTCCATCTACCCGTCTAGCTGTGTATCTGCGTATCTGTGCCTTCTGCTTGGCATTGTTAACTTTAGTTCTGACTTTAATGAAACTCTGACTGATTTCCTGGCATTCCAAACGGCTAAAACTAGTTTGGAAAGCAGTCAAGGGCGTTGAATATAGTGTAATTACATTTTTTCAAACTTAAAGCGAGTTTACAACTCATTTCATTGTTAATAACTTAAACTCCAAGTCGATATAATAATTAACTTGCCAAGTTTTTCACTGGAAGTTTTCAAGTTGTCTGCTAATATTTTATTTAAATGACAGTGAGTTGCAGCAGTTATGTCCAGTCATAAACTCTATTGTTATAAACTGAGTAATTGTTTTAACCGAGAGAGGAAAATTATTTGATAATTTAGACAAATTTTGATATATTTATAAAGCCATTATGCGCTTCACTGGACAAAGTCAATGATTATAATTACATGTCAGTCACATTCATTCATTATTAACTAATTACACATACAAACAATTGTTGTATTTATGAACATCGTCAGGTTAATTATGTAATAACCGCAGGCTGTGGGATTTAATCGGCAAATTGTCACAGTTGATTGTCATTTGGGTTTCTTGTCGAAAATCAGTGGAAAGTTAATTCCCCAGCCCCTCGTAGCTATAGAAAAGATTTCAATTTTTTAAGGCTCGTGGCTAATTAATGTTTAAAACAACTGTGCAAATGTTTCAGCTGTCAAAAGTTGTGCAATTTATATTAAATTGAGATGCCGATGAAGAAAATCCATAAGTAAAAATCAATTAGAAAATGTTTCATAAAAGCGGCTTGCCGCAATTTCTGTACTTATTCAGTGGATTTGGCGAGCAATAATGAATGCCAATGGGCGACAGAGGGCGCTAGTGGTAACTTATATCGGTCGCTCTCGTCTCCCTCCCTCTTACACTCCCGCTTAGTAGATTTTTCAGTAAAAACAACAACAACACAAATACATGGCAAGTACAGAAATATTTTTATAATTTACAGTTGACAGCTACAACAATGCGTTGTTAGCTTGAAAATGTTCGAAGCAGGAGAAGAAGCAGCAGAAGCAGCTCACGACGCCAAGCTAAATAAATAGTTGTGCAGGTGGTGTTAATTGAAAAACTTTTGCAACACTAATTAAAAGTTTCTAAACAAAATTGCCATGACTATGGCTCCAGCTCTGAAAGCACGCTCCCTTGCCCTCTCTTCCTGTGCCCTCTCTCACTCCTCTCTCTTCCTCTGCTTCCTCGCTACTTTCTTCGCATATCGCGAGAGCAGCGAAAGCTTCCACATGGATCAGTTACAGCTTGCTGCGCTTTCTCAGCACTCTGTCAATTGACAAACAATAAACAACAAGGTGCGAATTACTCCCTCTCTCTCCCTCTCTGTCTCTGTCTCACTTTCGCTTCCGGCCGTTTCGTGTGACATTTATGAGTTGTCAGAATGTTGCAATTGATGACAATTTTCATTTCAGTGTGCACAAAATGGCAGCCAATTAGCTGATTTACAATTATGCCAGAGTTCAGTTTACTAAATTTATTTGATTACAAAATTAAATAAGACTTTTTTGAAGACATATTTCATACTAAACTTTTCTAGATTTAAAGTATTTACCTTCTTTGCTGGCTATCATAACTTGTATGAATCATTTTCTTAAATGGTTCAAAGTCTCAAATAATTCTCACTGCACCTCAAAGTGCGAAATCTGCCTTAGCATCCGATTAAGACGCCCAAACTTAAGTGGCGATTAAAGTGTGTTTAATTTCCGTGACAACATCCTGCAACTGGCCGCACATCCTTTGCTCTCTCTACCACACACAGCGCATAACTTAAGCTGGTCACACAGGCACAGCAAACCAAATAAAAAGCGTAAGAAAAGGTAAATATTTTTGGGGAAGTAGCAACTGTGTGCGTACTGGTGACCCACGTTTTAAATTTAAAATAACTTGAAAGACTTGAAACAAGTAACTGCTGGCCTCATTTGAATACTTGCTGTTGTTGTTGTTGTTGCTGCTGTGCTGACTGGAGCGCTGTATCACGCCGGAAGTCTTTGGCAATAATAGAAAACACACCCAATTTGGGTGAGAAATAATTCACTGGGTAGCTACCAAAAAAAAAGCAGCTGGCATTTGCCCCCTACTCAAATGCCGTGTGGAAATTTACCTTTTGAATTCCCTTCCTGCCTCACAGTTGCGTTATTTTGTCAACTTTTGTTGTGGCGCGCACAAGTCAACAAAAGTACAAAATGAGAAAAAAGTAAAAAAATAAAAGAAGCTGCAAATTCACTTGACACGTGTAACAAAAAAACAAACACACACAACACCAAGTTGTCCATGGCCAGCGAAATTCAAATGATAATCTGGGTAATGGACAGACCGTTAGGCCGGAAATGACTTAGTGTTTGTTGGAAATTAAACGGGACAGCAGGGGAGGCAGGAGGGAAAGAGAAGGAAGCAGTCGGAAGAAAGTGTAATGAATTTAATTGGAAAGTGCGTGTCTTAAGGAAATGGTCGAGCATTTTATGGCTACAAAATGCTCCAGAGAATTCGGAAGAGGGAGTGGGAGTGGAAGAAACACCAGCCTAATAAAAAAACTTGTGTATGATATTAATGTAAACGCCACGCGACACAAATTGCCAGCAAGTGCCACAAATCGTGCTAAGAACCCACTCGGGAGTGATTTTAATCCACAAAAAAATAAATATATTAAATAAATTTCTATAGCCAAGCAAAGTGCTTACTAATAGTGTTAATAGACATATGCTAAAGTCCCGTTTTCAATCCATGGTCTGCCAATATTTGTGGTGTAATTAATTAACCAAATGTCGATGACAGTTACATTTTTAGTAAATACAGCCAGTCCTACTATCTCGCTCCCTTTTCTGCACAATAATGTCCTTGAATGCCCAGAGATGTGCCAGTTAGGATTACATTTTTCTATATAGTTCCCTTGAGTGCCATTTGAAGCATTTAACATGTGCGATAAATGGAACAGGCGCCCTGCTAATACATTCCTATTAATAATAGACTGCGGCAATGCCATTTGTCATGCAACCAGAGACAGAGATAGAGACAAAAACAGCAAGATTGGTTGACAACCAGATAGAGAGAGAAAAAGGAAGTGAATGAGATATAAGACAGTGATAAAAGGGGCAAGGCAACGACTGGATTGCCTAAAGGTAAACAGCTTCATAACTCTCCATAGATTGTCGATTTCGCAGACGCTGTCTCTGACATTTCGATGAAAAATTACCCCAAACAAGTTTACTAAATTATGACATTTCATAAATTATTACCTGATAAATTTTATCATAATTCTCGCATCAGTATTAAAGATGGCAAAATGTGTAGCATAAATGTCTGGCTGCTGTCAATATACTTACACAATCTATACATTCAATTGTAAGCAAAATAGAAGTAGCTGAAATAGTTTTGTTATCAACATTAAAAGCAAACAATTCTTCGTTATTTACTCGAATGATTCACACTCATAAATATTTATGAGCTTAAAAGAAACCCATTGATTTCTAGACACAACTAATTGTTATTTAAACCTAATGTGTTTTACTTAGTAAAATGTTAATTTGCTCAAATTAATGAAGATCGTGAGCATTTCATTTGTAAAGTGCTCAAGTTTACAGACTGCAGCTGATTGTTAAATGGAAAAGTGCAGTTGAGAACATATGCAATTTATTGGTGACTCTAAAGTTCCATTCAATTTGTGGAGTCGTTCTCCAGTCGCAGGTGCCACTGAGCGTATACTTAATATGCCATTTATTTTGGCCCAAGCCAAGGCTAAGCAAACGAAACGCAGTCAAACACATGCGACACGTCCCACACACACTCACACACACAGACACTTTACAAACTAATACGCTTGTATATTCTATATTGATATAACGGACAGTTTGTATTGGTATGTGTACGAGTGTGTGAGAAACTTAACAGACTGTGAAGCGCCTTGAATTGCATTTGTATTTGTGTTTGCCATTTGCAGTTGTTCTTACGCTTTCTCTCTCTCTCTCGCTCGCTCTATTTCTCTGTCCTGCTCTCTGTTGTCTACTCGAGGTGCTGTTGAGAATCAATTTGGCAAAAGTCATTGCATTCAATTGTTCGTTGACAAAGGACAAATGGTGTTGATGCAGACTCAAATACACAAACACACACTCATACACACACTCACACGCTGAGACGTTGTTGTAGCTATGCGGCGATTATTTATTTTGGACTCATGTATTTTGAATTTCCACTTGCAGTCGCCGTAAATTGTTGCCATTGCGTTTGCCAGAGCGTTTAAAAACTTATTGGCCAAGTGGCTTTGGTTGAAACAAGTTTTCAGTTGCTTGCCAAAAAACCAAAAAAAAAACAGTGCCTCGTACCAGACAGACAAACGGATACTGTTGGCCGAGTCAGACGGTCGGACAGTGCGACAGTGAGACAGACAGACATAAATTTGTAAAGTGGTGGCATTGGTTAGTGCATAACTTTTGTGGCATGCCAAAAGCCGCAAAAAGCAAAAGCATTACAGCCATGAATAACACTCTCAAACGCACACACACACACACTTGTGCCCATTCACCAACACTTCAAAGGCATTTCATAGCATTATATGTGGCATACTTTTGTGCGCAGTCCGAATAAAAAAATATAATACCGTTTGGCATTGCAATTTGCAATGGCGGCGCCAATAGGCGACTTTATATTTCAGCTATTTGCACTGCTTTGACATGTGAGTGACACACACACCAGCACACACGTGTGTGTGTGAAACCCATTATTTGAGCTCTTTTAGGTCAACTTTAAGTGCATTGCACCCGAGCAACAAACTAATTATTTTCAAATTCTTTACAAAATGACCACAAAAGCCACAAATACACAAATATGTCAGACATTCGTTAAATGATAAGTTTTACAGAACATTTTGCATATGGGGCTTAAAAGGGGAGTCTTGGCTTAGAATTTCTAATGCAAAACCATAAAAACGAACACTCTTTACCTGCACTTTAATCCCTGTGTAAAACAATCGTTTTTGGCATAACTTTAATAAGTTTTTGCAAATTAACAGATTAAAGAAGACCCTCAAAGCAGTAAAAAACAGGATATAACTTTATAATGGCCCTAAATAACTGAAGTGACTGGCACACCGAACAGACCAGGACCAGGAGGGCAACTGAGGGTTGTTGCTATGCTGCAGGGACGAGGGATAAGAAAACAAAATGCATTTTTGTTGGACGTAACCAATGGAGCAGCGCAGGCAAAGCTTGAGCATTTGTTAGTCGCATTTGAGTTGGCTTCAGTTGGCATCAGTTGCCTTCAGTTGGCCCACAACGGTATGAGCCATAAGCCCTTAATGAAATTGTGCAGCCAATCGAGCGTAACGATGAGAGAGAAGTCAGCACAAATTTAGGTTACCACTGATGTTGGATGTTGGATGCTGGATGTTCCTTGTTCCTTGTCGGTAGTCGCTTGTCGGTTCCTGGTTGTTGCTTATGATGATGTTTGGGATGCTCTTTCGCTTCAATGTCATAGCTAGCATATTTGTGTGCTTTTTTTCTGCTGCCTGGCGGCACAAATTAACGCCAACGACGTTAAACTGCTATCGCAGTGCGCATAAAGTGCACAGGTGAACGGCGGGGGAGGGGGCGTGGCTGTAATGGGGGCATTGGATATCATGGATTGAGTACTCTGGAATATACAGCCAAATGCTGTTCGCTGTTCACTGCTGCCAACATAAAATTTTGTTTAATGCCCGCATATCGTTGTATGATGCTGCCCCTCGCCCCCTCTCACCACACCCCCTACTACTACGTCATGGCCAATGTGATTTTGAATATTTAGCGTATTAGCCAAATGGCGCGATTTTTACTTGGCGCATCCTGTTGCAACCCAAGCGGAGTTTGACTCCCGTGCAGCTTGCATACGGGGACCTACTGGGGAGCAACTGGAGACCACGACGTCGTGCTGTTTTTAAACGCCATTTTGAATTTTAACGACCATAAATGCAAGCTTATCTTAAATGCTCTTTTACGGCTAAATTTATGTTTTTTGGCTGCTTTCTACGTTTTCTTTTTGCCAACTCTCGTTGCTCCCTCCCATTTACTCACACGATTTGAAGTGAAGTTCTTATTATGTCTTTCAATTACCTTTGCAGTGCACGCATATGGAATTTTAAGCAACAATTGGGGGGAAGGCAAAAAAATACTGGCTATAAGTATAGCATAAAGCTTCAAGAAATACATTTACTTACAAAATATTGGTAGAGTGTTAACCCTTTAATAAACAAGTCTCTTCTCCCCCTAGTTCTTTAACTCAAACACAAATTTCTTAGTCTCAAACTGTGTGCAGTTAATGACTCAAGAACTTAAACACACACGAAGTGAGCAAATGCCTTAAAGTACTTGGCAAATTCGCATCAGTTACTTCAGTGCTGGCCTTCAAAACTGCCTCTTGGCAGTTGACACCTGCCTGAAGGAGCGAACGTGTTCTTGCCTCATCATTAACGGCTGCATAAATATTTACAAGGCACATAAAACAAACACACATGGTGAGACTTATGGCACTGCACATGCGACGTGCACACAGTGCACAGTTGGCACACTGTGTGCACAGTGGGACAAGCACTTGGCAATAAATGTGGTGTGGTGTGGTGTGGTGTGAGTGTGTTGCCACCTTTGAGATTTTAATTTCAACATGAGTTATCATCACGTGTAATCGCGTTAATTAAACAGCTTGCTACCTGCACCACCTCCAGCACCACAGAAACTAAGCTCGTTGGCAAATTTGACTACGTTTAATTGCTAGATTTGGACTGTCTATAATATGTAGAGACTTTAATTATGAGCTAAATCACCTTGAAGTGCCTGTGAAGTGCTGAAAACTTGACTTTGTTGTGGTTTTTTAATTGAAATCACCTTACCCATGTCCTTGATACGCTGAGCCACTTGATATGCGTTTGGCTAAAATGTTATTAATTAATTTGCGGTTTGACTTCAATAACAGCATTTGATGTGTGAACATTTCTCACAGTTGTTTGTGCATCAATTATTTAATTAGCTTTGCTTTTGTGTGTTCTACTTGTTGTTGTTTGTGATTTTATTTCGGTTGCTGGTTATTCAATGTTTGCATTTTATTTTGCCGCAACTTTGAGCTCTTTCAAGTGCCATCAAATGACTGCAGCGTAAATACTTACAAGTGCCGCTTTGAATGGCTCAAAACATTAACCAGAGTTGACAAGCTGCAGCATTTGCTCGACAACCCCAAAGCCTCCTACCCCCTTTTGTGCCCCCACCCACGCTTTGCGATAACTCCCCGCCCTCATTAACTTCACTTAGCCTGCGGCATAAGCTTAGCACCAAGCACTCCCCTTATTGTTAATCCTCAACGGCCTAATGTTCAAATGTTGGAAAATTGAGCCGACATCTTGGTTGGCAGTGGGAGTAGGGAGGAGCGAGGAGAAGGTCGGTAAGGCTGCAAAAAAAAGGAAACTTTTGAGTGATGCTTGCTGCGCGATAAGCGCCACAGTTTCATAGCTCTAACTCCCAAAGCGCCGCCTGCGCTTTTGACTTTGACTTTAGCTACACTGCACAACAAAAAACAGCTGATTAAAAT
Organism: Drosophila dunni; assembly: GCA_018152125.1. Taxonomy (NCBI): domain Eukaryota; kingdom Metazoa; phylum Arthropoda; class Insecta; order Diptera; family Drosophilidae; genus Drosophila; species Drosophila dunni. The sequence goes on from JAECXC010000906.1 coordinate 181,408, forward strand.
ATATTAATTATAACGAAATCGGTTGGAAAGGAAAGATAAGTCATTAAATAGTTAAGCTTTAAGATATAAAATTTATTCTATAAAGAATTTGAGCAGCTCTTTGGCTTCTTTTGTTGACTAGTGTTATTTAAAGAGAAAAAGAATGAGTCGCGAGTCGTGGGACAGTGCTGTGCACTTTGTTTGGGTCTAAGGGGCTTTTGAGGGGGTCGAGGGTCACCACTTTGGTAGTTCAGGACAAGCGGCACAAAAGTTTGTTTGTTCATTTGATGGTAATTATTGTAAATGGCGGATGTGGCGCAGGTGGAGTTTTTGGCGCTTTGCTGAAAAAAAAGGAAAATGTGACTGGCAGGGCAGTGGAAGGGGAACGAGGAGACTAAGAGAGTAAGAGGTGTAGCAGGCGTAGGAGACGAAAGTAAAGCAAAAGCAAAAAGCGCTTTGGGCGCTGATTGAGCAACCAAATAAATGCGCCAAACTTTGACAATAGCTGATGATGTTGATAATAGCATGATGTAGCTACAGCTACACCCCACGCTCCTCTCCACCCAACACTACCCCTCCTGTTCTCCTACTCCGCACCACCTCTACTGCTCATGAAGCTGCCCAGCTTGGTGTTTATTGTGTTGTGGCTTCGGTTGTCGCTCGTTACGCTGCCGCTGAGGTGTGTCTTAATGTCTTGGCTTCCAACAGGACCTGTGTCCTGCCTGCTGCCTCCTTTCGAGTCCTGCCTTCGCCGTCTGCTAGCCCAGCGGCTACAATAGCAAAAGTTGTCTCTAACAACTAGTTAATGGCGTTTGTCTGTTACCTAAGTCAGTTCGGGTCTCAGTTGTGGTATTACAGTGGTCTCTTAACCCCTTTCTCTTGGAAATATTAGCTTGAACTGCTAATTGACAGTTTTACCAAGAATTGTGATCGAGTTGCTGTAAACTCTGAAATTTCTGATAATTCTAATTAAATAATAAGCAAATTCACTCCATCTTTAGACCAATGAGTGAAAACATAACTTAAAACCATGTCAACTTATCAACCATAATATATTCTATCAATTATTATGATTATGCAACTCAAAGCAGGGCTCAAAACTAATACAAACCATTGTAATTTAATTATTTGAACTAAGTTGCAGATGTATGCAGGCTTCCAGGCAGCATACATCTTGAAAATGACATAAAAAGCCAAGATATAATTTAATCAGTAAATAAATTAGTTGAAGGACCTGAAGAAACCCAACGGCAAACCTTGGTCAACCATTGCCATTGATTGGCTTCGACACAAAGTCGTTTCAACGTATGTGTAATGCAGGTAAAGGATGAGATTTTAATTTTACTCAGGATGCCTCAGGGTCGGTTGTAGTAGTTGTTCTTGTTGTTTACCTATGCAAAAGGTAAAGCTGGGCAATCACGTTTGCCCATCACATTAGACAGCTCGAGGAGAGGGCGGTGGTGCTCAGAGGAGACTGTACGATGACATTCGTGCAACAAAGACAACAATGCTTTAGAGTCATTCAATTTTTGTTGCATAAAACGAATGAATAAAGTAAGAAGAATGAAAAAGTCTTCTGGCTGGACATTATAATTTTATAAGAAAATTGCAGTGTTTGCTGTAAAGCAACAGCAACAACAACAATCGCTTCTTGAAAGCCATTCAAGCAAACAACTGAAATGCTAAAGAGTAGGGCAAAATAATGAAAAAAATCTTGGCCGGGTCATGTGGCTCTCTGTGTGGCTGTGTGTGTGTGGTTGTGTGTGTTAGCTTTGTGACTTACTCATTGTGTTTTCTATGCTGCACACATTCTAGCTGGGCACAAAAAAGTTAAATGGTTTTTTCAGGCGATCTTCAAAGCAACATAGTACGATCGTTGCGGTGATGATTAAGCCAAGTTAAGAACTCGAAATGTGTGTCACTCCAAAGCCAGAGAAACAAGCGTAAACTCAGCTGGTCAAACAAAAAGCAACCAAGGTGGACGAAGCCACTTTTATGGCTTTCTATTTTCATTTCCGCTATGGCGAGCCATAAATGAAATATACGACTTCCGCTTGGCATTTGACTCAAAAAAATATTGTATTATTGTTCTAAAAAACTCTTAAGGTATGTGTATGAACGGAATAAAATTAACAATTTATTAGTTAATTTATTTAAGTAGCTAAATGGCTTGAAAAGCGAATTAAACTTATTTATAACTTTTGTTGCATAAAATTATATCAGTTTTCTATACGAACTAGTTGCCAGGTAACTCTTAGCCGTGCCAGTATGATAACTTAAAAAGTTATGCAGACGACAAAAAAATGGTGCGAAAACTTTTCAATTTGAAGGTGAAATGAAAGTCAGTCATATGTGTGTTTGTGTTGTGTGTGGTATGTGTGTTTGTGCGGTCAGTGCATCGCAATTCCAGCTAAAACCCATGGCCAGAAGTCAGACACATCATTTTGGATTTGCCGTAAATACTGCACAAAGTGCGTATCTTGCATGTATGAGTGCTTGGACTGTAAGTGTGTGTGTGTGGGTGTGTGTTTGTTGTCCTTGTTCAGGTATTTTTCGCATAGTTTTCATGTGAACTGTCTTTTTCGTTCATTTTCCAAACTGTTGGCTTTTGTGGGCACTTCTTCTGCTGTCCAGTCAAAAGCTTGACCATGCACTGTTTATGGAATTAAGTGCAAAGCACATACACACCCACACACACACACACACACAGTGTGTGTGAGGTGAATGGCATTTGGAGCTGACCAAAAATAGTTTAGCGTCAAAATCGTAATGAGATACGCTCCACTAGCTTTTAGTGCAAGTGATTTGTTTGATAGCACATCAAGTTCTGCAAACTGAACTAAATGCTTATCTATTTTGAGCACTCAATTCCACATTTGCGAAGCCAACAAGCAACAAAAAAAGCCAAACTTTGATACTTAAACTAAACTTATTGAACTTTTCATTATTATCTTGCTTGTTAGACAAATGTTATTTCGATGTCTGCACCAAAGAGTTGAGCACAAAAGACAAGTTCAATATGAAAGGTCGTCAGCCAAAAAGTTGTACAGAATAATTAGGATTTATATAAAGCAGTTTAATATTGAATACACAAATAGTTTCTCTAAAATTATACACTTTTCATTTTATTATTAAAAGCAAAGACAATAATTGGGCTTAAGCTTTTAATAGAACATAAACTGCTTAAGAATTATTTAATATTTAATTGTAAAACTGTTGCAAGTATATAAGTAATGATATAGTTAAGCCTATAGTTAAATTTAATAAATAAAGCTTTAATTATTATTAGTTATTATTCAAATATTTAAATATTTTTACAGTACAAGCCGTTTGACACTTTTCTGTAAACAAACTGAAGCACTTTTGCCATAAATTTAAGCCGTAAAATAGCTGGAATAAAAAGAAGTAACTTTTTAGAAACTAGAGACCACAATTTATGTTTGTCTAAGCCACAGACAAAAGAAAAGCATGAAAACTGTCTGCATTTTGCATAAATCATCAGAAAATTTTGTTGGTACGAAAAACATGTGCCAGGCTAAGAGAGTAGACTATTGGCTATAATGCATAAGGCGAGTTTTTAATGTGATAAAACGGGCAAGAGACCAAAATTAAATTAAAACTTTTTTAACACAAACAAAACAGACGAAATGGACAGTGGATGTGGATGTGGATTTGGAATTGAACGTGAATGCGGCACGAGGGTCGAAAGCAAATTCTCGTATATGTATTAAATCAATAGAAGTTAAGTTCAGAGTCCTCGATTGGCCGAAATCAAAAGTGATAAATCTAAGCTGGACGTGTGTGTCTGTGTGTGTGTGTGTGTATGTCTGTGTGTCGACACTTACAGAAATTGAAATACGTTAAGGCAGCATGAAAAGAACATGCAAAGGAAGCAGAGAAGCAATGAAAGGAAAGTAGGTAGCAATAAGAAGATGGAAATAAACAGTTGGACCAAAAGCGTTGCCGAAACTATAAATTTTATTTCATTTGAGGGTATGCCAATTTCAATGACACTTTAATTTAAATTCGCTCAAACGCAATTGCTCTGGGCACGCACCAGCATCAGCCAGTTGACAATCAGCAATGGAACTGAAACTGGCACACCAACTGGTGACCTCCCACAGCTTTCAACGCCCTTCCCCATCCCCCACACTATACTCCCCTTTGGCTGACATCCGCCCGGGTTCAAATACAATTTGGAATGCCATTGAGCAAGTTGTCAAATTGTTTGAATTTATTTATTGACTTGCCAGGACGACATTTGCATTCCAGCTGAGAGATTTTTGACTCAATGCCCTGCAGCGGCGGATGTGTAAGCTCAGCACTTGCCCTTAGCCTGCATAATGAAAAGGCAAGTGCAGACAGCCGACACTTGGGCGGCATTAGCAAACTTACAGTGGGGTCAAAGCACGCATGCGACTTGAGACATTTTCTTGACAACAATTGACACTTAAATGTAAGATTATGCTTCACTGCATTCGAGTGGTTGGCAAGTAAGTGTCAGAGAGAAATTGCGACTGGGAACTAGTATTTCCAGTTCATAAATTAGTTTTACCCAGGCTAAGAGTTGTAGTTCTAGCAGTTCCTGAGAAAAGAAAAGTCTTGAGAAGGTGTTGCTTAACAATATAGATATATTTTTTTATAAATGAAAAGTTTAATACAACACTGCGTATGAGTAACGTAGAAATAGTTACTTTTGTGTAGTAAGTAATTTTATACCGAATTTTGAATGCATTTCGCACCACTGTAGCTGTGCAATTGAATGGCAAGTGGTAAGTGAGCAGAGAATGGAATGTGCCCACCCACAGTGCCTGCAAAAAGGCGGGCAGTTGAGTAAGACAAGCTCAAGAAACTGCTGCCCATGCTAGGGCGAACAGCAAAAGAATCAGGCGTGTCATAGTCAGCGCATAGGCGAGTGTGAGTGTGTGTGTGTGTGTGTTCGGGTGTAGATGCTTAACTTCTTCAAATATGCATGTGAATGTCGATCTGTTCGCATTGGAGTGTGTATTCACGCACGCCTCACTTTGTTCCATTCTTATATTCCCAATCCACAGATTCACATTCCCCTCCACGCTCTCTATTTCCACTCCTCCCTTTCTCAGTCCTTTTCTTCGCAGTTGCCTTTGAGTTGACTATTTAATAAATCCCAGTTTTGTGGTCAGCATACCAAATTAATGCGATTTGCTGCACGCACCACAGTTCGGCGAGAAAGTGAAAGCGAGGGGGAGAGATAGGAGGCAAAAGGGGGTGAAGGGTGTGCCTGTATTGCCAATCGCAGTGCCACAAGAAAAATTCATTTCATTTATTCTAAAGATTAGCCATTCATTTTAGTGAGTCAGGGTGTATGTGTGTGTAGACATATATGACTCACTGTTAACGGAAGTACATTGTTACACACGCCGAATTCTGCTGCCGCGGGCTTTGGAATCTAGTTGTTACTACCCCGGATGTACCGCCTTCCGTCCACCTACCCCTCCGCTCTTTGACCAACAGTCAGCAGGTGTCCCGTCTGTAAAAACTTCCTGGGAACTTTTGCAGTCTGTGACGCCAACTGTTGGCACGTGTCTGACTTAGGGGGCCAAAAGCAAAGTTTAAACTTTCGGCCAGCACCAGACCTACAAAAATATATGCGAAATAACTAGCATATATTACGATATATACCCTATATACCAAATATATAAGTATATATGTATTTATCAGAGTTTTGTGTGCGTCTTAAATCAAAACGCACAAAAGTTTGAACTCAATGCCAACATCGGTCATTTAAGGACCGGCTGAAAGTACTTGGCGTCAGGTTAAAAACTTGACTTGGCTTCGGGAGCAGAAGAGTAGGAGAAGGAGAGGAACAAAGACAAAGGGAGTGATAGGAAAGGGAGCACAGAGACACAGCGTTTTTCCCGGCACAATATGCTAATTTCTTTGAATGCTTTACATATTTATTCTATTTATTGTTTGTTTTTGTTTATGTTTTGTTCCATTTGGTCTGTAAAAAGTACCCGAAAAGTATTTAGAGGACAGTGGCTTGCCGGAAAGTTCTGGTACTGGTACTCGGAACGCTTTGTGACTTTCATTTATACTTTCGCAAAGATTTCAACTGTCAACTGAAATCGCAACGATTATATTATTATTTTAATTTTAGTCAGTATAGTTTAATATTTATCACAACTTTAGTGAGTTAATAAAACAGTACGCGTTCTTATAAAATATTGATTACTTCACATGATTATTCCAGTCTTAAAATTTATATAGCTGCCAATTTGAATGTTCAGTAATTACTTGACATATTTGAAAATGAAATGAATACTGAATGAATGCATTTTGCATGTAATTTTCAAACAGCTTCGAACATCAAATGGAACTTAAATCTTAATAATTGACATAACTTATTTATAGTCGCATGAATGTAATGCATGGAAGCAGCTATATGAATTAAGCTGGCAATGTTAATGAATACTCGTATTCGTAGCGCATTAAACAGACATTCATTTGGCTATTCGTTGTCTGCGGTTGAATCACTCATTTAAGCTGTCTGCATGTGTATAGGGAGCAAATTGTCGTTGAACTTGCCCGATTTGAGCCAAGGCCAACAAGATTGTAAGCAAAACAAATCAATTAAAATGCCAAACACACACAAACACACGCACACAAGCACACACACACACGCAGAGGCTTTTTCCATTCAGAGACACGCAGCTTAGGCTTAGGCTAAAGTCCGCATTAAGTCCACTTCAATCAAACTATTACATAATTAAATCACAGGACCTCTCACACAACACACACACACATCCCCACACACACACACATTTAACAGCAAAGACAGCTTGAAACACACTGTGGAAAATGGTAAGCGCCGTAAAACTTGTAATAAATGGTGGATTATGTTAATCAAGCAGAAAAACAGAGACACGCAAACTTGAAAGAAAGAGAAGTCTGCAAGAGAGTTGCAGAGAGAGAGAGAGAGAGAGAGAGAGGGAAATAGCAAAAGAAAGAGCGCAAAATAAATGAATGAAACATTTTATTAATGGTTTATTTTATTTTTTCCTGCTGGGCCCCGCAGTCGAAACGGCAAAGTTTCGGCAATAAGTGAAAAAACATACTTAAAAAATTCGCCAAAAAGGAAGAAAGACAAAGAGAAGCAGCAAATAAAAAAGATGGAAACAATGAAACAAGTGAGGCAAAACAAAAGTTATAAGCATTTGGCATTGCCTTAAGTTTGCTTAAATAATTCATTAAATTAAGTATACAAAACAATCAATCAAAGCGCATTTAGTGTTCACTAAATCAAATGAAATGTTAATGAAATGCTCCGATTTTCTTTGATTTTTCTACCAAAGACTCAAATACTTACACATAAAGACAGCCGGCAAACATTTCGTTTTCTTTCTTATTTTCTATTATGTGTTTTTAATACGATTATACAACAGTTTTACTGTTTACCTCCCAGCCGTAAAAGAAGCAAGAAAATATAAATATTCTCCAACTAGGCTCGCTGTAAAGCGAAATGTTTTGTGGCTACAGTCAGCCCTGGGGAATGTCAGCCAGCATTGCAACGATTACAGATACAAATGCTGATAGAGATACAAATACAGATACGGATACATAGCAAACTACAAGCTCAAGGCAATTATGGCAAGAAGTTGCAGCTTTCAAGGCGTTCTGGCACAGCAAGCAAAAAAAAAATATTTATATATATTTGAAAATATGACAAAGACAACAAAAATATGCAGAAATGAAACAGAAAACATTCCTAGAAATATGTACTGTTTCCGAGCTCTGTAAAAGGCGGTCTAAAGAGGGTATATTAGCTTAACTGTATGACATTTTTAGTAGTTTGGGTCTTTTAAATTGTAGAAATACTTACATTTTTAAATATTATAAATATTTAAATCTCTAAAGGGCATATTTTTCCAGCCAAGGGAATAAACACTTTGTTGTGCTTCCGCTGCGAGCCAGGCTTGTTTCGAATTGACTCATTCGCTGAGCTACACACTTTTGGCAATGCTTCCTGACTGCTCCTCCTGGGCAACCCGAAGGTCCTGTAAGCAGAGCAGAGCAGAGTGCAGTGCAGTGCAATGCACCATAAAAATGCGCATAAAAACTTGCACATTTTTGCAGCAGTTGCTGTGTGGTATTCGGAACAACGCCCAGGACAACGCTCATGGAGAAGCTTCCCACCTACGACTCCCTCCCGCTCTCTCTATCTTTCTCACACTCTCTCGCTCACTGCAATTCTGCTGATGCTGCTCTTCATTGCTTTCTCCTGTTGTCGCTGCACTGGATCAACTTGCTCGTCTCATAAGCAGTTGCAAGTTATTGACGCAAGATTTCCCTTGACATCTATTTTTGTGTGAGCTCTGGTTCAAGCAGCACTCGGAAGGAGAGCAGGACACATTCAAGGCAAACGCCGACGGCTCCAACATAGTTCAGTTTTTCAACACCCACACATACTCAGACACACACAAGCACACACACACACACACACTGCCGCTCACTCAAAGCTGCCTGCAAAAAAATATGTGGCGTAAATGTTTGCCTTGTGTTGCATTTTTAGCAACATTTTCACAAAAATAATGTTTACAACAACAAGAAGATTTTTGCCTTTGCTTCGCTTTCCTTTTAGTTAAACAAGAACTTTTACTTGAGCTTATAAACATTAACAAATAGTTGCCAGTCCATGGCTGACGATTTTTCAACAAACTTATTTACTGCGCAAATAGTTAAAGTTACATTTACTAGTTTAGTAAGTTAGTGAGTTAGTCCGTCGACTACAGTACAAAGTGCCATACACGTTTTGACTCCAAGTGAATTTATGCGTACTTCAGTGACTTTGTGCCAAACTTGTGTAAATATTTAAGTAATTTCTTTGCCAAGTCCTTGAAAAAAAGGAAAACATTTAAATGTAATGAAAACAGAATTAAGTTTAATTTTTATATTATTTGTTAATAAAATGTGCTTAAATTCGTGGAAATAATTTGTATTATTGCACGAACTCATTAAAATGAAGCAAAGGTTTTAATCATATCGCATGAAAGCGAAATGTGATTTTTAAAGCATTATTGTTGACCTTTTAAATATTTTTTCGTTTTCATAAGAAACAATGGTTGTTGACCTTTTTTCCTTTTTGTATTTTTTGAAAACGTTTTAAAAGAGTTTCTTGCGGCTTTTAAATTGCTTCTTATTGCGTTCTTTTTATTGCATTTTTCGTTGCCTGCAGCACGTGCCGTCTGCCAGGCATTCAATTATATAAGGTCTTTATAATCGAATAATTAAAAATGAAAAATTAACGCATGAAAAATGCATTTTCAGCTCGAATTTACAACGGCAGGTGCATTGAGTTTGCCTGTAGTCGCTTCAATGCACGCAGAACTGCACTTCATCCGGTCAATTTGATACCCTGTAAAGGCATAAAATGTTGAACAAATGGTGTGTGACGCTTAGCAAATACAAAACACTGTAAGCTCTTTTTCTGTCTTAGTGAAAAGTGTTGGGAAGTAAGCTAAGTTGATCAGAAATTAGGCACTATTATTGTTAATCGATATATAAACTATTACAGGGCATTCACACGTTTTGTTCACTCGTATCGAGCGAGCTCGTGACTTGTTATGTTTGGCTGGACCACGCTCTACCATTGCCAAACACTTTGAGCTCACATGCAAATATAATTGCAAGATATTTCGCTTGCTTTACGGAAAGAACGTAACGAACGGAGCGAACGATTCGAAGCCAGGCCAAAGCCCAGTTCAGCGTTTAATGAAAACTGTCTGAGTAATTAAATACATGATGACAAAAGTACATACACACACACACAACACAGACAAACGTGCGCTTACAATGCTGTACTTAAAGCCAAAATTTATTTGTTTAAATTACGTATACGCACAGATAGAGTCACAGCGAAATATGCGAATTATTTATGGCATTTATCGAACGAGCATGACGACAACGAATCCAATGACTTGACCTCTTTTGGGAAACTCACACGCCTCTGAGTCCCTGTAGTTGTATAAGGAAGAAAGGTTTGGATAGGTTTTGGATTGGATTTGGATTAAGGAAGCGTTCGTCAATTATATAATTGGTTATGTCAACCATGATCTGTCTGAATCTTATTTAATATTTGCAAACCCAAACTAGCTTCTCTTTGTCAAGAGCAATTACAGGGTCTTAGGCAGTCGGCTCATTCGACCGTAACCTTTTGATATTACTGACGCCTTCTGGCACATCCTTTTATCAGCCCCGTGAAAGTAAAGCGCATTTACTGCTGTCTGTCTGTGGTCCCAGGTTGCAGCTAATGCGTTAAAGAGTTGAGCTCATTAAGGCGCGTCCTGAACGGGACCAGCGGAGACCAGAGATCCACTATTAACGCTCTTTGTTTGTGCTGGGCCAACACTTTGCTTCCACTTTTTTTTAGCATTTATTTTTTGTGTGTAGTGCAAATAATTTACAAGCGACCCCGGCAAATGGCAAATGGCGGAAATGTAAAACCCAAAAACCCAGCAAGTAGTGTCCGGTGGCAGAGCATAAGAAAAATTTCAAACAAAACTTAATTACTTGCCTCAAGTTGTTGGGCTAAGTTTGTCCAAAAGGCAGGGGGCATAGGGAGGAGTGGGCACTACAGCGGGAATGGGAGCGGAAACAAATTGGCCAAATTTGCTTGACTTGCTGGCGCGTTTGTATTCCGTATTTTGTATATTGTATATTGTATTTGTTGTACTTTGTTTACATTAACTGTGCAAGGGTGACACTTACTTGACCCCCCTACAGTTTCAGTTACTTTAATGAGGGTTTAAGTATTATTTGCTCAAGGGTTGCCTTTGCCCTTTTGTTTAACGACGATGGACCACAACGGCATTCCCCTATACCTTCCAGTCGTTATTTAAAAAACAACAAAAAAAAGGAGAGAAAAGAAAACTGAAATGTTTATTTGTATTGCGTGTAATAATTTTTAATTTTAATTTTTAGTTCGTTGCGGCCAAAAGTTTTGGCTTTTTAAGCCATTTCCAGGACGAACAAAGCGCACAAAGAAAAGGAGAAAAAAGAGACAATGTAAATAACAAATCAGAGATAAAAATTGCAGCCGTTTTGGCGGTTAAAAGATAACATTTTGTTTCAAGACTTAAAAACTTGGAGTTGGTAGCACAAAAAAAAAAACAAGATATAAATTTAAAGTATCGCACAAATTTTAATTAATCGTGGAAACCAGTAAAGCTGGCTATTAAAATAAAATACCAGCTACAAATTTAAACACATTTACATATTTTTAAATCAGTTAAGTATCAATTGCCCTTGATTAATTGCGTAAACACATTACCAAATGAATCAACTTGCAGTTGTTTTTGCAGCTAATTTTGAAGCACTTTATGAGCTTCTGCCAAGTTGTTTGTGTCTATCAATTTCTAGCATTACAATCCACTTAATTAACAATTTATGTCCGAAGGCAAAGAATTTCCATCAAGTCTTGTTGACATTGCGACAGCGAAAGACATGAAAATGAATTTCATTTTTTATTAATTGTGCGCTCTCCTGTTTGTCTGCCCCATGAATGGCGACTGCAATGGCTCTTGACTGAGTTCGTCCACAATAGGCCAAGTAGGAAGCGGATGCCGTTGCGGATGCGGCTGGACCGGGTCGAGTCAAGTCGATTCAAGTCGAATCGCGTCGAGTTGGGTCGAGTGGCCCTTGCCATTGAAAAACCGGTCGAGGAATGTCTGTTCTTTCGATAATTTGTATGCTTTAATGAGCCGCATGGAATTGAGGAATTGGAGCACTGCAGGGCTGGAGGGGCGGCATATAAAAATAATTTTAAATCAGCTGCATATTTGCACAAAGCTTTATTTGATTTTAATTGATTTTTTTGCTGCTGTTGCTGCTTTCAGTTCGTGTTCCAGCTATTTGCTTTTAATTTGCCAACATACAGACAGACAGAGGAGGAGTGTGACACACACACAGAGTCGCACACACATCGATTGTGGGCTCAATTCATTCAGATTGGCATCGCAACTGCCTTATGGATTCCATGCTTGCATGTATTTGCCCATAATTCGACTGTTTGATCTGTTGAAAAAAAGTACACACACACACACACACACACTCACACACACACTTACACAGCCAAATACATGTATTTATATGCGCGTATTTTAATTTTATTTGCTTTTTAAATGAAGCATCCTGTGCTCGAGGCCACGCAGCTGATTGCCTCACTGCCGCCGGCGTACACAATCAGTTTGGCCAATCCCCAGAACTCCAACCAGAGCAAAAAAATTCGTACCCCCTCGGAAATTAACCTCAAATGCAAGCAATGCGTGTTTGCTACCTAAAAGTATGCTATACATAAATACATATGCACGTATGTGTGTGTGTGTGAGTGTGTATATAGCGGTGCAGAGAGCATAAAAATGAAATGAAATTTTATTTACGTTATGTTGTTGTTTCAGCATTTGGCCCGCGGCTAGTTAAGTTTTTGGCTTGTCGTTTCTTCTTCGCATCGTAAAATATTTGCGTTATTATGCTAGTTATTTTTTGTATATTTTTTTTTTTTTTTTTGTTTTTCTGTTGTTTCACTTTTGCAATGTTTCAGTTTTGGGTTCAGTTTCAGTTTTTCGGGTTCTACTCCCGTTTGTGTTCCAGTTCACTAGCTCATTTTTATTTCATCGCTCCCGGGCTGTGGATGACAAAATGGTTAGCTCCATGCACATGTGAAGCGAGAGGCAACTAGCATTATTCCCTTTTTCCTCCTTTCCTCCCATTTCTCTTCATTTTTCGTAATAAAATGTCAAGCATTCGGCTGGCAACAAAACATCAAAAATCTTCTGCTGCTCATAAAACAAAACTAACTCGAGTTTTTGCCTTTTCGTGTACTTTCGTCAAATTTATATATTAGCTTGTTACAACGTCAAAATGGCAAATAACTCTTCAAGCCAATTAGCCGAGCTACCAACAAAATTTAAGACAAAATCTACAATGGCATGCAAAATAAATTGTAAGAAGCAGAAACAAAATGGCAGACTTTTTAATGACCTTCAAGTTGGACAATCTGTCGAAAAATGGCTACAATCGGGGCGTTAACGGATATTGGCTTAAAATGTCATAAAAATGTTACAATAGCTGCCAGCTGAAAAACCTGATGAAGGGGCCATTGATGAAGTGAGTAAAGGAGATGGAGAGAACGGGAGAGGGGGAGTGAACTAAGCCCATTTATTGGTAGATAAAGTTGCTATTCCTGTTTCCGGGCTATGATATAAAAGTTAATAATAAATTGAAACAATGAAGCCCAAATTGTTGATCTTTGGCAGAAAACGACGAACGTAGAACGTTAAGCAAAACTCAACTTTATAGCCATTGTAATAAAATTTCTAATGGTCTCCCAAGCAAAAGGCATATCAAAGCAGCTCTAGACTGGATTTAATTAATTTTACGATACGAATTTGTAACAGAAAATGTGTGTTTAGACTGTCAAAGATGTGAGTTTAATCTGATATTTGTTTGCCTTTCAATTTCAAGCCGTAAACAAAGGTGACACTTTAATGTGAGCAGCTGGGAATTTAGTTTAATCAATGGGTAATCAATTAAAATAGGTGAGTTTTAGAAAATATAGTAAATATTTTCCATAGACGTTTCAGTTTAAATAGAATTTTATTTCTTACCTTTCTCTGGGTTTTGCTCTTTAAATAAATGATTTTTTAATACTTTTTGTGCTTTTTAAATCATTTTTCGATACTTAAACGTATTTCCCTTTTTTATAGAAATTAACTGCTATCAAAATGTCTCACACTTGATGTGTGAGCCAAAAGTGAAATTTTAATTAGGCATGATTCCTCCTACCTGCTGCTAATGAAAGGTGAGTGAGCATACAACTTGGAAGGCTTACTCTGTGTACATGTGATACGACCCAAAAATTATTAAGAAATATTCGGAGGAATATCAAACGCAGCTAATTAATAATTAATAAGCATTGTCAATTAGAGGCCGGCGCATGGCATCTTTACGGCCCCAAAAGTATTTTTTATGCATGTCACAACATTTTGTCATAAAGTGATAAAGGTAAAAAAAAGAGAAGAAACCTTGGGGGAATGGGTATTACATTTTGGGCCTGTGTCCCTCTTTCGTCCCTTTTCGAACACACATAGATGACAATCTTTAGCATCGTGTGTCGAGATTGTTATGTTTGTAAGCTGCAAAACTCGCACCGAACACGCCAAAGATAAAGATGGAGATGAAAATTAAGATGGTGACGTAGATGGCGGCAGAGGTGGGAGAGAGGGTGGTAGAGGGATATGAAGATGAAGACGGCGCACGCATGTGGCATAATTGAAAGCGACATGGCTGCCATGTTGCCGCGTTGCGACGTTGACAGTTGTTGCCTTGAGACAGGTGCACGTTTAACTTTTCCTGTCTCTCTTCCTCCCCCTCTATCTCCCCACGTACCAATAGAAGATTATAATGTACGCATTGCTTAATTTAAATGCCGAATATATGTATCTATATTCGCATAGGTGTGTTGTGTGTGCGTGGGTGTGTGTCGAATTTTCCTATGGCAAATTGAATTAACAGCAGCTGCCGCGCAGGCAGGCGGCGATAACAGACACTCATGTTTTAAAAATTAAACGAAATAACGAAATTTGCATAAATAAGGAGCGCTAATAGGATTTCGTTTGTAATTATCAAATTGGCAGCATGCGAACAAAAATATACCATCCCTGCAAAAAGTAGAAAAACAATTCAATCAAATTAAAGATACGACCAGCAAAACAGATTTGCTTTAAGCATTTACCAAGCTACCGCTAATTTCGATATAGCTGTGGCGTGAAAAAAAATGCTACACGCACGTAGTCACCTCATCCAGTTAGTATACCCTGTACTTAATAATAAAGGCTTATTTTGACTAAATAAAAAATATAATAGGAGATGGAAAACTTAAGTTATGAATGTCTAAAACTAAGACTAAATAAAACATGTTTTTTCAGCCGCCAAAAAATATTTAATAAAAAAATTAATTTTCTCTTTACTTTAAGAAATTTATATAAAATATTTTCCTCCAACTTTAGTACAGGATATGTCAAGGAAATATATTTGGCAGCCTCTCACAAAATTACTTTTTTTTTGTTTGATGACATCGTTTGGTTTTGGCCAAAATTTATTGGCTGGCTCGCCAAATCGATTTTGCATTATTCGCGTATTTCAATACAGCTGCTAATTTGCTTAAAAGCATAATTAACAACAGACATGTACACACAGAGACACTGACACACTGCGCACTCACATTTTTTTAGTATTTTATAGCTGCATGTGAGTCGTAAAAAACAAGCGCACGCAAGGTGCAAAAAAAACACTGTAAATCAGGGCAATGAAAGAGCAACGAACACAACAACGTGCACTGAACAACGAACAACTCGAACAGCGGCAACAACATAAACACAAAGCGGCACGTCAGATGCGGCGTATACGTAATGTATTTCTTGTATGCTTTGTTTGGCTGTTTTGCGGCTTTTTTTGGCGAAGCGTGTGAAAATTGTAATAATTGTAAAGAGAAGAGTAAAACTGAATTGGCACGAACAACACTTCATTTATCGATTAATGTAGGGCGCTTGTATGTTTCATAATTGGATTGGTTGTAAACTGTAGACAATTTATTAGAAATTCATTTAAAATAAATATTTAAAAAACTGAACAATTTAAAAGGCTTATAAAAAAAAATAAATTATTAACAGATTTTCATTCAATAAACATTTTTTATTCGTCCATCAGTTTTTGTATTTTAGTCCGCAGCCATTTAAAATGCTATCCAATTTTAGAAATAAAGAAAATTATGCTAATTAATTTATCTGACCGTTTTGTTTTCATTGAGTATATTTTATAATTTGTTTTTCTTAAAAATCGCATTTTTAAAAATATATTTCCCCAGAAATCTATGACTTTTAATATATACTAAATCACACACTTCTTAGAAAATAACTCAGACCTCTTATCACGGTCTGCTTTGGCTCTTATAAATAGCACACTTAAAAAAGTTTTCGGCTCTACTTTAACCAACACAATTTAATATTTTAATAGCAGACATAAGTTTAAGACTCTTGCCGAAGGCAGTAAAATGAGGGGCGTGATGGGGAGACTGAACATAATGCCCGAGAAACAAAAAAAAAAGAGAAGTCAAGTAAGAGAAAAGGTTTTGGAGTCGCTTGAGTCGCTTTTTCATTTCCATAATTTGCTTTGTGCACCAATTAAAAGTGATTAGTTTCATATTGCGCCATTTATATAATTCTTATTTCTTATTGCGAATTTTGTTTTGTTGCGACCGTAATACGAAGCCAAAGTCGTCCCACAAAAACTGGGCGCACTGAGCAAAACCTTTTAAATTCCGTGGTAATTAATTGACGGTCTATGCAAATGGAGCAAGACAGAAATAAGGCAGCTACCTTTGCCCCTCCCACTGCTTAAGGCCTCCACTCCCGCTCCCTACCATTCTGGTGTTCAAAATCGCGTGCCAATGCACGTAAACGTTTACCTATAATTTTATGACTTTCTGAGCGACGGCATCGGCGGTAAACGAAGTTTTCTGTTGTTGTTACCAGTGCCTCACTCTCCTCCCTCTCCTCCCTCCCTTCCCTCTGCCTACTCGACGGCAAAGAACTTTTCTAATTATAATCTACATAACTTAAAATGCAAACAGGACGCGAGGGCAAAGTTTAACGCAAGCGAACGCATGTGAAATTAAATTATAGCTTCATGTCTGTGTGTGTGTGCTGTGCTTTGACTGTGTGTGTGTGGAAAAACAAAAAACAGCTGTTGAAATGGAAAACAAATACGTAAATACGGCAAAAGTCTGGAGTAAAAGAAGAAACGGCAACAAATGCAACCAAACAAACTGCAAAACTTGAGACGTTGCTTGGCGACCGTCTAAATTAAATTTAAAATTTTTATTGATGGCTTCATTTGCATGGCATACTCACACACACATGTACACCCACCCACACCCGCACACACACACCCACTAATACGTGCTTCTGTGTGTGGGCAAAAAGCAAAGTGCCTCACAACTTGCCGCGTTTATCCTGAAAAATCATCTAATCTGAGCTAGACTTCATATTTTTCTTGTTGCTAAGCTGCCTGCCATATGAATATGTATTGTTTTGCCAAACTGTTCCAGCCAAGGAAATCGCACACATTTCGCCTTTTTCAGTTTTCATAATTTACTCATTTATTTATTTTAGTATTTGACTGAAGTTAAGTCAAGGCAAAGTCGATTTCGTTGGCGTTTTCAGGCGCTTGGCACACACCTTGTGCTTCCTGGTGTATGCTAGTGTGTGTTGGTGTGTGTGTGTGCAGCTAATGCTTTTTCACTTTGGTCCGCAGGGGCTGTGTCAAGTTTTTGGCCAAACACCCTGGGGCATATTTTAGAGGCTCATGTGACAAATTGCCAAAGCACGTGTATTGCATGCTTATTTTTCGAGTATTCCATTCCATGCTCGCTTTTTGCCCATGTTTCATATGCCCGAGTTACCACTGTGTATGTGTGTGTGTGTGTGTGTGTGTGTGTGTGTGTGTGTGCCTGTAGTTTGGCTCGTTTGCTGTTTGCTCCGATGACAAATCCAATTCATTTCGCTCCGCCTTACGTGGCGTATGCGTAATGTGTCTCAACTAAAGCTAATGGCATGAGCATGCTCCTACCTGCCACCAGAGTGTTGCCCCATGTGCCCCAATGCTTCGTGCTCTGATTTTCGCGTATAATGAGCGCGGCCTCAATGCTCCGAGCATGTCTAAAAATTGACGCACATTTCAATCATTTTTTATTGCCACTTCCCTGCCTCCACCTGCCTACTGAGCCTCCAGTGCGCTCCAGTGAAAGCCAATCAAAAAGTTGCGCTTCACAACAAAATGTTCAATGGAAATACAAAAATCATACGCCCCGTAATCCCAGCACATAGTCCCCGTTCCTTAATGCAAACAACGAGTGCTCTGATGTGTATGAAGTGTTGTTGTTGTGCATGGAGTGAAGTATCAATATCATCTGCAACTGGCAACAATTACGCGTTGCCTTAATTGCCACACACTCGTTAACAAGCCGGCGTAGCAGCAGCAGCAGCAGCAACAGCAGCAGCAACAGCTGCAACAACAACTCTGTTGCATTGACCCGCTGCTGGAGTTGAAATCAAAATCATTCGTGTGAAAATAAACTAATTGAAGAAAAATTTCATTTGCAGTGGCAGTGGCAGCAGCAGCAACACCAGCAAGGGCAACAGCAACGCCAACTTCAACGCCAACGACATGTGCCCCATCTTGTTGCATGTGACCTGAGGTCAAGTTGCAAGCACACGCATGGTTTGCGCAACCGGAGACAGCAGCTCCAGAGCAGCAGACACTGTGGCATCCCGTGCTTATTTATCAGTTAAGCCAATGCCGCTGTCGATGCCACACAACAGCAGCAACAGTAGCAGCAACAACATCCTGTGCCAAACAACATTTTCTGTGAGTTGCCGTCGGGCTTCGACTATCAAAATGAATGCATGAAAAACTACAGAATGGTAATATTCCGATGCCATTGCCGTTGCCAGGCAACAGCAGCAACAACTGCTACTCGTTGCAGGCTACAACATTTTTTTTTTTTTTTTTTGTAGTTATCCTTTTGGGCTTGTCCTTGTCTGTTTATCTACCGTTTGCTTGTTTTGCCCCAAGAGCCGCTTATGCGTTTTCATTGCCGTTGTCGTTGTTGTTGCCACTGCAGTTGCCAGCAGCAACAGTTGCTGTTGCTGTTGCTGTTGCTGTTGTCGTTGCGTGTGAAAAATTGATGGACATGTGTTCAGGCCACAGCCGGCAGCCAACTGGGGCGAACTGCAGGAGAAGGAATGAAAAAGGGCTACAGGGCAGCCAAGAGAGATGGAGTGCCAGTGAATACCTATCAACTGCATGAGTTTTCAATTTCTCACCTAATTGGCGGCGAGTCAATTGTATTTCAAGTGCAGCTGCAACACATTGCACGCAGCGTTGCCTCAGTTTTGGTTACTCAACAAAAAACAAACTGTAAAAAATCTGAATTAAATCAGCTAAAATGGCATTGAGTTAACATTTAATTTAGCAGTCTATTTTGCATTTAACTAGTTTATTAACAAGTTGGTTTAACATTACAATTTGTATAGTTTGTTATAAATTATACAAGTTTTTTACAACATGCATTTAATTGTGAAAAGCAGTTAAAATGCGCCATTGTATAAGTTTTAACATTTTACTCTATATATTAATACAGTTTACTTTACATTAACATTGGTACAGCTTTTGTTAGAGTTTTAATACACTTTATTAAAGCTAAAATAAAGTTTGCATAAATTATATTGGAGAAAGTGTATTTTATCTTAAGTTAAACATATTTAGCTATAAAATTAATTTCTGGTACAAAACTTTTTAAAAATGTATGGAGAAGAGCAAAAATGTTTTGGTGTTAAATACATATTATATTTATATAGTTAGATATAGGTATGGTATTATAAATGTGTCTAGTTCTTACAATATTAAGTACTAAATAGCCCACTTATAGTTCGAACAGTATACTCACCAATAGTTCACAGTTCATGCTAGTCTAGGCCATCAATAATCTTGTCTCTTTTCTTTAAAACTTTACTTTCTGACTGGCTTGAGTTATGCCGCTTTAATAGCCCCGCGAAATGAAGCTGGCACACAATTTGCTCTCCTGCTCTCTCTCTCCCACTCCCACTCTCTCTTAATTTGCATGATACAGTTTTTTAACCGCGTGGGGCACTGAGAGGAGGAGTGCGCGCTTTGGTAGCTGACATCCATACAAAATGTGGCTTTTCATTAAAATCTAAAAACATAAATCTAAAAACTGAAACCAAACAATGCCTGCAAAATGGGCAGATCGCGGTCTGCCGTTCTTCGTTCCCTCCTTTCCTTTGTGTCCTGCCGCCTGCTGGTCTGGTCCTTTCAGTGCTTTACTTTCGCCTTGAAACTAATTGAATTTTGAAATTCAAGTCAAAATTAAAAAATTACGAGCAGACGCAGCAGGGAAATGCTTAAATAAACTGTAAAACGGAAATGTATTCGACAGGTGGAAATTGAAACTGATTGAATTGTAAAATGAAGCATAAAATGCTGTTGCTTTTATTAATGTTTATGCCACGCAGCTGCTGCTGCTGCTGTTGCTGCTCCTATCACGCCCTCATTTCCAAATCCCATTTCCCTGTTCCCCAAAAGAAAAAAAAAACAACAAAACAAATACATTACGTATCCTGATAATTTATACCTTCTGATTTTAATTTGCACAATTTTGCCGCATATATTTTATGTTTACTTTTTTGCATATTTCAGTACCATTTGTTTTTTTCCGTTTTGTCACCAGAAATGGGCAAAAATTATTGCAGTAATATGCGAGGGTTGTATGGTGAGTACTTAAGTATTTATGGTATATAAAATTCAATAATCCAAATTGTTTTATTAATTGTTTAATAAATCAGTTTTCTGACTTTCCTTTGACTAAAATAAATAATTAAAATGGCAATCAGATAATGTTGGTACGCCTTTCTATTTAATTTTCTTAACAAAGAATTCTCCTTTTTCACAAGAAATTAATCTCTAAAGCACAGCAAATTTTTCTTGAAAGAAAAGTTCACAAAGTCTTAACTGCTCGGTATTTTTGTGTGTTAACTTCTGAGAACATTTACAACAGGTTAATGAGTTGACATCTTGAGCTGAAATTGCAGAATTTATGAGAGGTCAGACAATAATTTGATGCCTTGAATGAAGTCAAAGGTTTTTGTAACAACTCTCGTTGCATACTTTTAGGCATGTGTTTTTATTAGAGCTGTAATTGAAGTTTAACTGCGCATGTAATAAAAGCAATTTGAGCTATTTTCAACGCATTAGCGGCATAAATAATACAAGTCGAAAGTGCGACATAAAGACGACGATGACGACGACGACGACGACGACAATATGACCGTTCATTTTTCTCAAAGGCTAACACACAGTGAAGGCATTTCGCTCTGCAAGGCGTTTGCGTAAAATGCGTAACACAAATGAACAGAATGAAATCCGATGCGAAAAACGGAGTGAAAGACACGACGCACTGGAAAATGGCCGAAATGCGATACAGTCTAAGAACGGTTGAATGGCAGACTGGGAAATGGCAAAGGAAAAGGCGCAGCTAAAGCATTGCCCATGTACTCCAGATGTGTGGACGTGCATGTACTGCTACACAGAGAAAAAGACTTAATAAAATTTAATTTAATTTAAACTAAAGATTTATTTATGCGAAATTAATATTTAAAGAATAAAATTGGAAGTTTTAAGTAATCCTGCCTCGACATATTTTAGTACCAATATTAGTTCCAAATCCAGTACTTTTCCCCATGTGTATGTGTAACTGCCACACCCACCACGGTTGATACTGCCTGCAGCACTCGGCGCGACGCCTCGCCTCGCCACGCAACGCCAAACCACGCCACGCCCACAAACAAACGATGGCGACTTATTCATTGCGCTTGCCATTAAGGTGGCTCTGATGCCGTTGCTTCTGCTGTGATATATAACACGCTCATAATTGGTCATAAATCTGACAAATGTAATTTGTCATCACTCAGGCAGCAGTCAGCATGAGCAGCAGGGTGGGCGGTAGGAGGTGGTGGTGGCAAACCGGACGTGTTTAATGTTGGGAATGGGATGCTCAGTTGTGGCCAGACTGAGACTTGGCCACGCTTTGCTGAGTGCCAAAATGAAAAAGGTGCTTGACACAAAATGTCAGCTGGATATTTTTTATTACACAATCACAACACATACAGCACACACAGCACGCACACACACACACACTCAGCACGCACACACAAGCACAATTGGCAGAAATTTCTTGGAGCGCCTAAAAGTATGCTACGACTCTGGAGTTTGTCACACACGCACAGGCAGTACATATAGAAAAACTCACTCACACACATGCACACATGCACACGTATAGACACCTACACACATACAGTTAACAGTTGAGGCTAGCATCACACGTAAGCCACAAAGTAGTTACTTTTTATGCTTTCCGCTTTTGGCCATTGTTTTTGCAATGTCTCTTTCTCTGGTCACTTGAGCTCGTAAATATTTTACAAGTTTTCCTTTAGCGCCTCAAGCAGCACTTCCCCTCTCTACCCCACTTCACCACTCATCCCTCTTCAGCTCTCCCCTTGCAACAACTAATTTTTGCTTTTATAGATGACATACGACTTATTTGGGTGCCAGGTTCAACATCTACATTTCATTATAAATGACTTTCAAAATGGCCTAAACGCTCGAAATGAACTACTCTCTGCTAAGTCTTCTTCTTCTTGCTATTTATGCTGGGCTGCCTCACCTCCATTTGATTTTAATGATGCCACTTGGGTGGCAATCAATAAACCGTTGCAAATTTATGGGAATTAAGTTGCCGCATAATGACTAAACAGCAGTTTTGTGTGTGTATCTATCTATAAGCAAATGTATTTACTAGATACATATATTTGTTACTTTTGGGTGACTTGAAAATATGACAAATATGTTAATATTTGAAGTGTTTCCTTGTGGGCCAGTTAGCATTGGTTAAGAAGCAGCAAAATAGGAAAGTGCAAATTTATTTTTGGAATTTCTAGAATGGACTTAATTTAGGTAAATATTTTCACATATTTTGTGTAGTTAATTTATATTTATTTATTATATTTATCTAACCCAGTGATTTAGTACTAAAACACTTATTGATAATTTAATGTATTTAAATCCTTATTAACAGTGTTTAAATCTTAATTGGTAGTTGGGCACTAAGTGCTGCGTTTTAGCCAATTATTAAGCTTGTCAAAGCCATAATTATTGCTAATATCCAATTGACAAATTAAATAGATCTTTAAAGCCGCTGTTTCAGCTTACAGAAGAGCTGATTGCAAAATTAAGCCAAGTTTATGAAGGCATTAAATTAATAATGCTCAAGAATAAACATTAGAAAAGCTGATAAATCTTAAACCAAAATTTAGTCATTTAGAATAAATATATAGAACTGTGAGGTACATAATTTCAATAGTTTTGACTCAAAATCAATCAAATTTGTAACAAAAAACTTTAGTTAAAATAATAAAATTAGATGCCTAGAAAATTGATTTCAATTTATTTTCCTATTTAATTTAATCACGGATCCCATTTGCTTCAAATCCCACATTTTCCCAGGCTTTTCAATTTATTAAATTTAATATGGATTGCCCTGTAATGACCTCAGCTAGTCAAGGCGTCAGTGGCAATGCATTTCAAGCCTTTATGTTGCTCGTTTTAAATTCACGGCCTGCTTGTAAATGGGTCACAGAATCTTTGCCTGATCTGGTCTACGTCCAGTCATGGACACATACAATCTCAAAAACTGGACGTGACTATGCACAAGTACGCATTACTTCAACATTTTCTAGAAACGAAACTGCAAATAAATGAAATCTGATGCGACACATTTGGCAAATTGGCGCGTTGAGTTTTCACTAAAGATATATAAACAGAATATTATTTTATTTTCCATTTTTTTATTTTTCAGTTTTTACTGAATTTTTCTGTTGTTTTTTTCCACGGCTTTACAGTTGTTGTTGTTTATGCTGCTTGGCTCGAGCAAAATCCGAGAATTTGAGTGCGACTCAATTAGAGGCAATTGAATTATTACACGACGGCACTCATTCAATTTTGCTATGTGATATGGAGGGACGAACGACAACATGCATCAACATGTATGAACATGCCACTGGCAATGCTGTCAAATCCCAAATTGTCGAATAAGTAAAATGATATGACTTTCCACTCAGTTGATGTGATCAAATTAATGCGCTACCTTTTGACTTCTGACTTTTGCCAAAACTCAAAATCTTTTCACACTTTACACTTTTATTTTGAGTTGTCATAAATTGGAAATCGATATCTGAAGGATTTTATGGAGAAGATAAGAGCTTGACTTAAATTTCTCGAGAATTCTTAAATATCTTCTTAGATAATTCGATACAGATTTCCATATAATTTTCAGAATCTGATTAATTGTTCTTTAAGTAGAGCAATGTAAGGAAAGGGAATATTTATAACAAGAATTTAAAATAATTCGTCCAATTTATATGCCCCACAATCTGGATAGTAAGGCAGCTGCTCACGCATTTCGGACTATTCAGAGGCATATGGGAATATAGGCGCCCACACATTGAGCGTGTCTACCCAGTTTGAAAGTGATTATTGGCGAATGCAGATCGGTTAGAAAAACAAGAAGCATGAAATACTCGTACTATACTGTGATCTGTGCGCTGCTCATTGCCGTGTGCCTGGTGGGGCCCAGTGAGTCTCGTGGTGGCCGTGGACGCGGCAGTGGCTCATTCGGTGGCATCTTCGGTGGTTGGCGTAGTAAATATGGCAGCAAATCGTCTTCTTCTGGTGGCGGAAGACGTGTGGTTAGCGGTTCTCCTGTGCACACGGCGATGACTGTACCAAAACTACCGCCACCACCGCCACCGCCACAGAAACCCATGTCCATGCCAAAGCCACAGGTGGGAGGTTATCCAAAGCAGCAGCTGCCGCCAGGATACAGCTATGGACCTGGAGTGGGACAAGGCACGTACTACTCAAATCCACAGGCATTGCCTGCGGGAGCAATGTACTATCCACAGGGGTCCACGGGCTTTTCAATGGGTTCAGGTGGGACAAAAGATACAAAAGTATCTAACATATCTACAAAAGTATCTTTGATTTATCTTCAGGTACAAGCGGATTTCTGACTGGCATGCTGGCTGGCAGACTTATGGAAGGCATGCTATTTGGACGCCAACACCATGTATCCCATGTCTATCATGGGAGCCAGACGGGAGAAGGCGTGAGGCAAAACAAAGATCAGCAAATCATAATTATTGAGAATGGACAGTCACAACCGGAAGGGACGGGGGGAACGAACTCAGATGTGGAATCTTTGGATGAGTCACACAGATTAGAGAACCCACTGTCCCGAGAAGAAGAGGAGCAGGAGGAAACAGAGAGTGAGGAGGTGACATCAACTACCATTGCCACGGAAGAGCCACAAACGCCACCTGTTGGCCGCATTGTGTGCTTTCCGGTTATGGTCAACGAAACGGATGCCGAGCATCCCGACGTTGTGCGAGAAGTGGAGCGCGTGGCTTGTTTTCCCGCGTCCAGTTTCAATCCGAGTGTGAACTGCGAAAACGATCCACAGTGCAGCAGCACCACCAGCACGGAGCCACCAATTGTTGCAGGCGATATTGGTGGTGCAGGTGAAACAGAAGATGAGCGAGAAGCGGAAGAAGAAGAAGAAGAAGGTGAGGAGGAGGCGGAGGAAGCTTCCAGCTCTACTCCCGATATTGATACTGCTAATAATTAGCTTTAAATGTATTATCTAAGCGTCAAATTAAATTAATAAAAGCTTTGCAGCTACAAAAGTTTAAGTTTCATTCAAAGTTTTCAATCCGTTTCTTTAAATTGCTCAGCTTTTGATGAACTGCAAAAAAAGCTTAGCTTGTAATAAGTGCTACAACTTTTGAGCTTTCGTTGCCTAGCTGAGCTTTCCTACAGCTGTGCTGCCTCTCTTAGTCGTTCTCTCTTTCTCTTCTTTATTTTGCCATGAGCACGTGTCTGCTTACCCCCTTCCCTGCTGCTGGACACCAAAAGCAAACAAGTATAACAATAGCATTGAAACCGTTAGGTCGCCTAAAATAGCTAGAACAACGAAAACAGTAGTGTTATAACTCTTCATGTCACCCTGGCGCAGGCAGCGATGCTGACGTCGAAGCTCATTTTGACGTTGACGTCGGCTACATACATACATATATTGCTTTATGGGCCTGCGTCAGTGTGTGTGAGTGCGAGGTGTAAGCGCGATGATCCAAGAACACGAAACCCAGTCTCGCTCATTAATTCCGGACGAGGTAAAGAGACAAACAACAATAACGACAGACACACGCAAAAGCTCTCAGCGAGCGAGCCAGTGGCGAAATGCATGTAAGTATATCATTCACATTAACAAAATCAACAAGTTGCAGCACTCGCATAAAGTTTCAAGTACTGACCATGATAATATGAATAATAAAACTAAAACATTATGTATTGAATTATTGATATATAACGCAACTACTACATAATATATTTATAGTTGTGCGTGGGCCGCTTATTAATTTACATAATTACACCATAACACAATCTGCGTGAATGATATCATACGTAATCTCCTGCTCCAATCTCAAGTCAAACATTAAAAGCGAAAATTAAATAAAAACAAGAACCAAAACAACTCCCCAAAGGCATCAAATGTAACACGCACACACACACATACATAAACATTCATTTATTTTAAAGAGAGCGGACAGCGACGCCGGCAGAGATGACGAATACAACAAATGGCATAAAAATTACAAAAACAACAACAAAGAGCGGCAGCTACAAGTTGCGGTCGCTGCCGCAGTCCATTACTCTCACGTTCACGTCACTGACGCGTCACGTCGCGTCTCTTTGTCGTCTCTTCCACAACAACAAACGAAACTAAATAAATGAAAATTTTCAAGCGCATTTCAGTTGTTTGAGAAGCTTTGAACGGAACTAAACACGAAACTAAACTCGCACGCGGCAGCTAAACCAAAAAACAAACAGTTAACTAAACAACAAAAACAAGTAAATAACAGAAGTAATAATATTGTTATTAAATATAGTGAGTAATTAAAATGTTTGTGTGCCGGTTTTAAATATGGTCAACCATTTGGATTCAATTGAAAGTTGACGCATCATCAATTGCACATTCAATTGATGCGAAAAGCGTTTTGTTTCCAAATTCGCTAAATTTGTACCAATTCAAGGTCAAACATTTCTTTATACTCATATAAGTAGTACAGTGGAGGCTTGCTGAAGGGGCCAGTAAATAAGTAAATTTAATTGCCAGTTGCTCAAAATAGCACGTAGTGAAAATGGTTCTTTGTTTGGGGTGCCCACTGTACTCCAAACTGCATGTGTCTGGTCAGCAAAATATATTATAGTCAGAAGAACAAACACATGCCTTGCCAATTAGGAACATAAAAAACAATCGCAAATTGAAATTATTTTTAAATTTTTTGAAAATTATAGTATAAGTTTTAGACGCTTATAAAAAATGAAATATTTCAAAAAGTCTCATGAGATATCGGATTTGCTGACATACTGAGGGATTCATTATCATTTTATTACTTTATTAAAATTAGCGACTAAGCGTAAATTAAATGTAGTTGATTTATAAACAAATTAATTAACTAAACCAGTTAAAGTCAGTACCCTCTAAAATCGGTTTCAAAACAAAGTGCTTTGAATACTTTGGCTTTTTGAAAACAGTCACAAGTTTGGCATTAAAATAAAAGTAATAAAAATACATGCAAAACTGGAATACCATTAACTTTTTATTAGTATTTACCTTATTGCGTTCTCAAATCGCTTCGTGTGTTTGGGACTCGACAAAATTCCATAAATAATTCGTTCACGGTTCTTTTATAAATTGTTTTTATTTATTCCCTCGCTGCACTCAACAGGTCCGTTTAAATTTAGACACTCTAAATCTATTTACATATCATATTTTTTGGTGTCCCCTTGAAATGGGGGAATTTTGGAAGCAGTAAAACTAGAGCAGCATATTTATTGTGCCGACTAATGGATTTAGAACTATTAAACTTTATACACAAATATTTTGGAATTTTTTGTAGGACGTTTAAGGTTTAAACTAATTCATTTAGTCTTTAGAAGTTTCTAAACATTTTACTAATTTTTTCTACCCAAACACAGCGTATTTTCAAGTCCAGCACACTCACCTAGCTTAGTTATATCACAGCCTTTAGTCACTCAACAAAAACATAAGTGTTTCAAGAGCTCTCCCACTCGCTCGTAATACCCATTATGGCTGCAAATTCCAAGTCCCCACGTCTCGCAACTTACCTAGTAGGAAAACCGGTCTCTGAAACGACTTCCCACTACACTGTGCAAAAAGAAATTGAGTCCATTTCACCCACTGCCGGTTGGCCAAAGAAATAAATCAACTATGCGCTGCTCCGATCTTATATATGCTGCGATTCTTCTGCTATACACCAATACCACTAAATATTGTTATCACTCGCAAAGCACTTGACACTTTGAACCCGTCGAGAGCGTTTGAGAGATAAGCACACGTTTTAAAAATTATTATAAATTATGCAAAATGCGTAATTCAAGTATTAATTCTGATTATTTACTTTTAAGTCGTCTGCGTTCTCAAAAACACTTCGAATTTCTAAGAAATCAATAAACAAATTGCTGTAAATAAAGGAAGCTGTTTTGATGACGTCATTGGTTTGAGTGGATGTGCATCAGTTGCGGCTATGACTCATTGTAAACAAGTTTTCGTCTACACATTCATTTGTTTATAAACAATAGTTTGAGCGGCTCATGTACCGACTGAAATCTGATAATTTACAACAGATTCGCAGATTTCATTTACATTCATTAAACATAGTATATAGACTATAGTATATGTTTTATAGTATGAAAGGTTTTAATTAGCTAGAATCGCAGCTTTTCATTTAATGTAAATTGAGTACCCCATAATAAATAGAAAATGTATCATAAAAGTTTTCTTAACTTCAGCTTAAATCACTGCACCTTTGATACACTTCAAACTAGGCTGACTATAGTCGCTAAGCCAAATGACCTCATGAAGCCTCCAAACACTTCGATAACCCAAAAACTGCTCTATTTGTTGACTCTGAATGTTGCCATTAAGTTGATTACTTTGTGACGTATTTTTGTGACATATTCCATATGCCATTATAAATATAATGAACTTAATAATAATTAAACTGACGTCATGCTACAGCTGTGCTACAAATACTAGATTACTGTATGATGGCTAAGCCTCAAACTACCAATGGGGAATTACCCAGCATGAACCAAGAGATCAACTGTCAATCAAGCAATGAGTTAAGCAAGTTCTGTAGCAGGAATACCCCTATTACACGGCAACACCTTCAACGCTCGTTTACAGTCATACTTATCGTTCACCTTGAGCACAAGACTTGACCTTTTCCTGTATTTCCCCAGACGACCTCTCGCTGTCTTAATTCTGTCTTAATGTCTGGGTGTGTGTCTATTAATTTAAAGCGAATTCTATAAACAAAAGATATATATAGACTACTATGTATATAGTTGAATGGTAAACATCCTAGGGAGGCAATGGAGTGCAACCACGCGACAAGTCGAGCAAATCGTCAAGTTAATTATCATCACGGCTAAACGCGCCCCAAACTGGGGCACAGACACCAAAAGTGGCAGCCAGGGCGTGACATTGCGTCAGCTGTTAAACTGGGCGGGGCAGGACAGGGCAGGGCAGAGCTGGAAACAAACAATTCAAGCTCTGACGCAAATATGGATAATCAATTAGAACATGTAAAAAAAAAACTTTAACACAAAAAATGCGTATCAAAGTATATAGAATAAATATATATATATTGTGTCTCTGTTCGTGCCACATTTTGTGGCATGAGTAAAGTTCACAGCACTCAAAACTGAGTTTTTCCGAGTCGTATTATTAGCGCAAATTGAATCAATTGTTTTTTTTGCCGTATTTTTGCAAACAACAACAAATTAAAGCGAAATGAAGAATGACACTGAGCGATTTCGAGGGGTTTGTTACGGATTATTTAAATAAGCAATGGGAAAAGTATATATAAACAAAATAAGGGAAAGAAATAAACTTATAAACTATATTTATAACTAATATCATACTACTTATTTATTGTTAAGAACTCAATTCCACCATAACGATCTATGGCTATGACTATGACTATGACAGTTATCTATGACAAGACTGAGGAGCTACAGACGTAGTTTAGCTACTGCAAACGACCCTGTAGCTATCATGTGTTACAGTAACAATTAAAAAACCTCCACCTGTCTATTAAACACATTTTTCTTCCGTCAAACCTATCAAACCCACGTTTTTTCTTCAAGTACAGGGTGCACATATTTTTTTCGCCTTAGTTTGCTCAGCCTCCGCGCTTAGTAATCTTCTTTCTCTGCTATTTTAAGCTTCCTAGCTACATAGGTATACGAAGATTTCTACGTATTTACTAGATTGTTAGCTACATTTGCTCGGGAGAGTTTGCATTAATCTGCTGATAAGCTGGGATTCCATTCGTATTTAAGAGCGTCCAAGCAGCAAGAGCAGCTCAGTACATTTCGAGCTCTACACGAAACACAACTAACTAAAATTAATCATTCTTATCGCGCTCTGTTAAGATTAAACAAGTGATACTCAATTCGGAATTAACAAACAGAAATAATAAAATGTAAGCTTATTTGCAATAATTCTTTAAATTGTGGAGTATACATCGTCGGTTTTGAAATATATATTTAATTTATTAAAATATCGACTTCTTTGAACATTGTGTTAAAAAACCTATACCTTTGTCTAGTTTTCAAAATATTTATTTAGTAAATCCATCAAAAAATTCATACGCGTTTTAACAATTTGTGAGATTGTCGGGAATGCTGTGTTTGTAGATTTGTCAAATTATCTGTCACTAACAGGCAGCAGTAGGCGTGGCAACGCCAATTGTGTACATTTATTCTTATCAGCATCGGAGTGGTGTTCTTTCCTATGTTTGTTTAATTTAATCTCAGATTCTATTAGACAAAATTTTAAGTAAATGAATCTAAGCAACCGATCCGAAATTCAAACATTGTGTATAACCGGATTTGGTGTACTCCACCCAAACTTTAATCAATTCATATGATCAACCAATCGATCGAAAATCAGTATTCAGGAAAGAAAACTTTTGATTGATTGATTACCCCAAAGACTACAGGGTCTTTTTCAGCCGACTTGTGCGCTTATCACACTTCTGACTACTTAACAATGCGATAAGATTTCCGGCACTAAATTGATTCTCTTCCATTTTTTGCAGAATGTCGCACACCATTAGGCGACTTAGCAGCTTGCTGCTGTTGCTGCTGCTACTCGCCACGCAGGATGTACAGGGCAAGCGTTGGTCCGGTGGTGGCAGCAAAAGCCGCTCCAGCAGCAGCCACAGCTACTCGCCAAGAAGAACATCTTCGTCATCATCGTCTTCGCACGGCTCCTCCTCGCATGGAACCTCTTCGCACGGCTCCTCTTTCGGCACCTCTCACTCCTACGGAGGACATGCGGACAACACACGACTAAGCTACAGTGGAACCCACTCTCAGCCCAGTGCGCCCAAGGCTCTTCCACCTGCCGTCGGCTGGAATGTGCCCAAGGCACAGGGTCCTCCTCCGGCACACTCCGCCAGCAATCCCGTTGGTGGTGCCCGTACCAATATTCATGAACCACCGCCGGCTTACAATCCCTCGTACAAGGCGAATGCACCACCACCAAGCTACTCGGCGGCCAGCAACACCCGCCCCGCTGCAGGTAGCTCCTCCAGCTCGGGAACTCATTATACGCCCGCGTCCGTCTACAGGCCACGCAATCATCACAATTCCACAGGAACGGGAAGTAGCCATCACACGCCCATTACGGCCACCAATTCCAACGGCTTGCAGTCGAGTTATCCTGGCGCCACCTACCACAATCCCGGTCAACTTCCCGCTGGCGCCACCTATCATCCATCGGGACATTTGCCCGCCGGCGCCACCTATCACAGTCCCGGCGCTCTACCCGCCGGCGCCACCTATCACAGTCCTGGCGCTCTACCCGCTGGCGCCACCTATCACAGTCCTGGTGCTCTACCTCCAGGCGCCACCTATCACAACTCCATGCCTGCCGGCGCCACCTACCACAACTCAGTGCCTGCAGGCGCTAGCTATCATCCTGGTGGCTATGCGCCACCTGGCGCCAGTTATCATCCAGCTGGACAACTTCCCGCTGGCGCCACCTACTATCCACAGCAGCCCGTGCATGCCATGCCCGCTGGTGCCACCTATCTGCCTGCAGGTGCCGCTATACCTGCAGGTGCCACCTACTATCCGCAGCCGCCTAAATCCTCAGGACCTGGCTTGGGTAAGCAACAAAGCCAAATTAAACTGAATACATTTGTTAACCCCTTCTACTTTGATTCTCCAGGAACTGGTCTTATTGCTGGTGCTTTGGGTGGTGCCATCTTGGGTCACGTGCTCACGCCCACCAATACACGCGTCGTCGAACATGCGCCCTCCGGTGGCTACAGCGGTGGCGGCGGTGGCAACAATGGCGGCGGTGACGACAAGATCATCATTATAAACAATGGACCTCCAGGATCAGTGACCACCACCGATGCAGGATCTGGCACAACGATCATCAACGCTGGCCAAGCTGCCCCTGCGGCTCCAGCTCAGCCCGCTGCAGTCTATCCCGTAGCAGCTCCCGCTCCCACTCCAGGCCAAACTCCTGTCCAACCACCACTTCCCGCTTCTGCTCCTGGTTCCGTAACCGCTGGTGGCACTCAACTGGCTCCAATTTCTCCTCTGCCCGCGGATGGTTCTATAGTTCCCGCTGTAGCCGCAGCTGGCGTCAATGCTGCTGCCCCAGCAGCAGTGACTCCCGTTGATCCCAATGCCCCAACAACTACCCCACCACCACCACCTCCAGGTGGCATCATTTGTGTGCCTGTACGCGTGCCTGAACCGGATCCTAAGGACGCCACCAAGACCATTGAGGTGGAGAAGATCGCCTGCTATCCGGCACCTCCACCAGAAGCAACACCACCTGTAAATGGCACTGAGTCTAGTGGCCAGCCGCCTGCGAATGGAACACCCAATGGATCACCCAATGGATCACCCAATGGATCACCCAATGGATCAGCCAATGGAACACCATTGGCTCCACTGCAACCCACGCCTTTGACAATACCCGAAGGCTCCGTGCCCTTGGCTCCCTTCCAGGTCGGCGCACAGCCGGAGATAATGCGTATGCCCGGACAGACTTCGGCTCGTCTCTCGGAGCAATCGGGCATCCATGACGCGCACAGTGGTGTGAAAACCATTTCACACTGGAGTTCGCTGTCCGCTTTAGTCACCATTCTGGTGGCCTACTGTCTGCATTAGTAACTAGCGACGTTGGGACGGAAAACCGTCAGTGGATCAAAGAAATGAAATAATATCTAAAAATCTCTCAGCGACGTAATAAGTTACATTTGTTAGTTGTCTACTTTATTTTGTAAAGCAAACGAATTTTTACCCACACAATATACTCGAACTTTTTCTAGAATTCATTATAATAAAAGAAAACTCTATGGAAAAGTGAAAGCAAGGCGAATTCATTTTTTATATAAGTAGGGGAATTTCATAGCAGCGCGCTCTGTGGCAAATTTTCAAGTTTTCACCACTGTAACTTCTGTATGGAACTTATTTACAGTCAAGCCTGTGTCCTTTTCACTTGTCATGCCCAAACTGTAGTCTTAGCGTAACTACAAACCAGCTGGTTGTTTTCTTTGCTGACAGCCTTTCGTTCAGTTAAGCTTCGTTTAGCAAAGCTTTTTCGAAGACAGCAACCGTAGATATGAAATAACATCTACTTTTCAGTTCATGTGTTGCCTCTCATGTAGTCACTGGAGTGAGCTACCGCAATTACCACAATTAAAATCGGACTACAGATTTTTTCTTCACATAATCCGTGCTAAGTTTGTTTTTGTTTTAATGCAGACTGCTTATAAAAGTTTTGCAATTTGTCTGCTTCGAAGATATTCATTTTATTAAAATTTTGTTTACGCCAATTTTGTCTATTGCTTATTTTTGTGTGCGTGTGCGTGTACAGTGGTACCCAAAAGCTGCTTAAGGAGCTATTAACCTAACCCATACTCTTGCCCATCACACAAAAGACAATAAAATTTGTAAATGCACTTCAAAGAAGGGTGCTTTTCAAAAACTTACAAATTTTCAAAAAATTCCCCAAAAGATCCAAATTAAAAGAGCTTTTTACAAGTGTAAATTCGTAGGCAAATAAAACACAAACACACATTGGAACTAGCATGGCATGAAAAAAACACGAATAACTGTTGTTGCTGATCTCAAGCAGAAGGAATAAAGATAAGAAACGAAATGTGCAAAATTGTTTGTGTAATTTGCATTTGCCTATGCTGGCAGCCACTCTCACACACACACACAAGCAAGGCTTAAGCTTTAGTTGAGAGAGTGTAATGACGAGAGCGAAAATTGAAGGAGGCGAGAAAGGGAGAGAGAAAATGCGTATAGACTTTATAGCAGGTGGGTAGGCAGACATATTGAAACGAATAGTCATTTAAATACTAATGTATTTATTCACAGTGCGCAAAATATAATTTATAACAATTCATAATTGTGTAGCGTATCTACGTATTCATTTCAAAAGTAACGGATTCATTGTGTTGATTACCCAGTAAAAGTTGCAGCCAAGCCGATCTGGCAACTCTGTCTAGCAACACAAAGTAAACGAAGAGAATGAATCCCTGAATTGTAGCTGTTATACAAAAGAGAAAATTAAGAGTGACGCCCAGTTGAAAGTAGCAGCAGATGCCAAAGATCCAAGTGAGACCGAGCAGAAAGAAGAGCAGCAAAAAGAGACGTAATTGTGACCAGAGCAGTTGACTGTTTCGATTCTGCAGCTGAGAGATGCGATAGAGAATACGAATAAACACATAAATGTTGGCACACAGCACCAGGACAATGGGCAGTAGAATACCCAAGACTAAGCCCAGTCCAGCTGGATAACACAAAGTGGCAATTTCATGCTGATAGTGGACAGGAGCATAAGCACTGGAGTCGAAAAGGAGCAGCAATAAAGTGGGCAGGAGAGGCATTAACCAGGCTGTGGCTGCCACACGGAACACCACATGCTCCGATCTGACCACCAGGACTGTGATGTGGCGCTGGTACTGCAGGTAACCGATGAGCAGCATCCAACTGAACAGCAGCAACACTGAGTACTGTAACAATGCGCCCAGGGCAATACAGGGGGCATCATTTTGTACGAATGAAAAACGCCAGACCCATTCATTGATGTAGACCAATAATAGCAGGCCAAAAAGTAGCATCATGGCCAGGCTTAAATGCAGCAATAGTTTTGTGGTGTGTAGTGAACGCCATTTTCGAGACACTGCTGCTGTTAGCCAAATGCCCAATAGGCCAAACCACGAGAGGCCACTGCCAAAGGCCGAGACATCATCCAACATTGATTCATTACGAATTTTCCTTTGCTGCTCCTTTGACCGACCATCTGTGATTATCCTCTGCTGCTTTAAACTGCCGCCCACGAGCAGTGCAAATTGCGTCAAGTGAGTTGTGTGGCAAACCACAATGGGATCATCGATCGAAGCAGTTTCGCTGGTCGTAACGCCGTTCCTCTCCCAGCTTTTGTAGTTCCAGTAGCCGCAATAGGATTCCACCAGGAAACCGTCGGAATTTACTTCCTTAACGTTTTTGCGGCTCAGCAGAAATGTCAGTGGATGCGGCAACTGATCTGAAATGGGATGAGGATTTGATCAATTTCAATCTATACCCAATAATATTGGAAGAAAATTCAGAGATATATTACTGATAATTCAGGATGATGGAATAATGGAAATGACAAAATTATAATGGGGTGAGTTTCTAAACATTTAAATAAATCAAGAAAAAACTTAAGGAAACTTAGCCACTCAAATTTAGCTTACTGGCCACTCCGGGTATATTGATAGACAATATAAAGTCCTCTGGATTGACCTTCTCAGCATTTGACTCCGTTTGTATAAAGAACGCGTTGTTACCATAAATTTTAAAAATCAAATAGCTAGCCCCAGAACTTCTTAGACTGCTCCACAACTGGTCCGTTAAAAACGTAGCCGTCTTAAGACCAGGTTCAGTAACCAAATCACTCATACTCTGATTGGCATACAGCAAGCGATACCAGTACTTATGATGCTGACAGTTTCTACGCTCTGATCCTGCTCTATCAAAGATGGCAATACCCGTAAATTGATTGCATTCGGGATAGATAAAGAAAACACTCAAATTGTCACCAATTAAAATGTGGACTCCTTTTCTAGTCTTAACATCAATTAGACTCACTGGCATTAAAGTTGATTTCTCTGCTGTGCAGTTCTTGAGTGGTCCCAGATTTGTAGCGACTCTATTCAGATACTCCTCGAAATTGTAGAGCAAATTGTTGGTGGCATTTAGACGAGCCGAGAGCTCTAAAACCGAATTATTTGTGGTCATTAGCTGATTGTAGAGACCAACCATTGCGGTGCACACGGCTTCATTGTTTGGCTCTTTAGTCACATGACTAATGATCATGTTAACATTGATTACATCAACGGGTTGTATTTCTTTATTCTTTCCGCGTACTATTTTAGTCATTTGATTCACAACACTTTTAGAACTCGACATTGAGCTGCGAACTAATGAATCTTCAGTAAACCCCAGCTGGAGTTCATTTAAATTCTTAGCCATCTCACTGGTACTTAAATCAAACTGACAAATCACATCGGATGCCAGTTCCTGCCACTGATTATGGCCCAAACAGTGACGTATGATCGGTAGACCAGATTTATCCACACACAGGTCCTCCATCATTGAAAATTCGTTGACCAAAGTTTGTGGAAAGTAATTTTCAAACATGGTTAAATTCGATTTTCCTTCGTTATCTTTGGTTTCGTAGTAATGTTTGAAACGTTGGCGAGGACAGAACGAATTTAATTGGCAAGTGGCCAAGATAATACTAAGTGATAACAGAAAAATACTATTTCTTATAGAGCACATTTTGAAAACAGGAAATCGTTTAAGAAATTCAACTTTTTTAGTCCACTGCCCAGCGAATACTAACTACAGTCAGAATTCTTGGGAGTTTATATTTATGATTGCAGTGGATTTGATTTCTTAACCGCATGATTAACGCAAATCGGTTCTCTTATACCATTTATTACATATTACTTTCGCAATCTATTATAGGCAAAAAAAAGTTCATTCTGCGGAGCTGCTTTTCAGCAAAAATTCTCTCTTTGTGTTCTTTTTATTAATTAGCTTTATAAATAAGAATTAATCAATAATGTTTAACATTTAAATAGCATATTTCTATCATAGTCATAAGAATCTCTGAATGAATCAACACAATTTCTCGCGATAAATATTTAATTGTTTAAATGTCTGTATTTAATGGCGTCAAGTTCAGATTGAGTAAAAACGGCGAAAGTAAAGGGAAAAGTATTAAAACTTATTTAAAATTGGCTACTCTATAGATAAGTTTTTGATATGCTTACCTTAAAACTAACAAAAATTGACGCCTTTTTAAAGATTGTCAAGTTTTGAGTTGAAATAAAAAGTGTCAAGTATTTTGTTTGGATTTTTTCAAAGCATCTCAATGTAGAAATGTCTTATAAAAGTTGTAGGCTAAAGTTTTGAATGCTTTTTGTGCATTTGTGCCGATTGCAGCTTAAGCAAACTTTTAAGTTCCCTGAACACATTTTTCCAAGAAAATAATAGGAAAGCAAACAACAGGAAAAGCGATACATGCAAATAAAAATTAAGCAATTGGCAATGCAAATAACAGACAGTTGATTTTACAAATATAAAATAAACCAATGGGTAACAAAAAGACAGTTTGATTTAACTGGAAACAAACACGTTTTCTAATGTTTTAAAATGATTTTGATAGTCACTTTTAAGTAGCAATTTCTACGCATCCCCAAGCATGAAACAAAATTCATTATGTTTTGTCTATATCGCAGGAATAGCAATCAAACAAAGTCTATTAAAACTCTACACTAAATTTTGACAGAGTGGTGATCACAAACTGTGTTGAGTTTGTGGCACAAAGTTTGCCCTGTGGTTTTATGCCACAAACTGTTGCAAGCGAGACATTGAACTGCAGCTAAAAAGTGCTTAAATATTGCATGCAAATGGATTTAAACTCAAACAGGAATCGCTCTTGTAAACTATTTATAAATATTGATAACTTTGGAGTTACTTTCTTACTGATTAATTGGTTTTGAGTACTCGTGTTGAGTTGATGACAGGCAAAAGCTATTAATTTAAATAAATGGCACTCATTAAGACATATTTAAATATTTTGACAGTTTACTTAGGGTAAATAGCCTCGTTTAACTACCGTGTGCACTTATTAAAGGACACTGCAATGCAGTTGACTTGCCCAAGGACATACTAAAAGGAATTCAGACCGACAGGCTGCACATTCATTGAGTACTCGAATTGGATGTCCTTGTTTATCAAGTCAACTATTCAGTCGTTCACTTTAGAGCACAATTTGCACTCGGCAATGCATTCAATTCGAACGAGTTGTACTCGAATTTGAATTTGAATAACACTCGGTATGCATTCATGCAATTTACAGGGCAACTTTTGGCCAAAGTCAAGGTAAACTTTGTTCGCCAGCAGCCTCGCTGGCAAATTGGTTTATTGTTTTCACGGAAGCAAACAGCTGCACATTTATGTTAGCCATAAATAAAGTTAGTTTTAAAATGAGTTGAATAATTAATTGGAGTACACGGTCTTCCTTTTGGTGAATTGCATTTGAAGCCCCATTTCTTTTTTCGCTTTATGAGAGCACTTAATCGTGACTTGGGCACTCAGACAACTCTTTCTGAGAATTCAATTTGTATATTTGATAAGCTCTTCCCCAAAAATGGCTTGAAGAACCTTTTAGTACAATTTGATTAGGATTAAGCTACTTAAGCATAACAGCGACTGTCGCATTTTGGCCCAAATCTATTTTATCTATTCGCTTCTTTGTCACTTCCCTTTCTCTCCCTCTTCCTCATTTCCACCAACAAATTTCTCTTCTTTCCGTCTGGCTCAAGAGAATAAAAGGTCAATAAAATTTGTCTGGCGGCTGTAAATGTAATTGTACCAAAGCAATTGCTGGCCCTGACAAAGAAAGGCAACAAATGGAAATACTTTCGCTTTGAGTGCTTGATGGATATAAATAATAAAATTAAATCAAATAACTCAAATTGCTTATAATTCATATTGAGTCCAAGAATTTCGTATCAAATAAATATTTATTTTGGCATAGTGAACCAACCTTTATCTCAAAAATAATTTTATTTGCTTATAAGCAGCATAATAGTATAAATAAAAACAAGAAAAAACGGTTATCTTCGGCTCGCCGAAGATTAAATACCCTTGCAGTCATGAATATTGCATTAATTTGGTTTTTTTAACCAATTATTTCTATGCTAGTTATATGATATAGTAGTCCGATTTGAAATTTGGTCAACAGATGGGGGACAATGAGAAATACATTCTCCTTGAATTTCGTTGAAATCGGTCAATAGACACCGAAAATGTTCATACTAAGCATTTTCAACCGATTGTTCCTATGGGAGCTATATGATATAGTGGTCCGATTTGGATGAAATTTGGTCAACAGTCGAAGAACGATTATAAATGCATATAGCGTGAATTTGGTTGAAATCGGTCAATAGACACCGAAAATGTTCATACGTTTCATTTCATTTCATGCATTTCGAGCGATTGTTCCTATGGGAGCTATATGATATAGTAGTCCGATCTGTCCGATTTTTACAAATGATCTGCGTGCAGAGAGAATACACATCTGTACCAAGTTTCATTAAGATAGCTTTAAAACTGAGAGACTAGTTCGCATAGAAACAGACGGACAGACGGACAGACGGACAGACGGACATGGCTATATCGACTCGGCTGTTGATGCTGATCAAGAATATATATACTTTATATGGTCGGAAAAGCCTCCTTCAATGCGTTACAAACTTCGTGACAAAAACAATATACCCTCTGCAAGGGTATAAAAATTCTATTCTTAGCACTCGAGTTTTTTATAGCCAGCATAAAGTAAATTCTATAAACAGATCTATTGTTTACTATTTGCCGCCGCTCTTTACATATCCTCGATAGTATAGTGGTTAGTATCCCCGCCTGTCACGCGGGAGACCGGGGTTCAATTCCCCGTCGGGGAGGAAAGTATGAATTTTTTTTTATTTTGAAATTTTATAGTATTTCTAAAATAAGTTATATTTTTCTAACTTTTTATATAACCTAACATTAAGTGCGGTATACAGTTTATTAAGCCCTTTTTGGAACACTTCGAAGCAATTATTTTTGGCTTCTGGTTGCTGGCTGCTGGTTTCTGTGCGTGGCAGAGATTAAACGTTACACAATCAACTGAATGGAAAGCCTTCGAGAAAATGCAACGTCTACACATACGAGTACTTACTGTAGTATATATTAAGAAGTTCGACTTGCATCCTCGATGTTATTCGAGTCGCCAATTAAGGGGTTACATGTTTGCTGTCGGTTGGCAAAACTCTTCTTTAGCGGTTTCATTAGTGGCTTAGTAAATGGATCGACGGCTGCATTCCTTTTACCATGCCACATTCAGTGGTTTTTCCTTTTTCCTTGGCAAAAACTTTCGCAATGCCAATTTTCTTTTACAAAACTTTTCTGTCGCGTTTTTCTCATTGTTGCGTATAAATTGCTGTCAATTAGTTTAATTGTTTTTCGCTTTTTTCTTCATTCGTTTTTTCTTCATCTATTTTGGTTTATTTCTCTGCTCGTTTCTATCGATGACCATCATTGATAAGTTGCGCAATTATTTTACAGAATTCAATAAAAACGAAAAGTTTTTAATATTTCTTTCAATCGAGTTGTTTTTTTGGGTTTTAGGACTAAGACTTTTAAGTCCGTTTGGGTCTCCGGGAGTTTAAATTTTGGTGTGCGGTTTAAACATTAAACAGCGTGAAAAGTGTAATAAAATTTGTTGCTTTAAAAAGACATAAAATGTTACAGGAGTTTGGCAACTTGGTGACACTCCGCATAATCGGAATTATATTATAAATTTTAATTAAATCCCACACGCTTCTCGGCGCAGCAACCAAATGTGTAGCAAACGCACACGAAGAGCGCTTAAAAAGATTTAAGAAGGATTTTCAATATGTTTAAAAGTACATAGCAGGTTGAAAAAGGCGATTAAATCAACAGAAATCCTTTGGCCACATTATTAATGTATTTTTTATTCAGTCGGAGTCGCAGTCGCAGTCTCACTCTCCTTGCTCAATGCTAATTAGAAAAGTTTACAAAGTAACTGAGAATCGGTTGATTGATGGGGATTAAAGCAAGTTTTATGAACAGAAAATGAGCGAATTGTGCTGTGGACAGCTGCAAAAATAGTTGGAATTATATTTAAAATTGTTTCCGTAATGATTAAGTCCCACTTTAATACAGCAGAACTAAAGTTTTAGCCAGTTTATGTAAAACTAGTGTTTCACTTAACATCTGCAATTGCCAGTTTGCAATTTGGCTACTAAAAGTGTTGGCCAAACACTCAAACCTTATTCTGCCCTGCAGACATTTGCCACGCTTCCTGCTTGGCTACTATATTAACATAATTGTCCTCCAAGGACCTTCAGCTGGAGCACAATAAAACCAAACACAATGAAACTAAAACATGTCCAGTCGGTTCTGTCCTCTGCCATAACTGTGCGATACTCCACAGCTTGTGTGTTCATAAAATGAGCATAAACATTTTTATAACCTTTGCCCCTTTTATACCAATATAATACCAGCGCATGAAGAAAAGAGGAAAAAGGTTTATCTGTATTAAAGAGTTGGTAAATGTGCTGAAATTATAGTTATTATATTAGAATTAGGCGAGCTTAAAATGGAGTTAAGCTCGATTTGGGTATTATGGCCGGAAAAAGTATTTTACCGGTTACCCAGCACACGGTGTAGAGCAAAGATATAAGCATATTAAAGTTAATTATTAAGTCTACTTATTAATAATTTAAATTTTATTACTGCCAGTCTGTTTGCTTCTCCAGTTTGCACAGCATAAAGAGAATCGTATTTTAGTGAGCTGCCAGCTTTATTTAGCTGTTGCTTTTATCTGGTTTGCCCTGTAGCTATGACTGCCGCGGTGACGTGCTGACATCTTTGTGCTCTTCCTGAAAATTCAGCTGGTTTTACTCTGCAGAGCTTACAAATAAAGAGCTTAAGTTGTGCCTATTTAAAATTTATTTTTAAGTAGTTGAAACTTATTTTTGGACTTTAGCCAGCGAATTTCTTTCTTTCTTAAACAAAGTTAAACATAAATTACGACAATGGTCATGATAGTGCAACGAACAGAAGAAGCATTGAAAATCAAGAAAGTGAACAAGAAAGAGAACAAGAAAAAAGTACAATAACAAGAACTCGAACATGGAGTAGCAATTCGATTTGTCTTGAGCTCTGCACACGTCCAACATGTCGTATGTGTAACAAGTGTTGCACATAAATTCGGCAAACCACAAGATAAACAAAATCCAAAGATGCATGATTTAGTTGTGTTTTCGGCTTTGAACTACAAAATTTATTGCAATTTGTTGCCAGATTGAAACACTTATCTTTATCTGAAATTTGGGTAATTGTTTAATGTGCTGAAGAAACTAAGTTGTATTTGACTATTTAAAAAATTGCATAAATAGACTATTAAGTTGGAGAAGGGTTCAAGAATTCTAGAAAAAGTTTATAAAGCTATCGGGACATAAGTTTCTCTGGCTCTGAAAAGTTTTCCAAGTTTTCTGTATGGTCTTTTTTGAGGCCTTAACAGAGCTCAATGCCAAACAAGTCCAACCTATTTATTTATTAATTTAAATTACTAAACAACTGTAGTTCGTAAAGTTTACCATTTAATGTGTTAATTTGCACTCGTTTATACTTTTTACCCATATTTTCTCATGCCCAAAAACGTTTGCGCTGTAAATCTTTAAAAGCTATTACACGGAATGCATTAGGCTGCATAAATATCTGCTGACTGTAACACAATTCATGGCCTTGCAAAAGTCATTACTTGCACACACTACGAAATCAGCAGCACACAGACACCACACACCCACAAACGCACACACATGAGCTTACGCTTACAAATATGGAGGCTGCAGTCCTTATGGCATGTTGTCTCTCTACTTCCTGTGCCATCAGAAATCTTTGACACTTGGGGCTTTGTTACTTTGGGCACGATATGCTTTTGGCTCTCAGTTCTGGCCATAAATTCGCACAGCACAGAAGAAATTTGTTGGCAAAACCGGAGACTTGAAACTTTTTTGTTCCCTAAACTTAAATATGTTGCTGCAAGATTATGTTACGTATACGTAATATTTAGTAAGTTATTAGAAAGTTGAGCTGGATTGCATTTAAGTATTCTAAAAGAATATTTTCCATAATTTTATTTAATTTACTTTATTTAGAAAATGTACAAAACTAAATAATACATAAAAAATTATTATCCCAGGACTCGCACATCATTTGTTAAGAGATGAACGCCGCTCACTTTGGCCGTTCTCTAACGTTACCGGAGGCCTCCACGGGGAGGAAGTGAGTCGACTTGAGACGCCTGATCAATAAGGATCGCGCTGGGTTTGTCATCTGTAGTAGCAGTCAGCAGCTGTGCCCTATGAGTGGTACGCCTCCATGGCCTCCATGCGTTCTTATTGCTATTTTCAATACGTTACACACTACGTATACTTAATTTAAGTCGTACATTAACTTCTCAGCGTTGTTGGGCTCCTCGCAGTCAAAGGAAGCCATCATTAGATCTGCAAAGAAAATAATGACAACTATATTGAGTTTATTTCATATATATTGAATTAAAATTATCTTAAGCTGTTCTGTGTCTGGTTAAGCAGCTCAGCTTGACCCCAGCTTATTATGTATATTTTTTGCACCACGAACTCGGGTTCAAGTGGTGCAAGGACTGACAAGAAACCAAAGTGGATGCTTGTACCCGGAATGTTATATTTTAATAGACAAACAAGCAAGACAACAACATGGCTTAATAAAGTTACAACAAACTGGCGGCTGGCCAAAAAAAAAAGAGAAAAACAAGGAGACAAAATAAGTAAAAAGATGAAATGTTTGTGCGTTGTACGTATGTTGACCAAATGTGGCAAAAATGTGGCAACCATGTCCATTTCACACCATGAGACCATTAAAATTCTACAATGGTGCAAAACGCTTGGCTTCGTCATTTGGTCAACAGATGTGCTCTTGACTTGCCGCAGACCATCATCCTTCTACCTCAGAGTCTGCTGTCCCCGCTCTCTTCCCCTCTCTCCCTCTGCTTATAGGATTTAAGCCCGCATTCTTCGCTCTGCTTCTGCTTGAGCACAAAAAAATTTACAGA
The DNA here is from genome assembly GCA_018152125.1 of Drosophila dunni. Lineage (NCBI taxonomy): Eukaryota > Metazoa > Arthropoda > Insecta > Diptera > Drosophilidae > Drosophila > Drosophila dunni. The sequence goes on from JAECXC010000906.1 coordinate 225,464, forward strand.
CATACATGTGGTATCAGCATTTACGAGCCCCATCCAAAAAAAAATAGGAAAACACAAAAAAACCGGGAGAAAAGTAAAGAAAAAGGGTTGCCTTTGTTTGTGGAGGGATTAAAATGCTTCAGTCTGGTATGAGTTTCCACAATTTCTTGTTCACTTTTAATAGAGTCGTGTGGGCAAATATTTTTGTTCTACTCTTTTCTTCGTGAAATGAAAATTTGTGCAGCTTACAGTTGTTATTGTTGCTCTTGTTTTGTGTATTCTAGCCCACAGACTGTGCCGAGAGAGTGTTGAGCCTAACAAGCGGTTCTCTATTATATTGGGTCAACAGATTGCCGTCTAAAGTATGAACATTTTTGGCACTAGACCGCAACTTGATTGCTACTCAGATTGCATTCTTCATCAGAGAATGTCACAGATATTGTGACCTACACGGTATGGTTTTCATAGAAATTTTAATTTGATTTACGGCATGCTGTTGAGCAGATTCCTAAGTGTGTTATTAAGCTCAATTTATTGCATATTTGCTTAACAGAAATTTATTAAGCATTTAATAAAATATTTTCAAATTTATGTTATTTTGATAAACATAAAAAGGATTATTTTTATTCGGATTTTCTGCCTGCTTTCAGCTGTGTGTCTTCTATGCTCGCAAGATCTCAATTGTGCTGAGAATGTGAGTCAAGTGTATGTATTGTTGAAAGTGTTTTATGGAGCTAACAAGTTGACTGACAGCTGGCACAGCAGACAAGGCTTGTCAGTTGGAAAAGGATTCTGTCAGAGGGATGTTTAAACATCAGTTTCAAGTAAGTGAGAAATTTATAGATTTATGACTAGTTTGCTAGCTTAAATGTGGAATGCAAAAAGTTATCAGAAGAATTTAATAAAAATTAATTAAATTATTTAAAGCAGAAATAAAATAGATAAAATAGTCGCATAGGTTCAGATTGAATTTAGATGCCAATTAAAAAGTAAAGTAGTAGTATTTTCTATTATTACCCTCAAAACAATTTAAACTCAACCTAAGAACCATTAATTTAAACTTTTAGCTGCTGACACAAACTCTTTCCCTACACAAATACTCAAAACTTTAAGCCACTTTAGAACACGTCAATATGCCAAGGAAATCCATCCGCGAAAAGTGCATTTTTCAAATTCTAGAGCTGTGCAAATTACTTAGATAACAGCGTAAATAACTCGACTGAAAAAATATTTATTCAAAGTACGAAACGGTGAGGCATAAACTGCATTTAACAAGAAACTTTCAAAAAACTTTTCCTCTTTTTTTATTCATTCCAAACTCCTCAAGTTGGTTTCTAAGTTTACCTTAAAGTTTCAAGTTAGAGGACAGTTTTGAGTTTTTTGTGTGGCTTCCAAGCCAAACTGATTTAGAAGTTCGTGCTGGACTAAATACCTTAGCTGGGCACAGTGAAAAGAAGTGGGTTTTACGCAAGAATAAATAAATATGCAGAGCTGTTTGATGTCAACAAATTATCGAAGCACTTTCGCTTAAGTAGCTGAACGGAAAATAGGAAAAAGTTTCAGTTAATTGCCAGGAGGTTTGCATTAAGTTGACTTAAGGATTTCAGTTTTTAATTGTATTTAATACCTTTAAAATGTGCAGCTTAAGTGCTGCATAAATTTATCTTTATGTCATGTGCAGCTGTGCTGCTTGGAAAAAAATGCATTCTTATCTGATTGTTGCTTAACTTTTTTGGGAAACTTGTCTCAACTTTTTGCACTTTTCGCGCAAAAATCACAAAATGTTCTCTTCGTTACGTGGGTATAAGTTCATAAATTGCATTTACCTTGCATTAAGTTGCACATCATGCAATGCATTTCAATACAGTTTTTTTCGGGACGACATGCAGGGACTCACAGCGAACTGAGCCTTGAACAATTTAAGGTTTTCCAAACAACATTCAGCAAGAAAAACGAGCTGAAAAAATTGTGCAGACTCAAAACTTTTCATTCTTCTCATTGGTGGTCGTCAAGATGCAGCAAAGACAACTTTGTTGTTTGTCGCCTGTGGCAGAATTCTTCAAAGTATTCCACGCTTCCTGAGTTTTTAATGAGTTGGGTCTATGTGGACCTTTCAGTATGCCTGCTTTCCCAGTTATTCTTTCTATATTTTTCGCCTGTTTTCTTTTCTTTTTCGCCTTTTTTCTTATTTTTCTATAAGTATTTTTTCTTTCACTTTTGATGTTTACACCGCTGCTTTCCTTTCCTGCACTTTGTGTGCAAAACTACGCGTATACGTAACTTCTTTTCTCTCTCCCGATTTCCCTCTCATTCTTCGTCGCCCTTACTAGCTCCCACAATGTTGACAGCTCCATGAAGGATTTGAAAACTTTGTTTTTGAACTAGCAAGGCTACACGTGGTGTTACTTATTGTAGCTGCTGTTGTTCTCATTGTCTCTTTATGTTTTCCAAACACATTGTTCTTTTCACCTTGAGTAAGTACAAGTATTTGCAGACAAGAGCTGTTTTTCTGCGGATTTTCTACAAATTTAACGATGCTCCCTACACATATCTCAAGTCCAAATAAATAGCTATAATTTACAAGATTATAGGCAAATTTATGTGTCTAAATCTGTAAAAGGGTTTGACAATTAATTATTGTTAGCAAGATAATTTGTGGCTAAGATAGCAAGACACAGCCAAGTGTTTACTGCTGTCTTTTGTGCTCATAAAGTGTCCGTTTTGGCATTTTATTGCGGTTATTAATTTGAATTAATTTCCTGGAAAATGGCTAGGGATTGAAAATGATTGCTGGGGATCTTTTAATGGTACCCACAATATTTTGCTGCAGTTGCAAGTCAACATTTAGATATAATTTACATTCTGCTGACGTCAGAGGAGGAAAGAAAAAGAAAGGAAAAATATTTATAATTTGCTTAGTTTTGTTGTGCTTGCTTTAATTGCCACACTTGCGGAAGTGCATGTGTGTGTGTTGGGGTGTGTGTGTGGGTTCATTTAAAGCATTTAAGCAGCAGCACACACACACACACTCCTACTCCCAGTGGCACTTTTAGCAGCCACTTGAAGTCATTGCAAGTTGGCCGCGTTTCACTTAAACTTTGCACAAAACAAACAAACACTCAAATGCCGACTAGGACCAGTGAAATATGTGCAAAATGCGATAAAGTACGTGGAAAGTCGAAAGTGCTACGAATAAAATGTGAGCACGAAGGAAAAAATAAAATAAATATACTTATATGTATATATAGAAAATGGGGAAAATGAAACTAGCAAAGTCTGCGCTTGCAGTCGTTGAAAGTTTGACTTACAATATTACTTACCCGCTTCGCTAAGTTTTGTAGTTTGTTGCATATGGCAACAAAAGTGCTCATACTCTCCGGTAGATGGCGCCACCGCTGCTTTCATTGCCTTCATGTGCTTGGTAAAGGCACCAACTATAGCCGCCAGACGATCGAAGGCAATTATATTGATGTGGCCATTTGGTAAACTGTGAAAAGTGGATGATGAAAATCAGACTGGGGTTATAGAGTGGTAAAGTGGGTTGCAGGGGAATGGGGAATGGGGAATGGAGGGCAATAGCATTAGCTGTGCATTGTCTGTCGACGATAAAATATTCGAACGAGTAGCAAAAGTTCGCAGTGCAATTAAAATCAACGCCTGCATTGGCTACCCGTCAATTGTGAGTTTGATTAGCGTCGATTGAAATGCGATTTACGCATACGCATCATTTGATTTTGATTTCGAATCGAATCGAATCGAATGCGGCACGGAAAATGGTTGAATGCCTGATATTCAGACCTCAGGCCTTGGTCGGATAACTGGGCGGTGGTGCAGGCTGTGTTAGTTTCAGCAGTAAACTAATGACAGAGGAAGAGTTACTCAGCACTGGAGTTCAGAGAGAAACAAACGACTACCCATAAATATGCCGCACTTGTTCAACTTTTACGGGGTATAAAATCAAGTGTGAAAACTGCAGCGGTTTTCCAATGGGTTCTAAATAATATTTTCCCCATTTGTCTATGCACTCATAAATATTTCATTTAAATCTCTCTGCTAACCAAACAGCGGTAAATTATAATGAAATCCATATGAAATGCTAAAAAAAAAAAAATAGCTGAAATTAATTTTGTAAGTCAGTGCGTATGAGCAATGTTATTAATACGCCCCGAGTTTTGATTTGTTTACATACAATTTAATTGGATTGAAAAAAGAGCAGTTGTAGCTGTTGTACTCACCGTTGCAAACAGTTTTCGCGTTCGGCCAGTGCCAATTTAACAATATCCGCAAACACCGGAATAACAACCCAATCGTTGGGTTTGCCGCAAATAGTTGACGTCGTCGTTGTTGTTGTTGCCTTAACTGTATCCGGTTTGCTGCTGCTGGCAACCAGAGCGCTGCCTGAAGTTGGCTGCTCCACTGCACTCGAGCCGGAAGCGACAGTCTGTCCAAGGACACTGCTCGAGGGCTTCTCACTCAAGCTCTTCTGGTCAGTTGAGGGCTTTTTTATTTCTAGTTCTGCTTCAGTTGACGTTGATGCTGCTGCTGCTCCTGATGATGATGATGTTGATGAATTTTCCGTTATCGAAATGAGCGTCTTAGCCTGCTTATCAGTCTTTAGACTCAGCTGCTGCTGCTCATTAAGGACGATTGCCTGTTTTTGCCACAAATGTCCGTGTCCTTCGGCATGACGTTGCATGCAATCCAATTGTTGACATGTCACTTGTAACTTGCTCCACTGTAATCAAATCAAAATACTTAAATGAACACAACGTCTCTCGGTCTCTCTTTGTCTTTCTCTCATTTCCTAAATTCCAAATATCTCTAATTCGTTTTGTTTTTTGTATTATTTGTGACTTGTTTCGGTGAAAGTTGTAAAAGTTTATGGTTTTGTTTTGTGTTCGAGTTTTATGCTTTGCCATTTAAAGCTTTACATCGAATTTTATGCTTTGACATTTGGCTCGGTGTCTCCAACTGCCACGCCCTGTCTCCCTTCCTCTAATTCTATCTCAGTCTGTAGCATAGATTCTAATTATGATATTCTATTGAGCAATAATTACAAAGTGAGGGTACAAATTTAATTGCAATAATCTAAACACAATCATCCTGTGAATTTCATAAATATTTTTGTGTTTCCAACATTTTTTGCTCTGGAAATTTAATTACATTTTGTTTATAGATTTCCATAAATATTTACAAATGTAAATATGTATCTTTAATAGAATTTAAATGCATTAAATTTAACTTCTTATTGAACTTAAATTTCTGATTAACGTGTTAAATTTCTTGCAGCCGTACAGCCGTTAATTACACAATTTTCTTCATATGACTTTCGATTGCCTCTGAAAAATGTTTAAGAATATATTGCAAATGATTACGATTAACTTTATGAATATTCGTTTGCATTGTATCATTTACTGCTATCGTTAAACGCCGAGCTATAAACGCTTCAGTAGCCATAAAATGCAACTGTGCAAAATATGGAAAAATTCTACCAGACAATGTAAAAGCCACACCCTACCAATACAGCCCACTCCCCCACCCCTACGCAAAAAAAACTCCTGAATTTATGCAATTCCGTTTCATTTTTTGTGCATGCAAAAACTTTTTGTGCGTCCATTGTATATTGTGCAATTTACGCCTTACAAAAAAATAAAAAAATTGCAAAATGAAATGCAAGAAATTGTAAAAAATTGTAAAGTTGTACGCAGTCCATAATGAATTAAGAATGAGCCAATGGCATTTAAAGTCGCAGACAAGTTGCTCAAAAATTTCCAACAGCTGGCCAAAATGATGACCAGCGTTGCCAGAGTTTTACACGAAAGAAAGCAATCCATTAACTAATTACAAAAACTATGAAAAAAGAACTACTTACTCTCGTTCATTCAAACTGAGAAATGTATACATCATTATGCTCGGCTTGGACTTTTTGTCCATTGAAACATTTGCGGGCGACATGCCAAGTTTTTCAGCGTGCTCGCAAAAATATGAGTGCAAGAAAAGTGCCAAAAAAAAAAAGGGAAACTCAAAAAATTACTATATAAATTTAATGAAAAATGCATCAGGACACAGCGTGGGCTGATGCCACTGTGGTTACTTGGGCGTGGTCATTTTACTTTCTTTTCTCATTTTCAGTATTTTTTTTCGTTCATTCTTCTCTCTTTGTTGTCATTATCTGTGGTTGGCAAACTGAGCGAGTGACACAGAATGAGCCAAATAAAGAAATATTGAATGATAAGCTCATTTTTTACAAAACTCTTTGGCCTCATTTGAGGACTGTTCGTTGTGGGGGGTAAGGGAGAGAGTTACAAGGCTGAAAATTCTATATAAGTTGCATGAAAGCATGGACAAGCTTTTTAAATCGATCCCTAATTTAGTAAAGTATATAAAAAATTATTAAATACAAAATAAACTTTAAAAATATAGTTTACTTAAAGTAAAGTAATGTCTTATATCTGTTTTCGTCTGTTAAACTCACCGTTACTTTAAGCCTGGCAATAGGGGGTGATTCGAGTGACTCCAGAATGGCCGTGGCGCTGTTGTAGTTGCCCACAAGTAGGCAATACTGTGCCACACCGCTCCAGAGCTCCACTGTGCGACTGCGGTCCTCAATGCCAGTGCACTGTAAATCAAGCGCAGAGAATGAATATGTTATGTTTGTTTTGCTACAGAATGTTGACCACGTGACTTGGCCAAAACTTTAACGAGCAGTCAGAACAGACGGAACAGATGGAACAGTAGGACAGACACAACTGTCGAAGGAAAAGTTACGAGCAGCATAAATTACATGCCAACTGAGGCTGAGCAGGTTTTTGTTTTGGGTTGGGTTTGGTTTTAGTCTAGTTTTGGTTTGCTGACTGGTTTCTGCGTCCATCAACAGCCACGAAACTGCCACGCATATTTAAGCAGTCTCAGTTTGTGCTCACCTGTAGTATCTCGTTGCAGACAAACAGACGGAGACGTGATGTCCAGTCCAAATACGTTTCCAGATTACACGTTTTCTTCGGGTCCTGGGAGCCTGGCGGTCCACCCGATGCGCTTGGTTGGTCCCATTTCTTCTGTTAATTGTTGTCAATCATATTAATTACACTTGAATTTGTATGAAGTAATTGTTAGATAGACTTAGACAAGTCGGAAGTAAACAAATACAGGCAAATCTGTCTTACACTTAAGTTGAATTTATCTACCTACCTGCTTATTAAGTAAGACGGTGCTGCTGCACTGCAGAAACTCCTCTGGGCCAATATGTTTGGCCAACTTCTTTTCCAAACGACACAAGATCTGAGCATATTGCGTAGCCGTAGGGCAGTTGAGTAAAGTAACAGGCTAAGTGTTGGAAAGAGGGTGGTAAGAGTAGTTTTAGACAATCCAAAACGAACTCACCTTCTCGTTGTTGCTCTGACAGGCACGCAGATCCGCCTCGTGTCTCTCCAAATCAGTCAAGCGTTTAAGTAAGGCACTAAGTACTTGCGATACAACGGCTTCCAAATGCGAATCGGAACAACTGTAATTAAATTTGAAATCATTTGCATGGCAACTAAAGTACTTAAAGTACTCCTACCTGGCAACGATATGTTTCACATGATTCATCATCCGCTCGTCCCGATAATCGTATGGAAATTTCTCCGTCCATTCAGCCAGCAAAATAACTAATGATTCCAAGGATTCTAAGCTCTCGGCCACCGAGTCCAGTAGTTTGCCCAGCAGCTCATGTGGACGTAAAAACAAACGTGATGATAATAAGAATGAGAATAGAAATTCCTGCAAAAGATAAACACATGTGCTCGGATTAGTTCAACTCGAGAGTGAAGTGGATTATGCTAAATTCCTTAGAAAGAGACAGCCAATGAGTAAAGGAGCCAGCAATAGTTATAGCGTGGGAGAGGAATCTCTGCTGCTTTTGGTATTCCAGCAGCTTCATTTGCTGAGATTGTGTTTATTTATGCTAACTGCTTTGCTGCTGCCAAACTCTTTTGTTCTTTTTTAGACCCTGTACAGGGGTGCTCATAACCGTTCTTTACCTTGTCCAAGTCGCTGACATGCCTGGGATTGAGTATCTCGGGAAATGAGTCCAATGGGCCGGAAATAATACGTCCATTTATGTACATAATGCCACCGGCGCCCAAAACAGAGCTCTGTCAACAAATCAAACCAATAATTACACAACTAATCGGCCAGCAAATAAAACAATATTATTAATAACTGAATTGTTTGTTAAACTACCTCAAAATTGACATCAGTTTGGCTGAGTTTGTGTGGAATTTTGGGCACATCATATTGAATGGCGTCCACATTGGCTGTGGTCGCTGCCAGCTGCAAGTAAATTGCCATGATTTCAAATTGGTTTTTGACCACTGTGCCAATCTATACCTTTAGCTGTTGAAAACTCATTTCCAGTCCCTGTGCACTCAGTTGCTCTGCACTGTGACGACGTCGGAAGTTCATGGTTGTCAACTCGCTGCCCAATTCCAGTCCTAAGCCAGTGAGCTCTGACGTTTCCGCATTGAGCAAGAAAATGCCCACATCCGGCTGAGGTGCTAAATCCCTTTCTTCCTCCTCCTCCTCATGTTCCACTGCATTGTCCTCCGTGTTGGACTCACTGTCGGAACTGCTTTGGGGGCATCGTGTACGTCTTCTGCTCGCATGTCGATGCCGATGACGCTGTCGTTGTCGATGATTTGATGATTTGTCTTTATCGCGATCCCGTTGACCACGCGACTTTTGTAGCACAGTCTGCTTGCAGCGTGTGGCACAGACGATGGCCGATATCTTGCTGGCATAAAAGTACATAGCCATGTGTCACGCTATAAATGCCACAACTCGTAGCACAGTCATGCCTCTAACCTCGACTCTGTGTTGCCAGCAAATTCGTTAAGCTTGTGTGTGTGTGTGTGTGTGTGTGTGTGTGTGTGTGTGATTAATGCATAGGCACGCCCTGTAAAGGTAGAAAGCTGCTCCTTTTTGTGCAGTTGCTTCTCTTGCAAATAGAATCCAGTCAGGCACGTAAATAGAGTTTCCTTTGCTGCTGCTGCAATCAAGCGACCGTTGAGAAGTTGAGCTATTGACTCCGCTTATTTCAGATTTTAACCTCTTGCAGTGAGAACTTTTTATCTATCGGTATTTCTCTTTACAAGCTGCTCCGAACGTCAACAAGTCGCCTACTTCGATCAATGCTGCACATTACTCATACGCCTCGTAACCTAAAGGAAAAGAAAAATATTAGAGCAAGCAAAGGCTGGCATAATTGTGCCTTTGGGACCGCTTAGAACAGTCATCAGGCAGCAGATTTCTGTCTCTTCACTGCTATCAAGACGCTTAACATTCACAAGGGCGTAACCTGGCAAAAAAATGTTTCCTTACTGAATTTATGTACATACATAAGCAGCGCTTTAAAGCGCCTTAAAACTGATTCAGCTTTAAAAAAAAACGGTAGGTGAAAAGATATATTCTTTATAAATATTTACAAATATTAAACGATTTCTGCAGGCGTTGGCATAAGTATGCAGCAAGAGGCGATATAACCTAGCGGCACTTCGACAGGCACTTTCCAGGCACAAAGCACACACACACACACTCTCACATACATTCTATAGATTTTCCGATAATATATCCATTAAAAATTAAATATGCTCAGACATGAATGTGTGAAATATATTAAAAAAAACAAAGTGTACACGCGTGCAACTGACAGCAATGAGAAAACACATTTATTAATGCATGAGTATGTATTGGAGTGTGTGTGTATGGAAAGTGCTGTTTTTCATATACATATTCTCACACCTGGTCAAACTGCTTATGCAAATGGGAAGTTCGATTTCAGAGGCTTTTAAAACAGAAATTGAAATTGTTTCATTGGCTGTATTTCAGTATAAATAAACCGTGTTTCGCTTTCTTCACTAAAATCGTGTTCTTTTTGCTTGTCAGAAACCAATTTTAATAATATTTTCCATTGTCTCCTTGTCTCCCATAACACCATAAAGCGTACTTTCTTGCCTTGATTGAAATCTTTGGTCATTGAGTCAAGTTTATGATGTAAAAGCGTCGTAAGCTTTTACATACACTTAACTACACGTTGTGCCCGGATTTCCTATCAAAATAAATCAATTCATATAGACAGCAACTTATTAAAATTCCAAACATGTGTAGGGAATACATTTCTTGGCTTGTCACATGAAATATTTTCAATTTAAATATTGACAACACAGCAGCTGAGTAGCATTAAGGCTGCAAATCAAAATTTCCTACCCAAACCCAAATCCTAATCCCTTCTCAACCTTTTTTTTTTGGTAGCTATATTTTTGGACTGTTGGCTGAACAATTGGTATTTTGTATACACTTTATGCCATATCAATGGCATTAGCAACGCCTTCCTGATTGTCCACACACATTTATGCAAAAAATAAAGTAGGAAAAGAGAAAAAAATCAATCAATATATTCATAGATGAATGCATGTAATCGTACTGGAGAAGCAGACAGCTGTGAGCGTGATATTGATATTGATATTGATATTGGCACTTGAGTGCTTGTCTTAGGCATTATATTTATGGCAAATAACTTTGTCGAGACTTTATGAATATGCGATGAATACAGCTATTATCCTCGTATTTATTTAGGCCAAGTTCCGTGTTCCGAGTTCCGTGTGTGTAGATGTGTGCCAGGTCCATTAACGTTTAGACAACTCCCCAAGTATTTGGCTACACATAAATCATCAGCAAAACTTTATCAACAGTTTCTTTTATTAAATTTTCTTTACGACTTCCTTAATTTAACTTGCGTTTTAGTTAAATTCCTTTGTACTTCCCTTAAGTTAGAATTATTGCAAGTTTTTCATATTGAATAATTTTCACACATTTTTAACTTTTTTCGTACTTTGTTGTCAAATAGTGGAAGAATTCTTACTGGCAATATTGGAGCAGGAGCAGCTGGTGCAAGATGCTTAAATATATTAGCATAAAACAGATAAAAGCAAACTTTTTCTGACGATGTTGTCAACAAGGACAACAGCAGAAGAACCAGCAGCAGCATCAACAAACAACAACAATCAACAAACAAATGACAATAACGACTACAAATTGCATTGTGTTCACTTTTGGGAATGTCAAGTGAAAACAACAAACAAAAATCTTGTGGTAAGCAAAGCAATATATTTTTAAAACATTTTTTTATAATTTATAGCTTGCAGTATAAACAATTTCCTTTTGTTGCTCAACTTTTGTAAAGTTATTTTTGGCAAGAAAACTACAAACTTAATGAATTCACTTTCTGCTTTAAAAATTCAAAATCTGCTGACTACAGAAATTATCTTTTAGTTTCACGCTGATAATGGCCAAAACAATTGTCGCTTTCATTGTGCTTTTCCCAGCACATTTTAGCTGATTTTCCCTTTGTTCAAAGTTGTTAAACAAGCGCTTATACAATTAACATTTGAATTGGATTTAATTAGCATTTTTATGTTTTTTCCTCCTAGAGGAGAAATGCAAAGAAGTTCTCATAAAAGTCGTAGAGTTTTCATTGACTTTTCCTTGCGCTACCCAATCTGTACTATTTATATTCTCTTAATGGACCCGTCACTGATTGCAGACTTCACTTAATTTTTTTCTGACTCATTTTCCACGTTTGGCTGGCAACTGCTCAGCAAAGCGAACTTTAAAAATGTCTCTGATAAAAGTCAGAGGGAAAAGGAAAAAGGAAGACACAATTCAATTTAATGCTGTCATTTTATGGTCGGTAAGAATTGCACGTGCTGAACACAAAAGATATTAAGTGAATGGACAGGTCAGCAGTAAGATTTGTAGTTCTGAATTCGGGATTAAAACGAATTTATTGCTTGCCCGCAATTCAGTTAACTTAAAAATATGACAAAATAAATTTTAAGGGCTAGAAACATTTAAGCCTAGTAGAATATATTTTTGTCATCGTTTCAGTACTTTAATTAAAAATGTAATTAACTTTGCAGCTGCGGTGTATGACAAGCATGATAAACGCTTTAATGCACTGGTATTGAAATTTCTAACGTGGAAAATATCCGCATAATACGTTCATTGTGTGTTTCATAATGTGGCCTATGTGGCGTATGCGTATTTATGTCGAAATAACCGAGCTAATCGCGCATTGCATACTTACAGGGGCACTCAACCGAAACCATGCGCTCGTGTATGTGTTATTATTTATTTATCAGCATTTTTTATTCATATTACATATTACATTCTTTGATGTGTCAATCTTTGACTGTCTGATGCTGACAGCTGTGTTTGAAGTTCATTTCGTTCACTTATCACTTATCACTCGAACTGAGATTGATACTGTCACTTCAACAGTCAAGATTGACTTGAAATTTTTACACTTCAGCGGTTATGACTTGTATTCACTTTACGTTTAATTATTTCAATTTTTTGAATTTTCATTGATTTTATATTTTAGTTTTCGTTTCCGCTTTAGTTTAATTAAATTTTGGCCACTTTGTAAGTTTTTGATTTTCAAAAGTTTGTGACTTTAATTTTGAATCGATTAATACGTTAAAACTAACACTATCTCTTGTGGCCGTAAAGCAAACCGCACGCTTTGAATTTCACGTCTGAACTAAATTTGAAACATCTTTTGCAGCTTCTTATGTAGTGCAACTGTTAGCAAACAGAATTCTGTTCTGGTTTAAAAGTGGGAAGTTTTTCATGGGATATTTCGTGTTGTCTGCGATTCCAACAAGTTGCAACCATATTTCTGTTAAGGAATTTTGGTTTGAACTAAATTTGTGAATTGGTTGTAGTACAGAATTGAGTGCTAGTATTCAAAGATATTAGAATTCTTAAAACTGTTACAAAATTAATTTAACTACGTAGTAAAGGCACAGCATGTATAAAATACTCAATATTATGTTAACAGATTCGTTCTTCGTTCTTCACGTTTCAACTAAATGTGGATCGTCTTTTGTTACGGCAAGAACTTCTCTCTATTGCAACATGTTGCGAACCAACAGATTCAAGTGTGAACTAAAGCTAAATGTTGGGAAATTCCGGCTAATATTTCCCTCGCAACAAATGGCTGGCACTGTTAAGCTTACAACCACAACATGTTGGCAGCAACCGCCTCTCCAGTTGTACGAACATGTCAACAGGTGAACATGCATGCGAACATCTTAATTGTTAATTTTTGTGGCTGCTAAGTTAAAATTCTTTTGTAAGACACAGCAAGCTAATGAGCTATAATTCTTATCTCAGATCTGGCTTCACTGGAGGTCTTGTGAGTTGCAGGACTTCCGCAGAAGGGCATAAAGATTGGTTTTATAAAGTGCTTAAAAGGAATTATCAATTATTAATACCAAACACTTTAACTATAACATGAAAGAGCATTCTTTATGTCTTCCAATTTCTTCTGACAACTGAGAAATCCATACAACTTTAAGCCAAATGCACCAAATGCAATAAATTGCACAATTTCAAGCACTTTAAGTTTGAGATGTCACTTGGCTGCGCTGCTAATGCCGATATATCGAGGCTTAACAAATACGTTCACATACATGCAAATGTAATCCAAATTCAATTGCTTAATCCAGCATGACTGACACTAAGAGCAACGCTGAAAGATGGCGGTGAGTTGTTGGAATGATGAACCGATGTTTATGTGGTTAGGTAGGTTCCTTGGGCTGGCATGGGTTGGCTTGGGTTTGAGTCCTAGTTGGCCAACAACTTTACGCATCAGAGCACTTACTGAACTTAGCTATTGAATTACATATGTACGTATGAATGTATGTACATTTACATGGTAAGTTTGTATGTAGACATGTGCACACACTTATGCACACACTCGCCGAAGATATCATGTTGCAATTCTCTTTTGGGACGCTTTGTAAGCTGTTGTTTTAACCCTGTTAAGATGCCAAAATGGAGCTGAGTGGAATTTTGGCCAAGATGCTTACATCAAATCTAACTGTTGACCCTTTTATTTCGACTGTAGTTTTTGGGTCTTTGCTTAAGTTTTATGTGTGCTCAGATTTTACGACTCAAATGGACGTGCTGAGCTTGAGAATTCAGTTAAGTACACAAAAAGGCCTCATTTAACAAGAAATATCGTTTAATTCCGCACATATTTAAATCTAGCTGGACAGCCATAGCAGTGGGAACTATATAGTCGTAGACCTAACCAAATTCTGTGCGAAATCTGATTAAATCTTCAACTATAGTGTCTGAGACACACTCTACTTTAAGTTGGTTTCATTTTAAGTACTCGGTTGCCTTTTAATTACTGAAAATTACAGGGCATGGCACAGACACCGTTATTAATCCCATGCGCTAAGTATAATTAGTCTACAGTTGGGCTTTAACTTTGCCGTTGAATGGAATTTACAGCACATTTTCAATTAGCACAGCGACAGTGACAACAGCACGGCAACAAAGAGCTAATAATGAGTTGACGAATGACAAACATTCATATGACAAATGGGACACAGACGTAAACAAACCACAAAGCTTACCTCAAATATAAACAGACATTTCCATGTACCGCCCATTTCTCATCGTCTTGGTGAGAAACTTTGGCGGAATGTGGAGTATTGTCACAAATTATGGGTATGTCTAGTGGAAAGCATAAATGGAAAGGGAAGTTTTTCGTGCTCAGTGTTGATTTTTCATTTAAGCTAAGCTGTAGGAAGATTAACTGTTTGAGAATCAATCAATCATGGGTACTATGATGACTTGCTTTGAATATAGATATACATTATGGAGGGAAGGAAGCGCGTAGTTGAAGAATCAATCGTTAATGACCATTAAATTAACTTTATAATTGGTTTAAGTGTAGCTATAATTTATACAAATAATTTTCTATTTTTTCTAAAAAGGGAGGGTTGGAAATTCCAACTGGGAAGCGCAACTTACAACAACTATATTTTCTAGATTTTTTTATAGCGCTGTCATGGCTCTTGCACATCAGCTGCATTCAATTTTCCTATGCATGACTTCGCGTACTGCATCCAAGGGTAAAATAGAAAATGAGTTTGCAATTTATAGAGAAATATCTTAATAAAAGCAAGTAAACCATGGACATGTTACGACTTTATACACTATTAGTTACTATACAGTTTAAAGCTTAAAGTGACAAGAGGAGAACATGGCGTATACGTCATATGCTGCCAAATGTTTGGAAATAGACGAAATCTCAGCATTGTACATTTTCGTGTCAGCCATTAGTGCCTGCCTATTTTTTCTGCTCAGTTGTAACAAAGATTTTAAAAGGATGTGGAGGAGGATGTCAAAGCATAAATGGTTAATGTCATTCTTCATTTGTCGGGCGGAAATGGCGAGCAAATGAAGTTTCATGAGAAAAGGAAGTGGAAATTGAAAGCTTGGGCAAATGGACAAGAACGGAATGGAACGGAACAAGTAACTGTCAACGGCCAACTGCTAATCAAGATAAGTTTTTTGGGCAGGAAACTCATAATAGGAAACGTGCAAAAAGTACATAAATATGCATTTGTCAATTTACTAGCACTGGCAAGAGTATAACTCAAAAATCGGCGTACAGTTTAGTCATTTCATCTCCCTCTTTTTCAAATGAGTCCATTTTAATGTAGGTGAGAAAATATGATTGTAGTTTTGGCACAACTCTGTTTTGGTAGCAACTGTTAACAGTTGTGCCAGGGCCGGTGTGCTATGGAATAACATAGTTACACTCATATTTCAATTGTGCCAGTTCTGGCAACAGTTTTGTAAATTAATAACAATAATTTATGCAGCAGCTTCAAGTATAACTACAACTTATAATAAATTCAGCCAAACTTTGCACATACACAACCAGAACTACAATTACAACAACAATATGTTTCATTTGGGAGTCCTTTCATGAGCAACTCTCGTATCCCTTCCGCATTATACATGTAAATTTATAACCAGCCACCCAATCGAGAGCCAACTGTGTGCTGTGTGTGTGTGAGTTAGTTGTTTATGAAAAACACGCCCAGAAGAGGGCGAAAATTGAGCGTTACGAGTTGAGTTTTTTCTTTTCACCAATACGAACACGTAAATCTGGCAGCAGCTGACAAGTGCAGAGTTTCACTAGCAGTGCACTCAAAATTTGCATGGCCAGTTCTCTTGGCCTAGGCCAAGTGTATTGAAATATTAATGCTAATGGCCAGGAGAGAAAAGCTTTTGCTGATTGTATTTGTCTGCAAGCCCAAAAAACCATTTCTTCTCACTGCAATTAGGCAGCACAATAGTATTTCATTTAAGTTTACACTAAAATCAAGTATACGCAATGTGTGGAAAGCAAAAATGGTAGCTACTATTTTATGCCAGTCTGGAAAAGTGGCTCAAATGTGATTGCCACTCAAGTGACACAGCGTCACGTGGCTGCTACGTGCCAAGAACCAACAGAGAAAACATATCCAACTTGTGGTTTAGTAACAGAGTGTCCACTGTATGCGCTCTGCTAAATGGAAAGTCTAGAGAAATAAAAGCAGCAAAGGAAATATCCAGATTGGTGACCCCAAAAACTGTCGCCAAGTCGTAAAGTTAGGATTACTTTGGACTGCCACTGTCACCTGCTCAAATCCTAAAATTTCCAAAAGTTAAAATCCTGCATGAGAGGCATGTTGTTCAAGCGATATTGCATACTTTTATGGGCGGACGCATCAGGTAATTGAATCTTGATGAATTCTCTTTAACTACACACTAAAAATTCAAAAGTCGCTGCTGGCTGGCAGACAACATTTGCATAATTTTACAACTGGCCTGTAAATTTGTCATCAAAAAAAAGAAGAAGAAACTAACACACTGCGGCCTGAGGATGACATCAAACTTTGGCTCGGTAAAAAAGTTTTACCGTGCAAAACCTTTGCCAGCTGTTGTGAATGAAGTCATGTGGAAGACGAAAATGCCGAAAATGCCTGTGACCTGTGACCTGCGACAGCCTCAACGACTGAATGCACCTTGAGAAGGTGTTAAAGTTTTCGCAAAACTTCTCAACATTTTCTCAGTCTTATTTTAATGAGCTTTTTGTGCACAAAACGAGCAGCTGCAATTAAAAACAAAGTTTACATAATTAGCCAAGTCAGAGAGTATTTTCAACGCAGAATTAATCAGACATAGTTTTGAATTTACAAATAGAATTTAGATATGTTTATTGCAATGCTGTCTCAAAGCATAACTCGTTTCTATGCTACAAGTTTTAGAGTTTTAAAATTTATTAAAAAGTACAAGTTTTAGTTTTCACTTCAGTCTAACTTTTGCTGAAGCTTCATGGTCTTTTCAATGCACTAATATGATGCGTAGCTCAACTCAAAGTTTCAAGAATTTTCTAATTAGCTTAGTCTGCTTAACTTATTAGCTGCTGCCACTGCCAATCTAACACAAAGTGATTCTGCTTCAGCTATAATAAAATGCTTTTATTTTGAGTCTTAAAAAAAAAAAAAAGCGGAAATCACATGTAGAAACTTGTTTGTGTGTACCAAGCACCAAAGCAGCATCAGTAATGAACCAGGAGTAGTTTTTAATTACAATTCTCTCTCTTATTCATTATACATTCAAACTGTTTGACCTCGCACATTTTTCTCGGCGTTTTCTCCCTCTTTTACTTAATTAATTTAATTCCTTATTGGTTTTCGCTAAATATATCTCCACGTTGTTTCCCTGCTGCCTGGGTTGTCTTGGGTCTGACTAGCCATTCATACGTTAACTCGTTAACAATTCGTTAGCCAACTTTTGTAAGCCTGGGCAAATTAAAAGGGGTTATCTTAATATTCATTTTATGTGCGAACAGAAAACCAATAAATTTGCATATAAAAGACAGCAAAGAGCGTAAAAAAGCACTATATATACGTTTATATATACATTTTCAATTTAATTAATTCAATTGCAACGCGGCAATCTGCAATGTGCAATTTAAAGCTTCGTTACAAGCAGCTGTATAATTTGTTCTTCTCTTGCCTTAACTACATTTCCTTCGTAAGTTTAAATTCTGTCGCAACTCTGTCATTTACTTTTGGGGTCGCTGTTAAATTGCATTCAAAATATGCAAGCGTTAATTATTCGAGCAATTTATGATGCTATTTTATTTCATTTAAAAAGCAAGCAGAAAGAAATTCAATTTTCTTATAGAGAAATATCTACAAAAATTCATTAAAAATAGCTATAAAGTTAAAGAGTGGAAAGTGACACTCTTTTCGTTCTTTTTATAATTTCTGTAAGTTTTAAAAATGTTTATAAAAAAAGCTAAAATGCCAGCACTGCCTGCAGGTTAAGTCTACAAAATTATTGATATTTTCCTGCAATAAATTATACAAAATGTCATTAACGCCACAGCTTTAATTTATTTAATGTTTAATAATACTAACAATATTAAGTATGCGCTCGGTCTGCCAATATTAACAAACAATGTGAATGTGCGTTCAGCTGTAAAAGTAAATTATATGCGACTATTTATTAAGTGTACCAAATACAAATAGGTTTTAAAAATCCAAAAAGGTTACTCCATGGAATCATTATAGTCCATAACACCCCACAAAGCCACGTAATATAAATCCACAGCTCAGACACATCAATCATAAAGATGGATGTCCATTATGTTCAATCAATTTAACGGTTCACAAGGATACACGTACAATCATGTCTGCTCAATGCACTTGAGTGGAAACTTAATGTTCAGCTTGTATGTCTGTAAATTGATACTCATTGGCCCTATTGATTAATAACTTTAGCCGTGAGTGCCATGTAATTAGTCAGCTAATCAGTGATGCTATCCAATGCATTTCAAAGGGTTATTCAATACCCAAATGATATGCACACGAATGCAATTATCATTTTACATGACAGACCGACAAGCCATTGATTTGAATTCATAAGCTGTATAGAAACTTTTGTTTAAATATTTAGTAGTTAACAGACTAATTGTTGGAATTCCCTGGGAAGCCAAAAAGTAATCAATTAATTGAACCTTTAAAAATGCAAACAAAAGTTGTTTCTTGTAAATTTTTGAACATTTCCAATCAAAGAAAATGGAAAATAGTATTTCTGGGAAACCGTATTAATGCCAGTGAAAATATAAATGAAAAGAAAAATTGAGCAAAGGTCAAAGTTTTGTTTTGTTGGTCAGCAATATGAACTGCTCCTTATTTTCCAACAATACCTTAGGCTCTTTGGGTTCAGACTAAGTAGATTCCCTTTGTTTGAAGACGAACAAATGAATTTGGGGACTAGAAATGAGAAGAATAGTATTCATTGTGTTTTGAGCCTTTCTTCTCATTGCTCATTTCTTTTAGCCAATTACAAGCGACTCTCACTTTGATTGTAACTGATTTGATATTTATCAAAGTTTTGTCCTATCATGCGTATAAATTAATTTGCGATAACCTAAAAGCGAGACCAAGATGAAGAGGGTTTCATTTCATTGCCTTTCGCATTAATTTCACTTTGTATATCCCCAGAAAAAGTCTAACCGGAGGGCGACTTTAAAGGAGGCAGCAAATTGTTGAGCCGAACAAAAAATAGACAAAAAGGGGACACTCTAAAGAATTGCATTCATAAAAGCGACAAAACAGCATTTTTTGTTTCGTTCTAAATTGCATTCAACGACAAAACGCCCATTCAGCAACTTGACACTGGCTGATAAATGGTAAAACAGGGAAATAAGGTGGCAGGAGTAAGTCATAGTTATTTATGTATCTTTCCTCTTTTTTTTTGCATACAGCTGTAGGACATTATCAGGCTTACAGGACTGCGCCTCATTGAAGCGAGAGTATTGGCACAATATGACCAGATAGTAGCAATAACAAGCGACAGTTATGAGTTTCTACGACTCCGAATGAGGTTCAACCTACAGTTTGAACTAATTTGATGCTGCGCTCTTATGTGAGCTCAGCGTAGAAAAAGTGGAAGAGACTGGAATAAAATCTCAGTTGGATTTCGTTCCGTTTGCCCCATTGCATTTAATTTGCTTTTAATGACTTTCAGTTGTGACTTTGGCACATTAAGTTGCCCCTGCAGAAACTATCAACTAACAGAACACTGCGAGGTGACCATTAAATTGCATTGACAGCTCGCGAGCGGACAGGACAATAAAGGTACGGGAAGGTGAAGGAAAATGTATCAATCAATTGTTAGAAAATTCCACTGACTGTGTGGAAAACTATTAGGAAAATTAAGAAATAAGTTTTATTAATCAGCAGAACTTCCTTTTCAAAAACAAGTGCGTGTTAAACTATTTAATGATGAAACGTAGCTAAATTTGGTTCTCTCTTGGAGTATTTCTCAAAATATAATCTAGCATTCATATGATTCTCACATGCAATGCAGTTTGTAAGAATATACAATCTAAACAGAGCTGATTATGAGTAGAAAACACGCATTATAACACATATTAAGTATACGCTGAGTATGCCAACACAGTATATATCATTTATTTGAAGGTTTCGCTAAACAATGTCCGAATTTTATTTACTTTTATAAACCCAAAATTAGTCAATAGGCATTGGCTTTGAATTTGTCATTGTAACCGGGTCAACAACGATTGTATTGCATGTGGGCCCTAATCCTAAAGCTCAACCACCGATTGACCCAAAAATCCTCACACATATTTGCATTTAATCCACTTTTATTTCAGTTGTTGGTACACCCTTTGGGTTGACCCTCAGTTATTATGCAGATTGTGTTGACACACAGCGTCCATTTGCTTGTTGTTTGGTGTATAGGGTTACTAAATATTTAAAGGGGTTCGCACGGGTCGCATTTACCTGCGAGAAATGTAATTCGTGTTCTCCCGGGAAGTGGAATATATACAAATTCAGTTTAATTGGAAAATTACACAAGTTTTGTACACTTTAATGAACATGTGATGTGAATTTTGGTGGAAGTGATATGAGAATGTTTTTTAAATACAAATATTGTAAGCTTTACTTTAGCACTCAATCCGTTTTGTCTATTTTGTATTCTGAATTCTGTGCACTTCCGCTTCCGTTTACAAAGCTTCTCCCACAAAATATAAACTCATATTCCCTTTTTACCACTGACCAAACATTTAGCTGGACTGGAATAACCAACTACAGCATGACTTCTTTACAAACAATGCATCAAATGATTGAATAATTTAACTTTTATTAGTTTTACCTAAATCTACAATTTATGAACAGTTTCCGTTACGGAAAAACTGCTGTTACTAAATGCATTTTTTAATTAAGTATCGATTCGAAGTTTCAAATCACACATCCAGTTGAGGATACACACCCACAGTTTTAGGTAAGAGCAATGGCTCTTTTGTTCATCTGACTGTGTCCTGTGTCCTTCCGATTCGAATGCTAGCAAAACATTTCCGCTTTTGAAATATTGCTTTCATTTCACTTATTTCATTTTTTTTTTTTTTTTTTGTCAAAAATTGTTGTTGTTGTCCAGTTAAAAACCACAGAGAGAGAAAACGTTTCCTGCTCTTGACATTGTTGCTACTCTGAGCTTTAGCCACAATGCTCCACCGAAGGCAGACGATAAATTGTTTGAGCAGCAGATACAAATTATTCATTATGCTTTGAGCAAAAACATAGGAATCAGTCTCTTATTTCTATGAGAGCATTTTTTAAAGCTTACTCTAATAAAGGTAAATATCTGAGCTCTCAATTTAAAGAGCAAAGTTTGGCTGAGCTGATTGTGCCCTAATTTAATATAAGTGATTTTGAAATGGATGTCAATAATTCACGGTGATATCTTCGAAAGTAACTGACAGATTCCTGATTGCGCAACTGTGCTGTAAATGACATTAACTTTCGTTATCGTTCCCTTTTTCTGTCTTTCTCTAAAAATACGCTGACAGGCAGACCGAAATCTCTGGTTTTTCTTGTCTTTTGCTGCAATTGCTCGACCTTTTCTTATCCTTTCTAGCTGTGTTTCCTTGCTTCCTTTTTTTGCCCAAAAATGGAACTGCAAATATGGGAGTTTTGCACTCAGAATTTATGGCAATGGAATTTAAAGTGGGTCTATCATTTTATGCTAAAATATTTCTGATTTAATGTGCACACTCACAGACCATTTGAAATTATGATAAATTAGTATGGTCGTTTCTTGGGAAACCTCTAACACAAATTGATTCCAATTCAACTTTATGCTATTAAATATCTGGCATAGAAATCCCACCGAGTCTTTGACTTAAATACTTCTTGAATATACTTTTGATACCGTTAAGCTTTCTTTGAACAATGCCTGGCTGAAGTATAAAAGATTTGCTTTGTATCCACAAACAATTTAGATTTCATTTTGTGCTTTCACACTTTTATATTCACAACAAATTGTTTTTAAATGAATCTCTAGGCTCTTATTTCGTTGGAAAATTTCATTTATTTTTCTTGTTGAGCCACAAAATTAGCGTAATCAATTTGTAAATTCGTTTCGACCTTACGCATTTCGGTTTGCCATGAAATAAATTCAAATTTAATGGCACCCAAGCCACCATTTCCATTATTTTGTTTCGCAAATTATTGTTCATTTTATTGAGAATTGTAACAAATTTATGTTGGGCACATTTGCATTTCTATTCGGCATAGAAAACAGATTAAATTGTGCTTTCTGGTCATGTCTGGCAGCTGTTAACAAATATTTACTTAGCTCAGCCCCAAAAGACTGTCTGGCGTCTAATTTAATGTCTAGACTCCAGGGGCAATGCAGTCGTAATGATTTTATTGAGGTTTTTTATACAAGTTAAGTATGTTGATTACTCAACAGCCATTTGCTAATAATTGTAGGATTGATTGCTTCTGAGCAGAGTATAAATATGATGTGGGAGTTGAAATGCTGATGTCATCATTGTAAAATATGCTGCTTTGCTCGTTCCACGTGGCGTATGAACTCTTCAACAAAAATCTTAAAAGATTAAATTGCAACAAAAGTTCAGGGAAATTAATTTGAAATCAGCTGGTCACATCACGTAAACACAAAACAACGTGTTGCTTTTGAGACTTTGAAATACCAAAATCGTGTCACGTCCTCCCAACTTCCCCTAGTGTCTAGTGTGTTTCTTAACAACAGAGTTGCTTTGCTTAAAATTTAAAGCCAAGTTGTATGAGCTTGTTTACAGTAAACAGCTAGAATACCCATAAAATAGCTAAAAACGCCACACAACAGTTATAACCGTATATTTTGACGGTGCAGAAGCAATTTCAAAGTCATTAAGAAACCATTGCTTTATTTGATGCTGCTCACATTAAATCTATGTGTGACTCACGACAAAGTCATCATTCATTTCTCTACAAAAGCCAAACACACACGTGCTGCAGCACAAAATGTAGCATACTTTTTGGGGCACGTTCAAGCTGCCAGCGTAAAAATCATTAAAATAAACCAAAAACTCCAAATGTGAATTTTATTTTCCTGCAGATTTTAAAGCCAAACTTTGTATTAAAAAACAAGCTAATTTAAATACTTACTTGAGCACATACTTCAGTAAACAATTCGCTGTTTTGTTAACACAAAATTAACTAAAATTTTGTACAACATTAAATTTGTGGCAACAAAATATTGGACCACGAGAAACCGCAGACAGCAATTATAATTATAACATAAAAGGCAAAAAAGTATACAAGAAATGCGAATAAAAAATGTGTGCCGTTGTCACAACAATAAAAGTCTTGCAATAATAACCACAAAAATGTAACAAACAAAAAAAAATGGGAACAAAAAACGAGAAAAAAAGGTGACACATGTCTGCAAGCTGCTGAATTTGCTAAATTGAAAATTGCAAAACATATTTTTTGTGTCGCGTTTTGAAGTCATTTCCGTTGGCATTATTCAGGTTACTCGCAATGTTTAAAATGTTCTCGTTGCCAGACATTTGTACCAGAAATACAAATTAATATTATGTCAGTAAAGATAAGAGCGACTAGAAAATACTCTACTTAATGCTGTTTTACAGAAACTGTATTGGTTATATACAAAATTAGTTAAACAAACTGAATGTGGCACCTGTTTAGTTTTTAAACCATAAATTCTGATGATTAAATTGGCGTTTATACCCTATAGAAAGACCGTTCGTATTTGTTGCTTTTACTTCAACATAATTTATTTCTGTGCATTGTGTTATGCTAAATGAAATTAAGTTGCCAGGAGCTTTGCCATTGCCCTGCTGACAGTATACTCTGCTCCTTCCGACACTCCTCAAACATCTGACACTTTTGACACTCGACTGACATTTCAGCGTGTTAAGTGTCACTTATCGAAATGTCACACACTCATTTGTTAAACCATTTCCAGCAGTTCTTATTCATAACATTCCTTGAACTTGTTCTCGTCCACAGTTCAAAGTGAGCTCAAATTTAAATCTGTAGCTTCCACATTCTATTGGTTAAATTACAAGTTGTTTGACCGGTCAGTTGTTACACACAAGAAGCGCCAACCTTCTAAGTCCACCGCAAGTGCCATGCCCCCTTACTGGTAGTCACAGCTGAATTGCATTTTGGCTGAAAAGGCAATCGAAATGGGGCGAGAAAGTGCATCCCGATGTGTGCCACTATTCCACTTCCTATGCAAATATGCAAATACGCAGAAAGGCAGCCAAATCAAACGTAAACAAGCACACAGACAGACACACACACATGCACACACTTACACACCATAACAGTAACGCACACAAACATACGTATTTTAACACTGAGTTGAGGGTACAATTTTTTTCCGTTGACCGCAAAATCAACGATTTTTTTCCATTTCCAACGCTTTGTTTTCTTTTCGATTGTTCGCGAATCTGAGTGCCATTTTAGGGAGGCAATATTGCAATTGAAATAAAACGCTTTTGACATGCAGATACCCTGTATAGATTACACACCACAGCAAGTTGGAGAGCAGTAAGTTATCACGAATATGGGCAGTGATTTGAGTTGTATAAAAATGGTATATTTTATTCAAGGTTAATTATTTTTGTTTATGAAAAAAATATATCAACTAAACGAGTAGAAGAATCAGGTACCAAATATTTCGAATCTGACCATTGGACAGACTTTGATTTCTAATCAAGACACAGTCAAAAACGGAAAGTTGAAGAAAACGTTAGAAAAACTCTACCAGGAGTTTATCATTGTTTATCTGAAAATTGGTTTCCGAGTGCTCTTACGATGAATTAACTGAAGCTTGAACAAAACTGGGAAAAAATGTGTATAATTTTATATTAAATGCAGTCATTCTTACTTAAAACATATTGCGAACTCACTTCTTAATCAACTTAATTATGCAATATATTCTAGTCCCATCAATGAATCAGTTTCCACTCAGGAAATATAATTTTTAAAAGCCACCTTGTCAATAATTGACAATCTACAGCGTTTGGCATGAAGTACTCCATTAAATCTACTCCACCTTTAGGCCAAAAAGCTACCATTGGTAACGCTTCTGCTGTGTCAAAAGAACACCTACGGCAATATATGAATTTGAATTTAATTACAGAGTGAAAGAAAGAAAGAAAATGAATAAAGCGCTCAAAGTGATGATAAAAATATTGATGACGCATGTAAATAATCATATTTCTGGGCGGATAATTCAATTCGAACAATTGTTGTCATGGAGATAAACCAAAATCAATGACTTTGTATACAGACAATTTATATTTTTTGATTGAATTGGTTAAGGTCGAGTCCAGCTTGCCTGTTGGTTATTTGGGCAGATTTCGCTTGCCGTGAGGCTTCCTTGATATATTTATATATGTGTGTAAAAATTACATATTTTGCCTCGCAGCATGTTGTAAAAATATACACAAATATAAAGCGAACAATGGCAGCGGTCATGTCAAACGATAACGAATAAAAAAAACTACCAATAATACAATGATGGCATTCAATTGTAACTGAGACAGCCATGCAATTGATTTCTCACATCCCATGCGGCTCTTATATAGTTATGTGCATTCCAGATTTTTTTCGTTAATTGAATTGAAAAGGAAATGAATATTTGATGGTAAAAAACATGCATTAATTCCATTAAAACTGTATGTTTATGAAATATTTATAAAATCTGTAAATATTTCGTTGCTAATGGCATTTATAGCTTTCTTTACAGTGATACATAAGCAGTTATTTACACACAAGTATGCATAAATAAGTCGGAAGTGGAAAAATACTTCCTACACTCGCAGAAATGCAAAACAGCTCCTTCCCCCTTTTATGGCTTAAACGGCAAAGCGATTAGGGGCTTTTCCATTGTTTTACACAATAAAACAGTAGGAAAAAAGTATATATATATTCCCCACGCACACAACGTGGCGTATGCGCAACGTTTCATGCCACTGGGACAGGATCAAGAGGCTATTTAAGGCGTGTGTCTGTGCTTGTGTGTATGTGAGCAAGTTATTAGCATATTCTCGACATGCTGTGCTACTTAATGATGCAGAAATGTTAAAAAGCCATGAATGTAGCCAGCATTCAGAATCCCTGCCAGTTTCAGTCATTGATTTCAGTGACGGTTTCTTTGTAGTTCCCTTTTTTCGTGACACTGCGCTTTGATTTTATCTTATTTGACACACATGATGATGTAACATGCAAGGCAGCTGATTTGGGTAATTAATTCATGCCAAAAACGTGCACATGAAATACAAATTGGTTGGCTTTCATTTCAGCATGACTTTTACAAATCAATTGAATAATACGCTTATTAGACTCAACCTATTGATGCACAAACACAAAAGCTTTTAATCAAAAAAACTGCTGATCAATCGAATACTAATCAGCTACCGATTCTTGAGATTAATTTATGTGCCGTGTGGTAAATGAATTTTCTTGAGTTGAAGCCTAAAGAGGTGCAAATTTCTTAGCTATTTCTAAATATAAACATGGGGTTAACACCACATTTTAATCAACTATTTCCAAGCACAGTGTGCAAGTCAAAAGTTCAGAGGTTATTTGGTTTCAAATACGTGCGCGAGAGCGAAAGCGACAGCAACTCATTATGCTGTAATTCAACAAATGAGCACAAGGTGTTCCCGCATTAAAACTGACACTCAAAATTACTGAGCTAAAAGGATTAAACCATTCAACGAAACCAGCTGTAAATCCCCCAGTCGTGTGTGTGTGTGCGATACACGCGCTAAACACAACCAGGTGACAGGATCTCTCTCATTCCAGAGTACCGAACTTGGCAAAGGGTTTCAACTCGAAAATGAGCGGCAACCGCTTAACGAGCTTCCCGGATTTTTGTGGCTTTAAGCATGGCACAGGATTGTGCACAGAAGGTAACTGTACTCACACAGGTGACTCAACTCAACTCCAGTCAACCCATGTTCTCACCTACTCACCTGGCTCACCTGCTCCACGCTGATTTATGCAAACAACCAACACAAGATGGGCGTAAATTAACGTCTCTGCACCTAAAGGTCTGCTAATGGAAGTGGCAACAAAATTAAATCTCGTATATTTCACATTAGACGTGAAGTAGTCGACTCGTCTTACCAACGCAAAGCATTAATCGTCAGTCCTGGCGACAGGTCACATGTCCTTTGCAATTATGTAGCCAAGTACTTGTATCATGTGTGCGCTTTGTTCGGGTAGGTAATCGTGACAATTTCCTTATAAAATACACGGAAACACAAGCAGGCAACGTGTTGATTTGCCAAAGTATAAACCAGAGTACTAAGTGTCATTTATGCTTTTGAAATTGTACAACAAAAATTGTAAATGAAAGAAATGTTTGTAAGAAAAGTTGTTTAGCAGAGACAGTTAATGTAAAGCTTAAAATTCATTACTTAAATATGGGTTATTTAAACAGATATTTAGGATTGAATTAAGCAATAAGCAGTTGAGAAATCATTCTTGAAAATTCAAGTAAAACTATTTATTTTCATTACAAAATTTACCTTTTACATAATAAGTTTGCTTAAATTAATACAACTTAACAAAGGCGCTGAAATTGGTGTCAACTGCCAGCATCAACAGTTCGTCTTAGAATTATTGTGCCATTGTTTTGTCATTTTGTTTTGAAACTGTCAAACAAACACGTCAGCGTCAGCTGCATAATTTTAGTCGCGTCAACAAAAGAATGCCATTATACTAGTATTTATGCTCGGGCCATAAAGCTGACTGACAGCTGACATTGACAACAAACAGAAAAGAAGTGACACATAGAAAAGCTATGAAAATGCAGTAGAAGAAGTGGAGAATTTTGACCGTCGTGAAAATAAAAGCAGCCACTAAAAAGGCCAATTGGAACGTGCAATTATTTGACTCATATTGTGGACGTGAACGAGCCAGCAGCCAAGGCTAACAAGCTGGAAAGGTCAACGGACAGTGGTAAGAGAGAAAAGAGAGAGAGGGAGAGAGAAAGAGAGAGACACAGAGAGAGGGAGAGTGAGAGCCTTAGAAATACATAACCGACAGTGGGTCATAAAACGAATGAATGCACAACGAGTGAAATTCAAATACAACGTGTTTGAATGAATGCATCAAGAAGTGGCACACTGGGGCGCCGAAAGAGCGGGAAACAGATGGAAAAGAGAGGGAAAAAGAGAGGGAAAGCAGTGGGAAAGTAAATGCGTAAACAGTTGAGTGGGTAAACAAGTGCACAAAGAGCAGCACTCAACTGTTCGGTCGGTCGGTCGGTTGGTCGGTCAAATGTCCTTGGCCTATCCACATCAGTCAGCAGAGGCAGCTGCAGTAACAACCACATAAAATGCATTAACTTGGCCAAAGTAAATCTAGCCTAACTCTGTCATAACAATCAAAACTTGTGCATGAACTTATGCCCCTTCTCGCTGTAATTCAATTGTCTGACAAAAGGGGAAAAAGCAATACGAGTTTATCATTAAATAGAAGCAACTGCAGAGTGCCATAAAAGGGTTTTGGGTAAAGCAAAGCTTATACTTGAGATAAACTCAAGACATATAAATTCTTAGATTTTCTGTTTGGCATGCATGCAACTACTATAAATAACTCATACGCAGCGTATACTTAAGCCACGCGAAATGAAACTAATCTAGCCAAGTGACGCCAAACACATTTGTCTAGGCCACAAATAAAAGCCAACACTTCTCATCCAGCAACCCGCTGAGATTTTCATTTGCAGCCAGCATTCATTCGTTTTTTTTTCGCCCCTTTTTCCAGGCCAAAGAATTCACATTTCAAACACAGCGGGTTGCACAAATCCCTCCACACACAGACACTCATATGATAGCTATGATAAGCATCGAGTCAGTTGACAGGTATAGTAACCCATACACTTCACTCAACTCCCTCACTCTCTCTCTTTATCCGTCTCTGTTTTAGTTTCATTTCCATGTATAGTTTGTTATAGACACTCTAGTGATTTGCTGACCAGTGTTGCAACAGCATAAATTACCATGTAAATTTGAAAATTAATCAGTTGGTGGTCGACAGCGCAGCAGCAAAAGCGACTCGCTGGACAAAGTTTGTTACAGTAACTATTCAGTGTGCTCTATGCAAAGTTACAGCATTCTGAGAACATAATTATCTACGTAATATTCGCTGTCAACTCAAGAAATGTTCAAGCTTAAAGTGTACAAACAGTGACAAAGATGATTTTGAAGTGACTGAGTTGGAAAGGAAAAAGGAATAGGAGCAGTATGGAAAATACTAGGCAGGGAATCTACAGGAATCAGATGCAGTAATTACAGTGTTGATAACAGTATGATAAAAATAATTTCAAGAAGAAAATCTATAAAAAATCTTAAACTTTGTGGGCGCTGTAGCTTTTATAGTGCCAGACAAATAAACACCCATTCATTGACCTGCCCCTTTATAAGAACCCAGCCACGCCTTTCCCCTTTTCTTAAATCGAGTATATTTCTAATAAGTTCTATAAAAATTCCCAGTGTCTAGCCTACATCAAATAAATATTATTTTAATACCCAAGAAATCTGTCTACTTCAATAAGCCAATGGGAAAGAGGCTTTCAACACTTTATGCTGTCTGATTATCTGGGTCAATTGTGTCTCGCCTGTCGTCTGGCTGTCAGCATTTAACTTTAAAGAACTTTTCAAGCCAAAAAAAAAGAGGATAAAATAAGAAATCATTTAACAAACACTTTGAACAGTGCTCGCTATTGTATCGTTATGACGCTTGTGATTGTGACTTAAATGAATGAATGTAAATGCCTCAAGCGGTAGTCAGTTGTGCTGGCAACAGCTTTCTGTTGATTTTTACTGTTTAGACTGTGTTTCCTAGCTATTTAGCCTGCAGCGTTCAGACAATGGTTAAGCATTTCCCACGGTCCTTCCACACTGCTCTGGCCAGACTCTACGTGCTGTATACATTCCTTTATTTAACAAGTTGTCAGGCGACAAGGAGACTGCAGTTGTTAATTCATCTGCTGGGAACTGTATGCACGCATTGTTGCAGTGTATGCACAGGATGTGCACAGCAGCAGCACCGACAGGATATTGCGACATCTGTGTAAATAAACCTTCACAAACTCAGCACACTGGCACACACCCACACACACGTCAATGACTTTTAATTTACCGTGTGGCATAATTATGAACTCAGTCAGGTTGCAACACGTTGACCCAGCAACTTTTCCCCCAAGCAAATCATTTTCCACAACTGATTTTTGTATTTTAATTTACATACACAAATTAAATCTGCAAAAATTGTTGCTGTTTTATGCAAATGTTTTGTTTAATAGCTGCTAACTTGTTTAGCTAATTGGTTCAAATATCGTAGTGTGTGCAACAAGTTGCTGCTCTTAATTATGCACCAAATTGTGAAGTAGTTGCCGTTGTGTGCCTTACAACCATTTCAGTGAAGAGTCTTGAGGACAAGAGCATGGTAAGGCCGCGCCGTGTAAATTAATAAATATCTTTTGAAATGGAGTAAGAATGGGCAAGTATCCATTTCCTTTATTTCCTTTTAGAAATAAAGTATATTTTCTTAGCTTCACACAGTTCCGCTTAAAATAAAGTTTAGCAGCTGATTTACTTTCAAAAGACTTGAAATCCCCAAAATCTATTTCGAGCAAAGATCTGCTGACGCAAACAAAATCCCCGCAAACATGCAAAACTTTATGTTTTGCTGCTTTTCCCAATGGAATTTTCCCCATGCCTTCCCTTCTCTCACTTGGCAATCGGCTGTTTTAGATTTTCGGCCATAGTTTCTGATGGAGACAAGATTTGCACATACCAGTGACAGCACTGCAGCTGTCACCAAATCCTCTGCAATTTCCATTTTGTGCTTAGAAAAGTTTTTGCGGCATTTTCCTTGCATCCTTTTGCTGCAACTGCCAGTGTAAACTGTAAGTCCTTTGTAAATTTACACAGTGACAGTGCTGAGTGAACTTATTTTTATTCAACTTGTATATTTTTTCAGTCAAGTCGAAACTTACTGCAGAGTTGAGGCGTATTTTTCACTAACTGAAAAGCGTATTCATAATCAAAATTCATTGACAATTTCCGTTTCAACTCCCACGTCTTTAACACAAAATTTCTTAGCATGTCTTTTTCCTAAGCTTTGGCAAATTATTTTGGCCATTTGCTTTGTCTTGCACGTAGTTTGCTTATAAAATTGCAGTCAATTTAATTTGGGCATTTATTTTGGGAATTTATTTTACATATTTATGTCTGAGCACGTTCCTGCCTGTCTACACGTTGTTTTCAGTTATTTTTGGGTCCCAAAACGAAGGCATAGGCATTTGCATAAATTACTCAGTTTGCTTCCAGCTTCCCGGTCATCTTTAACTAACTTTAAGACTTTTAAGTAAAAAACATTGACTAACAACTGAACTGAAGTGATTACCATGTGACTGACTTAAACCAATGACGGTCTGACCTCTAGCAAATTGCAATTTTATGCATAGGCCGTATGGCTATAAACGTCGACAATTTCCTCACATGCTCGTTGACCGAAGCAGTGGGATTAGCCTCTTGGCACGTAGAGAAAACTCTGGTGTCGACTTAATGCCAGTTGTGGTTTTTGCACCTTCAATCAAACGTCAATTAACTTGGCTTTAAGTCAGACTCCTGGGACTGTAACTGTGCAGTGTGTGAAGTATGCGTTTGCAGCTACTACAAGACATTGCGCATACGTCAAGTAGAACGCAGACTATTGTCGGATAAATTTATAACATAAAATATCAAAAATGCTGTGAAAATAAATAAATTTAATATTTAATCGCTGCTTAAATTGTATTTTAAATTGCAAAATTTAAATCTATTTAAAAATGAGTTCCAAAATATTGCAAAATACCTTCAACATCCTATCAAATCTTATTACAGCAATAGCTCATTAAAGAGACGCGTCGTTCAGAATGATAATAATATTTACATACAATATAATGGAGTGGAGTGTGGCGTGTGCAACAGTTGGTTTTAATGTATCCTTCCATTCTCCTTCGGATAAAAAATTGACAAGGTTTTTATATGTATTTACATATTATATTTTTTGGCACAACTGACAGCGAACCCGCTTCCGAGTATGTAAATAAGCATTAAATGGAATTTGCGCTACCTTCGATGTACGTGAGTTTCTTCCGGAGGTTGTCAGACCGTTGTCGACTGATGAGATGGAAATTTGCTTACCACTCACTTCAAGTTTTCCCAATCATCGGCACGGAGAAGGGCAATTGATACAACTGCTCTTTTGATCTGCTTAACATTCATTTGCTTCGACAGCTGAGCTCAACTCCAAATTATCATCCCACTTTACTTGCTTAACTTACACTTGAATAAACTTCAACTTTAAGAACGTTCAATAACGAATTGCAATCAAATGTATCTGAAAATCTGTAGTTTCAGTTATTTATGACCGAGTTTATATTCATAATTAACCTTGCAAAAGCAATCAAACTGTTTACAGACACTTGAGAATCTAATGAACTGCAATGTTTTCATAACTCATAGCATTGACAGTCGACGTCTTTGAGTCACCCAAGAGATAAAGAACTATAACGAAATATAAATGCACATTTTTGCAATAAACTCTTATGGGTGCTCTTATTGCAGCTCTAAGGGATTTCTTTTCGTTTTTTTATTTTCTACCGAACAGCTTTTAGTATTCGTTTATAGTCTGACTTATACTTCCATTTTTGATCCTTTTTTGTCAGTTAAGCTGTTGTTTCTCTTGTTGTGACTGCAACCAAAAAGCTTTTAAAAGCCAAAAAAAATTTTTAGTTAGGGTTTTAAAATAACCGATGCGTATACGCAATTTCAGCTAGCTAAATCGGAAAAGAATCAATAAAACTCAAACTGTATGTTAAAATTAATGTTTCTAATCATAAATTAAAGCAAATTATATTTATTTCTTCAATTAAAATCACGTATACGCAAAGCGGACCAGTTTCTTGTTAAAGAAACGGTAGCGAATACGCAATGTGCGAAGGAAAAGTATGCTTTAAGGCACTGTAATTTAATTGTAAGACGTCACCTTAAGCCAAAATCGGGCATACGCACTGTGGGTCAGTTATCGACCTGCGATCGCAGTTGCTCAAAACAAGATTAATGTCGAATTCAACCGCTGCTTGTAAAGCAAGCATAACAGTAAATTTTAACAATGTTGCACGTTGTGCACACTTGCACAAACACACAACATTCAATTAATCAAACAAGAAGGGGTAAAAAATTTAATTATTTATACTCGTACGTCATGTTAACCCCGTGACTGTCGCATAACCGCAAACTGATGGCAGGCAGAAAATGTACTCAATACTCGCTACTCGGCAATGTAAATGAAAGCACTTAAGCGGCAAAATGTGTTTGCAATTTACGCATTAAAAAAGGAAGAAATTGCTGCCGTGTCAGCTGACACGAGTGAAATTAAATGAGGGAAATATTACAGACGTATGAGCATAACTATGAGTATATTACTGAAACAATGTACACCTTAAGGCAAATATAACTCGTACCTGGTTTGCAGCCTTATTTGCATGTAGAACAACGAGTAGTTGCTTTTTGTTAAACAATTGTACGTAATTAAAATGCAATTAGCAAGCAAAACCACTTAATTTAGACTCGCACAAGGTTGAGGAGAGAGAGAAGTTAACACATTCTATTTACGACAATTTATTATGTAAATTTCAATTGCTCAGCCAGATCAAATATTTAAGCTTTGCCTGCTCCTGGCCTGATTGCCCAAATTGTTTTTGTTTTTTTGGCCACGAGCCAGAGCTAAAACAAAAGCAGGTCATGTTGGCACAACTTGTCCTTTGCCTCAATTAAAATTGGTTAGACTAAACTACATTTACCTTTGTTTCCCTCCCAGATAATTTTCAGTTTCTAGTTTGCATCTCTATCTTAAAGCTTCACTTTATTTAAAACAATATTTTCCATGTAAATACCGTAATTGGATTGAGATTGAAGCTAACTTTGCTCGCAGTTCTCAGTTACATTTAAAAGTACTCCAGTTGCTTGTGCTTGTTATAAAAATAAAATAATAAATTATTCTCTGCAGTTTAAATTGAAATTTTTCTGTTATTTCTGTAAGAAATTCCCGAAAGAGTTGGTTGGGAAGCCTCTTGGAAATTTATTAAATTTCACACCTTCAGCGCTTGGTAAACAAAAATGTAATAAATATTCCATAAAATTCCCTAATGCAATTGCACAAACAGCAGCCACAAATGCGGACAACAAACAGCTTTGTTCAAGTTAAATTGTCCGAGCTAAGTATGTACAGTGTTCAGTGTGCACACACATATGGCAAGCACTGTATGCTCCTATGGCATCTCTGGCATTCCCCAGGCTGTCCAAGCACCGAGCCTTGTTTGCCTCTCGAGCGATGATAGTCACGATTTATGACTGTGTCTGCCTGGCGCTGGACACTTATTTATTTTTTATGTTTCGTTCTTTAATAAAATTATTGCAATTGATAACAATTTTAGCTAGAGAGAATCTGCTATGTTTTTATTAAATGAATACTTGAATTACTTACCAATTGTTTAAGTATAAATAATCTAACTGAGCTTCGCCTCATTTGCTTGGCTATCTTTTTTCTCTTTTCCTCTATAGTTCTTTCCTCCATCTTTACTTTGCTCTTGCTTCCAACTAGGAACACCCACAGCTGCTGTCTAACATGATATCCTGTCTGTCGTATCTTGTTGTTGACATCCTGCTCTGTCTTCATCGTAAGCTGCCAGCAGCTGTTTTCCATGGCCAAAAAGAAAATGCCATCGGTAGCCATTTCCTTAGCACTGACTTATACATATATTGACAATGGCGAACGGAAGGCATATAATGCTATCGACTATTCATTTTTTGTGAACTATCGTGCATTAATATCGCCCTTTAAGACTGCTTCCGTATGGCACAGTACAAATTACGTATACGACTATTTAAACAAGCGTTTTAAATACGCTCTGCAATTTTCGATTACAAACTCGCCAACAACACTGAGTGTAAATATGATTTGCCTCACTCTGCTTACTGTTACTGCGGTCATTTTATTGGTTTGCTTTTGCTTTTGCATTTCTTAGCGTTTATTTTGTTTTTTTACTATCCGTCCCTTGACAAACATGGAAATTGCAATGGGCTGGTTGGCATTTAACAGTGTTTGTGCAAGTGTCAGGACTTTTGACATTGGCATCCTTCTAGCGCTGACAGCTGCAAACAGGGCCCAGTACAGTTGGTTGTAAAAGTGCTTGTACTCCGTTTGACATGTCAAGAATGTAAACAATGCAAAATTAAAGTGCTAAACGATTGGGTGTTGTGTTGTTCTAGTCTTTATAAACTTTCTATTGTTTGTTGGAGTCTGGAAAGATATTAAGCACTGTAAACTTTTCTAAATTTTTTGTTTTAAGTAGAAAAGACTGGCACAAGTCTGATATTTTCATAAACTGAGTTGTATTAACTTGTACTTACTACGGCAAACAAAGCCAAACTGTGAAATGTTCTAATCAAAACCCTTCTTCATGTTTTTCAGGTACTTTACGTCAGGTAAAACTTTGGGGAATGCGCGCCAGGAACTTGCGGAAATCCGCTTAAAAACAGCAAAAAGCAAAACAAAGGAAACGATGAAAAAATTTAAAAGAATCGAAATATTAAAAAAAAAATTAAATAGCGCTTGGAGTATACTGAAGTGCCCATGGGATTTACTGAACATAATCCTGGAACTCACGCTTGTGTTTGGAGTTGAACTGGAAATGCGTTGATTACAGACATTTAATTTGTCAGATTGTTTAATAAAGTTTTTTTGCGCTGCAGTTGCATTTCTCATTAGCTAGCATATTTCATTTATTTAAATAGTAAATGCCATTCGCAGCTTACCGCAATCCACAATCCACAGGCCACAGCCCACAGTTCTTATTGTTTTTGTTTTCTACTTTTTTTTTGCACTTTTTGCTGTCAGTAGTTTTACGAGTTGGCTCAGCAGGTGACTAGAAGCATAGCATAAATGACAGCGCTGACAACAACAAAAATGGTCGTGCTGCTCGCTTTTTATTTCATTAAAAACTTGTCACTGAACTGTTGCCGCTGAGTGAATTATAAAATAATTTATGTTAATTAATCTGCTGTGAAAATGTAAGAAAATAATAAATAAATCTCCTACACAATAAGCAGCTATTTCTAATATATATTTATACAAAACAAGCAAGTAAACAATGCAAAGCCAGAGAAAAATGTGAAAAATGTGAAAAATTCAATAAAATACGGAAAAGTGCAAGTTCCTCTGGCTGGCCCTGGCTAAAACTTTTCCCAGCAATATTACTTATACGCTTCACTAAGTTTTGCAGTTTGTTGCATATGCCAACAAAAGTGCCCACACTCGCCCACAGATGGCGCCAGCACAGGCTTTAACCATAGCCACTATAAGATCGAAGGCAATTATGTGAAATTGACCATTTGGTAAACTGCAAGGGGTGTGGTAAGGAGGGAAACGGCTTATGTAAAATGCCGAGAGATAAAGGCTGATGAAAATATGTTCGATATAAAGAGCTAAATCGTACACTCTGCATTGTCTGACGAGCAAAAAATATTCTTTAGCTGCAATTCGATGCAAAGTTTTTAGTGCAATTAAAATCAAAGCCAGTACAGCCGACCCAACAATTAAGTGCTTAAATTGCGCTTTTCAAAAGCGATTTGTGTACATTTAGTTCAACCTCAAATCGAGTAAGGAAATTTAGTGAATTTAAAGAGATTTTATGTAAAAACAAGTAAGAAAGGCTACAGTCGAGCGCGCCGACCCTGTACTCCTTCAAGTGTCAAATAATACTGAGGATTTCAGTTTGTTTAGTTTGAATTTTGGATTTGAGATCTACTGAAAGTTCTGTTCGCTTGGTATTACAGCTGGAATATACAAATTCCCAGTTGAATTTTGTGCGCTGAAGTGGCGAATATAGAAATCCACAGTTAATTAAGGCGAAAGCAACGGAAATTACATGAGCCCAGTTTAAGCAAAATAATTTTGTGCATGTTAATTCAATGTAAATGTTAAATTGAAATAATTTTTGCACTGCGACCTGCTGATCTTTCTGTTTGCCTGGTATTTCGGCAAGATTTACTATTTATTATGGACACTGCAAATCGCAACGGTCAGCGACTGCAATTGGAATGCTAAATAACAGCTCCTGTTAACAGCACATGTTAATGCATAATAACAGAAAATGTTAATGTTCATTAACAGAAAATGTTAATGTTAACTAACAGAAAATGTTAATGTTAACTAACAGAAAATGTTTATGTTAATTAACAGAAAATGTTAATGTTAACTAACAGAAAATGTTATTGTTAACTAACAGAAAATGTTAATGTTAACTAACAGAAAATGTTAATGTTAACTAACATAAAATGTTAATGTTAACTAACAGGAAATGTTAATGTTAAGTAACAGAAATGTTAATGTTAACTAACAGAAAATGTTTATATTAACTAACAGGAAATGTTAATGTTAACTAACATAAAATGTTAATGTTAACTAACAGAAAATGTTAATGCTAAATAACAGCGCATATTTTCAAGCTGCGACCTGCTGATCTTCCTGTTTGCCTGGTATTTCAGCCAGAAATTACTAACGATTTTGGGCACTTCAGATCGCAGCGGTCAAGCAAAAAAAAATCCGCGAATGGCCAAAATCAAAGATTTCCTTGTGTGAAACACCAGGCGATCAGAATCAGCAGCAAGCGACAGACTGTAATTTAAATGCAATTACAGAGAGTGGAGTGCGGGAGCACTTAAACATTTTATAGCATAATTTCGGGCTGCTTTTGAAAATTATATGCGTGTAAAGTCTAAAAGTCAAAACTATGCAACTTTGATATTGAATATTTTGGGACTCAGACGTCAGATTTTCGATTGGTATGACTTTTTGGACTCGGGAGGACTAGGACTATCGATTGGCATCAAAAAATCGCAATCTTAAAATTTGACGATTTTTGACAAAAATGCAAAGGGGTAACACTGCAAAATTTGTCAAAATGGGGTCGAATTTAAAAATTTGAATTTTTGCACGGAATCGATGCTACTAGTTGTCTAGAGTCTAAAAAAGCAACGCGTTTCAAAATATCACTTCATTTGGCTGAGAAATTTTCATTCAAAGTTGAAAATTTGAATTTACTGGTATTCCAATATTCAATACTTGTGGCTTAAACATTATATAGCATACTTTCGGGCGGCGTATGTAATTGATGTGCGTGGGCCGACAAAGCATATCAGTAGCATACTTTCGGGCGGCGTATAAAATTATGTGCGTGGGCCGACAACGCTTATCAGTAGCATACTTTCGGGCGGCTTATGAAAATTATGTGCGTGGGCCGACAACTCTTATATGTGGCTAGTTTAGCCATTTTAAAGCAATTTTAGCTATTTTTCCTTGACTGATTGCTTTGCCCAACAAGTTACTAAGAATATTATAATGTTTTCATAACATAAAGCTTGGAAGAAAGCTTTATTGTTCTGTGTAAAGTCTAAAAGTCCAAACTATGCAACTTTGATACTGAATATTTTGGGACTCAGACCTCAGATTTTCGATTGGTATGACTTTTTGGACTCGGGAGGTCTAGGACTATCGATTGCCATCAAAAAATCGCCAACTTAAAATTTGACGATTTTTGACAAAAATGCAAAGGGGTAACACTGCAAAATTTGTCAAAATGGGGTCGAATTTAAAAATTTGAATTTTTGCACGGAATCGATGCTACTAGTTGTCTAGAGTCTAAAAAAGCAACGCGTTTCAAAATATCACTTCATTTGGCTGAGAAATGATCATTCAAAGTTGAAAATTGGAATTTATTGGTATTCCAAATTTTCAATACTTGTGGCTTAAACAGCAAGAGATCAGCAGAGTGGCTAGTTTAGCCATTTTAAAGCTATTTTAGCTATTTCTCCTTGACTGATTGCTTTTCCCAACAAGTTACTAAGAATATTATAATGTTTTCATAACATAAAGCTTGGAAGAAAGCTTTATTGTTCTGTGTAAAGTCTAAAAGTCCAAGCTATGCAACTTTGATATTGAATATTTTGGGACTCCGACGTCAGATTTTCGATTGGTATGACTTTTTGGACTCGGGAGGTCTAGGACTATCGATTGCCATCAAAAAATCGCCATCTTAAAATTTGACGATTTTTGACAAAAATGCAAAGGGGTAACACTGCAAAATTTGTCAAAATGGGGTCGAATTTAAAAATTTTGAATTTTTGCACGGAATCGATGATACTAGTCGTCGAGAGTCTAAAAAGGCAACGCGTTTCCAAATATCACTTCATTTGGCTGAGAAATGATCATTCAAAGTTGAAAATTGGAATTTATTGGTACTCCAATTTTCAATACTTGTGGCTTACAGATTTTATAGCATAACTTCGGGCGGCAGAGATCTCTGAGCGCAATTAGCGCAGAGAGTAGGAGCCTGCTTGAGCCGAAAATGTTAATTCAATGTTAAGGTTAAATATTACTCTTTTTTAGAGTACGTGGTCCAACAAATAATGAATGAAAATGTTCATTGGAATTTTTTAATTTTTTTTACTTCAGTGAAAGTAATTATTTCCCTTTGTTTGAAATAATTATTGAAACAACATTTTTAATATACGTACTTCAATTTCTGGTTTGACCCGTTTTTGTATGGCATCATATCTAGCAAATTTAATTATAAATTAACATAATAAATGTATGATTTTTTTTATGTTATGCAAATATTGAGCATTAAGTTGCAAACAAACAAATAAATCAACTTGGCACACAATAATTTAACGATTAATTTAATGAAAGTAATACAAATAAATGTAAAAATGTGAATTTATTTGTGTTCAACTCAGCGTATGCGTAATATTTATTGTGTGTCTGAAATTATGAGCCATATTAATTTATGACCTTCACATAATAATGCGACTGCAATCCAAAGTTTTATAAATCAGAGAGGTTTTATGACTTCAACTTGCTTTAACTCTAGTTGGACTTCTTACAGTAAATCGACGACAAGTGTCAAGAGTGGGAGTGTCAAAATGAGAAGTCCATTAACTAATTAAAAGAATTAAAAAGAAAAAATGGTTTCGTATAGACGATGTCTCCATTGAAGCAGTTGTGGACGAGCTGCCAACTTAGAAGAGAAGAAAAAATACTAAAAAGTCAATGGAAAAGTTTAAAAAACTAACGGAGAAGTGTTGGAACTGCTAAAATTGTGATTACTTAGCCGATCTGGCTTATTTACTTTTTATTTTCATTAAAAGCAGCCACTAGACAGTCCACCCTTCCACTCCAACTCCACCTCTACCAGTCTCGTTCTCTGCTCTCGTTTCGTCTTGTGTACACAGGATAAAAGGGTCGAGTGGTTTGGTGGTTTTAACCCAAAAGCCCTGATAAATTGGGTACCAAGCTAAGTAAACATAATTGCAATTTGCAATTTTATAAACTATTTGAAAGCATAATTTAGATTGAATGCATTGAAAAACTCAACCAAAAAATTGATGCACTTTAAGTTTATTCGCTTTTAAATTTAATACTCTCTGACAGGCGACAGCACCGACTACACATGTTGGTTTCACATCTGCTAAATCCGTTTCTTGGAAAATCAAGACAAAAACATTTGCTTCTTACCGGAAGTTAGTTAGAATTTGTTGCACTTGTGTGTTTGTGTGTTTGGAACACACGTGACTTGGTCAAAAACTTAAACGAATCTTTTGCACGAGTAACAACTAACAACTGACAAGCTGTCCATTCAAAAGTTTCGAGCTGCTTAGTTAAAGACACTAATCCAAAGAATTTCGAGTACTCGTTTTTTGCCTTTAGTTTGTTGGAATTTAAACGTACGAAACTTAATGAAATTAAGTTCTTGAGCTTAAATGCCATACATAATCCGTAGACAAGCAAGGCAGACTATCTATTAGCTTTGTAGACCAAACACAAACATGCTGAGAAACAGATAGCGATGGACTCAATTGGTTTTATTAGAAGCAATCCTTGTTGTGGTTTGATTTTGGTCCGTTAAGACATCATACATCAGCCCAATCAAATTAACGCTAATCTCAGGATTTCTTAGCATCAAATTAATTATTTTTGCACTTGTCTTTTGTGGTATGTTTTCATTTGTTATACTTTAGTAGTAATCGGAAACTTAGAGAGGAATTAAAGTAGGAAAAAGTAAAAGTAAATGTAGTAATTTACTTTCGGTTATCATCTATTTTACTTTAATTTTAATTTCAATACTTGCAACGCAATTGCCTTTAAAAAGAGAGTCCTTTTCACTCTTAGTAAACTTGGGTCTCTGCACGATTGGCTGCACAATAAGAATATTATCAAATTTGACACATTTGACAACAATTTGAACACTTCTTCTACTGTCTACACTTTTATGCTCCATTGAGCATAAAACTCAATCAATTATCTTAAGAGACTGACAAAACATTTAAGTTTTCTAATGTCGCACTTCATTGAGGGTCAAAAATCGTTGACAACTTTTTAAACGCACAAATAACAAATCTTTTCAAGTAATTTTAAGTAAAAATGCCGTGATTATTTGACCACACAAGTTCTCGAATTTGAGTCATTAAACACACACATATTAATAAAACATCTTTTAGGAAAAGTTACAACTTCTGTCAAAATTAATCGCGTGTTTTTCTTACCAACTTTAGTTGATTGAAACATTGTATGTAAGTGTTTTGTTTATTTGAAATTTCCACATTTGGTTGAATCAGTTTTACGGTCAGCAAGCTCAGAGACACAGCTGACATATCTGCTTTGTGTGTTTCATTTAATAGCGTTGGCTGCCATAAAAACCGAGCGTAGTTGAAACTTTCGCTAAAGTTAAATGTTTCCTTTCAGGCAACAAATTGCTTTAAATTTTGAGCAGAAAGTTTATAAGTGCCCTCATAAAAGTTGGTACTGCGACTAGCCAAAAGTCGACAGCATCTACAGCTAACAGTTTCAACTATTTATTTGATACAAGGCCAGTTACAAGCATACATAACTCATACGCCATGTGGCACAGTTACTTTCAAACTACATTACTATTATCTTGTTCTTTTAGCATCACTTACATTGTTTGCGCGTAAAATAGACTGTAAGGTAGTGTCTCTAAAGAAACTGTATACATTTTATTTGACATTAAATATTTAACTAATAAAAACTCTTCAGATGCAGACCGAAGTCGCTGTTATTGATACGCCACCTTTAAAAAGGCCTTTTTAATTAGACACTAAAGTATCTAAAAGTTCAGGCAATGAGTCGTCTTATTTTGAGTGCGTGACTTTGAATGAGAGCAGGTACTTGAACTAGGAATGTGCCAACTGTCACATATCATATACATTTATACAAAGTCGTATTAACTGAAGTGTCATTTGGCATTACCAGGTGTTAAAGTGTCGCGTTATTTATTTGCCACCTCTTAGAAGTGGGCCTTGAGTCGAGTGTCTTTCAGTGTCAAGGACTTTGGTGAAAGGCATTGTATTACAGTTGATGGCACATATTAATTGCAATTTAACTAGACGCCCAGTTTATGCACATTTAATTATAAATTATACTCCACATAATTAAATGGAATTTGCTGCTTTAATAATCACTAAAATCTTCTTAATATTAGATACGATAATAGGCTTTAATTGAAATTGACACGAGGACTGTTTGTTTTCCTTTAGGAATTTGGGTATTTAATATTTCAATAGCAGATTTTGATTCAGCTACATAAGTGCACTGCTAGTTTAATCATTATATCAGTAATCAGTAGGGAATAAAGCTTAAGTTGTTGTAAATTGATATAATTTTGGCCATTTTTGGCCACTTTGTTTGGCAGTTCATTTGCCATACTCCATTCCAGTTTATTCTTGGCCAAATAAAGAGCCAAATTTAATGAGCCTACATTGTTGTTGTGTTTCATTTTTACTTCACCTCAAAATATTCTTACTTGTTTATTTTGACATAATTCGTGTGGTTTTTATGCCGCAATCAAATTTGATGCCTTGGCTTTTAACATTCACCTACAACACTGTAAGCTCGTGCATCGTGGGAAATAAGAAAACCATTTCTCATTTACCAACCGGAAATGGAAAAGCAATGGACTTTTCTCTCCCTCTGAAAAAAGCGGAAATTTAAAAACCTGCAAATGGACTTGAATAAAAGAAAGCTAATCAAATTTTGAAATCAAGTTTATAATATTATCATTAAACACAGTGGGACAAAGTTATTAAATTTTGCTAGAATAGCATCACTGTGCACAGCATCGCATTAAGCCTGTCTACTTCAACCTACTGAGATAAATTCCAAGTATCTGCCACAAAGAGTCTCCTAGTCATCATCATATTATGCTCAATGTTCAAGTTCAACACAGCAAATGGTCAATTTCAAGTATTGAAGACGAGAAACTATGATATTGAATTTAAGATGATGTTCGGGAAACAAGAAATAAATTTTAATATGACAGCAGATGTCTGGCTACCCGTTTGTTATGCCAATCAATACAATTATAGAGTATATAGTAGACCGAGCATGCTCGTTCAAGGAGCAAAGCATAACCGGAAGCATTGAATTATTAATGATAATGGCTGGAGTGGAACATTTACTGATTGTGTTCAAGTTTCGATCGAAATGTGGCAAACTTTGCAAAATTGTAGCAAATGTACTACAAAATGCAAAATAACCATTCACAAATTGTGCA
Organism: Drosophila dunni; assembly: GCA_018152125.1. Lineage (NCBI taxonomy): Eukaryota > Metazoa > Arthropoda > Insecta > Diptera > Drosophilidae > Drosophila > Drosophila dunni. The sequence goes on from JAECXC010000906.1 coordinate 269,393, forward strand.
TGGAAAAGTTTTGCGTTGTTTCCCAAACAATTTTCAATGCACTACAAAATGCAAAGCAATGCCAAAGTTTTCAGAGCTGCTGAGTCATAAAGAATGAGCGGAAACTTCAATTTAAGTATATGTATAATAAAGTATAAATCTTTAAAGTATAACGAATCTCGTATACTCCATAAAATGTATTCCTTTTTGAGCAAAAGATGATTTATAAAGAAAGTTCTCAATATGTTGCAAATACTATAGCATACTTACTTGGGCAAACTGCACTGGGCGCTTGGAACACGATAAAAACGTTGCTGCTCAATATTTTATAAGTTATTCAAAAGCCATCTACAGCTGCTGCTGTTGTCGATGCTAAAAATTTACATAATTTTACAACTGGTCGGCAAATATGTCATCAAAAAAAAATAACTAGCAACAGCTGCGACACTAAAGTTTTGTGTTTTCTTAACTCACAAAAAACCTTTCACTCAACGCTGTACAACTGCAGATGTATCAGCCTTTGAAACGTGTTTTAGTTTAATGAAACTTTTCTAAAATGATGTACATACTTTTTGTGTATGTATTCCAAAAAAATGTGTGTTATAAGCTGCTTGAAATAAGTATAACACTCACTTTAAAATCAACTGAAATTTGTAAAATTGGAGACTCAAATCAACTCGGCAAATGTAATCCAATAAATAAGACAAAAAATGGGTACGAAGGCTCGTAAAAATTGATTCGCTGTGGACACTGCAACCGTCGCATTGCAATTGAATTAATTATTTTTTAAATTTTTATTTTTTTCCTCAGTGTTCTCTTCTGTCTCACTTGTATGCAAATTTATTGGTTTTCGGCAGCTGTGAGAAAAAAATTCTTCGTTACCCATTGAAAATCGCATTAATTGCTTAAGCAAATGAACTAACGAAGCTCTCTCGCTCTCCCTCTCTCTCTCTCTCTCTCTCTCTCTCTCTCTCTCTTTCTCTCACTTTCTCACTAGTGAATTTGAATTTCTGCCGCAAATCATGTCGTTAATTCAGATATTCCTTAATAAGAAATCCAATTTATTTGCCAACATAAATTGTGCATAATAAAACTTATTTATTTCCTCAGTTCAAATATCACAATCATCAATTAATAATAAGTATTCTCTGGCCAAATTAACCCACAGGCAACAAACGATTTAGAGATTGTTTTGCATTTTGCAGACTCAACCACACAATAAATAAATATCTCTATTATACAAATAAATCATGTCAAGCCCCTTGGCTATCAAATAAGTGGGCGTAACCGTAGACACTTCGGTATTGTAGTTGATATGTTAACCAAGTGTGAGATTTATTATCAATAGTTTAATTGAAACTGGAATGGGCAGTAAATAAACTGTGTAGCGTTGGCAGTGTTGTACTTTTAGCTAACACACCAATTCCTGTAAATTAAGTGTAAATTATTAATATGAAGTCTACAATTTAATTTAGCCGAATTGTAGCCAAATCCCTGTTGCCCACACATTTCTGACATGTTCAAAAGGTTCACACCGGACAATAGGGAAATGCACACTTAACTTGGAGTTCAAATTGAGCTGGAACTTGATCCGGACCATGATTTTTGCGGCCTAATGTGGCATTAAGTTTGACTTTGACATTGCCGCTGGCATTCAAGGGATCAATTTGTGTGTAGGCTCAACTAATATGTGTGTGAGTGGCTGTCTCCTCCTCTATGTGTTGGCCATAATCTCAAAGTCAGCACAGAGAATGGCCGAAACAAGCTCTCACACATGTTTGCATTTAATCCACTTTTATTGCAGCCTTTTGGGGTGCGTTGACCCTCAGTTATTATGCTGATTGTGTTGACACACGGCGTTGCTTGTTTGTGTTTGTGTTGGTGTTTGTGTGTCGAGAGCTGGTTACTAAATATTTAAAGCACCCTCAGGTGGTTTTTACCTTGGACCACCTGCAAGGCTAAGCCAAATACATAAAAATTCAATTTGATTTCAAGTTTTTTGGCTTACTTCATCGACCAGCACGTGTTCATTCAAATTGGTGGTGTCAATTTAGCTATTTTATAGCAGGCTTGGCTTTTCTAGCTATTTTATCGTAGCCTTCCGTCAGTTTTCATAAGAAATTCCAACAGCACTGATTTAAATCCAAGCCAAATTCAATTTGAGCTGTCAGAAACTCTAATGATGCAGGTCGAAGTAAAATTTGTGTGAATTTTCCACAAGTTTTCAACACTTTCAATGCGTCTCTGAAGTGTTGCATATATATTTTAATTTATTCAATTGAATACCTCAAAAGTTAAGACATTTCAACTGTCAGGCCAAGTGAAAGCTAAAGTAATATTGTTAACTTTTTCGGCAGAAAAATGAACCTTTCACTTAATGTTGGGGAGCGGAGGGAAAAGCCACAATTTCATTGGCTTTTCCTGTCTTTTGTTGTTAGTCATTCACTGTGACCTTTTTGCACTATTGTTGGGCAAAAATGTCTCAATTGCAGCCACAAAGAAGTTGCAGACAGAAAAAGGTCCTGTTTTTGTTAATTTCAAAAGATGACATGCACAATAAAAGGTCCTTGTGACTACTTCACTTAACTTAAGGAGAAACAACTGATTTAAACTTGTATAAAAATTTATGGCACTTTAAGTTAAGTTAAAACTTTAAAACTGAAATCAAAGGAAGAGGTAATGAAACTAAAGTGTTTTGCTTCTTCCCTACTGGAAAGTCCCCTACTGGTCCCCTCATACAAATCAGCAACTGATTTTTAGTTTTGCATTGCAAAAGTCACGGCAACAAGCACAAACACCGTAGATCAATCTGTCGCAGAACTTGCAAATGCCATGTAACGTATGTACTTATTTCCAGCAAATATTTTCCGCTCTTCCGCTTTTCTATGGCAATGTGAAGCATGTGTTTTCCTTTGCGCTGCTTGCCACTTTTCGATGGGAAAAGTGATTGCAAAAGTAAGTACTCGTACACGTCGATAAATGCATATATATATGCATAAACCTCCAGGGCTTATATAGTGTATGTATAAACATATATATTTATACAGCTACATTTATGATGATACATATTTGTGAAGCTATAGAAATGTATTTTGCAGAGTTTAAAGCTTTGAAAACATTTTAATTGCCAAAGCATATCTTAACTAAAATTGTTTGACTTTGATTTTAATAAAATTCTATTTTAAATTTATGTCCAAGGCTTATGTTCTGGTTCAAAATTTAAACTGAAGACAGAGACACATTTATTTATTTTTTCTATAAAGGTAAATATTTCCACTCTGCAAAACTTAAGGCTAGTAAAAAATTCTTGGCATATGTGTTAAATTGTGCCAAAGTTATTAAACTTTACTCAGCTTTTTCACATTTTTACCTAAAAGGCTTTAAAAATTCATTGCAACTTGAGCATTTAAAATATATATCAGAATATTTAATAGCTCTGTTTCAAGCCAATACACATAATGGCCCGGAGTAAGGACTCTCGACTCTCACGTGCCTTCAAACTTGACATTAATTAGATTAAGCTGAGTTGTAACTCGAGTTTAACCCATTTCAGCCCTTTTTCGGGGCACTCAGCACACGTGTTAGCCACAGACTTTGGGTTTGGGCACATTAACGCTTAGCTCAAATTTGCATAATTAAAAGGGTCGACAAACAACTAAAAACATTGGCCAAATGTTCAGCCAAACGATGCCAAATTTAACAGCAGACACTCGAAAGCTAAAACTATATGTTAGCACAACTAAACAGATTCATTTGGGTCAGTTCGGGTGATTTTTTTGCCATCTTCTTTATGGTTTTCTGGATGAATGTACAAATTGTTTTCTAGTTTGCCTTATGGTGTGTGCAACAGCAGGTAAATTATTTTTTTCATTTACCATTTTTCGACCACAGGAGAGAGACAAACAAATGAAAATATATGAAATAAACTGACCGTCGTTAGTGGCGCATAAATTGTTGGTATCAACACTTCAAACCTCTTTGACCACATCATGCTTTGGGCAACATATGGGCCATGCGAGACGAGTGGCACTTTGTGGGTTAACCCATAACGCAAATGTTATTTTAGACCACTTTGCAGACAAAAGCGATGTGTTTGCACCACTCGATTGCTACACAAAAGAAAATCTACCTTAATTTTAACAAATTATTTAATGTATAGCTTTGGTACTCTGATGTGGATATTTATTTATGAATGCGGCATAGTTCTGCTTCTTTATGATACGACATGACAGAGTTTTTCCATTGCCCTCATACGAATTTTAGTTAATATTCCTCACACACAGTGGAGAGGGAGTGAAAGGTGCAGATACACAGTGGGGCGTATGCGTAATGTGCTTTTATGTTGCCTGAGTATGGGTGGCTTTGACAGTTATTAGCATATTCTTGACATGCTGTGCTACTTAATGATGTAGAAATGTAAAAAAGGCCATGGCTAAAGCCAAAATCCAGAATCCCAGCTAGATTCATTTTATTGATTATGCGTATGTCGCGCATCTCAGGACTCTCAGCATGTGTAGCATCGAGGGGCTTATTCCGAATTTTTATATCGTGACGCTGCGATTTGATTTTATCTGATTTCCTTGACGCCAAACTGTGTGCACATCGCAGTTATATTTAGTAATTTATTCATATCAAAAACGTGCATAGAAACAAAACCGCAAGCATAACAAACCAGCAATTGCGTTCCTTTTTTTCGACTTATATACGCCATTTGAACGTGTCGGTAGATAGTTTTTATTTTGCTTTCATTTTAGTTTGAAAAGGAAACCATTTAACTCACGTTGGTAGCAGCACAAAGAGATCCAATCACGTTCCTTCATCTGATGTCAGCCCGGTTTCCATACAAAAATACTACGATTTGCTAGCTAGAAACAAAAGGCAAAAATCAACTCACATAAATCAGCACTTTAACTAATCTGTGTTAATCAATACAGTAGATTATAATTTAGTTTAAGATAAGTTAAATGCGTTTAATTAGCATTAAATTGTTTATTTTTAGCGTCCTTTAAGTTTTAGCAACATTTCGCACACTCAGTAGCTGCCTTAGCTTAACCAAGCATTTGGCCAGATTTCTCTCAAGCAGCAGAGTGGCGCAGTGGAAGCGTGCTGGGCCCATAACCCAGAGGTCCGAGGATCGAAACCTTGCTCTGCTAACAACATCAGAAAATGTAGAATTGGTTACATTTACTTTTTTTTAATTCTTTTTAAAAATATAAAAGTGATAAACACTTTTATAAAGGCAATAGTTAAATGAAAAACACAGATAACTCGTTTTGCATAGCTTGTCAGATTTATAAGCCAAATAAAAAAAAATACACTTCAAATGTAGTAAGAAATAATAGTTTTCATTTAAACAAATAAAAATATTTTTCACACACTGTGGCTCTGGAAAATTCCACACAGTAATCTTTTAGCGCTTTGACTTTTCATTTTTATGGTCCACATACATTTTTTTTTTTTTTGTTATTCAAGCCCTCACTATTATTTATTTGTGTACAATAACAAATCACCCGAAGCCGCGAATAAAATGTGTTACACCCTCGGGTAGCCATACAAATATTTTTAGTTACGTTTTTATGGCTTTTCGTCACAAAAAAAATCATTTTACACTTTCGCTGCCGATAATAAATTTGATATATGACTTTAGGTGACTTTCCACCTGTGTATCAAAATTCCCTAAAACTAGAGGAGAAACATATCGATAGAAAAAAAAAAATAAATTCAAGTAAATGATGGATTGACAAAGATTTAAGGCATCAGTTTACAAAACTTACACTTTTAAGATGAACTAACAGAAACATTCACCGATTTTCATGTATCAAGTACGATTAAGACTAATTTTCCCTAATTTGAGCAACAATTATTGACCTGTCAAAAATTACCAAAAATATGATGAGACTATTTCCGAATCCGGCTGATTAGCCAAACTATCCACGCACTGGCGTATTTCAAGTACATCGTCGGGATAAACACGACAGCAGCCTCCAACGATGCAGGCGCCTTGCTGTATCCAGTCCGGCACAAAGGGAGCCACTTTGATGCCATTACCCGTCCACTCGCCACGTTCGCTATCGTAGATTTCTCCACGATTGCTATACACCACTAGTGGAATGCGCTCGTCACGCGGTGCGATGGCCAGCAGTGACTTGAAGAGTGGCGTCACAAAGCTAGGATTCACACAGTTAACACCAATGCCCAGCAGACGATCTTGCGCCTTGTGCTTTACAACCAGACGCCAAACAGCCATAGCCGCCTCAGCAAATGGTTCGCCGTGCGCCACACTAGTCTCATCCTGGCAAAGGCAACATTATTAGACATATTTGGGATCCAATCTTCATTGTACTTACCTTGCACTGAAAGGACACCCAGAACTTGGTGCGTGGATACTTTGTGAGTATCAGTTCGGTCACCGCCAAGGCCTCCAGCTGGCAGGGTAGTGTCTCAACGGCCAAACCATCGGCGCCAGCTTCCAGGCACGTCTGAATGCGTGTGGCATGCCACTTCTGCAGCTCTCCAGCTGTCACCAGATTGGCATAGCTGCCCGTATACTCGGAGCCATCGTGTAAGTGCGCACCATACGGACCAATCGAGGCCATTACCCAAGGCATCGTGGGACCAATGTTGCTATTGAGCGCTGACGTTTCAGCCAAGTACTGTGACCGCGCCTGGCGAGCAAGCACAACGCTCTTGCCAATCAATGCGATGCTCTCCTCTCGCGTCTTGCCCAAATGCTTCATAAATCCCTCCACACTAGACTGATAGGTATTGCTCAGTATAATATCAGCTCCTTTGCGTAAAAAGTCCAAATGCGTTTGGATCACAGCTGTCTCGTGTGTGTCGTCGAAGCGAGAACCCCACAGCGGATCTCCATCGACCTGCTCGGTGACGTTGCGGGCCAGTTGACTTGAGAAGCCGCCACATTTGACCAGCACACGCCGCTTCTCTCTAACCTGGTTGCCCGTGAACGTTTGAAACATTGTCACTACCTTCCAGGTAAACGGTTAAAATAACTGCAATAATTTTAAAAAGTGTTACTAATCGATTTGGCCATTATTAATTTGGTTTGGAAAACATTACTTACATGAGATTGTGAGTTTTTGTTGCTTTCCTTTTGTTGTTTTCTTCTATGCTTGCCTTTTCATTTATCGACGCTGGCAACTGTTCTTCACACTTACATAAATATATTTAAATATACTATACACATATATATATTGTTCTTTATCTGTCTTGCTTGCACACATTCTTTCGTGTGAGAGAAAATTGAAAATGAACTGACGCGCGTCTGTTGCGCGACTTGTTTAAATTATTAAACAAACAGCTGATGTAAAGGTTGCCAGACTGCTTTGCGTCTCGTTGGCGGTATGTTTCGTTCAAATTACAAAATAAAAGCCAAAGGAGAATATGTACCGTTGGTCGTCAAGAAAAATTGGGGTGGCTATAATATTGGTTTTTTAATCAGAGTTGCTTAACAGCTATTATTTAATATATTGCAAAAAAAAAAAAATAAATTATGCGGTTAAAGCTGAGTAGTCCTTAAACTAAACTAAGTTTCATTTAAAATTAATGATACCGCTTTTTCTCTTTTACTTACACACGCTCTTTCGAACAGCTGTTTTCTGTTTACCGTCTTGTTTACACGCTTGCCGCACTCGCGGTCAAGATAAGCATACCACCAACTTTGACAGTGAAGGCGAAAATAAGTTGCACAGCAGACAAGTGTCATTGTGGGAGAAACAAGTTTATTCGCCGAGAATAAAATATAATAGGTATATATAATGCATATATATTTGAATACATATGAATAATTTATATGTAGGCGATAATAATACATATTCATAAAGAAATTGAGTACGAATTTTATTTAAATAATTGTGGCTATATTTAAAAGCCTTTTTTGTTGGTATACAATAGTTTTTGTATTTTTTTTTTTTTACTTTGTTGCTTCTCTTTAATTGATCAGTTTTGTGTGTTAAAGGATTATAATCACATATATGTTTATAACTGTATGTAGGTGTATTGTTAATATATATAAATAATTATGCATACTATAAATTGAAAATGCCATAAACAATAGTAAATCAAAACTTTGGTCAACTTAAGCATTGTATAAATTCTAAATTCATTTTTGCAAATCAATTCAATGTTTTTTTTTTCTTTTTTCTCACTAAATAACAGTTTGTATATAGTAGATATATATCAGTAGTTTATTGGTTAATAATAGTAATTATTATTTATATGTTGCAGCTGCAATTTAACTGATTTCGAGCTCTGGTTTGGAATAAAAGGATAAGCAGAGAAATACTTGGCTCAAAAAATACATTATCAATATTGGCTATAAGTGTGTTATGTAGTTTAGTGTAACTACTGTGTACTTAGCTCTATTTTTGTAGCTTTTTAGCTATATTTTAGCTGGTTGCGTGCTTGGAAGTTCATTGAGTGTGTGTCTTTGTGTTTGTGTGTGTGTCTGTGGCGGCGGCTAACTGTAATGAGGGCAAAATGCAATGATAAAGTACAAAACGGAAACGGAAATGAAAATCAAAGAGATTAAGTATAAAATACTGAGAGACAACAAAAATAATTCCAAACATTTTCCACGTTAAAAAAGCCGTGTTCAGTCTCAGTCCAAGTATTTCTGGTTACAAATATACGACTGCCCCGCCCTCTGCCCACCGCCCCCACCCTAGGAAAATAGATTATTCCGCCGCTTGAGCGAGCCAAACTTCTTTTCCGCCTCCAGCAGCATCTTCTCCTTGCGCACCACCTCGAAGGGAATCGTCTTTGACATGCGATCGATTTCCTGATCCGACGGGAAATCCTCGAAACTCATGTTGCTAAAACCCGTTTTAGCCGAGTTCTGTATGGTATTCGATTGGAAGTTTCGACTGCTGCCAGCCACACGTCGTCCTTCCTGGTTCTCATCCTGTGCCATGGCCACCACAGCGTTCACATCGTCATCGTCATCATCCTGGGACTGATACTGCAGACGCTGATGCTTCTGTTTGCTGCCCGAGCTGAGGGAGGAGGTGGAGCCGAGGGCAGCGGCGCTGACCTTTTTGTACGCATGGCCCTTGACCTTTTGGGTTAATTTCGCTGGCAGCGCTCTCACAACCAAATGGGATTTCTCCTTCTTTGGTTTGACGGCACTGCTGGCGGTGGTGTTCGTGTTGGCGGTGCTGCTGTCTGGACTGTGGTTGTGGCCACCACGCAGCACCACCGGCTCCTCCTCGTCGTCGGGCGTAAAGTCTGAGCAGCGATCTTGGGAGATTTGCACAAAACCATTATCGGCTATGGGTAGCAGAGGTTTTAAGCCCGACACGCCCACACCCACGCTCACCGCTGAGGAGACAAGGGGTTGGGTTGGTGGTGGTGCCGTGGCGGGTACATTGATACAGGCACTGGAGCTGCTGGAGGGCACATGCACATAGACACTGCTGCTGCTGCTGCTGCTCACGCCTCGCATGGCAAGCGGATGTGGGTGCGGATGTGCAAGCGGATGTGACTGCGGATTTGTTGGCTCGGGTGTTTTATTAATTATAATCGAGTGATTAATTGTCACCACGTTGGCGGCAGGATTAATCACTTTATTAATATTAATATTATTATTGTTATTATTATTGTTTTTGCTATTGTTGTTGTTGTTGTTGTTGTTCTGGTGGTGGTTGTGCTGGTGCAGCTTGGTCTGGACCTGATCGGGCGTTACGACAACACATTTGCGAATTACCTGTGGAAACGGCTCCGAGCCAAAGAGATCCCTCTGACTGCTCTCCTCCTCCTCTTCCTGCTGCGCCTGTTCCCGCTTCTCCTCTTGCACCTGCGGCGTCTCCACAAAAGGATTAAAAATGGGCTCATTGAACTCGTCCAACTGCTCGACTGCCACGACCTGTGGCTGTGCTGGAAAATTGGCAAAATTTGCCGCCTGACTGACGGGCGTTAGTGGTGCTCCCTTCAGCGGCGTCGATGTCCACATTTCGGGCTCAGTTGATCGTGTTTTGGGCTGCGTTGGCTTTGGTTTAGGGGCACGTTTAGCTGGCTTAACCGCGGGCAGCTTAAATGGCGCCATGGCAAACACATCCAGCTCTGGCTGCTCCACTTCTTCCTCCCGCTGCTGATCCAAAGTGGGAGCTGATTCTGTGCTGCTTTTGCTCTCACCCGAACCGTAGTCCAGTTCATCGTCCAGCAAAAGCGGACGATCTCCAAACTTGTGCAATAAATCACTGGAGGTGGGACTCAGTTCATCATTGGCGGCACTCAAGCCAGTGCCCACTGTACAGGCATCACTACCAACAGCACCGCCAACAGCTGCAGCAGCAGCTGCAGCCACAGCCGCACTGCGATCCTTTTTACGCATACGCACCTTGACCACTACACGACTGCGCACATCGTCCTCATGGGTGGTGACACTCTCGCACTCCGCGTGGTACGCCGAGGAGCTGCAGGTCTTGACGCTCTCACTAATGCCATCCATGTCCATGGGCACCGGACGACGCAGCTTGGTCTGAGTCGCGCGCGGGTTCTCATCGAAGAGATCATCGTCCTCGGCACGCAAATCGCTCGCCGAACCTATCGAATCCGCATCGTCGTCGGACTTGCTGTCTGCTGCTGTGGCCGATGCTGCCGCCTGCTGTGCTGCCGCTGCCTGCGCCGCTTGAGCTGCGACCGCTGCAGCCATTATATTCAGCTGCTGCGCTGCCTGCTGGGCGGAGGACGAAGGACGCTTTGTGGTCGCCGTTTGGCGCAGTTTCTTGACAATGGGCAGATGCGTGGTCTTGTCCACTTTGTGGTACGCCACTTGCTGTATTTTATGTATGGTATCGGGTATATTATTCGTCACGATCTGCTTGAATATGGCTGCCTTCTTGACACCGCCATCGTCGCTGTCCTGCTGAAAGAACTCCGAGTCCGAGTCATCGGATGTAGGTTGATCATTGCTGCGCAGTTTCTCGTATTTGTTGCGATCCTCCAGCGGCAGCTTTACATAGCCAGATGCCACATCTGTCGAGTGTCCAGCGAGTGCACTATCCGTATCCGTTATTAGTCTGCCAATCAGCGACGTCTTGTCCTCCTCCAGTGTGGGGGATAGCAGCCACTTGGATGAACTGGACGACACTGCATTCGCGGATCCCGTTACGCTGGGCGTTACGCCGCCGGAGGAGCAGCTCACGATGAATTTCGCTGTGGATGAGATCAAGTACTTTTATGCAGTAAGGTAATGAGATTACGAATTATTATGGACGCTAAGGGATGAATAGATGTTAGCAGAAGCATCACTTTAACTAACTAAATGATTAGGTTTAGATTTCTGTGATAAGGTTTTTATAGGTTTTATGCGTATATGTATATGTGTGTGAGAGTGTTTGTGTGATATCTGCAGACTTGAAGAGGCTGAAAAGCAGCTGCCCGACATTCTTGGCGGATAGCTTATCAATGATTTGTGGACACAATTTTTATAAGACTATGCACAAACAATTGTTAAGGGTTAATTCATTTGTTAAACAAAAATCATTAATTTATAAATGGAAATTTATGTAGACACATATTTTTTAAAAAGTTAAACAATTTTAACCTCAATATGTCTTTGCATAGTCTTTGTGTTAGTAGAAGTTAAACTGTTTTCCCAATGTTTATTTAAAGTTTTGTGTACTTTAAATGTTAGTTAAATTAAGTTTATAGTTTACAATTTGCTTGTGATTGGTTTTTCTTTTATTGCAATTGAAATCGGTTTTAAAACGCTTCTGCCTTAACTATCATACATATATATTTATATATATTTCTTCAATTAAACTTAAAATAAAACACTTTGCATTGCTGGCTCTGTAACTTGTCCATAAAAATATATTACATATACCTATGTGTGTGTATATATATTTATAAATATATATCTTTATCTGCCATCTGATAGTTGCATTTGCATTAGCTCATTACGTGTTTGGATCTCTCATTACCTGACTTTTTTATATGTGTTTTTGCTTTTTATTGCGCTTCTTCTTTTGTTTACTAAAACTAGAATTTTGCTCTTTGGAATAATACTTGAAATTGTTTATAATTTGTTCATTTTATGTACAGATATTAACATGATTCATTTGTTATAGCTAGTTGAACATTTTAATTGTTGCTGTGTGGTCTTTGTTAAGGAACTGACACCAAATCGAAGAAGTTTTCGCAATTTATACTTCGATTTGGCAAACGAACTAATTTCAATATTTGTTAAGGTTTTTTTATGTATTGTCTGGCAATGATTGGACATAAATTTATTGATTATATTAACAATATTTTGTAGATTTAATCATTTGTTTATTTGCTGCCACATCCGCAGCGAACGCAGCTTGACGCGAACTTAGCGAAAAAAAAAGAATAATTAAATTTTATAAATTTAAAAATAAAAATTTAATTTCATTTTTTTTTTTAATTTAATTTGAGCAGTAGCTGTATGGCCTAATCAATTAATTATCATTTAATAGTTTAGCATAAATATTTAGAATTTCACGTTTCGAATAATTTAATTTGAAATAATTTCTTTTGATATGCAGCAAATTATTGCTCAATAAACATATGCACTAAATTCCGATATTTTGTTTAATAATTTTTGGCTTAATTTAAATTACAAACACACAGAAATATATGTATATAGCACACGATAATATATAGTACAATATATAAGACGAATATATGAAATATATGTCGAAGGCTGTTTACAGTTAATTATAGTACTTAATATCTTTTTTGTCAATGTTTTAGCTATATAGATCTACAGATGTGGCTTAGACATATACTACAAGCATTTGATAAATTTGTTAACAAATATACAACAATTGAAAGTATAGTGTAGATATATAGTATAATAATCTCTATTGGTTACAGTTAACCACAACCTCTAAATTACTTTTTATTTGTTTGATTCACTAAGACCAGCACCAGAATTGATTTGTTAGAAGCGCTTAGATTGGAGTTCAAGATTAGAATTAGTTTAAAGTTTTGTGTGCTGCAGACAGACATACAAATTGCCATAGTTGTGTTAATTAGAGTATGCAGTTTTCTTTCATTTATGCCCAGATCTTGTGGTTAGTATTAAGTGCATAATAATATTTACAGTAGACAGAAAAAAAGTAAGCATGTAAGCAGTAAGATACATTCTTAAGTAAGCTTGTTGGATGAGGATCATTGTTGAATCTACCACATATGGCACGCTAAGGCTTTCACCCACTCTCATTCTCTCTCTCTCTCTCGCTTTCTCTCTCACTTTCTCTCTTTCTCATGCTCTCTCCCACTCTCTGGTCTTAATTAGTGTCTGTTTTGTGAAGTAGGAATACAACAGCTACGCATTATTTTAAGTTAGAAGCATTTTGGATGAACATCTTTCTTATTTCACTTTTCTCATTTCGCGAATTCTTATCAAGTTTTTGTCTCTACTGGTTGCTGTTGTTCATAGCGTTGTCCCACCGTAGTAGTAGTAGTAGTAGTAGTAGTTGTTGTTGTAGCTGCTGTTCTGGATAGTTGTTGCTGACGTTGTCGCTGTTGTTGTAGCTGTTGTTGCCTGTTACTCTACAGTGGGTGGGGTATTTTAGACTACGTCTACGTTCAACTCATTTTCATTTTCTAGATCGAGAGATTGAGAGCAACAAAAGCAACAAATCGAGAAACTAAACGTATTTCTGGCTTTGCAACAATTTTAACATTTCAAAATTTCATGCTTTACCTCCAGTTTTGCGCAGTGCACTCGCCTTCTCCCTCAACCCAGGCGGCAGACTGAACGGCGCCGAACCAAATGGATCCTCAGCCACCGATCCAGCCAGCGGATTTGGGGATACAGAAACTGGCGCTACCATTGCCGCAGCCGTCAATGAAGCCGTTCCCGTTGCCACAGCAGCCGCTGCTGTTACTGGCACAGCCGTATTCTGCTCCGTTGGCGTCAACGTAGACGTGGTCGAGGCTGACTTGGCCGTAATGCCTAGAAAATAGCGATAAATACTTATTAGTTACAAAGTTTGTTTATATTTTAATAAAATTTTGTTTAAATGAGTGCTTAAAGTGGCTTAATTTCATTGAAGTATTTGAGTTATTAAAAGTTGCGCAGCGTGACCTTCACGGTTGAACAGCAACTGATTTGTCACTTTCGCTCTGGCTCTGACTGACAGAGCCAAGCTATGCTCTCTCTTAAGAAACAAAGAGAGCGTAACAAACACCGTGTAAGTATCACCCACACAAGCGCACTCCTTGCACAGTTTTTCACAAAAAGTTAAAAAATTATTAAACTACTTAACAAATGATTTTGTAAGTCGCTTTACTTACTGCCCTGACTGCCACGCTGACGTATCTTATCGAACTCGGCCTCGAATATGTGATCTTCGGTCATTTGACTGAAGGGCTGCTCCTCTTCAAACGGATTCCAGGCCTCCACACGCTTGTCCATGGTCTGGCGAGCCAACTCATTGCTGGACAGCGATGTTGCAGCAGTGCCGCTGCTGGCATAGATGCCAGGATTAGAGGCAGCACTCGCCAGTGTCACATTCTGTGCTCCATCTCCAGCTGACATGGCAATGTTATTATTGTACGGCGCCAAAAACTGACTCGTCTCATTGGCAAAGGTTCTGTGGCGGAGCAACACAAAAGATAAATAAATAAATGAATGAAATAATCATAAGAGTGCAACATGAGAGTCAGGAATGTTAGAAAATATGGAATAATTTGCTGTGGTTTGTTAGTCATCAGCGGTTTGAGCTCTGATGGATAGAATGAAGCGAAAGACAAGCAGAGACATAAATATAGATACGAAGATTCAGATAAATATACAAATAGTGATATATATTAAGATTGATATAGTAATACAGATAAAAATAACATTGAAGATGTGTAAACAGTTTAGGATACAGATGCAAATATAGATACTCATTAAGATTTATACAGTAATGCAGAGATAGAGATAAGAATACCATAAGAGATAAAGATAATAATAGAAAGCAGATAAATGAAGACAATGATACAAATGCAGATATATAAGCAGTTAAAGATAAAGATACAAAGAGATCTATAGCCTGTAATTCATTGATTTAGACTTACTTATTAAAGGCCGAAGTGTCGCTTACATTGCGACGATGTCCGCCGCCTGCAGCGCTCGATTTGGGCGGTGTTAGCATGTGCTTGGTGGGCGTGCCTCCGCCTGCGGATGCAGTCAACTCATTAACCGTTGACTCACTTTGTTCGCTGCTGCCAACATCGTTGAGTGCTGTCGACACGACAGCTGCTGCAGTTGGTGCTGTAGCCGTAGTAACTCCAGTGGCTGCCTCGTTGAACGGATCAGGATAAACGCTGGACTCAAACAAACTGTTGACAGCGGTTGTTGTTGGCGCCACTGCTGGAGCTACTGTTCCCGTAGCAGTTGCAGCTGTAGGTGGCACAGCGGCTCCAGCAACAACTACCGGTGCAGCTGGCGTTGCTGCAGCAACACTTGGCATAGCCGGAAAATTGGCTTGAAATTGCTCCACAACTGGTTGTGGCTGCGGCGATGTGATATTCTGACGCGGCAATGGACTCGGCGGCAATCCCAAACCCAAGGCCTTTTGCCCATGCACCGTTGTGGAGCCTTTGGGACGCGAACGCGGTGCCACGCTGGTGCCTGCCTCCACCAGAGACACGTTCTGCTGCGGCTTGACAGCTTTGGCAGCGGCAGCATTGATGCGTTTAGCTTCCGACTCAAACGGCGGCACGAGCAACTGCTCAAAGTTCGGCAAGGGAGTTTTCTGTAAGGTCAAGAGGTTAAGATATATACAAATTGGTAGGTTATCTCAGCTTACGTGCAGATTCTGTACAGGATTATCTTTGCCCGCCAGTCGGAATGCCACTTCGCAGACCTGCCAAATGTTGGGTCTACGCTCCAAGTCCGTATCCAGCATATACTTGATCAACTGATGCATACCACGTGAATATTTTGAGTTATCCGGCACTGAGAACTGACCATTTTGTATGGCCAACGTGCTCTCGCCAAAGGGCAGAGAGAAAAAGCAGAGCTTATACAGCATACATCCCAAGGCCCAAATGTCTGCCTTGGTTGTAATGCTCTTGCCGCCATACAAATCAATCATTTCCGGTGCACGATACGACAGCGTTGTGTACTTTTGTATCTCCTCCTCCACAAAGGTAACTCCATGCTGCTGTGGATTCAATGTTTTGGCCGTGGCTGAGCCAAAATCACAGAGCACAAAATTGCCAGCGTCCGTTTGCAGAATATTCTCGACCTTCAAGTCCCGATGTATGATGGGCGTTTGGCAGTAATGCAAACGCGACACCGCCTCGGCAATATCACAGAAAATGGTCAACACTTCCGGTTCGGTAAAACCAACGTGTAATCTGTGTAAAGGTTATCAATACTTTATTAATTACATGCTTAAACCAGGTGAGTTATAATGCAGAACTTGTATCTTTTTTAATTTGGGAGTATTGATAATTAATTGTATAGCTCCCTAGGTTCTAGGGAGTAGACAACTTTTATACTGTACTATAAATGGCCTAAACCCCTTCGTTCTCCCACTACTCACCTAGCATTCATCATGGCCAGCATGTGATGCTTGCAGTACGGCATCAGTAGCAGCACTTCGCACACTCCATTTCCGGTGGGCGTAATGCTGGAGTCCACATAGCCAATAATGTTCTTATGTCCGCTTAAATTGCTCTGCAGAATGGCATATAAATTTCTTAGTTACTGTACATGAATTAAATTTAAACTAGTCACTACTTACGGCAATTTGTATTTCACGCTTAGCCACATTCAAGTCATGTTCGTTATTTACATACATGCGTTTCAGGGCGTATTTTGTGGATGATGCACCGGCTCCGCCATTGCCACGTGCCAAGAAGACCATGGCAAAACCACCTGTAATAGAATTAAGCAATAAATAATTCCATTAATTCAGTACTGTACATATGTAGGTAAAGTAGTTATGTGAGAACAGCGAAAGATAGTGAACATTTAATCGGTATTATTTAAAATTAAAAATCTATTTTGATTCCTACAAAAAAATGCTGATTTGTGATGTCACGAAAACCAAGATTATCTGTTGTGTAATGCAAATAAAGTATAATAATATAAAATAGTTTTCATTTAGCACAAAATTTGTAGAACTTTACAGTTCCCTAGTTTAAGCCGACATTAAATTTTGATTTACATCACTAATGTGCACTTTAATTGTGCCTACAGATAGTCTAGACTGTAGCCTAGTTTACATACAGCTGTCAGCTAAAACAACATTTGAATTGAGGCCAACAAGCAGCTATTACACCTTCGCATTATTTACCTGAATGTCTAATGAGTGTGATAACTGAATTATCAGTTTGGTTTTCAATGAGCAAAAAAGATAAAACTTATGTTAATTGTACTAAATTAACAGAAGCTTTAAAGTATTATTGGGATTAGCTTTCGTCACTAGTGTGGAATATATATATAATTTTAAAATGGGTAAATAAATTAAACATTAAGTTTCCGCTTTGCTCATTAAGATATTATCAAACATGTGATTTAAAGCTAGGTATGCAAATTTCGTACGAATTCCATGATTCTACTTTCAATAGAAGTTTCCAAGTGACACAGCACACAGTTAATGCCAGCGTAAATCCCAATATTACACACCTTTCCTCTGGTTTTGCCCTGGCTCTCCGCACCCACCCCCTTTCTACATAAGCCACTCTCCCTCTCGTTCTCTCGTGCTTTATCGCATCTTGAACCACTCCAATGAACGATAAAAAGCGACGTAATATACATACATACAAATGAACATAATAGGTACATGTGTACGATTGTACACAACTATTGAAGGTCACGTAGAACTACAATAACTACACCAACAACAGCAACAGTGACAACAATAACAATAATATGTAATACAAATCATTTAGGGGCAGAAACCAACGAATATGTGGATGTATGGGTGTGGGTAAGCGCGTGTCTATGTATGTGTTTGTGTGTATGTGTGTAACTGTAACAGTAACAGTGCTCGATATCCATTTGACTTTTTAGTTGGCGTTTTGTGAAATTATAACGTCAAATGTTAATGAATGCTGAAGGTTGCTGCAGCAGAAGCGGCGTAAACTTAAATCATCAGTCAGCAAATAACAACAACAATAACAATGCACAATTGTAACGCAGCGAGAGAAAAAAAATTAAGCTGAGAAATGTATTTGAAGCGTAAAACGAGACGGCGAAGTTGGCAGGTGCCACTTAAGCAGGAAAGAGAGGGGGGCAGCTGATGTGAGAAGGTGTCGTCAAGTGCGGCGAACTCCTTACATGTTATCTCTCTCGCTCCAACACTTGAGTCATTCAAAGTGTGTTCAATTTCTTGTTGTCTTTTTTTTTTGTTTATGAGCAATTCACGAAAGCGAACGATTTGCCAACATTTAGCAATTGTGAAATGAATTAAACAGCCAGTGATGCCCAACTACACACTGCGAAAAAAGGATTAAAGCATAAAGCAAATAAAGCATAAACAGGGAAAGCAAAAGAGGATTTGAAATCTTAAGACAAGTTTGAAAAAGGACAAAAACAAGCTATGCAAAAAGGCTGAATTGCTCATCACTGGTGCACAGCTGACAGGCAGCAGCGCCGTTAGTCTGTGGTCAATAACAACAACATTGCCTGCCAAGTTGCAAAAATAGACAAATGCAATATCAATAAAAGTAGCCAAGTAAAACGGTGAAAATGAGACTCCACGCAGACATACGCCCACAGAAATAAGAGAAAATAATAATAAATGCAAAAAACCAAATAAATAAATAAAAATAAAACTGTCTGACAGCTGTTGGCTGTTGGCAAAGTGTATTTGCCAAGCACTCGTTACTCAAGTGACTGCAGGATATTATTCACTTCGGTTCGCAGCAATTTGAAAAATATATTACGGTACATAGTATATGAGAATATTGCCTTGACTCTACTCTGTCAATGCTGAACTCTGGCATTTGAGCAAAGGTAATGAACGGGAGAAGAAAAATCGTTTGCTAAATAGAAAGAAGGCAAAAAAGTGATGTTGCTTTATTGGCTTAATTAACATGCATAATTGATTCAATTTCAATTGATTTGTGAAATAGAAAGCTAAGACAGCTGATGCTTGTTCTTTGTACCCCACATTCACTCATCTGAAGCATGCGACAAGTGGCGCCAGAAGCTTATCATTTCGAAGGGGTGTGCAGTTGTCTACGCCCCCTTAAACGAACACTTAAATACACTTTTCGGCATTTATATTTTTATCTTATCGGACGCACTGACTACAAACTTTAAATCAGGTGGCAACGATAAGTCCCACATGCACACGCACGCAAACATACGCACACGCACGCATACAAGGCTCTTCTGATAAGCTGCAAACTCCCACTCACCTTCGGCCAAGACATCCTCGACGGTGACCGTGACTCGTCCGACTGTGAAGACCTTGCCAACAAAACTGTTTGTCTCCTTGGATGAGGAGCTGCTGTTGTGCGAGTTTTCCAATTTCTCATTTCTGTCGAATTTCGACAGGATTTTCTTCATTTTTCTATTTTTATTATTATTGTTGTTGTTTACTACAGCAGCAGCGACTGCAGCGTCGGCGACGTCGACGTTAGCGACAACGGCAGCGATGTGTGTGTGTGTTTTGTTAATTGCGACCGAGCTGCGTAGGCGGCTAGGGCAACTTGTAAGCGTGACAAGTTAGCCGCTACTTGTACAATATAATCCGAATTTTCAAGTTTGATTATTTTTGTTGCGCACTTTTGCTTTTTTACGCTGCGCTTTTTCGCATTTGCATGTCAGCGATATACACACGCACACACACACACCTGCACACGAATACACACACGCACACACACTATGGAAAAAGAAAGTTGTTCGATTTTCCTGCTTTGCATGGACTTTTGTTTACAGCAATGTGAATTGCTTTTGATATTGGATTTTTGGTATTATTGCTATTTAGTTTATTTGCACATTTGTTCACAACAACGCAAAATGACTATTTACAATATTTGCAGCAAGAAAACGAACAATTTTAGTGCAATTAAATTGGATTTCACTAACTTTGCTGGCAAGTGTTGCCACCCGATTAAAACTAGCGCTGTGTAACAATTTGTAATCGAAAGAATCGATTGTTTTGCTGATGCGAGCAATGGAACATAACCAAATACACAATTAAAACAGATAAGAATATATTTACGAATAAACGAGAAAAATTGCATTACTTAGTAAATTAAGGATGCATTTTGCAGTTACGATAACAAACTTGCAAGTGTCATTTCAACGTTTCACCTGCTGATTGGCGTTGCCAAATTGTTTAACAACAGCTGATTTTGTAAACATTTTGCATTTTGCAATTGTACTTGGCGCGCAAAAATGAACACAACTAAATACTTTGCACTACTGGAAAATTTAAGCTTTAATTATGCTGCAGGTGAGAAATAAACAATAAATTGACGGTAACTAATAACACACATATATTTATTGTTGCAGGGAATACGAAGCCACAAAAGAACTCGACGCATGTGCTCAGTGAAAATTTGAAGCAACTGGAGAAATTTGTGAAAATTGAAATTGGTCAGCAACTGAATGAATTGTGTAAGGATCTAGGGTTATCTGAGGAATATGCGATCACAATTGATACGGACAGTGGTGTTAACAGTTACATAGTACGACTTCTACACGTGCTGCACACACTGACCCAGAACATTAATTTCCACAGCGACGCTAAGGAGGATTTAATTTGTGTGGCCCACTTAAAGCTCTGCATCCAGACGGTCCAGGAGTTGTCATATTACGCGCTGCGTAGCCAGTTGCACGAGGACTTCTATAGATCACCCGTGTACAAGGATGTGCAGTCACGCCCTATCTGCCCACCGCTGCTGCTGCTGAGCATACAGTTCTTTGTGCGCTTTCTGGCCGTTCGGCAGTTTCACATTGCCAATGCCATGGAGCTAGTGCAACGGGATCTGCTGGCAACCATTGTTAGTCTGCGCAGTCAGGGGCAAAACTCCACTTTGGATGCAGCCCTTACCTACCTCTGGGAACAGGAATCCAAAGCGGATTTCTTTCGTCACGTGCTTCTGCTGAAGGCCACACCAAAGCTCTGTGCTCCACTGGCTCAGGAACTGCATCGCCAGCTGCTAGGCAAGCTGTCAGCAGCCCATGGCTTTGCCAGCTTGGTAGCTGCTTTGCAGGCCGCATCTCCGGAGCTGGACAGCACGCGCAGCTCGGAAATTGTGGCCAATATAGTGGCACAACGCAGTTTCTCGCCGAGATTACAACAGCGGTTGATTGCACAGATCATAGACTTCTGTCGCCTGCAGTTGCCGCATCCGAATGCGCTTAGCAGTGCTGTGCTGAGTCTGCGACGTCTCTACGAGTTAAACGCAACCAATCGTGAGCAGATTGATCAGCTCCTGGCGGATCACTGGCAGCCACTCACGGAACCGGAGGATCTGCTCAACGGTCTGATTATCTGGGAGCGGGCGGAGCTTTGCGTGCACCTGCGTCTCTGGCAGCAACTCTTCTGCAGCTCCAGCGTCGCCTGCCTGCCCAGCTCACTACTTGTGCCCTTTCTGCCACTCCTACTCCAGCTCTATAAGCAACTGCCGAAAGAGTCAGCAGAGCAGCAGATGCTCACCGATCTCATCACACGCTGCCTGGACAATCGGGAACCGCAGGAGGAACTGCCACAAGTGCTGCAGCAGCTCTACAGCTGGCCTGTTCAAACAGATACTTGGAAGTGCCTGCATCCACGCATCTCCATCGATTCCACAGTCTTTAATGTGCGGGTTACCAGTGCAAAGGAGGAGGAACAGCAACCCACACCTGGTCGCGTGCTTATTCCGCTTCTCATGTCCAGCAGCAATTATGCACTCACCTCCAAGTCATTTCTGGCCTTGCTCAGCCTGATGCTAGCGACGCCTCCATCCCGTTCAGGCACAGATTTGCTGTCCACTCAGTCGGAACTGGCGGATTTTCTACAGAGCCGCTATCAGTTGCAGTTAGAGCTGCTCCAAGCGCTGGAGCAGCTGGTTTGGCATGCGCCGCTTAAGACTCAGTTGGCGGAATCGAGTAGCAAGGAGTTTGTACAGCTCGTCACCAAATTGCTGGAGCAGCGACTGAACTGGAACCTGCAGACGCCTGGGGCCGAGCAGGTAGATCAGATGCTACTCATCATGCTTCTGCTGCTGCTGGAGATCTTGGAACGCAACGGGCAAGTGGAGAACGAGAGCACACGACGCCTCAAGGGGCCCTTGAAACAACTGATGTCTAAGCCCTGGGTAAATCCCTTGGTCAAGAGTGCCGCGGAGCCTGTCTTGGCTGTGCTCGGCGGAGGGACTACCTCCACTGACTCAAATGACGCCGGTTTTCAGCGGGCGCGTGAGCTGCTGGAGCAGCGACAACCACATCTCCAGGTCTATGGCATACAACTCATGCTGGAGGCACTGCGTCGCAAAGACGCGACCTTTACATCACAAGGACATCGTATACTGGCGCTGGCTTTGAGCACCCTCAAGAGCCAGGAGTCCTACACATTCCTCAACTGCGTGCGTCTGTTCGTGGAGCTGGTTCATTATATGGAGTCCGAGGTGCTGGAGCTGCTCAGCGCTGAGTATCTATCGGAGACGCAGGCACTGGACTATCGCTTGGTGGTGGGCGAGGCGGTGCTCAAGGCAGCGCAGGAGTTGGGTAAGTAGTAGAGTAACTATCTTGGGAGTCGTCTCCTAACAAATCTGTGCTTCTAGGCGCTCTGTGTTATCGCTATAAGGATGTGCTGCTCAACTGCTTCCTCCATGGCTCCCGCTCGCCCCTGAACGAGTTTCGCAGCTCGGCGCTGGCCAATCTCGCCCAGCTGTGTCGCCTGCTCAGCTACCAGGTGCCCAGCTACTTCCAGGAGCTACTCCAGCTCATCGACCAGGAGCTCAGCCATGGTAGCTACCTGCCCGCCAAGCGTGCTGCCTTGCTGGTGCTCGCTGAGCTGCTGGCAGGCATGGACAACCTCATGGACTACCAGGAGCTGCTGTTGCCCATCTATCGATTGCTGCGTGTCATCGAAGCCAACGAGGATTGTGATCCACAGATGCGTCTACATGCAGCGAACGGTTTAAAGACGCTGAATGAAAAGTGCCGGCAACTTTTGAACAGTGCGTCCACGGAGCAAGTGCAGCGGGAGATCAAGGTGCTGGGCATCAAGGACACCGCTTCCCCTAAGAAGCAACGGCACATCCTGGAGCTGAATTAGTTTACGTATCCAAAATTAAAGCGCTTTGTTTTCGTTTATTACAAATTATAAAAATGCAAACAAGAGCTAACAAGGATTTGGATGAGGATGTGGATTTCTAGTGATACTAACAGCTTTTGCCAATGTCAAACTCCGTCTCCACTTTGTCGGCCATCATCTTGGCAATGGCCAGACTGCTGGTGGCACCCGGCGACGGTGCATTACGGCAGTGGAGCACGCGTTTGGCCAACGCTCCCGTTCCAACGCCACGATCAAAGACAAAGTCATCGACCAGGTTACCACTCAGATCCATGGCTTGGGCACGCACTCCAGCTGGACCACGTTGGATATCGTATTCTGTGACCTGTGGTATGTACTTCTGCAGCTCCTTCACCTGAAGATTAATGAACGCCGACTTGGACATCTCACTCAGACCGAATCCAATGTATTTGCTAGCCATCTTGAGGAATCCAGGATAACGCAGTGCATCAAATAGCTCAAAGAGATTGATGTCACCCCAGGTGTAGCCCTCGCGCTTCATGGCCAGTACCGCATTGGGGCCCAGCCAAATGGAGCCATCCATGCGGGGAGTAAAGTGCACGCCCAGGAAGGGGAAACGAGGATCCGGCACGGGATAAATGTTACCCTTCACCATATGCTGCTTCTCCTTGGCGAGCAGCAGATACTCGCCGCGGAACGGCACAATACGCGGATCACGTGGACAACCCGTCAGCTCCGCCAGCAGATCCGACTGGAGGCCACCGCAGGTGAGCACATTCTTTGTACGCACAGTTTGCCCCGACTTGCTGCCATGTATGGTCACTGGGTAGTCGGCACTGCCCTCCGCATCTTTGGTCTCACTGAATTTGGTCACCTTGTAGTCCAGGTAGATGGTGCCTCCGGCTCTCTTGAAATCCTCACCATAGTACTGGGTCACCAGACCCCAGTCGACAATGCCTGTGTGTGGACTGTGCAGTGCCTGGAGGCCACAGCAGTAGGGTTCGATTTCCTTGATCTGATCCCCGCTGATCATGCGCAGGTCAGGCACATTATTCTGTATGCCACGCTGCTCCAAATCCTTGAGTAGCTTCACCTCCTTTTCGTCTGTGGCTACAATTAGTTTTCCCACCTTTTTATAGGGTATCTGATGTTCGTCCAAATATCTGTACGCCAGGTGCATGCCCTCCACACAGAGACGGGCCTTCAAAGTGCCAGGTTTGTAGTAGATTCCCGCATGGATGACACCGGAGTTGTGGCCACTTTGGTGCATCGCCAGCTTGGATTCCTTTTCGAGCACGGCAACCTTTAGTTTAGGATGGCGTAGGAGAATCTCGCGTGCCGAGGCCGCGCCCACAATGCCACCGCCCACCACAACAAGATCATAATCACTGCAGCCGATCAGAAATAAAACAATTATTGTTATCAGTTTGTGTTATCGATAAATAATGGTTTCAGAGTGCTACTAATCTTATCGTAGTTCGTCTACTCACCGCCCGCTGTGCTGCCACCGTCTGTGTTGTCTGTCCTCAATTGTATTTGCCGCCCTTTGCGTTACGCCTCCATATTGACCTATTCGCACGACGAGGGGTGCACTTAACTGTCTAAGCAGCTGGGCCATTTTGAATTTGTATTTGTTGTTACTTTACCCCCAATCTCTGTTTATGAGCGAAAGACCTTGTCTGACCTTGCTGTCCAAAATACTACCGAAATTAGACGGAAAATTCGTTGCCACCGACGTCGTCACCACAACTGAGAAGTGAAAGACTTCGCAAGCAGCGAGGTGTTACTTTATTACTGGATTCATGTGGAATAAGGCAGTGGGCGGTATGTGGTGTGATCTGCGCCCGGCTAAACAGCTGGTCCAGCTGGCGATAACCATTTTAACATATGTTTGCTGCGACTCAAATGTGCGTTAGCAGCGTCTGTTAGCTCACTTGCGCGTTAACATTGGCGCCTTTTGAAAAATTAAATTTAACAATTTATTTAATAGCAGAAATGTTCTGACGGTATTAGAAAACCGTATGATTGTTTTCGTAAAGCCTTTGCTTATCTTATTAGAGAAGCATGACGAGTGGATTTCAACTTAAATGTTTAACAGGGTACATTTAATATGTATGTGCGCACTATTAATAGCATGGCAAAGTTAATAACAGCGCACTGTCAATGACAGCGTTGCATCTGCTACGGCTTTTTTGCTGTAACAGCTGTTAGGCAGTAAAACAAACACAATTGTTGTGCAGAATTAAATTTGTAAACAAATTAATTAGTGCAAACCATGCCCAATGCCCGCCCACTGTGCGGTAATCAACTGCAGCGACAAATACGTGCATTCCGGCAGCATTTCTTTTCACAGGTATTAGACGCATTTCTTATTTTGCAAATGAATAAATTCTGAAATTCCTATTGCAGATTTCCATTTAAGCGCAAGGATTTGCTGCAGAAATGGAAGGATTTTACCCAGCGCAGTGGTCAGTGGATGCCCTCCAAGTGGAGTGCCGTCTGCAGTCGCCACTTTATCGACTCAGATTTTAGTTGCTGCAACAATCGCAAGACGCTCAAAAAGAATGCAGTGCCCACTGTGCGGCTGCCAACGGAGTCCCTAAATGTGATAGTCGAGCAGGTAACGCTACCAACAGCAACAACAACAGATGCTACGATAGTCAATAACAACAACAACTGCAGCAGTGGCAACAACGTTTGTGGCACAAAAAGTACCTGCCGCTTTTGTGGCACAGCCGCTTTGAATTGCGTTTCGTTTGACAAGAGTTTCGAGCTCTTTGGCATGATACAAAAATGTTTTCCAACGCTGCAAATCCTACAGGATGACACACTCCCACTGCCCAAGGACATATGCGGTGACTGCTGTCGGCAATTGGAAAGATTCTCGCAGTTCTGTGACATAGTCATGCTCGCGCAGAGTGAACTGCAGCGTAAGTATCGACGCCAGCTGAAGATTAAGCAGGAACCGGTGGTGCGAGTGAAGCAGGAAGCCTGTGAGAGTCTGGACAATTTATTTCCCGATGAGCTCGACATGGGCCTGGACGAGCATGAGCCGGATGCGGATGATGCGACGGAGCATAAGTTTCAATTCTGTGATTTTCCCATGTTGAATGCACAGGACATAATTAATAACTGTGATATAATGGAGATTATCAATTTGGATGATCCGTTCATCAATATAACCGACGATGCGGAGCCAGTGAATGCTACGCTGCCCATGCCGGTGCCCGTGACAGTGCCAGTACCTGCTTTACCCAGCGTTAATGAAATGCTGCAATCGGAGCTGCTCACCGAGGAACACAACTATGCCAAGGAGGACTGGCAACTGCCGCCGTACAAAACGGAGAAAGTTGAAGGTGTGGACACGCAGGGCAGCACAGAGCTGGCGGGGGCAACGGCTGTGTCAGCAGCTGCTGTAGTGACAGGGGCATCAACAGCGCCGTCTGCGGACTCCCGCAGTTCCAAGCCCATTGTAACAAACGTTAGCCAAATACCAAACCCCATGATCTGCGAGCTGTTGCCCAACAGCAGCAGCGCCAACACAACCAGCAACAACAGCAAGCCCAACATAGTGGTGCTCAACGACAGTGTGGTGCAATCCTCTGCCTTTCGACTGCACAACTGCAGTCTCTGCACCACAAAGTTCTTCACCGCCGAGAGTCTCAATCAGCACTATGCACACATGCATGCCACGCCCACAACGACAACAACGCCCACCACTGCACCCATGGTGAGTGTGCCACCGCTGAACATTAGTTTATCCACTGGCAGCTCGTTAAAACTGGAAGGCAGCTCCCTGCCGCTGTGTAACTCCACGCAGCTCACAGCTCCAGGCAGCAGCTACTGGCAAACGGATTGGCTGCCACCGCAGCTGCCGGCGAAGAAGAAGATTGACATACTGGACATGCAGCGAAGTTTTCTGCATCACAATGATCTCATAGCACCAGCGATGCTCCGACAGACGCCACCTGCGACAGAGACGCTGCTGCCGCCCAAGTCACCGAATAACGCATACGCCAAGTTGGCCGCCATCTACAGACGCTGCCAACAGCAGCAACAACTGCAGCACCAACAGCAGCAGCGTCGACAGCATGGCAAAATCAGCACTCGACGAAGACTGCGCTGCCGACAGTGCTCACGTGGCTTTGCCAACGTGCAGCAACTGCTGTGGCATCGCCAACGCAAGCGTCACTTCAGCCTGCCACCGCGCATCTTTGCCATGAAGTGCCTGGGCTGCCTGCGTCTCTTTCGCAGCCGCCTGGGACTGCGTCAACACATGCGCTACATCTGCCAGTCGCTGCCGTTGCGCAACGCGCGATTGCAGAGCTACAAGTGCCGTTACTGCATGAGCATCAGCTTCACCCACTGGCGCATCTATCGTCGGCACGAGCTCAAGTGCCGTCCACGACAGCGACCTAAGCCAAAAGGTTCAACAGGTACGACTGCAAAGCGACGGCGTCCAAATGCTGCCCCGGCACAAGCTGTGAAACGCAGCTCCTGCCACAGCTGCTCCGTTTGCCAAAAGACATTTGGATCGCTGACTGGACTGAAGCAGCATCGAATTACACACACTTCGGAGCGACGCTACAAGTGCAGCATCTGTGATCGGGTCTTCAAGCGACGCAACGGTCTGTCCCAGCACGTCAAGGGCTATCATCTGCAGTTGAAGCCACACCAGTGCCCGGTCTGCAAGCACCGCTATGCCCTCAAGTGCGACATGCTGCGCTGCCGCCACTCGCAGCGCCGGGCCACCAACGACAACGGCAAAACCTAAACTAAATTCAATTGAACTGTCTTTCAACTCGAATTGGAATAAACTATTTTTATACTCTTACTTTTCTTTCTTAATTACTGATCGTCGTATTCTATTCAATTCAGAAGCGTCCTTCATCGTGGACCCCAGCCGATAAGGTTTTGCGAGACTGTGCCTGACTAGCATTCGGAACTTATCTTATGATAATAAGTAGTTTAGCTTTAGTCACGCTGTCCATGACCATGGAGCCAAAACGATAGGGGACTGCGATTTATAGTCAGCGTAGGTCTATGATCCAAGCCTATTTACTTATCATCATGTAGCCCAATCAAAAAGGCATACCAGTCTGTAATCTTACTTATTTTGATACCCTTTAAATTATAAAAAGAAATGAATCTCCATTCTGACACATCGTTGAGAACTTCCCACGAAGTCCAGTCTAAATTCCATTGAAAATAAATGAGCGATAATCAAATTTTAGAAACAATCCTACAAAAACCAACATAACTTATCAGTAATTCCAATTAAATGACAAACTTTGTGTATATTCGAAACTTGCGAGTGTTTATTCACGTTCAGTTTGATTTGCACTATATACATTTATGATTAATAAAAATTATGTGTGTAAATATATAGTTAATGCCGTTATTATTCACTTTGTATAGTATATAATAGTATATTGCTTTGACGGCTATTTAAACTTTTAACTTAAATTATATGCCCAAAACGAATCGTACATAATTTTTCAAATTAATCCAATCAACACAAATATGTACAAAAAAAGTATGGGAAATTTACAATATCAAAATAAGTTGCTTACAAAAATAAAACAATTGATTTTTGATTGATTAACAAAATGCAGAGTGTAAAACAAGAGCAAACAAAAAATAAAAAATGGCACTAATATTACAAAAGAAATAAAAATTAATACAAAATAAAACTCAATTTGGAGAGTAACAAACGAAAAGTAAAAGGCAATACCAAAAAAATAGAAGGAAGAAAAGTTAAGTAGATAAAACTAAAAAGAAAATGTTTTTTATTTCAATAAGTTTTGCTTAAAAACGTAACTAAGATTTATGCTTTTGGTATGCTCGTTATCCATGTAAGAGTTATATATAAGATATATGAGTTATAAAGTGTATTGTGGTGATAGTAATGTGATGATAATTATATCAAAGTCCTGCTCCGCTCCTGACCCTTAAATGTGTGCTATTTTGCATTTGTTTAACCTACGCCACAAGGATTTATGCACTAGACTAAGAATTAAATATATATTTATATGTATATCTGAATACCAAAATGGGCTGCTTATCCTGCTCCTGATTTCCTTTTTACTGGAAAATTGCCGCACGTTGCTGGAATTGCTGGCGTCGCTGGGCACGCTCCTCCTCCTCACGACGCCGATCCTCCTGCTCCTGCCGGATCTCGTCGTGGAATTTATTTGTGCGTAGCTGTTGCTCGATTTTTGCCTCGAAGAAGTTCTTGGCACCGCTGACGCCCACCTGCTCCACATCGATTTCGGTGAGACGAGCCAACTGATTCAATCCCGATTCGCTGTCCAGTTCTCCCGCCTGAGCCTTGCGATAGATCAGCAGAAACTCACGGAACGAGATTTTGCCATCATGATCCTCATCGACCTCGGCAATCATTTTCTTCAGTCCCAGGTGGGTCTGTGGTGCTCCTAGCTTTTCCATCATGTACTTCAGCTCACTCAGATCCAAGTAGCCATCCCGAGCAGTATCATAGCTGGAAATAGCCATAAATAAAGCATAAAAAACGGTTAGATATTGCAACTAGAATTTGCTTAGTGCCTTTCTGGTCATTGCCCTCAGACCTGGCTAATCGATAATGCGCCAAAGGTAACCCAATTTCTGGCTAAATTTACATTTTGCCTAACGCCTTTGGGCTGGAAAATTTCGGTTGAGTTTCCCTTGACGCCGTTTTATGACACTGCACTAACCCGAAGCGAAACGGGGACAAGGGAAAATTTGCGCATTTGTGAAATGGAGAAAGGTAAATGAGACTTTGATGAAAGTGCAGAAAAACGAAAGCTATTGTTAACTAAAAATGTTGTCATAAGTGCTTAGTTCATTGCGCATGTATTTGACAATTAAAAGCGTAAAATACAAACGCTTTTAAATTTAATTGCAAACGGTTTTATTTATAATCCTCCTAATAACTACAATTATTAAAGTTCGAATAATTTCTATTAGACTATTTTGTTAACTCGATTTAAAGTCCCTTTCAGGTTTACATTTGTATTCCTTAGCAGATTTAATCTTTGATTTGTTCTATATTCTGAGTATATGGGATACTTTGTTACAATAATGTTCAGTTCCTCTTCCTCTGATATGATTGTGAAGTTCTCTTGTTTCTGTTTTTAATTTACTTTCCTATTCTTATTCGCATTTCTAACAAAAATCCTACATTATTTACACCATTCCTTACCTACTCTTCTTAGTTCAGTTCTTGTTAACACTGTGTGTATCCATTTATTTTAATTTTAGCCTAATCCTCTTTTTCAAAGTAATCACTTTTTCACTTTTTTCTACACCTTTTGCCTCAGTCACTGTCTTCAGTTACCTTTTTATTCACAACCTACTATTCCTCCTACTCCCATTTCAAGATCTACTCCTATTTATAATTCATCTCTTATTTCTGTACCTACTACTATTTCAGTTCCTATTTCTATTTATTTCCCCTAATCGTGTTATCATTCATTTTTTTAATATTTAAATCTGTTCTCAAACACCTAATTTATTTATTTCTCATCTCTCAACACAGCAAATCACGTATCGAGATCAATATCTCAGCTTATTTCCTACTTCTCTTTACTATTTCCCCGTTTTTTGCTTCCGATCTTCATAGCATGTTTTGGCCTTTTATTTTATTCAATTTTCGGTTGAATGGCCAAAATGGTAAGTCAAGAGTTCAAATGATTTTTTGCCACTTCCCGAACTGAGTGGGCCAGGAAATTGTGTGTGATCAAAATGCAAATAAAAATACATTTACTAACTAATTACGTAATACATTAAACAAGCAGCATGTGGCATAGAGAAAACGCAACAAAAGACAACAGTTTTTGTCTTGACTGTTGTTGTAGCTGGCCAAAATCGCGTGTGTGGCAGATGCGCTGCGGCAACAATGTTGCAAAAGCCACGACCTTGCCGTCGATGTTGCCTGATTCACTGAAGGATGCGGCGAATGCTACAAAAACAAGTTAAACTAGTTGGTCTAAAAATAATGCAAGTTACTATTAAAGTCTATATGGACAGGCAGCCGCGAAAGGAAGCTAACCAAAAACAAGTTGCAACAAGTTGCGTTGCTGTTGTCAACAAATTTGATCATAAATAATAACGCAATCGATTACATTCAGACTTAATTCAATGCCATAACTTTCAATTTCAGTTTCGATTTCAACTCGATTTCAATTTCGATTTCTCAAAAAACATTAGAAGCTGAGGAGTTTTCATGCTTTCGTTGTCT
Organism: Drosophila dunni; assembly: GCA_018152125.1. Classification (NCBI taxonomy): domain Eukaryota; kingdom Metazoa; phylum Arthropoda; class Insecta; order Diptera; family Drosophilidae; genus Drosophila; species Drosophila dunni. The sequence goes on from JAECXC010000906.1 coordinate 300,803, forward strand.
AATTGTAAATCGACAACAAATTGCGTGTTGCGAGTGATGAGAGTGAAAGTAATTAACAGTGACACAAGCAACAATTGCATGCAACAACAATTACAACAACAGCGATCGCATGAAGGTGTCACCACGCATTTAACCGACTCTCGCACAAAGATGACAATTAATTGTTGCTACTCGTTTGTCGCCTGCTCGCATTTAATTAACTTCAATTGCTGCTTATTTGTGTCTCTCTGTCTTTGTGTGGGTTTCCATGTCTGTTGCGTCAATTTGACAATTGTCAGACTTTTGCTTTTCTTGTCTTTTGCTTTTGCTATTTCTTCTCAATTAATTGGCTTGCTTCACAACACATGCTCATTATGGTTATGTTATTTGTTTTTCATGTAATCTCCTACAATCGGCAGCTGTACAAATTAATTGAATGTTATTTCATTTTAAATTAAACAGCAGCAACAGCTCTCTCCCTCTCTCTCTCTCTCTATCTCTCTCTCCCACCACTTTTCACCTGTGCGTTCTGCCGCAGGTGGTCTGGCAACGCTTGATAGGCCACCCACCCAGTATTTGCCCTAATTTCTTTTTATCGATTTACATTTCGATGATTTCGTAATCGATCAATAGAAATCTCGATACTTTATGCATTTGAAAACAAATTCAAACACACAAAAGATGTGTTAAGTGTTGTTTGTAGTAGTTGTTGTTGGGCTTTTTGCACAGTTCAACAAATAACGGGGTCAGCCGGCCATTGTTTTTGTTGCATGCTACATTTGCATCGTAAATGCATGTTTTAAGTTTATGTTGGATTTTTGCTGCTTTTGTTATTGTGCGCCAAGTTGCAATTATTGAACACGTTGCTATTGTTGTTGCCTTTTCTCTATTAGCAACTTAATGCGACGGCTATTGTTGTTGCTGCTGTTGTAAATTTTATGTATTTCTTGACTTGGTCCGCGTCTATTTGGCTATATGCTCGGTGGCCCAAGCGGGTTAATGCCAACGCTTTGCAGTCACAACGCGTCATGTTCTTGAACTTTTTTTATGCATTTGGCTTTGTAACGGTTATTATGATACCACGTCTTACACAGAGTCATGCGTAGTGTTGACATTTTAGCTAAGTTAAAAAACTTGGTATTTTTTAATAGAAAGAGCTGAATTTAGTTAATTTTAAAGAAGACTGAATTTCAAGGGCTTGATTTACAAAGCTACATTTTTTACCAACTTATTATGTTTAATCTGTTCAGCTCTTAAAATGATAAAATATACTTATCTTACTTTTAGCTTTTTCCAGCTAGAAGCAAGTTCCAATATTTTAGCTCTAAAATTCTGGCATCACTATGCTTACGATGTATCTGTAAGTGAACACTGTACAGTGTGCTTAAAATGCACTGCAGATTGCTTGATTTCAGTTTTGGTGGATTTCTTCACGTTATTGCGCATAGCTCGGGAGGTCTTGATATCTATTGTAAAGTGAACTTACAATAAAACAACGTATGAAGTGTACACAGTTGACGTATTGCATACACAATTTTCTTGTTGGGCACGAACTCAAGACAACTGACTAACTGCCCAACTGACTGAATGACAAATTAACCGATTATATTCACAGTCAGTTGTTGGCTGCTTTTTATACCAAAACCTAAAATGCACCTGTGACTGAGCCATTTATTTTTAAGACAAATGTCATTAAGTTTTGAGAAATGTGTGAGCAAAGAGGAGTCTGAAAACGCATCGTAAAGTTGGCCCCACATGCCCCCCTGTAGCCAATCTATGCTGTGGGGTTGGTCAACAGCAGCAAACGAGTCGTATTTTGACATTACGAAATTGGAGCAACTCGACGCAAAGCGTTGCGTGGGTCGCGTTCTTGCCACTATTTATAGTTGCAGCAGGAAACACAAAAGCAGCAGTTGCACAGTGGCACCAAAACTCTATGACTCACTGTGATAACTAATAGCAGGCTCAGCGAGCTGTGGCATCGCTGATAAGGCAATTGAACAAGAATATAGTATTATTCGTATGACTAATTGCAACAAGTTGAATGCACAATGGAAATTCTGATTGCTCATGTCCATTCTATGCTATATTATTTAATTTGATATTTCCTCAATTGAGTCTCACGACATTGTCACTAGTCAGCGTACGCACAAGCACACACTCAACCCCACACACATAAGCAGCTGCATGCGTTTGCTTTTCACTGTCAATCAACTGCTTGTAATCACACTGTGCGCAGTCACTCATGTGGGTGAAGGAAGGAGATGGAGAGAGAGTGAGCAAAATGGCCACTCCTTGCGGTCTGACAAAGTTGCCAGACAGCTGGTCGCCATCGCATGCATTTGGCAAAGGTCAGCATCAGCTACAGCATCAGCAGCATCAACTTCAACGGAAGTAAACAGCCATTTACAATGGTTATGCAGTGTTATCGATTGGCCAAAAACTTGTCTATCACAACTTTTACATGCGACTGCATTGCAGCTGACTGACGACAGCGCAGAGATAAAAGGGGTGGGGGTAAGCAGCAACAACAAGAGGTAAACATTGTGTGTAATCGCGATGTAAACACCAAAAGCAAATGTCACTGAACCTGTGCGCAATGCATACGTAAATACAGTGAAGCTTCGCCAAAGTGCACGCATTTGCACTGCAGTGCAAATTTAAAGTTTACTAAGTAGAATTATATGTAAAATGTAATATTTAAAATTGTATTTTTTGTTAAGTTTACTATAGAGAAGTTTTCCTGTGTTTAATTCAAATGTGCGCCTGCATGCGTGTACTTCAGCTTGCCACAGGAAGTGCTTCAAAGACCGGTTGCAGTTATCCTAAAATGTGCAACAACCCTTTTTACAAAATGAGAAAGGGGTGTGGTGTGTGGGAAGTTAGGGCGGGTTCTGCTTCAGTGATAATGGGTGGTGACTGTGGCTTAATTAAAAGCTCTTACCACAGTTGCCAGTTGCTATGACGGACAGCTGTATACTTTACTGTAAAGCAGCCCACACACACGACAACAACAACAGCAACAACCCTCAATTGTAAAGTGCGTGTAAGTGATTTTGCATATGTGAATGTATTTAAGTGTAGTTCTGTCTGTATGTGTGCGTGTCAGTCATTTGCCATGAACCCAATTTGTAGGCAGAATAAAGCGACATGGCAATGACACCACTAACAGAGATGTGCAATAAGCGATATGTCAAGCAACTAAACAGCAAACTGTGCACTAAAACTAATTTAATTAAATTTACATTTGTGTAAATTGTTTGTGGATGTTTTTTCTTTAAAGCAGCTCGAAGGGCTTGAAACAGCTTTTAGCCTAATTTTAAAATACAGCTTAAATGTAACTTAATATTGACGTAAGAACTTCTAAGTGTTGCCCAAATCTGTAGACTCTTTTAGACTATTTAGCCTACATTCGGTGGGCATAAATATTTGTTTTACAGAAACTAGGCCGCAAGTAAACAATTACTAGTGTACATACAATAATATAAGAATCGAAACATTGTTGCAGGCGATCTGTCTATCTGTTTAAAACAAATAAGAACAAAGTGTGTGATAAAGCACAACACGTGCGCATCTCTAATGAAATCTGTCTGCATTCGTTGGGTTCAAATGCAAATTCTATTTAGTGTTGCTCTTCTTCTTGCTCTGCTTACAGTTGATGAATTCGCTGTGTGTGTGTGTGAATAGTATTGCAAGCAGTGCTGCTATTTTAGCGGTTTTATAGCATACCTGGCTAGCCTACTGAAAGCTCTACTCGCTTTGAATTTTTAGTGAAACTTGCGTATATGGAGTGGAGTGATATTTACTTTAGCTATTTTTGGCCACTACTTTGTCTATTGTTTCAGCTATTTGGCTTGAGATAATCTGGCAACACTAAGTCCAAGTTGTAAATGCAAAATGGACACTGGAGCAGAGCAAGAGAGGGGGAGAAAAGGAGAGAGGTGCATCGAATGTTAAATGGATTGCTGGTGGTAGTTGCGCCATAGTTTATAGAAGGATTTTGCAGCCTTATCAGCAGCAGACACATCAACACCCCACTAGATGATTTATGTACAACATACATACATTTATGTATATATGGTAAATACTTTGTTTATGTGCATGTTGTGAGGCGTCTGCATATAAAAATCAATATCATTAAATTTGCTAAAATGCGAGCGGGCGAACGAACGTCTGTGTCTGCATTTTATCGCCCATCGTCTTCTGAACCCGGAACGGAAAATAGCGCATCAAAAAAAAAGGCGATGAAAAAAGCACCGGAAACTAAAATTTCCAGCAATATCAACAAACAAAATTACGACGCTATTACTACAATATAAGAAAAGAAATAATAATGCCAAGCATTACATATTGCGTGTCCGATTATCTCGGAAAGTACGACCCAAATGGAGGATACTTAACGCCCGACGCGTGGGCCGTTTCCAATGTTTTTGTTTATATTCCACTTTTCAGTCTTTTTTCCTCCATTTCGTGCGCTTTCAATTGTTTTAAGCAAATACATAAAGCTAACCATAAGTATACAAAAAACTTTATCTGTGCTCTGCCAGGGAAATGGAAGGCATTCAAAGCTCTTGCTGTTCTCTAGAAAACTGTTTGCATTGGCAATAAGTTATTTGTTTTGTTTAAATTTATAAAGCGCAATTGCTGATTCATTAACAGAATTAATAAAGTGGTGGGGCTACTACTTGTATGACTCAGTGGAAACATACATTTTGCATGATTTTTACAACAAATTTACAATAACTTTTACTGATTTCGAAAGGGAAAGACGCTAAAATGTGGCTAAAAATGCCAACAGCCGGTTTTTGTTATCAACAAATGAAGACGCCGCTTGACATTTGCGTCAGAACTCGAATTGAAATTAAAACAGGTTTCAGTTCAATAAGAATTATAATTTTGTTTTGATTAAAAAACCTTTCAAATTTGCAAAAAACACTTAGTTGCTATATTTAAGTACTGTTTTTACGTAAATAAAATATGTTTTTGAGCAGCACATAAATATTTAACAGCTTCAAACAGTTAGCACTCTTTATACTCTTTCTTAAAGCTCAACTCTTTTTGCCTCTGTATATATATCTATATGTATGGTATTTGTCTGCTATGTTTACGGTTTCGAGGCACGTTCGTTTGTTATTTTTTTTCATGTCTCGTTTTACAAACATTTCGTTCGTTTTGACAATGTGCCATTTTAGCCAGCAAAGATTGACCCAAATGAGTCAGTGGGAGATGGAGAGGAGTTTCAGGAGTTCCATGTGTGGTCTTTCTTGTCTGCCTTTCCAGGTACAGTGCTACAATTAGCCAAAGGTGTTAATCGCAGTGTACACAGAATCCAGCTGCTAATTGACAGCGCAAGTTGATTACCTGCTGTTACCCGCTGACAGGTGATTCAGTTTAATTGAAGATAAAATCAGTTGAGTCAGTTCTGACGAAAAAAAAAACAGAATTTGAGACAGCAACGACGCTAGAAGTTTTCAGACTAATCTGCATGAGCTGAGATAACTTATCAGGTTTGTCAGCTATACGAATCGTATGTTTAGCTAAAAACAAAGCTAACTAAGATTTAGCTGCTGTGATTACGCAACTTTTATGCGCCTCATTGGAGTGGGAATGCGATCGTTTAGCGATATGTAAACTGAGCTAACCAACGACCTCCATTTAAAAAAACAAGGAAATTCTAATCACCTGGTTGAGGTGTCAACCTGGCACTGACGTCTAGTAACAAAAAACCACAGTAGCTCAAATAACTAATGATACATTATGAATTAGTGTTGAGTTGATTTTGAATGAAAATAATTATTTAAAAATAGAGGAATTTTACAAGTAATGTGAAAAAAATCTAATAAATTATTTCAGTTGTTTTTAAAATAATATATTTTTTTAATTAAGAAAATATTTTTAGAAGAGTAAAAAAAATTTCCATTATTTTCAGGCCAATTTAAAAATATTTCTTATCAAATGCAAAGATTTTTTTGTTTAAAAATAATGTTTTATCACAAAAACAATAAAATTCCCGGCTGCCATTATGTTTTGTAATTTTTCAAGATTTAATCACCGCTGGGACCTTTGACTCACAAACTGTTTGCGGTTTAAAGCGTGTGCGATTTTAAACGGTGCAAGCGACGTCAGTTGTGGCAAGAGAGTCAGTCGCCTTAACAACTTTGGTACCTACAGGGGGGTGTGAGTCACGGCTCATTGCAGCTGAGATGTGAGATGCTAGCGAGTGGAAGGTGGTTGGGACAAATGCAATTTACTTGCCAATTAAGCGCATTAGTTTCATACTTCAGCTGTTTACACTTGCACGACTTTACGCTACCCTTTAATGCGTTATTAGCATAATTGTCTACTTACGTGTTGAAGGTCTTTTGGTAGTCCTTGATTTGCTTGCGCGAGAACTCATGGAACTCAGTGTAGACATTGACCTTGTAATTGCGCTGCACCGCGATGCCCGCCTCCTGGGATTCCATTATCTCCTGGCGACGATTCAAAATGTGCGTCAATTCGGAACTGTCTGTTGTTCCAGTTGTTGTTGTTGTTGTTATGCTATCATCAACACTGCCGTTGCATGAGGCGGACGAGGCATTCGAGGAGACCGACATTTTTAAATTTTAATTTATTTATAACTCTTGTGCTGGAATTTTCACACACCACACCCTTGCGTTGCGACACTGTGCAGAAACGTGGAAGGGGAAGAGACAGCGAGGACGTAAGGATACACACAAACACACGCACACTCACGCGGGCACAGAGACGCGAAACAGAGTACTAAACAAGTGCACGCCTACACAGAGACCGCCAAGCTGTTCTTTGGCAAGCGTCAATATAAATTGCAGTCGAATGTCTTGTTTAAAACTGTTGGTGATATACGACAGACGCGGGTTCGAAAAATACCGGGTTATGTTATGCAGGTGTTGTGTTTTTGCTGGTTACTTTTTTAAGTGTGTTCTTTTCTTTTTATAAAGCGCGCAAAGCATCCAAAGCACACGAAGTCACAGAAACGAATGAGCAGCGAATAAGAGAGACGAGCGCACAAACCGAACGAAAGTCGATTGTGAACTAATTTGACTGATGTGGCAACGCCGGCAAGGTTCACATTTTAATTGTAAACAGCTGTTGATGTGGCAAGCCTGGCTGTCGTTTACATGTGACTGGCAAAACTAATTCTAATTCATTGCAAATTGCCTATTTTATTTTCACTGCACATTGCACGAAACTATACAAACAAATTACGTGGCTTTTGTAACTAAAAGGAGGACAGTGAAAATGCCCAGCAAATTCTTTAACAAATTATTAGTTATCAGCGGCTTTGCCGGTCTGGCGCATGCCGCCTTTTCGGCCGCTCACCGTAAGTCACAAAATTAACCTTTGCTCAATTAGTGTGAATAAAATTTAATTTATTTAGATCGCACCTACTTGCGTCTCACGGAACAGGAGTGGAACCATCTGCCGCTGGATGTAAGTTGCCCAGCAATTTGTGTAGGATTCTATTTAATTGTGTACTCTTCATAGATTATACTGCAAACCGTATTGAGTCTGGTGATTGTGATCTATAATATTATCGAAATCGTAGGCGACTTTAAGGAAATACGTGCTACAGTGGACATGCAGCAGAAGACTTGGGACACTTTGGGTAACTTCCCATCATTCTACATGTTCAATCATAGGGGACGCGCGCTGAGTCCCGGCTACAATCCAAAGCAAAGCAGCAAAGGCGACGATTAGTTTTAGCTCCAATTAACATTTCTAGTTTAATGCCATGATTAATTGATAAATTATGCTAAACCCACACAAAACGGCTGTAAACACTTTACGTGCTCCCGAGCGCTGCTCAATCAATGCTTGCCCGGCATGCAGCTCCACTCCCGGCATATCATTGCAGCCATTGCTGTGGCACAGATGACATCCCGACTCCGGTCCACTTCGCAGCATGCACTCGTAGTACAGCTGAGCATTGGAGCGACAGCCACGCACCACCTGTTTGCTGAGTTGATCGTAATACTGCAGACAGGCGGGCAGCTGATCCGCCGGCTCATTAGCCAGCAGTGGACAGGGAAAGGAATCTTGTCCATGCTCGATTTGCTCGCAGTTCTGGCACTGATGACACCACAGTCGCTGTTCAGGGAATGCACCTTTGTTGCAGAAGCTGCCCTCACAGCTGCGACAACTAGCCACGGAGGCTGTTTGGCAATTGAAATCCTCCCGTTGACAGCCACGTTCGGTGGTTCCGTTGACATGGTTGATCACCAGACATGATGAAGCTGGCTCCGTGCACTGCTCTATGTAAATGCCACCAGGTCGCTCCCAGTTGGCGCAACTTGCGCCGGGTTCCTCGTCGCTGCTGCAGCGATAGCAGCGGGTGAAATCAAGCGAATTGCAGCCTAATTTCTCGCTCTCATCGCACTCGTAGCAGCTGCGGATTTGAGCATCCGTAGGTGGCTTGCCGCAGCCACGTTGCATGCTCCAATCCTCGTACTCGCAGGCAAAGCAAGAGGAAGCTTCCGGAGAACCGCAATAACTGCTGGTCAGTGAGGTGGCATTGCTGCTGCAGGTGTCCTGATCCACTGAATTGCAGACAAGACACTGCTGCTGTGGCAAGCAACCGGCATTGCAGTGATCTTCCGTGGTACACTGCACCAACTGCTCTCGATGGGGTTCTAGCTCCAGTGGCAACTCCGAGGAGCAGCCGCGCATTACACGACTCAGGTGGCGATAGGTGTAGCAGAAATGTTGCTCCTCCTCGCCCAGCAGCAGCTGCAGTGTGCACTGCTCAAACTGGCTGATGTTGCAGCTAGACCCAAGCTGAAAGAGATCCATTTTACAGCCCAGTGTTTGCTGCGAGTCACAGCTGACACAAGTTAATGTCCAGGCGCCCTGCAGCTCATTGCAGCCATTGATCTCACAGAGTTGCGCTGCAGCCGAGGCCGTGTGATTGCTGTCTGAGCTGCAGCCGCGATAGGCGAGTTGGTCACTCAGAACCTCTGTGTAGCAGTGATCTTCCTCATGATGATGGCGACATGGACGCGGCTTACCCGCTGGCGCAGCCACACAGCTCTCGCCGCTGCAGTGATGGCACTTGAGTCTGCCGGGCGGATAAACGCCAGCATTGCAGAGATTCGTGGTGCACCGCTTTGAGTAGGTGGCTCCAGTCGTGGGTGTTTCAGCGCCACAGCCACGATACGTTGTGGCATCCACTGGAATTAAGTGGAAATTTAGTGGACAGTTTAGCAAGGACTCTTTAGGCTTACCAATCGACATGACACACGACAGTTCCGTGGCGCATTCCTTAAACGGCAGCAGACCCACCTCACCCAGTGTCTGTGCGCACTCCGGCAAAGCGATGGAATCGCAGTGATAGCAGACAATGGCCCAAACAGGCGGCAGTGGCAAGAGTAGGTCTATTTATAGAGGGGAAAGAACAAAGCAAAGCGTTTAATGACCTTTTCGGCAACGCATTAAGCCGTAGGTGGATTAGGAGTAGGAACAGGAACAGGAACAGTAGCTTACAGGATACAAGCAGCAGGATCAATAGCTCACTCATTTTGCCAGCTACACTTTAATCAAATGGTTTGACAAATGAACTTCATTTATTTATGGCTGTTTCAGCTAAACAAGCCAAACAATGGCCATTATCAGCGAGATAAGTGCGATAAGGATAAGTCTTTTGGAGAACAAAGAACTGGTTGTGATTAGTAAATCACAGGGTATTTAGTTGGTCTGCTTAAGGAGGGAAACTGCGGACAGTAAACGGCAAAACATGAAAGCGAAAAGTTTGACAATTTTATGCTGAAGCTTTAACTCTCTATCCGTTTTTAGTTTATTACTTACTTTGCACTCTAAGCTAATTAAAGTCCTAATACAACATTTTCTAAATTAAATTAAAAATTATTAACATAAAAGACCTCTGTTGGCGGCTGCAAGATCTGGCTATATATCAGTCCCTCGTTACACATTACGTATACGCAGTGCATATCGATCTAAAGTAGAATTCACTTAATGTTCTTAAAAACATGTTGATTCCAATACGAAATTTCCAATAATTTGCATCAAAAAACATTAACAGAAATGACCTTTGGCACCGGCAGCTAGATCTAGAAATATCTGTATTTGTGGCCTTAATTGCAGATTACGTATACGCACTGCATTGCGAGTCGATTGGAAATGGAATTGGATTGATGTCCTTGATAAATATGTTGATTCCTTTGCAATGCCCGAAATGTTCACATGATCAATTATTCAGATGGTTCGCATTGCGGCCCAGGATGACTGTATGAGGCAAGTGGCATGTAGAATGATAGGATGTGTGGCATGTGGCAAAGGGCCATATATGTGTGGCCATATCGATTTCACTTGGAGCTAAGCTGGATAATTGCGTGACAATCGCTGGCATATGGTCAACAATTTGTTGGCCTTGCTCAGTTACCAATGGAACAGCAGCGACCGCGGTTTGACATTTAAACTGGTCTATTTGCCGTCTTTGTTTTATTAATCTGTCTGCTGTTAAGTGGTATTTGAACAGCTCTTGGATGATAAAATTCCATAAAGTTTCCAATTAACAGCTGAAAAAAAGTTTGTGATAGTTCTGTGACAAGTTTCAGTTTAAAATCTAAACGCATTTCGACGGGAATAACTATGAAAGGCAGATCTTTATGTATCTGGTTGAGTTCTTTACTGCTGCTTTTCCATGGATGCGGGGGGCAGGCTGAGGAAGAGGACGCTGCTGTTGTGGAAATAGACGCGACTCCTGTTATGCCCACTTCAGCAGGGAATACAGCTGAAGCGGGGCCTGTTCCCGTATCTGACTCCTTTCCTGACGCCGAAACTGCGACTGAACCTGCTCCTGAAGCACCGGCTGAACCTGCTCCAGAGCCTGAACCTGCTCCAGAACCTGAACCAGCAAGTGAACCTGCTTCTAAACCAGAGCCCATGGCTGAACCTCCCTCAGAACCCGCTGCTGATGAAGACACTGCTCCAGAAACTGCTCCTGAACCAGCAGAGGAGCCTGCTGCTGAAGCAGAGACCCCATCTGAACCCGATACTGCTGCCGAATCCGCTCCTGAGCCACAGCCTGCTGCTGAACCTGCTCCCGAATCTGCACCCCCTCCTGAACCTGAGCCAACCATTAAGGAAACGGAAGTAAGCCCAACAAATCCTACAAATGCTGACTATCCCAACGATGGCGACGCCCAAGAAGCAGTCGAGAGTCCAGCAACACAAAGCGCACAAAAGACTATAATAGCACCCACGGTGAAGTTACCTGAGGTGAACTTACGCTGCTACACCTGCTCCAGCGACCCGAAGGGCAAATGCTTTGATAAACCCACCGAAACGATGCAGTGCCGTAAGGACGACAAAGATGGCTGCTATACACTGGTCAAACGTTAGTCAAACTTGAGTTAGTCTCAATAAGGAGCGTTAATTATATGTCTAAATATTTATAGATGACTCCAAATTGATTATGCGAGGTTGCATATCGGAGCTGTCGGAGGAGGGTGACAAATATTGTCGCAAGGCCGGAAATTCTTGCAATCTTTGCTATGTCCCGCTGTGCAACAAGCATCAGGCTCCGCCCATACATGGCCACTCAGTTCGCGTTGTGGGCAGTTATCTCGTTTGGATTCTGACTGCGATTGTGCTGTTTTGAGACCCGAGTTGCTGTAGGAATTTCAACTTAATCTTTAATTTACTTTGAATATCTAAACTTAAACTTAAAAATTACACTTTTCTAAACCGTCATATTAAATTAGAAAACAATATCTTATGTGTGCAACTCTATTTGAATTATCTTAATGTAACAATGGGCTTAAGTCTTGGGTAGTGTTCTTTGCTGTGCTGCAGGCAATTGTTATAGTGGCTGATGGTTAGAGCGTCCGCCTGGAAAGAGGTCGAATCTACCTCAGTTCGATTCGACCTAGCTTCGAACTCGCGATCAACCTCTTTCCAGGCGGACGCTCTATAACAATCGCCAAGTAATTGGAAGCGTGTGTTAGATAAGAATTGGAATTGCTTTCGTTACAAGAGAGTAATTGGCGCAAACTAAACCAAGGATTACACATATGAATTACTCAGAAATAGTAACATTAATTAGAGCTGTAATTAATTGTAAAATTAGCAGTGGCTCATTGGCGCACTGCACATCGATCACAATTACAAGCTGGAGAACTACTCAATTATTGTTGGCCTTTGGAGTTCCGATACTGAGTCATTAACTTGGCCAACTGATAAAAAGAACAACAGAACACAATACCCGTTAAATATATTTGTTTCACTATTTTATTTGCCTTCGTTGCTCGTAGATAGTAAAAAGTATGATATAAGATAACGAATTAAGAGCGTGATTAGAAGAGTAAGTGGAATTGATTACAAAACGTTACGGATTATAAAGATCAGTCCAAGCAATCCCAAGCCCATGTGTTGCAAGCTTGCGGCACCGTTGTATTTATTGACCTCAACGTTGGAGTTGGCCCCAGTGGTTATAACGCACTTGGTAGACGCTTCATTTACGCACTGATATTTCATCAAGGGACCCATATCGCCAACGCAACCACGTATAACGACACCATCTAAAAGGAATTCATTTATTTAATCACATCTATTCTTGGCGTGGCTTCCCACTCATTTGTTAAGCTGCGCTATACTTACTCCATTCACCAACGAAGCACTCCGTCGATGACGTGTTCTGGCACGGCTCGGGACCTACTTCAGCCTGACGACATTTCGCATAGTTGTCGCTGCGGCACACGAGGCAGCTGAAGGTGGCCGCATCGATATTGCAAGCGTTACCTTTGCACTCCGTGCAGCCCGTCGCTAAGTTGCATTGCTGGTCAGCGAGGGCGTTGGTGCAGCCACGTTCGACGGTACCATCGGCATTGATTATCTTGTAGCAACTGTTCTCGGTCTGCGTGTAATTGGAGGCGCCACATTGGACAGCCTTTGTGGCATCTTGGGCAGCAACACAACCTTCCTTATCCTTGCATTGAATGCAAGAACCCAAAACAGCTTCGAATGCTTGACTATTGCAGCCATTTTCCTTGTCACACAACACACAGTTGGCATCTTTGGTATCTGCTGCGCACTTGGTAGCTGGGTCAGAGGTGCAACCACGCTGCATGCTCTTGGCATCAGTGCCAATCGTATAGCATTTCTGATCCTTTACGTACGTCTCACAGGGAGTCAAACTGCCAGCACTCACTGTATTGCAGTCAGCACCCGTGCACTGATAACACAATTGTCGGTTCTCCGGAAATATGACTTCATTGCAGTTATCAGCCGAGCAGGCCTTACAGTTCGCATCGCCATCCGTACAGCGTTCACCACAACCACGTGTCAAAGTACCATTGCCATTCAAATTTATCAGACACACCTGTCCCGATCTACACAATTGATTATACTCAACTCCAGTTGCATTTGTGGTGGAGCACACAGACTGTGAGCCATCGCACTGTCTGCACATCAAAGGAGCGTTGCAGTTGCTGGTGGCACACGTAATGCAGGCAGGTGCCTCACAGGTGACGCCAGTTGTCACACAGCCCCTTGACACAACGCCATCGGTGCCTGGAAATAAATTAATTCAATTATTTTATGCACGCAATTTGTTAAATGCTTAAATTAAATCATTTTAAAATATTATTTATTAACAAACGATTAACAAACATTTCTAAAAATTATTTAAGTACTGTCCTAGACTAAAAAACTTTTTTAAAATATCTATAAATTTTTAATTTAAATTTTCTGCAGAAATTAAAATTTTTTTTAAATTTTTAAAGTCGTTTCTACTCAAAAGTCAATAATTTAAAAATATTTGAATTAATGTACAGTATGTTAATAAATGAGTTTCCAGTAAATATTAATTGAAATATATTTGACATATTTTAAGTAAAAACTAGCTACAACACAGCTTTTAAACTAACCATTAAAGTTGTCAAAAACATTAGTTTAATAATACTAAAATTCAAGCACGCACATTGAATCGATTGATGAGTCAGCGAGGACACAGTGTGTATATACATATATACATATATATGTATTCTAATACATGACAAAGTGTGTGTATTATTGGCTGGCAAAAGTCAACACTCTTTTATAGAGGCCTTTAAATGCAGATTAGATTAACGGTCTACATATGTCACACGGCTTTCTTTGTGAATGTATATTTATGTATGCAACTGTATCAAATTTAACAAAAATACTCGTGTTTATAAACTGACGACGTAAATAGTTAATTGTGGGCTTTAAAGAATTTGCTGTTATCACTAAATAAATTGAATGGCTCAAGAACTTTCCAGCTGTAGAAATTTTGCCTAAACTACCGGGCGTATACGTGTTACATAGTATTGGTATTGAAACTGCTATGACTCATTGTTCACCTGTGCGAACAGCCTTCAAATGATTAATTTACCTCTTTTGGCGAAACAGTTTGTTGTGCCCTCTGGACAGGTCAAAGTATTTGATCCCGTTTGCGTGCAATCTGTTAATAAAATTATACATTAATTATATTGTATTTTAAACTGGTCTAATGTTAGTTTAATGTATATTTACCAAAGGCCAAGGTGTTGGGCAGACTGATTGCAATAATCGCAGCTATCAAAATGCACACTCGATTAGCCTGCATTGTGAAATATCGATCAATCAATATATATTTATATATAGAGAGAGCTATAGTTAATTTTATTAATATTTATTTATTTATTTCTTGCTGTCCGCTTCCCGCGAGTGTTGGTGCTGAACTGTTTGTTGGCTATAAGCTAGCCGTTGGCCATATTCACACTCTGCTAATCTTTTGCCGTCCCTTTATTTCTGTTATCTTTAACTCATTTTCTTGCTATTTCTTTTTTCAATATACACTTTATTTTGTGTAACTGATAACGTTAAATGGGCTGCGATAAAATATAGAGCACTCAGATAGCGCACCTTCGTGTGGTGAATACCAAGTAAGCTGAGCAAATAGTCTGAAGATAGCGCAAGTGTTGCGAAAAGCTCAATAGCTTAAAGCTTACCAGAAGCTTTCTATAGGTTGTAGCATACGCTTAAGCACATTATATTTGTGCTTTGAAGCTTTCACAATGTGCTTTTTAAGGATCACATGCGAGACCATAAAGGGAGTTACACAGGGCACAAAATCTAGAATCTAGTTAGTTTTGTAGTACCCTATGAGTATGCCAATCCAACTCAATTCGAGATCCACTTATGGGTTGAGTTCAGAAGAGATTGGGGAAGAGTGTTAGGAAAAGAGAGCGATTAGTTTTGCCCAACAAATTGTAGCCTAACCTAGTACCAATACTTATCGACATAATTGCCTATGTGGTCTTTGCATAAGTCAGACCATAATATTATCGATTTTCTAGGCACACTCGTAAAATGATTCTTTATTGTTCTCAATGTGCCAGAACATTTTTTATATGAGCCAAATTTGAATTATTGTTCTGATAAGGGATTTTATTTAGCATAAGAAACTTTAGTACAAATAAAATGTTTACACTTTGAAAGATTTCCAGGCGATCGATCAGGTATTTTGGGGTAAAGCTAAAATTTTGTATATCACCAAGCGGAACTAAGTCAATTTATAACGATAGACATGTTAAAAACGCATTAAAGCCAAAATAAATAATTGAATGAAAATTGTTTAAGTTTAGGAAATATCTAGAATTATAAGGTTTGCTAATGTCCGATATATACTAACTTTATTAGTACCTTACCTTTTTTCAATTGTGCATTTGGTGCGCAATAATAAAGTAATAGAAAAAGAACAAACTTTTGATTTATATGGCTCAGATGCAATATAGCTAGGATAGGCTAGATGAGACAGTTAGTGCACTACTATATGAGTGTGTGTGAGTGTGTACATAGGAATATAACTGATTTATGATCCCCACGAGTTCAGTTGATGACTTTGATAAGATAAGTTTCCAAGAAACGCACCTCTTTAAAATGATCTCATGTCTGTCATTATAATTGACAAATAATCGGCTTATATATAATATTTTATATACAAAAGAAAGGAGACAGTTCGAGAGAGAGGGTCTAGACATTTCTAAAATTGCTCTGCACTTAATGATCACTCTACTTTTCCCACAAAGTATGTCAAGATCCCACAAATAACTTATCGATTTCTTAGTTCCAGATTGATATTCCACATCTTTTCCGTTTTTTTTTAGTATTCTACAAAGTACTCAACTCTGTTATCTTTATAGATATACACTCGTCGAATATTTATTTACCGAAGGTTGTAAAAACCTCGATGACTTTTTATGTGATTTTATTTAGCAAAAGTCGTTAAAAATCACTTTACTTCCCCCTTTCCGCGTTGAAGTTAAAGCAAAATCAAGACTTTTGTGCGTGATATTGGTATATAAATTTGTTTCCTTTTAATTTTAATCAAAATATACAAATAGAAATACATATACAAATCACTTAGTGGAGTTATACATAACAATTAAATATAGTAGACTCTTTAAAAAAGGTTCCTCAGTCCCAGGCCCAGCAGAAGGATGAGGGTAGCCAACGACAACTTAAGACTGGCGCTGCCATTGCAACGATCCGAAACGCAGACATCGCATAGATCTCCAACTGAGTCCTCCGGTAGTCCGACCTTCTCACGCACCGCTTGACAGCCGGATTGACCTACGGGTATCTTCACACAACCGCGATGAGTCACTTTTGAGGAAAATTTGTATTGTTAGTAAAGGTATTATGGCTTAAATCCAAAGCTTTACTTACCTCCATCGACTTCAATGCTATAGCAGCCAGTTGTACGGTATGCAACGTCACGACCGTTGACTCCATAGGAGCGATAGGTGCGCAGGAGCTGATCCGCTGCCTGTGCGGCTAATGAGCGACGTGCTCGTCCAGATCGGACTGCTTCCACTACAGATTTAGCACCACGAACACCTGGTGTGGTAGCCTCTGGCGTAGCTGCTTCACTACTGGGAGAGGTAGAGTCTGATGAAGAGTTCTCAGATGTCGTAGTTGATTCTGTCGACTGGTCTGATGGGGTTGAATTTGATTCTGTTGTCTCCAACGATGTGGAAGTCTCTGCCGAAGATCCTTCACCAGGGGAAGTGGTGGAATCTGTTGAAGAGTTCTCAGATGACGTAGTTGATTCTGTTGACTCCCCCGTTGTGGAAGTCTCTGACGAAGATCCTTCACCAGGGGAAGTGGTGGAATCTGTTGAAGAGTTCTCAGATGATGTAGTTGATTCTGTCGTATCCTCTGATGGGGTTGAATTTGATTCTGTTGTCTCCAACGTTGTGGAAGTCTCTGACGAAGATCCTTCACCAGGGGAAGTGGTGGAATCTGTTGAAGAGTTCTCAGATGACGTAGTTGATTCTGTTGTCTCCACCGTTGTGGAAGTCTCTGACGAAGATCCTTCACCAGGGGAAGTGGTGGAATCTGTTGAAGAGTTCTCAGATGTCGTAGTTGATTCTGTCGTATCCTCTGTTGGGGTTGAGGTTGATTCTGTTGTCTCCACCGTTGTGGAACTCTCAGGCGAAGTTTCCTCGCTAGTAGTGAGTGTGGTGTCTGAAGAAGTCTCACCAGAGGTAGTGGTCGTTCCTGTTGTTTCCACCGTAGTGGTAGTTTCTTCACTAGTGGAAGTGGTTACACTTGGTGTTGTCTCGGACGAACTGCTCGTGGAGTCTGTGGGAGTCGGTGAACCATCTGATGTCGTTGAATCGCTTGGAGTATCGGTCGATCCTACGGTTGTTGTCGTCGGCACTTCGACATCCAAATTGCAGCTAACAGGTTGCAGTTTTTCCAAATCCTCGCATTCGTCGCCAATGCATTCATAGCACTCCAGGGTATTACCTGTTCAAAATACCCAAAGAATACCATGAAAAATGTGTGCGAAACTAAGCCAAACTAAACAAACCAGAGTAGCGCAAAAAGAAATAAAATAAACCTCATTGATTTATCGAACTGATCGATAAAATTAAGGCTTTAGTTGAAATTTATTACCCAGCTACGTGGAACAACTAAAGTGGAAAGCAGATGGAAATTTTGCCAGGAAAAAAGCATTAAAACGCTGATAAAATAATTTATTTCGCAACTATTTAGTTTTTATGGAATTTGCTGAGCGTTTTAGGCATTTATGTGGCATGCGTCGAACTAATTACAATAATGGACATATTTTATATTCTTTTTGTTGTTATTGTTGTTGTTGTTTTCTCTTGGTTATTGTTGCTGAAATCAGTACAACATGCTGATAAGAAAATGCCCTGAACTGGCGCTGCCTTTACTTTATTTTTTGTATTTTTTGTTGAAACTGGAACAACTCGCGTGGTTCATCAAACATAAAGACAATAAAGAAATGAAATCGATTGATGACTGACTTTTTTACTTCTTCTTTTTTTTTATTTTTGAATTTTATTTTTTTTTTGGCAAATACTTTTGTGATTGATTATGCACACTTGTGACTGCTTTTTGCACAACTTTTTGTTCAAAATTTACTATAATATTTCATTGTTTGCACTTGTTAACCAATATTAATTTTTTAAATTGCTTCAATAGACAAGCGCGACTTGCACGCGTTTAAAAACGCGCGGAAATCGCTAGCAGCTCACCTGGCCAAATGGCGGCGCACACGCACAACGTTAACAGCCACAAAGTAATCACACGCATGTTTACAGTATATATGTGTGTGGGTGTTGGGATTATTTAAGGATCGAAGGATTAATGTCGAAGGATATTAGTCGCAGCGTGTTCAGATGAATTGAAGAACTGCACAGCTCGAGTCTCGAATGCAAACTACCAATAAAATATATTGTTAACATGGCTTTTTTTATCATTTGGCCGATACTCATTGGGCTGGCCGGGTCGGGCCAACATCACTGATAAGACGGCACCCCGTTGGCTGGCTGAGTGAGTGTTTCTCGGGTCGTTTAGATGGTATATGGTCTCTGGTGATAAGATCGCATAAAACACAAACAAAAACAAAAACAAAAATTATTTAATGATACGCTCTTTGACTGCTGATAAGCATACTCCGATTTCCTATAGATTTCTCTTTTATCTCACTTCCTCAGGATGCCTTAATTGCCGCATTTAGTCACAATAATAGACCAATATAAATTCTACGATAAGCTATAACAATCGATTCTAGGAATTCTCTTTTATGTGCACTTACCCACATCGAATTTTTACACTCTGCAAATAAATATTTAAAATACGCCAATATCCTCAGTACGTGAGCAGTACAAACAAATTCATTCGTTATCATTTGAATCAATGTCTAAGACAACTAAGCCCTTAGTTAGTTATGCGCTAGTTATCTATTTAGTTGCCGATAAACAAAAGATAATGTTTTATTTTCCTGGTCATGAAATTCTTTTGTGCAGTCCCAAAAGACTGCAAGGTATTTTATTATATACATATGATTCATAGGCCCAGACATGCTGAATAACAAATGGGCAACGTTTTGATTTATATCTAGTAGATAACTCAACTATTTGTTTTTTGCAACATTTACAAGTCTTTCTAGGAATCCCACCTTCATTTTATTTCATTTTAGATCTGTTGCACTTTATGCACTGCTCCTTTTAAAGTGCTCTTCAAACACTGTTACTAGTGTATAAAAAAATCCCCTAATTACTAATAAGCCAGGTAGCCAGGTTATTAGCATCGACTTCCCCTTCTTTCTCTTTCATTTATAAACTTGATTGAACTTTGATATGTTTACTTTACTCACATTGGTCACATGAAGAACGCCATAAATTTTGTTTAAAATTTTTGCGAAATTATAGAATGCGACGCATTGTCTTTTGTTTTGCAATGGAAATTCGGGGAAAAACGCAGTAAAAGTTAAAAAAAACAAGCTGCGGAAAAATAGAATGATGACCATTGAAAAAACATTGGAGTTTTAAGAAAAAATTTAATAAAATATAAATATAAAATGTAAGACAGAATTTATATTTTTTTTTAAAGCAAAGCATAAAATAAGTTAACTAATTTATTTATACCCAGCTATAAATATATTTATCCTCACAACAATTATTTTTAACGTTTATTAAAGTTGTTGATTTTAAGCATTTTATTAAGACAAAGTTGAAATTTTCAATCGATTTTTATAATATTTTAAAGGTAAACCTAAGAAGTTTCTATACCCTTCTGTGATTTTTTGAAGCTTTATATACCCAATTTCCTTCAGTGTATCGGCTTCAAACGTCTCAGTTGGCCAAGTCCGGCACTTGTTATCGAAAAGCCAAACAAATCTTTTTACAAGACGGTGGCTTATCAGCCAAGATATTCTGTAATTGACTTAGTGCGTGATAATTATATCTATATTTTATTGTTGGCAATAATTAAATCATATAAACATAAACTACTGTTATTTGCACAGCTGATTTGTACAAGTTGTCAACGGATCTGCGTCATAAATTTATGATTATTTTTAAGAATTGATCAGTGGCCATAAATTTGTGAGCAAAGGTTGGACGGTGTGTGCACGCTTTTCGAACGCACTGTGCTACATAAATACCAAAAAGAAGCGCCACTTTTGTTATTAATGAACTCTTATCTAATCGCCTTTGGGGTACCAAACTCGTTGGTTCTTACCGGAGACACACACGAGTTCGCCGTGTTTGCCCCGAACAAATTTACTTAGCACAGTTGGCCTAAAAGTATGCCTTTCTCTACAGTAAATGGTAACAAAAGATATGTTTACCCAATGCGGCATATAGTGGGCTATATAGTAAGTAGTGCTACGCTTTGATGGTTACAGCAAGGTCATACCTGTTCATTATCTGATTTATGTGTATGTTTATCATGGGACAACATATAAGCGCATGTCAGCCCAAGTTTATTCATCTAATCAAGAGTAATCAAGTGCAAATTGTTTGTCTTCGTGACAAAATCTGCATACATAAATTTAATTATCAGCTGTGTATTTATTAGCAACATTTTGATACGGTTTCAAGTGATTTTAAGCGGATCAAAAGGAATTTATATAAAATTTACAGGGTAGCTATAGCTAATTTCGTAGAAATAATAATTATAAGTCGCTATATTATGGCATTCTAAAATCTACCCCAAAAATTATACTTCATAAAAAGTGTCCCAACTGATTTTTAATTTTTAAATATAAATAATTTTTGTAGACATTCAAAATTTAGTTTGTAAATTCAGTAATATTTAAGCTATCTGCCAAATATATGTATACCCCCTATAGTTTAATTTCAAAGAAATTTTTTCCAAAATACTTTTATGTATAAATATATTTATTTCATATAAAATAAATCAAGTAAATTTTCTTATGTTTCACATTTGGTTAGCTTGACTTTACATAATTATATATATAGTGTGTATATATAGGTATATTTGTATATTTCGATATTCGTGTGTGTGTGTCGCTTAAAAAATACATGAGAAGATCAGGGACTTTTCTATGGGGTGGAGTGTGTGTGTGTGTGTGTATGGACTATAAACACCTGAGTGCGAGTGTTGTCTTAAAGATACTAAATAACACCGGGTTGGAGTGAGCGGTGATGGGAACATGCAGTTTGTCTCCTCAGTTCTTTTGTAGCACAACAGCAACAAGAACAACGAGGAATGTTCCAAGCATCGTTGATTGCAGCACTGATGTGGCACTGTTGCAGGCATTCATGGAGCAGGGATCACAGTTGCTCAACTGGGAGGCAGCGTTCTGCAGCTCCAGATTCTTGCAAACGGATTCCTCGGTTGTCACACGCGAGCAACCGCGTTCCGTTTGAGCAGTGTTGTTAACTGTGGGTAAGAAGCAGTGTTAGTTAAGTTGGTCTACAGTTTTTAGCAACCTAAACTCACCTGTCTTCTGCACGGAGTAGCAATGGTAGCTGACGCCTGTGTTGACTGATGCACGACGCTGGCGTACAGGGAACACAGGGACAGCGCTGTCCACGGGCGACAGACGCGTCACGTCGCTATTGAAATCCGTATTGGGTGGTGTGGGCAGACCGGTGGTCGTCTCTGGTGGTCCCACTGTAGCGGGTGTTGGAATCGGTGCTTCTGTGCTCTGAGTGGTCTCTGTGTTCTCCGTACTGTCGGTAGTCACTGGTTCTTCTGTCGTTGTTTCCACAGTCGCTGGATCGGTGGAGCTAGCTGTGCTAATCTCTGCAGTCGTTGTGGTGGTTTCAATTTGCTCTGTGCTGGTCTGGGGGGTCGATGTGGTCGTGGTCACTGTGGAGGCTTCGGTGCTGCCTCCCTGATTAAAGTAGTCCTCATTGCAGGCCAGCAGCGGTGTCGCTGTGTTCACATTGGCACAGTCATCGCAGACATAGCACATCAGGTCCGCAAAAGAAGCTGAAATTGGTAGAAGAAAGCAAACAAATAAATAACAGTGAATTTTTAGGGAATATGTCATAGCTACAAGTCAGCTATTTCTAGCCATTTTTTGCTTTCCCACCATTTAAACCCCACTGAACATAGTTTCAATTACGGCAAATAATAAATCTGATAAGCACTTCCTTCTGATGCAAATAAAACTAATTTTAATATAACTTTTCTGCCCGATAATCTGCACAGTTATCAGCAGTAACGGTGCTGCTAGGTATGGAATATATTTTCGTATTTCTAATCTGGAATATTTGCTAAAGATATTGTATCTTTTGGTCGGTGAAAGCTGGCTGAATTTTTTTTAATTACTTTTTTTGCTAACTGAAAATCAAACTTAACTAATAGTCAAACGATAGTTTAATTGCTTTATATGGTTTTTTTCCTGTTGGCCTCAGAACAATTTACAATTTGGGTAAATAATAGAACAAGTTGGCGATAAACGATTAACGATGACAAAGCGATCGAAGTCGACCATGTGTGGGCCATAAATCAAAAGTTATGGGCTCATATATGGTTAGTGTAAACATTTGATCATACTTTATTATTAGTATATAATTTTAAGTCAATGTTTAAACTAGAGCTATTATCGTGTCTCCACCTTATCGCAGATACTCGATCGTAGCGATCTTGCTGTCTGCTCGTACACTGATTGCAAATTACCATCACTATCATTTGCATGTCGCATGAATCAAATATTTGCCAAGCATTGAATACACAAGTGGCTAACAAATTTAATTGTACTATGGAACTATTGTCGTCAATTGCGATAGCTGTGGGCACAGGCCGACCGTGCGACAGTCCGTCTGTCAATCAGCAGTGTTCGACATTTGATACAATGACTCATCACACTCTAGCTAAGCCTACGCTTATCCAAATGTCTATTCTGCACGCTGATAACAGCAATTGCTCATACGCGCTGTGGTCCCGATTGAAATTTGACAACAGCTTTTTGCTAAACGCTTCCTCAATGTTTTAACCGTGCTATATGCACATGTTTATCGAACTTTGTGTCTTGAAAAAATTATTAATAAATCACATTGATTGATGGGCACACGTCCAGCAAAGACGTTAAGAGCTCACTGGCATTTTTGGTATGGCACGTGATAAACCCAACGCCACACACACACACACACACACACACACCTCAACACTTACATTTTGAAGTAAATAATTATAATTAAATCATTTGTATGTTGTTGCTTGAACAAAAATAAATACACAATTCATTGCATTTGCATTCGAGTTGGATAAACCCGTTTCGTTAAGCAAGATTCTGATTCCATAACATTTTTAACTGCGAACTACAATCAGTTGATGAGACTGAGACGGAGACGAGCACGACTCTGTGAAAAGCCAGCGACTTTTGTAAAATTAACGGAATTATTGGTAGATTAATTAAATTTATTGATAATCGTTGTCTGTCACGTTGTCTTGCGTTGCGTTGCGACGACACTCGTTTATCTCCATATCGATATTTAGAATATATTTGTTGAAAAGTTAATTAGTGTCCAGAGGTCACTAAAAAGTTATTTCAACAGCTTACAATTTGCGTAATAAAATTGGCTTTAAAAAAAGCCCAAAAGTCTAAGCTAATTAAAGTGTATGCAAATACAACTGCATTACGTATACGCAGAGTTGTGCATATGTGATCAGGTTTTTCCAAAACTATTTGTTTTTTTAGTGTTATTTATTTAGCTTGACTTGATTTGGTGTTAATCGACCGAACAGGTTGTTGGTCTAAAGTGCTAAAAGGCAGCGGTCATGTGTGCGTGTGTGTACTTATTGAAAACACTGTAGCATTTCACTTTAAATCGCAGCTTTTCAATTAGCAGTTAGCCGCAGTTTCAATGTCAAAACGAAACACTAGAAACGCAATTTTGAAAATGCACCAAATTATGACGAAATTGCAGTTGTTTGTAATGAAATCTAGTTCTATATAAGGTACTTTCTATAGCATGTCTGACATTGACAAACATTTCCGCATCAAGTGAATGAAAACTGAATGCAAATTGGCTACAATTTTGACATAATTTATGACAGCAACAATTAAATTTTATTTTCCCTGCTCAACCACATTTAGTTCATTACAAAAGTTAACAAAAATTCCCATAAATGCTCGTCAGTTTGTGTGCAGCCTGTCACACTGGATACACTGTTAAAAATAGCAACAGTTGTACATTTTATCAGAGTATTTATTTCGGGAAGACTTAGCGCGGCTTTTTACAATTTTCTATATTTTTATCACGACATTGGGAATTACGCTAGTTTCTGTACTCAAGTGTGTCACTGTTTATTCCCCTTTTTTTTTTTAAATCTCACCTGGTGCGGCAACAAGCAGCAGAAAGGTGCTGACCAAGATTATGTGACTTTTGGTATTTTGCATTTTGTTGTGTTTTCCTTTTTGTTTCAAATAAATTGAAGAATAAAAGAATGTTCTTGTTTTAAATCTTTAAAGATTTATGCAAAAATAAATTTTGCTTATTTTTGTTTTCAACACTTTACACGTTTTGTGCGACCGCAGTTTGCAAATTCAGAAATTTAACTGAAAATCTTGTGATTTGTTTGAGACTTTTTATAGAGTTTTATAATATAAGCGAGTTTCGCAGCGACTGCGACTGTGACAAAAGCGGCGGCTTCGACGCTCAAGACAGAGACAACGCATACAGCACACACGCTGTAGTAAGAGAGGGAGAGACACAGAGCGAGAGAGAGAAGGAGAAAGAGAGATAGGCAGACAAAGTACACAAATGCGTAGCGTTGTGCGTTCTTTTAATATGATAACAAATTAATTTATAATGCAAAAACGATAATTTAACCGAAAAGTAAAAGTCAAAGTTCTACTCTCTTACGCACGCTCTTAACAGCTGTGCTCTTACTCGTTTCACTCTTTATTTATTTACGTTTTTATGAGCTGCGATCTCCAGGAATTACCACAAGATTTCCCAGTATGCAAATGATTCACTTTGTAGAGGGTTTTTACCAAAGTAAACTGTGTGTTCCAAGGGGAAGATTTCAATTAATAATAGTACTTAAGGAAACGAGTATTTCTCTGTATTCTATGTTAATGCAATTTATAAGTTAATTGTACGGGGAGTACAATTCTCACTTGCTATTTACATAATCGTCTTGTTGTTGGTACCGCATGATTAAACTATTATTTAATATTAATAAAAAATAAAAAACACGCAATGCAAACAAACACGATGTCAATTTGGCCAAATAGCTTAGCTAAGCGGGCCAAAAACAATTAACAGCTTTTTATTTGGTATTTACCCAACCTATTTACACCCATTGAGCGACTCGATTCGACTCTGCGCCAAGAACTCTCCACACAGCGCTACATAGTCGAAATTTTCCATTTGAGTGCACAAAAGGGTTGACGGCACACACTGTGCTAATGAAATTCACGGATTGACCCCAGAAAATTCACATTCATGCAACTGATAAAGCCAATAACAAATGGATATCAAGGTCGAGTTGGTATAGCTATTTTAAAGACTGAGCTTTACGTTTGTAGCTTTGGCACTTCTTGAACCCTACAACAAATGAAAGCGGCGGGCTAAGAAAGAAGTTAAGGATTTTTAAAATCATTTTTACTATCGGCAAAATATTTATTTCCTAAAAAAAGTGTTAAATTGTGACCTTAACGATCACTTTTTATAATTAAAGGGATCAATTAAGCATTGGAGTCCCAGCTAGGCTAAGTAATCCAGCTACAATTGAACTGCTCGACTAGTCTAAGCCCAGTATTCGTTCAAGTTTTTGCACTACTTTCTCATTTTAGTACCGATCCCGTTTAACAGCCCCTCAAAACCAAAACTGCTCTTGGCAGCTGGTCATTCTAGCTCTTCAAATGAGATCATACATACGTGTGTCTACCAACAGGCACAACAACAAAAGTTAGCTAAAAATATGCAGCTTGAGTAAATTACTTATAACAATAATAAAATCATGTTGCAAAATAACTGGGCTGTTAGTTACGTATTGGCCCTGATACATTTCTGAGCCAGAGCAGCAAAATCACGCGTATGTTAGTACAGCAATAAACTGGTATGGGTATCATTCAGTTTAGCGGTTCGTGCCAAATGGCTAATAACAGTGTTTATAGTGCCAACAACTGCCGAACTGACGCATCAATATTTCAGAACCCAGACGCAGACAGAGAACGAGACCGAGACACAGACACCGCAGATAAATGCCGACCAAAAAAAAAAAAAGGGAGTACATTAAAAATAAATCAAAGTAAAAATACAATTATGAAATTTTTGTTGTGAATTGTTGGCGACATCACGTAAAATTAGCAACTTAGTTGTTATGCGCTGTCTCTGTCACACTTTCTCCCTCTCTCTGTCTCTCTCTTTGAACTCTCTTAGTTAAGGTCATATTTGTCTAGTTTATGTAGAGTCGCTTAAGCTCAGCTAATCCGGAAGCTTTGGAATTAACCAAAAATAAAACGGGGAAGTTTGAACGCGCCCAAAACCGGGACCGGCCCCAGTCTCTGTAAAGCAAGTAAGTATATATACTAAGTAACTTGAACAAAGTCTCAAAACACATTTCAAATTTGGCAATTGCATTTTGAATGCAGCTGAGAGACAGAGGGGGAATGATCTGGAGGCAATGAGTTTGCTTGTTCTTAAAACAAGTTACCTTAAAAGCTGACTAATAAATGAAACCATGTGTGTGTGTGTGTGTGTGTGTGTGTGTGTGTGTTTATGTGTGATTAAACATTTCCGCAGGTAACTGGTAACTGGATTTGCTCACCGCCTAATTGGGGAACTTAGCCCGAGCTGAGCTCGATTGTAAATCGTTCAATTTCGACGTCAGCGATTGCCACTTGAGGCCTAACGATATCAGTTATTGTTCATCGCTACAGTTATCAGTTATCGGTTATCAATTCGAAATGAAGTCACGATTTTGTTCGGCCATTGGGTGGCCCCCATTGGCAGCGTCATCGCGGATTCCTGGCTACTCCAAATACCCAGCACTGAAAGTGTATTTAATTGCGGTGCATATATATTTAAAAGAGACGGTAAGAGTTATCTTTGCTGCTATATTTGGCATCAAGTTTCCTGTTCAAATTTAACCCTTAGGATTCATGCTTAAAGATAAATAATTTTAAGGAATTCTCATATTTTTTGGAGAGCTTTAAAACTGTGTCTGGTTCAATCAACTTTAGCTACGTATCTTAGAGATACTTTACTTAGCACGGGCTATCCTACAGTCGAGCATACTGGCCACTTGCTATCTACCTATGGATGGGTTAGTTATCAGCTGGAGTTGTAATAATTGATTTGCTTCTGTTCCAGCGGCGACGTCAGCTTGAACCTGCTGAATGTTGTCCCAGTGATTGGGCACTTTAGACTCAGCCCGAATGCTCTTATCGTTAGCCAACCAATTGAATAATTAGGCGAAAATAGCTCAGGTGTGCTCATGTCTATGCTATGGGGCCAGGAGTCGTAATTAGGCTCAAAATAGACCGCCTCATAAATCGTACAATTCCCCATACACGTATATATATATATATATTTTGTCATTATTTTTATACATGTGGTATATAACTATATATACAGATTATATTTGTTATCAGCAGCGAATCCACACACACACAAGTTCAGCTGAATGCCATGGCTATGGCTAAAAGGGCCACGCCCAGTGTCAGTTCGGTTGGGGCGTTCATCCTGCTGCTGCTACTGCTGAACTGACCCGTGGATGTGGCATGAATGGGCGCATTGCAACCGTTTTCCTCGCACACCGTACAGCCCGCGACTTCCCAGCCATTGTAGAGCGAATTGCAGGCATTCGACTGATCGGCGTCCAACGACACAATGGTACAGCCGCGATTTGTGATTTCTGTGCCGTTAACTGAAGGGGAAATGAAAAATTAATATATTTTTTATTTATTTTTATACAGTTTTACTTACGCTGCAGACTTGCTATGTAGCAGACGGCTCTGGAGTTGGTCATAACTTGTCGACTTGCGCGACGTCTGCGTCGATCATCGTAGTCCTCATCCTCGTCTTCCTCGGCATCGCTATCAACGGCACTGCCCGCGGCTGGCGCTGCAGCGCCACCTGCTGCTGCTGCAGGCGCACCTGCGCCAGGTGCCGTACCCGCCGCTGCTGGTCCAGGTGCCGCAGCTGCAGCAGCACCTGTGCCTGTGCCTGTGCCTGTGCCTGTGCCCACAGAATCCTCTTCATCACTTTCGTAGTCCTCCTCATCCTCGCTGTTGGCGGCTGGCGCTGCAGCGGGACCAGTTGCTGGTGGTCTACTTGCACCGCTGGGAGTGCCTGCAGCAGCAGGAGCAGCAGCTGGAGTATTGACCGCAGTACTTGCTGGATTTGTTGCGGGCGCTGCAGCAGGCGATGTGCTGGGACTCGTGCTTGGATTTGTGCTAGGATTTGAGCTGGGCACTCCTGCAGCTACAGGATTTGGCTGCGTCGGTTGCTGCAAGGCTGGTGTAGCGCAAACTACCAGCTCCTTTACCTGCGACTGCTCGTCACAATCCTCGCAGGTGTAACAACGTAGGGCTGCAAACACAACAACACAATTAATGAACAAGGCTAGCAGGGGCCAACACACTCCACGCTAGTGACGAAAGTCTTACAAGAAGGTTTCTGCATTGGGTACACAAATTTATAAAGCACTTTCGTCACTAGTTGGATAACTCCTTGGAAATTATTTAGAAGATCTTGAAGCTAAATTTTACCGCTTTCTGGCCTCCTACCTGAACTCAGCTCGCTGCAAACCAACACCAACAGCAAATAAATCCAATATTTACTGCTCATATTTTCCTAGCTTTTTCGAGTACTTTAAAATGTTATGCAATTTCTGAGCATAGACACCTGACTTTTTGTGCTACCGAAAGATTCAAATTGAACTGTCAGCAACGATAGCGACACGTCGATTGGGCTGCTGTGAGTCTTTTCTTTGGTTTCACAGTTTGACTCTCTATCAAAATTTGTGCGGCTATCTTGACGTGTTTTTGGGCGTGGCGAAAATAATTTGCGGTACTGCTGAAACATGTCGTTCCTGGCTGGATGACAAGCCGACGGTTTCGATAGCATCAGCAAAAGAGTTTCAAATTAAACTGAAACGGATGCGTGGGCGACCGAGGGCAACTGGAAGGGGTAAGGTTTGTGGTAGCTGCTTGCATCAAACATGAGTAATGGGAAAATTATCACTGATTGGGGAAAAAGCAACAGAAGAAGCCCAAAAAAAAAATCAAAAAATTACAGATATAAAACTACCATATCTTACAGTAGACAGTGGTTCAGCATTATAGTAGCTACTTGGTACTGAACCAAAAGTAGGCAGATAAAGTAAGGAAATATTACAAACTCTTGCCACACAAATTTATTTAGGCAAATTTAGTTCAAAGTGCAGCGAAATAAAAAATTTTTACAAATAAGGAGGCTCAAAAAAGGTAAAATTGTCGTAAGTTAATTATTTTATCATTACAAAATTTAGCCGAATTTTATAAAGATGCAAGACTCATGATTAAAAAAAAAAATTCTTATTAAAGCATATCTAATATTAAACTAAATTTTTTATTTTTTCAAAATGTATTCTTCAGAACATACCAAAAAAAAAAGTATTAATTAAAAAAAAATATTTTTTTATAATTTACAATCAACTTATAATCAGATATTTATGTTTAAAGAAAATAATCGACGTTTATTGCAACAGTAAGTGTACTGCCATTGCCCACAGTCTGTATCCCACAGTGCTGCTGCTATCACTTGCAGCTGTCATACCAGCAGATAAAATACTCCAAAACTGTTATACTGTCATACAGCATTTGCATGACGCGTTCTTTATTTTGCCATTTTCATTTGACTTACGAACTAATTAGAACTCCATAGCTTTTTGTGCACTTTGAGTAAGCAATTTTTATTTTTTGGGGGGGAGGAGTGGGCGGGGCCGCAACCGTGAACTTACACTAAGCACATAATTAAGCTCGCTTTGGTGTTTTTATCTTTATATTTATTTTACTTTATTTTTTGTATATATTTTTGCTTTATTGCTTTCGACTTTTCTAATTGCACATTTAATTAACATTTGTTGCACTTTTCGCTCAACAGATTTTTTTCTCTGATTGTTTTTGCTTGTTTCCAAAAATTATATAAATTTGTTTATATATTTTTATAAATTTTTTTGTTGTAAGTATTTTGCTTGCTTAAGGCGCTGACTTTTGTTATCATTGTGTAAACATTCAAACATCAATACACCATTAAATTTGCCTACGGTTTTCCATTTTTCCACAACTTTTCATTCCATAACATTTAACTGTTTAACTTTTGTTAAATAATAATTTTATATTTTCCACTTGGTGCAGTTAAAGCACTTAAAACCATTCAATGCGATTGCTTAATTTCCTGTTCGGCTTTTGTTTATTTAATTTGCAACAACAATTGTTTGCTTTATGAAGCGTATCTATTATCTATCTAAAAATACACTCATTAGATATGGGGCCATGAAATAACCATCGAAACTGATCAATTTTAAAGGCAAATCATTTTGAAATATTAATTTACATAAAGTGGTGGAAATGATTAAAAATTTGTTAGTTATTTCATGGCGCCATTCACACATAAATACTATATATTCATATATCTGTATAATAAGTATATTTGAAACACATTTTATAATGTGAACAATAGAAAATTAAAGGCATTTGGTGAATTCTTATCATTTCTGCTCATCATTTATATAACTCAATAAAGCCATAATAATTATTTGACTTATGTTACGGATTGAAAATAATGTGAACCATCGCAACATTGAAGAAACTGAATTGGAAATCCTTGATATACGAGCACTCTTCAGTTACTCAATTGGGTCCTCGATTCGCCCTTGCCCTTTGATGGCTATAAGCATTTTTTATTTAAGCCCCTTTGATTTCTAATTGTATCTGCATCTTTTAGTAGCTGTTAGCTGTAATTGTGTGACTTTTGGAGGGTTATTTTCAGGTTTGAGATGTTCGTTGTGGGCACTCTCGAATATTTACAAAGTAAACGATTAAACGTTAAATGGTAATTTAACCTAAATGCATAACGCCATTCAAACGCTTCAGCAGCAGCTCAGCCGCAGTGGGCGTGTCATTAACTGCAGCAGCCACAACAACATCAAACCAATTGTCACAGCCGAGGACAGCGTGACGGCATCAGCTCCATTGCAATGATCCTTGGCACAGATGCCACAAAAGAACTCATCCTCTGAAGAAACCTCCTTCTCCCTGCCCATCTGCTGCCCCGATCGTTTCTGCCTACCTCCCTGCATCGTGGCACTGTCGCTCTTTATGTTCATTTTGGTGCGCAGAATGTTGCAGGCATTCGAGTCGGCCGTGTCCAGCTGACAGAAGCGTGCGGTGACCAAAACTTGCGTATTTGCTAAAATAAAAATTGATTTAAATTTATTTAAGTTATGTTTTAGTTCAGCTGATTTTTACTTACGATCTCGGGCAACTACTTTTTGGCAATTCATCACCGGATTCTTGTTGGCGCCATTGTCAAAGTAGGAGAACTTGTTTAGGGCCATAAGCCAGGTATCCATTGACTTAATTTGTTCCAGTGTACAATTCTAAAAGTCCAAGAATTACAAGTATTAGTCGTAAAGTTTCAAGTATCTTGTAAATATTTATTAATTGCGGATTGCACGACATGGCGAACAATGGCTAATGATTGATGATCAGTTCGACGGCATGTGCTATCTATTATCACATCGACCGCCCTCTGCCACGCCCCCGCGCCTCCTTCTCAACACTATATGCTTGTAAGCTGTAATAGCACTCTTAATTGACGTTGCAGTTATAACACAGTTTATCTTATCATTTCTTATTTCGCGAGCAGTACAAGCATCGATAGTGTTATCGGTGTCGCTATCGATATTGCAACGACCTTGCCATCAGCGATGCGTTGGCCCAAAACAGTTACTAACTGAACTTTTTTAGCCAAAAGTTGAAAATAAAATGCGCTGAATCAGTTTTATGGGGAACCCACTAAAATGAGTTTGGTGGTCAAGAAACTTGAATGAGTAACGAAAAGGGTTTTAATTCTAACTTGAATGTCGAAGAGTTTTGTATAACGAATTTATTTGTTAACGACTTTAAATTAAATTAAAATTATTTTAATATCAAGTTTATTTAATTGAGCTACAAAGGCTGTAACAAAAACTATATCAAAATGGACTATACATTTTTAAAAACTTGTATAGAGAAAATGTTGTTCTAAAAAACTGGCAACAAAAACTTTTATATAAGAAATATAAGTTTTAAATGTTAATATTCAGATATATCAATACAATCATGAATTTGTGTAAAATCCTTCCATTAAAAATACAGTTTAATATTTAAATAAATATCTGAAAAACCTACTGCAATTTTTTCAGGTGTATGGAACAAGTTAAGTCAATGGGGAATGATTTGCAAACTGCAAACTAACAAACTAAACAAGTTAATTGAAAAGTATAAAACTGAATTACTAATTTATAAATTGTGCAGTGCGAACAACGAAACTTTTTGCTGACTTTGCTTTTCCCAAACTGCTCGCAAAAACTTGGCGGAATTCAAGCTAAGTTTGAAGAAGAACAAAGTTGACTGAAAAGCGAAAAGAGTTTGGGGAGAAACGTGGAATTTCTGGCTGTTAAAGTTGTCAAGTGGTTAAGATTTACGTTCATAAACTTGGTCGGAAGTAAAGTATTTTTGGCTCAGGATATGGCCTAGAAGTGCAGTGGAGAGATGCCAACACATTCACTTAACGGTCACGACAACGACAACGACAGCGACAATAGCGACAACGTTGCACGTTTCCGCATCCACATCCGTTTCCGTTTCCGTTCTATTCTCACTTTTCACATTTCAGTTGATTTCTTATTTTCATTCTGTGCACTTTGAGTATTTATGTGGCAAGTGCCAACTTGGCTAATACTTTGATTAAGGTCAAGTGAAGTGCGATTAATCAAAGGGGCCAAAGGTTAAGACCATTTCGAGTGCTTTTCACACATTCCCACTAAATCAAAATATCTTGAATGCTGTTGCGACTTTTACTTACCACAGGCGAAATGTTCGAGTTGGACCAGAGATGTGTACAGCCGGGATCTAAGGTAGAATCACAGACGTAACACTCTATAGCGACGCCTGTAATTAACACACATATTCGTATATTTATTTATTGACAACTCTTTTATTTAATTCAATTAAAGAACGGAACACTTAACACACCCATTGATATGCAGCCAAGTAGCTGTAAGAGCACCAAAATCGCAGACATTCTCCTCAAATGCAGATGACCACGCATTTTTGCACTTTGCTTTAATTCACTATTAGTTTTATTTAATTTGTGATTATTTACAGCTTTTATGTTAATTTATTACTTGATTTTTTATTGCTATTTTTTTTTTGGGAATGCCTTGCGTTGTGCTACGATTTATTGGCTGCGATACGAATTAAGCGTAGACGTCCTGGCTCTAACGTTGGCCAACTGAAAACTGTTTAAGGAATTTGGAAATTTGCTGTTGCTGCCACACAAAAAATGGGGGACAAAATGACGACGTCATCGGGCGAACACGAGTATGAAACGAGTGTAGCTAACCGAACGCTAAGGCAAAGTGGGCGCGGCGCTGTCCTAGTCTCGCTAGCTCCCTGTCTCTCTCAGTCGCTCTCTCTCTCTCTCTCTCTCGGATTTTACTCTCTCTGCTTTTATGCTCTGCTAAGAGTAAAATAAGTTTGTTAAACGTATTTTGGGACCAGTAGCAGACGTCTCTCAGGCTTATAGTGATTATAGCTTCATGATCAGCAAAAGTAGCAAATTATATAGTCATGCTATTAAGACTCCTTAAAGGCGACAGACAGCCAAAGTTTAGTTAAAGCTAATTTTTTATAGCATTTTGAACCATGTGTTTCTAAAGGTTTAAACTTTATATTTGGCAGGTGTTTACGAATTGGACTATTTAAACATTACTGTAAATTTCGTAACGATCTGATCATATACACAAAAGTTATCCCCTTAGCAACATAAGAGCAAACGATACTGATACGCTAGTCAGCCTAAGCCTCAACATTACAGCACCTCTTGACAGCACACCGAGTATCTTTTAGTCGAATGAGCTCCACTTGGCGAAACTTTCGTCTTTTCTCTCTCTCTTCCCGTGTTAGTGTGTGTGCCCGTGTGTGTGTTATTGCCTGTGGTCCTTTGGTTGCCAGAACGCTGCGTGGGTGCCTCGGTTGCTTGCGCTCGAGTGGCTATGACAGTAATAACCTCTTGGCTCCCAACATAGCTGCAAATCACAAGAGAAGAAAAAGAAAGAACAAAAAAAAGCAAAAACAAAAGCGAAAGAAAGAGAAACCAAAAAAAAAAAAAAAGATGAAAGATTAAATTATTCAAATTGCAAAATGCATCCCACATGCATTCTCTAAGGGCAACAGTTATCAAGCTGACCCCTCTGGCCAACTAGCTAAACGCAAATTCTTTTCAAACACTTTCGAGCTCGTCAAGTTCTCTGTGGTATGCCAAAAATAACAACTCGCCTCCTAGCTAGATGCAAGATCCAATTTTATATTCATAGTGCAACTCTTGGATAGTGTTGGCCAGTTAAGCAAGTTTATAGCTAGAAATTTAGCTCTGACTAACAATAAATCAGCTTAAATTTAAAAAGAAAGCTAAACAGTTGAGGAAAATCTCAGTACTATTAGACAACACTGCTTTGTGGACACAATGCCGGATGCTGTAGTTGATCTGACTGACCTGAGGGAAGCTAGAGGCATGGCAGAGGGTCAATAACAAAGCGGCAACAATTAGTGGCGCCCAAGAGCGTAAAATCCATCCGTTGGCCTCGGTCACATCCTCAACGATGACTGCTACACTTGTGTGTGGTGCTTATTTATTGCAGTGCCACCCCAAACGCCCACATAGTTTTTTCCAACAAAACTGCAACTGGCAAGCACTTCAGTTTATCATAAACAATGCGTCCACTGATTGGTATAGGTCACGGCCCTGGCCCAAAAGAAAAAATTGAAAAGTGAAAAAATCAAAACAACAAAATAAAAGAAAGAGACTCAAGTCAGCGCCAAGTGTTGTCTAATGGGGTAGCTTGTTTTCCTAATATTGGCATAGTAGTAGTCGAAAGACAAGAAAATATTATATATTTATTTTTTTTAAATATATATTTGATATATACTGCCCACTTGCAAATTTGTATGATATATAGCTGCTGAAAGTAATTATTCCAAGCCACATGTGTCTCGACTTAAAAAACTGTCCACTACCTCCTAAAAGCATGCTATACTAATGTGTGATAAGCAGCCCAAGCAGCTTACACCCAAGAAGAAATATTGAAAAAGTTTACAAATTTATAAAATGAATAACATTAAATATAAGTTAAGCCTCTCCGTATCTGGCTAGTAAATAACATTGGCGATTTAAATGTAGATCGTTCCAGATCAGGTAGCTCAGGTAGGTAGGATTATTCCTGCAGCCCTTGATTAAGTTGGTTTGGTTCGTTTAGTCTTTATAGTTAAATGACAATTTCATAGACAAGGATACTGGTCTCCAGACCACCTCAACGAGATCTGCCCAAGTCCGTAAATGGGAGAGGGTTTTGCTGTTCTTAACTTATAAATTGCAGCATCAGAAACCAGTGTTTATTAATTTATTTAAACTTTGAACGATCACAACTTTATGACTGTAGACAACTAATTAGGTCCATCAATACCCAAATGCTTTAATTTCCAAACCTATCTAATTTTGTAAAAATTAAATTTCCAACACTTTTCTTAGATAGGCCATGGAAAATAGCGTAAGTAAAAAGCAGCCAGATTTATTATCACTATTTAAGTTGGCAAAAATTGTAGAATTAAATCAAAGTTGCCCAATTTCTGAGTTCGGTTGCGTGCCGAGTACACATTTAAGCCATATTATGTTAGCAATGGTAGATGACGTCGTTGCTGGTGTTGATGTCATAATTCTTAGACTTGACTGTGCCTAGTGGACTTTTGGGCAACAGGACATAATTAAATATGTTAACGCACTCTTCCGTTTCCGGTTGCCAAAGGTCAGCCATACAAATAAGTCACTGCACATAATTTATGCTTTCGGTTAATCGCAGTTTTACACGCATTTTTACGTCCAGATATCAGCACTTCATTTTTATACCCTTGCAGAGGGTATATTGTTTTTGTCACGAAGTTTGTAAAGCATTGAAGGAAGCTTTTCCGACCATATAAAGTATATATATTCTTGATCAGCATCAACAGCCGAGTCGATATAGCCATGTCCGTCTGTTTCTATGCGAACTAGTCTCTCAGTTTTAAAGCTATCTTAATGAAACTTGGTACAGATGTGTATTCTCTCTGCACGCAGATCATTTGTAAAAATCGGACAGATCGGACTACTATATCATATAGCTCCCATAGGAACAATCGGTTGAAATGCATGAAATGAAATGAAACGTATGAACATTTTCGGTGTCTATTGACCGATTTCAACCAAATTCACGCTTTATGCATTTATAATCGTTCTTCGACTGTTGACCAAATTTCATCCAAATCGGACCACTATATCATATAGCTCCCATAGGAACAATCGGTTGAAAATGCTTAGTATGAACATTTTCGGTGTCTATTGACCGATTTCAACGAAATTCACACAGAATGTATTTCTCATTGTCCCCCATCTGTTGACCAAATTTCATCCAAATCGGACCACTATATCATATAGCTTCCATAGGAACAATCGGTTCAAATGCTTAGTATGAACATTTTCGGTGTCTATTGACCGATTTCAACGAAATTCATACCGAATGTATTTCTCATTGTCCCCCATCTGTTGACCAAATTTCAAATCGGACTACTATATCATATAACTAGCATAGAAATAATTGGTTTAAAAAACCAAATTAATGCAATATTCATGACTGCAAGGCTATTTAATCTTCGGCGAGCCGAAGATAACCGTTTTTTCTTGTTTCGGTTTATTTTGTTTATTTGATCTCATGCTGAATATTTTTTACAATTAATTTCAGTTTTTCTCAGTTCTCAGTTTCCCCGTACTCTAAAAAACAGTAGAGGGGTCTATTAATTTATGTAAAGTTAACGATTAATTTATTTATCTAAAACATGTATCATTTATATCTGGTAGTGGCTTAATTTCTGTTATTAAATGTCGATAGTCATCACCAAGTGAATTCGGATCCAAGCCGAGCGTAAAACTCAATCCCTTCAACAACATTTTTGTATTATTTTTGTTATTAGCTCTGAATGTTTCGATTTTTTAATATCTTTCACATCCGGGCGACCACCGTTACCTGCAAAATTTTTAATCTGTACGCCATGCTGCGCCTGCAGCTCTTCATGCGGTATCTTTCGTGTCATAATTTCCAAACAGACCACTCCAAAACTATAAACATCGCTCTTAGTGTCATAGTTTTGAGCATATTTTTCAGCATTTGCGACCTAAATAAGTTAATTATATATTAGTTGATGAGTAAATAATAATAAATTTATATATATTTACCTCTGGTGCCATATATGAGGGGGTGCCAACATCTTCCGTCATCGTAGATGTCATTTTTTTCATACTTCCAAAATCACAGAGTTTTAATATACGCTTTTTGTGAAAAAGCAACATATTCTGCGATTTAATATCCCGATGGAGTGTACCTTGATCATGCAAGTACGCAATACCCTGTAATTAATAAACCTTGGCACATTGATGCATCCAACTATGTCTAGCCAAATATGAAATTTCACACTTCTCCTCATGCAGGACATTGTAGAGAGAGAAGTCCGCTAACTCCAAAAGAATGTAAGTGACATTGTGTGTGTCCTCAGCAGTGCCAAACATTTTAACAATATTTTCATGCTGATACTGAGATAGGTTCTTAAGTTCCAGATCATGGGACTGCTTTAACTGTTTTACAGCAATTTGTTTAGTTTTCCATTTAGCCTTGTGGACGACACCATAACTCCCTTCGCCAATCTAAAAAATATATGTTTCTTTAATAATATCACAATTAAATTCGTGTTACTTACCGGTTTCACCGAAACAATGTTGTTAAAGTCAACTTTTTGCATGTTGTGCGCTGAAGGTATGAAAAGCAACTGAGGAGAATTCCAAATGCAAAAAGCAAAAGCAACGGCAGTGACTGATAAGAAACTGTATTGCACAGTATATATAAAATTCTTATCTTTCTTATTAGATTCTGCTGGGCTTCCACTACGTCACGGCTTTAAAATTGTTGCATGCGTGAAAAAAAGCAAAAGCAACGGTAGTGACTGATAAGAAACTGTATTGCCGTCACAAATTCTTCTTTAATCCATTGATTCAGTTTGATATTTGAATTTGTTGCATACTTTTAGGCTGACCGAATCTTGTGCATGAATATTTCGTCACTAGCATAAATTACCGCTTA
This sequence comes from Drosophila dunni, assembly GCA_018152125.1. Taxonomy (NCBI): domain Eukaryota; kingdom Metazoa; phylum Arthropoda; class Insecta; order Diptera; family Drosophilidae; genus Drosophila; species Drosophila dunni. The sequence goes on from JAECXC010000906.1 coordinate 339,482, forward strand.
CAATGATAAGAATATTAATTTAAAATTAAACTGAATTACTTGAGTCATATGCCATCACTAGCTAAGAGTGTTTAACTCCAAGGGACTCATGAGTTATAGTTTTCCGTACCGAAACAGAGTTGATTACTTATATAGACTATCTGTGATTAGTGCATAATGAGTAGGCGGTCTTTGACAGACAATTCGCACGGTTTTAGCCATTTCCACTAGTTTCTAGTTAGGGTAATGAAGCAAAAGTACGAATAAACCCGCCTAATAGCAACATAATTAATAATCTCTTTATGGCGCCGCTGAGGAATCTGACTGAGACGTGTGTGTGGTGTTGATTTAAGCCAGAGCAAAAGCGCAATGTCCTTCGAGAGACAGCACAGGGAGCACAGGATTTTGAAGTACGCACCGCAAATGAGTCAACGATAACCAAAGATTTGCTGTTGTCGCAAGAACAGAATTCAAAATCAATGTTTTTTATGTTGGCGCCATGCTGTCCACGAAAATAAAAGCATGAGAGACACATTGGTTTACTGCGGGTGTATGTGTGCTATTTTTTGTTGGTGTGGGCAGAGGTTGGTGGAGGAGGGTGGGAGCGGAAGCTGTGAATACTGTTGCTCAGCTGGCGTCAGGCTGGCGACAAACGCACACGCAGTCGCATTCACAGTCATAGTCAGAGAAACTCATACAAAGACTGTCGGAAAAACTATTTGCACAACAACACAAACAATGGAGAGCACTAGAACTGGTGCTAGCTGGTATACGACGGGTGAATACTCTATAATTTAAAGGGTATGTGCCTTTAAAGCGTTGTTAGATTGATTTCCTCTTAAGTCTGCAAAATAGTTAATATATTTCTAAATAAATAGGATAAACAAAAATATCTATTGAAGTCTTTTGAAATAGCTGATATGTTTATCGATTAAAGACCTTTTTTAATATAATTATTATCAAACAGCAATACTTTTGACTCGATCGTTACTTAAGCAAGTTGAAGAACAGTCTAAAACTTTCATATATTTATTTATTCAATTTTTGAGCTATTGTTTTTATCCGACATATATATGTTTTTGTCATCAAACTCGGACAAAAGGCTAACAAGAAAAGTAATCAGATGTAATTCGTCATCAACAGTTACAGAAATTACAGTACGTATACCCTGTAAAAGCAACACCACCACAGCAACAATTTTAAGAAAGTTGAATTTCATAAAAAACTCCAAGTTATTTATACAATTGTCTGCGTCTTGCATACCCCAAAACACAGTTGATAGTGTTAGGGTATTTGTGAAAAACTCAGAAAGTTGTGCTATTAGTTTTTGGCTGGCGATGACGCTGCGTAACTGGGACTGGGCCACAAAACAATTGTGCAGACATTTTGGCATCAACTCTGGGCCACAGCAGTATTAAAGTATTTTTTGTATTTTGTTGTTGTTTTTATTTTGTTTTCTTTTTTTTTTTTTTTGGGTCATGTGGGCGGGTCCTTGGCCACATGGCTTGGCCAAATAATTTGGATTTTTATTTTACGCATACAATTTTATGTAATTTTCGCTGTTCCTTGCAGGCGGCGACGCAACATAAATAAACCAATTGATTTATATTTGTATAATATATTAGACCTTAAGCGATTTAAATGGGTGTAAATGAAGAGCAGATAAAGTGGGTATACTAGCCTTTAGGGGTCTTAATTTAGCCACCCAAAAACACGTCCAAAACACATGGTTTTAGAAACAACTAAAGTTTAATTATTAAATAGTGGAATACAAACTGTTTTAGCGTGCGTGTGTGTGTGTGTGTGTGCGAGTGGATAACATGCTAAAGAAATGAAAATGTAGTGTGAAATCAGTGACTTAGCAAATAGCCCAGAACTACGCTCAGGCCAAGTGTTTTGGCCAACATGTAGTGCAAGCCGGAAAGGGAACTGGCGCCATTGCAGCCATCTTCGCTGCAGGTGCAAATGGTTTGCTTGTAGCCCTCGTTGTCAGCTGTGAAACAGGTGTTGTGTGCCTTCTCCTGTATCCAACCGCAGCCTCGATCTATGCGATGCTCCTCGTATGCCTCCAATTTGAGCACAGTCTTGCGGCAAAACATCTTTTGACCGTTATTTTCAACGCATTCCCTCAGATACTGATCATCGCGTTGAGCACGTGGCGTTTTTACCAAAAGACTCGCACAATCCTCATTGTCATGGGAGTTGCATTGATGACAGCGTAGACCCGAAACTGCATAAATAAATCAAATGGCGAAAATGCAATTTATCAGCAAATGCAAAAATGACAATCAAAACTACAAATGACCTTTTTTGAGACAGACATTTTGACGGCAAATTATTTTATTAGCCTACACCCAAGAACTGAGTGAGTGAGTGACTGACTGAATGACTGGCCACGTTGGAGAGTCTCTCGCTCTTTACAGTTGGCTCAATAATTGCATGTCAACTGCGAGTGCTTCTACTTCGGTTTCACTTTTTGCTGACACGCAAGCGGCCAAAAGTACTAAGACAAAGTCTGTGCCACTACACCTGTGCCTGGATACCCTAACTAAAGTCTCATGTGTGTGTAAAGTACTTTGGAGAACTAGCTTTCCCAGCTAAACCTATAATTAACTGCTTGCCACTCTCGACTGACAAAACATAAAGAAGTTTAAGCTGTAGCAATTCAAACTAAAAACAGCTTAAAGTTAGTCGGACAATTGTTCAGAGAGAGAGTTAAGTGAGTTAAAGAACTGACTTAAATGCTGTCAGTGGCAGTAAATGTGGACTGTCAGACGTTACACGTGGCGTATGCGCAATTTTTTGCTCACCTTCTGAGGCTAAGGGGAAATTACCGGTGTTTCGCCTACACAGTCGACCCAATCGAGACGGGCTGTGTGTGGAAAGAGGTAAGAGGGCCCAACGGCTCAACGGTAGTCGGGTCAAGTTTTTTACCTTTTGGTAATTAAACCGCGCAAAACATTGAATACGCCGCTAATAAAAAGCAAATGCCATAAAAATGCAACTTTGACATTTGAATTTAAGACTCTTGATTTGAAATTCGAGATTTGGATATTTTTACATTTACCATAATTTACAATTCTATATTGCGGTGACTAAAACAGCAACAGCAACCCAAAGTAACCGCAGTGAACAGTAAACTTGAACTTGGAAAATCTGTTGTCGCACTGCATTTTATTGCTTTTGTAGCTGTTTTATTCAGTTGACAATTGAGCGGTAATGAGACGTGCTGTGAAATAGGGGTAAAATAGCGGGAATGTAGGGGAAAACATTGGGGCGGTAAGCGCTGGCAAGTGTTTGCTTATCTTTTTATCACTAAATAGCTTCAGTAATTTAACGCCTTTAATGCGCTTCACAATCGAGTCACTAGCGTATACACTGCGCGAAAAAGTCGACTAATGCTTAAATCTTACGGAAATGAAATAATTTGAAAATATAAATTATTAGGCATTTTTATAAATCCCTTTATATATTTATAGCAAATAAAATCATCATAAGGATTTTTTATAAGACATTTTTTTAAACATTTTTACCCAAAAAAAAAAACATTTAAATTATTATTAGTTTATTGTACAATAATTATAGCCAATAAAAACATTAAGTGAACTGTTAACGATTCGCCTTTAAGCTTAGCAATGAACATAGCGGGTTTTCTTATCTCTTAAGAATTCTGCTGATAATGTTTACTAAAAAATAGTTATAACTCAATTATAATTTATAATAGGATATTTTCCATGTAATGTGCAGAATGTATAAGCATACATTTAAGTACTCGAATTTAAAATGAAAATTTAAATGTACCCATTTTCCGCTTGATTAGACGGAAATAAAAAGTCAACAGATTTGATTGCCCAAAAAGACACCTTCTTGAATACTAAATTGGTAGCTTTGCTACTTAAACAATAAAGCAAATTAAGTAATTAAATTGATTAACAATGCGAGTACTCAAAGCTAATTAACAAAATTTTACAATGCATTTAAATGAGATTGTGTTTTAGGTATTTACCTGATAGCAGATTCGCTATGAAGGCGATCAATACAATATAGAAAAGCAGCGATGACATTATAGTTGATTTTGTACGTAGATCTCTTCCGATATTTTATATATATATATATATATATATATATTTATGAGTGTATATACTTTTTGTCAGTCTACAGTTTCGACTTTACTGTGCCAAATGATAAGCTGAAGGAAAATGAAAAAATTCATGTAAAAATTAGATAAAGTTTTGTGCTCTTAATTTGTATTTTGATTAACACAATTAGCATTGCATTATCTCTAGCAGATAAGTGTTAATGGCTTAGATACCCAAAGGTATAAGCCAGAAACAATTTTTGCTTAGAACTGGATTCAACTTTAAACTTTTTTTTTTTTTTTATTTTAATAAACATTTACACATTTATATACAATTCCACTCTATAACTCACGACTTTTATTGGGTATTTATTTCGTTTAAAGCAAACAAAACAAAATTAATGTAATCGCAGCTGACGACAACTTGACGCGTGCACCGTTCAGATGAATCTGAATCTGAATTCTTGAGTTGAGTTTTTCAAAACAGATTGATTTGAAAAACGCGAAAGGGAAAAAGAGACAGCTGAGATGAGAGACAGCAGCTGAGATTACCGGGAGCAGCCATAAAGACGACAAAATGACAGTGAGCACTGCATGTGTGGGTGCGTGAGAAAGAGAGGAAGATGGGTGATAAAGGGGGGAAGAGAGTGGGGCAGATACGAGTAGTAACTGCACAATTGAGCATTAATAGCATAAGTACAAAGTGAATTTCAAAGGGCTTGCTTAAGCAGCTTTAGTGACGCGATCAGACAGTGAGAGAGAGAGAGAGAGATGGAGGGGAAGGAGCTGTGACGTCATCAAGTCGTAGGGTTTCATGGAAACTTTAAGCATTTGTGTTAACAAAGTTCAAATAAAATTCACTTAGTGGCATTGTTTTGCAGCCAAAGGCATCATGTATTCCGCTGCTGTTAAATGGTATTGATAGTGAAACGCACTACTAAACAGAACTCTTATCAGCGGCTTGTTTAGTTAAAACTGGTATTGGGCCACCGAAACTCAGTCACTTTGGTTTCATCCAGTCCAATTGCTGGGAAATCACTTGAAATTGTCTGCTGTTTTGTAATTTCATACTCACCAACACCGGAAATTTAAAGCACCGCATCGGACTCTGAGACGAGCTGCTTATCATTCCATAAAACCATAAAATCCGAAACAATATAAATACTTATGTATTTTATATCAGTTCACATATCTGAGTTATTTTGTTGTTCAATTAATTTAGCATTAAATTCTGCTGAGCTAATGGAAATTATTGCGCTGATTTGCATATGAGTTTAAAAGAGCTCTACGAATTTGGACACTAGTCAGTTAAAGCCGGTATAAAGTGGTAATACAAGTACATAAATAAAGACCACTCAAAATATTTATCAATTTATCAAAAAACAAGGAGTTATTAATAATAAAATATTTAAACTTTCTATAATTAGTCAGTGTTAAAGAATAACTTGTAAAAGTTGTCACAGTTTCATGTGCAATTTTAATTAATAAATACTTTAATAATAAAGTAATTTGTGTTTAATTTTCAATCCGCTTTTCATGCACATAATGCTATTGGCTGCTAATAAAGAACTGAGCTACCTTCCACTTAAGCCGTAAAATTCTGATTTTATTTAAACAGCAAACAGCTGATCTTTCATATTCCCCTCTGTGTGGCAGATCTGTAGAATTTAAAGTTTGTCTTTGTTTGTGATGCGTACTGTTAATGTTTGTTTAAACTGGTTCGGTTTGGCTACATTTGTTACACGCTGCCTCTGCAAACCCTTCCCCTAAACACACCAACATCAACATACCCCCATGACGCAATGCTTTAAAGATTAATTGCAAAAGTTTGCGACGCCGACGTAGACGGTGCTTTGCATTAATAATAGGAAAAGGGAAAATGGCAAACAACAAAAATATTTGATAGCGAACACACGCCAAAAAAAATACTGGGTTCATTGAGCTGACAAAAATAGTGGGTAATTTTAACAACAAAAGTTTGTGACTTTGTAAATTGTAAGTACGAAAGCTTTTAAGCAGCTTGTAACACCACGAACTAAGCTTTAAAGCTCTGGAGCTTTGACATACGAAGCTTTAAGCTAGCGCTGAAAATGCTTAATCCGTTAAATTGAAACAATTTGTTTATCAGCATTTTGATTAGTCGTACTTTAACCCTAGAGTTAGCTTTTAAAACTATTTATAGCTATAAATGAAAGTGGTAATGACATCAATTGAAGCGAAAGAGATAGCAAGTGCATGTGTGTGTGGGTGAGTAAGGGAGTAAGATATACAAAGGGCAAGGCACTGATTGGAAGTGTTTCGAACTGAGTTTGAGGTCTGCAATTCATTTTTTTTTTTTGCTTTTATTGAGGCACAAAAGCAACGCACAATTGCAAAAAAAATAAATATATGTATATGTATGTGTATATATGTATATATGTGTATATGTGAAGGAATAAATAAGCTTAACTCAATTGGATAGCGACTCGACTCGTCGACTCGACTTGACGACTTGGCGTTCTGATAAGCAAAAGGAAACTTGCGATTAAGCTTAATTAATAAGCTGCTCAGCTAGATTTATGTCGCCGGTAAATACTGGCAGAACTCATGCATATGCACCGCCCACACCGCATTTAACTGTACAAATTTCACGTGTACTTTTTTTTTTTTTTTATCAAGTGTCTCGCCGTCTTGTTTAAGCGAGACTCAGGGTTAGGAAAAGCAGGAAATTAGAGCCCCAGAAATAGGCAGACTCAACTTAATTGCCTTATTTACATAGTTATTAATTGAGCTGGGAAATAGGATGAATATGAAAATGGAACAATTTTTAAATTAATTTAGCTGAATTCTGTAAAATTCATCCAGGCAAGAACTAAATTATGTAGAGTCTTTAAGCAAGAATGCTGCTTTCGGTTAGGGCTGCACGTTGATCAGTAAAACAGACTGTGCTGAAAAATAGTTTAAGTTACTGGGATACTCTTGTGACTAAGATCAAAAATGTTCTAAGTTAGCTATTTTACATTTTATAAAGCTTGGTTGGACTAAACAGCGAGTCTTTAAAATTAAAAGTGTTTCTAATTTTTCAAGCTCCAACTTTTGTTGCCCTGTGTTGAAGTTTCGCGAAGCACCAGGACGCAAGCGTTCGAAAAGCGACCACAGCCATTAGGTGCTCTCAAAAGCTCCCCAAAAGCTGTGACTGTGACAGCGACTGCGACTGCGACTCTGCTGTGACTGTAACCGAAACTGTAGCTGTGGTTGTGTGTGCTTCTGTTTCTGTTTCTGTAGTTGTGGCTGTGCCTATCTAACCGATTGCTCATCTGCTCATTCGTGCCACATTTGTCGTGCAAGCTGCGTCTTCAGTTTCTCCAGTCGCTTGTTTGTCGTTGTGTCGTGCTCGTTGTCACCTAGCGTCGATTTTCGCTGCCAAAAAGCAGAAAAAAGTGTGCTGAAAAAAGCAGAATCAAGAGCATATAGAAAAGTACCGAGCACAAATTGATAACAATCAAATCAAATACAAAATAATTTAACGCGACAAAAAATATAAAAGAATTTTGAAAAAAATACAACAACTGTTTCAAGTCATAAAAAATCGTGTGTTTTGTGTGCTAATCACACAAAGTTTTTAAATCTTAAAAGAAAACAAAATAAATTAGCGGAAAATGCAGTACATCTACGTGATTAGTGCGCTAATTTTGGCAATTGCCGTGCAGCAAGGTAATCATCGTCACAAATTTATAAATATAACAGAGACTACAAAAACATTTTCAAGCCTCCGAAACACCGAAAAAAAAAGGGAAATCTGCTGCTACGATTACGATTACATAATGCGTAAGCAAGGGAGAGACACAGAGAGCGAAAGAGAAGCAGGGAAAGAGAGCGATGGAGTGAGCGATAAGAGAGTGTGTAGAGCGAGGTTTAAGTAGAAGTTTAAACTTAGTCCTGCGGTGCGAGAGAGCGAAACGAAGAGCTAGAGAGAGAGAGAGAGAGAGAGAGAGAGAGAGATAGCGCGCACCCAACGCGACACCCTGACTCCATGGTGCCGGCCATAATGGCGCCTTTTTGGCTACCAAATAGGCCAAAACTTGGCCCAAACTCACTTCATGCTGAAAACTCTAAAGTCGTGTACATTTTTATACTATAACTTTTCTTCTATCATAACTTTTCTCACTTAAATTTTTACTAACGGGGTGACAGAGAACGCAGTACCGTTACACAGCGCCAGCATATGCCAAGTAATCCCTATAAGAATTCAAAGTTTTCCTTCCTGCCATTAACTGGGTGAACTGGCTGAACTGCGTGTGTATGCATGCATGCGTGCATGTATGTGCAAGTATGTGCGTGTCTCTGCATGTATATGCGTGCGTGTGTGCCTGTGTGTGTGTGTGTATAAAAATGTAGGACATGCGCACTCTTTCGCTCTATTTGCCCTGCCTGTCATTTGGTTAACAGGCTTTGGGGCCAATTGCAGCAATCCCCACCACCCACTACCCGCAATGTCCTCAAGTCGCCCAGTCGACGCACTTATATAAAGAAATTCCGTTATTTATAGAGCTTAGGAAAGCGTCTTATATTTATGCATATACCGTACGTAGGGTCGTTAACATATCATATATCTAAATTAGTTAGTTTACAATCAATGCAGTCCCCTCAATATTTATTAAGTGCAATGCAATTTGATTCGGAGGTACTACAGTGGTGCCTATAGAGAACAAATGCTGAATCTAGGAAAAGAAAGTTAAAGTTTTGCTTAAAAAATTAGTTTGAAAATAAAAGTGAAAGCCCGAAAAACAAAAGATAAACCTTATATACTACATTAAAAATATTAAAAAATATATGTTTAATTCAAGAGTTCTCACTTTCTTTCCACTGTACAGAATATTTCATAACAAACTGTTTGCTCTGTTTTGTTACGGATACACCCAACTATACATACCACATATATCTTTAATCAGAACAATGTAAATGTTTAATTAAAGCGATCGATATTTATGGGGAATATTCTAAGAACTGAACAAGAAAGCCTCCTTTTGTGTGGACAAAGGAGAGTTCGTTGTCTTAGATATAAGTGTGCTCCATTGTCTGAACAAAGTACTCCACAACAATGTGGCTTACATAAGACAGTTGAAGGAGAACAGTAGGAGAAGATAGGCATGGTACTGGGGTTGGCTGTGGGCAAAGTTATTGAAGTCCATTAACAAGTAAGAGACGAGATTGTTTCTAATTAGCAGTCGTCTCTGAAGAGCCTAACAGACGGACTCTAATGGAGGCGTTGCTGTCATCCGTTTTCTTGGCTGCAATGTGCCATTTTTGGCACAGCGTGAGGCAAAAAGCGCATATCAATTGCATAATAAACTTGGTCTGGGGAGGGGTTGGCTGGGGGACAGTGGGAGCGGCGAAACATTTAATAAATAAATTTTAAGTGTACAAGTGGAAAATACTTTGCTGTCCGCACATTGAATAAAATTAAATAATGCGAATCTCGTGTCGCACACGACCTTAAATTCAATTTAGCTAAGTCAACGTCTCAATCTAAATCTAAATCCAAGTCACAATGCAGAGTCTAAAATATTTGTTTACACTTTTTGTGTGTAAGGCAAATACAAATGGAAATTTTTGATATTCAGGATTAATTTAGTTATCGCCTTGAGTACAGGAAAAATTCGGCAAACCGAGGAATTAATCCTAAATGAAGTCAGAAGTAGGAAAATATTGATTAGAGTAAAAACTTGAACGTATTTAAACCAAATGTCTCCTGTTAAAAACTATAATATCGAAAATTGTTTACTGTTCAATAGAAAACTAGTCTTAATATGGTATTGATATTTTCTGAATTGATCTATTGAATTTCCAAGTGTTTTTATGACTTACTTAAATGCTTTTTTGATTTATTTATAGGAGCTGCCATCAAATGTTTTGTATGCAACAGCCACAAAGACGCCAACTGCGCACTGGACATACCGCCCGATAATTTGCTCAAGGACTGCCAAGAGGATTACTCGACACGCGGCAAGGGCATTCCCACCTACTGCCGAAAGATCACACAGATCATTGAGTTCTCCGTGAACAGCCGTAAGTACAGGGCCACAACTAAAATTAATATCTAAAAACACTACTGCAAAACACCCTATATTTATATTGACTTTACTGAAAATCTTGAAATATTTTTTGTAGTGCCCCCAGATAGCCGTGTGATACGCACCTGTGGTTTCCAGAATCAAACATCGACCAATTACTGTTATCAGCGTGCCGGCTTTGGTGGCCGACAGGTGGTCTGCTCCTGTGATACGGACAACTGCAATGGCGCCTCGGCGCTGAGTGGCATCTCTGGAATTGGATTGGCTGGCGCCGTTGCTGTACTTTTGGGTGCTTGCAAATGGCTGCAGCGTTAAGTTTGAAGCGATCTGGCATCGCTTAAGTTGTTTTACTTTTGCTTATGTTCTTTGGTTTATCATCTCACTAGTGCGTCCCTTACTACTCTGTTATTTATCGCCGATTTCTTTGAGTTCTCTGTACTCGCTAGCAGCAATCTCAAACTTCAACTCAGTCAAGTAACTCTGCTACAGTTTTTGGTAAGTAACTAACTTAAATTTAGTTACTAACTAACTAATAATACTACCTTCCTTTCTTTCAGTTCAATTCCTGCAATACTTTTCTCAAACTCTCAATGTCAAATGGCAAAAGCTTTACACAAATAAATATACATAAATTAAACTAAAAATCTTTAATTGTATATAAACAAAAATAATTGAGAATAAATGCGCAAAAAAGCAACAATTGGCCAATAAAGTTTTGTTCGAAAATCGAAATTTAAAAAATAACTAATTATAATAGAAATATTTAAAAAGAAAACAACTAAAACCTACCGCAAATAAATAAAAATTAAACAACAAAACAAAAAGTATTTGAAAGTCCCCCTATAAAAGTAATTGATTAAATAAATGAATTATTGTTACAATTAAGGCAATAACAAATAAACATTTAACGAAACTTAGTAGTACATACATACATACATATTAAATATATAATAAATGTTAACACTTTTTTCTGAGTTCCCTTTTTTATTTTCATAAGAAGGTTTTCGTACTAAAAAACAAACCCGAAAAAGAAACCAAAAGTATTTCAAAATCAGCAAAATTGCTAACAAAAATTTCATAAAAATAAAAATAAATATAAAAAAAATCTTAGACAAATTGATAATGCTAATTAAAAAATTGAGAATCATTAAGAAAAAAAAATCCCATTTAGACTAAGTTGAACACGCTTAAAGGACAGCAAGCCAGAGGCGAAGCGATGACCACGCCCCCCATTCATATTGCACACTCGTTGTAACCAACTGCCAAAACCAATTAAATTAACCAATTGAAAGGATAAACTTTGGATGAACCTTCTGGAGATTCCTGGCATCCGCAATGGAACCGTTTCAATGGGAAGACCAAATCCACTTCAAACACACAGTTTTAGTTCAAAATTTGCAGGACAAAAATGTTTATAGTAACAATTTTTTTAGTTAAGAATCTCCTCTTAAAATGCAATAATTATAATGCAATAAAATTGTAAAATGTTTGAGCAAAGATAAAAAAAACAATAAATATTAAAAAAATATTAATGAGTTTCCAAAAATTCAATCAGATGACATAAGTTCCACACCAAAGATTATTTAACATGTTTCTTATATTAGTTTTATAATTTCAATTTCGATTATATTTAAGCGATTTTAATTTTTATTACATTTATTTATATAAAAAAAATCTATGGAATATTTTAATTATTTTATTACAAATTAATGTAAATTAATTTTTTTTTTTTTGTGTTTATTACTTAAAATTTATTTTTTTTCGTAAAAGTTTAAAATTGTATTATGTATTTTTATAAGTTCCATGCAAATTAACAAACACATATTTTTTACAATAATCTGTAGGGTCCCTGGATCAATATACTCCGTTTGAAAGCTGTGGAAATTTGAATTAATTATATTACACTTACTTTCGTCACTAGCGTGGATTAAATGTACAATTATGTAGAGGATGGCAGTAGCAATTACTGCTAGAATGGAATCCGCTAGGGATGCCAACTAGCCACCTATTTGTCCACGTGCACTACTCGCCCAAGCGCCAGGAAGCAACGCTTGGTGGACAACTCGTGGTATCCCACGGGACCGCGCTCGCAGTCGGCGCAGACGAGGAACTTGCGCCCGTCAACGGTGTGCGAGAAGCCAATATTCTCGAACGTCATCATATCATCGATCTGCCAGAAGTGACGCAATGTCTCTGTGTTTAAGGACTCTGCTTTACTGTCCTGCTTCTGGACCATCAGCGGCACATCTATCTGGCAAGATTTGTGGGCATTAGCAATGGGCGCTACTAAATTTGTCGCCGAAAACTTACTTCATGTTCACTGTACTTTCCCTCGTTGGCTTTGAGCATCAAACTGTTACAAAACTGACAGCGCACATTTGTCTTATTCTTATCGTTATGAATTTGTTCAGGAAATTTAGCTTCTTCTGTCATTTCTTTTAATTTCCCTGTGAATATTTTTGTTTTTGCGAGGAAAAGTGAATCAAGGGCGTCTTCTTCTTCTTTGTATTTAACAGAGGAACTTAACATTAACAGCAAACTGAGTGACTATCGATGTGAACACCGGGTATCGATAAAAACGACTTTAAAATCCGCAGCCGATAGACTTTTGAATTATCGATTGTCGGATGTTAAAATTTAAATATTTAACGTACTTTTTTACTTAGTAAACGGAAATGGTCCGCGTTGATTACAGACTTAGCCAATTGGGGAAAACTGGAAAGTGCGGTGACATGTTTAAAGATATAGACTGCCGAAAACTAAGATCAGTAAAAAAATTTAGTACTTTTTAAATTGTAACGATTATAATTTTGAAAGGTTAGGAAAAATTATTCAAGCTATCGATATCCTTCTGCCGATACTTACTCATCACAAAGTGTACGCTTCGACGTCTCTTTCCTTTTTAACCGTTGCTTGATTTTGTCCGTGTCAAAAATTTTATTCGGTCAGGCGCGCTCGGTAAGAAATTATTTTTTGTGAACTTTTTTTTATAAATTGTGTCGTTTTTTTCTTCGCTTTAAGTGTGCCATACTGTAATTGAAAAACACAAACTCATGTAGCAATTAGAAAACTAACCATGCTTAGTTTAAAAGAAAATTACTAAGTGCGTTCGACAAAAAGCTAACATTAAAATTTTGTGCAGTTGTTTTTTTTTTTGTATTTTTCCAGTTCACATACATACACATATTTTTGCTCAAAAACGTCAAAATGAACAGCAGCTACAATACGCCAATGTATCATGCAATGCCAGCAGTGGCCGTGGAGTCCCATTGCCAACAGTCTATGTACCAACAGCGCACTTACGTGGATCGCGCACGCATGGCCGTTACCGATATCTACTATGTGCAGGAGCGTGTGTCTCAAAGCTCCTGGTCTATGACTTCACCACACGTGCATGTGCGTCCTCCAGTTTTTCTGCCTGCCGGTCGTGCTCCATATGTTCACAACAATCCGGGACCTCAACCGCCGCCACCACCGCAGGCACAACCACAGCCACGTCCAACAGTGCCAGGTCGTTTTGGTTACGTGCCAATGCATGGCGGTGTGCAGTACTATGTAGCTAGTTCGAGTAAGTGTGACAAAGCATTTTCTAAACAAATATGGCTGCTATACCTACACATGTGTGTGTGTGTGTGTGTGTGTGTGTGTGTGTGTGTGTGTGTGCGTGTGCGTGTGTCAAACTCTAAGTTCTGCGTCGGCGTCGCTGCCTACAAGCATAGTTATTCACTGTTAATTAAATGTGAGAGTGAGAAAAATATGTATGTCACTTGTAAGCGTTGCTTTATCGACGGTTTAACGGCAAATTATCTGAATGAGACGAATCTGTGCTGTCGAAGCATGACGTCGTCAAAAGCAGCGCTACGACAGAGCTAAGCGCTCTCTTAACTCTACGTAGACTGCGGCAGCCTCTGCTACACAAAGGCAGCGCTGTTACAGAGAGAGACTTACACCCTTGCACTCTGCATAGTTTGTGGCGACCACTGTTATACAAGCGGTGGCAGCGCAGCAGCAGAGTTAAGCTCTCTGCACTCTGCATAAACTGTTATTTAAGAGCAGAGGTAAACTTAAATTTCTAATGCCTCTCGTCTCTTTCTTTCAATTTGGGTAGGTTCGTATCCGCAAATGTACATGCAGCACTCGGCCAATGTTGGCAGCACTGCCTATGTGCCAGCGTATTTGATGACTCCGGTGCGTCCTCAGCCGCACACCAAGGAGATTGCCAGTCAGACTCAGACGAGCGTTCGACGTAGCTGTGATGTGAGCACGCAGACCGATCTCATTGGCGATGCGCCACCCATGACCAAGCTGAATGTGGGCGATATTTATTATATTGGCAGCATGGATTCCAGCAACAGTTCGCTAAATAGCTGCGGGATGCGTAGAGTGCTGCAGGGTGATCGTCGCAACTCAGAGGTGACGTTGCCCACGCAGCGTCTGCGGGATTTAACACGAATATCACTTCAGGGTAGCGATATAGCCGAGCGTTTGGCCAATACACATTGTCAGCGTCCATGTTTCAAGAAGATGGACACATTGTGTGCACGTCTGAAACAGGATCTGCTGCGTCCCGATGGCGTTCTGCCCAACATCAATTCACAGGGCATTGCCTGGGCGGTCAAGGATTTTATATTTGTGTTCACTCGCATCATTAACTCGTGGGTGATCCTTAAGGGTTATGTGTACAACACCCCCGAGGGTCTGAACAAGATCAAGGATGAGCTGCCGGATGGCTTTATGGCCGCCTTCGATTGCTGGCAAATCAGCACACTGAGCATGATCGATATGATCATCAAGTCATTTGTAAATCTCGATAGCATGCTGCAGAAGCAAAAGAACTGCTTCTCCAAGGTGGACAATGACAATAGCAGTGACTCCAATTCGAGCAACAAGACTCTTAATGGTACCACAGACCTTATGCCCGATCCGGAGTTGCCTAACGAGACTGGGCGTAATCCCAGCACGCCTCAGGCTATGAATAGCGGCGCTGGCGATCAGCACGAACAATTAAATGACTTGGATGGTAAACCAAAAAGCAAGGACTTGAACTATATGTATACTATGGTGCAGGATTCAGAGGAGGCTCAACGTTGTGTGAACGCCAATGGGACGTATCTAAAAACTGGCACCTATACGCCACTCATGAAGGATGCCATTCCGCTTGAACCACCAACACCAGCGGCGCCAATAATCAATAAATCCTCCTGGCGTGCAGAGAGCACTGTGCCCGAGTGCCGAAACACCACTGGTTTGCCAGCTCAGCCATCGGCTCCGTCACCGCTGGAGCAGCACAAGAGCTTGTTGAAAACCTCAACGGCCAAGCTGAAGGCCCAGTGTTGCCACAACGATGTCAAACCCTATACAACTCCAATCAGTCTTATGGGTCGGGAGATGGCACGCAAACTGTTCGAGCTGGGCCATCGCATCCTGCAACTGCAGAACATCGATCGCTTCTTCCAAAAGCAATTCGCACTAAACTATGTAATTATTTGTATGACCTTTCCATCTGTCTTTTAATCTCCCTAATATTATTCCTTCCAGTATCCATATTTCTTCGAGCGCTGTCAGAACGAGTTCATCGATATTCGAGCCATTGTACTCAAGTGCGAGAGCGCTACCTATCAGCACGTCGACCAGGCCGTCCACGATTTGCGCCGCATCATCTTTTTGGTGCGCAACGATCTGAAGGTATAACGCGATGCAATGAGTTCTTGCCTTTAGGACTATATGGAATCTTAACCGCATCAATGAAAAGATATTCTGACAGCATGCGTGAGAGTGAAACAGAGTCATGCGGCAGCATGTGTGAGAAAGAGAGCCTTTAGTTAGACATGCTGTCTCTGTCACAGGGCATGTGTAAGAAAGAGAGCCTTTAGTTACACCTGCTGTCTCTGTCACAGGACATGTGACCGTCATGTTAGCTCGCCTCTAATAGTTACAATAATTGCGGTTAAGACTCCATATATATATTAATAATCTATAAACAAATTCGTACACATTTATATTTATAAACTTTTGCTGCATTTTAGCCAGTGGACTACGTAACCCCAAAAAGGTATAAGTATGAGTTTGGCCATAACATGGACTAATGCACTAATCACTGGTCTCATTTGGGCACTAATCTCATAACACACACGACCATCCAATTTAATTCATTAACACAAAATTAACTACTTCAATTTATTAATTAGTTTATCCTTTTCGACAGGATCACACCAACATGGATTTGCGTCTGTACACTGCTCTGTATGAGCGTGCCATCAACGAGATGCTGTCCAAAGCTCCCTATCAGATCCAGCAGTTCGAGCACATCACTGGACGTCCTGGAGAGAAGCTATTCAATCATGAGACTTAAACTTTCTTTACCCACGCGCAACACTTTCTTTCTATATATTTTTTTCTTCCTTCATCTCATAACATTTCAAAACAATTAGCATTTAACACTAACTAATTTATGGTAATCCCAATTCGATTAGCTAGAATTTTTCAAATTTTACTTGGCTTGTTTAACGGTTGCAATATTAATCGTAGGAAATTTAATTAATCAAAATAATTTAAAAATCTCGGCTTTAAGCCAAATGTGATAAGATTTTCCTTCCATCAATCTTACATTTTCCTTTTATCGATCTCGATCTTTCCTTTGATTAATTCAATTATATTTTGCACAATTTCCTAAGCAAGCTTAAAGTCAGTTACCAAAGTTTTCAGAAACTTGTTTGCAAACATTACAAAATCACATCATCATTTTTTTTTAGAAAACAGAAAATTATTGCACTAAATCCCAAACAGCATGAAATTTAACGAAAATATTTCAAAATATTTCAATGTAATTTCTTGAATCATCTTCTTTGTAATCCCCACACACCAAATAAACACAAAATAATTAAGGAAGACTTACATTTATAACAAAATAATAATAAAATATGATACAATTTCACGCCTTTCAATTACCCGGGTTTCTGTACTTTCTAAAGATTTGTAATTCTAATAAAAATAAAATATTGTTGGTGAACGAACTCCCCTAGAATCAACATAGTAATCAACTAATTATGTTTTTGATTTGTGAATCATATCTTGCTAAAAATAATTACATTGATATGAACTCAAAACTTGCGGTGACGGAATTAATAAATCATTAATAAATAATTATACCCACATTAAAAGTGTTATACTTTTTATTGGTGTTTTTTTTTTTAATCAGGTTTTTATCCCAGGTTAATTCTATTTAATTTATTTCTTTCATTTTTTATATATTTTAATTTTAATGTAATTTTTTACATTTCATTAGCTTAAGTAGAGGCTCCAATTAATTTAAGTTATCTGCTTTTGGTAAATTGTTAAAACTATCAAAAACTTCATTTAAATAATCAATTGAAGTAAACAATAAATACAGATAGTAGTTATATACACCGACTACACTTAGTCCACTTTGGCAAAGTCCTCCACACTGATATCCTGCGCTCGCAGCATGCCATGGAACATTGTGGTTTCGTCGCGTGCCAACTCCAGTGGTTTTCCCTGCTCACAAATGCGACCATCCTCGAGGACTAGAATGCGATCCATGGCCTGCAGACCACGCAAACGATGGGCTATAAAGATGAGAGTGCAGCTCTTGAAGGCATTACGTAGCGCCTGCTGCATGCACAGATCCGATTCATCGTCTAGTGAGGAGGTGCCCTCGTCAATGCACACCACCTTGGCATTCTTTAGCAGTGCCCTGGCCAGGCACAGCAGCTGGCGTTGTCCAGCCGACAAGTTGTTACCACAACGATCCACACGACCATCCAGACCACCCAGGTGTTGTACCAATAACGTGGCTGAAGCTGAATTCTTGATGGCATGCCAAATCTCCGAGTCATAGTACAGATGACGGGGATCAAGATTTTCACGCACAGTGCCTGCAAGAAGAAAACACATTAGCAACAAGTAATAGCAGTAAAGTCGGTCATAGTTGTACCTTCAAAGAGGAAAGGCTCCTGTGTAATCACGCCAATTCGCTCACGCAGCACACTAAGCGCCAGTGTCTTAAGATTCATGTGGTCCAAATATATTTCACCTTGGGATAATGGTGCTACACGTAACAGCGCTGCAAGCATGGAGCTCTTGCCGGCTCCCGTGCGTCCTACAATGCCTATACGCTCAAATGCCTCCGTTTCGAAGCTAATGTCACGCAATGCCGGCGCCAGGTGCTCCCTATAGCTGAGCTGCACCTCCTTAAAGCTGACCACTCCCTGTGTGGGCCAGCCAAACGGTGGATCAGCACTGCCATCGGCATTCTGTTCCGGTTCCAATTGTAAATACTGATCCACACGCTCGACAGCCACCAGTTCCTGCTCCGTTTCAGCCACAGCGTGCAGCAGATCACCCAGTTGACCTGTGATCGACAGTGCATAGGATATACACAGTCCAACCAGGCCCGGATTGGTGGTGTGCGATGCGGTAATTGCAGCCAGCAAGCCAGCACCTCCAACCAACACGGCGCCCAGCAACTGTAGCCGCAGTGCCAACCATTGTTGAGCCGCAGCCGCCGAAAGCTGCGCCTTGGTGCTTTCCTCGAGCTTAGCTTGGAAATCACGCTGAAAACGGCCACTGGCACGCATACTCCTTATCGTGGACAATCCCTGCAGGGTCTCTGTAAAGTGTGTGTACAGCGGGGACATGGCATTGCTTGACAACCGCTTGATATCCCGCGAAGCGTGGCGATAACGCTGCTGCAGATTCAGATATACTGGCACCATGGGCACTATGACCAAACCCAGCCAGGGCATGGCATACAGACTGACGCACAGCGCGCCCATGAGGCCAAAGAGTTGGGCCAACAGTATGTTCATAATGAAGGGCAACGAGTCATCGACCGTGTTGGTATCCGACGAGAAGCGATTTAGTATGCGACCCACTGATGTGACATCAAAGAAGTTAAACTTGGCCTGCAAAGAAGAAAGAATTTTAGGAATGCGACGTCTTAATCAATCACATGTGGATACTCACAAACATGACCCGCTTAAGCAGCTGCTCGTGGAGATAGATAGCCGCCTTGATGCCAGCGAAGGCAAACAGGAACGCACGCGTCAAAGTTACCAGCGAGTTGGTCACTGCAATAGCCGCAAAGATGCCCAAGTAGAAGCCAGTGGTGTGAGCCGCGGAGTCAGCCGCTACAGCGCCTGGTCGCTGCAGCACGTGCCCCAGCGTGGTGTCATTGGTATGCTCATCGAGTGTCGTTTCGGTGACCCAGTGTGCAAGCCAGGCATCACTCAAGTTCCGTGTCAACTGCATGAGCAGCACAAACAGCAACACCGCGATTGCCAGCGGAGCAGTTACCGCTTTCCAATAGCAACTGAAGACGTTGCCCGCCAGGTGACCATATTCACGGGATTCTTCCAGCAGCAGACTATCCACACTCTTTTTATCCTCGTCCCCGGCAATGGGTAACTCAATGGTGCCCAAACGTGTGTTCGCTTCGTTGCTGGGCGAATCCTCCTCGAGACTCAGATCAATGCTCCCCGTCATGTACTCACTGGGCGCCAGTTGGCCATCCTTAACTTGGAGTATCTGATTGGCGTGGAAGAACAACTGTGTGTTCCTAGTAACCACAATGCGCGTCTTCTGCTTGAGCAGACCCAGCAGGCAGTGACGTATGATGTGCTTGGCCACATGTGCATCCAGCGAGGACAGGACATCGTCCAGCAAGTAAACTAAAAAGTGGAAAAGGGTTGTAATATCAGCATTTAATATTCCCAAATGTACTTACCCTTCTTATCCTGATAGACAGCGCGTGCCAGTGCGACACGTGCACGTTGTCCACCGGAGAGAGTGCGTCCATTCTCGCCCACGCCAATCAAATCGCCGCCAAGCGTTTGAATATCTTCATTGAGAGCGCAGGCAAAGAGAACCGACTTGTACCATTGCTGGTCAAAGTTGCTGCCCCACACAATGTTGTCTCTGATGGTTGCACGTTGAAGCCACGGGGATTGCGGCACATAGCCAAAGCCAGAGCTCAGATCCTGAATGCAAACCTCACCGTTGAGGCACTGCAAACCGGCAACAATGGCTGTGAGGAAGCTGCTCTTGCCACCGCCTACAGGACCCTCGATGCAGATCAGTTGACCCGCACGAATGTCCACATTGATGTCCTTCAAATGGAACTGACTCGCTTGATTTGGTTGCTGCTCTGCTTCATTCAACTCGTTCTGCTCGGAGTCATGAACAAAGCTAGCGGATTTCATTTGGAGCACACTGGCCGTTGTCTCCACATCCCCAGAGCCACGCATGATGGGATTATAGTAGCTGGAGTAGTCCAAATTGGGCACGTCCATGAGCTGCTGCACACGGCGCAGTGACACCCAAGCCTCGACCAGACCATTGAGCACCCAGGGAAAGGCATTCAGTGGTCCAATGAGCATGTACAGCAAAGCGACGCTGGTGTACGTCGTGGAGGCAATCAACGGATTGCCCAGGAGCACAAACATGCCAAAGGTCAAAAGGCACATAAGCACTGGTGTTGTGGCCCAGAAATAAACACATAAGGCATCCAAATACTTCCTCTTCGAGAGGAACTTCAATTCCTTTGCACGAAGCTCACGAATTTTCTTAATGAAGATCGGTTCCCAGGCATTGGTTTTAATTTGCTTGGCGCCTTCCATTGTCTCCGTCGTGGCCGAAAGACGTGCATCCTTGGCGGTCATAAGACCCGTCGAATAGACGCCAATGCGTTTGGCTATCCAGCGATTAATGGGTATCAACAGGGCAGCAAAGATGACGCCTGCCAGGAAGGAGACGCCCAGCTGCAGATAAAGCAGATACAATGTGGTAAACAGCTTGAAGGGAATGCTCCAAAAGAAGTGGAAACTAATGCACGAATTGACAATGCGATCCGCATCCGTGGACATTAGATTCAGCACATCCGGGCGAGATTCACGCACTCCTCGTGCCTCCAAGGCCTTGCGATAGATGCTGTTGATGACTCCCACGCGCATCTTCATGCTGACCATGGACATGCGCCAATCAAAATGACAGCCACAGATTGCAGACAGCAGCGTTGTGCCAAATAAGCCCAGTGCATAATAGTATGCTCGATTGGGATCAAATTCCTTGGAAGTATCTCTGAGCAGCCCGCCGAGAAGTAGGGGCCCCGCAAAGCTGCTGATATCCGCCACCAGACGCAGCAATCCAATCAAGTAGAACTCGACTCCAAACACCCTGTGTAGAGCACGGAACATGCTCTGCGACTGCGACAGCGCCAAATGGAGACGTTCACTTAGCTGAGACACATTGAGTGCATCCGGCAGATCGAAGAGATCCTCAAGGCGACGCAGTTTGCCAGCGACGCCTTTGCTGATCAGCGGTTGAACCCAATGGAAAACGAAACGAGATGCCCAACTGGCCTCATCCTGGGCATGACCCAGTAGAGTTTCATTCAGCTCTATGTGGAAGTAGGTATAGCTATTTGTCAACAGCGAGTCCTGCTCCCGGTCCCGTTGATTCCCATTGGTGGTGGAGACTATAGCGCTGCCTTTAGGGATAAGTGTGGCGGCATAGCAGAGATCACCCACCAACGTGGCCAAACTCCAGGGCCACCAGTCAAAGTGGCGGCTTGTGCGCAGCCAGACAGCATCGAGCACTACGACCATTAACCAGACCACATTCAGCAATAGAGTACCACGATGGGTCAGTGAGCCGTTGTGCCGAGCTGTCAGCAGATATCCTGCAAGCAAAGTTCAAAAGGTTAAAGTTAGTTACGAAAGTCCAGACGAGCATGCCAGACTTTAGTATACCCTGTGAGCCTACTTACCACAGTGAACTACCCACATGATGCACTCTGTACTCACGACAAGCACATCAACTGCATACAATTCGACGCCCTCACGATGGAACACAAATATCTTCGATACGGGCAAAATGGCCAAAATAACACTGAACACAGTGCGCAGAGAAAGTAACTGCAGTTGAGTCTTATTACGCGATATTGTTTGCGTGTGATAGCCAAAATTGTAGGCGGATATTGCAGCGAATATGAAGTAGACGGGAAACTGTAGCAGTGTCTTCTGGAAACATGGCAACAGATCGTTCGTATCGTTCGCAAAAGGCTTTAATCCTGTCGGACAGAATTGTGTCCAATTCCAATCAAAATTCCAATCAATATCCGACATTTTTGTTGTTGTCCTTTTAAACGCTTTCAATCAAAAGTGGAAATTGTAATTTTTCTTTTCTTCACGCAGCTGCGTTGGTTAGTCATCATTTGAAAAATTCCCCGCCGACCGAAAAAAGCGCGCGGGTAGCCGTAAACAGCGATAAACAATGTTTAGTGAAACCCTTTATTGCATTTACTGATTAGCGGCTGCTTCTATTGTTTATAATCAACAGAGACTAAATGAAAACAGCTGACACTGACTTGGACAGCCACAAGCAACAGCTGCAACGTCGCCACTTGAATGGCAAAGCGTTATCGGCAATCGAAGCATTTATTGTTTATCGGCAGCACAAAACTTTTTGCAAAGTTCGACCACCGATAAGAAGAAGCATTTGTTTACAAAAATACATTTATTTTGAAATGACACAAACTGCAAATGATGAAGAGGAGACCACGCCAGCAGGTGCTGAATTGCCCACACCACTTGTGGATATGTTCAAGGCTCTGGCTGAAAACTCAAACATTGTATTCAAATCCCAACAAATCGATGATCCCGAGCTGAATGTGCAAGAAAAGCAACAAATTGCACGGGAAGCGTTTCACAAGAATCGCGAGAACTTTTTGATACGTTTTGGCAGCTATTTAAACGAACAGCAGTTGAGCGACTTTCAAGAGTTAGCTGTGCAGGGGCCATGCAAACCCGAGGAGAGTATGGCAGACATTGCCTTGCTGCTGGAGGATTTCAAACGCAAGCTGCACTCGCGGACGGTGTGCGTAAAGAATCGACGGTATCAGGCCATGCAGCAGCTGCTGTTGAAGGGTGAATACTTTAGCGAGCACGAAATGATGCAGCGGGCGCCGGAACTGTACCAAGAGCTGGTTGGTCAGTACCTGACAACCGAGGAGAAGAAACAACGCGATAGCTACGACGTGCGCAACACAAGCTTCTCGGGAATACTTATGCACAGCTTGGAACAGCAACAACGTAACGAGCTTTTGCAACAGGTAGAGCAAAGCAGTCAACTGGAGGAACAGAGTAGTCAGGAGGAGGAGCAACATCTGGCGACAGAGTCTGCCACGGATTGCGAAGTCCCAGACGCCTGTCGTCGGCAGTGGGGCGGCTTTGAAGACGACGATCCTGTCGCTTGCAGCACGTCCAAAGTTTCCACTCAGCTCCCTAAAATCACCACACCCGAGTTCTATAATCCAGCGGAACGGGAGCTGCTACGAAATGAATTTATGGGTCTGATGAAGGAACGCTTTCTGAGTGGCCAAGAAAAAGATTTCGACTACACAGCTGTGGATGATAATGTACAGTTCGATGATCTGCAGCAAATAGAGCGAGATGAAGAGGATGCCTACTTTGATTCCAGCGATGACGATGATCAGCCACCTACAGACCAATCTCCCAAAGTCATGGATGCGGAGGATGATGAGCTGGACGTGTACATGAGACATTTGAACAAACACCACAGTTTGCAGCATTAAACTTTATTTTAACGATAATCCTAGGCCATTGTAAGGAGCACAACTTTAGATTAAACCATTATTTTGGGTGCAAAAACCTTAAGAACTAGAATACAAGCATTTGGGATTCGGGTTGACTATCTGGACCGGCCACGACCACGCGGAAAACCACGTCCACGACCACGCAAAACTTTGCTATTTGGAGGCGGACTCTTGGGACGCAGCAGCTCGATGCGGCTGGTGCAGCCGGTGGCGGGTGCTTCGGCGAAATAGGTCTGATAGAGTTCGGCATTGAAGTTGGAGTTGGTCAGCTCGGGGCCAACGGTCAGCCAGCCCGGTCGAATGCTGGAGTCACGTCCAAACACATGCAGACGCCGGCGGCCAAGGCAAAAGTGTTCGATGATATGAAAGATTTCGATGGGCTTCTCAAAGCTGCCAAACTCCTCCTCCTCCGATATAATCAGATCAATGTCGACGTTTGCGTGTATGAAGTCTCCATCGCTGGAGCGCCGCACGGTGCCCTTGATGCCCATCAGGCAGTGCTCCTTGGTGCGCTGGAAAACAGCTTTGGGAATAGCCTGCTTCGAGTGTCCCGGCTTGTTGATGTTGGTGCGTATCCAGCAAATGTCCTCACAGCGCCGGAAGCCCCATTTCTTGAGGCAGTTCCGACCCTGATCTAAGCCCTCCGAGGAACCACACCAAAGGAACACAAAAGAGCGATGCGCAGCAATCTCACCCACATCCAAATCTGCAGCACAAGTGACTCATTAGTTACTGTGTAAAATGGCCAAATGTTTTCACTTACTCAGTATTTCATCCCAGTTCCAGAAAACTCTCGGTGCTCCGCCCACAGTGGCCACTGCTGGCGCGGCACGTGCGTATTCCTCTAGCGGTGGTTCAATTAGAATCACATCAAATTTGGCGCCCAGCGTTTTCACATCCAGTGTTTTGAGATCGGCCTTCAGATACATGGGCGCCGATGCAGTATCCTGTATGAGTTTATCCTTAAGCTTGATGAGCTCCCGCAATTTAGGATACTCTTCAAAGCGATCCGCTAATCCCACGTCACGAATAAAGTTCTGTGGCCTTTGTCCCGTGTCTACAAAGTGCTGGCAGTAATCGTTGTGCGGATTGGAAGACTGTGTGCCCTTGAGGAACGTCGATGAATCTCTGTAGATAATCTCATTCGGTTGCTTCTTGGACGACGAAGCCCCATTTCCTCCTTCCTCGTCGTCTCGTTGCCCGCTGGCATTTAGCTGGCGACTGCCGCCCACACCGGCATAGTTATTGCCATCTTCTGCATTGCCCAACACTTTCTTCAGTTCATCGGGGTTGGACAAACCAAGCTGCAAAAATTTTCTTTTCTTCAGCACAACAATAAAAACACTTAACGAAATTTGTGACTAACCGTTTGTGCCAAAAGTAAGCGACGTTTGCGCGAACACTCTTGTAAGCTCTTCAATACATCGCTCATAGCGCGACTTCCACTGTTTTCTTAAATTAATATTCAAGTTAAAAACGAAAATAAACGATAATAAAAAATTGTTGAACAACGCGTCGGCAAACGCTGGTCCTAAATACTAGCCGCGATAATAGTGGGAAAATAAGTATTCACACAAAATAGTCATTTGAGTGTGAATGGTAATATGTGACAGCGAAAAGTGCAGTCTGGCAACGCTTCGCACACAGGTGCCATTCAC
The DNA here is from genome assembly GCA_018152125.1 of Drosophila dunni. NCBI lineage: Eukaryota > Metazoa > Arthropoda > Insecta > Diptera > Drosophilidae > Drosophila > Drosophila dunni. Next base: position 364,883 of record JAECXC010000906.1, read on the forward strand.
AAAACAGCTGCATGCCGCCGCTATAGAAAAATACAGCAAACTGTATTGTGTTAAAATTAAAACTAATAAATAAGTTATTTGCACAATGAAGCTGCTGCGCAACACGCTAATCGGCGCGCTTGTTGTGCTAGCCGGCTGCTTGATCTTGGTCGCAGCGCAGGGCAAACCAAAGGTATGTACAGTGGAGTAACCGCGTCCCGTTTTGATGGCCACGTCACTGTGAGAAGAAAAAAAATAGTGACAATCAAACCGGTACCGTTAGCCGGCAATTCACAATTCTATAGAAATGTAAACAATGTTTTGCAGGCGGGTCTGACGCTGTCTGAGAGAGTACAAAATCTAATGGAAATGAATATGAAGAAACCACTCTTGCGCTTCAACGGCCAGAAATTCCGTGAATATGTGAAAAACACGCCGCGAAACTACTCAATGATTGTGATGCTTACGGCGCTGGCGCCTTCCCGTCAATGCCAGATCTGTCGCCACGCCCACGATGAGTTTAGCATTGTGGCCAACTCGTATCGCTTCTCGCCCGTCTATTCCAACAAAATGTTCTTTGCAATGGTCGATTTCGACGAAGGCTCAGATGTCTTTCAGATGCTCCGTCTGAACACGGCTCCAGTTTTCATGCATTTCCCCGCTAAGGGTAAGCCAAAGGGTGCGGATACCATGGACATACATCGCGTGGGCTTCGCCGCCGATTCCATTGCCAAATTTGTGGCCGAACGCACTGATATCACAATACGCATATTCCGTCCACCAAACTATTCGGGCACCGTGGCCATGATCACACTGGCCGCTTTGGTGGGCAGTTTCTTGTATATACGCCGCAACAATCTGGAGTTTCTGTACAACAAGAATCTGTGGGGCGCCATTGCATTGTTCTTCTGCTTTGCCATGATCTCGGGTCAGATGTGGAATCACATACGTGGCCCGCCACTCGTGCATAAAACACAAAACGGCGGAGTTGCCTACATCCACGGCTCCTCCCAGGGACAGTTGGTGGTGGAGACCTACATTGTCATGTTCTTGAGTAAGTCAACGAGTCTGAATTATATAGACACAAGTTTTATTAATGTTTTGCCTTTGCAGATGCTATGATTGTGCTGGGCATGATTCTGCTTATTGAATCGGGCACGCAGAAGGCTCACAATCGTAATAGGATTATGGCCATGGCCGGATTGGTTTTGTTAACTGTATTCTTCTCCTTTCTGCTCTCTGTATTCCGTTCCAAAGCGCAGGGTTATCCATATAGGTAAGTGTCTTTTAGCCACTTTTAAATCTACTTCTACTAATGTTAAATTTTTTTGCAGTTTCCTGTTCAAATAGAAGCGTCTTGGAGCCACCTTTGGCCAACATTCGTGTGGATCCTTTATTAACGTTTTATAGTTCAAATTCAAATCGAGCTGCACCTCTGTGTGTGCGTCTGTGTAAAACAAGTTTAATAATAAATGCCACTACTTAAAATTAAACAAAATTCATTGGAATCCTCTAAAGCAAATATGGAATGATTGCATGTCGTCGCTTTGGATAATCCTTAAAGGTTGACTTGTACCACTGATGGGTTAGCAGCGCATTGATTGTCTGATTGCTGGCCACCCAAATGAATATAAGCTTCCAGATCCGAATGGGCGCTAGTAGATCCGCCAGGCAGAAGTACATGACCACCTCGAAGAACATGTGCGGAGAGGAAACAAGGTTGAACCAGCCCCCTATGGGCAGCAGATGTTCCTCAGTTTTCACGGCACCAGTCTTGGCGTTCTTGCGCAGATTAACCAGTATCATATTGCTGCTGAATTGCTTGTACCAGGCGAACAGAAAGATTAGGCCGAAAATCAGCTGCCCCTGCGTCAGTTGGCTTGGCGAAAACGGCGCTGGCTTGGACTCTCGTACAAAGCCCGCGGTGCTCGACAGTAGTGAGATGATAGCACCAAAGTAGTGCAAGTGACCCACTGCATAGTGGGATAGATTCATTTTGCTGTGTTTGGAGAAGATTTGCACAAAGTTCGTTTCGTAGAAGCGACGTACACACTGCAGACCAAGCAGCAGGCTGGCCAGCAGCGCCGTATTGGAGTCGATCTTCACCTGGCGATGACTGCGTCCACCGCACATAAAGTCAAGGAACCGCACAACAAACTCGGGAGCAGTTGACTCAGTGGCTATCGATTGAATGATGAAATACAGCGTAATCATAAACCAACCAAAGGCAAAGACGTAGAAGTGACTAAACCAGGCCTTTGGCACCTCCAAAAAGCTTACAAGTGCGTCGCTTTCACCTTTGAAACTGTGCTTGCCATAGCGAAACGATTGTCTAATACTGTTGGGCAGATGGGCCTCCACTAGCGTCATTAGGCCACCGAAAATAACCATTGTTATAATGAATACGATGAATATCAATTGAATTAGATCAATATTGTATTGATCGATAAGCTCCTCTAGGGAGCCAATAAGTGCGAGCACCATAATTACTGCTTCTTCAAATTTAAATCTCTGCTACTAAGCGACTTTCACCGTACTGACTCTTATCAGCCGCCACCTAGAGATAAATAGTGAGGGCTTTCGTGGTGAATGCCAAACACACAGAGTTGCATGCTGTAAACAAGCGCGCGCAAATTTAAAATTCGATTTGTTGTTTACTATCTGCATGTTTTTAGCAAATTATTTATTATTTGCAAATGCAGCTAATGAAACAAACTAAATTACAGCACTATATAATAAACATTAATGATTAATTCGATGCGGCTAAGCGATATGGCTGGCTAATGATAACTGCATTGCTACGGTTGTAGTAAAGTTTTCTGCTCTTTCTTGGTTTTTGAGGCGCCTTTTAACAATAAAGCACTCTGGGCGATGATTGTCAAATGTCCACACCGCTGCGCCCCAAAGTTCCGCCCTTATAAGGTGGTGGCTTCGGACGTGCATAAATGCCAGAGGCACCAGTGTCCAGCTGATACAAGCTAGTGGGACTAAAGAAGGAAAATTAATAGTTTTAAAAGCAGTTGGATATTTTAAAGTTTAAACCTTTGTGAGCGCATGCTAGTGTTATCCAGTAGGAAGTTGGGATCTTTAAGGCTCTTGAGTGTGGTTACTGGCTGCATGGGCTTCGTATCCGAGCACTGAACCATTTGCACAGTGGACGACATGGGATAATCCAAATGTAACGAGCTACAACGATAAAGTGGTTAGTTTAGTACCAATATGTTAACACGAGTGATGACAATATAAATAAATTTAAATTATATATAAACTGAAAATCACCTGTCGTCGTCCGAATCAGTCTGCGTTTTTTCGCATGATTCTTCGCATAAGTGAAAAATGTTTTGAAAGAAAAACTCGGAGTCTGGATCGTAACTAAAGAACATAAAGTATAAATCATAAACAAAAAAAAAAAATAAGTTTAAGTAATTTACAGTTTTAGTTTACTTACAACTTGTGGTGCTGGAAGCAGAGTATGGCGGAGAGCATGCCCAGTAGCACGGCCAGAATCATACCTGGAATGGCGAACGCAAAGGCAAATTCATCGATATAGTTGCGCATGGGCACATCCTCCCGTGGTATGCCCAGCCAGCGTTCCTCCATTTGTTGATGGTGCTGCTGTCGCTGCTGCTGCTCATTGAGACGGCCACCGACGGCATGATTATTGTGGTAGAGCACCTCGGTGGGCGATTCCATGCCCACCATTTTGAAGGCACACCAATCCAGTTTAAAGCCCACATTCTCGAAGATCTTTTGCACCGAGGTGCGTTTGTAGGTGCACGAGGGCAGCTTGTACAAAGGACGCACTTCCTCCTGCAGCTCCTTCAGACGTGGCGAGAACTGTGCAAAGCTGCCCACATGGACGATGACGCTATAGAAGTGGAAACAACGATTAGAGACATTAGAAGAGTATACAAATTGCCTACTTACCCCTCACGCTGCTGTGGACGCAATGGCAGACGTCCACCCATATTGATGGCCGATTCCATGAAGACCACGCTTAGGTCCTCCTTGCTGCCCGGCCACAAATCCTTGCGGAAAATATTTCTTAGGTTCTCCACTCGTCCCGGATCCATTAGATGCACCCAGTTGAGATTATCGATTTTCATTTGCACCACATTTGGTACAATAAATTTGTGCGCCACAAAAATGGTCAGCAGCATCTGACGCGTCTCATAGTTCTGACGGTTCAGGGCTACAATGTCGAAGTTCAAGGATTTGCCCGCGGCGGAAATCGGAGGCGTGCCGTAGAGGAATCCAGCATGATACTCATGACTGTACATATAGCGCATCCAACTGGGCAGATCTGGATAGTTCTGCAGAGAAGGTCTATAGCGGAATTGTTCACTTATCACCTGGTGCGTCCAATTGAAAAGTTGTGGCTCGATTTTGTGCGTAAAAAGTTCGCCAACATTTGCCTGCAGATGTAGTTTGAAGGCCCAGGCACAGTCTATACCCAGCCATGCCACTAGCACTAGTAAAAACTGCATTTTAAACAAATTTTTAGTGCTTATTTCGCCGTTTTACAGAAACATTTCACGATAAACACAGTCGAGCGAAAATTCCTTAAGTGTGTATCTGGCTGGGAGCGGAGCGGAAGCATCGCATGGGAGAGCGCAGGCGCAGTAAACAGTTATCAGTTGCAGACAGCAGCACACCTGTTGCACTAGGTCAGTAACTATTTTATTTAAGTAAACAAGTAAATACAGTATACATATGCAAACACATAATTTTTCAGCCGTTTTAATTTAAATTACGCCTTGCTCGCTACAACTTTCAGTCTGGCAAGGCTGCGCTTGGTTTGCTCTTATCGATATATGCAGAGACAGGCTATCGATAACGATATACATTTGTTGTTTCCCAAGAACTTTATCAGCTGGCTGCTAAACGCAAGGTTGGCACAAAATACGTGGCTTGCATTCTGTATTTTCGCGCAAATACAAAAAGTGATGTGCCCCATTAGATAGCCGATAATTTAAAACGAAGATTCACTTCAAATATGTTGGCATTACTGTTGCAACTGTGCTGCTATCTGCTTACATTCATCGTTGCTGCCTTGCTATTGGTACGTCGGCCAATACAGACAAACTCAAACACACACAGACAGACACAACTACATACACAGACAAAATTTGTTTGATAACTTTAAATATTTATTTTGCAGACAGTGGCTTTTTTGCTGTACAAAACTAAACCCTATCCGAATATAACACGGCACAAGGATGAAAAATTCTACCTCGACACGAAGACCATAAAAACGGTTCCATTTCCCAGTTTGGATGACTCGCCCACCTTGGAGCTCAGTGTAATTGTGCCGGCATATAATGAGGAGAAGCGATGTGAGTTTTTGGTGATTAATTAGCTTGCTATGAGTAATCAACTCACATGCTTTTATGTTGCATACACAGTGCCTGCTATGCTCGATGAGTGCATGGCGTTCCTGGAGGAAAAGTCTGCGAAGAATTCCAACTTTACCTACGAGGTGATAGTTGTCAGCGATGGCAGCAGCGATGCAACTGTTGCCGTTTCCCTCAAGTATTCCAAGAAGCACGGCGCTGAAAAGTTTCGTGTGCTGGAGTTGGTGGAGAATCGCGGCAAGGGCGGCGCTGTGCGTCTAGGCATCTTGAGTGCTCGTGGTCGGCAGTTACTCTTCGCAGACGCCGATGGTGCCACAAAGTTTGCCGACTACGATAAGTTGGCCGAGTCGTTGTCGACTTTGGCACCCGACTGGCGTCAAGATGGCATTGCCATTGGCTCCCGGGCTCATCTTGAGAACGAATCGATTGCTACACGCAGTTTCCTACGGTAAGCAGATACAATTGGAAGTCTTTTATGTAGTTTTTCACTATCTGTTCTATTACAGCACCGTTCTGATGCATGGTTTCCATACACTCGTCTACATATTCGCCGTGCGTACTATACGCGACACCCAGTGCGGCTTTAAGCTCTTCACGCGTGCCACGGCCCGCAAGCTCTTTAGTAGCTTACATGTTGAGCGTTGGGCCTTTGATGTGGAGCTGCTTTATCTGGCCGAGCGATTGAAGATTCCCATGTCTGAAGTGGCTGTGCGATGGACTGAAATCGATGGTTCCAAGTTGTCGCCGTTCTGGTCGTGGCTGCAAATGGGCATTGATTTGTTTATGATTTGGTTGCGTTATTTGATTGGTGCCTGGCGCATAGCTGCCACTCAGAAGAAGGAGAATTGAGAAATGTTTGTCCCTGCTTAGTGTATGCATTTAATTTTCTTACTTTTAATTGTGTCTCTCAACAATAACGAATTAATCCATTAAATTAAGTGCACAGTATTCAGTATACACATGTACTTGTTTGTATTTAAATTATTGGCGGCTTTTTGTTCTTTAATCGATCGATAAATCAGCTGTTAAACTAAATTTGTTGGTGGTCGGTCGATTGCTTGTCTCAAGCATCGATACTTTCAACTGCTGCGCACAGCATCGATAGTCATTACAAGGTTGCAAGGTGCAATTTATTTATCGATAAGTGTTTCAAAGTTATGTCGTCGCGTCGGCGCGGTCGTTTCTCTGCACTAGAGCGCGTTAAATAGTTACTAAAAAGTTAGTATTTAATTAACAAAAGTTTGTATGCCTGTGCATTTATAGCAACTGCCTTACACCAAGTGCCATATAATTCTAGTCAGAGAATACACATCGATATCTTTACGTCGTAGTAGAATTGCAGTTCCTGGAATAAAGTCACCGCCTGTTGCGTCTGTGTGTAGTGTTTGTTTGTGTGCGTGCGTATGCGTGTGAGTGAGTGCCTTTGTATGTTACAGCTGAGCCTTCGCGAATTGTTTATAATTTTTAATGCTTCTGCCTGGCAGAACAGTATGCAAATGCTGAACAAGCCGGTCGCTTCGTTGTTGTCACCCGTCGTCGTCGTCGTTGTCGTCGCTGTCGTCGTGTTGAGCGTGCGCGCCGCGTAATCGAAAGTGATTTGTTGTTATAAATTTAATTAAGATTTGTTTGTTGTTGTTTGCGATCGGTCATTGCCTTAATTGCTTGCAAAACTTGTGGTAAGTTTGGCACAGTTATTTTGCCCTTTCCCGTTGCTCCACATACGTCGCTCCCCCTCTCGAGTCGTTTCGTCAATCAGTTTCGAATTTCATTGTTGCTTGAAAATATTTTATCGCCTTTGTTCTTGTTTGTTTTTTTACTTTTCGCTTTTTGCTTTTCTTTTAAGTCGTTTTGTGTTTTATCAGCACAATTGATATGAGAGCCCGGCTCAGAACCTTCACTAAAATTTACAGTTGCAGCGTACTGTGTGTTTGCTGATAAGACTTTTAACCCTGCATAACCGCTCAGCCAGCTCATTTGTCCAATAGGAAATAGTGCTCTCCAATCAGACCATGTTTTTGTCACTTGCCTTCAAGTCTTAATGTACATACATATGTATATAGTATATTCGAATTCAGCTTGTATTCTTTCAAGCGGCAAACTCGTTTTAATTTCGTTTTGTTGAAATTCTTGCAAAGGTCGCATTGCCAAACAACCCGCCACAGCCACCGCCCCCGCATTAGCCATGCAATACTAAACAGAAAGCAGATGAAAGAAAAAGCGTCAAAACATTTGCACAAAGTAAATAATAAATAAGCAAAAAGAATGAAAACTAAACGCAGCCATTTGCGTGGCAAAATTCAAAGTAGTCGGACATCGGACTGAAACAGAAACTCTCCTGTGTGTGTGTGTTTGTGTGCCACGAAGATGGCCACGCCCGCTTGCCAAAACGCGTTGGATCTTGTCTGTTCTTCTTGTTGTTGTTGTTGCAGTCTCGTTCTCCTTTTTTTTGTGCGCTTCATACCCCAGAGCCCACAGGCCAAGATTTATGTATATATGCGCCATTGCCTCCGCGATCCTTTGCGGCGTTTATTTTATTATACCCTCCATATTTTTTGCTACTATCGGCTGTTATTGGCTGACAATTTCATTAATTGAATTATAAAACTTAATTCTTTAAAAGTGGCTCTAAAACTCAGCTTTTCCAATTAGTCAAATTGTTATCAGATTAGATAGTCAAATAAAAGAAAATCGTAAGAAGCTTAGAATTTTTGTATTCATAGGGCATGGGCTAGTTGCGCTTGCTTAAATTTGCATAGCTCTGACTTGTTACTTATTGTCTGTGTGTGAGTGTGTGTGTTTGCATGCATGTGTGTGCTAGTCTCTCAATGCTCTGCTTGATTAAAGTGCCACGCATGAATGTTGGCGAGGAGTGGGTGTGAGTGTGTGTGTGCAGGGTTGCTAAGGAGGCTACAATCGCCTGTTGTAGCTGTTGTTGTTGTGCCTTTCGTTCTTTTGCTTCTTCTTATTCTTCTGCATGTTGTTGTTGTTCTCTGTTTTTGGTGTGCATTTGTCGCTTTTGTTTGCTGATTTCCATGCGCAGCCGCATGTGGCAACGCCGTTGTTGTTGAAGTGCGATAATTCCATAGCTTGCAGCAAGTATGTAGTATTTATTTATACTAATACATATACTTGTGTACTGGTGTTTGTGTGTGTGTGCGTGCAGCTTGAATGTGGTGCGAACGAGTCGTTTGTTTGTGCACACGCTTCGCTGGCAACTGTTAAATTGTTCAACTCTCTTAACTCCACTCAGATCAAGCTTATGTTGTTGTCGTTATTGTTGTTGTGGGCTAATCCTTTAATCAGTTTGCTACACAACCAAGTCACAGTCTGTGTGCAACTGGTTTTATTTCGACTCTGCGCTTCACTTCAAGGTCAACGAAGCGAGGCAGCTCAGTTTTTCCGCCTAGGCCAGGCTAATTAATTGGCCATTTAATCGCTTGGTTAGCCAACTTACCTCTCTCAGTCTCAGTCTCGGTCTCTGTCTCTCTTAACTTCTTCTCTTTCTTGTTTTCTGATTGATGTTTGCAAAACGCCCACAGCAATTAGCCACGGTCAATGGCACAAGATTCGCACGCCCACAATTATGTTTTTGTATTGACTAATTTATTGAGGGCTAGGCGTTGTCAGCGTTGTAAGCCAACTATTTTGGCCAGATCATTAATATCATTTTTATGTCTTACCAAATATAAATATAACATACTGATCTTGTCTCTTACCTCCTCCCTCTCTTTTTCGCACAGTCTGTCTCTTTCGCTCTCACCATGTTGAGCAGCAAAATGCATCGCAGTTCACATGGCAGCCTCAAATCTTCGTCGTCTCTGCGTTCCAGCAGCAAATCCTATCAGGCCAAAATGGACAAAATGGCCGAGCGTCTCTATGACATTGTCAAAAGCGGCTCAATGGTGAAGCGGGCTCAGAACAAGAAACGCTTCACACCTGTTAACTACAAACATCGCTGGTTCGAGCTGACTAAGAGAACGCTCTGCTACTATGACATGGAAAATTTACAGGTGAGTTTGAAGAATTATCTTGAAATATATTTTATATGGACACTTGAGCCTCTTAGGTAGGAAAGTTATATGTGCTCAAAAATTAATTTACAGTACAATATAAGCTCAGGTTATAAGGTTGAAAATCAGTTTTTGACTAAAGGAAGATTTCTTAATAATATTTAATAATTTGCCAAAGATCTCTGTATTTTTCCCCCTATTTCTCTTCGTCCCTGTCTCCCTATATCTCCCTTCCTCTCTCAGTCTGCCTCATTGTCACTTGCTCTTGTTTTGCTCCCATTCCTCTCACCGGCTTCTCTTTTGTTTGACAACAGTGCTGCTGGTAGACAAAGGCTCAAATTGCAAGTCTGTCAGGGGTAAATGGGGTATTTGGATGCTAAGGGTGCTACGGAGTGGGCAGGAAAGAGTCAGTTCTCTCTACTGTCCATTATTCATGTTTAAGTGGGTGTCTCGACCTGTCGTCATGGTTTCGTCATTTATTGCGTCGTTATTGTAACACCTACGACTAGATGAGACTCTGGTCTAGGAGGTAGGGGAGTAGGAAAGTTAGGGAGTCCTAAAGAGTAGACCTTAAGCAGTGTAGGAGCTGTGGGTGGGAGTTTTCGAGGAAGCTGCGTTGTGAATGGAAGCACAGCTGCCAAAAGGTTCGTTTCAAAACAAATGCGAAAGTCGGCAAAAAATGGCATTCGGCAAAAGCCATCGTGAGTCGCGTCGGCAAAATCCTTCCAGTCTACAGTCGGTATGGAATTTGTGGTTGGGCCAAAACACACCCTGTCCAGCAGCTGTTTAGTTCCAGCCGGCTTTTAAGGAACACACCCCCGTTTTGTTGTAGACTTTGTATCCTATCCCGTTTGGCATTCCAATTGGGAAAACTGTTCGTTGCTGTTCACATCCTGGATGCAGATACGAAGTTCACTAACCGTCGGTAGTTTCTAGCCTTACTTTGCCGCGTACGGACGTGTCTATGTGGAAATTATCTCGACGCTTTACCGACAAACGGTTTTAATTGTTGGTTAAATAGCAATTTTAAAGTTAAAAGTGCGTTGTAGGCATTTAAATTAAATAAAACTTGAAGTCACCTAAAACTCCTAGTAAAAAACTTTCGAAATTCGTGCTTTTTCCTGGCCCAAAAGCATTGCCGGCTGTGCCACCCTTGAAAATTTTGTCGGTTTTTTCGGCAGAAAATTGAAAACAACCCTTAAGTGAGGAAATACACCGTACACCGTATTTTTTGTAACCATTGCTCCAAATAACGGTTTAATCAAGGAGTCTTCGGTTTTAACTTATCGCCCCGTCGCCATATGTCATAAATATCCTACACTTGGAATTTTAGCCAATTTCGCAAATAGATAAAAAAAGTGTGCAAGAAAGAAGCTAAAAAAAGCCCCACCCAAGCCAAAAAAAAAGTTTCTCAAGTGTTTGTGTGTGTGTAAGTGTTGTTGTCTCTCCCACCGCCAGCTATCTCTTTCGCTCTTCGTGTTGTTATTGTTGTTGTTTTTGCCGCACCCCTGGGCGAAAAAAAATTTATGCTAAAAGGATTATTTCTGGCCAACTCAACGCGTCTGACCAAAGTGTCGTCATAGTTTAGGTAAGCAGACTTTTAATTGATTTAAACTAGGTTCTTGGGCATAGACTAACTAAGTTTAGTCACTGAACACAGAATCTTTATGTGCAGTAGACAAAAGTTATGCCACCACTTCAACAACTTGTGCTTATTGGTTAAATAAAATATATTTAAGGAAGAACTCCAAGAAGAATTCAAGAAATATTTAAAGGTTTAATACATTTTATGGTAATTTTTATAATAATTGGTACTTCAATTTTGTAATTGCTAAAATTTTATTTTAAATTTATGTATTTCCCCCTTTTTGTTTAAAATTCTTTACTGTTATCTATATTTTTTAAACTACTTAGTATTTTTAAAATGACTTCTTATATCTTTTTTATTTTCACTATAAATTTTTGATTTAAAATGTCATAATTACCGTATGATTACAGGTTATATATTTTCGATTAAGGAATACGATAACTTAACTTTTAAATATAACTATAAACAATTAAATTTTATGGGCTTCAAAGACTTATCAAATAAAATCTGTTAGGTGATAAAAATAAATTCGAGCCTAATGAACTTCAGTCACTGATTTGAATAAAATAATGAAGGGAAACCAGATTTTTTATTAACCTAATTATAAAATTACATAAGTAATTATTTAATAAACAAGGCTAAACTATAAATTTCAATGAATTGGTATAAAATAAATGGTTTGAAGTGTAATACCACCAATTTACTGGTCTCAAATTTCTGTGCTAATTCCAATTGGAGAGTGTTTTCTGTTCTATCCCATTCCCATTCTCCTATTCAGTGTCCACCTATCTGTCTACCCTTTGTTTTCTCCTTTCATTTTTCCTTTTTCACATTTTTTCCGCTTGAGCTAACGTGGTTTGAGGTTCATTGAACTGGTGGTGGAAAATGTTTAATTAATTGATTGAACTGCCTTTTTGTCTGGATCCCTATGGGTCTCCAGTCTGTCGTATCCTGTTCTGTCTTGTTCTATCGTGTTTATTGAGGTCACTTATTCTTCTCCAGTGCGCTTGATTAATGCTTCAATGGTTGCAACTTGCAGCGTTTGCTACTTAGTCATTGCACTCTCGAGGAAAATGGACATGACTAAAATAGAGGGATGTATATACATGTGTGTGTGTGTGTGGGTGAGTGTGTGTGTGTGTGGGTGAGTGTGTGTGTGTGTCATTAACCTGTCATAAAAATCGCAGCTCCAAGCCCCACGACTACTAGCCATGGCTCACCAACTTGGTATGCTAATTGAACTAAGCTTTGTTTGTAAACACTTTCAGCTCCTTCTTCCTCTTCTTCTTCTGCTTCTTCTTCCACTCTATCGTTTAGTTTCGCTCTGTCCGTCCCTCTAATACATTTCTCGCAGATTAAGGTTGTAAATAACAATTTTCCTAAAGGGCCAAAAGCAATGCAGGCAACGCATGTTAAGCTTACCAATTTCTTAGCCAACTTTACGCTCAACGAATTTCAAATACTCTGCTGTTAACTCTATTAATTCTTTTGTACCCTACTCCTGTTAAGTCAGTAGTAGTCTCCTAGCCAGTTATAGTTTTTCAATGCTTTTCAGCTTGATTGCTCTCTACAAACCTTTACTGCTAGTCATCCTACCTTCATTTACTATATTATTATTAATGTAGTGTATTTTTTGTTGCATCCCTAGCTAATGGAGCTGCCATCTATTTCTATAGCTACAGCTAAACTGCTCGTTTCCCGCCAAAGCTGTTCCCAGTTCCATTTACGCATCGTAAAAGGCTGTTAAGTCCCACTGACCATAGACCATCGTTTGGGTTTGCCTTGTGTGTGGGCCAACTTAGTCGGTTCGGTAGCCATTGCGAATTGTTGGCAAAAAACTACGTGTTTTTATGGCCTTTGTTTTTTATGGCTCAGTCGACGCCTAAAGAGTTAAGAAGCTACAGCTGAAGTGGTAGTGGAAGAAAGAGCAGATCAATCTGCATAACTGTGCGGCAGATTTTCAATTAGACATTCAAATTTATCACCATAAACCAAACTATACTTAGCTTTTCTAGGGATTTGAAGATGCCTCTCTCCCCCCTCTTTCTGCCTCTCTTTGGGGTCTCAAGTCTTACAAAATGTATCTCTCGTTTATCGGATTATTACTCATCGAATGCATTCGAATTCTTCACGAATTGACACCTCGTTTTTTAGTGTTTTTCTTCTCTTTTTTTTTTGGGATACCAAATGGCCCAAAGCCGATTTCGTAGAATTACAAGACCAACCCAGAGCGTGGTCAAGCGATGCGCTGACAAATTATTGAAACAGCTAAAGTTTTTTACCCCTCTTTACTGCAGTTCCCCTCTGATCCCTCTCCCTCAACCTCTTGACGTCCATCACAAATTGGTTGCAGTCGCGTGTTTTTGCTTTCAGCTGAAATTGACGCCAAAAACGAAAATGTTTTTGATAAACTTTAGCAATGTGTTCAGTCGCTACTCCTGCCCCTGTCCCTGCCCCTGCCACGCCCCTTCGCCCCTTTTGACACTGACAGATGTCGTTACCAAACGAGAAAAATGTTGGTAACTCATGTGTGGCATGCTTTTCTCGACCCTGGTCTTCCACATGTTGTTGCCACTCTGCGGTCTGTGGTCTGCCACAGAGAAGACAACAATCCTGACAGTGTCTGGGCTCCAACTGCCAGTTTCGTACCTCATTTATCAGTTTAAAATTACAGTTACTCAGGCGCATTTATGGTCCCGTTTATAGGACGCTTCAAGCGGTTCATATTTTATTTGCTGATTAAAACTTGCTTCAAAATTAATTAAATTTTCTCTACTAACTAGTGACTAAAGCTGTGTTATGTACAGCTTGCTCACTCTATGACTAACAGGGCTTTTCTTGGTTCTTAAATAGATTTCATTGTAGGGTATTCCCTAGTCACTATCATTCAGTCTCCACTACACAGCTGCTGACTCTGTTGGCTCTGACTAATTGCCAGTAATTTGGCCATTTGCATACAAGTATGCTCCATTACATATCAATTGTGCCCCTCACCCAACCCCTGCCCCAGTCACTCCCCCTGCCCTGCTAGGGTCTGACTGTTTACAGAGAGTTAGGGGCCAAGCCCTACAGTAAACACTTGTAACAATTATGAATCATAATCGAAAAAGGTAACAACACAACACTCGGTGCTCGCCTCTTAGTGCTTAACTCTTGGCCATATGTGTTACCATGGGCAAAAAGCGAATGTCATGCAACCACAAAATGTGAAAATGTGAAAATGTTTAAACGTTAAAACCTGTTGATCGCATTGTCTCCGATTCCGGCTGTAAGCCGCATGTCTACATGATTTGCCTATTAACCATACACTGACAGAAATCAGGCACTTTGTGGTAGAAGCAGAGAAAGGCTCTGAACTCTTTTTGTTCAGTGTATTGTTGTACGAGTCAGAGTCAGAGATGATTCATCAGCATCAAATGCAAGCAACTCGTGCCTCGTTGTGGTGGGTCTTGGCCAGCATTGCTGCTCAGCATGCCCAATGAGGCTACTTCTAATGAGTCCGACGAAGCTTTTTGAGCCCAGGTCTTAACGGCTTTGATGACTGCCTTTTGTGCCGCTCTTTTCATGTGGAAAGTGCCGCAGACGAGACGCATTGTCTGAGTTTGTTGCAGCCACAGATTTTCATGCTTCATTATGTGCCTTTTGAATGCAACTCTGGAGCTACCTGTCTGTCTCTTGCTGCCTTCCTGTCTCTAGCCTTAAGCTTCCCTCGTCCTTTTGAGTTATTGCATATTGCTGTAAACTTTAGCTGCTAAAAGAAACTCCAAACTAGACAATGGACTTCAATCAGCGGCGCAGCTGCCTTCATCATCTGAAGCAAGTGTCCAACGCTTACTAAGTTTCTCTATTTCTGGGGTCTTTTTGGGTCTAAGCTCATAAACAATCGTTTAATTGGAATTATGTTAAATGAAATAAACGCCTTTTCTATTGAATTAAAGACAGAAACGAGCCCACAAAAAGAGTCGGAGATTTTCGCTTTAGTTTTATTGGCTTTATCGCTTCAGCTATTTCCGCTGCTGTTGGCCGTTAATTTGAAGATCACGCGCGAGTTTCAAAAAGCGAATCAACCGATCCCAATAATTAGAAATCAAAGCCGGTTCCCAAGCACACACACTCGCACACCTCAACACACACACACTGGGGCGACACAACGCGACGATGTTCCTAAACTTGTCTACTTTCGTATTCGTATTCGAAAATGTTATCACGAATGGTCAAAACCGCACCGCAGTCTGTGCTACAAAGATTGTTATTTGGCTGTTTTGTTGCTTTAAGCCCGTTTACTGTATGTGTCTGATGATTGATCTTATCGCGCTTCTCAGCGCGTGAGTCATCATAAAAAACAGAACAACAGAAAAAAAAATAACCCCATATAAAGCCAAGCAGAACATCTTCTTCAGCAGCCGCCAAAGTCGCCAAGTTGTTAGCTGTTTTGTACTTTATGGCCAGAACAGGCAGCACAGAGGGTTTAAGTTCATAACTCAATGTGGCTCATAAGCTGTGTGCGATCTGTGACTTTCCACAGAACGCCGGGTCGTTCTGCTGGCCCACCGCAAAGGCCGTTCGAGGGTACAGTGGGTTGAATTGAAGAAATTGTAGAACGAAAAAAATAAAAACGGTAAAAAGGATTTATTTGATCAAAGATTCGATACTTTATAGATGCCTTTAAACAGTTGTTTGTATATGGTTACAAATTATATAATAAACTGATGTGATCGAGATACTATCAATAAATTCAAATTGTTTATTTAAAAGTTGTTCATACTAAAACTTAATTTTTAGCCTTTTGTTACTATGACAGCTTTATAGAACAATAGTTTAGACAGGCAGTAAGTATATAATTTATAGGGCTCGCCACGTCTTCTTTAAAGCATGACTTGTGGTCATTTAACTGATTAAATTTCTCAATGAACATGACTAATAAATATGCTATAAATATGTTCAACAAAGCGGTTCATTCAGTGGTGGTATATACTGTACATCTGCCCATTGTACATTGACATTGTTTTCATTTTTCGCTGGGTTTCCTGGTAAAACTGGTGTAACTGTAAAAAGGCTGTCAAACAATTGTGCTGTCTCTGAATCCAGATGATAAATTGGCTTGGACCTTGACTTGACTAATTTCCGATTTTATTGAAAATTTCACCAAATCAAAATTCCAATGAATCTGTCATGCATATCGGGTCGTACTCTCTCTTTCGTACACGGTATAAATTGCAGCTCCTGCGGTGCACACACATAGGCCAATGGAAAAGTGAATGAATGATTCAATCGCTTTGGCATCCGCCCCGTATCCGGTGAGCATTGCACAGAGGCCAGACCAGAATCTTCTGACAAACATTTTTTTATTTTATTTTATTTTGGGAGGCGTTGCGCAGACTGCGCTTCTGGGTTGGACACGGACACGGCCTCGGACATGGACATGGACGTTGCTCGTAGACATGAAGCGAAAAAGAAAACAAACTCAATCACCGCAGGCGTTGCTGGCTTGTCTGTGCTATACTGGCTCGCGAGCCGCCTTCTTCCTGTGCTAATTGCGAGCATTTTGCCTGCTGCATGTGCACGCCGCTTGCATTTTTATGAATGAAATTCTGATTTTGGGCCGCAGGCGCTTTCCCACACAACCCAACCCAACATACACCGCACAAACATTACTGCTTTATATAAATTTAAAAAATTAAAATTAAAAAATAAAAAAGCAAAAAAATTGGCTCGCCCGAGCAGGGGACTTGAACCCTGGACCCTTGGATTAAAAGTCCAATGCTCTACCGACTGAGCTACCCGGGCACTTGCAACAAGAAGCGCTGTGAGCGCTTATGAGCAAAGCAAAAGAGCGTGAGTATTGCTCTCTCTGCGTTGTGCGCTTGTGGTGGTGTGTGAGCACGCGTATATGTGTGTTGTTTTTGCTGCTATCTCGCTTTGACGCACATGTTGCTGCCATGTGCAGACGTTTATAAATAGCAAGCAGCCGCTTCTTGTTGTTTGTGTTTTTTTTTTGCATTTTAAATATTTATATTAATACGCTGCGTTGAATTTGTCGCATGCGATAAATTTCGTTAGACGTTGACATAACATGAATTTTAAATAATATTTGAAGCAAATAATTTGTAAGCAATTGATTTTTGTACAAATAATTAGCGGCATTTTTAAATGAAATTAAGTTCATTTGGTTTATGTGTTGTGGCTCCATTGTAACATGTATCCAGTGAACGACCTCCGCCGCGATGTTATGCAGCTCATGAAATGCATTTATCAAAACATAAAAATAAACACAAATTGCTTCGGAAATAGACAAAAGCCAAAGCGAACACAGCTCTTCGAAGAAAGTATTTAAACAGCTAAACCAAGTGAAGTGCAAGGGACCGGGACCTGAGACATTGAACGCGGTACGCGGGTCTCGAGACCGGGGTCTTTTGCCCTGACTGGGTTAACGTCTGAGAATGCCTATGCGTAGGGGTATTTTCCACAGCTGTCAAGAAAAGGCGCACTCGCCGCATCTAATTATGTGAGGGTAAGGGGAAAATTTTATATATTTGGTATTTGGAATGATTGTTATAGAGGTTTTGTGCCTTTTGACCTTATGACTGACAATTTCCTCTGCCCATTTATAACTTGGACGGTTACAAACTCCTCACCTCTACCCCTCCCTACCATTCTTTTACCTTTCAATTATGCGCTCTTTTACTTTTTAACCTTCAGCTCAGAGTTGCTAGTGTTTCTTGGTTTAAAAAAGCTAGTTTAATGGCTAAAATAGGTATATGAAAAAATTTAAAAACTTAGATACAGATTTTTAAAAATACATTTACAAATAAATATAAAAAAGTCGAAGTTTGCTGTATTTTTAGCTACTTTTTATATAATTTTACAATGTTTTACAGATATTTAATTCAGCCATGCTTAGCCATAAAACAGCTAACATGACAGCACTACACACTTCTCTCTCCGTCTCCCTTTTACTTTTTGGCTCTTTGTCATTTTTCCGGCCTTACACAAGTTTTCCATATGTTTGTTTAATACATTTTAAGCGCTTTTTAAGCGTTCAAGTCACGATTTTCATATTTATACGACAGCTTGTTGTCTGAGCTGCAGTACGAGGGTGGAGGGGGGGCGTAGAGGGGAGCTCAGCACACCTTTTTGGGCTGATTGATCAGCTGTATACATGTGTGTAACTGTGTGTGTGTCTCTTGTGTTATCTGCGGCGCATCTTTGACTTCGATTTTTCCATTTTTTTTCTCGTTTTTATAAATTTAATTATTGAGATTTTGTATGAACTTTTTGTTATTTTTCTCATTTTCCTGTTTTATTTAAAGAGGCGTTGCTTATCTTTAATTTTATCGCCAACGCGCGCGCTTTTGTTTTCCCAGACTTGAAATAATCATAATGAAGGCGATGATGATGATGATGATGACGATGATAGATCACTTGATGATCGTTAGACGAGCATGCATCCAAAAAATTCCGGCGAAAACGCAGTTCATGCTCCAGCGGCCTTTCCCAGGATACGAGCAGAGTAGTGTGAGGGAGCGGGGGGGGGGAGTGGCATGTCTAAATTATAGCGTAGGCTTTTTAACAAAACATACATGCAAATTTCCACAAAAGTCTCGACGCGAACGCGACTCGCCTCGACTCGAAAAGGAAGTAATCAAGGCGGTTTTCAGAGGTAGTATAAAAAGATACAAGATACAAGGCAGGAAGAAGCACAGAAGCACCAAGTGGACATGACTCAGCAGCTTGTAGATACATAGATACGAAAATGTGTTTTCAACGCCAAAATTAATTACACTGAGAAAACTGAGAAATGTTGGCAGTCAAGCATGTCCTTTGATGTGAGAAAACTACAAGAAACACACACACACAGGCACACTCAATTTATGCATATGAGCACAAAGAAAATGTGTGTGTATTTTCCAGTTTCATTTTCATTGGAAAACAACAAGAACACGACTGCATTCATTTAAATTTATCACTTTTGCGACTTGTGTGTTTACTTTACGGTGAGAAATGAGAATTTATTGCGGCTGATGACCTTTTCATAATGATAGCAATGCGTGTGTCTACCATTTGTCCGGTTTCGGTTTATTGCCGTGAAATTGAAAAGCCATTAGATACATTTGTATCTTGCAGCTGTAAGTACTTGAGCTTGACTCACGTTGCGTTTGAAACCCGGTAAATGGTAGGAGTAGAAAGGGTGGCATAAGCTAGTCGTAGGAGTCATTTGTAAGCCGCTTAGGGTCTTGTCTACAGGGTCTTTTAGCGCTGTTCTTGCTCACGCTAGCCCTGCCAACTAGTTTATTACAGTTATAATTTATTTGAGACAATTTTTCAATCATACGATCGCTGCATGTGGTCGGGAGAACAGGCGGCATCAGAAGCGCCTCAAGGGGCACTATCAATCATGCAACCTCTTGTCTCTTGGCTCTCCCACTTCTAATTTTCCTTTCTTCATTTTCCCATTTCCCATTGTCAATTTGATTGCAACGCTGCATCCAATTGTCAGCCAAGTTTCATAGCCAGTTTCAGTTCCAGTTCCAGTACAAATTCGAGTCTTTGCACTCGTCACATTCGTTACGCATCTCACATTCGAACTCGTACGCAAACATGCAAGAAAGCTGTTTGATTTCCATTAATCAACATTGAGCATTCGGCACTTGAGTTGGATTCTCCTAAGAGTTCTCTCTGGCTTCTCCCTGTCGTAGGTTACTTAATTTTCCCTTGGAAAAGCCTATTTACCTTTCTCATAAATAAATTGTGTCACTTGTTTAAACATTTCTTTGTTAGCACAGCAGTTTTTTTGTTGGCTTATCTAGTTTTCATTAATCTTTAAAAGTTTTCGTTATTTAAATAATTTAATTCCTAACTAAACCCTTTCATAACATATAAACATTCTTTCTTATCAGCTCTTCCCCGTTACCCTTTGCAGTTATAAAATATTTACCTTTTGTTACCTGTTTACTTTTGTTTACTTTCTTCTGTTACTTTGGCAAATTGTTTTTCTTGTTTTCTTGTTATTTTTAAATGTTTTTCTCATGTTTTTCTTTCATTAAATGGTTGGAAATTGTGTTTTTCTTTTTGTTGCTTTTGCTAATTGATTTTCTATTTATTTTATAGGCCAATTTCTCTACCCAATTTACTTTTCTCAACTTTCCTCTATCCTTTATAGAATCCTTTTCAATTTAGTTATTTTTTTAAATTTCTCCCTTGTTTAAAAACACATTTCCGCCTCATTTCTGTCACTCAACTGTTGAATGCATTTTTTCTTTGCATTCCTTTGCTTTGCCTACCTGTCGTCGCCTTTGCTTTGACATTTCTTTCAATTATATGCAGGTGTTCTTAGCCCCTGCTCCAGTGTCAATTTCCAACTCTACCTCTTGTCTCCCTTTCTGCTTTGATTTGTCCAAAAAACACTTACAAAGGTTCGTGTTACAGACCTTTGTCCTTGGACGTATTGTGTTACTCTTGAGTAATCCTTGCTGCTCGCGGAAATTGCAGTGCAACTTTAAAGGATAACGAAATGAAAGGACTGGAGTGTTTTTAAATGGGTTTCCGAATTTTTCAACAGTTTGGTAAACATTCTTTAGCTAGCCATTAAAAGGCTGATTGAATTAAGTAGTTAGCTAGGCATTTTCTTAAGTTAATTGTGTTGAAAGCAGTCAAATATATACCGATAGGTTAAATTTCTAAGCCATTTTTAATCAACAAGACTTTGTTGATAATGACTAGTCATTAAAAGTCTTAAAAATGGCTTGTTGACTGACATTACTTCAATAAATCACACTTGATAACTAGATTATGTGCATTACTCAGTAAGCTTAACAACTTCAGCACCTTTGTGGCCCGAAACACGCCCTTTAAGTCCTGCTCTTAACCCTTTTTAAGAGCCCTAAAGCGACTGCATTTAAAATCAGTTTTGATTAATGTTGCATTAATTGACTTTCACTGCCTTTCGATTTCGTTGTGCCCCAAAATGAGGCTTCAATTTGGTTTTGGCCAAATGAAGAGTTTCGAAAGGTCTGTGAGGTTAGTAAACCCGGTTCTTCTTCTCGCTTCTTTCTGCTTAATTGCAGTCAATTTTGTGGCTGCGTTTTCTGTTTCTCAATGTAAATCACCAGCAGCTGTGAGTCTCCGAGTCTTTTACTGTTGCCCCGAGGGCAACCCACTCGTTTTGCCGTTTATTATTGCCACATGTCGCGTTTGCCAATTTGCAACACATGCAGCACATACAGTGGGAGAAAAAGGGGTAGGGGGTGTTGCAGATTGAAATGAATCTCTTGAGTTCATTCACCCATTGTCTGTCTGTCTGTCTGACGACTAAAACTTTTGCCACAATTCTACAATTTGTTGCCATCATTTTCACATTCACATTTTCCCATTTTCCTATTTTCCATTTCAATTGCTAGTTGCGCCAGTTTAGTGCTTCTCAGAGTTCTCCTTTATGCGCTTTTCATACACAGAAAACTGGCACGACATGTGGAAATTATGACAGACTTTTCAGGAAAAGCATCAGAAACCTTTGACGAAGTTCCTCCCACAAGTCTCAGCAAGGGAATCAGGATTGACGCCGTCGGATGTTGTCACTATATAATTGTGACGGTTTTTTCTTTGGCTTCAGCTTGTCCGTCAGCGGAAGCCACGCCCAGTTGGGTAGGAGAAAAGTTTAGAAAAAGTTGAAAGGAATTTAGTATTGTCTTTTTAAAGTAGTTTATAAATACTGTGGATATTAAAATAATTTTTCTTATAAAATCAGCAGAAATATGTCACACTCTAGTGACGAAAGATAGTATTTAGCTAAAAATTGCTGTTGTCAAATTTGAGAGGCAAAATATACTAAAATTTGCTATATTTTACTTGAACAAAGTTTGACTTCAGTCACTAGAGTGAACTGCTTACTATACTAGCGAGAAATGCTTCTGCTTGTCAACCATTTCAAACTACTAAGGCTTAACAATAGATAAAATACTAGCAAAAATACTGATATTTTGGTATTTTAGTCCCATTTTTTATAGAAATCGATTCCTAATTTTTACTAGTTTGAATTGCGTATGTCACTAGCGTTAAGTATTGACTGGCAATCATTATGAACTACATTTGCTAATTTACACATAAAATACTAACAAAAATACTGACTTTTTAGTATTTTTATACCAATTTAATTGGTAATTGATTCTAAACTTGTTAAGCCCATTACAATACCCGCTTCCTGGACAGACAATCGAAAGTCTTTGTCTCAAGTGCTGCCTAATCTACACTAATCCAAATTTAATTTGTCCTCCTTCCCTTTTGGATTCCCATTTCTCAAAATTATTAAAAACCTACTCAAGTCTCAGAGTTTTCCTCGCGTTTTCTCAAATGAGATTTATGTGTTGCTATTCATGCTTCCATGCTAAACTATAGCAGCAATTTTAACATAATTTTCCACATTATTACAAGTAGTGGGTACACACACACATACACACATAAATAGGGTCTTCTCCGTCTTGTTTTTCGTGCTTTAAAACTTTTTCTCAAATTAGCGGCAATTGAGAATGCTTCTCGTGTGTTTCTCAAGTGCGTTTCAATTTCAATTACAATTGCCTCTCAATTTTTTTTCTCTTTTTACGCGCTACTTGAAAAAACATTTTCATTTCCATTTCCATTTCATTTCGCTTCGCTTTGCTTTGCTTTGCTTTGCTTTTCTTCTTTTGTTGTTGGCTCCTCCACTTGCTTCAGACTTTGTTTTGGCTTTGGCTTAACCCAAATAATTGTTGACGTTTTATGTTGAATTTTATGTGCTTATATTGCTGTCCAAAAGCCAAAAAGGAAGTTACGTTTTTTTTGCTCTCTTCATCATTATTTTTTTTTTGTGTATAGCTGCACTCCTCCCTCCGTGTCTACTGCCCCGATTTTTGGCTCTCTTCCTCAAAGTGTTTTTTCTTTATTTTTTTAGGGTTTGTTTTTTGTTGAGTTTTTTTTTTTGCTTATTTGAAATCGCTGCTTGTTTATTTGAGGTCTTTGTGTCAACTTTGTTGCTTAAGTTTTTTCTGGTGTTTTTTTTGTGTTGTTGCTTCAGATCTTTGTTGGTTTCTTGCTCTCGGACTGCAGCGATAAGAGGGCTGGGCAGAGGGGGCGAAAGGGGGACGGGGCTAAGGGGCAACGAGACGACGTGCTTATCTCTCGCTTTTCACTCGATGACGCCACGCTGCGTGTGTTCCACAAACACACAGATTAAAACCTAGTCGAGAAACAAAAGAAACATAAGAAAAGCTAAGAAAACAGTTAAGAATAAATTTTGGTCTTCCTTTTACAGCCTTGTCAAGTCAATTAGGCCAATTATGCGAAGTTAATTGAGCTTGCAGCGCTCACAATTGCGGCAGTTAGGCCGAGTCTCCACTCCCCACATAAAATCCTACCTACCAAACGCCCCTACAGCCTACCCTACTCCTTCCCTCAGTTGCCACACGTGCACAAAATTTACCCTTGCGCCGGGACAGCGTCAAGTGGAATGTCTTTCCAAAAAAAATATGGGGGTAAAAAAAGTCGAGCTAAATTTTTGTTGGCACTTTATTACGCGACGCCTTTTCACCAGCGAGTTCCATTTTTTACAGAGGGAGGTTCAGTTTGTGGGGTTTTTTGCAGAGCCCTGTCTGCGAATTTATCGGCAAAGGTTTGAGCGCACTTCACATATCAAATTTAAGCGACATTTTCAAGTACTCAATTGTTTTGACTTGAACTTGTGAGTTATAAAGGGTATTTTGCCTGTTTTCCTGTAGTATATAGCTTAAACGGTTTGAAAATCTGCGGGTTTAGTTAACAACTGTATAGTTTTGAGTAGTAAGTTTTTCTTGAAAAGCATTTCACGCTTGAAACAAGTACTCCACACTCAGTTTAAGTATTTCCGTAGGGTTTTCTATGATAACGCTAAGGACTGATTTTAACCAGAAGTGCCGTGTTTGTAGGTTATGTTTAACATTTAATAACCGATTTGTATGTATTTTAGTAGAATTAATCCATCTCCTACACCTAAATATCTTAATTTACCTCAGTCATACCTTAACCAATTCGCCCGCTTTCAATTCTCTTCACGAATCATCATTAAGCATTTATTCTTCCATTTTATTAAGACTTTTCCACCCAATAAAACCTCTACTTCTTTCTTCCTACTCAAACTGCACTTCTCAACCTTCGCAACCGTTTCGCTCACTTGCGGTTATGCCTTTAATTTGATAAGCATTGTTAACTCCTCTCTATAATTCGCGCTCTTCCCTCTCTTCTCTTCCTTTCTCCTTTAGCGCCGACGCGAACGTGGCCGCATTAATCTGAAAGGTGTTCGCCTTGTCGAGGAGGCAACAGTCAGCGGTGAAGGCGGTGATCCCTGTGCCCCGGATGTGAGTACCAGTACCGCTAAAAAATAATGATTTCGTTATCGATATCGATTAATATTAACCCAATGTTGCCCAACCAATTAACAGGGTTACCCATTTCAAGTCGGCTACTGCGAGACATCAGCAACGACAGCAGCGCAGCAGCAACAACAGCAACTACAATCACAGCAGCAGCTGTCGAGCGGCAACGGGAACGAGGGCCAACTGGTGGGACGAGCGGTGCCACAGTACACGCTCTACGTGATAGCCAACAGCGAGAAGGAGCGCAGCGAGTGGATACGCGCTATAAGACAAGGTAAGCAGTAGGGGGACCATTCCCTACCCTCCGACTACACCAGCATCTACAGCAGCATGACGATGATGACCCGAAAAGAAACAGATGAAACAGTTGTGCTAGACATATCGAAGATTTAATACCCTATTTAAAAACATATTTTGTGTAGCTTCATCAAACTGTGTACCAAACGCATTATACCCTGCCAAAGGGTATCAAAACGAGCAGCAGATGCCACAGATGTTGCCAAACGCTTTAAACACGATAAGACATCGGGCCTAAACAATGCTTAACCCAAATCTCCAAAACGAAAACTTTATAACTTATCTAACTCTCACTCCCCTTCCTCTCTTCTCTCTCCCATCTCCCTCTTTTCCAGTGTGTGAGGACAGTAACACGGCCAAGTCGTATCGTTATCATCCCGGTCTCTGGTGTGGCAAGAAGTGGAGCTGCTGCAAGGGATTATCGCGTAGCACCTTTGGATGTCGCGCTGCCACTTATTGGCGTGAAGCCAACAATAATCCAAGTAAGACAACCAATGCTGATATTATGGGTATTCCTATGCAACAAAGTGCCAAGCACTTTTCCCGCTGCGTATGACACGACCAGTCCAAATCGTGTTCCTCCTGCTCCCGTTCATGTCCGTTCTCAATCTGCTTGTAATTGTGGCGTTGGCGCTGCATGTCGTGTGGGGTTTATGTCTATATATTTGCCCGATTTGGATTGGGAAACTGCTGAAAAATAAAACTCCAATTTGTATTTATAGTCGAGGCAAATGAGCAAGACATTGACAGACCCAGCAGAGTTCAAACATTTGGAATTTCGAATTGTTGAACTTAGGGGCAGATTTTTTTTGTTATTTCTTTATTTATTTTTTTTCTTCTATTTTCTTTTCCTCTGCTTTGTTTTGTTAGGTTTTCCCCATTTGCTTTTGGCATATTGCAACATGTGGCGATAAACTGTGGCAGGCATTCGCCATGGCTAAGAAGAAGCTATTCAGATTTCAATTTCATGGCCTGAGCTTTCACCTCTGGTAGAGGCGGTGGGAGTGGCAGTAGGGGGGAGTAGGAAGCGGCAGACAGAGCGGGCATTCATTAGGCACGGTCGAGCCTAATTGAGACATGTGTGGAGAGCATCTCTTTTAGCTGGAGATGTGCGTTGGTTGTGGCTGCTGAAAATCGATAAAGACGCAGAAAAAGTCGGGGTTTGGGGACCAGAAACAGTCATGGTCTAAGCTTGGTTATTTCTCTATACTTCAAAGTTATCGTTCTATAATATATCGATAGATTTAATCGACCACCTCCAATGTCAATGCTCTGCTCGCCAGCTGGTGCAGCTGAATGACCCCTCTGACTCTCCACTCCTCCCTAGCTCCTTCGATTTCCTGCTCCTTCTGCTAACTGACTTTTCACACATGTTTGCCATTCGCAGCGCTTTTCATTCTTGCTGTCGCCTTGCGCAATTTGACACATTGTCGTCGCCGTCGTTGTGTCTTTCCACACGTACATGCCTGCACAGACATGTACGTGCGTGTCTCGCTGCAATGCTGCAACTTTGGTGTTTGGGGCAATGTCTCATTCGCTTTTCCTAAGCTGCTAATGAGCAGCAAGCATCTGAAAGATGCGCAGATACTTTTGCAGCTACAACTTGGCAGCTGCAACTTGTGTGGCCGGAACAAACACGTCGACGGTTTGCTTACATTTGGCTAAGTCTAAATGCAACTTTGCCATTTTGCCACCTAGCCAGTTGGCCAAAGACTTTGGACCCGGCTTTCAACGGGGTGTATCTAGATATCGACTGACTGCCATTTCCCAGTATTTTCGTCTGTGGAGAAATGAATCACAGTCTTGATAAACTTACTTATCTGCATCTGTTGCGGTTTGTATCTCACAGGTCTATCAAGTAAGCGGTGAAGTTTATTTTAAGCACAGTGATCAAAATTAGTAAGCTTGATTAAAAATTAGCTGAATCATTGTTGTATCTTTAGTTAAAACTTAAAAATCTATTGTTTATCTTTAAGCTTAATTTTCATACAGTTTTTTATTATTTTTTAACTTCAGCTCTTAACTACAATTTTTAATAGCGTTTCCAACTGAATCTTGTCATAAATTATATGACAGTTATCAAAAGTTTTATATCAGCAAGAATCTTCGGGGTTATTAGTCACCCTCTAAAACTTAATTACAATTTAGCGCTTATTTGACAGCGAATGTGAAACACATTTTCATGTCTTTATCATCCTTTGTCCTGGTTCCATCAAAGACCCCTATTCAAGTAGTTCCCGACTAGACGACAGCTGTATTATCTTACACTGTAAAACTTTTCCCATCATGTCAAGCAATTACAAGTGCATGTGTGTGTGTGTATGTGTGTGCAGCTCCCTTGTCAAGCTGATACTGATCAAGATTTTACATTTGTGTCATCAGATTAGAGAGACATGCACTCTGAGCTCCCTTTGTGTAGTTTCCTTTCTTTCCTTCTCCCCTCTTTCCTCTTGCTTTCCCTCTTTTATTGTTTCATTGTCACTTACCCTTAAATACAGGAATACATACATTAAGTTGCCGTTAAGTCTGCGATTTTGGCCAGTCATTTGGCCAAAATCTGCTGCTGCAAAAATCAGGTCGCCAACAGCCTCATTTATCAGGCAGAACAAGGAAAGTGGCTGAAAGTATACAATATATATAATTTTGGGGAATCTGTCAGTTGCCGTTACAATAAATTAGCCTGTCAATGGCTGCAAGCCCAGAGCCACGCCCTTGACGCCTTCAACGCCCACGCACTTAGCAACTGTGACACAAAAAGCCAATTTTAATCTCAAGCTACCGAAAGTGTGTAAAACTCCATTTTGAAATTAATTATAACTGCATCCTTTGCATGAAGCGAAGAGGGGAGATGGAGCAGTGTTGAAGGGTGGACAGCGAGAGAGAGAGAGAGATAGCAAGCGACTGACTTTCGCCGCGAGTGGCGAGTTTGGTAATTAAAAACAAAAGCGACTACAGCAATCCAAAGCAGCTAGTCAGAGTTTTATGATGCCGTTACTCCACTCCCCCTCCTCCCCTCTGCTCTCTCACACACTTGTCAAGATTTATGCTCCTCGTTTTAAGTGCTTCGAAAATAGTTTCATGTCTGTGATTATCATCTGTTTGTGAGTCTCTCTCCATCTCTCTCTGAAGGTTCATAAATACAAACACAGAACAAAGACGCACTTCGAGTCTAGCCTAAACAAAATTAAGAACAAAATATTGTTTTTCCAACAAAAAATTTTAAATAAATTTAATTGACAAACAAAAAGTTAACTTTTTGATTAGCTCGAAAAGGTTTGCGGTGTTTTTCTAACATTTCTTCTTACTTGTTTGTGTGCTCTTGCAGTTTTGTCCTCTTCTTTCGTTTAGTTTCGTTTTTGTTTTCGGACACCCCCGCTGTGTTGCAGCGTTGCCAGAGTTCCTTGAAGCGCGAAACTGGTTTTCAAGATTTGTTTTGTTGTATCCGAAAAGCCAGTTCGATATTTAAGAGCATCGAGACGCGTTGCCGAAAGAGCGAAAATTGGTAACTTCCAAACTGGTTTTTCTTTTCTGTTTTTTTTTTCGCCTGGCCAATTTTTGTTGTTGTTGGGGCTGCTGTGGCGCAAAGTGGGGAGGAAAAAGTAAACAAAAATTGTGTCTAGTGTTGCTTGAGTGTGTGTGTGTGTGTGTGCGTTGCGGGGCACGTGCAATGAACTTGCTCAGGACGAAGATCTTGAGCAGCAGCAACAGCAGCTGCCTACGCTGCATTTTACCTGCTAAAAGGAGGGCAGGGCGTCTGTTGTCGCTCCACTGATTAATATGCCTTCCACTCATACACTCCACCTTCCCTTCTCTGCCGCACACTTGATCATTCATGCTCCGGCCTTTTTGTGAACGATTAACTTGCGTAGGTAACCCTAGCTTCATAGTTGCCCATTTGAAAGTCACAAATGATTGTAATTAGGCGCTTTTGTTGTTGCTTCTGTTATTTTTGTTGTTGTTATTCTGTCTCCTTCAAAAGCGTCGGGTGATTGACCATGAAAAGAGCAGAACGGGCAAACGGAGAGCCTAAAAAAAAATAAACTAAAACCAGCGAGAGGGAAAGAAAGAGTATCCGAAACGTGCTTTTTGTACCTTTTTCATGCATCTTTGTCTGTCTTTGCTCTTCTTCTTCTGCTTTAGCATTGTCTTGTTCTCCTGCTTGGCTGCCCTGCCCACTCGCTTGCCTAAAGTTTTAGGCTCCCCCCTCCCCAAACTCCCTTTGCCCGCTCTCTCGTCTCTCGCCAGCCTGCCATGATTAATGATGCGTTTCTGTTGTGATTCGTTCTAAACGTGGGAAATCAGATTCAGCAGCCGCTGCGGCCGCCGCAGCAGCAACAGCAGCCGCCGTTGGGCGTCGCGACGCTTTAAAGCTCTTCTTGTAGCTTGTGCTTTCGATGCCGTTCGTTCACTGTTCCTTTGAGAGTTTACGCAATTCGTATTTTTATTTTTTCGAATTGCCTTTTACCAATTAATCTTGCGGCCATTTGACAACTGTTTAGGTTTCTAATAATCAGCGCTGATGATAGTTGGTTGTTTGAAATCATCATTGCTTTAGGCCAGACACTAATGTTTGTTATGTAAATTTGTGGCTAGATTAGAACACAAAAGTTAACTAATTACTAAAGAATTAATAGAAGAATTCCATTTATCTTTAAACTTTTGTTGTTGTTTTCCTAATTGCGCCATATTAATGATATTAGCTGTCGTCATCTTTGGCTCCCTTTTTGGCTGCCAGCCAAAAAAAAGTGCAGTTCACGCCTTTTCTCTCTCTCTCGCTCTCTGTCTCTCTTGCATTCTCTGTTTTACGATCTGACAGTGGGCTTCCAAAAACAACAACAGCAACAAAAACTTGCTTGCGGCACTTCCTGCTAATGGCTCGCTATGCAACTGGCAGCAAAATTTAACAGCTTTAGAACTTTATTTGTCTGTACTGCATGCTTATTAACTTGCTCTTCTTTGCCTCTCCACCTCTCCCTCTCGCATGATCTCTGACTTTCTGCACTGGGCACTCTAACTGTAACTGCAAGTGGGTATGTGTTTAAGTGTAAGTGTAAGTGTGCTCATTGATTTGCTTAGACTCCAAACTACAACAAGAAACAACAGCAAGTAGATATCTCTAAATGTGTATGCATGCAAACATGTACATACGTGAGTGTGAGTGTAACTGCATTGCGTTCTTGTTGCTTTGATTGCTTTTGTTTATGTACTTTTTCCTCCCATATGGCAGCCGTAAACTCCCAAAATGTTTGCTCTACTCTTTGCCACTCTCTCGCTTCATGCGCTCTCTCGGTCTCTGGCTGACTCTTTCGCTCGTACTCTGTCTTGCACACAGTCTTAACGATGTCTTCACTCTCTGAGAGCGTTTGTGGCCGCACGCCCTCAACTTGTTTCGCTCCATTCGCACTTAGCGACTGCGTCTTCGTTCAGTTGCTTACGAGCCGTCTTTGAGTGCGCAACAGGCTTAGGGTTAAAGCTGCGCGCGTTGTTTTTAGTTTTCACGTCTCTTTTTTTAAATATCGTTTGTAGCTTGTCGCGTGTGCCATTCAAAAATTCGACTAGGCGTCAATTTAAAAACCATTTCGTCGCGATTTTCACATTTCTTGGCGTCACAAGTCGGGCTTTTAATGCCATTTAGGCAGAAAGAAAACAACGCCAAAGTCATGAAATGATAATTGTCAAATAACAACCAGTCAAAGTTAATTGCATTTTGTTAATGAGCAAAACGTGGCGGCAACAAAATGTAAAGCAAAGCCAGTAAAACACACAACCCAAAAAAATAATAATATCAATACAAATCCTAGTGAAGTTTTTAAGTGGTGGTTTTCAAATGTGCATAACGCAAAATAGAAAATAATAAATAACAACGTGAAATAAATGTAAATACTACTGCTTACGTAAATATTCTTGAAATAAATCAATTTCTAGTGTCGTTTAAAATCATTTGACGCGAAAGTTATTACATTTTATTGTAATAACATACGATTACAGCAAAGAAACTAAAAATAAGCGCATCCGATTGCATTTCTAACAGTAAAAGTGGCTTATGTCACGCACACACACACACCAACACGCGTGCACATAAACATACACACATGCGCATTTACATATGTACAGTGTACATGTCTTTATTGGGGCTTGGGGACAATCTGGCAACGCCGCACAGCGCAAAGCTGTTTAACTTGTTTCTTTTTTGGCGTGCGCAGTTTTTGTGACTTTCCGCTTTGCGTCTCTACTGTTGTTGATGTTTCTCTTCTTGTAGTTTCTGTTGTTGTTGTTGTTTCTCTCTCGCTGTTGATTTTGGTTGCTTATCTAACAAAACTGAAGTCTTCAGTTTCTTCTCCTCGCAGTTTTTGTTTTTGTTAATTGACTTGTTAGGATGAAAGAAAGAAACACAAAAAAACCAAAACTATTGTGAGAATATTTCTAAAAGAGAAAAGAAGGCTTAAGTTTTAGTTTATTGTTATAATGTTAATGTTTTTTATAGCCACTCTTTGTGTTTGGATTCTTTTATCAAAAGTGTATTTAATCAAAAAGTTTTGAACTCCCAGGCACGTGTCGTAGCACTTTCCTGAGCAAAAAATGTTTATTTCATAACAAAATTAAATTCTTTTAGTTTTTCAAAACCAATTAGTGCTCAGGCGCCTGTCGAGGAATACCTTAATTTAAAGATGTTCTAGCCAAATCGGCTAAGCCATAAGCAGGTAGCTTCACAGGTAGAAGTGACCTTTTCATTGTGTAATTCAATATTGTTCTTTTGGCTATATATTTTTTGTAGGAAAACAGGATTTTGAGTGCTCGTTGCAATTGGTATTTAGTGTTTTTGGTGTGTTTTATTTTTGAGTTTCTTCTTTATGTTTAGCTTTATCAAGAAGTTATTTGTTTTGCTTTATTCTCCATGCTGGCCAGAGACAGAGACACGTCCCAGTACCCAGTAAAACACGCTTAAGACGGCTCATCACGTAGTGCTCAGAATGTTGAGGCTTTATAAAAAATATACTACACATAAAGTCAACTTCGTCAGCTATTTTAACACTTCTCTTTTGAAAAGGATTTTAGCTTGTTTAGAGCCGCAAACTTTTTTAATTAAGTTCCCAAAAAACCTGAAATAAAGAATGAAATTTCAATGCATTTCTTTTGGGTCTTATCTCTCCGAGTATTAAAAGTGCCGTTTCAAATTTTCTATAGAAATCAATTAAACACGACTCGTGTTTTTCCACTGAGAAGCGGTTAAAGCTTTGGCTATCAACAAATTCTATTGTTGTTTTGCTTTCTTTCATAAGAAAAGTTGATCGTAAAAAACAAAGACTCTTCACATTAAAGGTTGGCTTGAAATTGTCATTAAAAAAAGGTTTAAAAGTAAAAAGTATAAACTCATAAAATGCACACAGTACACGCAAACACACACTCACAATTTGTTACTTGTTCTGCTCATAATGCAACCTGTTCAGAAGTTACAAATATTTTGATAGCGCTACCGAAACAAGACCCAAAAAGGAAAAGAAGAGAGAAATACTGAAACCTGTAGGTAATTTTCTTGGTAAATTCGATTGGCATCTAAAGATCATAAAAGAGCAGTGAGCAGTGATGGTTTGGTAATTGGGATAGTTAGGAACGTTTCAAGTGTTTGTTGTGTGTGTGGTATTTACAGGTAAACTCAGTACAAACAAGAGAGGGAGAGGGAGGGAGAGAAGTAAGACACGTTTATTTGTGTGTTAATTATGCACCTTTTGTGAAAAAATAAAGATTTTCACCTGAACAGCGGAAAATCGACAGGCAAGCGCAGGCCAAAACAGGCCAAACCACTGCAACTTGGTTTGGGCATGGCTAATTTATAATGCGCCAACACAGACACAGACGGACCCTCTCAGTCACCCTCTTGCTGTCTCTCTCGCGCTCGCTTGTGTGCAGATCCTTTGGCTAACGGTTATTTCATTTGGCACGGCAATAAAAATGTTTTTGTTGTGGTTTTGCTCTCGCTCTGCCTGTTCCCTGCCTCGCTCTAACTCATTTATGCACAGCCCGCGAAGGTTGTGTGCTGCCCAAACAACAACAACAGCAACAGCAAATTGAGCAAACGAGTTTCTTTAGCTCACATTTATACGCCACACTCTCTTACTCTCTCCCTACGTCGTTTTCGTCATCTCCCTTTCCCCCTTCTTTCCTTCTATGTGCAATCTTAATCTCTGCATTTTACTCTCGCGCAAAAGCATCACAACTTGTTTACCGTTAGCAATTTACCAAAGAAAATTAACAGCGACGTGCGCAAAAGTCAGCGCTTAGTAAAAGGGGTTGGGAAGGGGAAATGCTGAGGAAGGGGGAAGCTTTAAAGGGAAGTTGCAATAAAATTGCATATTTATTGGCCAGAGCGTTGGGTCAAGGTCAGCTACGTGCCCATTTCATTTGGATGACAAGCGAAAGCGACCCAAAGAATTCTCTCTCTCTCTCTCTCTTGTCTGCTTACAGTGGCTCCCTTTAAGCCCCTGGCCTCAATGATCGGCTTTGAAAGTCGCAACGCTTGACCGCCTTAAATTTTATTATACGCGATTATTATTATTATTTTATTTTTGGAGCTTTTTGCGGATTTGCTTTGTGCACGTTTCTCGTGTTGTTGTGGTTATCGCGCTATTGGAATCAGGTCAAAACGGTTGCTTTCTTTCACTGCCACGCCCCAAAAGCCAAACCAAATATATTTGCATTCACACGCATTCGTGCGCTTTCTTTGCGCTCTTTAAACAAAGGTCAAAACAAGTTCAATTCACAATTCAAATTATTCCCCAACGATCTTAAGCTAAGCTGCTTGATTAGAGCTTTGAAAGCTTTATCTAAGCTTTCTAAACGTCGAATTATTTCACTTGCCAAATTTCACTTGAGTTTTTTTTGGGTCATAAATTTAGAACTTTGTGTGATTAACTGTCTAAGCGCGGCTATAACTAAAAACCAGTTAACTTGGGAAAAAGTCCCCACAATCAGTAATTGTATCTTTTTATTTGTAGCTTGAAATGCATTAAAAAGTCAAAATTTTAATCATAATTTTTAGCTTAATTATAACTCAAAGTATTTTGTGCATTTTCTTGGCTGACGTCAGTTGTAAATTGTTCAAATTTGTAGCTCGCAATTTGTTTTTCTATAGAGAATCGACAAAACTGGACAATATGTACATAAATTCGATTTGATTTATTGTTTGGTTTAGCCGAAATTGTTGTTAATTATGCAGCTAAAGCTCAAGTCCAACTGTCAGTGAACTGCTGTGTGCCTAAGGCACAGTCAAAGCCAACACTATAGATACAGATACAGATACTTGAATAGTTTAAGATACGTGCGTATTTCATCCTCCAA
Organism: Drosophila dunni; assembly: GCA_018152125.1. NCBI lineage: Eukaryota > Metazoa > Arthropoda > Insecta > Diptera > Drosophilidae > Drosophila > Drosophila dunni. Next base: position 398,826 of record JAECXC010000906.1, read on the forward strand.
TGTGTGTTGTGTTGTGGCTGCTTCAAGGTTTCTTGTCTTGTCATCAGCACAGTCATTATTTTGATCATCACGTTCATTATGATACTGATCATCGCTGACGTTAATTGAAAACGCTGCGCACAATTACACAAATATTTCAAAGATTAATTGAGCTTAATGAAAATTGTTCTAGTTACATAAAATTAAAGTAAACTTTGGGGTTTCTTAAAAATTATAAATCAAAATTGTACTCAAAATCGATTTTTGTTGATAAATCGATGTTTCAGTCTCATTATTATTCATTGAACTTCGATGATTATCATCATCGTTAAGCAGCGATTGCAACTTTTGAGGGCAAAACTAACCTCATTTATTGTCATTACGTGTAGTTTTGCGCTATTATTATTATTTTTATTTATTCAGTTGTGATTTTTGTGCTTAATGCGCATTTTTGCGGCAAGTTTTTTGCTGTCTTTGTTGACGAATCTTCATGACGCAATTTGTCTTTGATTTCTGTTATTTTTTTCGTGATTTGATTCTTCGCAGAATCTTTTGCGGCTCTTGACATCGAAATTCTTTAAGTTTTTTTCTCCCTTTTTATGAAGATTTGCAATGCAAACAAATCACGTTTCACGTTTAAATACTCAACATAAATCAAAATCTCACAGAAATTGCAATGGCAGCAGCTGATTTCAATGTTGATTGATTTATTAACCAATTGCGAATTCAAATTCTGTTGATTGTTTAAAGCTCTAAACTGATAAGTTTTTTTATGGGGGGTATATAACATTTTCTTGCAGATTAAGCTTATATATACAGAGTATCTTGTAGTTGCGTTTTATTGCTCTGCTCATTTTTATGGTAGTTTTTTGTGGCTTTTGATTGATTGTTGAAACATTGCGCATAACTTGCAATTTATTAGTAGCTTTTTTCAATTCAATTTTTTTTGGCAATTAAAGCGTGCAATAACTACAAAAACAATAACAACTTGTTGGCCAAGAAAAGGCCAAAAAAAAAAGATTAAAACGCTTCCGCGAGCGTTGGACGAGCACTTGAAAAGCCGCCAAATAGACAAAAAGTCACTTATGTGTGTGTGTGTTGTGTTTTAGCGCGTGTGTTGTGCTTGTGTGTGTATTTGACACTATTTAACACAATTAAAATACACAATTGAAGCAACGTGTCGAATGATTTTAAATTGCCACAAATTAAATGTGTACAACAAATTGTTAATTTAATTGTTTTGATTTTCTTTGTTTGCATTGATTTCATAGCAGAGTTTAGCTAATATATTAATTAAGACGCGATTAAAAACGCACAAAACAAAAGTGAGACACAAAAAACGCGCGCGATTTTCGTAGTTGTGCTGTGATGATACCCTGCGTGAGTCTCGCCGAAACGAGTGTCATAGGCAACATGAAGGAGCGCGTCAAAGAGATGAAAGTTTTTGGCTGTCGCCTCAACTTTTGGAATCACATTGGTCACAATCTGACCAGCTCCAAGGCCAAAGAAGGTAAAGAAACCAAGTGTTTACTAGAGTAGAATATTGAATTAGCCAACTGAAGGCATAAATTGTATAAAAGACATTTTTAAGAGGTGGAAAAACTTGTTGGAATAACGAAACGGAATGATCATTTACTTTCCACCTATGAAAAATTTTAAAATTTTTGACATTGAAAATTGAAAACTTGGGTAAAAACTAAGTTTAAGAAGTGCTCGTCATATAGATATAAAGCTAAAGTTACCGTTAGAATATAAAAAAGATAAACTAATCTAAGATTTTATAGCTAAAGAATTAGCTTTAAGTTAAGAACGCGTTAAGCAAATGTGAAATTTATGTGCCTGGTGTTACATGGCACATCTGAAGGCGTTGCAGCCGATGATGACAAGGCCCAAAGTAGAAGAAAAGAGCAAAAAAGAGAGAAGAACGAAGAGAAAGAGAGGGAGCAGTAAGAGTTCTTTGCACAGTCGATTGCCACGCCTTGCAATTATGATGATTATAAGGCTAAAAAGAAGCTGGCAGACGATGGCAGGCGGTTATTAGATGGATCGGATCGGTTTGGATCGTCATATGACAGACAAAAGCAGCTAAAATGATCATAATGATGAACAACTTCATGATGATGTAGAGACGAAAAAGCAGATGCAGACAACAGATGCGGCAATTGCATAATTGAAATGAATTAGCAGCCAGCCAAGCCCCAAGACGAGCAAATCGACAAAACAAGTGAGAAAGATAGAGAGAGAGAGACTGTTGGGGAGAAAGAGAGGAAGATAAGTTAGCGAAACTGAAAGTGCCAAGCGTGCCACATAAGGAAATCACACAAATGTGGGCGTGGCAGCAACAAATAAACAAAACGTACATGCAGTAACATGTCTATGCATGTAGCAACATGTATGTAAATGCATTAATAAAACGTCAAGACAGCGATTTAAAAGATTTCAGCTGCTCAATTTGAGTCTGTAATCGTTTATGTATGCGCATCTGCTACAGCAATTACATTGGCAGTGGTGGCAATTTAGCCAAAATAAAGCTAGATTGAGTAGGCTTCAAAGGATAGAAGAATATTGTATTGTATGAGCCAGGGAATTGTTTTTTGTAGCTACAAATGGCCAAAAGTGTTAGAGAGTAGCTAATTTAAGGCTCTGCATAGCTTTTTCTAGCTATAGTTGTCACTACGAGAGTAAATAAAGCTCTAAAACGGCTGGCAACACAGCTGACAGGCTCAGATTGAAACCTGCCCAAAGGGCATACGGTTATTTGTATCTGTATCTTTTGAGTGAAGCTTGAGTTTGTTGCAGCTGTAAGTATCTGTAGCTTTAGCTGCTGATGTATCTGTGAAGTTGCTTCGCTGTAAGTTTCTCTCCTGTTGTTGGAGTCATGCAAATGTTGAGTTGACAATAAAATTATTGCATTGTTGTTAACTGACGTTGTTGTTACTGTTGTTGTTGCTGCTGTGCGCCTATTTATGGCCTTTACCTAACAATGACCACAAAAATTCGCAATTTGCATTTGCAATTCGAGCCAAACGGTCAAATAGCCACTTGACTATGGGGCCCGAAACCTGCTGTTGTTGTTGTAATTTGTAATTGTTGTTGCTGTTAGTGTTTTTTGTTGCCAGTTGCCAATTGCCGGCAGCTTTAAAGTTGGCCAAGCAATTGAACAGCGGGGCCAAGTCATTTTGCCTTTAACTACCCTGCAAAAGAGGTCAAAAGAGTATATAAGTTTTGAGAGCAGTTAACAAATTGAAACAATTCAAGTCGTATACAAGATATTTTGTCTTACAAATGAGTACGATTTTTGTTCAGTGTAGAAATAAATGTACGTATGTTTTATTGCAATAAAGAATTTAAGAAGTAATCTGTTAGACTTTTAATGCTTAATAAAGGCCAGGTTAATCAGCGTACTCCATTCGATAACGATACATATCGAATAGCTTAAGCTAGACCCAAATGACGCATATAATTGATTCATGCCGCAACAATTTCCAACAATTAGCTGTTTTCTATAAATAAGTGTTTCAAATAAATGTTTTTGCTAAAAATTCGTTCCAATTCGAATGCTTATCGATAACAATGCATATCGACTGGTCTGTCACATGGGCAGTGACGTCACGACAGCTGACACGAGTCGTGCCACAATGCAAATATAAATCTGACACATTGGTTGTTTGAGAGGGGACTGTATGCACAGTAGTGCGGGAGGGGGCGTGGTAGGGAGTAGGGGCAGGGCGTACGCCAGTTCTCGAGAGCGATAAAAACGTCAACGGTTTACATTTAACAGTTGACAGTTGGTTTTAGCTGGAACCGGGGAGTTACCCAGCTAAAAATTCTCAACCTTCGCTGGCCAAGAACAAGCTAAAACACGTTCGCTTAGCAGAGAGCAGAAAAAAACAGCTGAGAGATAGAAATTCATGTTAAATTGTTTTGAGCTGAGCTCGAAACTTAAAGCTTAAGTTGAATATTAAATGTGTAATTCCAATCTGTGCGTGTCTGCACACGTCGCAACGTGTCTCAGAGACAGGGAGAGAGAGAGAAAGGGAGGGGGTTAGAAAAAGAAAGATCACTTAGCGCTTAAGCTTGTCTCGGGGTCTGGTATATCCGGTTTGCAATTTCCATTTGTCGCCGCGGTAAAAAAAAAAAACAAAAAAGTTTTGCATAAAAAGTGCTACCAAAAAGAGGCGTAACTGGCAAAGTAGGCGTGGCGTGGACATGCAGCGCACTACAAGTTTTATACAAAATTATCGTGTATTGGCAGCCTGAAAAATTGGGGAAAATTTATTGCACAAAAATAACTAAACTTAACACAGATGCGCAGCCAAAACAACAACAACAACAACAAACGACAGACGACAGCAGCAGACGCAGCAGCGGAGAACGCACAAGGTCAAAGCAGCAACAAAAGTTGCTTATCAACTCGATGGCCAAACTCGCAGATACTTTTACAACAAAAAGTTTTATAACAATCTGTTAAGACCCGGCAGCTGAAGTACAAGGGGTGTGCTAAGTTTGTGAAAATAGAAGAAGTAAAGAGGTTGGAGAAGATGGCCAGAAAAAAGCTAGATTCAGCCAATTTAGTATTTCTCTCATGCTTTCAGGCCAACAACTGAGATATCTTTAATAAACTCAGCTTTGCTACAGGGTCTTTTTCATACAGCTCGCTCGAGTGTCGCTTTTCATACTAGCCTTCTTTTCCATCTGCCACTCGCTAAAGTTGCAGGCGCTTTCAAGTTGTTTCTCTTGCTGTTGTTGTCGTTGTTGTTGTTGTCTTTTAAATGGTTTCATTATAAATGCATAAAAATCCACGACGTCGTCATCATCGACATTCACTCGACTAAAACCACAGCAACAACACCACCGACAAAAGATACAAAATATTTCAACCATCAGTTTTTTGTTTTAGTCCGCCCGCCTTTTGTTGTGTTTTTGTTGTCATTTTTCATATGCAAATTAGTTTTATTACGTTTATTGTTGTTGTTGTTTCGTAGGAATTGAATTTGGTGTTTTTTATGCTGCGTTAATTGGCCACAAAGCGCCAAAAGGGGTGCAAAAGTTAACAAATATCGTACAAGTAATATATGCATAAAAATATAGTGGCAAATGTTTGGGATTAACGCCAAACTGGGGATGAAACTTAATGGGGAATAAAGCTTAAATTGTGCAGAAAAACAGAAGGAAAATTAAGTAGATAAATCGAAAGTAGTTTTTGATAAATAAAATACGGAAAATGCTTCTTAATGTATTGTCTTAGGTAACTAGACCATATGGGATACATTTGGAGGAGTTAGACTTTTAGCTGCTAGTGAAGATAGTATGTTTTTAAGCCCAAATATCTTTAAAGTTGTTTACAGTTTAAAAGCCACATTTTGTTTTCAATTTTTTATTGATGTTTACACTTTGTGTTCTAATCAAATTAGCAGACGCAAAAATCAGGTTTTATAAATTTAATTTCTGTTTTAAATTTAGCAATACAATATTTATTTTTATTACAAATATTCTGTTGATAACGCTGCCATTTAAGGTATAAATTTCTTTTTGATAACCTGTTTTGAAATCAGTTGTTTTTTTTTTCTTACTTAAAAATGCTCTATCTTTTCATGCTTAAGTTAGTTGTGTGTTGGCCTAAAGCAGCTGAAGAATATGTTAACTTATCTATAGACTTGTTAATCGCACAAGACTTGAATTTTTAGCTAGCATTTCCCAGTGTTTTCTTAATTTCTTTCTCTCTCTCGCTTTCTGTAGCGCTTCCTACATAGTAATCTATATAGAACTGCACTTCCGTCTAGCATAAATTGAGTTTTTGTTTGAATTTTAAAAAATATATTTTGCTGCTCAGCTGCTCACTTGAGATGCCTGCCACGTTGTGGCACTGAGTAATAAGTCGACAAATTGCAGTTTGGGCAATTAATCAAACTCAATCAGCGGCAAGGAGAAAAAACACGCCCACAGATCGTGGTTCTAATATTGCTTGCAACGAGTAATTTGCGTGTAAATACCCTAGGTGCAGCCAGGTGTGAGGGGTATAATGGGGAGTAACTAAAACAAGCTTTTTTAAGCTATGAAACACATGTAAAATGTCTTATTCCCAGGGTAACTGTTAGTCGTTTCGCATACATTTGATTTTTTGCACATTTGCATAGATTTTGCGCACTCAAATCTAATTAACAGTCAAAATGTTTATTACGCATTCATCAATGTTTGTTGCCTTTTTGATTTGATTTGATTTGTTTTTGTTGTTGCCATTTTATATGCGCGTCGCGCATGCGTTGAAATGTTATTAACCTACATTTGCATAAAAATGTTACAACAACAACAACAACAACAGCGGCAACTGCAATAATAACGATTAAATATTATTTTGTTTTGTTTTGTTTTGCTTTGCTGTTTCCTGTCTGATTGTTATTTGTTGCTTGTAGTTTTTGCAGCCGCACATTTTCTACAATTTATTGTAATTATTTTTCTGTTGCTGTTTAGTTTTCAAGTTTTCTTTTCTATTTTTTTTTATTCAAGCAAATTGCAAATTAGTTGACAACATTTTTCACACGCTTTTTATGAGCTTCGGATGTAAGCATTTAACCTTAATTTTTTCCTTTATTTACTTTGGCTATTGTTATTGTTTTTTTAATTATTCGAAGAGTTTTTGAATTTTTTAGCATTATAATTAATTTTAAATAAAAATTCTTGTTGAAGTTATTGAGGAAATAAAAATTTACGACAATTGTTTGAATGCTGTTAATAATTACTAAAAAACATTAAAATCTTGGTTCAATGCGGCTTTATTAGTGGCATAAACCGCACTTGCAAATTAGCCTATTTAATGTTTATTTTTATGTGGTTGTAAGCTTGCGGGCAACAGCAGAGCAAAAAGCGTTGCCTACTTTTAGGCGGCGTGTTTAATTATTAGCCCTGTAAAATAATTTACTATAATGTAAGTGGGCAACTGTTAATAAAAATAAGCTTAGATTTATAAAAGGCTTAAATTATAAACTAATACACTATACTTAGTTAGTATGCATATTTATGGTAACTTCTTGTTAAAAGCGTTTTCTGCCTTTGCACTCTTAACTGCCGGTCACTCCCTGTCGCTCCCGCTCTCTTAAACTTTAACTCTCTTAAGACTTGGCAAGTTTGGCTGTTGTTATTTTTTTGTGTATTACCTGTTGCTTCATCAACTGCGCGAAATACAAAACTTTACACAAAAAACTCAACGCATTTGCGTGTTTTTATTTGTGTTTTACTTGTTGCGGCTTTTTTGCAGCCACTTTGGCATTTTGCTTTGGTTTTTTTTGTGCGCTCACTTTGCGTATTATACAAGGGTTTTATTTTGTCAACGCTTGTTACTTGGCCGGCATACGGGGTGTATACGACATACATACGAATTTTGGCTGAGCATTCGATAAGATAAATTAAGTGCTGTATGCAGGGTATCTTATAGTCTTGCGCTCCCGACTACTGGCCTTAAACAGAGTTTAATAAATAAAAGCGTTTGCAAGCACTCTGGCTGTAATTGTTGCTGGAACTTTGCTGCCCCAACAAACACAGTTACAATTGCCCTCAAACGCACACACACAGCAGTACTGACACACACACACACTCTGACATGCATGCCCAATGGGCAGAAGTCTTGATCTGTCTCTGTCCCTGTCTCTGCCTCAGTCTTGCTCAAGTTTTCGTTGTCTTTATCGTTTCGCTTGGCGGCTTCTGTTGCAGATAGTTTAGTGTTGTTGTTGTTGTTGTTGCTGCTGTGTTTGTCTGGGGGCAATTGTGCTTTAAGCTTTGCTCTTCGCTGCTTCTCTCGTTGCCACCTGCGCTGCTAAAGTTGTTGTTGTTGTTGTTGCTGCTGCTGCTGTTGTTGTTACAATTAAGTTTTACTTTATGTTTATTACCTCTGTTGTCGACGGTTGTAGCTACTTTTTTTCTGTTGTATTTTCTCAGAGTTTTGCCATTCATGCGTTCGCTGTTTGCTGTTTGCTGTTCGCTCTACACTTGTTGCCAACATCGTCGCTCACCTTCGGCTGCTGTTTGTTGTAGTTGTAGTTGTTGTTGTTGTTGTTGCTGCTGCTGCCTCTGCCGCTGTTGTTACTCTTATTGTTGCTGGCCTGACTCGCCGTCTAGCGAAAAAATTTCATTTGCCGTTTTGTCAGTTGGCTTTTAAACATTTACTGAAACAGTTCGCGAAGCGCGCAAGAAAATTTCAAATACCACAAACACATACAAACATAAAGCTATATACATATATATTTAAAAGTATTTGGAAATTAAATGATTATAACAATAATATTATTAACGATTTGCCAGCGTTTAATGTAATTGTTGTTGTGAAAATCAGTGAAGTGCAAATCGAATGAAAAGCAAAAAAAAACCAAGAAAAAAAACTTTCCGTCTTGTCATGGAAATTGTTTTCAAAATGGCTGCCGCTTGTATTGCGTGAAAGCCAAAGAAGAAGAAGAAGAGGAGGCAGCTCAAGCTCAAGAAGAAGACTCGAAAAAGCTGTGGAAATTTGTCAGTTGTGACATGAGATTGAAAGTGAATGCATATAATTATCGAAAAAGAAATAATCGATTAATCGGTTTGCGCCAGGAAGCACTTGGGGGCCAATACTGAACGGTTAACGGTAAAAGCCAGTCGCAACATTTGCTCAGATCGTCGAACACCTAAAGGTCAGGCCAAGTAGCATGGAAATGCCAGCAACAACAACAACAACGACGACAACAATAAACCGAAACAACAACAACAACGACAACAAATTTGCAAAAAGGAAGCAGCCATGAAAACCAGTTTGACAACAGCTTCAAATTGTACTCAAAGCAACAGCAACAATAACAACAACTACAACAAATAATTGAACAAGTGATTTTGATGTGAAAGTGAATTGACACAAATACTGAATAAAATACATCGAGTATTTGCAACCTCTTTTTTTTCGTCTTCTTCTTTGTGTAACTTGTGCAAGCTTTGAAGAAAAGTGAGATTCACTCGATATCTGGTTAGGATCTTGAGCGTGTCCACGAATTCCAGGAAGGCAGCCGCATTAGAGATGATGCTATTATCGGCTCTGAAGCTGGGTAAGACTGGGCAAAAACTATGAAAAGTGTAATTGGACATGACTGAAAAGTGAAGCTCAAACAGTTTTTTTTGGGCTAGTTTGTAGGGGGTTTTTTATGGGGACTTCCCCCACAGATTTGAATAACAATTGTTCAATTTGCATTTACTGTTTGTGTAACAACAGATTGCAAAAACAAAAGAAATTAATTTTTTAAACTAAACCATAAAATTTTAATACAAAAAGGTAATACAAAACGTATTAAAAATTTTAATAAATAATTTCTGTAATACCTATAATATTTTCTTAGACTAAAATATTTAACTAAAAAACACTTTAACTAAACTTCTGTCGAAATTTTGGCTACTGCACACAAAACTTCAGTCAAAAACTAAAATGGCTTAACCTAAAAATATCTAGCTATATCAAGCTATTTATGTTTTATCTATTGTTTTTTTATTCACCTAGTAAATATGGTATTTTCCACTCAAGTTCCAGTATTCCCTTATGGGTTAAACAAATGTTGTTCAACTTGTTTCGTACAAATTATTCGTGTTATTTTCAATAGTTTCTGTTGTGTTTTTTTGTGGGCGTTTCGAGTGAGTCACGTCTGAGTTTCACCTGTGCAAGAACCGTAGAACAACACGTGTTTGAAAGTCTGCCAAGTACTCGTATTTTTTCCGTTGTTTTTCTACAAGGTCCGACAAATTTGCATAACAACAAAATGGCAAAAAAGCGAAGAGAAAAATGTGCAAGAAAATGCTCAGAAAATTACACAATTGGCCATAAACACGATGGAGGCAGCGGCAGATAATGACAATTTGTCCGGCGGGCTGCATTTGCCACGCCCCTCTCTTTCCAATCATAAGCAATTTGAGTATATAAAAAGTTTTGCTTCCGTTTGCGCCAATTTGCTAGCAACGTGTGTGTGTGTGTGTGTGTGTGTCTCAGTGTGTGTGGTAAATTATAAATAAAAGAAAGCTTGAAAGATTAAATAATTAAAAGAGCATGCAGTATTTGTAAATAAATGTAAGATTATTTTATAAAAAATACTGAGACTATTTTTAGATTTAATAAGAAATATTTTAAGTCTGTTTCAGTTATAAAGTCTTGTAAATGCTTTGAAACTTAACAACATTTGAAACCCATTTAATTATAGTTTAAATTTAGATTTGGCTTCCAGCTACAAAACTAATAGGCAACCAAAAACAATTAAAAATTCACAACAAAACACAAAGTGGCTAAAAACTTTTAGCCTAAACACCTTAATATTTTTTATGTCTAGTTTCTGTTTTTGTTTTTTGTGGCTAACAATGAAAATGCTGCAAGCGTTTTTCATTTGCATGTAAAATGGCATAACAAAGACTACACGGAGGCAGAGACAGAGTCACCGGCAAGTGTGCCATGTGGTTGGCAAAGAAAGAAAAACTTTCTATTATTATACAGATATATATATATATATATATATATATATATATATCTTTGCTTTACTGTGTTGTAGTTGCTCAAGCTTTGCCTGCAGGCGCTGGTGTCGCCTATCAGCGGCACGTTTTGCTCGTTGTTTGTGCAACGTGTGGCAAACGATGCGGGTTCAAACGGGAAAAGGGGGCGGACACAGTGGGCGTTAGTGGGAAGCTAAGGAGTTTTGACTGCGGGAATTTTCACATGAAAAATGAAAACTGTTTGTGAGCCCGCATTTGATATTGAAAAATTGGTTTATTATCAATTGAAAGATGTTTTTCCCCCACTTTGTCTCTCTGCAGGGCAGTTTATAAAATACTTTTTAATAAATTGTATTATTGTTATTAATCTATGTGAATGTGGTTGTGTAGCTTGGGAAATCGTCGAGTGGCAGTCACTTTCGCCTTTTGCCTGATTTCGATTAACCTTCACTTCTTCTGCTTTGAGCTTTGTCTTTAACTCTTGCTTCGATTCAGAGAACTCGAGCGATTTCCAAGTGGCGCCCACTCGAGTACTCCAAACATTGAAGTACCCAAAAAAAAAAAAAACATTACAAAAACGAGTACTCGAAAATGCGAACGCTGCTTACTCATCGCTACAAAGCAGAGTGTGCGTGTGTGTGTGTGGTGTGCGTGTGTGGATTTAATTGTTGCATAACTATTTACCGCTTAATTGGGGTTACATTTGTTTCGATTTGATTTGCATAGCTGAAATTATTGACAGGCAAAAACCGAAAACTGATCAACGGATAAAGTCATCATCGGCTTGTCAGCTGCCATTTACCCCACTCAATATCGCACTCTGCTCTCCTCCTCTCCTTCTTCTCTCCACTCTTTTCTTCATCTGTGGGCGACCGCCTTGAAGCTGAGCTTCCATTAATGTTTCAGTGTCAAATTTGCAGTAATTAACCTTGGCAAGAATCGCGCGCGGCAGAGACTTTAAGGCGATTTTCGATACTTATTCGATACCGGGCAGCTAATTACGACAGCAATCATTGAGACAGCATTGCTTGTCTAATTTAAAGCATATATGCCCTATATACCCTAGAGTTGAAGAAACGGCACAAAACATTTAGTTAGCTCACTAAGTGAATCATTAACCACACACTAAGGCAGTTAAAATTTTATAATAATTTCCTTACTCTTTTTTATGTATATTATGCTACAAGGTATCTACTAATCGTATATTGCTGCTTTCAGCACACCAACAGTGCAAAAACTAAAGACTTAAGCAGCAAACTTGAACCCGCAAATTGTTGTGATTAAAGTTTAAAAAAATGGGAAAATTAAGAGAAGTTTTTGCTGCTAACTGGTGTCTCTCAGTCGTGTAAACTCGACTTAGAAGCAAAAAAAAAACTAAAGACTTAGGCAACAAACTTGAGCCAACAAATTGTTGTAATTAAAGTAGAGAATTAAAAACACATGTATAAATAAATAAAAAAATAATGAAGACAGATAAAAAACGTACATTGCTAACATTTCCGTTTCCTGTCTCTTTTTTGCAGGCAACGGCAGTTCTCCAGCCCAGAATTCGACACGCAGCATCAGTCCGAACAACTCGACGACCAACAGTCAATTCAGTTTACAGCACAACAGCTCCGGCAGCCTAGGAGGCGGTGTGGGAGGGGGCAGCGGTGGTGCTGGCAGTGGCGGTGGTGCTGGTTTAGGCAGCCCAAACGGCGTTGGAGGAGGCGGTGGTGGCAGTTGCACGCCCACATCGCTGCAGCCACAGGTAAGTCAATGAAAAGGGATTTAAATCAAATTAATTATTAACAAATTGTTTTCTCTTATTCATTTTACAGTCCTCGCTGACAACGTTCAAGCAATCACCCACTTTACTTAACGGCAACGGGGCTCTATTGGATGCCAACATGCCGGGGGGAATACCAACACCTGGTACGCCCAACTCCAAAGCAAAGGTAGGTTATGAGAGCTACACCTCTTTGTTGTTGGAAATATTAACTTGTTTTTATTTCATTCAGGACAACTCTCATTTTGTCAAACTTGTGGTGGCCCTGTATCCCTTTAAGGCCATCGAAGGCGGTGATTTATCGCTAGAAAAGGTAAGCAAGGTGTCTATAAAGTCTGGAGTAAACCAAAACTTATCCCTTTTCCCTTACAGAATGCTGAATATGAAGTCATTGATGACTCACAGGAGCATTGGTGGAAGGTGAAGGATGCGCTCGGCAATGTCGGCTATATACCCAGTAATTATGTCAAGCCCAAAGCGCTGCTGGGTCTCGAGCGTTACGAGTAAGTGCACGCATAGATACCCTGTGTTATATATAAATTTAACTCTGTCCTTCCTTGCTTTAGGTGGTACGTGGGCGACATGTCGCGTCAACGCGCCGAGTCCCTGCTCAAACAGGGGGACAAGGAGGGATGCTTTGTGGTGCGCAAGTCATCGACCAAGGGTCTCTATACGCTATCGCTGCATACCAAAGTGTGAGTAATAACTAAATTCACCTCATAAGACAATTTATTTATTTAATTCATTTTTAACAGTCCACAATCGCATGTGAAGCACTATCACATCAAGCAGAACGCTCGCGGCGAGTATTATCTGAGTGAGAAGCATTGCTGCGAAACAATACCGGATCTGATTAACTATCATCGCCATAATTCGGGTGGTCTGGCCTGCAGATTGAAGTCATCACCATGCGATCGTCCAGTGCCACCAACAGCGGGTTTATCCCACGACAAATGGGAAATTCATCCCATGGAACTGATGCTTATGGAGGAACTCGGTTCGGGTCAGTTTGGTGTCGTGCGTCGTGGCAAATGGCGTGGTTCCATTGACACCGCCGTCAAGATGATGAAAGAGGGCACCATGTCGGAGGATGATTTCATTGAGGAGGCCAAGGTTATGACCAAACTGCAGCATCCCAATCTGGTACAGCTCTATGGTGTTTGCTCCAAACATCGACCCATTTACATTGTCACCGAATACATGAAGCATGGCTCGCTACTCAACTACTTGCGACGACACGAGAACACGTTGATTGGCAACATGGGTCTGCTACTGGACATGTGCATACAGGTTAGCAAGGGCATGGCCTATCTGGAGCGTCACAACTATATACATCGCGATCTAGCGGCACGTAATTGTCTCGTTGGCTCTGAGAATGTCGTCAAGGTGGCCGACTTTGGTTTGGCACGCTATGTGCTCGACGATCAGTACACAAGCTCCGGCGGCACCAAGTTTCCCATCAAATGGGCACCACCAGAGGTGCTCAACTACACACGCTTCTCCTCCAAGAGCGATGTGTGGGCCTATGGTAAGTACTCCTTTTAGTTATATAGAAGAATTTGTACTTATAGCTCTGTTTTAAGGTGTACTCATGTGGGAGATCTTCACCTGTGGCAAGATGCCTTATGGTCGCCTAAAGAACACCGAAGTTGTCGAGCGTGTGCAACGCGGCATTATACTAGAGAAACCAAAGTCGTGTGCCAAGGAGATATACGATGTAAGTAGATGGAAACTATATAGAGCTAATCATATATTGAAACATTATCTATTGTTACTTGCAGGTCATGAAGAAGTGCTGGTCGCATGGGCCCGAGGAGCGTCCCTCGTTCCGGGTGCTCAAAGAGCAGCTGGCACTTGTGGCCCAAACGATAACCGACTAAGCGGATCATGGAGCAATGGATCATGTCTGGATCACGCACTGATTAGCACACAGCATAAACATAAACACTAACATTAAATATATTAACGCAAAAGAAAACAAAAAGGGAAGAAACAAACATAATAGTATTAAGTAAAGAGCTAAAGTTAATGATGTGAAAATTATGAATGGCATTAAACTAAGTTATGTGAGGAGTTATCGCAGCAGTACATAGATTTGTAATATGTATTCAGTTCAGTTTATGATTAATCCCCTCAATGACATACTGAATTATTTATAATAGAGCGAAGTGTGAGCAAATGATATCATTATGTTTATAAATGTATAATTAAAACTATAAATACAAATACAAATATATATTTGTATGTCATATAACAATACCAACAACAACTATATATTTATATACATATATATATATATATTATGGATTATAGTAAACTGTAGTTAATAGTCAAATTTTTGATACATTTCATAACGAATTCAAATGATATACGATAATGTATGAAGTACGCAAAGACATGCGATTCAAATACTATTATGATACTAAAATATGCAAACAACAGAAATTCATATTATATAATTGTGCTTTTTGTAAGTAAGATTTACATAAACTAAAACGAGAACATTTCTAAAACGCAACAAAGTAATGTGTGTAATAACAATTAAGCCAACTGATTAAGCATAAACAAAAGAAAGAAAGATTAAATTAAATGTAAGCTCGAGTCGAAAAGTGAACAAAGCTGTTCAAGAATCATTCACGATAAAAGTGTGAGAAATCACAAATTTTTATTAGATTAGAATTTTACATGCTTAGCTTAAGTTTTGTGATTTATTGTTTAATCCCTGTTTTTTCAATTGATTTCTCTTTTTTTATACTTATTGGATAGATACAAGACACATGTCCACCATATATACCGATATATAGTTTGCATGAATATGCTTTCAAATTTTATAAATGGATTCTTCAGTTATTTTAAACATGCGATAAAACATTACGTATATTATATATTTTACCTATTTTTATGAAAAGTTTTACTTAATTAATTTTATCGTTCGCATTAAGAAAAGAATTAAGAAACGAAAAGAAAAACAAAATAAACAAAACATATAAAATGTATAATGATCATTTATTTGTTAGCTTTTAAGTTAATTAACTTTATTTAATTTGCCACAGCTCACAAACACACGCCCACACACACATAGAGACTCACACACACACACCCACACAGCAATAAAGGGCCCGACTGCACGCACAACAAGAAATTCGGTTTCAGAGCCAAAGATCAAGCAACCGATCCGAAATCAAAGAGAACTTTAAACCAGAACCAAACCGAAGGCAACAGAAACAAGACTTAAAATGTGTAATTGTAAGTAAAACAGACTTAAAACCACAACAAACACCAAAGAAGCAAAGAAAGCAAAATAACAAAATAACAAAAATCAAAAACAGTAAACATGAAACATGCAAATTTTGATACACTTTTTGATACTGAAGATTCTTCGAGTAGTTTATATAAGTATATGACTAGCTTGTAAGTCTAATACGTATAACTGTACTAAGGCATAACATAAATACCATTAATAACACATACTAATCTTGTACGTCTGCAAAATGTCCTTGATTGTTGAATTCCCCTGGTCGAAAACACTTTCTGAACTCCCCTCTATACTAAACTGATACTTAGTGCGTCCCTCGGTCTTTAGCTGAACATACTAACTAGTTAATCATAGTAAGCTGCTTAGTTGATTTCTTTGCGCCCGTAGTAGTACATATTTTAATCTAAAACACGCATAATTCCACATTTATCGCTATGAAAATCATGAAAACAAAACAAAAGCAGCCCGAAAACAAAAAAAATTATCAACGTGATATTGCTACATAATAAATTATATAAATAAATGGTCCTAAACGTGTGTAATATAATTTTCAATGCCCCGCAAAGTATGCAACGGAAGGTGTGTTGGGCTAAGCTAACTAAGATTTAGCTACTTTAAGTATTCATTAATAGCCAAAAAGAAACTTTTAGTATTTTCCCGTTTCAGTTAACATTATAAACTTTTACGTAATTGTTGTTCAAATTGGCAACTGTTTTTCACGCTTCATTTGGCGCATGTGTGGGTGAAGGTTGTCTGTTTGCGACCGCAGCACTGAGAATGAGAATGATTTTGACGAGATATATTTATAGTAAAGCATAAGAGGCGGCTTTGTTAAAGTACCATAAACGGGGCGAACCGATGAGTAAAGTCCAAACGAATTACAGCAATTCAATGAGCCATTAAGTTATGGTGGGCGCAGATTATTACGGAACAATTTCGTGAAAAGTGAGGGAGAAAAGCTAGGCGACCGTAAGAGACCCGGTACTTATGCAGGGGCAATTACATAGAAATTAAAATTTATTTAAAAACAATTAATACCCTAATATCTATCCAATATCTAATAGTTTCTGAGTAGTTGGGGATAACGGACAAAACTCTACCAACTTAACTGCTGTAGTTCTAGGGCTTCTACTGTAAAATTTGAGCTGTTAACGCCTCCTTTCTTCTTTTACACACACTAATAAACCCATTACTTGTTTTACCAGCTGGGCACAAATTTGTTAAATACATTTATTTCCTATAGAAGATCAATACAGTTCAGAATTACACTGAAGGTCAAATCAATTGAGACAAGTACATGAACAGTAGATGCTCGCATAAGCGCTGCCTACGCCAAAGCAAGAGTTCGAGACGCCACTGTGGCTGCTACAGCTCTAGCAGCAGACGACAAAAAAAGGAGACGCCACTGTTACTGTTACTGCGCTGACTGCCGACTTCGACTGCTAACGCCTACGCCAGAGCTCAAGACGCCACTGTAGCTGTTAACAGTGGCTGTTAAGTGCAGACAGCTGTCTGTTAACGTCGACTGTTAACAGAATTCAAACGAAAAGCGACAGACCGCGAGTTTGGCGCTCAGTTGGTGTTCAGCAGCGCTCGAGTGCGATACGATTGAAACAATAAACCGATAAATAAATAAATAAAGTGTCTAAATCAAAACAGAAAGCAGCAATAATCGTATATTATTCGGCAATTTCTAACAATATAGCGAAACGACCGCACAGCTGTCACTTTAACTCAATTAACGATCACTAAACAACGAAAAAAAAACAAAATCAACACAAATTTAAAATACAAAACTCGCGTCGTGTTGTCGGTTAATTCTCTTGTGAACGCAGATGTTTTGAATATCCTGCATTACAGGGTATAATACGAACAAGGACTGTTTGCCATTAAAACGGCTAGCCGTGTGCTAACTCAAAGTTTTTGATTGTGCAAACAAAAGTTGGGAAAGGAACAAAAGAAGCCAAGGAAATTAAGGAGTACAGAGTACAGACTACAGACAGACTGGCTGATACTATCTAACGGTAAGTCGGGATAAGGTAACAAATAATTATGTGCTGTTACCAAATCTACTACCAATATTATATCCATTGCGTGTTGACGGCTTTGTCCTGACCTAAAAGTTCATTGACTGACTCAGTTGGGGCAGTTTTTGTTGGCTGGCTGTGTAAGCTTGTTGTCTGCCACATTTGGTGGCAGGGTCGATTTCTGTCTGTATTGGCATTTGGGTTTGTCGTTGGTCCCGCCCACAGCCCACCGCCTACCACCCACAACAGCTGTTTGGCCCCCTTTTGTACCCCTCACACAGTCAATGTTTTGTCAATGTTGATTGTGCCACAACAAGTGGCAAATGAGGAAACCTTTTCGCAGGTTCATTGTAACTTTTAGAGTTTTTCAGATGCCATGACATCAGCTCTATTAAGCTCACAAACCGGTTGACCCAACTCAGCGATTATGAGGCACAAATTACTAAAGAAACAACACAAAATAAATATAAACAAAATAAAAAAATGAAATAAAAATTGAAAAACAGGCAAAACAGCTAAAAAGTAACCAATAGCTGAAGCTTGTTGAAGCGTGGTAAATGCATAAAAAAATAAATATTTAATAAATGATATAATAGCCAAGTTGTAGGAATTAGTCAGGGCACACTAAGTCGGCTAAAAGAAAATTCCTTTTGTACTTAGAACTAGCGTTTTCTAGCTAGAACTTGGCTGGCTTTCAAGTACATGCCAGAGCTTTCACTTGGCCAAGTTTGGATAAACAAAACACGTTTGTCGAAATCTAATTAGATCTCGAAGACAGAAGATCTAAAAACAAACTAGTTCACACAATCAGAATTTTGCTGACGTCACTAGACTTCACTTCACTTCAGTTAGTTTGAGTCTGAAGTCTCTATTTTTGAGTCAGTGTGTGGCTTTATCAGCTTTTCGATTTGGCCAAAACAGTTGTCTGCCAACTAACTATGTTTGGTTGTTGTTGTTACTGCTGTTTTTAGCTTTTTTTGTATTTTTTTGCTGTTGTCTTTCTTGATGTTTCTATTTGACGATTTGCCGGTTTGCCTTTTTGGCTCACTTGGCCATGTTTTGCAGTTAATTAAACTTATTGTTAGCTGCGGAAAAAGTCAATAGACAAAGTAGTTTCAGTTGGAGAAAGACAAATCACAGCTGGGGTGTGTGGGCGCCGTCTGGAGACCCAATTTACGTCTAAACCAGACTTTTTCGGCCAGCCGCATGTGGGCTTAAAGGAAACGTCAACAGTCAGACAGACTTATTTGGGCGTACAACTCAATGATGGACATTAAAATGCTGGAAAATGAGCTCATTTTTGTATTTTGGCCAACATACAGTTTAGAGAGCGTGACTTTACATTATAATAAACAACAAACAACTGAATAGCAGTATAAATAATTATTATTAGAGCTTTAAAAGCTAGCTATAGCTATACTAATTTTAGTCATTAATCATAGCCAGTCTCTGGCTAGATATAATCTGTGTCTATTATTGACTGGCAGCAGGTGTAGGGTATTCAAATTTTGCAGAGTTCCAACTCTGACATCATTTTATGCTTAACTTTAGTGGAGAAGAAGTGAATTATAGTATCGTTTTATGATCTTTTTACTAATTACTTTTTAATCTGCTGGGTTTAAGTCTGGTACGTTGTAGAAATTATGCAGTAATTGTCTTCTTACTTAAATTGTGTGGAGTTTCAAATTGTTTTAAGATGCGCAGATTGAATTTATGTGGGAATTCAAAAAGTGTAACCAATTGAGAAAAGATTCTATTGTTTTGAAGTGCTTCCAGTCCGTCTAACAAATTAATTATGTAACAGCTAATAAGCGAAACGTCTTATATAAAATCTACATATAAATTTTTAGTTCTGAGCAGAAACTTGAACTTATAAAATGTCATTTTTATTGCTTCACATAAAAACGAACGTAGCGTAAGAACTAAGAACACTGAGCGAAAAGAGCAAGTACTTTGTAGTCAAAACTGAACTTTTCAGGCCTTTTTTCATACTAAAAAAGATTTAAAATTTTTGAATTAAAAATTAAAACATTTTTGTGTTCAAAACTCTTTAAACTTTATTTCAAACTATGCTTAAAATATAAAAAAAAAAATTGTTTCAAGGGCAAAACAAAACTTTTCTAAATAAATTTCTTACTACTACTAAATACTCTACTAAATTGTTTGCTTAAGTGAAGAATTTGACAATATTTAAAATTTGTTACTGGGCTCTCTGTATTCAAGAACTGGTTTCCTCCGAAGCTAAAACTTAATTTACCTCAAAAGCTATTTATACCGATAAATCAGTATTTTCCGTTCAAACTCAAATTATTTGTCTCAATTTACATAAGTAAATTTCTAAAAATATTAATCCCTCTTAATAAATGATATGCCCATAGTAATTTAGTAATATCTTCTTAATACAAGTGCTTCACTCAAGTTCATTCAAAACGTTTTGTTTGCTCAGTGTACCCACAGCGGATCAGATTACTATATAGTTCAGCTGTTGTATAAGAAAGGTATTCAAACTGTGACGTAAGCAGAACTGTTCCGCTTTGTTGTTGGCGTTTCTACTTCAGATATTCTAACTTGATGTTAGTTGATATCATAAATTGATGCTGACGTGTGTCAACTTCATTGTTGTTGTTGTTTCAGTATTTATTTTTATTTTCATTGTGAGAATTATGCGCTTGATGTATCAAAAAATATTGTGCGAGTTCAGAGTTTGAAGCTGTCAGACATCTATTAAGACACAATTGGATACCGAATTAGCATCGAGTCATGCAACCAAAATAGTCCCCTGACGGGTTTCTGCGGTTGCGTTAGTAGCGCTGGTGGTAGGAGGGGGAGGGGCGGTGAGGGGTGTGTGGGCGTGTGCTCAATTCATATTGAAATCAGTTTCAATTCGCCATTCAATTAACACGGGGAGAAAAAACAGGTTTCTCTCTACTAGATTGGAGGCTGCGTTATGACCTCTGACCCTATATCAAATATAAACACTGATATGAGGTTATCGGTGGCAACATCTGTAATTGGCAGTAAGTGCCGGCACCACCTCTTGCAGCCGTTTGTTGCATGACATCGTGTTGCATGTGCGCTTCATTAATTTTCCGATTAAATGCAGTTAAGTTGTGTGCGGCTTTGAGCCACAAATTAAGATTAATAAGCCAAATGCAGGCGACATTGCAGTTGCTGCTGTTGCTGCTGCTGCCACGCAAATGTCTAGCGGCAATCAGACAACTCTATAGCCAAGCTGTATAACTGATTCATCGCCGAGAGCTGGCAATTTTACGGAACACGCCATATAAGGCGGACCAGAGGCAGAACTGTGATTGATCTTGCCTCGCCGCACTCTGTGTGGGTGCAGACTCGGTCATGTTGATGATGTAAGATTCGCTTTCGGTGTGTTTGGCATAAGAGAGGGTAGCTACTGAAGTTCTTGAAGTAAGTTCATATTTTTTAAGCTGAAAGTATAGAAGAATATAGTCAAGACTTTTTATAATTTAAAACTAAACTATTAATCTTCTCAATTGATTATTTTTCTGTCTACTTACCAAATTTTCAAACCATTCTGAATTTACAGAATTTACAGCTTCATCAATAAATTATAAATTACTTATATTTTACGTCCATATATACCTTCTTTAAAACTCTGAAAGACAAACAAAATATATACTTAATATTTTATATGAAATTTCTGATATAGAAAACTTTTTTTCCTTAGCATATTATTAACTGAAAATCGTTTTTAAACCATCAGTCACGATAGGATTACCTTATTTAGTAACTGCTAAGCATTCAACAGCTTATATAGTTATTACTTTTTCTACTTTCTTGACAATCCCACTTACTTTTCAAACCACCCTCGCAGCATTATTGCATTTGCTTACCATAACTGTAGACCCAGAAATGTGCGAGTGCTCGTCTTACAAAGCAAAACCCCAAAACAAGTTTCAATTGCGTGCGAGGTCGACGTCGACACACCCACTTTTTTTTAGCCCGAGATTTGATTCACTTAGAAGTGGCTCCCTCTTACCCCCTTCCATTCCCCCTCCACTTTTGCCCTCTTTAGCCAATTTCAGCCAAGACAAGCTTGTGTGTTTACTTAGGGCAGGAGTTAAGTTGAATTCACGGTCAAATAAGTGGCGTTCCTTACACTGGCAGAAAACGGGGAACATGTTTTTAAATGTGGAAAAGGAATGGGTCTTAAAAATATATAGATAACTTAAACTTAAGCTTAAATCTAAAGGACCAGCAGTATTTATTGTCAGACAGAATTTAAGCTTATCAGTAACCTATTGATCGTTTTATTAATTTAATAATCTACAGAAAATAAGATTATCTTAATTTAATAACATTATATAGTAATTTAAAGGTGTCGCCTCCACTCCCCACCATCACAAATTCAGCTTAACTTTCTCAGCCTTTTTTTTTGAGTTTGTTTGGCATGCAATTGTCGCTCATAAGTCATTAAAAGTAATCGTTTTGTTGGCTAACATGCGCCAAATGGGCAACATTAGCACTTTGCATATTTTTTGGGGCGTAACCTTGTTGCAACTGACCCGCCCCGCGCTCCAAGTAAGTGGGCAGCGAAGGGGCGAGAAAAGAGCGCGTAAGCTAATCGCCAGGAAGCCAATTTAGGTCGTCATCGTCTAGTATTGATTACAATGCGACGTCGCTGCCTGATACCAATTTTCACAAGCTCTAGACCTCAAGACCCCCCCAAACCTTAGGACCCCTTGTAGACGTATCAGTATCGGTTGTAACGCCTGCTGATGGGCAACACTTTTGGCTGTTTTTTCCCCCCTGTTGATGGGTAAAAGAAGGTCACAGGTAAAGGTGGTAGTAGCAGTGGAGGCAAAGGTTTGATAGGTTGATGAAGAGCCTACCGCAAAGTTATTGTTTTTGTCCATTCGCTTGTCTGTTCCTTACGTGAGCAAACAAAATCTCAAAACAACAATGTGTCAGGCAACCTACAATCAACGGCTGCCAACCCCATCGAATTTGACCCAGAATATTCGAAACAAATAAATCCCAACTCGTTGCATGTCACGTTCAAAGTTGGTAGTCTCCTTTGGGCTCCTTTTTGCTATACTTTCGGAGCGATTGATTTTGTGTCTGGATAGAAATTTGTACGATAAGTGGACTATAGCAAAGTAAAGGGTTTGATGGGGAGGAATTATTAAAGGATTTTGGGGTAGAGCCATAACCCTATGGTTATATACCTAGAAGATCTCCTGGGCTTTAAAGAGTTAAGTTGGATAACTGATAAGCTTAAATTCGGACACCTCATATGAAGCTACGATTTCAACTTCAATTGTAATAAAAACACTGAACAAAACACACGTCAAATTGGAGTTAAACCTTTAAAAATTTGCCAAATTTTCTTATTATTTATTGACCTTTCCACACTCAAGTGCTGCCAACATAAACTGCAAAATGACGAGAAAAGTGTGAAATAGCCCCCGATTATCAAATTCTTTTACTAACTGTATTACTCCTTTACAGGTATTATTCAACCCGCGGAAGAACAAGCTAAAGAAACGAAATTTGGGTCCCTGTGCTCCTGTACGGAATATACGTACACTCACCATGGCCGGAAGTATTGAGCAACGTCCGTGGACACCCACAGTGCGTACGGGAAGAATCGCCGCAGAAACTTCGAATCCGGGACCTGCCATAGTACAGTTACCTACGCTTATAGGTAAGCTGGAATATAGCCTATGGGAACTATTTATAGATAAACTGAACCTAAAATTTCATAACTTTATAGGCAGCAAAGTGCCGGACTCGAAGAAGAAGGGTGCACCCTCCTATACCTTTGGCCACAAGCTCATTAGCAGAGATGAAACCACTGGACCCGGTCCAGCGCAGTACAATGTCTCAGGGTTACGACCTAGAGGTAAAGATCATCCAAGGGCGGCTACCCTACAGAGTCGCCCCAAAGAACTTACTTCCTTTGTCAATCCCGGACCCGGGGAATACGATGTACTGCCGGCTGCGAAGGCCGTCATAGATGCCACTCCGAAGTATACCTTTGGCAAGAAGCCAGCGAATGCCAAGTTCCAATTGATTCCAGGTAAGACCGAACGGTCTATTGGCCAACAAATGATAGTACGGTTATTGTCGTGGTTGTTTGTTATTGTTGCTGTTGTTGGTTGTTGCTGTTTGAATGGTTCCACAACTGGTGTACTATATTTCGATCGAATTTATATATATATGAAATACGTAAATGGGTTGCATGCGCATCACTAACGACATGGATTGCGGAAGGGGCATAATCAATCAATATCATCATGGAGGCATGAGACAGACGCTGCATTGTATATATCAAAATCATTATGAATGCCTAACCCCATGAAAAGATCATCCCAACGGCGTGTAAGTAAACGCTGTCTTAGAATCTGACATCTCTAGCCCTCTCTCTCTCTATCTCTCGCTCTCTCTATCACTTCGTCTTGCTCTGTCAATCTCAATTTGTCTTGCATCTCAGTAGTCACTGTAGCTTCAACTGCTTGTTAGTAGAGTAGTCTCTCTCTCTCTATCTCCTCTGTATCTCTCCCTCTCTGTAGTCTTGTAGTGTACGTAGTGCCTGCTCTAGTAGTTGTCTCTTTTCCTCCCTCTTAGAGACTATCTCTTTTGTACCATAGCTTCAGACACATTGTTTATTTTTGAATGTTTCGTTAAATTATTTATATGTTTGTTGTATGCTTTTTGGTCAAAACTTTGCAGATAAAATGTAAAAATTTTATTTTATAAATTTATAATTTAATTTCTTTCGACTTATAGTTTCCTCTGTAGAGCTGATCAGTTAGAGTAATTAATTAAATAACTTATGAAAACATATATTTTCTAAATTTTTCACCATAAGAAATAAGCACTAAACTATGTAAATTAACGTAATGAACTTGGTGAGCAAACTGAGTCACCAGAATGTACGGAAAAATCACCTACTTTATCTGCAAGGTTTTCTGAACCTTCGGCTAGCCGAAGACCGCTCCGTAGTGTTTTCATTTGTCTAATTTGTACTGCATTTAATATTTATAATTTAAATTAAACCAATATTTTCTCTTTAAAAAATCATAAACGACTTAATCGAACCACGAATAAACCACCATGAACCATGAACCACGAATGTTGCCACAATTTAGGTCCCAACCACTATCAAGTGGTGCCGCTTGATGTCATTAAGCCGCGAGCGCCTCGATATACCTTTCGCATTAAGGTTAACGTATACCTAGTTAACAATCCAGGTAACACAACTAACTGGTCGAACGCTTTGCCAGCTAACACAGTAACCAAGTAAGCTAGAAACTAAATGCATTCACTCTGCATGTAATCGTTATTATTATAATCACTTTCTGGTGCTGGTGTCGGTTATCCTATGCTCCTCTCTCACCTCGTAACTCTTAACTCTTTTGTAACCCATCCTATAGATATTTAGCGTAGCTTTAACTTACAAACGATACCCGTACCAATTTATTTGTTTTATTAACACTAACAGCGCCAAATAGCTATTGTCCTGAAAAGGTCACGCAATCAAGAAAGAATGCGCCACGTTACACATTTGGTAGACGAACTAAAATCCAACACGATCTAAATACACCAGGTAATGCTCCCTATCTTCCACTCGTCCCTTGAGGCACCCTTAGGTATCTAGTTAACTAGTTTAGCTGTTGGACTGTATTTAGTACTACATGTTTTCGTTCGATCCTTGTGGTGTTCCCTAATAATATTTGCTGTATTTAACCTTTAGCTCCTGGCGCCTATTGTCCCGAGAAAGCGAACTTAAACAGAGCTCCTGAGTTTAGTTTTGGCATCAAACATCATGAGCTGCGTCCCGATTACACGCCAGGTTTGTACCTCCTACATAACCCCACTTTTGTTATTGATCTTAAGCTCCTTAGGACTGTTAAGCACAAAAGAAATATTGGTCGTTAAGAATATATACAAAATCAAGGTGAACCATAGCTAAGTCCGACTTAAATCGTTATCTTTCACATAGCACCCGGCACTTACAGTCCTGAAAAGTCCAAATTACACACGACACCTGCTTTTAGCATCACAGGCAAGACATCACACGATGTGGTTGATGCCACACCAGGTAAGTCGCTTGATTATCCTTAAGCTCCTTTTACTCCTTTAAAACCTTAACTTTAAATTCCTTTCCTTCCTTTTCCAGCTCCTTGTGCCTATGAACCTGAAAAGTTCGTATCAAATAAAACACCTGCGTACAGTTTTGGCCAACGTGTTCATGTCTTCAAGTCACAAGATACTCCGGCACCTGGTACATATCAGCCTGAGAAGGTTCGCTTGGATTATGGTCCTGCCTATACATTAACGGGCCGTCATGAGATTAAAACCATCAGCTTTACTCCGGCTCCAGGTTCCTATGCCCCGGAGAAATGCCGCACCGATCACACGCCGTCGTTTAGCTTCGGTGGTAAGCATGAGCAACGGCTCGACAGCTCTACCCCGGCACCTGGAGACTATTCTCCTGAAAAAGTACGGCACGATCATAATCCTGCTTTCTCATTCGCTGGACGCTATGACTCACTCAAACCCAACGACACTCCAGCACCAGGCGCCTACGACTTAGACAAAGTACGACTTGATCACAATCCCGCTTTCTCCTTCGCTGGTCGCCACGACCTTCAGAAACCCAGTGATACTCCTGCTCCAGGAGCCTACTCCCCTGAGAAGGTCCGTCAGGATCATAATCCCGCATTTTCCATGGCTGGTAAACATGATCCTAAAATCACAAATGGAACACCAGCACCTGGAGACTATTCTCCCGAGAAATCCCGCTTGGGTCATACTCCCGCATATTCCTTTGGAGGAAGGAATGATCCAAAGATCGAGAACAATACTCCTGCCCCTGGTGATTACCACCCAGAGAAGGTCCGACTTGATCACAACCCCGCTTTCTCCTTCGCTGGTCGCCACGACCTTCAGAAACCCAGTGATACTCCTGCTCCAGGAGCCTACTCCCCTGAGAAGGTCCGTCAAGATCATAATCCCGCATTTTCCATGGCTGGTAAACATGATCCTAAAATCACAAATGGAACACCAGCACCTGGAGACTATTCTCCCGAGAAATCCCGCTTGGGTCATACTCCCGCATATTCCTTTGGAGGAAGGAATGATCCAAAGATCGAGAACAATACTCCTGCCCCTGGTGATTACCATCCAGAGAAGGTCCGACTTGATCACAATCCCGCTTTCTCCTTCGCTGGTCGACACGACCTTCAGAAACCCAGTGATACTCCTGCTCCAGGAGCCTACTCCCCTGAGAAGGTCCGTCAGGATCATAATCCCGCATTTTCCATGGCTGGTAAACATGATCCTAAAATCACAAATGGAACGCCAGCACCTGGAGACTATTCTCCAGAGAAATCCCGCTTAGATCATACTCCCGCCTACTCTTTCGGAGGAAGGAATGATCCAAAGATCGAAAACAATACTCCTGCCCCTGGTGATTACCATCCAGAGAAGGTCCGACTTGATCACAATCCCGCTTTCTCCTTCGCTGGTCGACACGACCTTCAGAAACCCTCTGATACCCCTGCCCCAGGAACCTACTCCCCTGAGAAGGTCCGTCAGGATCATAATCCCGCATTTTCTATGGCTGGTAAACATGATCCTAAGATAACAAATGGAACACCAGCACCTGGAGACTATTCTCCTGAGAAATCCCGCTTGGATCATACTCCTGCATATTCCTTTGGAGGAAGGAATGATCCAAAGATCGAAAACAATACTCCCGCCCCTGGAGATTACCACCCAGAGAAGGTCCGACTTGATCACAATCCCGCCTTTTCTTTCGCTGGTCGACACGACCTTCAGAAACCCAGTGATACCCCTGCTCCAGGAGCCTACTCCCCTGAGAAGGTCCGTCAGGATCATAATCCCGCATTTTCCATGGCTGGCAAACATGATCCTAAGATCACAAATGGAACGCCAGCACCTGGAGACTATTCTCCTGAGAAATCCCGCTTGGATCATACACCCGCATATTCCTTTGGAGGAAGGAATGATCCAAAGATTGAGAACAATACTCCTGCCCCTGGAGATTACCACCCAGAGAAGGTCCGTCTTGATCACAATCCCGCTTTCTCCTTCGCTGGCCGACACGACCTTCAGAAACCCAGTGATACACCTGCCCCAGGAGCCTACTCTCCTGAGAAGGTCCGTCAGGATCATAATCCCGCATTTTCCATGGCTGGTAAACATGATCCTAAGATCACAAATGGAACCCCAGCACCTGGAGACTATTCTCCCGAGAAATCCCAATTAGATCATGCTCCTGCTTATAGTTTCGGAGGAAGGAATGATCCTAAGATTGAGAATAATACTCCTGCCCCTGGTGATTACCACCCAGAGAAGGTCCGACTTGATCACAATCCCGCCTTTTCTTTCGCTGGTCGACACGACCTTCAGAAACCCAGTGATACCCCTGCTCCAGGAGCCTACTCCCCTGAGAAGGTCCGTCAGGATCATAATCCCGCATTTTCCATGGCTGGCAAACATGATCCTAAGATCACAAATGGAACGCCAGCACCTGGAGACTATTCTCCTGAGAAATCCCGCTTGGATCATACACCCGCATATTCCTTTGGAGGAAGGAATGATCCAAAGATTGAGAACAATACTCCTGCCCCTGGTGATTACCATCCAGAGAAGTTCCGTCTTGATCACAATCCCGCTTTCTCCTTCGCTGGTCGCCACGACCTTCAGAAACCCAGTGATACCCCCGCCCCTGGAGCCTACTTCCCTGAGAAAGTGAGGTTAGATCACAACCCCGCGTTTTCCATGGCTGGTAAACATGATCCTAAGATCACAAATGGAACCCCCGCTCCTGGAGACTATTCTCCCGAGAAATCCCAATTGGATCATGCTCCTGCTTATTAGTTTGGAGGAAGGAATGATCCAAAGATCGAGAACAATACTCCTGCCCCTGGTGATTACCACCCAGAGAAGGTCCGACTTGATCACAATCCCGCCTTTTCTTTCGCTGGTCGCCACGACCTTCAGAAACCCAGTGATACCCCCGCCCCTGGAGCCTACTTCCCTGAGAAAGTGAGGTTAGATCACAACCCCGCGTTTTCCATGGCTGGTAAACATGATCCTAAGATCACAAATGGAACCCCCGCTCCTGGAGACTATTCTCCCGAGAAATCCCAATTGGATCATGCTCCTGCTTATAGTTTCGGAGGAAGGAATGATCCAAAGATCGAGAACAATACTCCTGCCCCTGGTGATTACCACCCAGAGAAGGTCCGACTTGATCACAATCCCGCTTTCTCCTTCGCTGGTCGCCACGACCTTCAGAAACCCAGTGATACCCCCGCTCCTGGAGCTTACTTCCCTGAGAAAGTGAGGTTAGATCATAACCCCGCATTTTCCATGGCTGGCAAACACGATCCTAAGGTCGCCAATGACACTCCTGCACCTGGAGACTATTCACCGGAGAAGACTCGACTGGATCATACACCTGCTTACACATTTGGCGGCAAATATGACCCCAAAGTGGACAACCATCAACCTGCGCCATGCGACTACTCACCCGAGAAAGTACGGCTTGACCATACACCCGCCTACACAATTGCAGGTCGCACGACTATTGAGCATATAAGCCATACTCCAGCGCCCTGTGACTACAGACCGGAAAACTGTCAGCTGGATGGCTCACCAGCTTTCACCTTCGGCATGAAGCTGAAGAAGGAGCAGATCAGTGATACACCAGGTGAGTAAAGCAGGTGAAAGTAGCGAAACTATAGAACCTTCAATCCACATAACTTACAGCACCCACTGCTTATGAGCCGGAAAAGCACACACAGCACACACCAGCCTACACCTTTGGCACACGAACTGAGACAAAGTTCACTACCGATGCACCTGGTAATGATCTCTGCTGGTTATGGCCCATTCAATGGGGTCAGAACCGTTCCTTTCCCACTAGCATGTTGCTCACTTTATGTTTGTGTTTTGCATTTTGTTCCCATATCCTTAGCCCCTGGTCATTATCATCCCGAGTATTGTAAGCTCGATAGCTCGCCGGCGTATAGTTTTGGTCTAAAGACCCTACCTATGCCGCCCCTACCTGGTAGGTACCGCCCTATATCTGTGTAGTACTTAAGTATTTGTTGCATGGGTAATTAGAGGCATTGATCAATTTTTTCTTTGTATATGTTTTGCATCTGTATTTCATCCTCTACACACACTCACTCAACTTTTGTTCATATTTCTGGTGCTCTGGCCTATGTTGCATATATGTATATGTCTTCCTGTATATACCCGTACTCCTCCGTACAATTCATCTGCACTCACTAGAACCTAGAGGCGCTTACATTGAAGATCGTATTCTACAAAGACGTGAACGACGCTTGGGAAGTCCCGGTAAGCTCAATCAATTCCCCATCAATCCCCATCATTTGTGCCATAAAATGTTAGGAGATTAAGGAATACTTCACTGGTGCGGGTATTTAAGTTAAATTGTGACTAGTGTTGGCTATTTAGCTTGTTTATAGCAACGTTTTGTACATAAATTATTTTAAAAGTTGTCTCAAACAAATACTTTATTTTAAGCAGAGCAAAATTATGCAATAATTTTAAGTAGGGTGCTTTAAAGTCTAGGTTACTTCCAGCTGTTATTTGAAAATCCTACTGCTACTTTTGAAAGTTACCGATGGCAATATATAGAGTCATAGGCAGTACTGCGTATTATGTTCTAAATAGGCATTAAAAAAGCCCATAAAAAGCATTTTTAAACGCCTATTGCAAACTACGCTTTATATTAAATCTTAGTAGATTAGTTTAAATGTAATTCTGAAAGACTATGAAGTGGTTGGTAATCGGATGTCTATTATTCTGGTTCATTGCATCCTATGAGAGCAGTCGCTGTAAGTTCAAATAAATTTCAGAGTCTTGCGACCGTAGAAACTTCCTTTGTTATCCCTCAGTTAAGCCGCATTGGCCTTGTTTGGTAAAAAACAAGTACAAACATGAACGTTCTTGCAGTGGACCACGTCGCAAATTCTATGCCTTCCACCACACAATCTTGAACTGCGTTGCGG
Organism: Drosophila dunni; assembly: GCA_018152125.1. Lineage (NCBI taxonomy): Eukaryota > Metazoa > Arthropoda > Insecta > Diptera > Drosophilidae > Drosophila > Drosophila dunni. Next base: position 429,393 of record JAECXC010000906.1, read on the forward strand.
TCTACACAAAATGCTCTCGATTCCACAAGTACAACGAATACCCCTCACGCTCAATATGTCTGCAGAAGTGCGCCTTTCACATGAAGGTTGATCTGCGTGTCGACAAAGCTCCAACGAAACCTGCGTTGAAATGTGATTGCTCTTTTTACGTGAAACCACTAAATGTCGAAATTATTAAGAAACCTACGACTACTCCTACAACTACTACTATTACAACAACAACTACTACGCCTACAACAACTACTACAACAACTACTACTACTACAACAACTACTACTACTACAACAACTACTACTACTACAACAACTACAACAACTACTAAAAAACCTACCACAACAACTACTAGGAGAAGAACTACAACTACTAAAAAACGTGGTTGTGGCTGCGGAAGGCGGTGAAGCTCCACCTGATGCTGCTGCAAAAATTTAAGTCTAAACATTTAGTTTGATACAAATAAAAAGGGTCTATTCTTTAATCAGTCAGAGATCAGCTCTTAAAGTGACGTCACGTGCTTGTCTTATGCTACTTGAACATGTATTTTAGATGCATTTGTGTGCATGATTTAATAAGCAAACATTTCCCTTAAGAGACAACCCGTAGTTGAATCAGATATTCGAGATATTTAAGAAATGTATGCTTAGTTTAATTAAATGTGTTGCTTAATTTAAGTACGCATTCTCCCTGTACAGTCACTACATAGTATAAGATGTATTTGTTTTACTTGTATTTTAAATCACCATCACAATCTGCACACAGTACGCGGCAATGGCTTTGACAGCACCACTACCACCACCAACGGCACCGCTGGCAGCACAACAACCACCACAACAACAACGGTGACTGAGAAGCGCATCGTAGACGGCACTAAGGCAGTGGAACTTGTTAATGGAGGCGGAGATCAGTCCACCAAAATTACCACAATTAGCACCACAAATGGCACCAACTGCACACAGCTAAAGCCCTCAAGCACCACCAGCACCACCACCACAACAAAGACTATGACCACCAAGAATCTGGGCGATGACAATGATCGTTCCAAGTCGATGGTGACTAAAGTGCACCACTCGGCGAATGCCTTTGGGCAGCGGGGCAATGTACAGGTAGCAGTCAAGGGCACCGCTGATGCCACCGCCAGCAAGGCGGCCAATGCGAGCACACGCACAGTGGTGCAGGCGGATGGCACAATTGTGACCAGCAGCCAGTCGACCAGGTCAAGTAGGGTCAAGTACGCTGTGGAGGTGAGCAGCGTGCAAGAGAAGATAATCAGGTAATGATTTTAATATAAAACTGTTTAGCTTGCCAGATCCTTTGTGTGTGTTCTTGTTTTACTTGTTCTGTGTTCTTTCCAGAGCCCGATTTCTCATCTCAAGTCAAGCCTCATCTACTAACCCAGCCATTCAAACACCAACAGCCATAGCAGTCAATCAAATAATCTACTTTATGTCTTAACTTGTACTAAACAGCTTAACTCTTTACCTCTGACAGCTCCTAATGTCTATAAGATACCCACTGTGTTGGGCAGCAGCAAGGAGGGTCCCATACGTTCGGCACCCGCTTATACCATGGCAGGACGAGAGAAGGACTCACTCATACCCACACTCGTTCTGCCCGGACCCGGTTACTATGACGGCGAGTATACGGCCGTAAAGCCAAAGCCGCCTGTGTACTCCATGCGCGGCAAATACAAGATGGTTACCGACGACAACAAACCCGGACCCGGCGCACACTGTCCAGAAAAGGTACGTAGTCACCCAAGTCCCCCAAAATCAGTTACTAATCCCCTCCCGCAGTACTGGGAGCAACGTTCCACTCCCTCTATATCATTTGGCATCCACCACTCTCCATTCTGTGGCAAGCAGGGACAGTACCTATTGCCGGAACGCTATACGCGTTGTCTGCTCCAATTCCGACCGGATAAAAACTTTCCTTAGTCGTTTAACTTTGTCGTTCAACACTAGAAAATACAGTTAAACTTATCGTTCTATGTCTTTTGTTTCTTTTGATAATCCTCCCACAGGTGAATCTATCACACATGCCTTCCTACAGCTTTGGCATCAAGCACTCGCCCTACCTGGGACGCCTGAAAGAGAAGGTCAACGACGGTTGCGACTACGGGTTTTCGGGAATCTGCTGAACTCCGGATGGGACTGGATTGCATTCCTCGCGCTGCTCAACACGAATGGTCTCTCTAAACTCCAAACTAGCTTCCTTCCTTGTGAATACAAACTATGCACATAGACTAACGATAAGATTTGATATTTTTTTGAGTTCTTCATTTACTATATGTAAGCGGAAAGTGTTGTAAATTGTTAAAATATACACTGATAAAAAATATACGTATTCTAAAATTAAAGAGAAGTAAACTAAGAACATTCTTAATTCCTCCTCTGGTAAGGTCCGTCAGGATCATAATATAATTTTGAGTCAGGTGGTTTAAAGTGTTATAGCAGCCAGCCTTGTCTGTTTAGCTTCACATACAAGACTACTTCCAGCTCTTATTTAAAATTCCTACTGCTATTTTGGAAAGTTACCGATGCCAATATATAGAGTCATGGGCAGTACATCGTATTATATCCCAAATAGGCATTAAGAAAGCCAATAAAAAGCATTTGAAACGCTTATTATAAAGTAAAGTTATATTAAGTCTTAGTAGAGTAGCTTAAATGTAATTCTGAAAGACTATGAAGTGGTTGCTACTCGGCTTTCTGTTATTCTGGTTCATTGCATCCTATGACACCAGTCGCTGTAAGTTTAAATTATCAGAAATTATTTCGAACCCATAAAAACTTCCTTTCTTGCTCCTCAGATAGACCAAACAAGGCTTGTTTGGTAAAAAACAAGTACAAACATGAACGTTCTTGTAGTGGACCACGTCGCAAATTCTATGCCTTTCATCGCATTATTTTGGACTGCGTTGCGGTCTACACGAAATGTGCTCGATTCCACAAGCACAACGAGTACCCCTCGCTCTCAAAGTGTCAGTACGACTGCGCCTATCACATGAAGATTGATCTGCCTGGCAACAAAACCAGTAACGGAACTGCAGACGCGAAACCAACGAAACCACCAAATGGCGATGGTGAAACTACTAATAAACCTCCAGTTGAGGATGGTGATGCGGCTGGAGAAGGAGGTGATGCACCAGCAGAAGGCGGTGATGCTCCACCTGATGCTGCTGCATAAAATAAAGTCTACAAATCTTTGAAACATTAATTAGTTCTATTTAGTGTCATGTCTGTTTCTCCAGTCCCAAATCAGCTCTGAAAGTGTCATTACATATGTTTATTTAAAATCTAAGTAACTGAAACGAATCAGTTTTTTACGACAGTTTCCCAGAAGTTAGGAACTTTATACCGTAAGATCAAAGAGTGGACCAGAATACGATCTGATTTAAGCTTTTGAACACCTTTAATCAGATTTCTAACAGAAAATAGAAAAAGCAAGCTCGTTGTTTTGTGCACTCCAAAAACCACCATTTATTAAGAAACATACGAGAACATACTATCTGTATCTGCAAGACTCATAGCATAAAGTGGAATTTAGTTCTTGGTTATATCGATCTCGGCATGGAAACAGGATTTACCCTGAAGTGAAAGAGTTTATTAATGCAGTGGGAAACTTCGACTTCACTTTGATTTGAGGTACTTACAGTATCGTGCTTCACTTCACTGTCGAAAATGAGATGACCCCTAGCCATGCCCAGCATAGACTTGTACTTGGACAGATCCAACCTGTGATCGTTAGAGCAGACTTTCTCCTCGGCAACAGGGCAGCTGGAGGGTGCTCCGAATAGTTTCAGCATGTCCTTGGCCTCGGCGGATGCCTGATCGGCAGCAGCACAGAGATCCATTTTGCCCTCCTTCATGACAATGCCGTCCTTGTGAACCTTGAACTTGGCCACGGCCGTGGAGAAGGCCTTGTTGATGAAGCAACCAGTGGGAACTAGTTCACACTTCTTGTTCAACTTGACACTGAAGTCCTGATCAAACTTAATGATGGCATCATCTCCGGCACAGTTTTCCAGCTTGACGATCTTGGCCTTATAGCCATTCTGTAGTTACGAATCGAGAATAATCCATAAATCCTTCAAGAATATACCATATAACTTACACACGCCGAGGCCACGTCAAGGGACACACAACCGATAAACAGGATCAGAATTTTCACCAACATTTTCCGCATAGAATGCCAAATACGGATTTGGAAACTGCTATTTATACCCCCGGAAAGAAGGGAAAATTTTGACTTTTTGGACCGTAATTATATTTAGATTATATTAAACCAGTCTGTGACATCGCTGATAGTTCGGCCCAATTGAACTAGTGATCACTGGTCACTGGTCACTGGCCAAACTCTGGTCCATTAACTCGTTCTATATATTCACGACAGCAATAAATGATCATTTTTAATTGTCCCAGAAATGTTACTATTCGGGTACAATAGGTGCATGTTGATGTCACCGATAATTCCGGCAATAAAATAATTAATTTCCGAAATGCAAAAAGTGTTTTTTCATCATGCAATGGCAAAATCAGCTAGACACAACAAAAGCTACATTTTGTTGCAGCTAATTATTTATTTGTGTATACAGTTATACGCATAATTAATTTGTATATTTTTAACAAGCAAAAGTTTTCATTAGAATTTAAAGCATTTAAATATTTAACGTATTTCATTTCTTCACTCTTTAAAGCTAATTGCCTTCACACAAAACATTTGAAATATTCAACGTATCACGTATCACCAAAGCTAATTGCTCGCAGTGTTAGAGCAACTAGCTTTGCGGCAAGGGCAAGCGCTGCAGCATTTAGTACATTTTTCGTTGGTCTGGCAACGCTATAGCTGAACAGACCGCAGCGCGGCAGCGTAACTTACGTCGTCCGCTGCTTAACATTTAGTTCAACTTAACGAGTCACGCCGTTCGGACGCCGTCAGAATACGTTCGGAGAGCGCTTTAAAGCCCAAACCGCGGTTTTCCTACAACTGTTCAAAGAGTGCAGCTCAGTCCGACTGAGAGATGCAATAGCAAATACCGTTGTTTTAAATAAAATACATAAATTCTTTGAAGCTTTTGCTAACAACGCAATTTATTTATCGCGCAATTTTCAAGTGTACCGCCGAAATCGAAAGCGTAAGCATTAAATAAGTGCAATAAATGTTTAAGGAATACTTTGTGGCAAATAATGAAGTTAAAACCAAGTGAATACAAGTGTTCATAAACCAAGCCATACATCAAAAGGTGCTAATACGCGGCTACATACAAATATACATATCAGTTATCGAGTGCAAAATGTTCAAACACATATAAAGCATATCCGAAAGACAGAGAGACAGACAAACAGACGCAGGGAGAGAGAGAGAGAGTGCGAGTGCTTGAGCCACAGGTGGTGACAGAACAGCAAGCAATAAAAACAAATAGCAGAAATTTCAATTCAAATAGACAAAACTCTATTCAATCCGAGCGTATGTGTGAGTGAGCGTGAGTACGTGCCTTGGTGTGTGTGAGTGTATTGACGTCTGTCAATGGCGCTGTGTAATCTTAGTGCAGCGTTAAGTTTTTTTCATTTTTTGGGGTTCTCAGGGATAATGTATGCTCATTATCTACTGACCTCTCTCCTTGTTCGCTCCCACTCCCTCTCTACGCTATTCACTCTGCCTGCCTGTCTCTCACTCTATCTCTCTCTCTCTCTCTCTCTCTGTTGCTGACTGTGTGTTGTATTGTTATCATATTAATTTTCATTGATAAGTGTTTTTTAAAGCATATCTGATTGCGTGTTTCTGTTTGTGTTTGTGCGAGAGCCACCAAGTTAAAATTGGAGAACGACATTGATATTCCAGCGAATTGGGAGAAGCAACAGTGAGACCAGCCCGGCTAGCTTACCAGGTAAACAGGCCGTGATTCATCGCTTTCGTGACTGTATTTTGTTAACGTTTTGTTGCTGTTGTTGTTATTAAAAAATTGTTGCTTCGGTTAACTGTAGGCTGCGTAAGCAGCGGACTATGAATAACTATGTCAGAGTATCTCTTAATCATCAACCGCATCCGAAAGGAAGTGCTTGTATCTGTCAGCTACGTTTACTTATATATATCTAATATATTTGGGTTTTTTTTCTGGAGTTTTACGAACTGAAGATTGCAATTTGTAAGCCAACGACCGTCACCACATTATGACGTTCTTTTGTCCACTGGAATATTTCAGTATTTTTTTGTTCTTTGTTTTTTGACAGACAACTTTGGTAAAACAACTTTCTTAAACCGGTTTGAAAACATGTTTCAAAACGCTTTTTTTGGGAACAGTTTGAGTTCTCGCACTGTTATCACCAAAATGAGCCAAGAGCGCCTGTGCATAAAGTAAACAAAACTTTATTGATCAATCAAATGTAAAAAGTGATTCAGTCAGATACTTTTAACGATCTACGGAAGTGCAGTGACTTGAAGAATACTCAAATGGGGTCAGTTCCATTGTCTGCGAATTGGTTTGTTTTGTTTATTAAACGCAGAATTCTTGAGATCACTTGCTCCATTTTATTCCATTTCCATCAACTTCAGGCTGCATCAAAGCGGTTTGCTGTGAATGCAGCTAATTGCAGTTGCCCCGCAGTCAATACAGCCAGACATCCATCCATCACCCAAGCTGAGTGGAAAATTGCAGCCACCAGGAGCCATATGCAAAAACACCACAAGGAGTTTAAGTGATGGAAAAGCAACGAAATGGTCGAAATAGTGGAAACTGACATGCGGGTAAGAGTCTAAATTAACAACTGTTGTGATAAGGCGGAAAATCTGAATTCAATCCGTTCGAATGCCGCCCGCAGCGTAAACAAAATTCATATGATTTTTCACACCTTTTTCCAATTCCTGTTCAAAATTTATGGCATTTGCAACTAACGGTTTATCAGAATTTATCTGGCTATATACGACAGTCCCCAATCGAACAGTTCGTCATCCGAGTTTCCTCTTAAAATCCGTTGGCATAGAACGGGAATTGGAATTCTCTTTGCCGCATGCAACAGCGTCAACAGGAAGCATAAATATACAACTTAAAATGACCATTAGCGACTCAAAGATACTTTGTAACTGAGTCTTAAATAAACACAGATACTTTATCAGTTGACACGCTTTTAACTTTGCACTTTACAGGGTATACAAATGGCATTTTCTTGTTGCGCTGCACAACTTTTATCGACTGTAGAAAAAAACTATGTGTCATTTAGGTAGCTTAACAACTTTTACCTCTGCATTTTCTAGGGTATTCAATTGTAACATGCACAGCCATTTAGCTGAAACTTTAGCAATTTATTGGCCTGGCCAAAGGTACTTTGCTGCTGTCTAATAAAGTTTGATGGCTTAAAAGATACGACGTAGTTCAGGCTTTGAAGTTGCTGTCTCTCTAACGACTAAATAGTGCAGTAGATACTTTATAGGGTATATAAATCATTTACCCAGTCGACCAGTCGACCAGAAGGATACCGTGTATCTTAGTGTGATACCCCCTTTATAACCTACTTTTACAGGGTATTCAAATGACCCCTGTTTGGCTTGAAGCATAACAATTTCTTTGCCCTACTCGTGGGCTGTTGAGGTCCTCTGTGGGTGGCTCCCTGTGCTTCCAAGTACCTACAAGTGTTGTGCGGAATAACTCTTAGCTTTAGCCATGGCCTTAAGACTCTTTAAGCAGCTGCACACCTTTAGCACCTGAACTAAGCGTGAAGTTATGCCACGCTTTTCATTATGTTTATTCAAAAGTTTTTCTTACTTTTCCCGTTTAGAGTTTGCAGGTCGTAAATTTCAAATGTGAGTGGAAAACTTGGACTTTTTTAGTCGTGGTCACGCAGTTGGCAAAAAATAAAACATAAAAACAAAAAACAATAAAAGCTTAATCACATTTTCCATCTGCCCCTCCCCCTGGCCCACTCCCACACCCCCTCTGCTTGCTGTACTTCCGCTAGCCGCTCGCTTTAAATGCCAGAAAATGTTTAAAGCATTTTGCAATGACCCAAAATGAAAAGAAAATGAAAATGAAATGAAAAATTGCAGCCGACAGAATTGTTAAATATTTATATTTATGTGAGTCGAAATTATATAAACAATTGAATGCAATTTGTATTGAGGTCATTGCCAAGCAGTGCATATGAAGTGCACAACGAGAACTTATTGATATGAAATCTATATAGAAATACTATATATACATATAATACTATATATAAAACTGAAGATTATTTTAGCACTAAAACATAAATGGCATTTGTTTGTTTGTTGTTTACAAGCGAAATTATTTGTCGCCACTTTCGATATCGCTGGCTATATAATCGGAATCGGGCAAAGTGCCAAATTAGTCTCTCATCGTTAAGTATCTTAGCAAATGGCATTAGATTAATAACAGGCAAGCGCAATGGAATTGAAAGCAAAAAGTCAAATATTAAAAATTAAAAAACCTAAAAGTATCTCAACAACATAAACAACTTAAGATGCGAATTGAGTGTGTGTGTGTCTGTGTGTGTTTGTTGTTTTTTGACTTGTCTTCGCGCTCGTTACATAAGCAAACATGTGTTAAACATAAGCTGGTCACAATCAAATTTCCATGTCGCCTCTGTTGCTGACGCATCCGTAAGATACATTTACAACTGTTGCTGCTGTCGCTTTGCTGTCGCCGTAATTTCACTTTTATTTCATTAGAAATTCGCAACTTTCCTTGTAATTAACAAACACATACGTAAGTGAAGAAAAAGCCCAACAAGTTAATCGTTTTGTCTCTGGGTTTCTGTCTGTAATTGTATCTGTAGCTGTTGCTGTGTATCTACTGCAGCTTCTGTGCGTTAATTAATACCAAACTTGTGCCACAGCCAAGCAGTAAATGATAGCCACAACCACACACTCACACGCATATTGCAAAACACATGTTAAACAAACTGATAAGCTAAATATTCCGTGTATTCGCAAGATACTGTATCTTAAGCCCGCCCGCACTAGCTGTGAACCCGAAATACACTCTGAAAACACAATATTCCTTCATAAAGAAAGCAGATACTGGCGGCCTTATCTTAAACTGGGCAGCCCATAAGCGGTTAGTGCTGACACTTTAGCCGATTTAAAGCTAAAAACTGTTTAAGTTGTAGTTTTGCATGAAATACTTTAAGCTTGAAATATTTGTAGCTATTTTTTGTTGTCAGTCAGCACTGTGGGGGGCGTGGGCTGAGGCAGGCAGGCACAAGTGTCTGTCACTCTGTTTTTTCTTGCCAATTTATCAACTGCAAAGTTTCCTTTCGTTGTTTGTTTTGCCGCCTCTGTATTTGTTTATGCATCTTGACTTCTAGATTAGTTGTCCTCCATCCACTTCTGCTTTTTCATCTGCGTCTGCAGCCTCCTCTACTCAGAAATGCATTAGACTTGGGCTGTCTCTGTGGGGGCGTGTCCAGCGTGGCAATCGGATAAATTGCGCAACTGAAAAGCTCCCGCTGTTCTGCTACAAGCTACACTTCTTGCACCACTGAGCACACAAAAACACACACACGGCTACACCTACACACACCTATACACACCCTTTCCCAAAATCCAGCTACATTCTCTGCTCTGTTTTGGGTCATATATCAATAAATAACAATTAATTGCAGCTGCCCAAATTGTAGCTACACAAATTCCCGTTCCCGTTCTCGTTCTCGTTTTGTTTGCCAACAATTGTTAAATTTATTAACAATAATTAAAGGGAAACGCACTACAGCGTACTATAGTGTAATTGACATATTTTGTAACCTACTTTAGACATTCTGACAGACTTTTCAAAGGCATTTCCATTAGGCAGACCATCGAATACACTGTAAACAAATACAGTACTTGTATTTGATATGTTGTACTCTCTTTTTGTTTATTTTCTGACTGCTGTTTCTCCATTTGTAGCTTGAAAACATTTACTTAAGCTTTGTTTAACTTACTCAGTAAGTAACTGATCACATAGTACTCTTATTTCTGCCTGTGCCTGTGCCTGTACAGTTACCCAAATACTAATTGCTCTTCAGTTGAATTCACGCCCACACAACGGCGACACTTAAATGCATAAAAAACGAATGGAGAAAGTCACAGTCGAGTGAACAGAGCTTGAGAGACCCTGTACCAGTTGTTTTACCGGCTATAAAAATGTTTAGAAATTTTAAATAAGCTTATGACTGCATTGGGCTATAGTGTTTCGATTCCATAAACAATTTTCTGGTTTTAATAAATTAACTTTTCATTTTGTATGGTTTGATCGACTTTATCTAAGAAGAATATTGAAATAGAGGAAGCCACACACAACTTTTGTTGTCTATAGCTTTATTTATCTTTAAGTAAATTGATGTCACCCTTCTAGTTATCAAGTACAGGGTCTTAAACTAATGAATTAGACCAGACAGTCCTTTAGTTGGCATGTGTAAGTATTTCAGCTAATTTCGTCATCATTAAGAAACACGCGAATCGCGTCAAGGCTAAGCATTTTCGGCACAGTCTAATGATAATCATTAGAGATATATACACTACATAAATATATGTATATATATAATAGAGAATTAAATAAAGCCACAGCTCATTACACTTAGAATGGCAGACGTAAGTCGTAGTTTCTATACACAGCGGATGAATGGAAATGAAAGCTTGTTGACTGCTAGAAATGACTGCTTGCTCACGCACTGATCAGCGTACCGCCCAATTGGTCGCGGGTAGGATGCTGCAATTTCTACACAGCAATAATTTAAGCAATAAATATATAATTTTGGGGCCAATGCATTGATTTGCAACTCTGCAAACCTGTATGCGCTATCAGTAATCAGCTAATCGGAAACGCAACTTCCCAAACTGTCCACCCACTTGTAACTAATCTTGATCTAAGAGAGTTACGACCCACAAGCAATTGACAAAAGCTAACTATGATTTATGTGTTCGAAATGGCACGCCTTCTTGCCAGTTGTGTCAATCTTTGGACAGCAAATTTAGCTTGTAACCACAAATCGTTTGTTGCCCCAAATTGCAAAAAAAAACAACAAACACTACGTGAAATAAACTTTTCAATTTGCATTGCGTTCAGTTGAGTTTTGAATTTTTAATGAGCTAAACACCCGCTACAGCCCGCGACCACGCCCTCCCCCACCTAAGTTCCAGCTCCAGATATTTGTAAATGGATAGCAGAATATTTCCTCATATTTTTTGGCCGCATGCACTTTTGGCCAAGAGCCAATTTGTTGTTGCTCTTTCAGTTTGTTGCTTAAGCATTTTTTCCAATTAAATTGTTGCGCTCGCAGTGGAAATGCAATTGAGCTGGAAAACACAACCACTTGACTTTCACAGCAGGTCCAAAGGTCACCAAGTCATAAATCTAAGACACCACAAAACGAACCGAAAAAGGGTTCGCAGTAAAAAGAAAAAAAAAATAAAGCAGCAAATTTCGAATTGCAGTTAACATAAAATTCAATTTGTGAGTGTGAGGCGAGTTAAAAGGGCCGAAATAAAATGGCCCACACGGGCTACGATACATAGTTGCCACTTTGTGTGGCAGGGAAAGCGCTGGGTTGGCTCTTGGAAGCAACATTTACCCCACCAGCAGCCAGGAAAAGCTAGCTTTGGCTTTGAAAAGGCTTAAGCAGCATCACTGCAGTTTCCACAGCAACCAGCAACGTGCTGCCTGCAAACGTGACAAGCAGAATACCGCAAATCTGTTGCACATGCAACCAGCAACCAACACAAGTGCTGCAAACTTTTTCCTCTATTTATTTTTTCCTTTCTTCGTTTTTGCCCACCGTTTATTGGCCATAAAAAGCCAACTAAAGGCCACTATATTTCATTTTGCTGGTTTCTGCTTTTCGTCCAGCCTCAAAGTGTCAAAACTCTCGCCATAAGAAACACAGCAACAAATTGTACAAATTCCATGCAATGTTGTTGATGGAGCCCGAACATGCCAACCAGAATCTATCCATCTTTCGCTGGAAACTCGAAGAATCTAAATTTAAAAACAATCTTTTGGTTAAAACAATTCAGCGCGCAATGGCAATAAATGGGAATTTCAACAAAAAAAGAGATTAATAAGATTAAGTGCGTGGTGTAAAAGCTTTTCGGCGGAAAATTGGGAAATTTATTGTGGATACTAAAGAAAATATAAGATAAGGAATAAAAGATGAGGATGGAATGCAAGAGAGTGAGGGGAAAAGGGGTAAAGATCTTTATAGGCATAAGGAAATTCAAGTGTTTGGAGTACTTGTAAAATTTTAATAAATTTATAATAAGATTCAGTAAACTTCCATCAAGCACTTGAGCTTTTCTTTCAGTGTACAATCTGGTCACTTAGGCGACAAAATACGAATTAATTTCCATTATATCTAATGAATTCCAATGGACAATAGATTGATCTATGGACGTTACTTGTCGCACAACATAAACTGCAGGCTTTCCAAGGGGATTGCGGTCGAAATTCCTTGGTTTTGTCCCACTAGAAAACCGGTTTTGAAATCCCGCGCTCTGCATTCGCTTCACTGGGCCGCATTTCAATTAATACGCAAATATTGTCATTCATGTAAAGATATTTACAGTGGGGGACTCTGACTCGGTGACTCGGTGTGAGGTTTACAATACGTCATACACACTCATACACTTGTATTGGTGTTTATGGCTACCCGATCGAAATGAGCCGAGGGCCATCATTCGAGCGTTAACGATGACGTCATCGTAGACACATGTATGTACATACATATGTTCAAATGTTAAATATTGCCATTTGCTTAACTAAACAAATAAGAATTCGAGTTATGAGTGTGATATACGCAATAATCATTCAGTCAAAGCCGTTGATTCATTCCAAACTTTGAAACTGGAAGATTCCATTGTAGAGTGCAGAGGCTAGCAGCTACAAGACTCAAATTAAATCTGTAGCGTGGGTCACTAATTACCGACCAACATGTGGATACAAAAGAGAGAAATCAATTGCAGCACATGCTCATCTAGGGTCGAGGATGAGAACTGGACACAGCCCAGCAATTAGCCGCTTGGCAAACAGGATGAGCAGCGGCGCTGTGGAGGGAAAACGGCTAAAAATAGCTGAACGACACGACACAGTGGAGTGCAACAGCAAACACTCACAGCAAAAAGCACGCAGCCAACTAAATGAACGGTAAGCGCCCTTGAAATTTTACAAAAGTGGGCGTGTCTCCATGGCAACTTCGCACAATGCAACAACAAAAAGGCAGCCCAGCAGTCGCAGTCAAACGACGAACGACGAACGTGAAAACCCCTGCCCAGAGTCAAAGTCCAAGCAACATGTTGCAGGCAGTTGGCAGCACTGTTCCCCCTGCCAGTTGGCAACATGTTGCCAGACACATTTCTGCTACTGCCAAGCAATTGTAATGGAAACGATCCAAGCGAGTTTTAGTACACTTCCTCGGGGTACACCTGCTTTGGAGGCAGCAGCAGCAGCAGCAGATAATTTACAGTGGCGACAGAGCACTGTTGATGTTAGTGGTCTTTGTATGTTAAGCAGCTCTGTTAGTGTTAAAAGAAGTCTGTTGTTGGAGTATACTAGGTAAATGTGGTTAGAAATGTGCATTACTTTAGAACTACTTAAATTAACTCAACTAATCTTAGACATTATATGTTTAACATTATTAACTTTTTGCTGATTCAACTTAGTAACCATTTGATAAATAAATCGTTGGTATAGTATAACTTTATTATGCTATAATATTTATATCTTAAATATACATACTTAAATTTTGGTTATCGTGACTTGCTTCAATAAGCTGTCAACTGGGACTAAGCAGTTTAAATTTTATCACGAGTTTCAACTTGTGACAGGTACCTCAACTCAAATCCCCTATTGTGTATATAGCAAGATTTTGTATATTCACTTAATTTATTTTCAATTGGAAAGCTCTGAATGACCTACACGTTACTAAAAAGCTTTTAATGCTCAAACTAGAGTGTCCTATAGTCGTTTTACTGCCTCGGTTAGCCGGTGTACTCGCATTAACTAAGTGCCACATCATGGTTGTGGCAAGCGATTAGTTGACTTGACTGTCAATATTTGCAAAACGCGTTTGGACCTTGACCAAAAGTTGCCTAGCATAAGTGGCTGCAACGTCACTCAGGTGAGATGTCTGCCTGAGCACTTTAATTAACTGATATCACTTCTGGCTTATCAGGCAGAGAAAGAGATGACGCATGCTCCCGGTTAGGCGACCCGATCATTAAGGAGGTCGGGGAAACTGGCGCTGACAAAGATGAATGCCTTTCTATTTGTTTTGGGCCCAAAACGGCAATTAGCTTTAAAGTTGGTTAGTTTCTTAAATGTCACCACCAGGACGGGTCAGAGCAGCCCCATTAACCCCTGTTCGCCAGGGAGTGCCACAAGCGAAAGAAGCAGCAGGAAAATACAAATGTAATTCCGGTTTACGACTGGCGACATGAACCACTTGTTGTCGTCACTCTAGGTGGGAGCAGGATTATGGATTTATGGATTGTGCCATGCCATGCCCCTCGTCATTTCCCTCTTCGCCCACATGCTCCATTACGATCCCGCTTCGAATGCCCATAAATGCGGCAATTGCTCTTCTAATTTGTGTTAGTCAACTTGTTTAATTGTGCATGTCTCGTTGTCATTTACTGCTCTGCATGTCGCCCCTGGCGTGGCACAGTCAGACACATGGACACATGAACACGAGCACTGGACATGGTCTGCTCTAAGTTATGGCTGTAGTTAAATCCGAGTTGTGGCTTCTTCTAGAGCTGCACGCGTGTCTCTTAACAGCGCGTGAACATGAATTTAAATCACTTAACAGCTGTTAACTTTAACTTTTTTTTTTTTGTTATCAATTCTGTGTATTATTTTATGCTGTTCCTTGAATTTATCAAATATATTTATAGGTTGTTATCTGGTGAGCTTTAATAACGAATTTGAATTTTAATAACGAGCTTTATTTATCTTTTGTGGAAACGTTAATCGTTAATCTTTTACTCATTAAAGGATTTCATTTTATGCTGTTCCCGATATAACAATGCTCAAAATTATTTGTATTTCGTTGTCTTTTAAGCGTGTGTCATAAATTTTAATTGGGTGTTGAATTTTTATTATTAAATAAATTTATTTAAGTGTTGTAGGTTGTTTTATATGCCTAATATTTTATCTACTTAACGATTACTTAATTCAAAAATGGTCTCAATTATTTGCTGCTTCTTATCTTTCAAACATTTTTGAACTTATTATACACTTATGCTGTCGAAATATTGTATTCATTTATTTTTATGCGTTCTCATTTGAGCAATAGTTTCAAAATACTTGTGCTTATCTTTGTTACTTATATTACAAGTTTATTTTTAGATTCAATATTTTTTTTTCTACTTTGCGAACAAAGCTTTGAATTTTATGCATTAATTTGTTTACTCTCGTGTCACGTTCGTGGTGCATCTCTAGTAGCTGTCACGCTGTGACCTGTTGCTAGGTGGCGCTGTGCGACATTTTACCGTTACACGCTATCGCTGGCAACTGCGGATATCGCACACAGCGGATGTTAGTGATTAGCAGCATTCTTTACGACATTTTGTAACACTGTGCGTATGCGTAACGCAATGTCTTCGCTTTCTCCCTCCCTCTACTTCATTCTGTTTGTCTCTTGGCATATTTTTTGTTGTTTTGTTTGCATTTGTTTTTGTTTATGTATTTCAGTCGATAGAGGAGTTCAGATAATGCTGCAGCTTCCAGATTAACGGTCCAGCAGTCCGCATAATAACAATTTTTATCAACGAACAAGAGCAACAACAACAACAACAATAACAATAACAATGCAACACTGATATCCTGAACAAGTCCATTGAGATTCGTTATTTTAACCGCTCGGAAAGCGCTTGAATTGAAATAAAATATTCAGTCGGCTTTCGTTCTTCGCGATTACGGACGGAGCTTAACCGGAGACCCAAAAACTTTGTGCTGTGATTTTCAAAATTAAGCTGTTTTTTAACTTTTAACAAATAAATCAAAGTGATAACAAATTTTCAAACAATTCTTTCAGTGCATCTAAACTAAAACCAAACAAACTCGTTTCAAGTGAATCCGCAGCTATGGCGCAAGTTTTTGATATCTAACACCCTTCGCAAGCCATAGCAAATCAAACAAATATCTGAAAACATATATAAACAAATATATAATTCTCAAAATGTGCAAATTACGCGTTTTGCTGCTGATTCTCATTTCGATCTCATTGCTGGACGACATAAGCTCATGTAAGTAACAATTTTACATAAAACTTGTTAGATTAAATGAATTTATACACTTCCTGGTAATTCCCTCAAAAGCAGATAGGGACTGTGCTTATTTTTAGCTCTTTTTTTTTGCGCTTTCCTTGCAATAATTATAACGACTTCTTGAAATTTCTCAGAAGTGATTAAGCTTCAAAAAAACAGAAGAAAAAAAAAAATAAATAAGAGCAATAACAACTCGATTAGCAAATACTCTAAATGATTAACTACTATTAATACAGAAACTGCAAATAAAAATCAACCAAACTGTGCCTTCCTTTCTTCGAGTGTAGAGGAGCCAAATATTTTTAGACTTTTGCGGCATATAATACGCTTATGAATATGTCCATGAAACTTTTTTGAGCTTCCAATTCGCACAATTAAAATATGAGCACATAATACAGTAATCACATGTGTTTATAGTATATCTTGTGACTTTATAGGCAACATCTATCCTATATAGTATATAGTTTATTGTATTTATTATATGCGTATTTATGTGTGCTACAGGCCTTGGCTTTCTGTCAAACGCAGACTCAGCGACAGTTTAATATAATTTATTGTCGACACTCGATCTCCTCAATCCCAATCTCTCAGTCCACAGTCCCGCAATCCCCATAGACAGCGTTAAGTGAATCGCTAGACACAATTGAAGTGAACTTCGAACGGCCAATGATAACGAAAGATTTCGGTAATGTCCCAGAGACATTCAAATGGCGCCGCTGCTTGAGGAAACGAGTTAAATGCAAGAATATCATAAATCCATTAAGATGTCGTCTTTATAATTTGTGGATGTTTCGGGAGCATATTCCGAGTACACTGATAAAAATCATAGTGAATATAAGTTCGGATCGTTTCTTGTACTGGCCGTATTTAAAACACTTAAAAGACTACTCGTTGTTTGTTGTCCCGAATTAAAAGTTTAATTCTTATGACCACAACGTTAAAATTTCATTTATAACAATGTATAAGAATTTTAAATTCTAGAGAAAAATATGTACTACTGTAAAACCCAAGCTGGTCCAAGAACAATGTGCTATCAGCAACATTTGCCTGCTGTTATCTCCGCATTGTAAACAAACAATCCCCTTCCAAAGAGAAAAAATAATACATGAACGCCAGAATGGAGCCACAGACGTAGTCGTAGTGGTAGTCGTAGAGCTGGGAAACTTGGCTGGGTAAGGAGGAACGTTGGTCGTTAATCAATGAAGATAGAGTCCGGTATATGCCCAATGGAGCAATTAAAGCAAATCACTTAAGTGTATTATTTACGATAGCGCCACATAGACAATAGGGAGTAGGAGAAGATGGATTTTAAATTGCAGCCAAGTTGTTTGACCTTGGGACAAAATTAGTAGCAAGTCACACCCCCCTCTGCCAACCGCCCACCTTTTTGCATGACACTTTCATGCCAGTAACTCATTTTAAATCTGATTGTAATCAGCTTTTTAATTAATTTCGATCTTTTTAGTGCCTCGCCAGCGACGTCAACTGGAGGACAACAATATACCCATCTACTGTGATGGGGATCCCCTCATAACACCCTGCAAGGACTCTGTCAAACTGGAAGCCAAAACCGACTACACACTGAAATGTGAGGCCAGTGAACCCGTCGAATGGTGGTTCAACACTGAAATCAGTCGCATGAGCGAAGATTTCGAGAATGTGGAGGATCCTGAGCGAAAGTTCGGCCTTAATCTCAATCTGGAATCGGTTACGGTGGACAATGTGGGTGCCTACTACTGCATCAAGTCCTCGAGTGTACCACTAAGTTCCACTCTATCTGAGGAGGACCTCATCGAGTTGGTTAACATTGGCAATGCGAGCACTATTTATGTGTTTGTTAACGACAAGAATCATTTGCTGGTGCCACTGGAGCCCATCATAACTGCTGTGCAATACACCGAAGTGATAATACCCTGTAAGCCGGCCATGCCTGATACAGAAGTGCTGCTGACATTTAACCAGGAGGTTAGTAAAAGATATTTACTATATAAACTTATCACAAAAATCACACGCATTTCAATATTTTCGCCATGATTTCTTTCTATTTCTTCGCCGTGCAGAAAGTACACCCAATATACTCAAATAGGCTTAACGAAAGTCACCATAGTTTCTACAATGGTTCCAAATACGATCCCAAGAAGGGATTCACATTTCACCTAGTTGAGAGAATTCCCAGCTACATGACTTGCAAAGCGAATTCAACTGAACTCTACATGATAGACTTGCGTTATATGAGTATGTTTTACACTCTATTACCAACAGAGCTGGGCCTATTGATTCAAATTCATTCGATATTAAAAAAAAAGGAACAATAACTTCCTTATGTGTGAAATTTTAATCACTATACCCAGCTCTGAGTACAATTTATGCTGATATACCCAGTAGTTTTGCGTATCATATCCAACTGTATATAGAATATATGAGATCGTATGTACATACTGCATACCTATTTGTAAAATAAGATATTCATAGAGACCATGATTCTGTTCAGGTTGTTCTACTTTAGGTTTGACAGGTCTTTCTGCATTTTCACCCAGCCCTATATCTTTTTTACATCTCTTGATCACATTCTTCCTGAAAAAAGTCAATTTTATTTATGTATTGTATTCTGCGTTCCATGTGTAGACATTTTCCAGTGAGACATCCGGTCGATACGATCCGAAGCGCGGATTCGTAATCGAAATACGAAGCGTTACAGATGGCGGTGAATACTATTGTGAGCCGAAAATCCCGTCGCCGGATAATGAAGAGGAGAGCACGTTCATTCTTGTGCGCTTTATTGGTAACGGTCACATTGATAGTGAGTTTTTGCACCCCCAAGTTTGTGATTTGTGATTTTCCGTCCAATATGTGTCGTAAATATTGCTTTAAACTATTTCTCAACACAAAGTACTCAACACTCTATTACACTCAAAAAAACAAACGGACTTCTAATCAGTTTTGGATTTGCACCAATGGCTATGGGTCAAATTTTTCCAATTAAATGCATAAAACACATAAAAACACACACACACACACACACACACCCACACTCTCACTCATCGCCGTAGCTACGACAAAGGAATTTTTATGAAATGCTTTTTAATTAAATGTGAGGTTATGTGTGCTAACCATTTTTATATGTACCGCTATTTCCATATATAAAATTATTGTCTATTTCTTTTGCTGTTTATTCCCACAACTTGTTAATAATGCTAACCACTCCCAAAAGCATTCGGATTGGAAACTTCCCCTACTTTGGTACAGACTGAGCGGTTTACTAACAAAGCGCACGATGTTTTAAAGGTTATGGTCATCGATTATAACGATGTTGAATCTGTCAATGTTACTAATAATGTAAATGAAACTTTCACAACACTAATAACTGGTGCTGGGCATATTGCAACACTTAATGGTATAGACATCGATACCGATAACGAACAGCTATCGTTATTGCCATCACAACCGACATCGTCGCATCGTAAAAAACGAAGTCCCACGAACTTGGCCCCGATGAGACCCACGTCAACGCCCTCTCCCTCACCCTATAGGGGATCCAAAGGGCGTAAGTGTTGCGGTTGTCCTATTCTATACTCTATTTTTTACTCCTTACTCCTTATACATTGTTCTTGTCTTGTTTGTTGTGGTTTGCTTGTCCTTGCACTTTTTTGTTCTTTCGTTACTTTCGTTTATTCCACTGCATGACTGTTTTATGTTTGGTTTATGGATTGTACAAATTGCATGATAATTATAATTTCACTCATCAAGTTTAACATAGTTTTAAGTTGTTTTATATTGACTAACAAACACGTCCGTGTCTTTAACTAACACCTCCGTAAACCCACTGACATTATGCATGTACTATCTGTAGAAACGGATAATCCAATAAACTATCAATTTGTAAACGTAACTAATATGAAATAATCTCTCAACAATAAACATAACAGAAGCTAACGAAAGCCTCAATAAGCCGGTAATAAGTTCCACCTCACATGGCCATGTCTATGAGGGAGAACCCTTCGAACTGAACTGCGAGCAGTACGCACCTCTTGGCGTGATCTACGAGATGCGTTGGCAGCTGCCCGATAAGGTCGAATTGGTAAGTTGTCGCTCCCAAGTTGTGATTTGGTCTAACCTCTAACAATTGCAAGAACTTCAAACTGTAAACCAAGACATTTTTACTTGACTAATTACTAAAATTAAAATTATTTTTCAGTCCCGCACAAATCGCAGCGAACCCCGTTTCGATACGACGGCCAAGAACTTTACCCATCAAGTGGGTCGCAGTACTTTAACCATTAGGGATGCCAAGCTTACCGACAAGGGCGTTTACAAGTGCGTCATCACCGATTCGTTTCAGAAAATCGTATTTTCGTCCTATAAAATTAATATTATGAGTAAGTAGTCGTTAAATTTCCCTTTAAATGGATGTATATCAATTCAAATATTGCTACAGAGCCCAACTCGAGTTACCTGAAAGTGTGGGAACCCACGAACCATTATGCCGTTCGCGAACACGTAAACAATACCATACAAATGTCAGCCAATTTTGAGGGCTTTCCACCGCCCACGTTCAAGTGGTACAAGCCCAACGGCATCGAGGTCTGGGAGACCGAACACAACTTTAAGATCGTATCCACAGAGACCAGCACGACACTAAAACTTCTGGATGCCCAGCTGTCGGACAGCGGTACCTATGTCCTCAAGGGCACCAATGGACTTGATTCCAAGCAACTGACCTTTAATGTCAGTGTCATTTCGGGACCAATTCTCAGCATGAACGATGTCTATGTGGTTGAGGGCAAAGAAGCGCATCTAAACTGCACCGTACAGTCATTCCCCACTGCGGTGGTGACCTTCCTCTTCAAACCCTGTTCCCTGAAGCCTCGCTGGCCCAATTGCTCGGCTGCCACACAAAACTTTAGTGTAAGTATTACTTAACTCGGTTATACCTTTAAAGAAGATTTCATTCATTTCCCTAAATCGGTGGTTTATAAATTTCCCAAGAACAGTATATATTACCTTAAACACTCCAAAAACTAACAGTCGGTCGAGGAACTAACAGCTTTCATTTGCATGTTTCTAAACTATTTCAAAATTATAATTCACAAAGAAAACAAAATTGTTCTTACTAACTTAATATATAGTCCAAATGTAGCTTTTATCTGTCGTATACCGTCTATTAATTTCTATATTCTTTTGCTTTTGTCCTTGATCGCTCCACGAAACATTTCTTGCCGTTCCGATAGCTCCCAGAAGTACAGGAATTATATCAGGTACTCGGTTTGTTTAGGAATAATTTACCCTGAAATTCGATTACTATCAAAACAGTTTAAAACCAAAAATTCCCCAAAAACACTTAGTAATCAGTGATCTTTTCTTGTGCAGTATAAAACCAGCACACTTCCTGGTAAACTGACTGTCGAGTTCGTTCACGAAGTGATCTTCACGCCCAAGCAACCTGGCATCATACTTTGTGTAGCCCAGAACTTGATCAAGGGTGAACTAGTTACGGCCCAGACGAAAGCCCATGTTCTGCTGGGTGACATTGCGGAGAGCATTAGCATTTACGGATTGGACTCTAGTCGGGACATTGCCAAGGGTGATCAGGAGACCTTCACCTGCGCCGCTCTGGCCTATCACTTCGATGGCAACTTGGAATGGTATCGCGATGGCGAACTAGTTACTGAAACTGCAGGTGAGTTTTGTTATTTAACACCTATGAGTTCTTTTAATTTAATGCTTTGTCCCTTAAGATATCACCATGGAGAGCAACCACACGGAGTACTCCTACACAAAATCACTGAAATTCCGTGCGATCGCCGATGAAGATCGTGGTACTTACATGTGTCGGGCGCACTACATCAATCATCCGGACAAATTCGAAAGTCGTGAGATCGATGTTTACATACACGATCCGAAGGCACCCATTTGGGTTTACACTAATCTCAATGCGAAGTCAAAGATTGAACGCAATTTGGGTGATTCGCTGACTTTGGATTGCAGATCAAAGGCCATGCCACAGGCAACGGTCAGATGGTTTAAGGATGAGGTGGAAATCCATGAAACGAATCGCACACACATATTAGATGGGCAGACGAGACTCTTGATACCGCATCTGTATCCAAAGGACGATGGCATCTTCAGGTGTGTGGTCGAGAATCGCTTGGGCAGCATTGAGAACTCCGTCACGGTGGTGATTGCCAGTAAGTTGATCGGGAATAGGATAAGACGATTAGTTTTAATCAAATATCCCTTTCTCCTCTTTAGATCTTCCCGGCGTCAGCAAATTTTGGATTTGGATGGGTGCCATATTCTTCTTGGTGCTGATAGCACTATGCGCCTTCCTAGCCATACGCTATCGGGAGGAGCGCAAGCATCACTTGGCCCTTAAGGCCGCAGGGTTGGCCAACTTCGAGGAGGGCGCACTGGAGCATATCAATCCGGCACTGTCATTGGATGAGCAGGCGGAACTGCTGCCTTACGATCGTGAATTTGAGTTCCCACGTGACAAACTGAAGTTGGGCAAACGTTTGGGCGCCGGAGCTTTTGGTGTGGTGCTCAAGGGCGAGGCCCAGGGTATTCGCACTGATGAGCCCGTCTCCACAGTGGCTGTGAAAATGGTCAAACGCACCGCAGATGCGGAGGTGGTGCGTGCTCTCGTCTCCGAGCTGAAGATTATGGTACATTTGGGTAAACATCTAAATGTAGTCAATCTGCTGGGCGCTGTCACCAAGAATATAGCAAAGCGTAGGTCAACTTTAAGTAGTCGCTGTAGTTTTGAGCTAATCGTATGCTTTCCAGGTGAACTGATGGTCATTGTGGAGTATTGTCGTTTTGGTAATATCCAAAATTTCCTGCTGCACAATCGCAAGTGTTTTATTAATCAGATTAATCCACTGAACGATCGCATCGATGCCAGTATTATGACCCAACGCATGTCCGATAACTTTGATCTGCAACGGTAAGTTAAGAGATTTTATTATTTAAACTAATACTGCTTCTTGTATACTAAAATTAAATGTTTACTAACCAAATTGTTATCTTGTACTAACTTTAAACTTCTGACAAAACCAACAACAATAACAATTAAAATAAACAATTAACTACGTTATGTGATACCCAATTGCAATCTAATAACAAATCAAAACTCTCCTCACACACACAATAAACACACACACTCACACGACTAATTATAACTGTGAATGTGGCTGTGCTTGTTATAATCTACACCTCTATCTGTGCACTGCCCTGATCTGCTCTGATCTACTCTATATGTGTCTGTGTGTTGTGCATAACAATAATAATAGTGCATCCAGTGATGTAACTGGTGCTGGTGGTGGTGGTGGTGTTAATGGCTTGAAATATGTTAACGTCGGTTTCCCGAACCATCCATATATCAATCACATGAATTCCGTAAACAACAACAATACACAAAATCATCGCAGAAACTCCGATAACGATCCACGTTCGGGCACAAGAGCCGGTCGCACCACGTCCGGTGGTGCCTGCAGTACCTACGATCGCCAAATGGATACGTGTGCCACAGAGGCGACTGTTATGACCACAGTGCCCGAAGGTAAGTTCTCAGTCACCTTCACACATCAATAAGTTGTAATCAAGTGCCCTTCTTCACCATGTCAGATGATAACCATGTGATGTCGAACAACTCGGTACAGCCAGCTTGGCGTTCCAACTACAAAACAGACTCCACAGAGGCCATGACTGTGACCACCACGGACCTGGTTAGCTGGGCTTTCCAGGTGGCACGCGGCATGGACTACCTGTCCTCCAAGAAGGTGCTTCACGGTGATCTCGCTGCCCGAAATATTCTGCTTTGCGAGGATAATGTGGTGAAAATCTGTGACTTTGGTCTGGCTCGTTCTATGTACCGTGGCGATAACTATAAGAAATCGGGTAAGTAATTATATATTTCTATTTGGCATATATCACATTTACCTGTTTGCTTGAAGAGAGCGGTAAACTGCCCATCAAGTGGCTGGCACTGGAATCACTAAGTGATCACGTCTTCAGCACTTACAGCGATGTCTGGTCCTTTGGCATTGTGCTCTGGGAGCTCTTCTCGCTATCGAAGGTGCCATATCCTGGCATCGATCCCAATCAGGAGCTGTTCAATAAACTGAACGACGGTTATCGCATGGAGAAACCGCCCTACGCTAATCAGGAACTATATGAAATTATGCTGGAGTGCTGGCGTAAATGGTAAAGTTACTTTTTAAAACTCTACTTTTAAATCGTATATTTACCATATTCCTTTTTTATAGTCCCGATAGCAGACCTCTGTTTAATGTGCTGGAGAAACGCTTTGCCAACATGTTGGGCGAGGATGCGACAAATGTAAGTGAATGATTCATCAAAATAGTATAAAATAATATTATTTGTTGTACTATATGTAGCACTACCTGGATCTGAACGATCCCTATATGCGTTCGAACACGGAGTACATGAAGAGTCGTCCCACAGACTTTCTGTCCCTTATGGGCTCCCCGGATGAGTTCGCACCTTCTGCTCCACGTTATGTCAATGGACACATAGTGCCCGATATAAGTAAGTACTGATTGCATTTGTATCATTTTGTATAAACTGTGTGAGGTTATGTTGCGATTGTAAAGTGTATGTAGCTGACAGGAGATATATTCCTGATCAGCATTAATATGTGCCAAGTCCGTCTGTCCTTCCGTATTTAAGATACTTTGGAAGACATGAACAAGGCACAGTTAGTTTTAATTCAAGCAACGCACAGACATCACACAGGGTGTACTAAAGTCGGTTAAGCTCGACTACAGTTTTTTTTTTGCCTTGCTTGGAAATGGTTACTAACCAATCTGCACACACTCACACACACCTCACACACAACCTCGCCTCCACACTAACCCAATCCGCAGGAATTGAAGAATCGCCCGATGATTATCTGCAAATGAATACTGAGGGTAGCACCGCCATATTTTCACCCACACGTCCCAAAGGCGACGCGAATGAAATCACCGAATTTGGAGATATGGCAGACATACAAAAATCCGAAACATCTTTCACCTTCCCAGATACAGCAGCAACAAGTGGCAGACACTCACCCACCTTGGCCAACAACATGGACAGCAGTGGCCACAAGCCCATGCGGCGCAAGAACGGTATGCCAACCGTTGATGCGGCCGATCAGGCCCCGGAGGAGATACCTATGCTGCATCATGCAACCATATCGGATGGCGAGGGGCAGAGCCCGGAGCAGGCACGCCGTTACCCACAGGCGTTAAAGCAACAGTTTGGGATGCCAACACCCTCACCACGTCATCATGTCGAGACGAACCTCAATGGTGACGCCGAGAACTATGTGAACGTGAAGCCGCCGCGCAAGAATCTTGTCAACAAATCAGCTGCCAGCAGCACATCAGATGCATTCTCGAATCCCAGCTACCAACCACTGACGAGAGTTGCCAACGAGAAGAAAGAGGAGCGAAGGTATTAAATTATGGAATGGAATGGAAAGAAGGAAGAATTAGAATTAAATAAATTTTTGGATTACAATACTAAAAAGTGGTATTGTTGAGATATTGATATAGCTTTAAGACGCACAATCATCCATTTTGCATTTTGAATTAGTGCCAGCATTTTTATATACATTCATGTATATTGTTAAGTTAAAAAGAATTATCAATTACTACTTACATTGTGTATCGAACGTTAGCCAATAGAACATAACTCTAAATGTATAATCTGTTTACTCAAATACAATATGTATAATAAAATAAAACAAACAATTATATATCTTAAAATAATCTTAAATTGTTTACATTTGCGTTCCATTTTATTTAGTACTTCGCGACCTACTGAAAGTTATGTTCGCCTGGTATTACAGCTGGTATAATACAAATACTCCGCTGAATTCTCAGTAGAAAAAGAAATCCACAGTATGACTCAACATATTCGATATTAAAAGTTTGAAAGTGAACAATTCAAAAATATGCAAATTTACTAGCTGAAATAACAGGCAATCAGAATCAGCAGCAAGGAGTAAAAAGTTCTATGAAAAATCATTCTTGGCCTTGAACAATCAAAAGCCAAACTCCAAAAACCGGCAATTTGCAGGCTGAAATACCAGGCCAACAGAAAAAGGTAGCAGCAGAATTATTTTGGCGGGCAATTTAAAACGTGCGCTACTAATAGTAACAGTAGTAGTAGTAGTAGTAGTAGTAGTAGTAGTAGTAGTAGTAGTAGTAGTAGTAGTATAAGAGTAATCAGTATAAGAGTGAGCAGTATAAGAGTGAGCAGTATAAGAGTGATCAGTATAAGAGTAAGTAGTATAAGAGTGAGCAGTATAAGAGTGATCAGTATAAGAGTGATCAGTATAAGAGTAATCAGTATAAGAGTGATCAGTATAAGAGTGAGTAGTATAAGAGTGAGCAGTATAAGAGTGATCAGTATAAGAGTAAGTAGTATAAGAGTGAGCAGTATAAGAGAGAAGCGACCAAAAATAGAGCGCACTTCTCTGAGCGGCAGAATTTACTCTGAGCTGAATTTCAGTAGTATGTGTGAGCATTGCATGCAGATCGCTGCGCTCACACATACATGCACATTTTTGTGATTTTTAATTTCTGCATTGTGACCTTCTATTAATTCTGTTCGCCTGTTACTTTAGCCCAAATTTCTTCTGTTTTCAGGTTGCAGAACTTTTTTCTCATCCCGCCAAATAAAAAAATACGTTGGTTTTAAATATTCCAATCATTTTATTCTTAAAATCATACTGTTAAATCGTCGTTTCTATTACAATTATTTTTCGTTCTTAAATTAAGTGTTATAATAAGTTTAAAAATTCGTGTCTTCCTGGAAAAATTAGCTTATATCATACATAGAAAAATGTATTGAATATTATTATTAAATATTTTTATAAAATATGTCTATGCTTTAGAAATAATTGTAAATTTAGTTAGTATATTTTTAATAGCAGCAGCCAGCCTGATCTTCATTCTAAAAATAAAAAGAGAATATAATATTTTGTTTGTTAAACTGTTCATTGAATAAAATTCTGCTCATATGGTTTTACAGCTGGAATATAATAATAATAATAACGATTGGCATCGAAATATTGAGTAGAAAAAAAAAAAACATTTGTAAGAGAATGTAAAGGGGTATATTGCCAAATATTGCGCTGCATTAATTATTTTTATAAATTATTTGCCTTGGTTACACATATGCACACATTTTTTGTTTAATAAAATATATATTTCCGATCAAGTGTGAGCTGCATACTATTATCATTCGATAAATTTTGCTAGCTTGCACAAGTTGGCAGCCCGCCGCCATTCACAACGCTGTTCGACACGCCGTGCGAAACGGTCACACTGCTGCAAAGAATATAAAACGCAAGCACTGCGTTTCATTTCTTCTTGGTAAATTTATTAAATAAATTGATAATAAACAGTGAAAATGACTTGAATAATTTTGTGACTATATAACCATCTTTTTTTTTTTTTTTTTTTTTACATTTTTTTTTGCACGTGAAAAGTATTTTTAAGTATATAGCAGCTAAGTGAAAACAGTGCAACTGCTGCAACAACAACAAAGCAGTACCAGGAAAAGGAACGCCTGTCTCAATATAATGCAAATGCCGGTAAAAAGGAACAGCCAAGTGTTAATTAGCATGTCCTGCTAATGCGTGTTGTTTTAAATTGCTGGGCAATAATAAAATCGCTGTCAAGCTGTCTTCGAAATAGTAATTTGGATAGCGGAGTCGCTGTGGTGGTAGGGGTGGTAAACAAATCGCCACCAACATTTGTACAGTTGCACGGATACACACAGGCAAACAAACAAATACACAGACACACACACTAACGAAAAAAATAAACACAATGGAGGCTCAGAGAGTTTATATAAAAGTTTGGCGATTGTCACTAAAGACAGCGTCATTTATGTCCAAGCGTTTCATCCATGAACTGAATTCAGGACTCGGTGAATTGCGTCAGTTGTTGTCATGTGTTGTTTGCCGTGAGCTACTCAAGGATCCATATCAGCCGACCAGACGGCGCTGTAACCACCATGTGTGCCGGCTGTGCTTGCGTGGTCGTAAAAGTTTGAAGCCCAGTTGCGATCAATGCAATGATTGCGATGATTTCAAGACGTACAAAGAGAACAAATCGATGGCTTGGCAAGTGCTTTGCTATAGAACGCTCTGTCGTCATCTGCAGAATTCTCTGCTATATGCACAACTCTCTGGTCATCGTCCAAGTAGTGACAAAAGCCTGAATGACAGGTCAGTACCACGTATTGATTTGCCGGACGAATCAACGCAGTGGTTCATTCAGGAGGGTGCCAACTATAATGATATGTGCGACACATTTCTGCCGGATCAATTGTCCCTAAAGGACATACCATCGCTACCCGCAGAAACGCCACCCACAACGGCAGCAACCACACCGGAATTACCATACGAGCAGCACATGCCCGAACAGTTGTCCATAACGGATATTGAGCTGGAAGCAGCTGCCACCGGAGATCAGTCGCACTTCGTACATCCCTTGCCCCTGATGTCATCCAATGCCCGGATGCTAAGTCACAGCCACATTGCTCCCCAGGCTCAGCATATGGTTATCCCGGCGGCACAGCCCCTTATAACTGCGGGGTACATAGAGCCCAGCTGGACGGAACAAGTGGATTTATCAGCAGCATTCTCATTACCCTCGGCAAACTACACCATTGTGGTTCCAAGCAATGAAATGCCACACATGGGTCAGATGGTGCAAATACCCACAGAGTTGACCCAGGCACCGTCACCGATACCAATACCATTGGAGTCCGTGACTCCAAGTACTTCTACAGCAGTTAGCTTCAAGCGTCGACACGCTGAACTGCTGGAAGATGATTTCGATGACGACGACGACACTCCCTTGAGTATACGCCATCAGAAGGCAATGATACTATCATCGGTGCAGGTTAAGCCACCCACAGTGGAAGTGACAAATACCACTGTGATTCCGAAAAAAGCAACTGAGATAGCTAAAGCAACAATCACAGCACCAGTCACAGCAACAGCTACAGCAACTGCGACAAACATAATTACCCCCAAAGCCACAGCGACTCCCAGTCCCACAAAAGCCCAAACACCGCAGACCGAACCGACTCCCAAAACCGTAGCAACTTCTAAAGAACCCACAGTTGAAGTTTCCAAAGTCACAGCAGCCACTAAAGTTTCAAAGGTTGCCCAGAAAGCGGAGAAACCAACGGTAACCCATCACTGCCGCTGCGGCACTTCATCAGCTCCGAATCTCAAGACCTGCCGGAACAACCGATGCGCTTGCTACATCTCCGGTTTCAAGTGTGTGGATTGTAAGTGCCAAGGCTGTAAGAATCCGCATACGTATGCGGGTGATGAGACCAGCGACGAGGAGATTTCATTTACAGAAGATGCGGTTGAAGCAGGGACACCGTTAGAACCTGCTGTCACCACTGCACCAATCCAGACTCGTTATACGCTAGTGCCGCAGGAGAACCTACAACAATCGCAGCATCCCTTGTTGCTTATACGAAACGAAAGTGGGCAATTGCAGGGTAAGTAGATTTATTTAAAATTGTGGTCGGACGATAGATTTAATGCATCCCTTTGTAGGCTTCAACATCTTTATAGGCAATGAGCCTATAGATCCCGCCCAAGCTGGCGCACTGCGAAGTAATGATGGCAATATCACAATACCAGAATTTGCATACGTTCCGCCCACAGCAAACATGCAGGCAGCCCCAGCAGCTGCCACTCAAACACAGCTCTCACCGCTGGCTCCACCACAGCCCTTTAAGAAGTACAAGCCTAGTACACGCTTGGAGGCACGTTCGACTGCTACATTGTCTACGGACGAGTTGCTCGGCGGTGGAAAGAGAAAATCATCCGCTGTGGATGGCCTTGCCACTGATAAAGCGCAATCGTTGTTTGAGGAAATTATGTCTGGATCGGATGATTTGTAAGCTACAGTATCGTTGTGTGTCCTTCGTCTCTCTAGTATCTGAATAGTTGCAGTGTTTATTTTGTTTTTAGTCCTCGTGAAGTAGAGTCACTTTGTCTTTGTCTGCTCTGTACCTAGATTTATCCCTCTACTTAATGCACTACTTGTCCGCTTAAAACTCCGTCTTACTGGTACAGTGCATTTCACTTTAGTCGGATCACTTCCGACTCTAACATTCACATTTACACTTTGACATTGTATTTTGTTTAACCAAACTTTGAAATCACAACTCTTAGCAAAGAAGCTTTACATAATGATTTAGAAACAGAGTTCTCCAATTTATACTGTGTACCCACATCTAGTCCTATTGTTCGCAGTACGGATGGAGTGAACTCTTTATCTACTTTTTAATGATCTATATTTACTGGACACTTTTATCTAAATCACAATTCAAGTTCTATTCGCGAAGTGATAATTACGTACATTTAAAATTGTACAGCGAAAGTCAGCACCGCAAGTAAACTAACTACCTAAATGGAAAGCCAGTAGTTAAACAATTAATTACAGCATTTGGTTCGTTTAACGAACCTTTAAAATGTGCTATAAAATATTTCCAATGCGGTCGCTGTAAACCAAAAAAAATATTTTTTTTCATAGATTTAAGACAATTTTTTTAATATGCATAAGACAATTTTTTTTTATAGCTATTAAGACAATTTTTTGCATAGGCTTAAGACCAATTTTTTTCATATCTATAAGCAAATTTTTTTCATAGGTTAAGAACATTTTTTTGAGCATGAAACCTTTTTTTTGAGCACGTGAAAACTTTTTTTTTTTTATATTTTAAGCATATTTCCAATAAAGAAATAATTTATTATAATCAAAAATGTCATCATATTGAAATTATTTTTTTGCCTCAAAAGATGTTAAATT
Organism: Drosophila dunni; assembly: GCA_018152125.1. Lineage (NCBI taxonomy): Eukaryota > Metazoa > Arthropoda > Insecta > Diptera > Drosophilidae > Drosophila > Drosophila dunni. The sequence continues at coordinate 460,499 of JAECXC010000906.1, forward strand.
ACTATAACAGAATAATTCAAACTATATTTGAATTTATATTTTAAATCTTTTTTGATCTATCAATGATACTTGATACTTGATGCTTGTATTTCTATGTAAAGAAATTAAATAAATGTTCAACGAATACTTATGTACAAAACTCCAAGTCTTTGTCTTTGCTGGTCAGAGGAGACAAATCATCATTATCATTTGAAGCTCATACTAAGCACGAACTAAGCCCATCTCTAGTTCAGACGCACTCACTCAACTCTGAGATTAATCAAATAAACGGAGTCTAGCTTCGAGCTCGTCTCGAGTTCAGTTCGACTCGAACCCTCAGATAATGCTCATCTTTCATTATCTGTTGATTAGCTCGTGTTTTGTTGTCAGTCATCCGTTGGAATCCGAGACGAGTGGACGCAAAATTTGCGTATCCGCATCCGTTGTCGCTTTGTTGTTTTTTTCTAAAGTATTTCTACTGATAAGCAGCAGAATTTTATATATATAAATAAAAAGCAATCCGTATCTGTAAGATGAAGCCACTGATAGTCATACTCGTGGCACTCTTCTCACTTGGCACTGTCAGCGTAGCTCAGGATGTGAATGGTAAGCACAATGGGTTAATGGATTTATAGTTCTTCGCCAGATTAATTGAACCTTGTCACCACAACATAGAAGTAGATGAGGGAAATGACGCACACAATATTGACGTAAGTCAAAATCGCGTGGCCGCACAGGTTGAGGCCGTCTTGGAGCACTACAAGCAGGAGAATCCAGTTGGGTTTCCTGGTGCGGACATAAAGGACCCAATGGAAGTGCCCGATATGGCCAAGACACTGGGTGTGGCCAATCTGAACATGATGAATGTGAAGGCATACGGTCTGTCCAAGTTTCGCATTGCCACCATAAATGCTGACGCTAAGGATTTAATGGCAAGTTTTCAATTTTAAACAAACCCAGACTAAAAGATCTTATATCTAATCAATACCATCTAGGTCGAGGCTGGCATCGCGCTGGATGAGATGTTAGTGAAGGGCAATTATCAGCTAAGTTCCTTCTTCACCAAAGCCAATGGACCCTTCACTGTCGTGCTGAAGCAGGTCTATGTAAAGGGCTCTGCCACATTGATGGTGGAAACTGATGGTCGCCTGACAACGGATCAAATCAAAATGGACATTACCTTTGGTGATATGGCCATGGATTTCCAGAATCTCGGCTTCATGGGCAGCATTTTCCAAGGCATCGTCAATTCGGCGCCAAATTTGGTGTTCGATGCAATGAAACCGTTCATGATGGAGAAGGTTGACAAAGATCTGCGTGCCGTGATCAATGAGCGCATCGAGACCATGTTTGGAGATCGGCGAATGCCCAACTCGATAACTCCACTGGACAGTGCCATTGCTCAGGGACGTAAGTTGGTGCGTCAAAACGGCTATGATCCGTACCATTTGGAGGACATGAATCGCACCATGGGTGTGTTTAGTGTACAGCTTTCCAACACGTGGATTACTGGCATCTCCAGTTTTTATCGTGTGGGCAACATCACAGCGGCTATGGCAAATAATACAGTCTCACTGCGTGTCCAAGTGGGCACACAACAAATCACAGGTGCTGGCCAATGGGAGGTGGGATTCGGCATGATGACACGTGTCGGTCATGTGCAGTTCACTGTGCAGCATATACGTGCCACCATTGAGATTAGCCAAGCGCTCGACACCCGTAAGCGTCCACAGATCAATGATCTGCAGTTCGACATGGGCAACATTCAGGTGAGATGCGATGGCGCCGGTACGCTGGACTATATCATGGAGTTTGCGGTGAATGTGGTGCCAAATCTACTGCGCTACCAGATAATGGATGCCATTGAGAATCCTGTGAAGCAGCGTGTCCAGGAGAAGTTCAACACAATCGATGTGGAGAAGGCTATCAAGCAGTTCATGGCAAAGCAGGGAAAAGAAGGCGGCGAAGCCTTCAGCTTTGATTTTAAACTATAAACTATGATAAACATAAATCATTACTTGCAATAATTAAATACTTTTTTAATCATCTAAAATTACTTCAACAGCAATAAATCAAAGCAAACCTATTCAATATGTCCACTTTTACACTGAAGATCTGAAGTAATTCTTGGGGTTAAACATAAACGAAGGCTATCTTGGTGTGCAGAGGGACTACTGGAACATCTTGAGGGGGGAGAGAAGGGAATGTGACTATGGATCCTTGACTGAAAAGCAAAGCAACTGAAGCCTCATATTGCGCTTGACGCGCTCCAGTATTTCATCCGCTTTTCGTTTCTGTTCTCCATTCAACGGCGGACTAATAGCCTCCAACGCCTCCATAAAGTAGTTTCTGCAAGTTAGACGAAGAGATTAGTTTAGATGGACTTAATTGTTCTCGAAGCATATTTACTTGGCCGTCTCGTTTGTATAATTCTCGAGGGCATCGCGAAGCAGTCGAATATCCACGTGCGCCTGAATCGCACCAGTGTGGCTGAAGCGTTGTACGCAGCTCATAAGGCGCGCCAGCTCCTCGGATATGGTCTGCACAATGGACTCGAGTATAGGACGCAGAAGTGTTGGTGAAATGCTGTAGATTTCGGAGTAAACTCCAACTAAGTTGTCGCAACACTCGTGTGCATAGGGACGCAGTTGACCCAGTCCAATTTCCATCTCGTGATCCCATTGAAAGCGGCCCAAGTACATGGATGGTTCAATGGTGCCCACCAGTGGATCACCCTTGTGCTCGACGTACTCCTCCAACAGGTTGGTAAACAATTGATTCACATTATAGCGAGCGGATTCAATGGCCAGTGTGGGCAGTGGATAGCCATAGCGGACAAAGACGCCACCAATGTGATGAAAGAAGCTCTTGTTGCAATACCCATAGTTGGCCAAGCAGCAGAGCATGCGCTGTTCCCAATTGACGGCGGCACCTCCAACGCCCGACACTGATTCCGGCTGCTGGGCATTCGGGAATCCCAGCAACTGGGACACATTGTGCGTGGGCGTTTCATCGTCATGTGACGCAAATGCCAGCTCGGCTATGACACCACTAAAGGCAGAAAGCAGCTCCTGCAGACGTTGAGTCACCTCGCGCTGTCCATCCGAATGGGGCTCTAGAAGATTACCTTCACGTGCCTCGGGCTGCATGCACACAGACTGCACCTCGTCCAGTGTCTCCACAAGCAGCGACTCCAGAGCAGCTGGCAACATTGTCGCTCCTGGATACTCTTCCACGCCCATTTCCCAAGTCTCCTGGACGCCCAGTTTCTTACAGCGATCTGTGGCGCGTTTAAATATGATCGAGAAGCAAAACAAGCGCACCTCATCGATCAGTTTCTGTATTATGTCCAGCGCCTCCGAAGGCAGATCAAGTCCGATCAGTGTGGCATAAGCAATCCTCGTATAGCGTAAGCATTGCGGCACCCAGGGCAGAAAATGATGCGTAGCCGATGAGGAACCAATGGGCCAGGCTAAGCCACTCGTCTGCCGTAGCGCTCGCTGGTCCGCGGCAATGAGTATGGCCAGACGCAAGTAGACACAGAACTTTTCAATGGCATTCATTATCATGCGCTTGAAATCACCCGGCTTAGGGTCGTGTGGACCCCTCAGCTCGCCAGTGAAATACAATTGACCGAGACGCCAGAGGTCGGGCAGCTGGGAGGCAGCAATGTCGCAGAGTTCCTCACAGAAGTTGACACGACTGGGCGGCTGGCTGGGGTCACGACTCTTGGACTTTTCCTGTGGAGCAGCATCTTTGTTGGCATGCTGCTCAAAGGTTTGACGAAACGTTGCCTCCAAGTACTTGGCACGCGCGTCAATGGCATCCCAGGCGGGATCCGTATTGCGCAAACGATCGCCAATGGAAGTACCGCTTTGTTGCAGCTCTAAACTGGTAAGTGCTTTGATTACCTTCTTCTGCTGCTCCACACTTTGTGGCATCTTTACCACCTTTTCGTGCAGCTGACGTCGTATTAGCAATATGCGCTGATCCACCTCTTCCAGAACCTTGCGGAATATGGGCAACTCCGTTTTGCCAAACAAATTCTTGGCACGAGAATAATCATTGACCACGATATCATATTCACCCGCCTTTGCACGACGATCCACTGCATTGGGCAGACAGAAGAGAAACTTGTGACGGGACAGCGCAAAAAGTACAGAGCGCGTAGAGTCTGCCTTCTCCTTGCGCAGCAGCACATCCGTAAAGATCTTCTGGGACTCACTAATGGAATCTGCAAGTGACAAATTTAATCAGTTGGGATTCCAAGGATTAAAAGTGCAACTTACTTTCAATGGACTGCTCGAGTATATTGAGTGGTTCACTGCCATGCAGCTTGACATCCTCCTGCAGCTTGTCCCTGATATTCATTAGCGTGTCCAGTTGATCAATCACTGATCCCGCATTCGATTTTAAGAACGACAATTGTCCTTCCTTTTGGCTCTCCACCTTGCGATTGAGATAGCCCAAGCCCATTTTCAAGTCCGCAAAAGAGGTAGCCAGATGATTTTCGAGCAAAAACCATGCTGGTGAGAAGTTTTCTTGCGACAAATCTCCGCAAGCATCAGGAAACAGATCTCGCAAATCTTCCGGTATTTTCTGCTCATTTCCTTCAATAGACAAACCCAACGGATCCTCTTGCGTTAGGCCCGACTGGGCAAGCGTTCGTCGACCCCAAGCGAAATTCTGTGACGGCGACTCCTCGATCCACACGGCAGATTCTTTAAGCGGTCCAATTGTCTCATGGTAGGCTCGAAACTGCACTGTGGAGGTGCCAACTCCACCGCTATTGGTGGTCACAATGATATCACCCTTACCTTTAGCTGGACCGGTGCGTGCTATTATTTTGTTCGGTGATTTCCACTCAGCGGATAGTAGGCAATCAGAGCCGCAGATTTTAAGGCCTGAAAAAGTAAAATAAATAATGAATAAAAAGTGGGACGATGGCGATGACGAATGCAAGTAATACCGATAAGATCCTGTATTCGGGTGCCCAGAAACTCGCCACGTATAATGACCCGTGTGCCTGGAGGACCCTCCTTGGGTGACAGACCTGTTACCACCGGCTGTGGGGCCATGACGACCAAAATAAAACAATTTTACAAAAGGGAAACAACGCCTCACGAAAAAGCAACAACTGATACTTTGTTTTGACTAGGGCTGCATCGTCAATGTAGTCACAATCGATTAATAATTCCACTGACTATGCCTATCGACAGTGTGTACACACTTGCAGCTGTTCAAATGCAGAACCAGAACAGCTGTTGTTTCTGGCTCGGCGTTGCTCCCATCAGGAAAATGGATGACGTCGCCAGCGCGCAAAGTGAAAATGAGAATTTGCGGAAAATTCGGAATCGTTTAATGCAATGGGAGACCAAAACAGATCCATTGGCAGCACTCAGTGCCCAGCAGGAGGAGCACTTGGATGTTCTGTCCAGTTTGTGGCAAGATGAAGAGTCAACGGTGAGTCAACGTTGCCGACAAACTGACCAACCTAACTAACAGTTTCATATCATTTGTTTATAGGTGACCACTCCTACTAAAGTACCAAAACAAGTGGAGTGCAGAAAGGATGGGGATATTCAATTGCCTGAGGGCGGATTGCAAAACACAAACGATTTTCTCATGTGGTTCGTCAACGTCAACACAGAGATTGAACAACGTGGCGATGCCAACTATCACAAATATTTACAGCAGCTGGAACAACGCAAGGGCGAATGTGCCCATATGCTGGAACAAATCTCGGTGGCCATGGATCGTCTGGGCGCTCTTAGTGCTGAATATGAGTTTGTCTCACAGAAAACCAGTGCGCTAAACACGGCAAGCGAACAGCTCATCGAGGAGCAACAGAAGCTGCAGGAACTTAACAACGATATCCAACGGCGTCTACATTACTTTAGTCAAGTGGAACTGCTAAACCAACGTCTCCAGAGTCCCACATTATCTGTGGCCAGCGAAGCTTTTCGCGAGTGTCTGAATAAGATTGACGAATGCTTAAATTATTTGGCGGAGCATGTAAGTAGTCTATTTTTTCCGATTTATAGTCATCTAATAAACCCCATCTGCAGCCTAACTTTAAAGATGCAACCGCCTATAATGTCAAGTATAAACAGTGCCTGTCGAAGGCAACTGGTTTGGTGCGCACCTACATCATGAACGTCATCAATCAGGCCACTGAGGCGACACTTCATCCTCGAAATTCCAGTGTGGATGCTTCCTTGCAAGCACCTGATGCAGCATTTGCCCTCTATTATGGCAAATACCAAACGTCTGCAGCGAAAGTGAAGCGTGTGGCGCAGCTTATCGAGTCACGCTTAGAGAATAGCAACAGCAGCGAGTATAATCAGTTAATGACAGATCTTCAGCAACATTATTTGGCTCAGCGTGCTAGTGTTATGTCACCAGCTGTTAACCAATCTATACAGAATGTGAAGAATGCCCACAAAGGCGATCACTGCTCTCTAACCCGTAGTGCATGTGCTTTTTTGGTTCATGTCTGCCAGGATGAGCAGCGTCTTTACTACCAATTCTTTGGCACAGGAGCACCGCATCTAACGTGAGTTATTTTTTCTACTATAATAGATGAAATATAAATTATTTCCTGATTTTTGTAGTGTTTATCTCGAGGGTTTATGCACAATTCTGTATGACACTATGCGTCCCTTTATAATACACATCAATCACTTGGAGACGCTGGCTGAGATTTGCTCTATACTACGCATTGAAATGCTTGAGGAGCACGTGCAGCAGAATCGTAGGTATTTCTCACTATTAATTTGAACTCTAGAAATTCATTGATTTGACTTTTCAGCGTCTGGATTGGAGGCATTTGCAACCATTGCACACCAGTTACTGCAAGATGTTCAGGAACGTTTGGTATTCCGTGCCCATTTGTATTTGCAATCTGATATACAGAACTATAATCCCTCGACGGGCGACTTGGCTTACCCAGAAAAGCTGGAAATGATGGAGGTATGTGATTGAATATTTCAAAATACTTACAGTTATTAACTATATTTTGCTGATTCCTAGAGCATAGCACTTTCTCTGCAAGAACCTTCTCAACTGCGCCGCTCCGATTCGCGTGCCTCGATGATGTCCACCGAGGCGGAGAGCGTGGACACGGCATACAGAGTGAAGCAGATGAGTAAGTTTTAATTGAGATATATAAGCAAATCTAATTGGTACTTACGAACATTTCAATTAGATTCTCCTGCTGATTTGCATGGCATGTGGTATCCAACGGTGAGACGTACATTGGTCTGTCTATCACGTCTATATCGTTGCGTGGATCGTCCCATTTTCCAGGGATTGTCTCAGGAGGCCTTGAAGGCTTGCATCCAAAGTGTTTCGCAAGCAGCAAATAAAATTTCTGCCGGCAAGACGCCCATCGATGGCGAACTTTTTGAAATCAAGCACTTGTTGATACTTCGCGAGCAAATTGCACCATTTCGTGTGGATTTTACGGTCAAGGAAACCTCATTGGATTTCAGCAAAGTAAAGACCGCCGCCTTTGGATTGCTACAGAAACGAAAACAGCTCTTCTCCATGGGCAGTAACAATGCAATACTGGAGTTCCTCCTCGAAGGCACACCACAAATTAAAGAGCATTTACTCGACTCTCGCAAGGAAGTGGATCGTCAATTAAAAACAGTATGTGAACAATATATCAAAGACGCCGTTCACATGCTGGTGGGTCCACTTGTTACATTCCTTGACAAGGCACAAGCGCTCTTGGCAAATGACACGGGAAAAGTAGTAACCCAGGAGCCAACTGCAGCCAAAGTCAATTATTTGCTGAGACAAAGCACCTGGGCGAGTCCACAGCAAATAAGCAGCATTATCCAAGAAACACAGCGTCTGATCAAGGCGAAACTAGCGGTACTTCAGCGGGCTATGCAGCTCTATCTAAGCAATCGTGATACGGAGTTTATAATCTTTCGACCCATACGCGTAAGTTTTCATAAACTCCAACTTTGTCCCCAAAATTTTTGTTAACGATTCTCCTATTTTGCAGAACAACATAATACAATCCTTTGTAAAATTGGAACAATTGCTAACCACAAATGGCTACACACCAGACGATATGATCATCACAAGCTGCCCGTCTGCGGAACAAGTCTCTATATTGCTTTCAAGTGCCAGTATTCTAGCCGCCGAAGGTGTGGCAAGCTTTGCAGCAGCAGCAGCACGCAAAATTAGCACCTCATCATCCACAGATGGCACAACAAGCGGCAGAAAGTTGAGCACTATATCTAATAAAGAGCCACATCAGGCAGTAGTAGTAGAAGAGCCTGAAAAGGAACAGATCACGATGCCGGAGAAGCCTGAATAGTTTGCAATATATATAGTCATCCCTATGTTAATCCCTATCCTCACTGTATGTATTTTTAAAAGCTAAGCAATTCAATATGTATATTACAATTTATTATTTTCAAAAGTAGAGCTAATAATCGAGCCTGTGCTGCTTGCGGATTGAGAGCAACAGGCTCGAATAAATTATTTTTGCTAAGCAGAGAATGTGACGAAGTCCACGTATAAATTATCAACATTAAAAATTACAATTACAACAATATGACAATTAGTTTAAATTAACAACCTAAATGTGGGCAGTTCGACAATGCCGCTGGTCAATGCGATAGGAGGATATGTCTTTGTTATTCAGTTAATTCGAACTAGGAAAGCGAGCATTTATCCTTTCCATTGGCTTGCTGGGAGTCGCGTCCTCCCACAGTCGTCGCGCGCTGCGCATTTGCTGTGGACGTTGCCCCTTGACGGCTGCTGTCCGCCATGCCATCTTGCTCCATGATGGACAGCGCTAAGGCATGTGCCAAGGCCTCATCCTCTGTCTATATTAAATAAACGGTGCCATTAGTCAATTATAAATTATATGTATGTTGCTAATTGTAAAATTACCATATTTCCCTGTATGTTTTGCACTTGTGCAGGCGTCGTGCGCTGTGCAGCAGTGGCAACTGGAGGCACTTGTCTGGCTTTGGGATTTGTTTGCTGTTTATTTTGCCAACGATTCTCGGCGGCCTGTGCGGCCTTTGCACGTGTATCGGAAAATATCTTAAAAATACCCTGTGATTGTGATGTGCTAGCAGCTGCTGGTGCGACAGTCGCTGGTTTGCAGTCGTGGTCACTGCTGTGACGATGACGTAGACAGAAATTTAATTTGCACTGTGAGCATTGCACTGGGATGAGCTCTTTCCGTTTACATCCCTTGGCGTGACAACGATTTGTGTAGATTTTTTTGCTATCCGATTTGCACTGCTTATCAATGTGCTGACCCACTGTTAGGTCGGGTTCAACGCCTGGGGCTGTGGGCACAGGTTCACCACACAGAGGGCATATGGGCACTTGAAAATTTTTTTTATGAGCACCAGGACAATTGTGACGATCGTAGTTGTAGTGCGAGGCACAGAACACCTTGTCGCATGAATCACACTTCACTGGCAGGAAATCTGTCAACAAATTAGTGAAATCATATGTACTTCCTATGTGAGGAATGTGTTGTTATTGTTTGGTGAAGGTCGCAGCTTACCCAATCTGTTGCATGTTGCTTCGTTGCAATGCTGTCCCAGGTGTGGAAACTCCATGTTGTACTTCTTCCTTCGTTGCTTGTATTAATTAGAATGAGTTAAAGGGCGGATTGTTTTGCTTTATAAGGCTAAAAATTAGAAAAAACTTCGAGAAAGCGCTAGACGCCTGCAACACAATGACTTAACACTATCCACTCTAATTTTATCAATAAAACGATTATTTATCGACACTCACGACGAAGCAATGCAAATTTGCCATTCTCGGCAAACTGATAGTCAGGCAGTGTTATCGATAATCGACATAGATTGCAGCGGTTGCGATAACTCGACAACATCAACAATTGGACCGCATTGTAATTGATGCAAAATGTTAAATTTTTTAATTAAATCGCGACAGTTGCTCTATCCGGGTGTACGCAATCTATCCAACACTTTAACAGCCCGCCAAAGTAATGAAAGCACAGAATCCACATCATCTGCAAGGAGTGAAACAGTTGTCGCAAAGCCGGCACTAATTTTGCCTCAGAACTATGCAGATTACGCACCTGTAAACAGGAACGCTGCTCGTCAGGCATGGATTGAAAATACAGATGCGGTTAAGGAGCGTAAAGTCGGTCTCATTGAATTGCATCCTGATGTATTTGCCGCCCAGCCCCGTGTCGATGTTATTCAGGAAAACATCGAATGGCAGCGCAAGTATCGTTATGTAAGTATGGCACATGCCAAGACACGCGCCGAGGTGCGGGGTGGAGGCCGTAAGCCCTGGCCCCAAAAGGGTATGGGCCGTGCTCGCCATGGCTCGATAAGATCACCACTGTTTAAAGGCGGTGGCATCAGTCACGGTCCTCGCTCCCCGACGACTCACTTCTATATGCTGCCCTTCTACAAACGTGTGCTCGGCCTGACATCGACCCTGAGCGTTAAACTGGCCCAGGATGATCTGCATATAATTGAAAACGTTGAGATACCCACACGCGATGCACAGTTCATCAAGGATCTGATACAGGAGCGCAACTGGGGTCCATCAGTGCTGATTATTGACAAGTAAGTTTTGGGCTCAAAGTGCTTTAAACCTGGCTATAACATTTTGATATTTTCAGGCAAGAAATCTTTCCGGAAAACATTTGCTATGCGACCGATCAGCTGGGCTACGTAAATTTAATGCCTGCATTTGGATTAAATGTTTACTCCATGCTGAAGCACGATACTTTGGTGCTCACCGTAGAGGCTGTGAAGCATTTGGAACAACGTTTACTCTACCAACTGCATCGCAATGATGCGATCAGCAAGGGCGGCAAATTTAAGTTGGATCAAGTCTAGAAATAAGTCTTCATTAATTGTATTAAATAAAATGCATTGTTAACATTGAGAACATGACTATTATTGACCCTGTTGTGCGGTAGTCTTTTCTCCGGCTCTCATCTCCGTGTGCAAGGGATCCTTGTCTTTTTCAGATATCATTAGCTCACACGCACCTTGTAGAAGTTCATTCAGTATCAGCAGAAATTCTTTGAGGTAGCCGCGTTCCGAGTTGCTGTGATTGCAGAGCAGCACCGTTGTGCCACAGTGATTGAAGTCCAAGATCTCGTGGTGCGACATTTCTCCTGTAATTACAAGATCCACTTTCAGACCACGCAACAACGATCCTCCAGAGCCCGCACAGATGCCCACAGTATGCACAATGGTACCAGGATGATGATCCACAGCAAGTGCCACATGAACGCTGTTCTCTATATGGGCTTGTAATGCCAGTACCAGCTGGGATATGGCCATAGTGGTTTCCACTAGACGTCCCGACCCAATGCCTGGCTCAGCACCAGCTTCCTGTTCTATCGGCTTCATTGCCTTTATGTCCACAGCCTTGGCTAGCCAATCGTTAACGCCAAACATCACCTTATCCCAGGCAGTGTGTGGAGAGTACAACGCTATGGAGTTAGCCAAACAGTTGCCCACAACACGCTCCTTCCAGTTAGCCTTTGTTATGCGTGTGAGCGGCCGAAAAATTGGTGGATGATAGCTGATAATCATGTCCACTTTCTTATCCATAGCTTCACTCATCACGGGCTCTGTCAGATCGTTGGTCAACATTATGCGATTAATAAGTTTCTGCGATTAACCAATTTTTAAATGAAATCAGAATATTGGTAAATTATATTTACATCACTTGGCGGCTCGATCAGCAGTCCCACGTTGTCCCACTTCTCGGCAAGACTTGTTGGCGCAAAGGTCTCCAGCTGCTTCACCACTTGATCCAGTTTTTGTCCACTAAAGCTTGCCATTTTTCTTAGGCTTCCCACACAACGTAACATATATTATTAGCTTTGATTAAAAATTCTTTAGCAATTCGCAATTAATTAACAATCGTATTGGCTATAAACTTGCAGTGCTGTATAATGTCAGTCAAACTTTTAGTTTTGGAGTATTTTACAACACACACGTTGTAGGCGGTATATTTAAAAGTACAAACGCCAGATGTTATTCACTTCAAACATTTAAATTCTTTGTTCACTTTCGACTGTCACGCTGCCTCTGCAGTTCTGGTTGTACTGATTTATTGAGCACCTAAAGTTACACTAACACAAACACAAATCAAAGTTAGCCTGTTCAACATAAGAGAACAGAGAGTCACAGCACAATGAAAAGCTTAGCAGAGACACAAACCCTACAGTGGCGTCCGTACTCTCTGAGTTTTAAATGAATTGACTAAGCGAAGACTTAATCAGTTAACAGTTGCTCTCAAACTGTGCCCCTTTTGTTTATTATTATTTGGCCTTTGATTTTGTTCTCGTTCTTGTCGTTTGTGAGTTTCTTTTTCAGCTGCAATTTGAATTGTTAAAACATTCATAGTAGAATTTCGCATATAATCAATTAATACGCTTTACAATGGCATGACGAAAACTCACAACGGGGTTGCTGCACAATTTCAGGGACAACTTCGCAAATCATATCAAAAGAAGTGGAATATAATAAAACGAAAGTCGACCTTCGATAAAGTATTCATTGTATATAATATAATTTATTCTTGTCTTTCTATACTGCCAGTAGCTACCGCTAATATTATATCGATTGCTCGCTGTACCCAGGCTTCACGGTGACAAGGTCTCCAGTATATGAATAGATTTCTTTCAGCTAATATACGTTTCTATCGTCATTGATTTTGCATGCAATTTCTAAATGCTGCCAGTGGACTGATCTCTCTGAACCGATAGCGAGAGTCATCACGTGATTTTGTTTGTATATGTTTTTTTTGTACTTGCTAATTAGCTGTTTATACCTGGAAATCCCCCGAGGTTTAATGACAGTGTATAAGAGACAATCAGAGAAAGGGAATATAACAAAGTTTATAGTTATAGCTAGAAATTTGCACATTTTGTTGTTAAGCAATTGAGCTGTAAGGAGTCTATTTAACTTATCGATAAAGAGTCTGAACAGCTGCCTAATTATAATAAAAACAGCTTTGTTTAAAAAAAGTACATTATTGACTGATAACTTATCGATAAAACAGGCAAAGCGCTGCCACACTGTCATGAGGTTGCCACTCAGTTTTCAACTTTCCGTCATTTATATCGTTTTGAATTGCTAAACTTTAGTACAAACATATCGTTTGCGCGTCAAAAGGGGTTAACTCAAGTCCGTCGGGAGGAAGTTTGCGGCCAAAGAGAGCGCGAGGAGCACAAGAGCTCGTTGTAAAGGTATTTAAGCTGAAAATTGCTGGTAAAATATTTGCACATGGCAAAGTCGTCATAGTCGGAGGCCAAGAAGTTGCCAATACGTTGCTTGAACTTGGACAGCTGCATTGATGCAGCGCAATGTTTACACAGAAGAAGAGTGAGCGAAAGGGAGTGAGTAATAGACCATAACATATCACTGTCTCGCTCTAGCTTTCGCTGACTGTCTGGCTGTCATGTAAATGCCTCTAATTTTGGGCCTAACGACAACTTGTCGCTTGTCATGCAGCCTAGGCAGCTTTGTTGTGGTTGTTGTTGTTGTTGTTGTTGCTACAGTTGTGCCTCATCATCATTTGCCAAGTTTCGACCGCTAGCGGCAGGTTTCCCAGCAGTAGGAGCAGCAGCAGCTGCCGCACTTCGACTCAACAATCAGCATCAGTTTTAGCTGCGCTTTATTTGTGCAGCTTTTAGCTGCGCTTAAGTATTATTGTTATTTCTGCTTTGTTTTGTTTGCCGCCTCGTAATCGCAGCTCATAGATCAAAATACCGAAGCGTGCCATCTCGCTTGCACTCTGACTGATGCTCTTTCCACCGCGGTAATTTGCATAATTTGGTCTAGGAAGTCAATCCGTTTCGCGGACTGTGTGAACTGCTGCAGTTCTCATGGCGCCGCATTCCTCAAGCCAAGAAAAACTCCCAACGCACAGCTGCCCTGTAGTTTTATTTTGTGCTTTGCCACCCACACACTTGAGCCGTCAAGCGCTGAGACGAGTCGGGCCTTAACTGAAACTAGAGCGCAATTTCAAATGGCCAAGAGCTCGGGTCCAATTGCCAGAATTCCCACAGACTGAAATTCGAACTCAGATTAAAGTTCGTTCGAGCCATTGGCCATTCAAATTAGCCAACTCATTTTCGCTCTGATTAAAGGTAATTTTCCCAAATTTTCCTCAGAGCCCTGTGACACTAACAACAACAACAACAGCAACAATAACAGCAGGAAAAACAGTTGGCTTGCATTTGCCTAGCAATTTGGCCTGTCGTCATTTAATGGCTTAAATCGGTAACAGCCAAACAAGCAACCAACCAACCAACCAACGAACAACAAGTTAGTTGGCCCAAACATGTGGCACTGTCTGAGCCGTCTGCTCCGCTGACTCTGACCATTTGTGTCGCCAGTTGGCCGGGAAATTGGAAAATTGTTGAATTCGCTGCGCGTGTGCATTGAATTATGCACAACACAAAAAAAGAGCACAAAAATGCATTTGTCTCTCATTCAATTTGGTGCCGATTTTTTAACTGTGGCAAATTTCTGTTAGCTAGTTATTTAACAACTTAAATTATTACATTAAAATAGTTAGCATTTATAAGACATAATTTCCATGGGTTTTAATATAAACTTTAACTTGCTTCAGGCAGTTTAATCTAATTGATTTACTTAGTTCAAGTCAGCTTGTCAACGCTTTTAAATTATGATCGATTATGCAGGTTTGAAAATCTTAATTTCTACCGCATTATAAAGAAAAAAGTATTTTTGAAAGAATTTTATTTTTGCAGCATTTCCTTTTTAGTTATACAAGATTTTGTAGGTAATTTATTTAAAGAATTTTCTCAACTTTATTAAAATGTTCTCCAATTTTACACCTGTCAGTTTTGTCCTCGTTATAGACACTCGTATTACCGATAAATGTTTTAAGAACTCTTTGCTAGTTAGTTAACTCTTATTAAAACTGCTTACAAAAAAGCTTAACGTATTCTAAGAATTTACCAACTACTTCCGACTTCTGCGGGTTTCTTAATGAGCCTAGTTTCCAGCAGCTATTAGCCAAGAGACCATTAACTGTGTCTTCGGAAGCCCTAATAACTTCCACAGAAGAACTTATGTGTATCTATTATGTATGTAATTTGGCTACTAATAAGAACACACAATTTTGTGTGTGTGTGTGTGTGTGTGTGTGTGTGTTTGTTGTGTGTACAAAGGTGTCTCATAAATTAATGCAATCTGTTTGGCTTGGAGACAGGAAGCGTCGCGTCGTTGACTGCACTTCCGCGGCTAGCCAAGTGGAACCGCGGACCGTGTTACTTCTGCCAGAGTTGCCAACAACATCATCATCATTATTATCAAAGATAGCTCGTGCAGGAATTCGTCTGCTTTTATTCAAAAAGAATGCAAGGTGTCTGTAGAAAATACACAAACAAAAAACAGAAAGCTACAAATTTGCAAACAGAAATTTATGCATGAAATCATTGAAGCGTTTAGTGGCCGAGTCGGAAGAGAGTTGTAAACCCTTTTAGACTGTTTGGGCTGTAGTACAGTAGAGTCACCCTAGAGTTGGCCAGGCACCGACAAGTGCCGGCATTTCTAGCGTGTTGTAATTTGCTGCTTTCCAGAACAGAACTCTGCTCGTCTTTGGCATACTTAGTACAAAAGAAGAAAAAAAGTTAATTATCTTTTTTTTGTTTCCCGCTTTCTGCTGGTTGTTTTTTTGTAGCATGCCCAACAGCTCCATTGGGCTATTATCCATGGTGCGGACCTAGACTCTGGGCACATTTTGTTGCTGGTATTCTTTGTTTTTTCTCACTCGCCACCGTTCGTTCCATCCGCTCAAGTTCAATGAACTGTTAATTGTAGCAATGCCTCACTGTGGCCAGAGTGTGAAAGGTGATTTCTCAAGGCTGTCATGTCCGGCGCTCCGATGTTCCCAGCTCCCAACTCCCAGCTGCCAGCTCACAAAAATGTGCTCCAAAAGTTATGGAATTTTGAAAGTTCTCAGTTTTATGAATTAGTAAATGAGTTGAGCTTTTAGGTGCTAATGAGGCAAAGAAAAACAATAATTAAATTCCCACAATTGTGCACGACATGTTCGAACACGTCTAACCAATTTATTGCAATTTAAGGCGGTTTGTCAACTGCCAAACTGCCAAACTGACAAAAAACTGGCCACATATCAGTTCGAATCACGCACCGAAAAACACTCACAAATTTTATAACATAAATTAGAAAAGATTTCAAAGTTTTTTACGACTCAATTAACACAATTAAGCAAGAAACACGTTCGCTCTCTGTACGTAATATCCCGCACCATAGATGCCACTAAGAGATCACGGGTGTGTTATACAAAAAAACCCCGTGAATTCTTCCAGTGCCATTAACTGTGCCGAGATTGCAGACAAACCGAAAAAAAGGCCACACTTTGGGACAAAACCTAAACAGGTTAGCTTCAAACTCACCTGACAAAAGCCCAGAGGGAGAGCGGGAGCGAGTGGGACAGCGAGTGGCAACTTCAAGTAGCTTCAATGAGATCTATCCCACATGTTTGCCCGATATGGCAACGCTGCTGCTGGCACACACACACACTTAAAAAGTTACTTACCCCGACAGCAGTAAAATCCAAAAAAACAAGTGAACTAAAATGAACTTGTTCTTTGTGAGCAGGATTCAGTTATCTGCTTTGTTAGAACTTTAGATCTATCCCACGTTGTTGTTGTTGTTGCTGTTGCTGTGGTGGTTTTACCTGTGTACACCTGTGCTGCTGTGCTGATAAGCTAGCCCCGCGCTTTGATCTATCCCACGATTCGAATCAAAAACGCAAATTTTCTTTTTTGCTGCTCGCGGAAGTTGTTCATTTCCATTGATGGCAGGAAGATGTTCGCAGCGGGGGGTATGGGATGTGGGGTATGTGTGTGGTGTGGGGTGTGCCCTGTGCGTGGGAAACACCAGTTTCCCACCTGAGCATTGCATGTAGGCATCTGCTGATAACTCGCTGCGGTTCGCCGCATAATTCGCTGTGAAAATCATTTTGCGGCTGCGGCTGCGTGCTGCATAAAATTACGCTTCCATTTGGGTTAAACACACAGCGGAGAAAAAGAAAATATGTTTATTAAAATAGAAAAAATTAAACATGAAAAAAGGTAGTCCAATTAAAATGCTATCAAATTGCGACTAACTAATTAATGTGAGACGCGCTTGGCTGCACAAAGCGGCTAAAAATTGAGATCAGCTTAAATTGAGTTGCTCGCAACAGCAGCGCAGAGTTAACAGTTAGCAGTAACCGTTAACGGTAAAATTGTAACATCGAAAATTGCTTTGGCTGGCGAAATTACCCAATGAACTATGAACTTTGATCGGCTGGGAAAAAAAGTCACATCGCATCGCATCGCGTCTCGTCGCGTTACCGCAAATTAGTCACGAAGAAAGCCAAAACTGCGATCGAGTTCGTTGCCTAAGTCTTTCGTTTCATTCCGTTTCATTGCGAGCAATTTATGCAAATGTCGAATGCCGAATTTGGTTGCTCCATTTCATGTAATTTGCTGCTGCTTATCAAGCAACGGTAAATCAGTACGTCAGTCAGTCAGCCAGTCAGCCAGTCAGTCACTCAGTCAGTTCAGCCTCATAGACATGCCGCGCATGCGTCGTGAGGCGACAGCCATCAATCAAAAAGCGCCGCAATCAAACTTCCACGAGGTCTAAAAAAAAAGTCTAAAAATTGCCGACTGAAAACAGTTAAAAAATCAACAGCTGTCGTTTGGCCGTTTCTCAAGGCGGCTCGCAATCGTAATCGCGTGTCGCGTCGTCTCTGCTGTTGCCCCTATTGAACCCCCCACCACTCCGCCTTAACACCCCCTGCCTATTCACTCGCACCGCCGCGCAATCTGAACATGATTTTTAACGACAAATTTACGCGCTTAATCTCTTGGCCCCGGCAATAATCATCGTCGTCAGCGCAAATAAAAAAATAAAAGACTACAAAATATGCAAATGTGAGCGGTGTACGCTTTTTACATGTCTCCATCTCGCATCTCCCATCTCGCATCTCGCCACTCGCATCTCCATTTCCATCGCATCCACGCGCATCTCATCGCATCATTAGCGCCAACACTTAAAGTCTCCTGCGAAGACGGACGGGAAGAGACAGACAGACCGAGCCAACAACTCTTTAATGTTTAAGTGCGTTTTTCATTAATTGAAATGGTCAATTTGTTGCCACTGAGATAGACACACAGCTTGACAGAGATAGAGTGAGACGGAGACAGGGAGAGAGAGGTAGGGAGAGTAAGTTGGAGACAAGCAAAGCGTGTGCGATAAGAGTCGTTTACAGCGCTGTTGATAGTTCTCTCATTGATACTTCGAATGTCCAGTTCCCGTTGTCCCCATGTCCCCTTAATCCCCTTTTCCTTCTTGTTCCTGTTACCTGCCCTATATGGCCAACACTTGACTGCGCTGTCGCCGTTCACTTGGCGCCACTGGACTCTTTGGGCTCTCCAGTTCTCCAGCCTCAGCTGCAGCTTCAGCTACAGCTCATTCATCATGGCCAAAGCAAAAGCGTCAACGACAAACGCATAAATATTAATAGAAATGCTTCAAGTATGACTAAAAATTCTATCAAATCAAAACGAATGCTGTATGCACTACTGAAAAGAACAAGATTTTTTGTTATAAACCGAAACTTCAGTACTTTCATTGTGGAGTTTGATGAAAAATCTAAAAAATTTTGTTGTCTCAAGCTGCTTGCGCAACCCTAACTACCCTCTGTCCAAAAAGGGTATCTGAGTAAAAAGAAAAACAGAAAATTAAAGACAAGAAAAGAAACTAGTCATGGTCTTGACCATGTCATGGTCAAGAAATGAACCAAACTGAACGGAATGGAATGGAAACGGTAAGCGACGGAAATCGGTCTTAACAATAATAACAACAAGAACAACAACAAGTCGTAGACTATGGCCAACTTATATGGCCAGAAGGTAACAGTAAGAAACTGTTTATCGTTTATCTAGCGGCCTTTTTAAGCAAATTGCAGTCAAATGCTCTGCTCTGAGCTGCTCTCGGCTGCTCTGCTCTGATCTGCTCTGCTTGGAATCAAAGCCAGTTCTAATTGTCTGCAATGACAATGCAAACAAAGTTGAAGAAAGAGAGCGTACAGAAAAAGATTGAAGATACGAGTTTTAGGTATGAAGACGCCTCTTAACCAGGCCTTAACGGTAACCACACGCGTTTCTACGAGTTGTAGCCAACGTGCCACAAAAAAAACAACAGCAACAACAATGCTCGTAACGAGGCAACTTGAGTTTTGAGCAACAACTAAAGTCTTCTGCTTTTTTCTTTTGTATTTTTTTCATTTGAGCCAATTGGCATTTCAATCACGCATCAATCTGGCACGTTTTTATGATGCAGATCACAGGCAACAAAACAGCAACAACAACATTAACGACTACAACAACTGCTGAGTATGACGAACTGAAGACTGGACAGTGGACAGTGGACACTGGACTGTAAAAAGCGGCATTCACATTGTAGCATCAAACTGCAGCTGCAATGCCAATTCACATTTTCCATTTCCTCAGCAGTTCCCCCTTTTCCCAACTGTCTGACTCAAACATTTCCCCCACTCGATTCCCAATTCCTTTATGAAAATGAAATTTTTATTGGTCGGTTATGTTTTCGTTACATTTCGTGGATTGTTATAAATTTCATTGATAATTGCCATATATTGATGGCATGATTATGTGCATGATTGTCTGATTGTCTGTTGCAAGTTGTTGTTGCCCCGTTGCTGTTGTTGCTACGTGCGTGGCATATGATCTGCAATAATATTTTCTGCACTTTTCTTTACTTTTTTGCGCTGTTTCACAAATTGTTTTCAACTAAAAATTGTTGCACGATCACAGAGAAACACGCATACACTCATAAATATTTATTGTAGTGTGTGTTTAATACACGTGTGGCACACACAGCGTATATAGGTCACTTGCTCTGATTGTGCAACAACAAAAAAATGAGAAATAAATTCAGAGAGGCATGTGAAAAATTACAATTGTTTATGGCAGCCAAGGATGGGAAATAAATAAATTGATTTTTAGTAGTTTCAATTTGGCTAAGGAAATAATCAATTGGGCGTATGAAAAGCAAAGAAACGAGGCTGTAAAGTAATGGCTAATAAAGGCAGTTAGTAGTTCAGTTACAGTAAGTTTAGCTAGACTATAAAGTATATGGAATATAAACTGATTGAATTATAAGCCAATAAAGGAAAAGTCTCAAAAAAATCTTAGTCTGAGAAACCTTAAGTATTGTCAAGTAGGTAGTCTAAAAATCCAGCTAACTAAAGCCAACAACTGTCCAGTTAGTTGCCCATCTAAGCCAAAAGTGATTTCAATCCACAAAAATAATTGTCGCTTATTAATAATAATATTTTTATATATTTTTATTACAATCCACTCAAATTTGATGTACTGTATTTATTTGTTTTTTGTCAAATCTCTCGACATCATCACAGTCATAAATTAAGCGAAAGCAACAAATGTCAGCGATTTATGTCATTCGCGGAACGACAAGAGTATCTAATGCCTTTTTGCAACCAGTTGTGTGTGTGTGTGTGTGTTGCCCATAGAAAGTTGTTGCCCAAAATGGGCTAATACACAAGTAAGACACAGTCTGGGAGCTAAGAGTTTAAATATGTTAAGTTTAAGGCAATAACTAAAACGCTGGCAAAGACAAACAACCGCTCAATATGCAAATGGCTGTAAGCAAATGCATTCCAAAGTTGGCCAAGAAGCTGGAAGCTGAAAGCTGGATGCAGCTACTGTTGGGCTGTCTGGCTGCTTGTGTGTGTGTGTGCTTATCAGTAGGACGGCAGTCGACGTTCGTTGGCGACTATCAAAAATAATTGACAACTAAATGCGCATTGAAAATGTCGTGTGGCGTGAAAAACTGGCATTTAATGTGCCGGCAGTTGTCGTCGTCGTCGTCGTTTGACAAAATCGTTTGGCTCTGATAAGATTGGCCAAGTGTTATTGACATGGGCCCACAGTTGTTGGTTAAGCCTAGTTAAGGCAGGAAAGCTGGAGCTGATGTTTAGGTGGGAAAGAGAGTCCTTCTCTTATTCATTTCAATTCTTTTTATTCAATTCTTTCTTTGAGACTTAGGGAATATTGCACTTTAACTCCTGAAATTTATTTACTTTTTGGCTACACAAACTGGGCCTTCAACAGTCGAGCAGCTACACTGCAGCCTTTTAGCTTGTTTGCTGCTAAGTGCAGCGTGGGTTGCCACAGTATTCCCTCTTCCCAACTCTGTTACTTTTTGTGTTTTGTTTTTTTGGTCATGAGAGCGTGCGCCCACGCCAAGTGCTTCAAGTTCGTTGCCAGAGTCTTTTGTTTTTTTGAGCTTTTTGTTTTTGGTTAGTTTGCTGCTTGCCCTCTGCGCAATTGCGTCGCACATTTGGTTTTGGCTTGTACGTTTTGGCCATGATTCATTGACCAGGGTAAGAGTAGACGCTGCCCTGTCGCCCGCTTCCCTCTCCCTCTCCGCCTGTTAACTACTGCGACTACGGCTACTGAGAGCCAGTTTGAGCGACTGGCACGACCACCGCAATTACATCCGGTAATTTAATGTAATTTTATATTTCATTTCAATCACATGCGATATCTCTGTGTCTGCCAGTGTGTGTGTGTGTGTGTGTGTGTGTGTTTGCTCCCAGGCCACGACACAACTTTCAACTCTGGCAAACTCGTTAACAATTCAAACTGAAACGAGCGCAAAGTTACGGGTATTCCTACAACTAAACTATAATAGGACCACCTGAAATGTGTCTTCTCTCTAGCTCTCTCTTCTCTCTCTCTCCCTCTCCTGTCTCTGATATCATTTGGTTATTTTTGTCGCCCATTTCAACTCGAATTCTCAGTTCCATCAGCGCGGCATCTTTGATAATGATTGATGGCTTAATTTCCAGCTGCAAGTTGCCAACAAATTTGTCAATAACTTCTGAGATAAATCCAAAAAATATATAGAAAAAATACACCTCAATGTAGCTAGAATGTAAAGCCTTTGTTTCGACTGATTCTTCAGTTTGATACGGCGATTTGTTGAGCCTGTTTTTATGATTAATTGCTTGGAGACGTCCAAACAATGCCCCAAAATAGTTTCCTCTTCTTCTACGCGTTTTTTCTCAAAATATTTCATTAATTAGAATTTTTGTTTGTGAGACCATTAGACGGCCTGCCCGGCCAAATGGCCCAAAGATTAATAAGCGGCAATTAACGAAAATCAAACAGCAACTAAAATGGAAAAAATAGAAAAAACTAAAAACCAAAAGTCGAAAAAGCGAATGGAAACTCAAATCGTAACTCAAAACTGTTAGAAAGAGGCGTCGCTCAATGGTTTAAAAACGCATTTGTATTAGACCTTACCTGCCCTCTACCTTTCTCTTTCTAGCTCTATCTGCCTCTCTGTCTGCCTTTCTATTTCCCTCTCTCTTTTTCTAGCTGCTTTGCCTTAATTATGCAGCTTCTTTGGCTGTTTGCGTCCAGTTTAAGTTCAGTTTCGCTTTGCTTTTATTTGATAAATTAGTCGCGGCAGGCGGTAAAGGTCACTCAGGGGTCAAGAGCGTGTGTAAGAGTGTGCACATGTGTGTGTGTGTGTTCAGTCTCTCTATTTTGTCAAAGATACATCAATCTGCTTACCTGTCTCCAGTCCACAGTCTACAGTCTCCATTCTCTAGTCTTCTCAGATTTCAGTTGTCTTCTGCGCACCCAACAGGAAGCGCTGAAAAATCCACATTCACTTCATGATTGACATGTTCGGGCTGCTGTCCCGGCATCTGCAATAGAACAGAGACATAACTATCAATGAAATTCGTTGTACGAGGGTTGCTAAAAGAGTTTTGTTTAAACACAATTTATTTCTGCGAGGGTTACTCAAAAAACAGTTAAAAATCTCTTAAAATGCCTGCCTTTAGGCCCAAGAAATGTAAATTAAGTTAACTCCGTAAACATAGTGCTTAGCCCGCTTAAATCACAGCTATCGCATCCCTGACTTTCTGCTTCA
Source organism: Drosophila dunni (assembly GCA_018152125.1). NCBI lineage: Eukaryota > Metazoa > Arthropoda > Insecta > Diptera > Drosophilidae > Drosophila > Drosophila dunni. The sequence goes on from JAECXC010000906.1 coordinate 483,508, forward strand.
GCACCTTAGTGACTTAAGTTATGGTCACATCAGTTAAGAATCGACAGCACAACGTGGTCGGTTGTAAGTCTTCCCACCAACTCGCTGAATGGCCAACACTGCTCTACATAATAGACACAAACATTAAAGACAGGAAACTGAGAAAAAACGAACAGAGGGAAAAGAATAAAGCGGATAAGAAGAGGAGGAGGAAGAGTAGGAGATGAAGGCAAATGGCAACTGCTGAGCACATCTCTGTGCTCTGGTCAAAAGACTTTAGGCCTGGCCAAGTGAGCGCATAGGGTGGCTTGGTCAATGCATTTGACAATTGGCCTGGTTAGTTGGCTGGTTTGAGTTGTGGAATGCTGTTTGCCAGTTAGACAGCTGCAGCAACAGTTGGCAGTTGGCAGTTGGCAGTTTACCTGGAACTTGCCACATGCCACATGCCACAATTAAATGCCAGGCATTTCTGTCAGCTCATAAAAAAAAGAAGTTTCTGCTTGAGTTTCAGTTTCAGTTTCAGTTCGAGTTTAAGTTTAAGTTAATGTTGGAGTTTGAGGTGTCATCAACTGTCGCTGCTGGCGCCGCTTAAAGTCACACACGAAATTAAATCAAAGGCGACGCGATGAGGCGCGTAGCGATGCGATGCGGCGCGATTAACTGACAACCTTATGACAGCATTACGCAAATTATGCACAGCCAACGCCGAGTGAGAATTCATGCCAAGAGATTGGCTTTATAAAATGATATATTAAATGCGATTAAGACAACGCCAACAACAACAACCAAAGCAACAACAAAGACAACCTGCAACAAGGTACTCCGCACTCTCCACTCTCCACACGGCACTCGTTTGCAATAAATACATTCGAACGTCAGCTACTGTCTTTGGGGATACCAGAAACTTGTTGCAAGACTCCCGACTCCGTGCCCGACTCGCAACGCGCGGCAACGCATCGCATCGCAAACGCAACGCGGCAAAGGCTGATAAAAATGTTCATTAATTTAATGCGTTGAGCATAATTAAATGCGTGTTGGTCTTGGGTGCCCCATAATGACATTAAATATGTTTAAACATGCATAAATAAATACGCCAAGCAGGCAGCTGACACAACCTGCAAATACACTGCACAAAATAAGGGATAACTGCACTTGCTGCTAACAATTAATGCAGTTCGATACCTTTGGAAAGTTTATAAGAAGACTAAAAATTAGTTTTGTCTATTATGTATCCAATTTTAAGTAAGAAAATTGTAAACTTTGTTAACAAGAGAGGCAATTGCAAAAGTCCCTGTACTTAAGTGGATACAACCGCCGACAATAGTCGGTGCTTGGACTTATTCAATAACAGCTATAGGTCAAATGATCTCGATCTTTTCCAAATTTCAAATATTTTTCAAATTAAAAATATTTTATTTAAGCATTAAATGGGCCAAAAAGGAATGTGACAAAGATACGAAACCAAGTAAAGCTGCGTAATGAGTTGACAAACCCCCTAACCAATTTTAGTGGCTTTATCTCTTAAGGACTCGGAGGTCTGAGCTGAGAACCAAGGAAATCCTTGACTGAAAATGGTTAAATTCCGACAAACCGTTGTGTTTACACTATTAATATTATTTAATACTTAATATTTTATAATATTTGCTCTCTAACTTAATCATTTTAAAACCTAAACCACTTTTTTTGCAGTGTATCAGCAGTTACTTAAGATGTTTTAATCGGACTGCCCCTGACCCGTGCGCTTGTTGCAACAACTAGTTAAATTAATGACACAACATGAGCAAAGTGAGTGTGAGAGAGATGGAGAAAGGGAGAAAGAGGAACAGAGAGAGAGAGATGGTCACCGCTTCAATTGAGACTTTTTTTGTCGAACAGACGATAAATTGTAAAGTTAATCGCTTGTCAAAGTTTTCGCAGGCACATTTATCTCCAGTTCCAACTTGAGCTCCAGTTCCACTTCCAGTTCCAGCTCCATTTCCAGAAGCTGCACCAAAACAGATTTCAGCCGCTGATAAGTAATAGATGCGGATTTATGACCAAACTCGTAGACTTAATACAAGTGCCAGACAAAATAAAAAAAAACCAAGTAAAATAACTGCCATTTACAGTTGATTCAGCCATCGATTTGATAGACGATCGAGGCCATAAACTATTTGTATATAGCTTATATATAGTTTATAGTTAATAGTTTATGATCACTTGAGGCTTATCATTTGCCTCAATTGATAAAACGCTATTAAAACTAAGTTCCCAAGGCTAAAACTCCATAAAATCTCAAAAACTCCTTTCTAAGCGTACATAAATTTAAACTAAGTTTACAATTTATAGTTTATAGTTTCTAGTGATCGTAGAACGTTCACTTCCCTTTTCTGGCTTAATCACAGTCAACAGCTTAAAGCTTTGTTTACTGCACTTAAGCTTTTCAGCCACACCCCTTAGAAAGCTGCTTACTTTGGTTACTTGGTTTAAGGCTGGAGTTGCAACTTTAACTGCTTGGGAATTCTAAATGAAGTGGCAGAAAATTAATTAATTTAACTCCCAGTAACGCAAGTAGGACTCTTACATACCCTGTAATTAAAATTAATCCTTATTTCTTATGTCTTTTTAACTAAGTTGATTTTAGAAATTTGATCTATGCTTTCGTCACTAGTCTTAGCGTTTTTAGGGGCTTAAAGTGTTTACAGCAGTAGTGGGTTCACGCTAGTGACGCATCACTTTAATCACTTAGTCGCTCTTTAATGACTGTTGGTGATTTAGACGTTGCACATACCGTTTTGCCCTAGTTCTAGCTTTACAGGGTATCTCTAGCTACAGCTGCAGTCGCATAAAAACCGCTGACTTATTGGTAACAAAACTGCCTGACAATGAAATCTAGGAAACTGACTCACAGTAAACACAATACAAGTAGCTGTGTGTCACTTTATATATATCTAAAAACAGCTAAATAGACTACACTATATAGTATACATCGTGTGTAAATATATTTCTGTATGCCTTTGATAAGCGCACAAAATTTACTTGGAACTTATCAATATTTTAGCTACAAACGAGTAATTACTATTGTTGTTGTTGTTGTTATTGTTGCTGTGATTGTTGTTGTTGTTGTTGTCCACAGACAGCAGACAACAATTGTGCATTTCATGAATTGGAATCGCAAGTTGGCGTTGTTGTTGTTACTCTTGTTGTTGTCCATTGTTTGTTGTATAGAAAATGTCATTCAATTCGCAGGCAGTTGACAAATTTGTCAACTGATATGGGAAATGTTGTGTGTAGCTTGGTAGCAGGCACACACACACACCAGTACACACACATCTGCCTTGGCTTATGTATAAACAAGTCGACTAGCACACACTCTACCCAGCTGTGTGTGTAGAGTGTGTTTGTGTGTGTGTGTTTATGCTCCACAAAGTGTCTTTGCATATGCATTAGGCAAATCCGTTGCTGTCTCTTGTTTCCATGTGGTTTTATTTTATAGTCTGTCGGTCTATTTGTCTGTCTAGCTGTCTACCTGTCTGTCTGTCCGTCCGTCTGCCTGTCTGTCTTTCTGTTTCTCCGACTGTCTGCCTCTTGCTGTTGTCTCAAGTTCAGTTCACACGCTTTCACTGTTTGTGAGTCGCTGTCAATTTGAATTTAACGATTTAGTTTGCTTGCTTCGTTTGATAGATTACACCTCAAAAGCGTAACACATGCATAATTAACACCACACGCACACTACACACACACACACACACACACACACACACCTGGTCTTATGTGTCTGCGCTTTAGGAACGTGTGTGGTTCTCTTGCCACGTTTGTCGGCTTGCCCCACAACAAATTGCTGCTAATGAGCTGCACCAATGTTGCACCTCTTCGTCTCTCTACCCCTCTGCCTCTCTTTCTCTTTTGCTCTCTTTCTCTGTCTTAATTAAAACCATAAACAGAGCTTTAGTCACTTACCTTAGACGGTTCAGTCACTTGTCTTCACTCCATTTGTTGCACACGCGGCAGCCGCACAAAAAAGTTCTCCGGGGAAATGCCAAATGCCAAGAGCGTTGCAACAGCAGCTGCAAGCTGAAAAAAGCATAAAAAATTCATTTAATTGAAGCACTTTTAAGTAACAAACTTAAGTTAACAACTATTTAAATAACTTTTTAATACCAGCGTAAAACTGCTTGGGACTTGCAGAGCTAATATCATGGAAACTTCTAACTACGCGAATTTATTTTGAGTATATAAAGTAAATAATAAAATTTAGCATTAATTTAGCACAAGGCTACAGTGAAACTATTTTAAATAAACTAAAAAAAATCTAGTAATTAATTTAATTTAGATTTCCATAAAAAGATTTTATATTTTTTTCACAATATAAAAATAATAATCAATTATAAATGATTAAAAAATTACCAAACAATTTTTAATTAACGGCAAAGCCAATAAAATAACGTAGAAAATAAAACTTGTTTGCTCAATTCGCCGAACGACAATCAAATTTTGCCAATCAAACTTATCAATACAAACAAAAAAAATAAAAAATGGAAAAAAATTAAAGAAAAAACTAAAAAAAAAAGTGAAAAATAAAATTGTAGACAGAAATTCATTTGGTGTGGCACAGTGCGAGGCCATAAATGTCATTCCCAGGCAAAATGGCAAATGCTCTCAACGTTGCCACACGCTTGTTGGCCTGGCCAAGAAGGAGGCAGGCTGGCAGGCCAACAGGCAGGCAGCCAGTCAGCGTGGGCTTGTCAACAACAACAACAAGCTAACAACAAGCAGCCGTAAATCAGCGGAAGGTGCTGCCTTCTCCTCTGGCAACCCTCGCAGCGCACCCTTTGCCTAGTAAAACATTGAAAATTATGATTTAACGCAAATTTTGTAATTAATCTTGACAAATAAAGCGGCACCCCCAACGGTAACCCCCCTTGGTCACCCCTTAGCCACCCCTCTACACACCGCCTCTGCTACTGCCTCGTCTTGGCCAAAAAGGAGTTAACTTTTAATGCCCTGCCAGGCAGACTTTGTATTTATCTTCCTTCTTGATTTTTTTCAGCCTTTTTTTTGTTGTCTTTAGCTTACATGCATAAATCTTGGCGGCACTTTCAGGCCGCAGACTTTTGTTGAGCAGTGTGTGTTTCCCTGCTAGCCAACTTGGCGTGCCATTTCCCCCCATGTCCAACTGTCTGTCTGTCCTCCAGTCCGACTGACTTGCAACATCATCATCATTATCCTTCATTATTATTTATGAACTTTTCTTTGGGTTCTTAACCGGTTTCGTTTCTGGCTCTTTTGAAGCCTTTCAAGTATTTCATAATTGTGCCAAGTTATGCACAAATGTACATGTTTGTGCTTGCCAGCATTTTAGCCGATTTTTTGGTCTTTCTTTTATAAGTTATGGCGTTTTAAATGCTCAGCAAGAGAGTAAGCAGAGTGAGAGAGAGTGAGAGATCGGAAGTGACCTTTGTGAGGCGCTGTCCAGTGCCTAAACTTAATTATATGTTGGCAGCTCACGATGCTGATGAACAGTAGCAATTATTTGCCAGGCGAGCACTCAACACTCATCATTCACACACACACAGGGGAAGAGACAGAGGGAGAGAGAGCGCGCTGCAGTTGATATATAGTCATATTACGTATACGCCACGTATTGATGCAGCCTTAACTAATTGCCCAGAGAAACAGCGAGAGAGAGAGAGTCCAAAGCTTAAAAGCCGCTGTCGTCGCTGTAGCTACAGTTGTAGCTGCTATAGCTGCAGTTGTATCTGTATCTGTAGCGCGAGTAACTTGAAGCTGTCATTAACTTGGCAGCCTGGCGACGTCTGAGTGGCAATGTGGCTATGAGCCAGGCCAAAAAGCGAAGGCAACATCATAATCTCCACACGCTTAAGGGGTCTGCTGTGGTAGTAGCACAGCTTACACTCTTACAGTCTTACAGCTTACAGATACTGTATCTTTAGCTGTGTATCTTGTTCTTTTTGTGCTGTGTAAGCAGCGCTGATGAAGCTTCCCTTTCCCTCTGCTTCTTTCTAATCTGATTTCATAGATTTTAACATTTAATTCGAGCGATTTGTATATATACAATATATTTCCCGATTCTATTTTCTGCTCGTCAGCAAAGCAAATAAAATCGAGGCAACGAGAAATAAAGAAAGATCAGAGCTCAAAAAACGTGACTCTTCTGAAAAAAAGTCGTGTATGTAATTTTTTTTTTCCTCTGCTGCTTCTGCCTCACTTTTTTGTGTGCGTAGTTGACAGTACAGGCGGCACTCGGCAACACGAACAGCAACAATACGAGCGCACAACAATGCTGGCAAATTTATTTATTTGTATTTTTATTTATTTTTTCGAATGCGTTGGCAAAGCTTTAAATGACAATGTGAAACGATTCGTTCTATTGTTTGAGACTCTACTAATTTTAGGTGTGTTTGTGTTGGTTATTAACTACACACATAGATACAAATGTAGCATGTCTGGGAACAACTAAAATAGTTACTTATTAACAATGGCAACAGCTGTCTATCTCACCTCTCACTCTGTCTCTCTCGCTCACTCTTTGTCAGCTCATAAATTGTATTGTAGCCCTAAAAACCTGTCTCTATAGATTTATCTATCTAGCCATCTATTATAGCCAACTCGCGGCTCTTATCGCCTGGGTCACTTTCAAAAAAATAAAACCAGATTTGTTTTTATCACAGGTCAACTAACCACAAGTTAACCACAGCGTTTTGTTCTGTCTATCAGTCTATCTATCTATCTATCTATCTATTTATCTATCTGTCTGCCTATCTATGGCAAATGTATCTGGTCTTTGCGATTCTCACAGTTTATCTGTCTGTTGGCGCAGTCTAAATTATGTTCATATCAAGTATCAGCATTTAATCTGCAGACAATGAACTACATCTTAATTTAGTCAACCAATTAAGTTTCTGCTTTAATTTATGTGTAACTTAAAATGCATACATTTTGCATACATTTGCATCTGCTAGATACAAATGTAAAAGGTTTCAGCTGAGCTGTTGATTTGATGCTTTTATTTTAAAATATTTTTAGCTGCTTAAATTATTAGTTTACATATATGGTATCTTAAAGACACACAAGTTTTAAATATTTATTTTAAATCCAAGCATACATTGTCTACTTCCTTCAGAAAATCCCCCTCTAGTTACTTTTAATGAAGAGAAAGTCTAGTTTAATTATGTTTTGTTGCCAACACTGATCGATTCTCTTTCTTGCTGCCTCTGTCTCTCGAGCAGCTGAGCTATTAAGCCTTGCCCCAAGACCGTGATTCGTGCCGCATTATTTGATGTTGAATTTATGCCAACTCCACACTCCCCACGCCCCTTGTCCCCCCTGCTGGCCCTGCCAAAAACAGACCGCCCATATACATACAGCCAAGTTGGCTTTAATCCTGGCCTATGCCTGCAGCGCGTGGGTGGGTGCAGCAGCAACAACAACAACCTCAACACAGAGTCTGCCTAGCCACAAGTCTAGCAATTTTGTGGGTACGGCTAGCAGCTTTTTACGGCTAGTTTGTTCACTGCCACACTGGGTCTGGTCTGGCCTGCTCTTAGCCTGGCTTACTCGTAATCAATAGCGCTCAAAATATTCGACGCTTAATCAATTAACCAACATAAATTCGTGCAAAAGTAATTAACTATCCCGTTGAGATATTTAACCGACAAATGTTTGCTGTCAATAGCGTTTAGTGTCATTCAATTTCAGTTAACAAACGGCGCCCACTTGTTTTCCTTTGGGCCAACAACTTGTTTTCTGGCCCGATGTACAGTTTTAATTTGTAGGAGTTTTCTTAGCCTTTTTTTGGTGAGGCGGACAGAAATGTTCACTGTGTTTTGGTTCAAGGGTTCAGTGCCGAAAGATTTCCGCGATGCGAAATCAAAAATCAATACATAATTCTTTTGACATGGCAATCGCACATTTGTGGCATGCAACAGGCAACAGGCAACAGGCAACGGCAACAGGTAACAGACTACGGGTAAGAGGCAACAACAACAACAACAACAGGCAACATCAACTGGCAACTGGCAACAACATGTTTGTGCGACTCATTCAGATAAAAATGCAATCCATGGAAGCTCTGGTGAACGTTGCCAGGAACAAAACGACGACAAGCAGTCCACAGGTGTGGGGCAGCTGGGCAGGGGAGTGGGGGGTTTGCAGGGGTAACAGGTGGTAGAGGGGGATACTGGAAGAGGGGCAGCAGCAACGTGCAACAGTTGCAACTGTTCAGGCTGCACCTTAAAACGTGCAGCAACAACAAGCTACAGAGTAGGATGGCAACTGCAATAGACCCTGTACTATCATATATAAGGGCATGCAAGTCTATGAGTTGTTTACAGTAGAGATGCGTTCGCTTATTAGGGGTCCGTGTTTCAAATTTACTACAAAATCATATGCATACCTACTCCTCCATTAACTCAAAACACCCTGTGTACTATTCTCCAGCACAGGGTCTTAAAACTGCCAGTCAAGAGTCGCTTGGCTTAAGGAAGCGCAAAAAGTGAAGCTGGGGTGGAAGAGAGACACAAGGAGAGGGAGATAGAGAGAGAAAAAAGTGAAATCTGCTAGAATTGATCTTGGGGAGTCGAAACTGGTTCTCCAGTTCTCCGATTCTCCGTGCTGTTTGGCTCACAAAGAGGAAGTGAGAGCCAAAACACTGACCAGAGTGGCGACCTCTGCAGGCCGTTTCAGGCAGCGCCTTTCATTCGCTGTCAGCATCAATTGAAGCAGCCGGCACAGAGGAAGAAAAAATCATAGCTCTTCTACTCGCTTCTCACATCTCACCCCCCGCTTGAGCCAGGCTAAAGCTTAAGATATATGAGCAATGCTATGTTGTGACTACTGCCCGCTGTGCACCTGTGCTCGGTGCGACTCTCTCTCAGCAGAAGATGAAGACGAAGTGGAAGACTCCATCTTCATCTTCATCTGTGACTTTGTCTGCTGGGGACTTGGGCTTGATGATGTGCTGGCAAAATGGGCTTTTAAATGATGCCATTTGTTGCTGTTGTTGTTGTGGCTACCAGTAGCCATAGCAATACCTTTTTGACCAATTGTTGGGCTATTTGCAATTGCCACTACCAAATCCAGTTAGTTCTTAGCATTCCCGTTTGCCCAGCGGCGATCATTAACGCGGCGCTTTGAACCATACCTCGATTTTTTTACAATTTCTGTCGAAAAAGTGACAACAACACGAGGAGGTAGAGGAAGCAGAAGCAGCAGAGGAAGAGGCAGCAGAAGACACAGCAAAAAGGTCACCGCTACCGTCAGCATTTAAACAACAAAATGTAAAAACAAACAACATAAAAATAAATAAAACATAAAACTGAGCAGCGCTTAACTGTCCCCGAGTGTCAGAGGAAGACAGCGATAGAGAGACACAGAGAGAGAGAGAGAGAGAGAGAGAGCGCGGGAAGGTCTGGGGAGTGGGGGTAGAGGAAGAGAGCTTGTCTGGCCTCTGGCTGGCACTGAGCTCTAAACTCTGTGGTCATTCCAGGAAACGCAGCAACTTTTTCAGAAGTGCTCGACATGCCGGAAAATAAAAAAAACCCAAAAAAATAAAAATTAAAACAGCTAACAAGAGATTTGAACTACACTTGCTCTGTTCTGCAAGAAAATCTGGCTTAAAGAACATTTAATGGGTAGCCAGAAAAAACAACTGGGAAACTAATCACATTTAAGTCAAGTGATAGGAGTCAAGGAACTGTCTGAGAGCAGTGAATCAAAGGCTAACTAAATATATAATTCAAAGGGGACATAAGCTTGATAAACATAATCCAGGAATCTACAGTATCTACAGTATAGACCACAATTTATCTTTAACAAACTTCTTGAAATCCCAAAAGATATCCCAATTTTAGGATATTACTCTTTTAACTTACTAAAAGCCATAACTGGCCTATGCTCTGTCCCACGAGAACGTCCGGCTAAACCTAACCTTAACCTTACCTGTAAACAAAACAGCTTTAACAACTTACCAAAATATTTTCTAGTTACTGCTCATATCCCAACATAAGTCACATTTCCCTAGCTAGTAACTCCAGCACCAATATATCTCTTACCTACCTGCAGCACTAAAAAGTATCAAGCTTTCTAATCAACGCTCATTTAAAGCCGCTTAGTTCATTATCCTTTTCACTTCACCGTCACTAGGTGCTTGGCCAAGTTTGAAGTGTGCGTACTTCAGTTAGCACATTGCACAAAATCAGCTCATTGTCATGGTTAAGTAGCGATCCGAGCACGAAGCTCAGCTCAAAGCTCTCAAAGCTGCCGTCTGACAACGGCAAGTGCCTTGATAAAAAGAGAAGCTTTCCACGGCATAAGTTGAAGTTGAAAGTTGAAGATGAGTTGAAAGTTAAAGCCGTTTTGCGACAGCTGCTTGACCCGCTGGCAATTACTGGTGAAGAGGGGAAAAGGAAGCGGAATAACTGCTGAGTGAAGAATGAAGCTTGGGGCAGGTAGAAGCTGTGGCAGTGGCATGAACTGGTGGCAGTTTCACACGACTTTGAGCCTGAGTTTAGGCCCGACTTTGAGCCCGGCTTTGACTGCAATTAGACATGCCACCAACAGAGTTAGCCGCAGTTGCAGTTGCAGTTGCAGTAGAAGTTGAAGTTGCACTTAGGCCTGCCTCTTGGAGGTCAACAGACCTCAGTGTGTTTTGCCTGATGGATTGTCTGTCTGTCCCTGTCTCTCTCCTCTCCCCTCACACAAATCACGCACTTTTATTTGCCACACAGTAACTTTGGACAGATCGGCCTTTTAAGGCTGCCCTGGCATGAGTTTGCAAATTGTTGTTGCTTCAGTTTCCTGCTGCAAGTTTAACTTTATAGCCAAGTTAAGTCTGTGTGTGTTGGTGTGTGTTGTGGTGTGTGGATAGCTCTGGGTCATTTTAGGAGTCCAAGTCAAACGATTGGAACTTGAAACCTGCAGGAGCCCTGGTTTTGCAGGAGGTGTCCCAAACAGCAATGAGATTTTCTGCTGTTGCCTTCTTTTTGCAGCTCTTTTAGCCAAGTACTGAGTACAAAAAAAACCAGTTACTGACTCCAACAACTTCAACTGCTCCTGTGGCATGCTGTAATGATTGAGTGTGTGTGTATGTGCATGGCTGTGTGTGTGAGCCAAGCTGAGCTGAGCTGGAGTTCAAGTTTCAGGCTCACACGTGTTGCTAATGAGACATAACTCAAACACACAACAACATGGCACATCAAAATCAACACACACACTGGCTTACACTGTCACACACACACACACACACTCGCACACTGATAACCTAATAAAGTCATAGCAATTAAGCCCTGACTTTAAAGCAACAACTTTATAAACTCTTCGAGTACAACTTGTTTGCCAAAATCCGAAAAACTTGCCTAAAAAATGATGTCACTTGCCGCCAACTTGGCTCGCAATTATAGCCAAAAAAATACAGAAAAACAACTACAACAAAAAACGAGCTCAGTGCCGAGCATTGTACAACAACACCAAACCCACAATTTTAGCCTTTTTCTAGTTTCTAGACAATTTTTCCGTCTTTTACCTCAGCTGCTTCTTTTTGTGTTTTTCTTTTGTTTGTTGTAAAATTATTATTAATTTTTTTGTTGTTTTTTCTAGGGGCTTTTTGGGCCTATTTGCCTTTTGTGTGGGCCACAAAATAATTTACTTCTTTTTTGAAAAATCATTATTTTAATCGTTTATTGACTTGTTTAAAGCGCCGCTTAATGATTTTTTTGGTAACCACTTTTTTTTTTGTGTGTGGAGCACAAATTATGGAAAATGATGGCGCAGAAAAAGAAATTGTTTTTGGGATTTCTAAAAAGAGATTATAATTTTGTAGCTAGTAAAAAATGGAGCTTTGTTGCAGCCAGGAAGTGTGAGCTTTTGAGCTGGCAAAGCTCATTAATTTGGAGGCCTACGCAGCGGAAAATTATGTTTGTTCAACAAGTCTAAAAAAAATTGTTAGAACTTTTAAGAAAAACTGTTCAAATTGGAGTTAAAAATTTGGTCTAGGTTTCTCAAAACTCTATTAAAAAATAAAATGTGATTAAAATGCTCATAAAAATTAAAAACCAAATAAAAATCACACGTTAAAAACATGTTTTAACTTGGCTAATTTTAGGGGGTCTACAAAAATTTAAACTCATTTTCTTAGCGTCTTAAAATTTAATTTAAAGGTGCCTATATTTTTCTACATCTTTTTCTGACTGTTTTTTGCTCATTAACCTTTGGCAGGTAAATCTTTGATCTTTCTCTGATCACTAACATAATGTATAACCAAACGATCTATTAGTTGTCAGTGATTAATGAAGCACAGCCAACAAACAAAATGGTAGTAAAAGAAACAACCAACAAAAAATTTGTAATATAATAAGATCTAATGTATTGAACTCACCTGCCCTTTGAGGAGGCCAAGGACACGTCTCTTTGCGGTTGTAGTTGTAGTTGTTGCTGTGTGCATGTTTTTTTATAGGCTCTAACTTTTGAGCGTCTCCGTCTGGCGTCTGACTTTTATGAGCTGTTATGCACTTGTGTGTGCAAGTGTGAGCAGGCGTTTGTACGCATGTGTGCGTGTGTGTGTGCTCTCCACTATTTGATAGCTTAGACCTTTCGAACTCATCTCGGTGTCGGCTCTCTGCCATTTGTCAAGCTCTCTCGCTCTAGCTCCCATGCTAATTTGTAGTCTCGCTCCTTCCACTTTGACTGCTGCTCTGGCTCCATCTTCCGCCTCTCCACTTTCTGCCGCTCTTCCTTCTGCTCATACCTCACAAAATTTGCAAGTGCTTACTAATAGAACGGTTCTTTTTTTCTCTTTTCTTTTCTTTTCTCTTCTTTTTTTTTGTAGTGTGTTAATGAATTCGAGTTCGTTTTATTGACACTGCGCTGTGTTGCCGTTGACGTTGCTCAAATCGTTGTTGTTGTGACTGCTGTTCTCGTTGTTATAGTTGTTTCATATTACTTTTTTTTTCGTTTAGTGTTTTTTCTTTTTGGTTTTTTTTTCGCCACGTTTCTGTGCTTGTCTATTTCTATTTCTATTTTCTATTGTATTATCAGTTTATCTAACACTTTATTTCGCTCGTTGTTGTTGTCGTCTTTATTATTGTTGTTGTTTGCTGGCTTTTTTGCTGATATGAGCAACTGTTGCTGGGCGAACGAACTGCGCGCGCCGCTCGCTGACGGTGCACTGATCGAATCGACACAAACGTGGCCAACACGACAGGTAACCACCAAAAAAGCGACGTACACACAATAACAAAAAACGCGCCAACAACAGCAGCAGCGACGGCAGCAGCAGCAGCAACAAAAACTCCAACAACAGCAGCAGCAGCTCACACTGTATAGAAGTTAAGGTTTTTTTTCGACTTAGTCTGATCTCTCGCACTGTCGCTCACAGTCAGAGCGTTCGTGAGTGTGTTCGTGTGTTGAGTTCGTGTGGCTTGTGTTCGTGTGTTCTTGTGTTCGTGTGTTGAGTTCGTTCTTGCTGGAAGAAAAGCGTTCGCGCGACTCTCGACTCGCTCGCTTGCGTTCCAAATAGCGACTTGTCTGGGTTCGTTGGTGGCACAGGGTTTTTGTAACCTCGCCGAGGTGCTTGCTGCTCTTCACCAGACCTGTGTTCGTTGGTAAGGTGGGGAGTGGGGGGTAACTGAGAGGCTTTGTGCACACTGCTGGTCTCGCTCGCACTTGCTGCGCGCAGTGAAGCGTATTAGCACAGGTGTAATTACCTGTGAACTGTTGGCCTATTGCTAGCTCGCTTTAACTGGCTCTCTCCCTCTTTTTCTGCCCCTCTATCTCTCTCTTTATTTCCATCTCTTTCTAGTCTCTCAGCTGAATTGCAATGATCATTAGCCCGTTCGGTTCGCTCTGTTTTCTTGACTTTAGTTTGTCGCCTGTCTTTAACCCTGTACCCCCTTCCACCACTGCCCAACTGTTCACTACTTCCCCCCTTTCTTCGCTTCCGACTTTTCTACAGAAATTTTGAAATTCGCCTGAGTTTTGTTGGTGAACCCAGCTGAGTATTCCACATGAACTCTGCTGACTTGGCCATTTCAAGCACTTCCGCTCTTGGCCTGGCTATAATTTCAATAAGCTGCTGATAGCGTCAAACGTTTAAATGCAATCTTCTTAACTGCTTACCTATTATGCAATCTAGCACCGGAACTATTGTACTTGCTACCAGGTACGCACTTCCAATAAACTGCAATCGGAAGTGAGCGCTTTTTTATGCCTTGCCACGCGTCGAGAGCACCTTAAAGGCCCTATAATTGCTCATCAGCAGCATCATTTTGGCCAGGCTAAGAATCGTGTTGACCGCAACTTCCGCTAGAGGAAAAACAAAAACTGTTTGCCAGCTGCATTCATGTGGAAATTGCACTTGGATTTTCTTTCTTTCTACTGTTATTGGGTGCTCTATGCTTTGATTTCGTTGGAAAATCATTCGCCGTTTTTTTGCAACGTCTGCTTAACGGAAGCAACCGTTAGACGATCTGTTGCCGGTGACCGGTGACTAAACGCAATTAGTTGCAGCAACAAACTGCAGCTGTTGCAGCTTTCCATTTGACTAAGCAACTGTTGCTGCCTCCTCTGCTGCTGCTGCTGCACTGCAGCTGTAAATGATCCATGATCCCGGCATAATATTTACCTTCCTCCTGGCTCACAAGTATACTACATATAATACCACATTTATCCATTAAATACTAGCACTAAACTACATAAATGATTTATGCCAAGTGCCACGCCCATTACTTTGTTTTCATCCAATTGCCTTTTGAGCACTCGCAGATTCGATTTATTACCAAAAGTTTATTAATTTTTGTAGATTTTAGCAGTCTTTGGCTATTAAAAAAGAGTCTAAGTAATAAATTTGGCATTTTTTTAGTTTTAAGGTTTTAGTTTTAACTAATTTGATGTCCAGCTTCTTTGAGCCATACCCAATTCAAAGTCGCTGTTTTAAACTATATAACTTTTAAAATTTAAGAAAATGAAACCAGCCCAATAATAAATTTAAGTGGAATAATCCCAACTCATAGCTAAATAGAATGCAACAGAAATCTTTTGAACCTAGTGATTATTACCTTAAAATTTAGTTAATCATTCTTAGAATTTACTATAAATTTCTGATGGCATAACCTACTAGTTAAAGACTAACTTTAGTAGCTCATTCAGTTTATTAGCTGGTAGTGGTGAGTGATGAGCGTGCAAATATTAGCTCTCATGTATTTAAAATTTATACTGACTACACATGTTCATAATGCCACTAATCTATTGTTGTTTCAACAGTTGGGAGTAACAAAAAATATAAAAAAATCAGTTTTTCTGTTGTGTACCGAAATAAACTGCTAAAAGATACCCTGTAAAACAAGCAAGAAAACGCAGTCTTAAAATAAAATTCGAATTATGTATGCCAAACTTAAGAACTACTTAAATTAGACTCAAGGTGTAACTTAAATAATAATTTTAAGCTTTCTTTTCAATTTAAATTTTTGTGAATTTTTGAGTATTTATTTTAATAAATTTTAACCCATTTTGGTAAAGTCCAGGGCATAACTAGCATTTTTCTAGCTGCTCATATTCGGTGGCTATATAAAAATATATGTATAGGTATTTGTATTTGTATGTATATAGACAAATTTATATATATAATGCCATAATGCACATGTATTCGAAACTCATGCGTTTTTATTTTATTTTTTATTTTTTACATAGTCATCGAGCCGTGACGGCGCGTTGTTATTGTATGTATGTGTGTTGGAGTGTGTGTGTATGTGTGTGATGTACCTGTACCTGTCTATAACCCCCGTTTTGATGATCTAAGTGTAGAACATGCGATAATAATGTTTATGGCCCGCTCTTTATAGGGGTTGTATCAGCGCCTGCATGAACCAAAAAACTCCACAAAACCAACAAAAAAGGAGAAAAAAACACACACAGAGACACACACACTAAAAAAGGTAGTAAAATAAGTGCAGTTAAGGGCGCTACTGTGCGCCGGAATCCATGGAAGAATTTGGGATAATTAATTATGCCGCTTGCTGCTGCTTCTAGTTTTGTCACCAGCACATTTTGCAGCTTGTCTCGATAAGGAAATGACGCGGCAACAAATGAACCCAAATTCTATAAACTCCAATTCAAACTCAGAGCGAAGAAACTCTGAAACCCAGTAACAAACAAAAACTAAGCCAAAAAGAAAGATACAACGGAAGCAAAGTTTTGTCTTTTTAGCCCAGTCTGGGAAGTAAAATATGGGCTTATGTTTTTGTGACTTTCGGACTTACTTTTTATAACTATAAAATAGAATCAAAAGCCCCTAAATTGATGTAATATTAGCTCGATTTAGAATTCTCCGCTTCACCTAAACTAAGAGTAATTTTTGAGCCCTTACAATTATTTAACTAGACTCTAAATTTTAGTACTAGGTTAGATTAGGTTAGGTTTAGCCGGATGCTTTTCAAGGGAGACATTGCACAGGCCATTTGGATTTCCCTAGTGATCCGGTCGCAGAGTAATTTCAAGTTTTAGTACTTTTTCAATATCTAATCAATATCTAAATATCTTGTATTTTTTTCAAAATAAATGCTTTCTTGGCTGTCAGCTTAAACTTATGCTAAGTGGACTATTGGTAAGAGCATTTAACTTAGTTCTGAGCAGGAAAATAATTTTATTTTTAACTTTTCTTAACTGTCTTATATTTTATTGCACTTTTAAATATTCTGATTCAGACTTCTAACTGTCGATCAGTTCTACTGTAGCGTTCTTGCTTGTATTTCCTACATTTTTGTCAACTCAGCACTTAATGCTCCAATTTCGTATACAGCGTTACATGATATACATATATTTATATATGGCTTAAAGCGACTATATGCGATAGGTTTCTAAGCATGACTCATAGAGAGAGGGAGCAAGAGGCGTCTTCCCACTCTTCTCACTCCACCCTCTTTCCACTCCCCCCGAAACTCTAGCCAACGATTTGTTTCGACAAATTGTGCAATTTCGGTTCATTCGTTCGTTGATTTTTTCTGTTTTCTGTTTTCGGTCTTTTGTTATTGTTTCGTTGCAATTATTGGCCAAATGCAATTGCAAATTGCATTTTGGGAAAGCTGCAACAATTTCGGGTGAAAGTTGCAACATATGTGTGACGGAGTGTGTGTGTGTTTGTGTGTATCTGAGATACAAAAGTATCTCAGTTCTAACTAACGAGCTTTCACCAAAACAGGAAAGAAACATTTTCAAGAACTTCCCGGCTGAACTTCGGCCGAACTAACGGATGTTTAGTCAGGCCAGAGTCTGAAAAGTGTTTTAGGGCCAAGAGCATAGAGGGCCAAGAGCGGGTCAAAAGCAATTGACCGCACAACAGGGCCTAAAACTTAATGTAAACTTGGCACGGCAACAACAGTAGCTGCCTAGAAATAATAACAACAAAAACACAACAACAACAATCATAATAACAATAACAACAATAAGCCAACATGTATGACCATTTTGACCACTTTTAAGTGAAGTCATCAAAACAGAATTCTGTGAAACTTTTGCCGCTTTTGCCCGACATAAAACCCAAAAATATAAACTAAAGAAAACAGAAAGAGGATTTCTTAATTACTAGGGGCTAAAAAAAACACCGAAATGGTTAAAATGTTAAAAAAAGCGGTGCGTTTAGGGTCAGTTTCTTGTATTGTATTGGCCTCATCATAATTACAGGGCAGTTCTTGCTCCATAAGCCGGGGCCAATGTGATATGTCGCGCTCTATTGCCAGCGCTCACTGTCTCCGAGCAGAGCAGACACGGCTCTGTCGACTCCTACCTCTGGCACGCCCCCTCCTTCACTTCTTCTCCTACTGCTACCTTTGTTCCGACTCATTCCTGTTATGAGCCGACAATTATTTTACGAGCTAACCAACAAAAAAACCGAAACTACAAAATACTAAATTCTAAATTCTAAAAACAACAAGTACAACTCACGACAATTCAGTGATCCCAAAATGGGTTCCAGTATTCTTTGGCAGACCCGGTAAACACTGAGAGCAGAGGGTGTTTAAGTCAGTGATAGGTGGGAGAGAATTTCTAGGAGACTATAAAGCTTAGTAATAATATTTTAGCCTTTAGAGCGTTGTTCGACTGTCTGATCTTAGATCTCAGAGTCTAAAGGTTTCTTTAGTACGCTGCGAAACCTTTTATAAAAAATCTATTTAATCACTTAAGTTTTTCCTGCCTTTATTCCTTTCTTCTAAATATGAAACCCTTTTTATTGAAAACTAATTCTTATCACCTTCTTTTTTTCCACATAATAAGTTGAGCCTACGTACAGGGTCTTCTACAGTCTGCTCCACAGACTCTAGCCATGGCTAATACTTATTATTTTTTTGGTTGTCTGTTTTTTATGTCAAATTCTAGACTAACGTTACGGCTGGCTGCCTCAACAGATCTGCGATATCGAAATAAATTTTTTAAATGCTGCGCATGTGCGGCAACAACAACAGCAACAACAAGCACAACAAGCACAGCAATAACCACAAAATGTCACCCAAAACATTTTACTCAAATTCGGCTATTTTCCTACTCGTTTTTCTGATGGGGTGAAAAACGTTTAAATGTTTTTTTTACGATTTTCCAGCATTTAGCCTGAAGTTGGCTATTGCAATTTAAAGGAGTTTTCTTTTTGAGCAGCCCTCGTTACTTTCATGCCACATTGCCGCAATCAGCAGAGCAGAAAATCAAAAAAAAAGAACACAAAAAGACAGAAAATTTATATAATGTGCAACAGGTTAAAAAAGAGACTACTTTGGTACAGATTGGTTGGTGGCAGCACCACAGATTGTCAGATCGAGGGCCCTAGTCTCTGACTATATACAGTAGTATGTATGATAATAATTTAGACTCTTATCTACTAAACATGCAATATGGCTCAGCTAAGCTCAACACGGCTCGCTGACTGCCACACTGTGGAAATATTTTCCGCTGCTTTGGACAAATGGAAAAATTGTTGGAAAATTGTGGAAAATGATGTGCTAAACACGCAGCTTGCAAATGCTTGCCTGCTTGTGGTACAGTTACGGCAAAATGTCTTGGCGCATTCTTCTGCAAATACTTGTTACACTGTGCAACAGAGTATGGGAATATGGGAAACTCTAGAGAGGAATATATAACATTTATGTATAACTTAGAGTGTGCTTTTTTTGGACTAAAATATAAGTAAAATTAATATATTACGTTTCTGTTAAAATTTTAAATGCTTACTGACTGATCACGCCACAGTCAAAACTGTAATACATACGAACTTCAGCTATATTTTAATGTCTCTACAAATAAAAGTACTCATTCTATGATCTAAATGTCTAAATTCCAAAATTTCTACCAGTCCTCGTGCTGCTCTTCCCATTGTGCTTCGAACACTAGATGGCGCCACTAGCGCGTTTCAATTAAAATGCAATAACATGTCTATTATCGTGCAATAAGCCAATATCAATAAACGTCATCGATTCGCCAGCTGCCGCCACCTGAACACAAAATACGAGCGAAGTGCGAGATGACGTGAGATATGAAGTGCTCCTACAAAACAACAACAACAAAGAGGAAAATAAAAAGAAAAGCAAAAGACAAGAAAAACAATAAAAACTGAAATCAATTTTCTAGCAAAGTGGCAAGTTGGAAGTTGCAGGTTGCAAGTTCCAATGATGCGTAAACTTGTTGTTGTTGTTGCTGCGGTTGTTGCCGCTGTCGTTGTTAGCTACCGATTGTTGTCGGTGTTGCACCGGCTAACACCTTAAATGGCGGCCTGGCCACTACTTATGTATCTACTTTCTGACAAGCTCGAGTAACTCGAGAGCCTGTGATTATCTTCTCGGCCCAAAGAGGCCGATAAAGTCCAAGTTGGAGTGGCAGAAGAAGCATCAGCTGAAGCAGAAACAGAAGCGAGAAATATTTATGAACTGCTGGTCAAATGCAATCATTTTTGAGGATGCAACTGCTGTGATCTAATCTCTGCCCCAGCTGTGGCAAACAACAATGGCCACTGGGTATTGATATTACCAGGCATAGACCACGCCACTCCAAGCCACGCCATCTTGCCGCAAAATGTTGATGGTTACCCCGTGGCAGGTTGCGTAGCAGGAAGCACGCTTTGTAGCTACAAAAGTATCTTATGAAAATTCATAAAAATTAAGATTTAAGGCTATAAAGTACATTAGGCTTTAAGAGACCCTGTAGAGCACTTCTACTACTACATTCGTTCCCTCACATATCCCATATTCCCTTCGTTCGCTGCCCCACTACGCGGTCTTCGAAACGCAAATCTTGAAAGGGGTCGACAGGTAGCTAGCCAACAGGTGTAATAATTGAAACCGCTGCATGGAAAACGCTAATCACGCTCCGGTTTGCCGCTCGCGCCTCTCAAGCGAATTACCAGGCAGGCAGCTCCGTCATGAAACATGGAAGTTAAGATAGAAAAAAGATACTTCTACTGCAGATACATTCTAGCGGTTACGCTAGCTGCTTTCTGCTGCTTTGGCATTAAATCAGTCAGCAGCTGTAAAATTACAGCAAAGCCAGTGAAAGACAAGAAGTGGCTTTTAAAAATATTACTCATACGCAACGTTAGACCAAAGTGTCCCTGGTGGTGTGTCCCTGTGCTTGTTGCTTTTCCCACGCTCTGCTCCTAAACGGGAGCTACCTTAATTAGTAGCTAACCAAGCGTGTGCATTTGTCGCACCTGTGTGCACCACAGAATTACACCACACATTTGTGGCTCTGTTTTTTTTCGGTGGTTGCTTCCCCTGCGATGACCTACGCATTTCAAATGAAGCAAACAAAATTTACATATCAATTGCCCAAAAAAATGAAAGAAAACTGCACCTCATGCTGATAATTATCGGGCTGTTAGTGTGTGAGTGTGTGTGTGACTACCCGTATGGGCACCCATATGTGTATTCACCTCGTTGTCAGTTTCGCTTTTTGCGGCAATTGTAATTGAATTGAAGAGCAGCCGGACAGAGGTCACAGACGCTGCACAGCTAGATCGTCGGTTACACTAAGCTACAAAGAAGGGAAGGGGAAAAACATAATAATTAACGGTTAAAGTTAACTTCATGTTTTGTAAAAGAGGCGTGAGATTATTATCCTTTAGAAGTACTAAACATGGAAAAGTAGACATGCCTCTAAAAAGCGTTCTAAAAATATACTTCCAAAGAAAGTTCTGTTCTCAATGTGAAACTTAATAAATCTTAAATAAAGATGAACATTTGTACTTTTTCGTAGTACAATCTTTAAGGGGGGTTCACTTTTGAAAGTGGGGTTTTAATCTTTTTTATATTTTTATCTGATATGCAGTTTATCGCTTATGTTGTATATACTTCGATTTTACTTTTCTACGAGTGCGATCTTACAAAATCCCTTAAATTTGTTTCATAATTTCTAGTTAAGTCTAATATTACCCGCCAATTAAAATGTTAAGCTTTTGTATCTGAGCATATATTAAAATGATCCTTGGGAAATTCTGTATGAAAGCCCCTTTAAGTAGTTACACATGGTGAGCATGCGAAAGATGAGGGCAGTGCTGCGAACCTGTTGCACGGTGTAATTTAAGCGACCACGCGACGCGTGAGATCAGCCGGCGCACCTGTGTGCACAAAAGTAATGCAAATTATCGCCTTGAATTGCACACGAAGGCGCTGGTCAGATGCAGGTACATGGGCAGGTAGATGTGCAGATACAGATACTATTTGCTAGTCGAAACTCTCATAATTGAGTTGCAAATGTTGCGGCAACTAAAAGACGCGGTCGCTATCTATCCCCTTCCTTCTCTCTCCCCCTGCCATCGCTTATCTAAGGTCTTGAACTTGAGGTTCCCAGGCTACTGGCGCTGCTCAGTTGAGATCGCCTAATGCCACTTGAATGGAAAGAAGCAAAACAACATAACATTTAAATACGCCCTTTCGTAGATAATCATCATAATTATCTTGCAACAATAAATAAAATACGAGCATACTATATCTAAGCAAATTACAACAATTAAAGGTAAAAAAAAAACACAAAACAAAAACAAAAATTAACTTTGTGGCGCTCCCAACGCCCAAAAAAACGGCCCAGGCGAAAGCTTGCGATTACTAACTTAAGTATGTCTATATACACATTGTATATGTATTGTATAAATGTATTGTATATATATGTATTACATTGTACATTGTGCTACATAATAAACATAATTTTCACACGCGTTTCATTTTCGAAAACTCACACACACACAAATTGGGCAGAAAAAGACTCGAAGAGAGAAAATGCCCGAAAAACGAGAGCAAATGTTTGTGCTCAGTTGAGAAGCGAGGGTTGCTTAAGTCATGAGTCGTAGCTTACACAAACTACAGTTTATATGTATAAAACTTGGGTTTAATAAGTTATAAATATTATTAAGCTAATTACTCACCGCTCTTTCCTTTTGTACTTTAAAATATATTTACAGCTTATACACTTTGTCAAACTCTAGAAACAACTGAGCTGCACACGTAATTGCCCTTTGGACTCCTTTTGTTTTTGTAATTGCACCCACTATATGAATAGCAATCCTTGCATGGTTGTGTAAGTGCATGCGACATGCTTGTATGTGTGCGTGTGCCTGTGCATGGGACAATGCAAATTACACAAACAATTTTTCTTAATTCTCTTCTTATCTCTGTTCTTGTGCTCAAGACTCAAGAGCAATAACTGTAAATGTAAAGCTTATTGCAATTTGTTTTTGTTTCTCGTCGAACTTACACATGTAAAAATCTGTTTGAATTTTAAGTTGCCAACAAAAACTCAATGAATTTGAAATGTTTGAGTAGATCAGCTTTTTCTTCGAGTGCAGGAACAAATTTTTGGTTGCTTTGTTTTGTGTGCTTTCATTATTGTGTGTTGGTTTGTGCTGTTTCCATTGAGTGTTTCTATATATAAATATAAATAAATATGTGTTAATTGAATTGGTTAAAATTCTATTACTAATACTTGCTGCCACGAACTTGTCAAGTTACCCGCTGGCCTATGATAGTTGTTATGAGCATTGTTGAAATTATTGCTGCAGAATTGTTGTTGTTGTTGTTTCTGGTGTTGGTGGTGTTCATGTTGTTGGTGTACGGCGACGACGATGACGAGACGACTAAGCCCAATGCCCAATGCCTCAAAAGCGGAAACTCATTGGCAACGCTTCGTTGCGTAAATTTCTCGACACGACTTTTCGGGCAACAGGTAACACAAAAAAAAAACTGACATCAACAACTACAAAAAGACTGCAAAAAAAACCAAAAAAAAAATCTGACGCCAAAACCACCGGCAAAATGGCCGACCAACAAAAAAAAAAAACAAACAGCAACAACAAAATGGCAAAAACTGGAAGGAAAAAAAATTGTTTTAATATTTCAGTTACGCTTCGGCGAGCGACGACATCGCGATACGTAGGCTCTACATAGACTTCTTGAAGCCCCGACCGACTAACATGAGCATTTCAAATTTGCCAGAGCGGGACAGCAATTGTAGGGCATTAGAAAAGGGCAGCAACAAAAAGTATGTGGGAGTGGGGGGACTGGTTAGCTTAAAGCCACAATACAAAGGGTAAATCACGGAGCACATATATCTCTGCCCTAAGATACGGATCTCGTGCCAAGTAACCACAATAAAAAAGAAAAAAGATCGGACTGTACTTATTTGTGCCCACTGTAGTCTAAAGTCGTATTGCCCCCGAAACACCTGAGCATTTCTTTATGGATCTTGAGCAGAAAAGTTATCGCGGCGTAACGTCATTAAAATTAGTTAAGATACTCGTGCCTGAGTTAAGATGTAAGGGTTCCCGATCGCTCCTAGCGACTCCTCCTCCCCGGGCTCTCAGCATGGCAGCGAATCACGAGCCCATATCGGTTATAGTTTGCCGGGCACTACTACACTGAGGAAAAATATGTTACTTAAATTTCGGAAATATTTCTTGATCTAAGAAATAAATGATGTAACTGAATGGATAAATAATTCTTGAATAATTGATTTCAAATCTATAAATTATTTTTTACGCTATAATCAAGTCAATCCAAAGTCGGCTTAGGAATAATCCTTCTGGCATTTTAAGGATTCATTTTAATACTTCTGATCTCTCATACTTCTGATCTCTCTTTAATGTTTTCAGAAAAATTTCTCAAATCAAGTATTGGGTGTTTCCGGTAGAAATCTACTTCCGGCATCGTTAGAATTGATTGCAGTTCACAGTTGTACAAAGTTTTTTTCAGTGCATCTAAGCCATATAGTCTCATAGCTGTTCTATTGGTCACGCTCCGCTGTCGGGGCTAAGAAGATGATGTTGAATTTGATTTTGGAATGGGCCTCTATGGATAATTCTACTGTGGAACCACAGAAAGCTTCGTTGCACGCGGAGATTCTCACGTAATTAGTGCCAAACAACAACAACAACGAAAGCCATATAATTAGCCCAGCTGCGAAGAAGAGTAGCTAGGAATTATAGTCATATAAAAGAAGACAAAACAAAAGCAAGAAATGGAAAAAAATGGAGCATATTCTCATCGTAGGGAGAAAAATTGTTATAGAATAAAGTATATATAATATTTACTAGTGCTACGCAGGTGCTACGGGCCGCTGGGCTGTTGGGCCACCCTAGAGTTAAGGTGAACCAGCTGCGATTCTCAGTTAACCGTTTAATGACTTTTCTTTTGAGCTGATGCCATTAGAAGATTTCCCACATCCTATTGTCTCCGCGCTTCCATTCATCAGCACATCATCAGTGCATCTTTCTCTTCCTCTTTCACTCGCTCTCACTCCCCCCTCTCTCTCTCTCTCTCTCTCTCTCTCTCTCTTGTCTCTCTGGGCTGTCTTTGTGCGCACCACGCCTAATCTCTATCTCAATTATCAGCAATCTTCTATCGCGACAAGTGCAGCCCATAGAAAAACATTAAACAAAGAACATCATTTTTTTATTGACTCCTCTGGAATGTCATTAACAATGTGTCAAAGAAATGTAGAGGATGCATAGACAAATCTTCATACCAAATTTGCAGTCTCTAGCCCTTACGGTATGAAGTCATTGATCAGATCAAACATCGTTCCTCATTATTAGTTTTCTGCAAAGACTTTTCAAATTTGTTAAATTTTTATGATAGTTTCGAATACGAAATCCAAAACTTCCTACT
Organism: Drosophila dunni; assembly: GCA_018152125.1. Classification (NCBI taxonomy): domain Eukaryota; kingdom Metazoa; phylum Arthropoda; class Insecta; order Diptera; family Drosophilidae; genus Drosophila; species Drosophila dunni. The sequence goes on from JAECXC010000906.1 coordinate 508,611, forward strand.
ATATTACTATATATACTATTTAAATTTTAAGTAAAAAATAAAAACTAATTTTTTGAAGAAAATTGTTTGATTTGTTACATTTTCAAAGCGCCTTTATCGTTCAATAAATTATTCACTATATTTCTATATTCGCCAAAATTATATTTTCAACATTTTCTGGATTTAATAAACAAAAAATATTTTGTTAGCTTTAAACTTAAATTTTAATCAAACTATAATTAAATTAGCAATAATTTCCGACTGATTTATGAACACCAAGTCCCCAAATTAAGTTCCCTCTCTGCCCAAATTCCTTATCATAGTTGTTAACGACTTCGATGGGAGCTGATAAAAGAGCACTTGAACAGAGAAAGAGAGAGAGTGAGAGTTGAGTGCTTGTACTAAACGCTGAGAAAGCAATAATGACTCAACTTTAAAATAAAAACAAACAATTAGCGAATGTTTAGTGCTCGCAGCTGAGATTAAAACTACTTATCAATTTTCTTGCAGGGAGAAACTTTAGTATAGTTGGAGCATTACCAGACATTGGATCGACGCAAAAGTGAAGTATGTTTAAATTGCAAGCGGTGTTGATTTACGCCGTCATCTGGAGTGCCAGGGCAGACACTACGGATCCCTATCTGCTGCAAACAAAAAGGTATGAAGGAACTATTACTGGAAAGTACTTGACTTAAATAAAGTATTTCAAACTGTGGATTACTTTTCTGTACATTTGATTTACTTTAATGACTTCCCTTCCATAGCTTGCCCTCTGATCTAAACTTTATGCCGAGCTTGTCAAATGGTCACTTGGGTTACACGGTCTTTGGCGATGCCATCTTCATGAATGGCGTCTACAATGGAGCTACTGGGAACAGCAAACGCGCCCGGATTCCCAACTGGATAAACATTGAGACTGAAATCTGTGATCGCTTTGGTTGCCTGTCTGACGATCAGGCTAGTGACATTAGCTATGAGATGAATCTGCGCCAGGGCTACTTTAGGCAGAGGACTACTTACGCCTCCATTGGCATCACGCTGGAGCAGCGTACCTATCCGCATCGGTATTATAGTCGTGCTGTGGTCTATGAAGTGCTGGCTATGAGGAACCCCGCAGCTGTGCTGAGTAACTGTGAGTAAGGCGATATAAACGATTGAAGAAGTAACACTATAAGTTGTCTACCCCTTTCTTTCCTCCACAGCGCCCAAGTATCTAAAGCTGCGTCAAGTGCCGGGAAATCCCAGCGACGCCTTCGACTTCGAGGTGATCAACAAGGGCAACAATGGAACTGGAGATTATCGCCATCTGCGTGGACACACTAGAGTGCTGGAGTTTGAGAAATTCCAGCCGAAGCCCCATGAGATACACGTGCTGTTTAGTGAATCCCTGGAGCAGCCACGTCAAGTGATGTGGCCCACATGGCAAGCAGAGCTACAACATCGCATAGTTATAGCCATCGATCGGGAGCAGAGTGTGGCACTTAAGGAGCTGCAAGATGTGCTGCACTTGAATGAAGCCGAAGTGTTCCAAAAGCAGATTCAATCGTGGAGTCAATTCTGGTCCAATTTCTCCATTGAAATCACTGGCAATGATCTGGAGTTGTCCAGAATTATAAACGCGGGCATCTTTTACTTGGCCAGTTCTTTGCCAGCTCCGGTAACCAATCAGCCCAGTGAACCCTACTTTGGCCTGAGTCCCACGGGATTGGCTAGGGGTAATCTGGAGGCGGATTATCAGGGACACAACTTTTGGGATACGGAAATTTGGATGCTGCCGGTGGTAACACAATTTGGCTATGACTATGCCAAGTTGCTGTTCGATTATCGCTATAGACATCTGGAGGGCGCCAGATACAATGCCAATGTCACGGGCTTTAAGGGCGCCAGGTGAGTAGTCAAACACCTATGAGTGCATCAGAGGATTGGAATCTAAAAGAGTGTTTAATTTCCCTTGCAGATTCCCTTGGGAAAGCGCCTACACAGGCACAGAGGTAACGCATCCCTGCTGTCCAGAGGTGGCCTCACAGGAGATACACATCTCCCCAGACATATCCTTTGCGCTCCAGAAGCACTTCGCCCAATCCAACGACTACATTTGGCTTTGCGAACGAGCCTGGCCCATAGCGTCTGAGGTGGCTGAGTTTCTGCTGAGTCGTTCCAGCTGTGAGGCAAACATTTGTCACTATCGTAGTGTCATGGGTCCCGATGAGGATCATGCCAATATCGATGACAATGTGTACACCAATGCAGTGGCCAAAATTGCGCTGGACTTTGCTGCCTGGACAGGTGAAAAGTGTGACAAGCAGAAGAACACGGAGTTGTACGAAAAGTGGCGACAGCTAAAGGATCGCTTGGTGATTCTACATGACCAGCAACTGGACTATCATCCACAGCACTTGGGCTATCAGTTGAGTGACATCGTCAAGCAGGCGGACACCATTCTACTGGGTTATCCTCTACAGTTTGATACCAGGTGAGTTTGGAGCCCATCTTTTCCAACAGAGTGATTATATCCAATTTGTGTAGCTCCTCGCATCTAAACGACTTGCATCACTATGCGAAAGTGACACGTGAGTCCGGTCCAGCCATGACCTGGTCCATGTTTGCCGCCAACTATGTGCGCACCACGGAGGATTGGCGTGCCCACGAGTACTTTACACGCGGCTATCAAAGCTATGTGCGTCCCGAGTTCAAGGTGTGGAGTGAGACGCCCATTGGCTACGCGGGTTCTGCCAATTTCCTTACTGGCATTGGTGGTTTCCTGCAAGCGCTGATCTTTGGCTATGGTGGTGTTAATTTTGCTCGGGTTGAAGACAAACTGCAGCTACAGTTGGTGCCAGCCAAGCTGCCTCCACAGGTCCAGCAAGTCCACATCTCTTACATACAATTTGCGGGCAGCAAGTGCAGCTGGACATTCCAATATCAAAACTCGACTATGGATTGTAAGGGTCCCGACCATCAGCAGTTTGAATTGGTACAGGGCAACAATCGCACACAGTTGGGCAGCAATTTTACAGGTAAACTAAATTTTATATTAATTAATATGTTTAACTTATATAAAATACAAAATTTGCAGTTACACTGGACAGGGAAGCTGCGCCACTGTACATTAATCTATTGAGCTCCAGTAGCAACTAAACTAAATAGTTTTATTAATAAATAAATCTTCAAACTGAATTATTTGAGATTTTTAATTGTTTTACTGTTTGTTTTTCAAAGGGTTTAGCATCACTTTTATATTAGTTATGACAAAAATAGTATATGTTTATTAGAATTTAGTTAATACCTCTAACTTGTAAGGGAGTCTCACAATCTTGGCTTAAATGCATAATTTTAAAGCCAAATTGAGTTGTGTAACATTTTTAATTGTTTTTCTAAACTTGTATTCCTTTTCAGTAGCTTTTTATAGGCTTAAATAGAGTGCAAACGTTTAAAATTGTAAACTGGCTAAAGTTACAAAAAAAATTATTTACTTTATGTATGGTAATCCAATAGATTCAAGTAAGTTGGTAAGTGTGTGAGAGTGTGTGTAGGTGTGTGTGGTGTGTTTGGTGTGTGTTGAACTCTAAACTTATGTATCTGTATATTGATTATATATGGACAATAAACATTTCAGTTTCAATTGAGATTTTGGAAGTAACTATTGCATTTTGTTGTGTCTGGCTATTGAATATGGGAAAGATACCTCTTAAAATAAATCTATTTCATTACTTAAACTTGGATATTGAAGTACCACTAACGCCAGCGGCATTCTTGTTGCTGCCACTGAGCACCACATAAGGAGTCTTGGTCTCCTTTTGCTTCTGCTGCAACATGGTCAGCGTACAGAGTGGAGTATCCGTGGAGCTCATCGTCTTCATCAACTACAAAGGTTTAACAAATTAATAACTGTTAGATTTGTGCTTTCAAAGCTTCAACTTACGCCATCCTGTTCCATTTTCTTGAGACGCTTCTCGATCTTGTTCTTGCCCGGTCCTTTGCCATGGAACTTGTGGGACAGATAGCGGAATGCCTCCTTGAGGTTCAGAATCCGTCCATTGTCATCAATATAATCGAGCTTAACATTGGGTTTAAAGGTCTCCTTATCCTTAAAGTCCATAATGGGACCAGCGTGGAAGCGATCGCGACGTCCGATCTTGTCGTCCTCACTAAAAATTAGAATATTTCAGTTTATTTTAGTCATAAAGTTGTGAATTTCAAACTCACCCTGCTGCCTTGTCTTCAATGGAATAGTTTTTGGCCTGCAGATGGGCCATCTTAGTGTTACTCGGACGATTCTTTTCCTCCTTCTCCAGGTAACCCTTCGACAAAGCAAGACGCAGTGCGTTAGCCACGCCTGCACCCACATCTGGTTCCTCATCCAGTATGGCACGTTCCTCAATATCATCGCCCAAATTATCCAAATCAGCTGGCTGCATCACCTCATCGGGATTAACCGAATTCCAGGTGCCATGACTCAGAGCTGGCTCTTCCTGATTAGCATCCATGTGCTCATCCAATGCCTCGGCCTTGTCAAAGTCCATCATATCATTGGAGTCCTCGTTACGATTACCAGCCATGCCATACGTGGGAATATCACCCAAAGTGCGACAAAACTCAGCGGTGGCATTGAGTACAATATTGCCATCGGCGCTGCTGAGGACAACACCTTCGGCATTGCTCGCCTCGTCCACAGGCTCAGGTTTAATCTCACGCTTAATGGACGCCGCATCGAAGGGAAGCGATTTCTTGATGATGTTTTCCTTTTGCTTCAACTTTCGTGCCTTGTTCAGCACACGCTCCAAATCATCATCTTCATTCTCTAGCTTAAGCTGCGGCTCCTCTTTCATTGGTACATCCTCATCATCAGAATCACGATAGCGTCCATGACGACTGCCCATACTGGATGAAGCCGTTGGCTCCGCGAGTGCCTCCAAATCTTCAGCTTTAAGCTTTTGACGGAGTTTCTTTACACGCTTCTTGGGCTTCCTGAAACTACAGTTAGAGAATTAGTACAGCAAAGAGATTCATATTGGTAGTAGTTAACTTACGTGGCCAATTCCTCGACACTGTAAGTATCCGAGGCCAATTTTATGTTGGTGTCCTCCAAGGTTTCTAAACGTTTACCGGCCAACTTGGTCTTAATTTCCAGTAATTTACGTCTATGCTCGCGCTCCTCTTCCACATTCTCGCCAATAACAAAGTTCTTGCGTGTCTTGGGCTTGCCATCGACATCATCATCATATTTCTCTAGTATGGAACGCTCGATGGGATTGCCAAGCTCATCGTACTGCTCCTCATAAACATTATAGCCATAGCTAAGCGGATTCAATTTCTTGTTGGCCACACTCTTCTTGTAGCGTTCATCGTCCAGCATATTGACATTGACCAATGTATCGCCTTCCTCCTCATTAAGCACATCCTGATCCTTGAGTGTTAATATAACCGTGCGACCCTCACCAAAGTCATCCATATCGTGCTCCACGCGTAGACCCTTAAGATTACGATCACCATAGGCAGTTTGACGTGCTTTCTGCTTCTCCTGCTCCAGTAAATCGGTCACTCCGAATGCCTCATCCAATTCCTCCAGTTCTTTGGCCTGCAAATGTTATAAACAAATTAAAATATTTGTCAATTTACTAGAGTTTAGTTAACATACTTTGCGTTTAGCTTCCTCACGCTCATTGACAACGCGCTTGTTGCGATCCACCCATTTGCTGACATTATCCGTCTCCTCGTCGGATTCACCCAGTGTGCGTATGTGTGCCAAGCGCTCCTCGAGGAAACGCTTCTCCTTGCGTTGCTTTAGCTTTTCCCGCAACTTCTCCGCCTCCTTTTTGTCCTTGATATTATCGGCTGGCTTGTGCAGGAACTCGCCCCATTCATCCTTGTACGCTGAGAGATCCTTCTCGCCAGCTGACCTTTTGCTCTCCTGTTGACTACTGCTGCTGCTGGCAGCTGGTGCTGCCTTGCTGGGTCCTGAATCCATTTCGAGTGGTTTCAAGCCAAGTTTGGCACGCAATTTGTTAGTCTCCGCAATGGAGAGCACGTCACCAGCTCCATTTTCGGGAATAGGTGAGTGACTACGGGAGCGCACGCGTTCACGCTCGCGTGCTTGTTCTCGAGGTGGCTCTCGGCCCTGCTCCCTTGCTGGCTCTCTACCTTGTTCACGTCCTGACTCCCTCTCTCGATTGCCACGCTTACGGTTGTCCGCATTTGGTGAATGAGACCGTTGTCGATGTTGATGCTGCTGCGCTGTTGGAGACTGGGAGCGAGAGCGTCCTCGCACACGTTCGCGCTCTCGAACCGCACGCTTGCGTGCCTCCCGTTCTCTCTCCACTTCTCGCTCCCGCCGTCGCTCACGTTCATAGTCCACATGCTTGGAGATTTGTGGTGGTGGTGGAGTAGATATTTCATGATCGCGTTCTCGCGCCACAGGCTCTCGTTCTCGTGCACTTGTTTCGCGTTCTCTGGCCGGCACCTCACGCTCGCGTGCCTTTGCCCTGGGATCCTGCTCAACAGGCACCTCAACGCAATCGGAACCTGCAAAACAAGAAGTATACAAATTAGGTACAAGCAGGTAATTGTTGTTTTCACAGGTCAACCCCGAGTATAGTATTATTTGCTTATGTTCCGATATTAATTTCCCTCACTCACAGTGTTTTTCCACCTGAAAGAAAAGAAATGAAAAAAGAGAGACAAGAGCGCTTTAGTGATTTCTGGACACGATTAGTGCAGCACCAAGGCAATTGCAAGGCATATTACAGTAAAACGAATCTCTATGGGAATATCATCGCTTATCGTTTAGAGATTACTGCAAGGCAACTGAGCAATTGCCCCTTTAAACGGGCTGCACAGTTAATAATCTGATTAATGCCACCAAGTTGGGCCACTTACTGTCAGAGTCCGATTCCTCCAGGGAGATGACCTCGCTGGGACGCTCGCGCTCCTTGTGCCTGTGGTGCTTATGACGGTGCTCCTTGTGTTTCTTGTGCTTGTGTGTGTGTCTGTGTCGCGTTGAGGATGAATCGTCTGTCAGATCCAAAGTAACCTCCTCCTCGGTTCCACCCGTTCGTTGTGCTCGCTCACGTGAACGTGATCGATGACTGTGTTTCTTATCCTTTTTGTGTTTTTTACCCGACGATGAACCCATTTTTTTCGCTTAAATCAATATTTTCCCTTTGTCAATTACAGAATTTTTGATAAACGTTTTCGTCTTCTTCTTTTTTGTTTTGCTTTCGAACTTTTCCAACACTACTCGGCACGCATACTCCATACGGCGCTGCCACCCTCAGTAAATTAATGTATCGACCATATATCGATTGTTTTATTTTAGCGCCAAGCATTCAAAATTTATGTTTGAAACATATATTTGTATGCAATAAATACGATATATCATAAAATGAATAAATATAGAAATACGTTTGCTTAATTAACGCGATCCCAGCGCCAAACGGTGCTGTCGTCACATACACATATCAACACAGACCCATCCTTAGAAAAGGATGTTTGTCGTATGGTAGTTGTGCACTTCGGATGCACAAGTTGACTGCATTTGGTCAAATTGGGATCATTAGAGTCCAGCTCCCAAACAAACGTGGTGCCCAGCTGATTGCCCAAGGCCAGAACCTTTTGCCAGGCATTAAATGCAAATCTCACAAACCAAATTTCGCACATTTTATAATCGAAATGATGGAGAACCGTTGTTGCATCCTGTGGCTTGATCTCGTGACGCTGCGCGGAAAGTTTTCCCGGCTTCCAGCAGACGATTGAGTTCTCACAGGACTTGGAAAAGACAAAGTCACCAAACCACTGTACGCAGTCCACATAATTGCGATGAATATCACGCGTGGAAAAGTCCGGAAAGTGCTCCTTAATTGTCGGAAAGGGAGCCGTATTCTTGCTGGCATTAAAGTTGGAGCTCAGCTCAATGGCTTCCTTAATATCTGGCTTATTAAGGCGCCACAGCTTAAGGGAGTGATCCATACCACTGGACATGATGCGATCGCCACGTAGGTCAAAGTCAATGGACAGCACCTCATCCCGATGACCCTCCACTCCGCCAAACACAGCCACACAGACATCAGTTTGAATGTTCCACAAGCGCAGAGAATGATCCTTGCTGCCGGAGAGCAGCAATTGTGGCAGTACCGGATGGAATTTTAGCTCATTTATGGCATGCCCGTGTCCAATATAATTCTTGGCGCACTGATGTTTAATTATGTTAAAGATGCGTATGACGCCACGATATCCTGCAGCAGCCAGCACTGGGTCACCAGTGATCGTATCATAGGACCAGGCACAAGTATAGAAGCTTTCATCGGTCTGAAAATATCCAAGAATTTCCTTAGCACAAAGTTTAATATATATTAACGGAACTAACATCGGGGTCCGCGTAAACTTGCAGCAGACGTATGCCATGCTCCACCCTAGACTCCGACTCAGGATCCTGCTTCACACACTCATAAATGGACACACGATCCTTGCCTACAGTGGCAAACACCGCTTGACTTCTGTCCAGGAATGGATTGAACTGAACCCCAAAGATCTGATGATTGTGATCCTCGCGTACGTGATGACTGGAAAACAAAAAGAAATTAAAGTATCCTGGACTTCGAATACCCTGTAAAGCGCACCTGTATTTGTAGAGGGGCTGTACCATTTTAGGCGCTTTGGCACGTCTACATAATTTCCGCAATTTTCGCGTGTTTGGCGATTTGCTTTTGCTGCGTGCCGTTGTTGTTGTCGTTGTGCTGAAAACGCTGGCCGAATCCAGAGACTGCGTATCTTCGGCATCTATGCCGGTGCTGGAGAGTTCAGCAGCTACAGTTGCTACGGTGGGTGGTGTTGTTGGTGCCTCCAGTGTGAAAACATCTTCAATTACGGATTGTTCCTCTTTATTACTTTCGTTAGAACTATTTTCAGTCATTGCGCGTCGCCGCCTTGTTTACTTTTTTCCCCAATTTTGTTTGGAGCAGCGTTGCCACCTGTTTGCGAATAAAAACTCAATTCACTATGCTATCGATAAAATACCAAAACAGTGGTCCAATCACGGCTTTAAAAAAATACTTCAGTTTATTAAGACTACTTTAGTTGGTCTACAATTAGTTGTTTTAGGGTTTATGTGGCACAATTTTTGTCTGATCGACATTCTTCAATAATTCATCAATATATTTGTCTACTTCCTTGTGGGCCTTTAGACTGTGCTCTGTTCGCGTAAATATATGATTTGTGAAGTAGCTTCGCAGCAAATCCGCTTTTGTTAGCAATAGTTCGGCCTCTGATTGTTTCATTTTTAATTCCTGTACTAAATGGGGTCCCAATTTTAAGTCCGCTGCAGTCATCATTAGCTTACATTTCTCATGCTGCAATTTTACCATTTTTTCTAAGCTTTCACGTCTTTCCTTTTGCAGCCTTATAATTTCCTTCTGTCCCGAGGATAAGTTCGGCTCTCCTTTGTCCTTGTTTAACGCATCAGGCAGTTCGCTTCTGATTTTATCACCCAATTCAGCAATTGGTGTCAGAGTCTCACGCAGATCGTCGACCATTTTGGTGTGAAAGGCTTTGGCGTCAATGAAGCCGATTTGGGGGGGATTGTTGATCACATCCTCCAAGCCTACATAAAAAAGAACATTGTAATCTCTAATTGGATCTTTTGTGGGTTTATTACTTACCCAGCAAATAGTGCTGCTCTTCGCCGAAGCGCATAAATTCACCCACAGACAGTAAACGCAGGGCGCGTTGAATTTCTGGTGACTTTTCTTTGTCGGGATCCAAGGATCGCAGATGATTGAATATAATTTTTAGTTTAAGCACTTTATGAAGCTCTGCATCTCGCGCTTCAACTAATTCACGTATTTCAATATCACTCATTGTAATTGTATGCAAGCGTGCAAACCTTTATTATTTTTGTTTAAATTTGTAATTGTATTTATAGCAATTGTTTGCAGAGTTTGATTTTTATAATTATCGATAACGGTCGCGATTGATAGCTGCAACGGGCTTGAAAGCATCATTTTAATTGATATTAATTATAATCGGAAATTTATTAAATAGTCTAATTTACGTAGCAAAAAATATTGAATCCCCGAATTTATGCATACACTCATTTAATAATAATTTTAATAGTTTATAATTTCTGACGTCAGAAATACTTTGTACTAGAGAATTAAATGTTCTGGCCACACTCAAGCTGTGACGAACCCATGGTCACACTCATTAAAGTTGATAATTGCTACAGAGATCATTTGGTTGTTGCGCGCGTAAAAAAGTAATTATTTATTTGCAAGAAAATATGAATTGATTTAATTGTTGTAAACTATTTTCCAGTGCATAATTGGTTGACTCGTCACCCCGTTATGGCTACAATCACCATAGGTGGCGCCACATTCCTCGCATCCCAAATTATTTGTAGCGCACTGAAAACTGTAAAAGGAAAGATCAACAAGAACTTGAGTGGAAAAATAATTGATGTAATGATATTCAACGAATTGAGTGAATGTTGTGCTATAAAATATGCTAAAAACTCAACTTTAAAACCTTGCAATAATAAGAACTGCGTAATACGCAACATCCAGAATGTAATTAAATACATTGATGAGGCGAAATACTCTATAGATTTTGCCATGTACACACTCACACTGAGCGCAGCTATGCATGCGATTATTAGAGCACATGAACGCGGTGTCAGGATACGGATAATAACGGATAACGAAATGTTGGGCTCATCAGGTGGGAAAATGATAAAATTAAAGAACTTTACGGTCGACATTCGTGTACCGCCGGTTGAAGCTTTCTTAATGCATCACAAATTCATGATAATCGATGGCCATAACGCTGTGAATGAGATTTTCTGCCAGAAAAATGAGGGCAACCAGAAAATGGTTCCCTACCGATCTGTGGTGATCAATGGATCGGCAAATTGGACAATGCAAGGCTTTGCTGGCAACTGGGAAAACTGTATAGTCAGCGCTGACGACGTGTGGACAGCAAAATTGGAGACCGAATTTGAACGAATGTGGAATGTTTTTAAGAGCATTTTTTAATAAAATTGTTATCACTTAAACTTTATTCTTAAATGGATTTTCAAATAACTGAAACCCGGCTATTTAGCTTGTTGTTTTAGTTTCTCAACACGTCGCGTAAATGTATCCCTTAGCGTATTTAAGCGTTCCAGTTCGGAGCGCATTTCAATGTATTCCAAATATGACACCTCTGATTTTATCAAAATCTCATGTTTTAGCTGCAACACGCGGTTAACTTCTTTCTGCTTGCGCTGCATGGCAGCTATTTTCATGGTCAGCGCTGAGTCTTTTACTTTCTTGGGCCCCTTTGATTTTTTCGATTTCTGTTAATATAAACAATTAAAATCGAGTTTCAAAAGTTTATTTTACAGAACTTACCTCCATCGTTGAGTCGCGTGTTATTGTTTTGATTGTGGATAAAAATACTAGTGGCGGCAATAACAGTGTGACCACACTATCGATAAGCGGCGTGCTAAGTAATCGATAGGGTTGTATCGATAATAGTAGACGAAAACAAAACATTGCAATTTTTTTAAGTTAACAAATATTCGTGAAATTTGATATGAATACTCTAACGGATAAAGTGCTTGTGGCCAAGGAAGCCCTGGTTGTTGCCCTTGGCGACTGTTGGGAACTGTACAGAGTAAATATGAAGAACTGGTTTCGCAATCGCTGGACCAAAGAGGAATTCGATGCGGAGTCCCGCAAAATAATGACGCCAGAGAAATTGCATTTACACAATCAATTTCTTTTGGCTTTGCTAAATAAAATCGATGCCTTTGCGCCTCCCGAAACAATTGCCGCTCTGCAGCCCAGCTACCGTAGTGGTGGCACCACCAGCAGTACCAGCGGCGGCAGCGGCAATCGCAAGCGAAAACGCAGCTCAAGGAACTTTATGGATCGCCTCTCGTTTGAGCTCTACGACGTGCATGAGTTCATTAAGGAGGACAACATGCAGTTGATACGTCCACCATCCCTCGGCGGAGATCAGGGACTACAGCAACAGCAACAACAATTGCCCACCCAACGATATTGTGCCCAGGAATTGTTTCTACCCGATGCTGGTTTCATAATGGGACGTTTCCTAATCGGCGCTTGGGAAATTGGACTTATCTCAGTGGATGACAATGTGGCCGAGTACGTGGCCATGGCTGTGCAGGTGCTGCTCAAGGACTTGCTATCCGCAATCGTTAAGAAACGCAAACACTACAAGACAAGTGGCGAGGGTAACTTCTACTATGATGTGGGTGCCCAGTTGCGTGACCCTTCGCTGCGTAATACTGTCACACGGCAGAAGGTAGACGACACACCGCTAGAGCACGACAAGGAGCTCAACACGGCCAACTTTATGAGACGACCAAATGATGATATTGTATTTCTCTCCGCCTGCGAACAAGTGTAAGTTGATGCTACAGTTTCTTTGACTATATACTAAATACTTCTACGATTCCTTAGCTTGCCCTGCGAACGCACTGTGATCACGTTGAAGGATTGTCAGCTCGCTTTTCGGGATCGCAATCTCATTGGCTCCCATGCGGTACACTCCATAAACATGGAACGACTGAATATGATGATGCACTAGACACAAATTATCTTTATTATTGTTATTTTTATTTAAATTTTATAGGTTTATGCTCCAACTAAACTAGAAATAGCTTCTACAATTAAGCAAATTTTAATTACTGATTATTAAATTCATTTTTATTCTAAAAATAAAGTTTTAGCTTAAATTTCTCTGGGTTGTTTAACGAATTAACTACTAGTTAACAAAGCTCGCGTGGCGGTGGCTTTAACGGCACCTGTCCAGGTGCGAATTGCTCCGCTTTAAAGGCTGCTATCTCTTCGGGGGTCAAGTCCTCCATGCGACTGTAGATGCTGGACACATTATTGTTGTTTTGTAGTTGTTGTTGTTGTTGCTGCTGGAGCTGCAGTTGCTGTTGCTGTTGTGCATCGGGTTGCAGTTGCTGCGTGAAGGGTGTTGCTGCTGCCGCTTGCCCAAAGAAGCCAGTTGGTGGCTGCTGTTGTTGTAGTTGCTGCTGTTGTTGTTGTTGAGTAAAAATGTTGGTCGTGTTTGCGGCAGCAGCTGCTCCTCCAAACATGCCACCCATTTGCTGGGACTGGAAAGGGTTGCTTTGTCCAAAAGGCGAAGGATTCGCTGGCTGAGGCTGTGCCTGTGTAAACATGTTGCCCCTGAAAACTGATGCCGCTGGTGGCTGTCCAAAGAGATTCTGCTGCTGTGGTTGCTGCTGCTGCTGCGGTTGTTGCGGCTGTGAAAATATGGAGGCTTGTGGTTGTGGCTGTCCAAAAGCATTAGTCGTCTGCTGCTGTCCAAATGCCGGTGCTGCTTGTGGTTGCTGCTGTGTGAATAGATTTGTATTTGTGGCACCTCCAAAAATGCTGCCAGCTGCATTGTTGGCATTGCTGCCTCCACCACCAAATATGCTATTAGTGGCTGGAGCAGCACCAAATCCAGGCGTGGCTGCTGGAGCACCAAAACCAGGCGTGGCCGCTGGCGCAGCGCCAAAAGCCGGAGTGGCTGCAGCTTGCGCGCCAAAGATGTTGCCACCACTGCCACCCAATGCTGGTTTGCTGAAAATCGATCCGGCCTGGGAGGCAAAAGGATTCGCATTTTGATTGGCGTTGGCAGTGTTGTTTGAGGTGCCATCAGGTGCTTCGTAGACCTTGATCATCATGTCGATTATCTGTGGTGTCATTTGCAGCATCGCCTTCATTTTGTTGACTGTATCATGGACTTCCTTGGTATATTGCTGATGAAATTGATCAAAGCAATTTAAGCGACGACTTTCGTAGGCCTGAAAGCGAACCTCCTCAAAGGATTGATCCTCTATGAAATTCGGTATACTGGGCTTGTCTTTAAACGGCCCGTACACCGAAAAGCGCCACATGTTGCTGTTTATGCAGGATTCCATATCCGATTTCAGATATTGCCTGAAAAAACAACTCATTTTTAATCCACTTTCATTGCATTCTTTCTTATTCACTTACTTCACATCGAAGTGCTCATTGTGGCACTTGGTGCCAAAGCGACACGAGCCTTGTTGAAAGAAACGGCAAACGCCCATTTTAACTAGTTTTATATTAACTTTAGAAACTTTTAACTTAATTTCGTGCCGGTGGCCGTAAACAATAATATGAGTGACCGTATAAGTTTTTCGCCGGCTGAAAGTGTGACCAGCATTCGGTCAAACAAACAGCTGTTTAAATATCGATAACAGCATTTCGATTTGACTAGATTTCGAATTATCGTCACGATCGATAAATTATGTTGTGCTGCTAACATATGTAAAACATTAACATAAACATTTAATTTGTTGTTGGAATTTGAGCGGTTCGGTCGCGTCGGTTTGTTGCTGCGGATGGATAGATGAAAATGTTGACGCTTTAATATTGTTGCAAGCATTTAACACACGCGCCAGACACTCGCACCTTTAACTAGTTTGCAAGTTGTTTTGTGCAAAAACCAAAAAAATTACAGAAACGAAACGTAAACGAAAAGCAAAAAAAGAAGCAACAGGTCGCTGCCCGTTTTTTGCGTCTCTGTGTGTCTCTCGAAAAGGGCAGGCAGGAAAATTCAAGCCAATAAAAGATACATACAGAAAGCCGAAGTGCGCGAAAATTGTGTGTGCTTCCAGTGTCTATTGGTCTATTTGTGTTTGTGTGTGCGTATCTGTGTCCGTGTTTGTGCGTACATTGTGTTGCAATAAACAAACAAAACAAAACTTGAATGTTATTGCTTTCAAATTGTGTGAAAATTTGCTGTTATTTAAACAATTAGTCGCGGATACGCGCCGCCTTTTTTCGCATCGGAATGCGGCAGCAGCAGCGACGCGCATGCGTCTGCAAATATTTGTTGTTTCCGTTGCAGTCGCGAACTGCAGCGTAGAACTGCGCAATTTTCTACGCTAATTGCGGCGACTCCATCGCCTACTTCGCGTGTGTGTGTAAGTGTGACCGGTGCGTTCTCTCGCAAGAAGTTGTCAACGTCTCCTGCAAAGGCTGCAGTCTGCAGCTGATAAAGCTCTACACCAAATAAAAAGCTTCCTCTCTTAACGCAAAAAGGGAGACAGGAGACGCAAGTAGGTAAGTCGTCCCTCTCCAACCCTTCTCTTTCAAACCGCCCACTAGTCTACCCGTATTTATAAAGCAAACAAAATTAACTCATAGAAACCAGGGATAACATCATACTCTCTCTTTCTCTCTCGTTCACTTGCACTCAGTCCCTTTTGGTGCTACCTTCACACAAATTGCTCTATTCTGGCGCACTGTGACGCCCACTTGGCAGCAGCATTGTCGCGCGCCCACTCTGTTTTTGTTTTTCTCTTCAATACTCGGCAAGACAAGACAAGACAGGGCACGACAATAAACAGTCAGCGATATCAAACCCATTTTCCACTTATCTTGACAACAATAAAATCTAAGTAAAAATCAATTTTCAAAACAAGCAGGACACAGCACACACACACACACACATGCAAGCAGCAGAACAAATAAGAGAATGCGATAGAATAGGAAGAGAAGCAAAGAATCTTAACAGCCGAAGAAAAGGGTCAACTTTACAAAATGACAATAACATCAATTTTGAGGCATTTATATGCGCCAATAAATTTTACAGTGAAACAAGAGACTGCAAGCAACAACAACAAGATCACTAGCAGCAGCAGCAGCGACAGAGGCAGAAAAAGATGCACGACAACGGCTCAACAATAAGAGAGAAGATCAAACAAAAAAGTGCAGTCGCTGCCGACGCTGCTGCTTTCGTTACTTGTTGTTGTTGTTGGTATGCAACAGGTAAAACCGATTGAGCGGCCAACAACAAACAGTGCAGCATTTCGAAATGTAATGTGCAGCAAATCAATACGAAAATGTATGCCAGAAAAAGCAAAAGAGTAACAAAGACAGCGAGAGACAAAGAGCAAAGAGAGTGTGGCGCAGCATGATGATGACCACGGGTGTAAGAGAGAAAGAGCGCGGGCAACCTGTTGCTGTTAGAAATATGTTAAGTCAATTTCGTATATCGGTAAACTGTAACTAATGCCAAAACAGCAGGCAGCCAATGAACAGCAACAACAGCAAAGGCAACAACAATAATAACAACAACAGTTATGCAAAGTTCGTTGCACGAACGCTGATTTTTTTTTGTCAATGAAATCGGTGTCTGAAGAAAACTTTCTTTTCCTTTTGGGCTTATCACGCAGCATCACTGCATGCGTACGTTGACTGCGCTGCTGCTGTCGCTGTCGCTGCCACTACTGACTGCTCTGCTTCTTCTGCTGCTTGTATCGCTTTATTTTATTTTTTATAATTGGGCGGCCTTTTAGTTTTTTACGCGGCTGCCGCATATCAACTTCATGGTCCATTAAGACAATTTAGGTTGCCTCCTCTTCTGCCGCTCCCAGTTAACGCTGCGTGGGAAGTTAGGAATGTGGGAAGTATGTATGTGTGAGTTTGTGTTTGTATGTATGTGTCATCTTTGGTGCCATCTTTGATTTCCTTCAATTCAGCGTTCCAAGTTGCCGTAACAAGTGTCCCAGTTTATGCCTGTTGCTTGCAACTAGAACTAGTTTAACTTTCCTGTCCACTCACCGCCGCCAACAACAACAACAGCACATTCGCTGCCTCTTTCCTTTTGGACTTTCAGTTATTTTCTTACGCTGCTGCTGCGCCTTCCCCATTACCGTTGGCAACATTTTCTCACAAAGCAGCAGCAGCAGTGGAAGCAGCGACAGCGGCAGCAAAAATGTTGCTGGCTGCTTTTTGCATTGGCGCGCCTTTGGAAATGACAACGGCACATCAGCTTGCAGGGGCGACAGTGTTAAACCGACTATCGAGTGAGCTACTATTTACTACACACACTCACATTACTTATTCCAAGCAAATCAATTGACATTGCAACAATGCTTCAATACATCAATTAGCTAACCTTGTGATGAATGCTATAAAAGCTATTTGCTCTTTGAAATTCTCATTTTCTGCCAGCGCAAACAATTTCCAGCTTCCTGCAGTGCACACCGTGCTTTAGTTACAGTTATTCTGCGAAGCCATCACTTAGCTACCAGCCTATCAAACAAATCGCAAATGCCCGCCCCCTAAAGCTAACAGGCCGCGAGCTTTTACTGCTGCGCGCTGCTGCTTGCATTGTGTGCAAAGAGAGAGAGAGTGCATGTGCTTACTTGTGTGTGTGTGCGTGTGTGTAGGGAATGTTGCTATGTTGTCGCTGCTGTCAACGTCATTTACACTGCAGCTGCGCTGCCTCTGCCGCTGCTGCTGTTAAGCGTACATTGTTTTGTGCGATAAACGCTATAGAAATTTACATAAAATGTAACTGCAAAATAAAAAAAACCGGCAACAAATTTCAATTGCATGGCCATTTAGGCAAAAAGAATATCGCATACACAAATTAACATTAACACTTTGTTGCCGTTAAAAACAAGTTTCCGTTGAGCTAAAACACAATTTAAGACAACAACTACAAAAAAAGTAGTGCCACAAAAGTTGTATTAGAAGACTAGCAGCGTAGAGCAGACAGACATGGGCTACCTTGGAATACCCTGCAGCAGAGCTGTACAAAAACAGAACTATGTTAAGTAACATAACACATGTAAAGTAAATTTAGAGCAGTTAGTGAAGCTTTTAATGATCTTATTTTATGGTAATAAAGTTGTATATACCTTTTGGGTTTTTAATTGTACAGGGTATACCAAAACCAAAACGGCAGCATCAAAATAAGAAAAAAGAGTACGCTTAGAAATTAGAAAGTACGTGGAGCTCCAGTGCGGTGTGAGTATAACTCGATTTGTGACTGTCATAAATGGCGGAAATTGTGGGTCTCAACGTCGACGACGACGGCGACAGCGACGTCGCAGACGCCAACAACAACAACAGCGCTTGACTTGAAGCTGACTTTCTTGCTTACTTTCCACTACCGATACTGCGGCTACTGACAGAGTTTTTGGCCTGATGCTCATTTCTTGCCTATAATTTGTGCCATCAGCATTTTGTCGTTATCGTTAGCAAGAGGGAGAGGCAGCTAAAAAGAGAGTTAGAGAGAGAGAGGGAGGGAGTGAGTTTGGAGCTGCATTGAAGCGTGCATTTTTGTCATTTCTGCATCTTTGGTAAACTTATTAGGCTGCTTTCCATAATTATCCACAAACCAGTGCAGGCAGTTTAGCTACTTTATGGCTAGAATTTAATTTTTGATTATAAATTTGTATGTTTTTTTAGTACGCAAAATAACTTGTTTTGTTTTTTTTTACTTAAACTCTTTTTAGCTATTTTAGCCACTGAATTGCTGGCACCACTGCCACACACAGTTATTTCTGCGGCGTGCGTTTTATTAATTTCGCTCGCCTCCCATTTTTTCTTGCTCTTGTTTTTTTATGACTTATTCAATTCGATCCGTTGATGAAAACCAAAAACCGGCTGCTTTCAATACCAGAGCAACGATCTGCGTTTATTATTACACTTAATGTGACTTGATTTATAAACAAGGCAGCATCCGAAACTTTGGCATGCAACGTGCCACAGCTGTGTTGAAAGACCAACGATCGAAGCGATCGAGGCGAACGAAACGAACCGAAACAGCTTCAGTTTTCCCTCTTACAAATCTGACATGGTTCAATGGATCCCAAAAGTATTGGGTTACCTGCTGCTGACCAGAATTCGTAACTCTTCCCGTTACCCCCTTTTGGCGCTCTCAACTCATCACATTTCGTATTTCGCACAGCTCAACACGAACCGCCTTTTAATTAGTTCATAAATTTAAGTGTATAACAAAATGAATTATTGTTTCCTACAGTTATTGAGAAGGGTGTTTAAGGTCGGGCAGTGGATGGATTTAATAACTATATAATAAGACTTCCTCTTTAATAAGACTAAGAGAATAATTTTGGCAGCACTCGCTTATTAAATCTAAACTCTTATTTCCTATAGTTCAATATGTTTCTATATTCCTACATCTCTCTTAATTTGAAGTTCTCTTATCCTACTAGGACTCAGGGCTAAGCTTTAAGAGAGACCAAAGCTCTTTACCACTGCGTCACAGTTTGCAGTTTACTTTGCACAGCTATAATATGTTCTACAATGCACACACACACATAGGCGCATAGGCACACAAATACAAACATAAACATGCATAATAAGAAATCTCTCTCAATCCGGAAGTTTCTGTCGCACAAAGGCGACCGCGTTTACGTTCCACACATCATTGCTGGGCATCGATCGACGACGACGCATAAGCGGCTTTTGTCCAAGAAAGGAAATAGAATTCTTCGTCTTACACACAACCGGCAATTTCTATAGTCATTTTAATGGTTTCCGCTTTTATGGCATTGCCTATTACGTATTATTATTGATACAAAAAAAATGAAAAAATAATCAGAAAAATTAATAGAAAATTAATTGGACTGCATTTGTATTGCCAGTGGCATTTATTGCGCATGTGTGCGGCCTTCGCTGTCATTTGATTCATGGTCTGTTGTTGGTACTACTGTTGTTGTTGTTGTTATTGTTTTTTATGGTTCGTTCACGCTCGCTGTGAACTGTGAAAAGCGTGTCGCGCAGTGAGCGAGCGAGAGAGCGAGAGGGAGAACGAAAGGGTGTAGCGAACAGCATAAACAAACATTCAACTGAGGATTAAAGCGTGCTAATGCTTACATAATGATTCGCTTCTTTCTTTTGTTTCTTCAATTTCTTTACCATGTGAGTTAGCTTCGGGGCTTAAAATATGGCACACAATTGAGAACATTAAATTTTCAATTAAACTTAAAAATGTATAGTTCAGTTTTAAGTCAGAGTAGCTAATAATAGAGCAAGAGAAAGCTTGGGTTCTAAGCAGCTCTTAAGCTGCAATTAACTTTGTGGATGCTAAGCTGCTGAGACAGTACTGAACAAAGCGGTGATTACAGTCAAAACTTGTGGATGCTAAGCTGTCTATTAGGCTATCATTAGACATATTACGAAACGATGCGGCCATTTCAGCTATTTTTAAGCTGAAAATGTGCTTTTATTTTTTTAAACTTTATTTTTTTACTAATTTATACGATTTATTAGCTTTTTTCCGCCAGAAATTCTGGCAAAGGCTATCGACAAATAGCCCAAGTTGTTGTTCCATTTGTTCAGCACAATACCCACGAGTCTTCAATCAGTCATAGCGTTTTTTTTCTGGTCCAATTAACATTTATGCGATTTATTTATATGCAGGCCAAGCGATTAATCTCCGATGCATAATAAGTTTGTACAGTTATTGGCGACACTCCCCAATACCCATAGGAAATAGCAAACAGCGAATAACCAATGATCAATAATCCAATTCTCTCAATTCTTGAAACTGCATATCATTACAAAGGAACCAATCCCCTGAAAGCGGTTGAAATCTAGACGAAAGCACATTTAATGCTTGGAGTCTTACGAATCGAACAAAATCTACATTTAAAACTTATGTTTATAGTTTATGGCTTGATTTGATTATTTGTTTTTTAATGGCACGCAAAAAGCCTCTAAAAACCAGACGAATGGCTATAAACTTGTCTTTTTCATGGCACATCGAGAATCGAGAACTGTATCCGCAGATCGGGAATTATTTATGCATGTAAATGAGCAAAAGATAGAAAAATAAACAAGCAAAAAATAAATAAATAGGAAAAAAACACAATTTAAAGTTGTAACTTTCGAATTTATCTGTTGGGTAAAACTCATTACCACGCCCTCAATGCTGGTGGGCGTGAAACCACGTACCTTTGTCATTAAAAAATTGCCTAAATATGCAAATAAGTGTGTTCCTTGGCTACAAAAGTCTTAGACAAGTTAAAAGCAGTATCAGAGTTCAACAAGACATCAATCTTTTAGCCAGCATCAAACAATTTTGTAAACAGATTCTTTTGCCAAAAAAATAAACAATCCAAAGAATAGACAAACAGAAAGATATACACTGAATGATACATGTGAGTAAGTGTGTGTTTAGCTGTCCGACTGTCTGCATGTCTGTCTCTCAGTCTTTTTCTTGTGCTGACCTCGTAACCCAGTAAAATGCAAATGTACAAATATTTAATTATCATCTGGCAGCGGCTGGAAAAACCTCTTAATTTTGTTTGGTACCCTGTTAGCCAGTTAATCAAACGGGTAGCATAACTTGTTGCACGCTTTGTTTACTATCTTTATTTCTAGATGGAAGATACAACTTAAATGCAAATTTTAGTATATTTAAATTTTAAATTTCTATACTAGTTTTGGCTAATTAATGACTTAATCGCTGGAATTTTTATGGTCAACTTATTTATGACATATTTTTATGACTAATCATTATTCAAACTACCAATTTAGTTATTTTTAGGAAAAATTTACAGCTTTTAACTAAATGTGACTGCAAATCGGCTAAAAGAACAACACTGGGGTGCAAATTTATTTTAAACAGGGTAACTTCTAGTCGCAACCACTACTTTTTCTTTTGATTCTCCACCAAAATTCTCAATTTATTTTTGTTTTCTTCATCAGGTGTAAATTTGAATTCTTCATCAGTTTTCTTTTTACTTATTTTGAATAATCATGTTCATATATGGGAAAGGTTTCTCAACAATTCCCCCCAAAAAAGCTAAAACTTATTTATGCTAATGTTCTCTTTGGTTGTCTTAAGCGCAGAGGGGAGAAGAGAGCAGAAGAGAGAGGAGTTCAAGCTGTTGCATTGTTTGATGAGGCGTTTCATTAATTTGCTGCCGTTGAATTTCTTTTTTCAACTCTTTGCCGGCTACTTTCGATTTTGTAAAAATCGTTTTATAGCCTATGCTATAAAAGCACAAAACACACACACATACACACTCACAACGCTACAGACTTACAACCTAAACACATTCTGTGATTAATTTGTGGCGCTGCTGCTTGAGAATTGAACGCCATTTGTAGCAAACATGGCGCTGCTGACGTGGGCAGCTTTTGGAACATTTTTATGGTGTGATATTTGGGATTACGTGAAGACAACAACAAAAAACGAAGAAAAAACTGGAATTAGAGTAGCTGTAGACTGTGGGTGGATTTGTAAGCTATAAATATTTATGTACGTAGCATAAGAAGCGCTCCACACATGCCCAGCTTTCAATCCACAGTCGATCAGCAGCTGCTCTCTTTCGCTCTTAAGTTTTCGCTCTCCCGTTTCATGTCGTTCCACTCCCCCAAACGCCCGCTTGACTTGCGGCTTAACCTCTGCCCAGACAAAGCTTTTAATTCTTTTGTTGGCGCCCGTTTTTGTTTTCTTCTTCATTTATTTTTGCGTTCGCATTGTTGTTAGCTTCGTGCTTTTGCTTACTGTGCTACACACGACTGAATTTATTAGCATCATAAAGGAAATATGGAGTTTACAGTTTAGCCGCAGGCCGAAATTCGTGGGTGGGCAGCATTTAAGAGCAGCAAAAAGAAACACTTTTAATTAGTTTGGATTTAAAACTGTTTGTTTGATTTGGGTTACAATCGATATCGTGGGCATTCATTTCAAAACATATCATTTTTCAGTCTTCTCAGAATGAAATGCTCACGGTTCAGTGATTGATAAATTTTAGCGGCTTTTCCAGTCACGGTATGTCACGTGCAATTTAATCTCAACTCGTATGATTCAATAGCGGTCCCCCACACCCCACTCTTGCCTCCATCCCACACAGTTGATAAATGAGCATCTCTTGCTTTGGTTTCATTTTCTTTTTTGGCTCGCGTGTGTTTCTCTCTTCCTTCACCTCTCTTGTGCACGCTTCTCTTTGTTTTGGGTTCATTCATGAAAATTTCGCCGGTCGCGTCTTGCTCTAAGTCATCTGTCTGTCTTAGCGCTGACTTGAGACAGCTACGTTGTTGTTGTCGTTTGTCATTTGATACAAGCGACGAAGGCGTTTTTCGAGCAACGTTTGAAAAACGATATACAGTCCACAAACAAATACACCTAGAGTCAGGCACACACACATACAAACATATACCACGCGTTTCTGGTGCGTGCAATGCAAATGCAATGGAGCGTGTGGATCGAGAGCGCTGTATCGCGGCATCGTATCCACTCTCTCTCTGTCTGCCTCTCCGCCTTTCAGTCTTGCAGTCAAACGTCTGTCTATCTGTGTGTGGGAATGTGTGGGTGTCGTTTCATTTGCCTTTGCTTTTTGTGCGGGTTTCGCTTCTTGTCACATCTATGCGTTTGTTTGCCGTCTCCTTTCACCCCGTTGCTCTAACTGTGGGTGGCTGCCTTAGCTTTTGTGCAGGGCTGCACACGAACTGCAACTTGGCGCGCCTCTGAAGCTGTTAATTTAAATTAGACTCTGCTGTTATTTAAGACACGTTTTAACAGTTTACATTAATTGTAAACTTATTTGAAATGCTAATTGCCAGCCCTGGTTTATCCTATTCACCATACACACTTGCAATCGTCATTGTCGCTCTCGCTGTCGTGAGCTGAGCTGTGAGCTTTACCTTTCATTACAAATTTCATTGTCTGTGCGCGCGGTCAGTTTTGAATTGTGTTGTTAAGTAAGTGTACTTAACCCACATGACTTGCGGTTTTCTCGTCGCCATAGTCGTTGCTGTTGTTTTGTTGTTATTTTCTGTTGTTGCCTTCCCTCTGCCTGTCATCACATCGAAAAGCTGTGCGTGTGCTTTTAAAGAGATTTCTTAACCTTGAGTACCTTTCAGCATATGTTCACGTATTTTTTCTGTACTTTTTTTACCTTCGTTTCTCGTTTTATTTATTAACCAATTCTTTTTGCTTATTATTTTTTTGTGATATTAAATTGATGTTTGCTCAGTGTCTGTTTGTATGTGTGCGTGTTTATTTATTTTAGGTCTACGTTCATTTCCTTAATTAAACACTTGTTTCAAGCTTCGTTGAGCAATGCTAAAAAAAAACCATGAAAATCAACACCACATAAAAAATATGCCGACTGTCAAAAATATCAAAAAACATAATGGAATTATGTATTGCAAAGATTAGCAAAAAATCACGTACACATGTGGCAGACTTTAAATAACTAAAAAAACACAATAAAGAAGGTAAAACAAATTGTGTTTTATAAAAAAAAAAAAACATTTTTAATAGTTTTAGGTTTACAACTAGTTTAAGTAACATTTAATTTGCTTAAACTGTAAGTAGAGTTTTATTTACCGACCGTTAAATTGCTTACATACGTAACTGTAACTGTAACAGTAACTTAACAGCCGCCTGGACTGAAACATAAACACGCTTAAGGCAAACCCTTACATAAACCCATACAGATACATTAATGTAATACTTTAATGTTTACCTTTCATTTATTTCTTACTAATAGTTTTTTATTATTGCGATTTTATGTGGCAGTCGCTGAATGTTCCAAATGATTGATGGCATTAGAAAGGTGAAAGCTTTATCCAGCTATTAGTTGTCCTCCTTTGCGTCGACTTAACATAGCGAACACCTGTTAACAGACAGCGGGTGGACAGTGCTGTTAACAGATCTCTCTGTTGTGATGTGTCGTCCCACTCGCACTTGTGTGGTACTATACTCAACCATCTGTTGGATCATAGAACTGCACCATTTTCTACACCCTTTTTTTGTAGACGCAGCTATTTATGCTGTCAAATTGTCAGTAGCTTCCTTGCCAAAAACGTCAGCAGCACAGCTGCTTTTGGGCCAGAATAAAAACCGCGCAATTGAGAACAGGTGTGAAATGTAAGACGTCAGTTGGTTCGCGATGTGGCGAGAAATTACAGCGCACACGCAACGCTCGAGAGAGTTGCGCAGAGACAAAAGTAAAGCCTCTCTCACTCTCCCTCGCTACCCCTGTTTATGTTAACCACTTCCCTGCTATGCAAAAATTACACAAACAAATGGCATCGACGCCATTACGAAATAACAAAAGAATGCGGCAGGCTTAAGTAGAGACAGTCTGTGTCCCAGGCAGAGGCAGGGCCTGGCCAGGTTGGGCTGCCAGGGCTGAATGACTGACTGGCCCTTTGTTTTTGGTTTGAAAAATTATTGTTGTATTTGTTGTTGTTTGTTCGTGTATGTTGCCCCCACACAACGAGTCTCAGTATTCTGAAAGAAAACTTACAAAACACAGAAAAGCAACAGTTGTAAATCATCGAATTACCTTAAAATAATAGCAATCGGCTCTCCGACTGGCTCTCTTTACGGCCGATGCTGTTGTCGTTGTAGCTGTTGTTGTAGATGGAGCCACAGTCAGACGAAAATGAAATTGCCAAAAGCTAAAGCACAAAAACAATGCGAGAAGCCAACAACAATTTCAACTTCTCACTCACTTGCAAAAGCCACAAGTAGGTGGAGGGGGCGGACGCGGCAGATTTATGTTAGTGTATGAGTGTATACAACTACATGCACACGAACAGACTCCAAGACGAGCGACGTAGTTTTTGGCGACTTGCGAAATGAAGAAACCCTCCAAAAAAACAAAAAAAAAAAACAACAAAAGCAAAGCAACGACAACAGTAAAACAAAAAAAAAAGCACAAAAAAACTTCGTGTGTCAGTTACGCTTAATGAGCACAAATATTGCTCTCATTGTTGTTGCTGTAGATTTGTTGCTTTTGATTGCCATGCCGTGAGTCTCCGTCTCAGTGTCTCAGTCAGAGCCTGTGTCGGGCACTGGGGTCGATTTCAATAAAGACGACACTGGGGTCGCCAGTCGGAAATGCCAATACGTGGTGCGATCCCTTTACTCTTTACACCTTCCACCTCCTTCTAGCCCACTCAACAGCCCTTTATAACTGCCTACTTAGTATGTCTGTGCTGCTCTCACAAGTCAAATAAAAACTGGCACGAAACACATGCATACAAATGTGTGTGTATGTGTGTGTGTCAGAGAGTTCGTGTATGTAGTTATGTCAATGCGTCGTAAAACTATTTCACGAATGTTAAGCCTAAAACGCAATAGGCAACTGAGTGCGTAAAAGCTTTGTCTTGCTCACAGCTGCTCTAAAAGGAAGAGAGGAAAGTGGCGTGATCTAAGAGAGTCTGATGTGAACTTAGGTTGGTGTGGTAAAGTTATGTTAGGAGTTCTTTTGACTAGGAAGAGAAATACTTTAAGAGAGAGCTGTGTGTATAGTACATAGATTAAATTGATTATTTTCTTTGTAATTTAAGCTCGCAATAAGTTAAATTTGTGCCTATAATTTCTGCCTTAGCCTTCGCTTTGGCTCTTAAGCAGACCTTCGCTATAGTGTATCTGAGCTCTTCAGTCCAATACCAAATCCTATAAATAGCAAATCATCACTTGGTTGAAGCTAAGCAACAAATCGCCTTTGGCTACGCACTCAACGCACTTTAAACATTTTCTTATTTTTATTTTTTGCCTACTTATGCGTGTAGTAACGCCTTCCTATCCCCCCAGGCCACGTACAATCTTGTTTATGACATGGCATGTGACTTTAGACCCTGTAAGTCGAAAATGAAAGGGTGCTATAAGTCTTTAGGAAGTACAAATTTAACGTATAGTACAGGGTACTTTAAAGTCGATTCGTCTGTAGCTTTTCCCACTGGTAATTTTAGTGTTTTTATTGCTTACGTCCAAATTTGAAAACATGTCTGGACTTGCTAATGGTTGGCATTGTCTCTAGAAAGGGGGTTGGGAGGGAGAGAAAAGTGAGGTTTGGTGTCTCCAACTAATAGGCGTTGGCTAAGTTTTGTTTACAACACAAATAATAAATTGGTGTAATTAGTGGCAATTTTAATGTGAGGTTGTTACAATCATAACAAGCCACGAACAAGCTGTGGCCAACAAGATAGTTGTGTGTGTGTGTGTGTGTGTGATTGTGTGTATGTAAATCCAAAAAGCGGTACTCTTTTTACCTCCAAAAGCCCCCGGACAACTTATTGTGCCAAGGTGGGCAGTTGGTAGGAGGGAAAGGGGTTTACGTAGGGAGGTGTTGAGCCGCAAAATTATTAAAGCCGGTTTCCCATACTTAGTGGGTGGCATCGGCATCAGCAACGGCAACAGCAAAAGAATCGGCGTCCAAAGTCAAAACTTGTGGGAATTCTGCCTTTGAGCATAAGTGTCTTCTTCATTCTTCTGCTCACCTTCCTTTTACAATGGGGCAATAAAAGAAAAGAGGGTCCAAGAGGCCCACAACTTTTGAACGCTTTTAATGTGAAAACCACAAAATTACCTGATATCAGATTGGCAAATAAAGATATGCCGCAGTCTCAGATTATATCTGTATACATTTCAGATATTACTAGAGGTGTCAAAATTAGGCGGAACTAATTGAACTGGTTCATTTTTGCTAATGGCAGCAGAGGACTAAGGAAAGGTCGTAAAATTACATTTAAAAGCGATTTGACATAATGTGGAAAATATTTTCCTCATTTCAACCTCTAAAACCTTTAACAGCTTGACTTGAGGTGAGGGTTTTATCCTCAACTGTTAGCACCATTTAACAGCAGCTTAACAGAACTCAACTGTAATTAGAAGCAGCGATCAACAGTAGCACTGAAAGCGTTAAGAATAATGGAAAGTACAAAGAATGATCCCCATTGACATTACTTTCTAGACTAAAACCAAGACTCAGGTTATGATGCACAACATAATTACAGACGTCACGCTAAGCTGTTAACAGTGCACGACAGCAATTCAATTGCACTGAAGTGAGTTTTGCGTTTTATCAAAATGTAAATTTCACTTTCATGATCTACTGCTGTGATAGTCACAGAGTTTTGAGCTAAACTTGGCTTAAAACCAGTAGCGGAAGACAGCGCTTAAGCGACAACAACAACAACAACAACAACAATCGTAACAGACTCGTTTAACATTAACAGTGTCACAATGACAGTGACAGTCAAAGTCATCGTACGGTTTTACGACGCTTCGTTGCATTTCTGACAAGATTGTCTAGGAAACTGTGGCGTGGCATGTGGCATGTGGTATGTGGCATGTGGCATATGCCTCTGCCACGATAAACGAGCATTTCACTTTCTACAGTCGCGTCTCGTGAGCGTCTAATGACAGTTTAATTATTGCCCTCGACTGTCGCATAAATAACATTTTACAATCAACTGATTTATTTGTTACCTTTTGTTTATGGTCTTTTTCTTTGTTTCTTCTTTTTTGCTATTTACCAATTATTGTGCTTTGCTTTTGTTTTGGATTTTCTGCTAATGGCGCACCCGATTTTTTGTTTGTTTATCTTTACAGGTCGTAGACCCGCAACTAATTTAAACCAACAGCAATCAGCAACAGTAGCAACATTAGGAGACAAGGAACCGACTTTAAAATGTCCGGCAATCAACAGCAGCAGCAACAACAACAGCAGCAACAACATCAACAACAACAGCAACAACACATACAACAACTCAAAGCACAACAGCAGCAAAAGGTAGCAGCAGCAGCAGCGGCAACAACAACAATCAACAACAATTTGATAAAAATTAATAGCGTTGACAAAATTGTACATAAAACGACAGCGACGCATGCAATTAGCAAGCAACAACAACAGCAGCAGCAACAACAACAACAACACTTACAGCAAAGACGCTCATTGCTGCCAGCAACAACAACAACAACGACGACAGCAGCAGCAACAGCAGCCCAGCAAAGCGTAACGCCAACGCCAACAGCAGCAGCGCAGTCGCCCGCGCAGTCGTCGCCACATCAGCTGCAAACTGTGGCCACAATACATCAGCAACACTCAACGCAACAGCAACATACGCAACACGCAACAGCATCGCGTTTGCCCATACAACAACAACAGCAGCAGCAACAACAACAGCAACACAGCAGCAATTCTAAGGAGTTGCAACAGCGACGCAGCTACTACCAACTACAGCAGCAGCAACAACAGCAGCAACAGAACACACTCAAGGCCCATTTGAAGGCCCCCGCCCACTCGATACCTCCCCGTTATCAGCCACCGCCACAGCCGGGTATTCTGAAGCCCCACTTGCCACTCAAGTATCCACCGGATATACCCCAACTGAGCAGCATCTATATACCCGACTCTGTTAAGCAGCAGCAGCAACAACAGCGACAGCAGCAACAACAACAACGCTTTCTACAGCAACAACAACAACAGCAATCTGGCAAAGCACAACAGGATATGCTGAAATTTGTACGCAAACCGGAACAGGAACATCCGTCACCCGTTGCATCGGTCACCTCCAGTGTGACCAATAACAACAACAACAACAATAATAACAACAATACGGGTATTCCCACAGCCAATGGCGGTCGTTTAACAGTCGAACAGAATCGCCAATTGCAGGTAAGCTACACACTGTTACTTAACATTTGTAAACACTGCTAATACCGAAATGTTATTTAACAGTCTCTGGTTAATGAGCTCCGCGCGCTGAAGGAACAGAATCAGCGTCTGCTGGATGACAATCAGGAGCTGCGGGATTTATGCTGCTTTCTGGACGATGATCGTCAAAAGGGTCGCAAGCTGGCACGCGAATGGCAGCGCTTTGGACGATACACGGCCAGTGTAATGCGGCAAGAGGTGGCAGCCTATCAGGTGAGCTGGGCACTGTTAACGTATTTAACAGAACATAAAAAGCAAGCAGTGGGGTTAGCTGTTAAACGATTGCCACAGGCTAGCATTATGTTATGTTAACTGTAACTGAAATGTTAATCACTCTGTTAAGCTTATTGTTAAAATTCCCCCTGATTTCAGAACAAACTGCGTCAGCTGGATGACAAGCAACAGGAGCTGATCACAGACAATCTGGAGCTGAAGGAGCTCTGCCTGTATCTGGACGAGGAACGCGCCCATGTGGCAGCCAATGCGCTGTGCGCTGGCTGTGGTGCAGCCACGCGTAACGCGCTGCGAGATGATGGCGACGGCTCCAGTTCAAGCACGAACGCGGACGAGACAATCACAGCGTTGCGCAACTATGCGGAACAACGCCAATTGCCGCCGGTAAGTGGCAAAAATGGAAATAGTTGCAACATTGCAAGCATAGAGTAATACTAATTATGGAATTCTTTGCTGTTTGTTTCTAGCAGGATCTGCGAAACGCCCACACGCTAAATGATCAGACGTTGCAATATGTGCGCTCGCTGGAGCGACGCATACAGCAGCTGGAGGAGGAGCGCACCACGCCCACCAGCAATCAGCAGCAGCAAACGACACAGGGACAACCGGCAGTAGGAACTGCAGTAACTGCATCAGCAACAGCTGCAACACCAGCCAAATTAGCATCCTCGCCACACTCACACACACTGCCAGCTCATCCACATCCACACCCACAGTCTCAGTCACACCCACACGCACAGACACACTCGCATCCCCACGCCGACATCAGTCAGGCTGTTGCTGCCGCAGCGGCAGCCGCTGCTGCTGCTGCTGTGACACTGCCCGAACCGATTGCCGGTCGTCCGGAGGCTGTGGTACGTGCACTGCAAGTGCTGGAGGTGCGGGAACAGCTGGAACGGGATCGTCTGGGCAATCTGGCGGGGAGTGCGCTCGACCAGATGGACGACGGCGAGAAGGCGCTGGTGCGAGAGATGTGCAACGTCGTCTGGCGCAAGCTGGAGGGCAGTCCGCATGGACCTACCGCCTTGGAGCCGCTTTAAGCATTTCAAACGTACTACTTAACTAAACTAGAACTTGGCTAACACACACATACACCTACTAAACACACCAATACACACACACACACACACACACATTGTACAAAGCTCAAACCTATGAACTAAGCTTAAGCGCTTTATTTAAAAACAAATATGAAAAACAAAACAAACAAAAAATACTCAAAATACCTATTTTATTATTATTATCATTTAATTTTTTTGTAATCCTTGACTGTTATTTATTTTTTTTACATTTTTTGAATGCACTCGAATGTTAACTAACATTGTAACAGTCTGTTACGAGCTGTCCTCAACAAAATACAATGCAACAAAACAAACATTCTTACAAAGAAGCGAGTTTTTTAATGGATTTTGATTATTTTATTTAAAGTTTATGCTAAATTTAATTGAGTATACTTTGTGAACAGTATAAGTGATAAAGCTAATAGCTAGTTTCAGTTATAGAGTGAAAAAATGACAAATTTGCTGCTTAACAGAAGTTTAAAACCATCTGATTATAGACAAAATATTTGTGTTTATGAAAAGAAACTATGTTAGAAACTTTTTTATATATAAAGAACAAATCTTTAAGTATTATCTGCCATCAGTAGATTTTTAAAAATTCAAACACTTGTATTTAAGCCGAGCTTTTAAAAATATGTTTAGCTAAATTTAAATGCTAAAACCCTCTCAAGCGAAGTGGAAGTTTAACAGAACTGTTAATGAACTGTTACTGTTACAAATGTTCTATTGTTGCCACACATGGAAATTCACACTGGGCCATACAATTAATCACATTACACATGGTTCGCAGTCAGTGTTGGCAGTCAGCTTTCTACGCTTTGATGATCGCTGTTTACAGACTCGTTTTGTGGCTCAATGTTTTGGTTGCTGTTGTTGTTGTTGTTGCAGCCAACATAAATTATCACCGAGCTGTTTAACCTGATTTTCTTTGCCAATTGAAGGAGGCCGCTGAGTATCACATTCATTCACAAAACTGGCAACAACAATGGTCAGAAGCAACAGTTGTATGTCTGCCATGATGCAGCAGAATTGCAATGCAACCCAATTTCAGCTAATTCACGTGGTATTGTCCAGTCAGAGGGGCTTCAAAGTGTGAACATGTGAGTTAATTTACTGTCATTATATATGTATGCCGTATGCAAAGCAATCGCAGCTTTTGCACTGTGTGGGCGAAGAGAGGGAGGAGGAGGACGGGGAGAATGGGTCGCGTGTGAAAAGAACAGCGCAAAAGTGGAAGGAGTGGGAGACGAAGCAGTGCATGTGCAGCCAAGCAGCTCAATAGCTTTGCATAAATTAACAGTCCACTGTTAGGTAACATTAACATGTGGCAAGCAGTTCAAAGTGCAGTTCCTAGTGCAGCTCAGGCTAGGCATGACATTTGCTAGGGCTGTGAAAGCTGCAACAGCGTGTGTGGATGACATTTGCTAGCTTAGCCGTGGCCTGTTAAGCGAATGTTAATAATGAGATGCATAAAACAACAAATTTTAGGAATAAAACGAATTTAAAGCGAACAGAAGTTTAAGAAGGTGAACTATTTTCACTTATTTGAATACAATTTGAAGCATAAGCTTCCATTTTTAGCGGTTTTTACTATGTTTCTGGCATCTCTGGCTTTCTAGCAAGTGTCATCGCAGCACACAACTGGCCAACTGAAATGTAGTTCAGTGCCAAGAATAGCCAAGAAGTAAGCGCAGATTAAAGTCAACTTAAAGTGAGTCGACAGCAGCAATAACAACAACAACAGCAGCAGCAGCGACAACAACAGCAACTGTTGCGAGAGAAAAGCTGATCAAAAGCATCCAAATGAAGCTTGTTTTTGGAGCGGAGAGTTGGGAGCGGAGTTGGAGTTGGAGCTTGGAGCTGGAGTTAGAGCTAGATTTGGAGCTGGTGATTTTGAGCACATTTATAGCTGAACAACGCAGCGCAACGCACGCAATTCGCTGGCTTTGTCCAGCTGTGGTAAGAAGCAGCAATCGCACATGGCATTCTGGACACACCGCGTACAGTAAACACTCTGGACATGGACATGGAAATGCAAGTTTTTAAGTTGTTGTTGCCTTCGCTGTGGGGCAAGTGCAATAAAATCGTGAGCTTATTACGATGCGCGACTAAAAAGAAAGTTATTGTCGCTGAAAGTGCAGCCGGTTGCACCAACATCAGCAGCAGCAGCAGCAGCTGTTGTTGTTGTCGTGGTAAGCTACACCTGTTGTGGTTGTTGTTGCTGTTGCTGCCTGCGGTTTGCCTACAGCTGAGCCAGGCAGCACCATCATTATCATCATCATTATCTGCGAATGAAACCGACTGGCCACAAATGCATCATTATGATATCTGGAGCGCGGATTTGAAAACGCCCGAAATTCTGTTTACCGATGGCTTTGAGCGGGAGGCGGAGGAGGAGTTGGAATTGGTGGAGTTGCCAGCACAGGAGCTGCCAGGGGACAGTGACAACACGCAGTACGGCAACTCTAACAGCAATCGACAGGGAAAGGGTGAGTTTGAGCTTTGATAAAAACTTTTAAACTATTAAAACTATTAAAGTTGGAAACTACTTAGTTGTTAAATTATAAAGCATTTGAGTAGGTTACTGTTTCCAAAGCCCAGAAATACTTGGTAGTCCTTTAAAAACATTTTTCGACCCCGTACTATAAAAAAAAGTAGTGTGGTCTATTAAGTTTGTTTCTTTATTGACTCATAGAGCTGCTCCCAATAACAATTTCGCTTTTTTGGTGTAGTCTACTTTAGGGCGCTTGAGTTTCTCGTTATTTTTAAAAAAGTGTATTGACTTCAAAATTGATTACTTTGTTTAAAATAAGAATCTCTGAAAACTCTGAAGGTTCTACTAATAAAAGGTACTTTAAATAGTAGTATTTTAGTAGTAATAGTTGGTATTTTTTAGTATTTTTTTAGTATTTATTTTAGTATGTTTTTAGTATTTAATATTAATTACTTCCTTTTTTTTACTTTCGCAGTGATTCACCTCTTCCCAGTGCCCGTAGACGGGGAATGCCTCTCGGACGACGGTCGGCGCATGGGCAACTGCTTCAACGCCTACGAGTGCAGGCAGAAGGGCGGACAGGCGCGCGGGGAGTGCGCCATGGGCTTCGGTGTTTGCTGTGTCTTCGTAGCCGACTGCAATGCCACAATAGCCAACAATCACACCTACATAGTGTCACCTGGTTTTCCCAGCTTCATGCCCAGCAATTTCACGGAGTGCAAGCTGCGCGTGAAACTCATGAGCGGGGAAATTAGTCAACTGCGACTGGACTTCAATCACTTTTCGCTGGGACAACCGAATCGCAGGACGGGAGTGTGCGACGGGGACATTTTCAGCATTAGCGGTGGTCCCAGAGGCGCCTTTCGGCTGTGTGGACAGAACAGCGGACAGCACCGTGAGTAGTAAATTGATCTACTTCAAAGTTTAACGACTCCCCTACAAACCTTGAATCCTTGCAGTGTACTACGACGTAAGCGGCCGGTCGCTGCCACGCCAGGGCGCACTGTACGGCAGCCTGCGTCCCGCAGTGCCCGGAAACCAGAACACTACGGGCAACTCGCCCAATCAGCAGATCGAGATCACTTTGAATGTCTCCCGACGTTTTCTGCCCATGCGTCTCTGGGAGATACGCGTGCTGCAGATACCCTCGAATCAGCAAGCACCGCCGGGTTGTCTGCAGTACCACACAGGAGCAGAGGGCATTATACAGACCTTTAACTTTGCCGAGAACGGCAGACACCTGGCCAATCAGCATTACAGGGTATGTGTGCGTCAGGAAGTCGAGCGGTGTTCGATCAGCTATCAGCCGTGCGATGAGCAATCCTTTCGCATTGGCGGTGGTTTGGGCGGTGGCACTTTTCTATCTGCTGCTCCCATGACAGCAGCAACTGTTGCGACGACAGCAATGAACAACGGCACGACAGCAGCAGCCACAGCAGGAGCAACAACAGCAGCGCCAGCAACAACAACAGCAGCGACCACAGCAGCAGAGACGACAGAGGCGGAGACCACAACAACTCCACACAAACTGCTGCAGCTGCTCAGCAATTGGGTGAACCAAACCAAGACAACAGCGGAAACAACAACAACAGCTGCTCCCACCACAGCAGCACCAGCTGCTGCTGTTGACAACGGCAGCAACATGCCAGCAGCAACAACAGCAGGAACCACAGCAGCACCCCCACGCTCCAGCACCACACCCGCTGCTGCCCAGGACGACTACCCCGCCTACGATGACCCGGAGGAGGAGGACGAGGAGGAATCTCCGCCAGCCAACGATGACGTCGAGGGTTCCGGCGACAACGGAGACGGTGGCATCTTCAGCTTCTTTGGCGGCGGCAATCGCGTGACCACCGCACAGCCAGGTGTGTCCCGCAAGCCACGCCCCGTGGGCGGTGGTGGCTCTAGTGCTTTCGATTTGTTTGGCTTTCTGCGCAGCGCCTTCGACCTGCGTCATCGCCGGCGTCGACGTCGGCGGCGCGAGGCACGTCAGTTTTTCAGCACCTGCGCGGACCGCATCACGATGCCCTGCATCATCGAGGACTTCATAGGCACCGGTTTTGGGCCACTGCCGGGCTGCGAGCCCATCCACTGTGGCGCCCACTTCTGCTCGAGTGGGGTGTGGCCCTGTCGCATCGAGAGCACCGTCACGCCCTTCTACATAGGCGTGCACTTTGGGAACGGTGGGCCTGCGGGCAGCAAGGGCAACGCGGAGGACAACATTGGCGCCTGTCTGAGGTACGAGCAGCTGCAGTGCGTCTAGCGGGAAACCGCCAGTTTAGCTTTTATTTCGTTTTAGAAAGTAATTAAATCAAGCATTAAATTATTTATTGGAGTTAAACAAAAGTTGTGTTGACTTGTATACCCTACAAGTATCAATTCCCAAGCGAGTATGCTCAGTTTGTTTATAGTTTATAACATACCCCACAAACTACCCTACAAATGAGTGGCATATTAAGAGGGTATTACGCATTAGAGCTCGAATTTTCTGAGGAAATACTTATCATCATCATTTTGCCTATGACTTTGTTTTTCGACCCACTGAGCAAACTCTATGCGCTGGTAGTTACGTGGTCTAAAAGTGCGGGAACTGAACAGCTTTCAAGGCCTCTTTAATTACTTGTACACCAAATGAATTGATCTCAATTGATCACTTAACTTTGAGCACTTTTATCCACTTAACTAGACAGACATTTAAATTAATTTCTTACTCATGAAGTTGCAGTTAAGTGACTTAAAAAAACCAATTTTTGTATGAAACTAAAACTAGCGCTTTGGTGCCTGGATACTACAGCGTATCTGTGGGTCTAGCTTACCTAGATTTACACACATTAGTTGGTTTAAAACTAAAATATCTTTAGTTATAATTACATAAGTAATACAGGTTTACATTACACCTACATTTAAATAACTCGGCCCATCAGAACTCTAAACTTAAGTGGTCCTCCTGAGCAGCTCCCCCTGCTAGAAGAACTCCCCCGCTGCTGCATAGGACTTGGGGCAATGCTGTGACGCAATCTTGCCGTACGCTGTGCTCGAGCCCACCTTGATGGGCTGCTGGTGCGAGTGCTTGTTCCACATGTGAATCAAGTACGAATCTTTGGTCAATGCCAGCGTTTGCTCCATGAACTCCGGTTCGAAGAAGTGACGCCAATCCATCCACTGCACGGCGTAGAAAGTCTCCCGTGGCAAGACTCTGAAACCACGACAACGTTTCTCATCCTTGAGCATGCTGGAAATGTGCGTCGTGCCACAAATTCGCTGGGCCACACGTGTAATCACTCCCGGTCCATTGTGGCCCCAGGCACTGCCGTCGAAATTGTGCTCGAAGTCACGCAGACACGACGCAGCTAACTCATGACCAAGCCCAGTGGGACTCAGACTCATTACACCATTGGCTATGTGCGTATCCGACTCGGCGCCGGCGTAGTTAAGAGGCAGCTGCTCCAGACTGCGCAGCAGCACGACATCCATGTCCAAATAGATGCCACCAAAGCGGTACAAGGTGATCAGACGGAGTAGGTCCTGATATGTGAATGATGAGATACCTAAACGAAATGGGAATTAGTAACGGTATGGAAAGAGTAGTGAATAAAACTCACTTGGATTCCAGCAGCTGTCCCTTCTGCAGCCACGCCTCTATGGGCGTATCCGCCGCGTAGCGTTGCAGATTGAACTGACGCAGCTGCACATTGGGGTAGCTGCGTATGGCAGGCAGTAGCGGCTCACCACTCCCTCTCAGCAGCCTGGGACTGGCAAAGAGCACGTACACCTGGAAATTGGGATTATGCAGCGCAGCGGATTCAATGGCACACGCCTGACGTGCTGTCAACTGCAAGTCTGGCTGGGCTTGACTACAGCTGGTCTCCAGAAAGAAGATGCTGCGACCGGGCGGGGGTTGCTCCGAGGCCAACAAGACGTCCTCCAAGGATGAGCTACTGCCATTTGAGGGCGCTTGAAAGCAGCGTAAGGTATCCAACTGTGAGCCTGGCCAGCTCTGAGTGTTCAGCAGTATGAGCAGCACAAAGAGTAGACTTAGCGCCAGAAACAAGCGTCGCATGTGTTGAGTGGAAAACATGGAAAACTGGAACGACTGGAACTGGAACAGCGGAACGATCGCTCGCCAGATGTGAACGCAAATCGAACTGATTGAATACTGAAATTCATTGTGCAGCGTTATTGAATTGGCTATGCATACCCTGTAAACGGGGGGAAGAGCGAAGGGAGTGCTGACTGAAAAGTAAACAAAACACCCGGGTGTGTGTATTTATGCAGATAAGCAACGCCAACATTAAGAAAGCTGTAAATGGCATTAGTATCGAGTACAGTGAGCACTGCCTAAATGTCATAAGCAAATTAAACATTTCAAGGTCGTTTGGGCTAAGCGGCCAACACATACCAAAATTGGTAAGTAGGCTAAAAGTTCAAACAAATTTCGATTCACTTGACTTTTCACTATTTTATTCAGTGTTTAAATAAGTTAGAGTATTGCTTGATTCGATATACCGAGTGTTTACAGTATCCATTGAGCATCACGTTTCTTCTCAGAACTATATTTATACATAGTTTATATATAAGTGGATGTTTACAGTTACTGGGCGTGTGTACATGCTTAGAAAAACTATAGTAATAGGAGGAGTAGGAGTAGGAATAGGACTACGATATGGAAAGTGGATCTCTGCTGTTAGTCCCTATGATTAAGTTATTATTGTACTCTTTCTACCACCTCCTCTCTCCTCTCTCCACTCCCTTTTCTGTGTTCTTGTTAGGTTTGTGATTAGTTAAACATAGGAATTTCCATTTAATGGGACAGTCACAAATACACTTAAAGTTTAAACTAAAATTGCTTACATGCATTCAAAATTGAGCTTCTTCATAAGTACAGGGTATTCTAAACATCGACTAATCCCTATTTGAGATTCGTTTATCGTCTTTTTGCTTATTTGTTTGATATTTTCACTTACACTACACATCAAAGCGGTGATTGGTTCGTACGCTGCACTCTTAAATTCCAATTGAGCTTTTTAAAAAAGAACAAAA
This sequence comes from Drosophila dunni, assembly GCA_018152125.1. Lineage (NCBI taxonomy): Eukaryota > Metazoa > Arthropoda > Insecta > Diptera > Drosophilidae > Drosophila > Drosophila dunni. The sequence goes on from JAECXC010000906.1 coordinate 546,688, forward strand.
ATTTTCCAAAAATTAATCAGTAATTAAAAAAACAAAACAATTAAATTTAGACATTCAACTTAAGCAGAACTGGTGATATGGCTAAGGTAGCTTACAGTCGAGCACTCTCTATGTTTCTTCTCACTTCCGTCTTTCTTCCCCTTTCCCTTTTTTTTGGATTGTGACTCTTCTCTAACAACAAACAACAATTGTACCTACTGGTATTAGTTCTCCCCATCTTGCTTGATCTTTGGTATGTTGAACTCTTGATTGACTCCTTAAAAATATTCCCCTGCCGCCGCATACGCTCGGGGACAGTGTTGTTCCGCATACTTGCCGTACGCCGTACTCGATCCGACTTTGATGGCCTGATGCTTCGAGTGTTTGTTCCACACATGCACCAGAATCGAGTCTTTGGTATGCGCCAGTGTCTGCTCCAGCAGTTGTGGCTCAAAGAAGTGTCGCCAGTGCTTCCAGGGCACCGCATAGAAGGCATTCCGATCGAACACCTTGAAACCCAGACAACGCTTGCGATCCTCCAGCATCATAGAAATCTCCTTGGTGCCACATATCTTCTGTGCCACACGTGTTATCACTCCCGGTCCATTGTTGCCCCAGTCGCTGCCATCGAAATTGTGCTCGAAGTCACGCAGACACATCTCGGCTATCTCATGGCCAAAACCAGTTGGGGCTAAGCTCATTACACCTGCCGCCAGGTGTGTGTTGGACTCGGCGCCCGTGAAATTGGGCGGCACTTCCTCAATGCTGCGCAGCATGACCACATCCATGTCCAGATAGACCCCGCCGTAGCGGTACAGGGTCAAAAACCGCAGAAAGTCCGAAATGTGCGAGAACAGATAGCTGTAAACAAAGAATTCATTCAATAACAGAATTGCATGTTTATGGGAAAAACTGAAGTAAAGCAAGTCAACTGTAAAAGACCCTGTAGTAATGAATATTACTTCAGCTGACTAACACACATACACACCACCCTTTCAAGTTTATTAGCTTTAACTTCTATAGTCCCAGAGGTCCAGACCGTTAGTAATTAAATATAATGACGCGACTGTTGATTACTAATCAATAATGTATAAATGATCAATAGTGTGGTGTGGTTGTGGTGGTGGTTCTAATAAACATTAGGGTGTGCTCGAGTGTAAGAGACCCGCTAAGAAAATTTGAAATTTAAGTTTTATTTTAACTATTAAGACTCGCAAAACAAAATAGAAAATTTCCTGAACTAATAATACTTAAAAAATTACATCCATAACAAACCAAAACAAAATTAAACAAAAAGTATTTTTTTATACGTTTCAAAGCAATAAGTTCTCATTACTAAATTCTAATTATACTCAAGTATTTTGCTCAATTAAGTAAATGCTCACAGTTGCTTATCCAGAGCCTACAATGAAAACACACACACACAAAGCAAATACGTTTATGCACTGCACAAAAAAGTGCATAGTAAATAAGCATAAATCATATTTAGGCATATGTATGGTTTTAAGCCGGCCGCGAGCAAATGTTCTCGTGGCGCAGGGGACTAGGTGCTTGACTGGCGAGCGGAGTGCGTGAGTTAAAACTCAAAGCAAATGCGTCATAGAGCCCCAGAGAGCCGATCGCCTCTCAGCAAATTCGACGCTGGCGCCAGTTAGTGTTCCCATGGCGCTGCTGATTAGGATCATGATCGCTGAGCGGTTGGGAATTGTGCATTTAAAGTTGCTTATTAAACAAGAAAAAAATTATTATATTCTAGTTTTCAATATTTTCATAATAGCTATTATCAATAAAAACTGTTTTCAACAAATTTTAAATCGGATGCGCCATGGGAACAATTACTCTCGACCCGCTTAAAACAGTACATATCGCTAAAAATGACTTATGACTCCCAAGATCGATCGCTATTTTGTAGAAAACATACATTTTTGCAACTAGCTGATTGATATCTGGCATGCTAGAAAGAGACAAACATATAAATACGAAACGAGAGCACAAGCGAAATAATGACTGAATCAGACTAAACTTACTCTTGTCAGCGTCGAATTTGCTAAGAGGCGATCGGCTCTCTGGGGCGCTATGACGTTCGGCTTTTTCCCGAAACCCAAACTGATTTTTACAAGTGTAAACGCAAACGCAGCACAAAAACAAATTTGAACGGGGATTAGCGTCGCCAGAAAATAAAAATAAACATGCATTGTTGTTGTTGCTGATCTCTCGGGCTTCCGCAACGAATGAAGATAAGCAAGGAAATGTGAAAAATTGTTTGTGTATTTTGCATGGGCAATGCCTTGGGCAATGTAAACTGTACAGCTGCTCTCGAACAGTAGCAGTAATAATAAAATTAATTTGAGTCCAGTGGAAAATATCGTGTTTATCTCTGAATTTAAATGTTCATCCAAGCGTTAATTATTCACTGTTTTAATTCATTTTTTTTTTTATATAAATGGAAGTTAATTGTAGCAATTACGTTAGCGAAGCGTTCTGACTAACTTTACCTACACTCATACTATTTTGCAAAACAAATAAACTGCCTATGTCCAATTGGCTACTGGGTACTACGAGTGGTTTACCTGGATCGAAACAGCTGACCGTCATTCAGCCATTCTTCAATGGGCGTTCCGGCTGCATACCGCCAAAGGTCCAGTTGTCGCAGCTGCACATTCTTATAGCTGAGTAGAGCGTCGATCAGCGGTTGTTGTCGCTGCGGTTGTGTGCTGCTATTGCCAAAATGGTGATAGGTGGGACCGGCAAAGAGCACAAACACTTGAAAATTGGGATTATGCAAGGCAGCCGACTCAATGGCACACGCCTGCCGTGCCGTTAGTCGGAGCATGTTGTACTTGTAGTCTGGATTTTGGCCTGGCCTTGGACGTTTGCGTTTCGGTGGCCTGTGGCAACTGGTCTCGTGAAAAAATATACTCCGTCCAGGTACAGGTTTCGGTTCAGTGACCAGCACATCGTCAAGTATTCTTGGTAAATTCGCATTCCCATTGAAATTCACATATTCCGTTGATGAACCAATTGACTGTAACTCCGGCTGCGGCCGTTCCATAAAACAGAGCTTTCCATCTGCCCGCCATGTGTATGTTAGCAGAATGCTGCCAATAAGCAGCATAATGAGACACATAAAAAGCAAGCGAAGTCGTCCATTGTGCAAAAATCGTGCAAGCAATAGCGGCAGACGCATTAACATTTCGATGTAGCCTGCGAAGCGTACATAAAATACAATTTAAACACACTCAACACAATTTCCTTGTTTGTAAACAGAATTTGCACTCTTACTCTGTTTTTATTACGCCAAGTTCATTGAGTTAACATCATTGGAATATTACATTAAAAACAAACGCTAAAAATACTCAACCTCTCTTATCAAATATGTACACACAGATGCATATACACACACACAACCGCAGCCAAGAGAACTTTACATTCACCTGTAATGTTAATTACAGCTGCTTGCATTGCGGCACTGCTGTAACAGATGCAGCTGCGCGTATTTCTTATTTGCGCCTTTTTCTCGTTCTGGATTTATGTACACTTTGGTGATCCACGTTACAAAATTAACATTGCCAATAAGGCAATTTTTATTTATATATAGTTTTTATATATAGTTGTTGTTCTATATTTATAATAAATACCATTGATTAAAATTTTCAAATTTATAAATAGCTTAAGCAGCAGTTGAACTTGAAAAAAGCACACATAAACGACAAATTGCGGTATTTTTTTTAAACCCCATTCATTTATATTCTGTTAATGCTTAGTGAGGAGTTAACAGTGAAACTCTGCTGGAGGAGTAAATATTTAAGGGGTTGTTATTGTTCTAAACATTAACTGAGCAGAATGAGGGTTAAACTTAAGGTAAATAATTGAACAAGCTTTCAACTGTTTATAATTATTAATAATTAAGAGGTCTCGAGAAATTACGCATTTAGTATTTTAAAAGTTAGATTGTTGGAAGTAGAGATTGTCATTTAAAAATAATACTGAGTACATAAATAAAATTGTACCTGTTCTTTCAGCTATGTACCGAAAAAAAATATACCATTTGTACAGTCTGGGATGTTAATAATCGAATATATCACCTAATTTTGTAAACTAAATAATTTAAAAATTATCTCCAGCAGCCGCGTACACCTTGGGACAGTTCTGGCTCGCAAACCGTCCATAAGCAGAGTCCGTACCGACTTTGAAACGGGTATTGTAGGAAACCTTATTCCAAATGTGTACCAAATATGAGTCCTTGGTCTTGGCTAGAGTTTGATTTAGGGATTTTGGATCGAAGAAAAGTCTCCATGCTTGCCAAGGTATTGGAAAAAATGCAGTTGTATTAAATACTTGAAATCCATCGCACGATTTGTTAGAAGCCAGAATTTCCTGTATCGAATTTTCACCGCAAATCTTTCTGGTCACTCGACCGATTAAACTGGGTCCATTGTTTACGTAGAGTCTGCCATTGTAGTTCTGCTGAAAGTCACGTAGAAAAATTTTAGCAATCTCATGCCCACGACCCGTAGGCTCCAGACTGATGACCGCGTTGCATAGCACTTCCGGTTCCTGTGCAGCCACATAGTTAAGAGGCAGCTGCTCCAGGCTGCGTAGCACCACCACATCAATGTCCATATAGATGCCGCCAAAACGATAGAGACTCATCAGTCGAAGCAAGTCGGAGGTGTGCTCCGTTAGATAGCTAAGAGTAGAAAAGATTTGGGATTGATATTCGTTCAGAACTCGAATTCTTTTTCATCTTACCTTGACTTGAACAGTTCGCCCTTGTTGACCCAATCCTCGACTGGAGTATCCCTTGCATAACGCCAGATGTTTAACTGACGCAGGTGCACATTCTTATAGCCCTGCAGAGCCTTGATCAGCGGAAGTTCCCTGGCCACATCCTTGGGCAGGTAAGTGGGACTAGCGAAGAGCACAAAGACCCGAAAATTTGGATTGTGTAGTGCTGCTGATTCAATGGAGCACGCCTGTCGTGCGGTCAAATTCATAACGTGTGGGTTCAGTGGCGAGTGACATTTGGTCTCATGAAAGAATATGGAACGTCCTGGTAAGGGCTTTACATCTGAGCGAAGAACATCTTCCAGTCGTGTGAGATCACCTGGAATCTTATCTTCTACTGACTCCATATAACATGGATACGGCACAAACTGGGCCTGTTGCTCCTCCGTTGTCGATGACATCAGGTTCATTGTTTTAGGTGAGCTGTCTCCCGTTGCGAAAGCCATCAAGATCATAATCAGTCCCATTGCCACTACACAGAATAATAAACGTCGTATATAGATTGGTAGACTTACTGGTAACATTTTCTCCGTTTTATACATAGTTATGGGAAATATTTGTAGAGTACGTCGTAGTGCTTAAAGTTTGCAGAGAGTAATGAACACCTGTCAACCAATTTAAGTAGTTTTATAGTGAGTTGAGCACACACATGAGTTATTTGTGCTGTGATCGCTCTTTACTCCACTCTATATCACTGAGAAACATAATTGTTTGCACCCAAACCTCACGTACGAATGGTACTATAGACAATTATCCGAAGCATGTTAAAAATATATTTATCGCACTCTGCCTATCAATAAATGTGTCTCGCTTAAGCTTTCGAGTGGAGATGAAGACCTGGTTCTTCATAGTAAGAAGTTAATAAATATATGGTTTAGAAAAGTTCACAGACAATACAGTCGATGACCGCGTCGGAGTTCGAACTCACGTCTCCCAGTCTAGAGAACACAGCGCTAACATCTGAGCCACGCCATGGACTCTATTATTTTACCCAACACATACACACATTTTATTTAATTCACTAGTGCGTGTGTGTGTGTGTGCGTATTTACGAATGGCAATCGCTTATCAGATGCCTTCTCTTTACCTGCTAAGCAAACCAAACTTTATAAAACTATAAGGTTCGTTTTACAACACTCTTTTCTAATAAGATTGCTAATAATTATAATAGATTTTTTTTTGTTAGTGGGCTAGAAGAGCTTGAATATCAACTAAATGTCTTCCTCCGATTGTAGTTATGATACAATTTGAAAATTACAATTTATTTTTTAAATTCTGTATTTGAATTTAAATTAATCGAAATGGTCTCTCGTAGCAGCCAAGACTTTGGGACAATGCTTTTCCGCTAACAGAATATAAGCCGCCTTGGAATCTACCCTTAGGGAGCGCCTTGAACTGATCCGATTCCAAACATGTGTCAAATAAGAGAACTTCAGCCTGTCCAGAGTTTGATTTGCAAACTTTGGCTCGAAGAAATGAGCCCAGTGTCCGCCTGGAATCTCATAGAAAGCACTTATGGGGAATACCTTCATGCCCTTACAATGATTGCGATCCATTTGCATAAGACTGACGTCACTTGTGTCGCACACATCTTCAAGTACGATTAAAATATTTCTGGGCCCATTATAGCCCCAGATATCCCCGTTATAGTTCTTCTGAAATTCGCGCAGGAAAAGCTCTGCAAGCTTATGACCAAATCCCGTGGGTTCCAGACTCAGCACACCATTGGCTACATATTGATCGGACTCGGCACCTACAAAGTTAAGTGGCTCATCCTCGAAGCTACGTAAAACTACCACATCCATGTCCATGTAGATGCCACCAAAGCGATAAAGGCTTAGCAAGCGGAGAAGATCGGAAATGTTGTTCATCAGAAATCTAGGTGAAAGTTTGGTAAGCAGAAGAGGAAGTTGAGTTTGTTATAGTTCAGACCTTGATCGGAAAAGCTCTTTATTTTTAACCCAATCTTCAAGAGGAGTTCCTTCGGCCAAGCGCCAGATATTGACATGACGTAACTGCACGTTGTTATAACTGAGAATAGCATCAGTGATGGCATCCGATTGATAACGAGAGGTTTGACAGGCGAAAAGTACGAAGACCTTAAGACTTGGGTTATGTAGTGCGGCTGATTCCACGGCACAGGCCTGTCGTGACGTCAGAGCGAGCAAATCAAACTGAGCGTCTGAGCAGGGGCAGCTGCTTTCTATTAGAAATATCGTTTTTCCAGGTGAAGGTTGCTTTGGGGAGAGCAGTAGGTCTTCCAAGGGTATAGGACCACCATCTTCAACCGAGCTTCGATTGGATTTGGAGTGGACCCCCTTTGAGACGGCATCGATGTAACAATGATCAAACGACGCTGGCTTGTCCCAGGTTAAAACTATAATTATAACCTCACAAATGTTAAAACACAACAGCGGAATCATTAAACATTTTCCACAATTAAATAGACGCGCTCGGAAAGTTCGTGGAGTTTGTAATTTCATGTCGATGCAGTGGAAATACTGTGGAAATACTGAAAAGTTATATCTAATAGACTACTCCCTTTAGCAAAGTTTTAATAATCGTGCAGTTATAATATTTGCTCAACTGCAATGGGTAACAACTGCAGTTTATCTCTATACTACATACTTAATATTATTGACTTTAAACTAATCGAAACGATCCCTCGTAGCAGCCAAGACTTTGGGACAATGTTTTTCAGCTAACAGTATATAAGCCGACTTGGAGTCAACTCTTAGGGAACGTCTTGAGCTCATACGGTTCCAAACGTGCGTCAGATAGGAAATCCTTAGTCTCTCCAGCGTCTGATTTGCCAACTTTGGCTCGAAGAAATGCGACCAGTGTCTACCAGGAATCTCATAAAAGGCGCTAACCGGAAACACCTTCATGCCATGGCAACGGCTGCTATCCTCCTGCATAAGAGTGACGTCACTGGTGTCACAAACATTTGTCATTGTTATAAATATGTTTCGGGGTCCGTTGTGACCCCAGATATCCCCGTTATAGTTCTTCTGAAACTCGCGTAGGAACAGCTCAGCCAGTTTATGACCAAATCCACCGGGTTGCAACCCTAGAACACCGTTTGAAATATATTTCTTTGTTTCGGCACCCACAAAGTTAAGTGGTTCGAATTCAAAGCTACGTAGTACCACCACATCCATGTCCAGGTAAATTCCTCCAAAGCGATATAGGCTTAGTAAGCGGAGCAGATTGGATATGTTATTCATCAGATATCTAAGGTCAAAACTTATGAGGGACAAAAGAGTTGATATATAAACAGATCATACCTTGATTGAAACAGATCATTTTTCTTAACCCAGTCCTCGACGGGAGTTCCCTCAGACAAGCGCCAGAGATTCACATGGCGTAACTCAACGTTCCTGTAGCTGAGAATAGCATCAGTTATAGGATCCCATTGATAACGAGAGGTTTGACAGGCGAAAAGTACGAAGACCTTAAGACTTGGGTTATGTAGTGCCGCTGATTCCACGGCACAGGCCTGTCGTGGGGTCAGAGCGAGCAAATCAAACTGAGCATCTGAGCAAGGACAGCTGGTTTCAATAAGAAATATAGATTTTCCAGGTGGAGGTTGATTTGGGGAGAGCAGTAGGTCCTCCAAGGGTATAGGAGCACCAGCTTCCACAGAGCCTGTATTGGATTTGGAGTTTTGCTCCTTGGAAACTGCATCCAAGTAACAACCATTGGGCTCAGTTGGATTTTCCCAGGTCAAATATGTTATGATAATCTCGCAAATGTTGAAAAACAAAAGCGGAAACATTAAAATTTTCCAACCTTTCAAAAAACGCGCCCGTAATGTTCGTTGATTTTGAAATTTCATAGCGTGGACTCTCAAATATGTGGAACTACTGAGTACTAGGTGTAATTACTATGCTGTAATATTCAGTTTTGCAAAATTGCAAGAACTAGATTGGTATAATATTAGCTCAACTGCTTCACAAAATGCTGAAACTCACTCAGTTATGTTTAACATAAAGTTGAATGCGAAACCAATACATAAATACATTTGTATGTATGTATGTGTAATATGTGTTAATACAGGGTGTGCAGATTAGCAGTTGACAATGACCAGAACGCTGCGTTCACTGCAGTGGTGGCCGCAGCCTTTGATGAATGCAAAAGCTTAGCTCTCTCTGTGGCAGCGCTGCTCTCACTTGTCTAGCCGGCGTCAGCCTATGCACACTACATAGAGCTTGGCTCTGCTGCAGCTCTGCTTGCAGTGAACACGACAGCCTACGCGGAGAGCAGAAAGTTTAGCTCTCTCTGCCTCACTCATCACAGCATATGTGAAGAGCAGTGCACTATGCTCTCTCCGCCACTGCACTGCTCTCTATGCACTGCTCACTATGCTCTCTCCGCCACTGCACTGCTCTCTCTTCTGTAACAGTGTTCACAACAGCCTATTTGGAGAGCACAGAGTTCGGAGTGCAGTGGTCGAACGAACATATCTAACATAACGGTAAAACAATGTTCTTGGATGTTGTATAAATAATATTTGTTAACGAAATTTGTTTAAAGTTTTATTAAAAATGCTGTGACGCCACCTCATAAACGCTTGGACAATGTTTCTTTGCAAAGTTAACATAGGCAGCGCTATTACCGCTCTTCAGATGACATTTGTTACTCTTAGCATTCCAGGAGTGTATAACGTAGGAATTCTCGGCTAAAATTTCCAAACCATTGGGACCTAAAACACTATATGCTTTTTCAGAGGGTACTGCTAGAAATTCACTGGAGTTGAACACGCTGAGACCAGGACATCGCTTGGAATCTTCGAGGTCGTCCTTAACCTCCACCGATCCACAAATCCTGGTTACAATATTTTCATACCGTTCCTCATTATAGTTTTGCTGAATATCAAGTAAAAATTTGTGTGCCAACTTGTGACCGAGGCCTACGGGATCTAGACTTAAAACAGCATTTTCCAAAGTTCCGTTATCGTAAGCCCCCACATAGTTAAGGGAAACATTCTCCAGGGATCGTAGAACCAACGAGTCTATGTTCAGATAGATGCCTCCAAAATGATATAGACTCAAAAAACGAAGAAGATTTGAGGTGGAAGCCGATAGAAAACTGAAAAGTTGGTGAGAACTGGAATCAAACTTCAAAGGAAATCAGTACTTACTTTAAGTCTAGTAGATCTGCTTTCTTGACCCAACTTTCGATGGGAGACTCCTCCGCGAATCGCCAGAGATTCACTTGACGGAGAAAAACATTCGTGTAACCCAGTACAGCCTCAACGTGAGCATGATCTGACCTGGCATCATCTGGCAGGTAAGTGGGACTTTCAAATAACACAAACACTTGAAGGTGGGGATTATGTAATGCCGCAGACTCAATGGCACAGGCCTGCCTTGCCGTCATGCTTAGGGTATACTGGGGATCGCGGTGATAACATCTGGATACATGGAAGAATATAGTTTTTCCTGCTATTGGCTTAACGTGTGAAAGTGTGATGTCCTCTAGACTGCTTGTCAGCTGGTCTGCACCCGATTCTAAGGCTGATGGTAAAACTCCACCGACGAAGCATCTGTTCTCAGGAGGCTTGAAATTGATGGCGAATATGGCGAGACCGATAAACTCCAGTAGATGAAATACTAATAGGGGAAGCAGAAGACTTCTGCCAAAGTCCAGAGCGCGTGCTAACAGTTTCCGTGCATGTAGCAACATGTCGTCGTATTGCTTAGTTACTACTAAAAATTCTACATATAGATACGCTTACGGAAGTTATTGTAATAATTGAACAGCTGTTTTTAGTTATTAAGTTAAGTATTTGCAATTCAATTAAATACTTTAAAACTTTATTACAGATCGGTTCAAGTTCAATATTACCTAATCTAACTACACTTTTCTATCCCCAACGAGGGAATTTTATCATGAATCTACTTAATTTATTTGTTAGTTATATGTCTCCATAAATTTGGGTACTTAAAAAAACACACCGGCTGCTCCGTAAGCCTCTGGACAATGTTGTTGAGCATAGGTTCCATAGGCAGAGCTGGAACCCTTTCTTAGACGACAATGTTTGGTATTTCTATTCCATAAATGTATAAGATATGAATTCTTCGACATTTCCAGGGTCTTTTCTAGTCTCTTGGAGTCAAATAGAAGAGGTAAATCTTGCAATATATAGAAGGCACTAGCATCAAAGACCCGAAAACCGTGACAACGTTTAGGATTATTTATCATTTCCTTAACAGATTTCGTGCCACAAACTCTAACCAGCACCCGTTCAACCAGCTGAGGTCCATTGAATGCATAGTCAGCTCCATTAAAGTTTTGCTGAAAGTCTCTCAAAAAAAGTTCCGCAATTTCGTGACCGGTTCCCGTAGGCTCTAAACTGACCACAGCATTGGAGACTACATTCATGATCCTGGCACCGGCGTAATTTAGGGGCACCTGCTCAAGACTGCGTAGGACCACCACGTCCAGATCCATATAGATGCCTCCAAAGCGGTACAGGGTCAGCAAGCGAAGCAGATCCGAAGTCTGTTCTGTGGAGTACCTAAAGAAAATCATTTGATATGTAAAAACGAGAAAGAGGAAGAGTAAATATTTCCATACCGAGACAGGAACCTATTGTCCTTGATGACCCAATCCTCGATTGGAGTATCCTTCGCATAACGCCAAATGTTCAACTGACGTAGATGCACATTCTTGTAGATCTGAGTAATCCTTACAATAGGATTATTTCTATCTAAGACTTTGGGACTGGCAAACAGAACAAAGACCTGCAAGTTGGCATTATTCCTTGCTGCCGATTCGATGGAACAGATTTGTCGAGCAGTCAAATTAATAGAATACTTTAAATCAGAGTCTGGAGATCGACAACCAGTTTCGATAAAGAATATGGCACGTCCTGGCAAAGGTTTTGTGTTTGAAAGGAGCACATCCTCTAATGGTGTGGACTCGTTATGCCAACGATCAGTTATGATGCCCGCTGAATCATCCCCATAACATTGATGCAAGTCAAGCAAGGGTCCACTATCGTAGAAACTGAAGATCACAACGACTTCGAGTACATAACAAATCAGCACTTTGATCATGAACTTTGTGCAAATGCAGAGACGAATTCGCAAATTCCGACAGCACATGAACATGATCTATCAATGTCGGTTATGAATTAAGACTGAACAAACTAACTATACTAGCTAACTAGACACAATTATTACGCAAACCCAGTGCCGTGTTTGCTTTTTGTCTACTTTATCGTAGGAAGAAAGAAAACTTGTGCAAACATTGAAAGTATTTTCTCTAAAAATATATTTTATCTGGTTGCTTCTTTATTAAGTATAATACCAATTGTTAGCTTAAACTATAACTACCGCGCATGTTTAAATTTCTTGGAATAAACCTGCTAATGATCTTAATTCTCTAGCCAGACAAGAGTGGAACCAAAAGTAGTCTCCAGCAGTTTAGATTAAAAATACTGTACTCTTTAGAGCTCCGTCCTCTGCCTAAGAATATTTACTATAACTGTACTTAAGAAGGTTTAGGATTGATACAACCCTTTTCCTTTATTTTCATTTCTGAACTCCATATAACATACTAGAAAAACAACCCAGCTGTCGCATATGTCCTTGGGCAATGCAGTTCCGCATACCTCGCATAGGTAGTGCTAGATCCTATCTTAAGTGGACAGCTCTGAGAACCCTTATTCCACAAGTGTACCAAATAGGAATTTTTGGTCTGCTCCAGGCCTCCATCCATCATTCGGGGATCAAAGAAATAACTGAGATTTTGTAAAATGAAGAAGGCACTCGGATCGTATAGGCGCATGCCGTGACAACGTTTGGGATTATTTATCATTTCCGTAACGTACTTCGTACCACAGATTTTGGCCAGAACACGCTCTATTAACATAGGACCATTGAAGAGGTAGTAGGTGCCATTAAAATTCTGTTGAAAGTCTCGTAAAAACAGTTCTCCAATTTCATGACCAATGCCCGTGGGCTCCAAACTGATCACAGCATTGGAGATGACATTGGTGACCTGAGCACCGACATAATTCAGGGGCACTTGCTCCAGACTGCGTAGCACTACCACGTCCATGTCCATGTAGATGCCTCCAAAGCGATATACAGTCAGCAAACGCAACAGATCGGATGCCTGCTCTGTGGGGTAACTAAATTAAATGATTGATAGTAATGTGTAGTGTTATTATTCCCATACCGGGACAGAAACTTGTTGTCCCTGATGACCCAATCCTCGACTGGAGTGTCCTTCGCATAACGCCAAATGTTCAACTGACGGAGGTGCACATTCTTGTAGCTTTGAATAATCTTAATCACTCGATTATTTCTATCCAAAATTTTCGGACTGGCAAATATGACAAAGACCTGAAAGCTGGGATTATTCCGAGCTGCCGATTCGATGGAACAGATTTGTCGAGCCGTCAAATTTATAGTGTAGTCTGGAGACTGACACTTGGTCTCCAGAAAGAATATAGTTCGTCCAGGAATGGGTTTAATGTCTGAGAGCAGTACATCCTCCAAAGTTGTGGATGTATTGTCCCAATTATTCCATTGCTTGGATATTATGCCTGGCAACTCGTCCTTGTAGCACTCATGTAAGTCCAATAAAATGACTTTCTCTTGCAAACCTAAGAGTACAATGAACTCCAGTGCATGAAATATGAGAATGGTTAACAGAAATTTCGCACAGATAACGAGACGCGATCGCCAATTCCGTACACGTATGAACATGTCGATTCTATCTGAATTACAGCTTGTAACTGAAGAATCTAATAGATATTGCGATTTACGTGTTGTATGTGGATTTTATTTTAATATTTGCTCAGCTGTCTGTTAACACAAAGTCAATGGTCAGCGACACAATGTTTTCCTGTTATTTAATATTTAATATATATATAAAAATTACATATATCAAACCGGCTCAGTGAGGCATCAATCTAGTGACGAAAGCGCTTAGTTAGTACAGAACAAATATAAAGTAAAGAGCTACAGACGTGCGAACCGACTATTAAAGACCCCTTACTTCCTGTAGCCTACATTTTTTCTTAACAACCTCCAATTTGTAAACGATTTGTCCTGCGGGTGTTATATGCTATAGTGATTCGATTTGTACCAAATTTGGTTGGGATACTTCTAATGTCATCATACATACCATGTCATAATTCAGTCGAGATATATCTAATATTTGCCAAGTTATGATGGAAGGAAAATTTGTTTTACAATAATCATTATATCATCTCGGCTTATTAATAAAATATATAAACTTTACGGGATAAGTTACGCCTCATTCTGCCTGTTACGGTGCTGAGGAAGTTAGTAACCCCTGCTAGTAGATAACGAAGTCTACAGATACCACGGCCAATTCTTTGTCTACGAAAAAGGAAAACATCTACACACCAGTTATCTTTAGATAATACTAAGTATTAGTCACTTTTCGAAACATGCCGTACTTCCATATCCAATTTGTTTTAAAATTTAATAATAAAACTAGCTTTTCAAATTAAGTAAAATATTCCCCAGTCGCTTTAAAGACTCTAGGACAGTGTTTTGATGTTAATTGTATGTAAGCCGATTTGGAATCAGTTCTAAAGGGCCAATCGGTCTTAACATGATTCCATGTGTGGGTGAGAAACGAACTCTTGAGACGGCTCAGCGTATGATTGGCAGACATTGGATCAAAGTACAGTGCACGCTCTGCCCAATTAATCTCATAAAAGGCATTTATACCGTATAACTTAATGCCATGACATCGATCGGAATCCTGTTCCATGAGTTTGACATCGCTGGTGCCACAAACTGTGGACATTACGCGTACTAAGCTCTTGGGTCCATTGTGAGCCCAAATATCGCCATTGTAATTTTGATAAAAATCAATTAATATCATGTTAGCAACCTCGTGACCAAATCCTTTGTCCTCCAAACCAATTACACTATTCCCAATGCTCTTTGCCGTCTCAGCGCCCATAAAGTTGTGGGGCTCATCCTCAAAGCTTCGCATGACAATCACATCCATGTCCAGGTAAATGCCACCGTAGTTATATAGAGCCAGTAATCGGAAGAGATCGGATACGGTAAACATCAGATACCTGAATAAAAGTCACTTGGGATTTATCTAAAGAAAGAACTTAAAGTATAAGTTATAAGTTCACCTGGAGTGAAATAGACTGTAGCCTTTCATCCAATCCTCTATGGGTGTTCCCTTTGAAAATTGACGGAGATTTACGTAACGAAGTTTCACGTTCTTATAGCTTAGGAT
Organism: Drosophila dunni; assembly: GCA_018152125.1. NCBI lineage: Eukaryota > Metazoa > Arthropoda > Insecta > Diptera > Drosophilidae > Drosophila > Drosophila dunni. The sequence continues at coordinate 561,703 of JAECXC010000906.1, forward strand.
AGCATCGATTATAGGAAGATTTTTTTGATGTATCGTTGGACATGCAAACAACACAAAGACCTCAAAGTTCGGATGATGCAATGCCGCAGACTCGATGGAACAGGCTTGATGGGCCGTTAAATTGAGAACCTTATAGTTAGGATCCGAACAATTGCACTTTGTTTCGAAAAAGAAAATGGTTTTTCCAGCTATGGGTTTCTCTTTGGCATGTAAGACGTTCTTCAGCACCAAAGAATCTTCGTCTGCACTCTCCGACGGTTCGTTATCCATATAACAGCGGTATATTTCTGCCTGAGAATCCGGTTTTGGATAGCGCACGAAGAGCAGCAGTGCACAAAGTATAAAAAACATAAGAGTCATCCTTCGTATTGAGGAATACGCTGAACATTGCGGTTTAGAGAGCTCCATATTGGCGGCAAGTGGAGGTTCAAATAATACTAAAACGAGAGTTCCGATCCAGTGCCCAATAGTGTAGCGCTCTTGAGCGTAAGCTTATCTGCTTCGAATTCGAGTTATCATAACTTAATTAAAGAGTTTACTGATAATAAAAAGAAACAAAACATTGCTTCCGATATAAGTTGAAATTTAATGGAGTGGAATGGAAATCTCCCCCTTCGCCCCTTAGGCAGCAGATTAAAGATAGTAATGAACACAGCTTTCGGTAAATCAATTATAAGAGAAAATAAATAATACAACTCTTTTGAGTTTGTGGTCGTCTGGTGATCAGATATATTCACCAGCCGCAGCCAAGGTCAAGGGGCAATTCTTCTCCATATACTTTTCATAGGCGCCACCGGAACCTATCTTATAACTGATTTTATATGACGACTTGTTCCACACATGAATTAAATAGGAATCCTTTGTCTTGTTCATGGTTTCCTCGTAGTACTTTGAATCGAAGAACTTATACCAGAGTCCAGCGGAGAGGGCGAAAAATGACTCCGGACCAAATATGTGAAGTCCTTGACAACGCGAGGAATCGTCCATCATTTCTTGTATGTTATTTGTACGGCAAAGTCCTCTAGCCACGCGAGTAATCAAATGGGGTCCATTCACTACATATAGCTTGCCATTATAATGACGAGCATAGTCCTCCAGGAATAATTTGGCAATTTCGTGTCCTTTGCCCATGTGTTGTAGACTGATCACAGCGTTACCCAAGGTGGCAATGTCATGAGCAACCACATAGTTTGGCGGTATATTCTCCAGGCTACGTGTCACCACGACATCCAGGTCCAGATATATGCCACCGAAACGATAAAGTGTCAGCAAGCGGAGCAAATCGGATGTGTGCTCGGTTAGGAAGCTAAAAGGTTAAAAGTTTTGTGATTAAAGAATAAATATATATGTATATGTATCTTACTCTGATCCAAATAAATCTCCTTTCTTAATAAAAGCCTCGATGGGCGTATCCTCCGCATAATGCCAGAGATTCAGCTGTCGGACATGCACATTCTTGTATTTGGTTATGACATCGAGCAGTTTATTTGGTTGGTCACTAGCGTGGTACGTGGCACTTGCGAGTAGTAAATAAACTTGAAAATTTGGATTACGTAGCGCCGCCGATTCGATGGCACACGCCTGACGAGCCGTCAAGTTGAGTACGTGTTGTGATCCAAATCTATAACATTTGGTCTCATGAAAGAAAATAGTCCGTCCGGGAACGGGTTTAACATCTGCTTGGAGCACATCCTCAAATTGCTCCAGTCCTTCATATGAGGGCTCTGCATCGCCACCCATATAACACGGGTACTCGATGAGATTTACTATATGTCTGGGCACTACATAAATAACCATAAAAAATATCACAGCGAGAACGAGAATCGTTAGTCGTAGGCGTCGTGCAAAAGCCGATGGAATTCGTTCGAACATGTTGATCTATTGAAAGATTATAAAGTACTAAATAATTGATTCTCTGATTGTATGTAAGCGGAGAAGTCTACAAAACTATAAAAACTTTGTAGACATTGCCCAATTTCAAGAGAGGGGCTATTGAGTAGGCTTACAGCGAGTTGCTCGACTGTAAAATGCCTAGTTTCCATGTGACCTCAGACTTTTTTAATGAAATAAATATAAAACTTAAACTAATGAAAATAAAACTTAATCAATATATTGGAAAAAATACAATTATAATAACATTGAGCTGTTAAACAATTTAATAAGTAATACCTATTTTCATCAGCCTAAATTTGGCTCAGAAAAAAACCAGCCTATATTTCAGTATTGGAGCTGGGCTGAAATAGTTAGAATGTACGACATTTACATTTGTTCAAACAACTTGAGATGCACTCCATTTAGTGGAACATACATAATTACGGTTATTTGCTCTCTGCTCGTTTTTAAACATATATTTTGATAGCATGGGGCTTAAAGGGAAATATTTCGCTTCATTTAAAAAAACCGATTGTGGATACTACTTAAAAAATAACAGATTTTAGTAATTGGAGAAAAAGAAAATAGAAAAGGAATTATTTTTAAAAATAAAAATATAATTTTAAAAGGCATTGCATAAGCTTCAGTGATTTTATATATATAATATTATTCATATAAATTATATGATATATATTATTCATGCATATTTATGTTTATTTAGCTGCATCTTCACTGGTTAAAAGAATTGAAGATTAATTAGCTGCTACAAGTTCAATTTATTTTGCTTCACCTTGAAAATAAAATGACAAAGAGCGAAAAAATATTTAATAAATATTTAACAATTTGCGCAAATGAAGATACGAAATAAAAGGAAGATATTTGTTATTTATTTTGTTGAGTTTATTTAAAATATATTATATATTATTTTGAATAGAATGTGTTTAAGGAGTTTTCAACAATTGTTGCCAAATAAAATGGTTGTGCCAAACTAAATATCTTGTAAGGTAGCGTTCTAGCCGGGGTACAGATCTCAGTCTGTCCAGGACTCGAATCTTACAAGAAATTTGTAACATTCGCGGAGACGCTGCAGACGGGGAAAAATGGCCGATCTGAGGGTGGGTGTTAGTGTGGGGAGAGGGAAATGGGACGCGAAATCGAGGCAGGGACGTTGCCGTCGTTCTCGGCGAGCGATGTGATGGGTCGAAGCGGGCCGGATCTGGGGCGCCGCTGTTCGTGCGGGAGAGCACGCCTGGGGAGGGGAACGCCTTGCCGAGTTTCCGATCGTGGTGCAGTGGGGATTAGGACGATGCGAGCCGTTGATCTCAGCGGCCTGCGTACAGGGTGAGGAACTCTTGCGAGTTTCGATCGTGGTTCAAGGGTACCAAGAGGCGACGATGGTTCTCAGCGGAAGACGGCGTTGTTTCGTGAGAGTTAAGTGTGACTCCAGGGGCACCGTAGAGTCACGACTATTCTCGAACGAAACGGAAGCAACGGGAGTAGGGATGTGGTGGGTGAAACCTAACCAGTACTGGGAATTAATTTCTTAACAACGCACTGTTCGTTTTCGTTTTCTTACTTCTTTTATTTTCTTTCTCTTCTTTTCTTCTTCTGTCGCGCCTAACTGTCGCACTGGCCCTAACGGTTTTTTCTACTCACAGTTATTCTTCTCCTGTTGTCGTTCGCTGCTCACGTCCGCTTGTGTTAGCTCTCGATCGCAAAGTGCTGGCAGCGTTCTCGATCGAGCAGCGCGGAAGCTGTCCTGATGCAACTCCACCACGAAAGCTCTCTCTTCACCACAGAGCTTTCGTGTAGAGTTGCACTGCCAGTATCCCTAAGCTCCTATCGACAAAGTATTCGATAAATTAGATAATATAGATAATAGATAAAATTCTCTTAATGCTAATTCACTAAATCTAATAATTCATCGTCTTATATCTAAATAATTCTAAGTTAACTAAAGATAACAATTCATTTTTCTTAAATCTATATAATCAGTTACTAATCCTACTTATGCCTATAAACTATGTAGAGGGGGCTTAATCTTTAAACATTGGTGTGTCAATAAACTAAATACACAAATTAAATAAATTTATTTAATAAATAAAATAAAATTCAATCCCATTTGGCAGTTAAGTTTTATTTGGAAAAAAGTGTTTAATAAATATTTCAATAGTCAACTATCATCTAAGTGCCCAACCCCTTTGTTTTACCCTTTATTTAATTTTTATAAACATTTAATAATTTAATGTAATTAAAGTCGTTGCTTAGCTTAAGTAAAATATTCTCCAGTCGCCTTGAAAACTTTGGGGCAATTTCTTGCTGCTATTTGAATATATGCGGATGTGGAATTGGTTCTAAAAGGCCAATCGGTCTTCAGATGATTCCACGTGTGTGTCGCATGTGAATTTTCAAGGCGACTCAAAGTTTCATTTGCCCTTTTTGGGTCAAAGAAAAAATAACGGTAGCCCCAATTAATCTCATAAAAGGCATTTATACCATATAGCTTAATGCCACGACAACGATAGGGATCCTCTTCCATGAGCTGAACATCGCTAGTGCCACAAATTTTGGTCATTACTCGTACTAAACTCTTGGGTCCGTTATGGGCCCAAACATTTCCTTTATAGTTTCTATAAAAATCAGTCAACAATTGTCCTGCCACCTCATGACCAAAGTCTTTGGCCTCCAAGCCAATCACACTGTTCCCAATGCTCTCCTCTGTCTCAGCACCCATGAAATTTGGTGGCTCTTTCTCAAAGCTTCGCATGACAATCACATCCATGTCCAGGTAAATGCCACCATAGTTATATAGAGCCAGTATTCGGAAGAGATCGGATACGGTGAACATCAGAAAACTATAGAAAATGAACAATACATAGTTCTAAAGTAAGAATTACAAGTTTATGTTAGCTCAAACCTGGTGTGGAAGAGACTATAGCTTTTCAGCCAATCCTCGATGGGAGTTCCCTTTGAAAATTGCCTGAGATTCACATAGCGAAGCTTCACGTTCTTGTAGCTGAGCAGGGCGTTAGTTATGGGATGATTTTCGTGGCGCATTGTTGGACAGGCGAACAGCACAAAGACTTCGAAATTCGGATGATGCAGTGCCGCAGATTCGACGGAACAGGCTTGATGGGCCGTAAAGTTAAAAATTCTATAGTCAGGATCTGAACAGTTGCATTTAGTTTCGAAAAAGAAAATGGTTTTTCCTGGTACAGGTTTCTCTTTGGCATTAAAAACGTTTTTTAGCACTGACAAAGGGTTGTCTGCATTCCCCGATTCTTCGTCCGACTGCTCGTTGTCCATGTAGCAGTGGTAAACTGCTTCCTGTGGATCCGGTGTAGGGAATTGCACAAACAGGAGCAGTCCACAGAGCATGAAAAACATGAAAAATGTTCGCACTGCTGTGGAACATGTAAAGAATTTTCGGGGTGTATTCGCAACCGTCATTTCAAATAATTTAAATTAATTAAATATTTTTGGCAGGATTATAAGGAAGATTGCAGACAAGACGCATCACCATATGCATCAGCGGATCAAATGTAACTGATCTGTCTGGAGATACGCAACGCTTAAATGTCATCTCTTTGGGTTTTGCACAGCTGTACTAATAATCAGAACGGCACGAATAGACATATGTGCAAATAATTATAATTTTCATCTTTGCAAAAATTAGCCCCATTTGCTTTTGGCTTTTTCGTACTTTAAGTTGTGTACTTTATTGCAAATTTATTATTTGCTTATACCCGCTTTTTTAAGTGTGAAAACGGGTATCTTAATCCAATTTATAATAGTTTAACAAACTTAAATAAATTATTAATTGTTTAGTTGAATCAAAAGTAAATAATTTAATCTTTAAAACCTTCTTTTTTTGCAGATGTGCCGATGAAGTGCTCGTTTGCCCGTGAAACAAACGTCGAAGGTTCGAAACTCGGTGTTGATTTTATATTTAACTTGTACTTATTGTATTGAAAATTTTTATGGGTCAGTCACCTAACAGTCGACACAAATTGACAATAGCATATATATTCCAATCAAATAAATTGTACAATTAAAAAAAATTCGCTTTAATAAAATATATAATATATAATTATAGATGATACCAAGTAAAATATTCCCCAGTTCCTTCAAGCAATTATTCTCAAAAAAGGAGCTGATGTTGTATAAATTGGTGCCGTGACAACGATCGGAATCTTTTTGCAGGAGTTCAAGATCGCTAGTGCCACAACTCTTGGACATTACTTTTAACAAACTCTTGGAACCTGTGGGCTCTAAGCCAATTACACTATAAACAATGCTCTCGTCTGTCTCAGAGTCCAGGAAACTTGGTGGCTCAATCTTAAAGCTTCGCATGACAATCACATCCATGTCCAGGCAAACACCACCATATCTGGAGCATCGGGGGGCAGGCAAACAGATTCGATAGAACAGGGTTCATGGACAGTATTCATAAGTTATTGATCCGTCGGATCGATATCCATATAACAGTGATAAATCCCTGTTTCTTTGGGTAGTACATGAAAAACATCATAATGATAAATAAGAAACAAGAAAAGTGTTTGTCCTGTGCAAAATATTGCGAGCATCTTGTGTGCCCACAAAACACTCAATTTAAAATTAAAATTTTGTTCCTCAGACAAACGGCTGATCTAAATTTAGCTTGGTGCATTACTTGGAGCAGCAGATCAAACATAACTGACGTATCCGAAAACGTAACGCTTTGAGAACTTTACAGCTGAAAAAATAACCAATAGACATAAAATTGTAATTTCTTTTTATACGACACGTGTTCAAACAAACTTCATTCAAAACCTATTATGCCGCGATACTCGTAGCATAATTTGCGTCAAGCTAAGAACGGCCTAGTTATAAAATTGTTTTCTCTTTAGTCTAGCACATTACAATGACAAATTTAAATTTAAAAAGTCTCCAAAATAAACTTGTCGATTTGCGCAAACGTCTGTGTCACCATGAACCTCACCCGTCCGTATGAACGCCGAGATATCCGAGATGGTAAAAGCTAGTAACACCAAATCTGGTACATAGACTACTTTAATATGCAGGTATGTAGATCATGCTTAATTGAAATCCATATCCATACCAAGTTTGGTCCAGAACTCGATCCTATAGCTCCCATAGGCCAAGATGGCCGAAAATAGGCTCAATAGGCCTGAACAAATGGTGGGAGCAAGTGCAAGCGAGACAGAGCATGCTTTTTCTTCTCTTTGCTTTGTCGCTTTTTGTTTTGATTCATCTATCGATACCAGTTCTTTGGTTCATTTAAGTGATTCATTATCGATATATTTATAGTGAGCTCAAGCTTCGATACTAAATAATCGATTAGTCACTTTCATCAGTTGTATAGTTCGAGTCGCGTTTACTAGAATCAATTGGATTTCTGATTGATTTAGCACGCTAAAACAGAACAGGACTTCTCACAGGGTATGTTACGGTCGGGTTAATGTGGCTGTATTTTGATTCTTGTTTAACTATTCTATTCAGTTGTTGATGACGGTGAGAATGTCTGCAAATCAACGTCAATACAGCAAATTTGTTTAACAAATGAACAATACTAAATAAATTTGCTATTATCAAGAAGTTTGCGTAACAAGAAGGCCTCGCAACCCAAATTTTAATGCTTCTGTTTTGATTGTTTTTATTTATTTAATTTTTTTGCAATTCACACCAGGTGGGAACTAGGCTTCTGGCACTTGCGTTAAAGCTGATTTATTAAATTTGTTTAAAGTTATGCTTGAAATTAGGTAAAATATTTTCCAGTTGCTTTAAAAACTCTGGGACAACTTTTAGAAGTAAATTCAATATAAGCCGATTTAGAGTTGGTTTTAAATGGCCAATCGGTTTTGACATGATTCCAGGTGTGTGTTGCAATCGAACTTCTCAGCCGATGCAAAGTTTTGTTCTTAAACTCTGCATTGAAGAAATGCTTACGTTCCAACCAATTGATCTCATAAAATGCATTCCTGCTATACAACTTAATGCCTTGACAACGCTTCTGATCCTTCTCCATGGCATGAATGTCACTGGTGCCACAAACTGAGGACATCACTCGTACCAAACTCATTGGTCCATTGTGGGCCCAGACATTGCCATTATAATTCTGATAGAAGTCTGTTAATATCTGTCCTGCAACCTCATGACCAAGTCCATCAGCCGCCAATCCAATCACACTATTTCCTATGCTCTTTGTTGTCTCGGCGCCCATAAAGTTTTGAGGCTCATTCTCAAATGATTTCAGCACGACCACATCCATATCCAGGTAAATGCCTCCATAGTTGTACAAAGCCAGCAATCGGAAGAGATCGGATATGGTGAACATAAGGTATCTAAATTAAATTTACAGTAGTTAAATCTAAATAATGAATTACAAGTTTTGGTTTAGTCAGACCTGGAGTCAAACAGACTGTATCCTTTCAACCAATCCTCGATTGGTGTTCCCCTGGAGAATTCTCGAAGATTTACATAACGAAACTTCACATTCTTATAGCTCAGAATGGCATCTATGATGGGATCAGATATCGGACGTATCGTTGGACAGGCAAACAACACAAAGACTTCGAAGTTTGGATTATGCAGTGCCGCCGATTCGATGGAACAGGCTTGATGTGCCGCGAAATCGATAACTTTATACTCACGATTTGAACAATCGCATTTGGTTTCAAAAAAGAAAATGGTTTTTCCTGGTATGGGTTTTACGTCTGAATTTAAAACGTTTTTTAATATCAAAGACTGCACTTCTTTATTGGCGAATTCTTCATCCTCGAGTTCATCCATATAACAGTGGTAGATTTCAGCTTTAGGATCATTAGGATATGTAGGATCTGTAGGATCTGGTTGGTAGTTCACCGTTAGGAGTAGCACAGAAAGTATGACGAACATTAAACATATCCGTGCGCCTGTGGAACATGTTACGAATTTTCTGTGTGTGTACAAAACACCCATTTTAAACGCCTTTGATTCTTTTTTAACACAACAGTATTCCTCCACGGTTCGATGGTAACTGAAGCATCTGAAAAAGGAACAACCCATAAACCAGTTGTGTTCTTAAAGCTGTATCAACAGCGTATCAAATGTGTATCAAATCTGTATAAAAAGCGCCATCTATTGTTTACGGGCAGCCAGAGTTTTTTAAATTCCAAATCGAGGCACAATATCGCATGTGCAACGTACGATGTATCGATAGTCCCAGTACTATCGCGGCTCCTAGTATTTTTTTTACCCCATTAGTTTTGCAGCCAGTGGTATTTTTTTGTCACCACGCACCAAAAGGTGAATGGCAAAACGAAAGAATTGTAAAAAGAGGATTGCTAAAATTTTTCAATTGCAAAAAAAACATCAAATTGGCTGGAGCTAACAAAAGACCGGTACTCGTACCAATTGTTAAATTCATAAAATCATTTAGCAAAATAGTGAATTATGAATGTTCCTCCTAGCGCTGCTGGCAATGGCAATCCAGCAATGCCGATGCCGCCAGCGGCCGCGATGGGCGGCATGGGATACACGCCGGGTATGGTGCCCGTGCCACCATTCAGCTTGCCGCCTCCGGTTTTTGGTGCACCGCCACCTCCAGAACTAGCTGCAGCATTTGGTGCTCTCGCCTCAAACTCGGAATGGACGGAGCACAAGGCGCCGGATGGACGACCGTATTATTATAATCAAAACACAAAGCAAAGTTCGTGGGAAAAACCGGAGGCTTTAATGTCGCCGGCGGAGTTGCTGCACAATCAATGTCCCTGGAAGGAATACCGTTCGGATGCAAACAAAGTTTATTATCATAATGTAAGCACGAAGGAAACGTGCTGGGAACCACCTCCAGAGTATCTGGACATGAAAGCCAAGGCTAAGGCCGAGAAGTAAGTAACCTAAAGACGCTTTATTAATGCCCTTTACCTTAACAACAATTTCACTTCAGAGCGGCTGCTGCGGCTAAAGCCGTGGCTGCTATGACTTCATCCAGTTTGGCCGGAATGGTGCCTCACGTGGCATTAGCAAATATATTGCCGGCTGCCTTACCTGCTGTGCCCCGCATACCCACGCCCGAGATTCACTCGCCGCTGACGCCGAGCAGCAATGAGAACAGCTCCTCAGCGCTAGATCAGGCTATGGCGGCGACGTTGGCGGCCATTGAGGTGCCGCAGCCAAGTGGTAAGTGGCTCGCTACCATTTTAAAGCAAATTAAAAACGTTTATTCATAAAATTAGCGAAATCAGGGGACAAATCGAGCGGAGAAAACAGCACGCTGCAGTTCAAAGACAAACGGGAGGCAATTGAGGCATTCAAGGAGCTACTTCGGGATCGGAATGTGCCATCGAATGCGAATTGGGACCAATGCGTTAAGATCATATCAAAAGATCCCCGCTACAATGCCTTTAAAACGCTCAACGAACGCAAACAAACGTTCAATGCATACAAAACACAAAAACTGAAGGACGAACGTGAGGAATCCCGACTGCGGGCCAAAAAGGCAAAGGAGGATCTGGAACAGTTTCTAATGTCGAGCGATAAGATGAATTCGCAAATGAAATACTTTCGGTGTGAAGAGGTCTTTGCTAGCAATCGAACATGGACAACGGTTCCAGAGCCGGATCGACGGGATATCTACGAGGATTGTATTTTTAATTTGGCCAAGCGTGAGAAGGAAGAATCTCGTGTGCTTAAGAAACGCAATATGAAAGTACTTGGAGAACTCTTGGAATCAATGACATCCATTACATACGCCAGCACGTGGTCCGAGGCGCAAGTGATGCTACTGGACAATGCGGCATTTAAGAATGATGTGACACTGCTGGGCATGGACAAGGAAGATGCGCTTATTGTGTTTGAGGAGCACATCCGAACACTCGAGAAAGAAGAGGAGGAAGATCGGGAACGTGAAAAGAAGCGTTTAAAGCGACAGCAGCGCAAGAATCGCGACGGTTTCCTCGCACTACTCGACTCCCTGCATGAAGAAGGCAAACTCACATCCATGTCGTTGTGGGTGGAACTCTATCCCATCATATCGGCGGACATACGATTTTCGGCAATGCTTGGTCAGAATGGTTCCACGCCACTGGATCTGTTCAAATTCTATGTGGAAAACTTGAAGGCACGTTTTCATGATGAAAAGAAAATCATACGCGAAATACTCAAGGAGAAACAGTTTGTTGTTCAGGCCAAGACATCCTTCGAAGACTTTGCCACAGTTGTGTGTGAGGACAAACGCTCTGCAAGCTTGGATGCGGGCAACGTAAAGCTCACGTACAACTCGCTGCTGGAGAAGGTAAAATCATATACTTCAACTCAAAGAAAACCTTAATAAGATTAGCTTATTCATTGCAGGCTGAGACCATTGAAAAGGAACGCATGAAGGAGGAAGTGCGACGACTACGCAAATTGGAGAATGAAATCAAAAACGAATGGTTAGAGGCAAACGTGTCCATTGGTGAGCCATATGAGAGCGCCAAGAAACTGGTCGAACATCTGGAAGCATTTGAACTGTACGAAAAGGAAATTGGCGTGGAAAAGATATGGGAGGACTATATCAAAGAGAGCGAAGATGCATGCAGTCATCATCATTCAAGATCTCGCAAATCAAAGAAAAATAAAAAGCATAAAAAACGCGCACGTTCAACATCCAGATCAGACATTGAAAACGAGCTGGTCGAGCTCGAAAAATCCAAAAAGCGCCGCTCAAAATCACGCTCAGTAAGTTGAAACCCAATCACAATAAACAAATTAAATAATTATTTGTTTAATTACTTGCAGAATTCGCTTAGTTCGATTGGTAGCATTGAGAGTGAAAAGCTGCTTAAAAAGAAGAAAAAACGTAAAAACAAGTCCAGAGCTGTAAGTTTAAACATATTTAAAACATGTAGTACTACTTTAAATTAATTTACTTAATTACTTTACAGTCCTCGTGTGAATCTGAGCTGGGCAATCGATCACCAAGTATGGCAGCTGCTCTCCAGCAAAACGATTCCAATTCGCATTCACCGTCTAAAAAGAAAAAGAAAGAAAAGCGTGCCAAAAAGGATAAGGAATCAAAAAGGCATCGAAACAACCGATCCACAACACCAATCAGTCCGGCCGCTCTATCAGATTCAGCGACGTCCAGAAACGAGGAGCTTACGTTAAGCGATGGTGAGCTGGAGTCCAAACGTGCCGCCCTCCTAGCACAGCTCAATGAACAACTGGACGAATGACCTGTTAAAATCCTAAGGTCAACAGCTTATTAAAATTAACAACAACAATTTAAAGAAGCAGCAGTTAGCGTTAGTCAGCTATATAAGCCATAAAGCTTAGACAAGGCCAAGAGTGTGTGTGCCCAGTAGAAGACAAGGCTTCAAACTGGGTTAAGTGGACATGATGCATTATGATGGAATCTTAGATCACACATCTTCGCTTTGCTCTGGTTTAACTGGATATAGCAGAATCAACTACACAGACAGGCAACAAATGTAAGTCTTTTTGGACAGACATAAGTTTTGAATGTAAAAATATTATAATATTATAAGTCGATCCCACAATATAATATTATTTTCTCTTAGTGTGGAAAACAACTAAAAATACTTGTTAATTTAACCTTTCTTGGTTAAAAACTAATTCAAATTAAGCCAATGTGAGGAATTTTAGGAATCAGAAGAATCTACACTTATTGGACGTTACTGATTTTAAAACACTTCCCTTAGAAATTAAAACATTTTAGAATTCTTTTCTATTAGCTTTTAATGACATTATTGGCATGTACTTGCTTTTAAAAAATTTCACGACTTGAAACAGGAAACTTGTATCAGGAGGTAAAAGTAATTTCAATATTAAAACTTGAATTCCTTGTACTTCTTTGTGGTCTTTGCTGGATCTGTTTGTTGTCGCTTCCGTTTCGACTTCTGACGTGCCACATGCTCCGCCAACATGTCCGATAAATCCTCTTTCTGCAAGTGATTCTGTTGCTCGCGCATTTGCTGTTCATAGCGCTGAGCCATCGCATCGTTATCCAGATCCAATTCACTTGGATCAAGTGCCAGTTCGACAATGCCTTCGCGATCTGTTGTCGAGCGCACGGCAGGTTGTTTATTGGCTCCAGCTCCGCCGCCAATATCGTAGACATGCGTGGAGCCCATCATGGAGGCACCAATGCGGTCTGTGCGTTTCTCTGGCAGCACTTGATACAGTACGGGCGTTTCGTTACTACAGGAAAGAAGGAATATGTCAATTTGAGCTATTTCTTTTGGAGATTTCACTTACTCTTCCATTTCAGCTTCGATCTTCTTCTTGCGCAGCTCAATGTTCTCGGGTGTTTCCATGCCAGCTGGCACGCTAGTTAGACCTGAGGGTGTAACCAGTCCTTCAACGGGAGTAACCAAACCGGTTTCATCCTGTTGATTGCCAAGATCCTCACCATCCTCTTCCTCCTCTTCGGAGGACTCCTCGGACTCTGATTCCAGTTCGCCCCACTGATTGCGCTCAATGTCAGCCTCATCGATGCCGTTCTATAAATCAAAGCAGAATTACAGGGAATAGTAAATGGACATATTTGCAGAATACTCACATCCAAGTCCAGTGTATTTATGCCAAACACATCACCATACAGTGGTTTACCATTCTCATCCACGGGCGGTTTACCCCAACCACCCGCATGATAGCCGAAGGAGGTGCCCTCAGGAATTGGCGCATTAAGGCCGGGAATTTTAAGATTCGGATACGAAGGAGGTGGTCCGTAACGCTGCTGAGCAATTAACCAAGGCGGTGGTATCTTGTGCGAGTTGGGACCAACTGGCATGCCCAGAGCAATGCGTAACTCTTCTGAAAGATCACCAGGCTTCTTTTCCTTAAGTCGCGTCTCAAACTCTTTGCCCTCGTAGTAGAGATCACCGTGGATAGTCATACGTGGCTTTGTCTGCCACTTGAAGAAAGCATCGTGTAGCTTCTGATAATCAATATCAATTTTGCCCATTTTGGGACGCACACGTTCGCGCATCTTGGCCTTGAGCGTTTTGGCATCTTCACGCTCCTGCAGGGATTCACGCATCTCCATGATGCCGGTTTTCTTAATAAAAGCGGGCAGATCGAATGGAGGCTTCTCAATACCTCGCTTGCCTTGTAGATATTTGCGTTTGAAGCACCAGTGACGTGGCACCTGCACCGTGTTCCGGTACGCCTTCAATTGAACGAGCAATTTTGGATCACGTGCAGTCACATCGTGCATTTCCACGACATCTGGACGTGAGACTAGCTGCTTGAGCTCCGCAACACTGAGGCGTGTCAGTTTCTTGAGTTTGCGTTTGGATAGCTTCTCTTTGTCGTCCTTATTATCCTCGTCATCGTCGACATCATCGTCGTCGTCATCGTGCATTTTATTGGACGATTTCTTAGCCTTAGCCAATGCCTCGGCATCCAGAGCTGCCTTGTCCTTCTCAACGGGTTTTGGCTTGTTTTCCAGCTTAAAGATTTCAAAGACACGATAGAATTGACGATACATCGGCGCCAGATCCGCAATGGTTATCTTTTCAGGCACATATCTGCGAAGGTTTAGAAAATATAATTGGGTTTCTTAAATATTGGATTAAGAATGCTTACTCAATTGTGACGTCTTCCTCGCCATTTTCCGACTGTTTACGGTCTTTGCCCTTATCTTTGTCTTGATCGCTCGAACGATCCTTTTTCTTTTTGCTGCGACTCTCCTTCTGCTTATCCTTGTCCTTTTCCTTCTCCGTCGTCAGTTCGTCATCACTTCCTGCAGCTGCTTTGGGCACCTCTTCCTCCTCTGGCTCGGCATCCTGCTGCTCAGAGCGATGTGCCAACTGCTGTTGCCTTTCATATTCCAACTTTTGTCGAATTTTCTTATTTTGCTTCTTTCGGCGTTTCTTCTTTTTGTTTTTGTCCGCTTTACTTTGTTTACCCGGTTTATCCGAGCTAACACCGTTCAATTGGTTATCGGCATCGTCATCACTCTCTTCGCCAATATCGGCATCGTCGCCGTCTTGCGACGCCCCATCGCCACCTAGTCCACCGCGGCCATCCACATCGGTATCAAATTCAGCCACACGCTGATCTTTCAAAGCGAGCACATCCTCTAATGCCTTTGGAAGCACTAATTCGGCCTCCTTCTTACCATTTTCTTCATCCACCGACTCGTCGTCAACGGCGCCGGCTCCGCTGCCATTGCTAGCCGCATTTTCGTGCGTTTGTTGCTGCTCAAATTGAAGAGACATCAATGGCGCCGGTTGAGCACCCTTTATTAATAATCAAACTTGATTTCATTAAATAAATTCTACTACTATAAATTTACTTACATCGGCTTGAATTTGATCAGCCATTTATTTATTATTTCAATAAATAATAAACAAAATTTTTTAGCGAAAACGCAAATTTTAGTGATGTCAAGATATTTTCGATTGACTCAGTAGTATCGATAGGCAGAGACTGACATCAGCACGTTGGCTTATCGATAAGCCACTGCTGTGAGCAGTGTGTGTGCAGCGTGGTTCTAAGTTGGTCAAATTAAACGATTGATTCGTGCATTAAATAATTAATAAATAAATATCAAAGAACTCACTTGATAATTCTAAACGAAGTGTCTAAATATTCGATCCGTTGTTGTGACCATCTGAGGACTCTACCAAGTGCTGATAAAACGTTTGCCGGAATCAAAACAAACAGGGTGAACCAAGTACAAAAACATGTTTAAGTTCAATTTCGAAGTAAATGAACCGGTTTCATCGGATGCTGCCGACAGTCCGTTTAATAAGCCCAAAGTTGAGAAAAATTCAAATTCAGAAATTGACGATCAGATTGATTGGTATCAGGCTGAGCAAATAAAACCCACAAATGAGCTGCTAAATAATTTGGACGTATACGAACTTAATGCCAAAGAATTGTCTGTTGGTAACATTGAAATTCGTCACCTTATAGCAGGTTTTCTGCTTGAGGACATCAAACACAACAACGACGAAGACAGCGGAGATATAAAGAAGTCCGAAGAAAATCACTCTGATTTAATTGCAGGCGTTTATGAAGGTTTGTATACCGAAATTGATGAAAACATTCGGACTTTCATTAACTCTTCTCTGAAGGTGGCGCTAAAATATGGGAATGTACCGACGATTTGTTATTATATTTATCGAAAACGTATGAAGAAGCTCACTGGAAGAACAAACGGGTGCTAGACTTGGGCTGTGGCTCTGGACTTTTGGGCATATACGCCTTAAAATGCGGTGCCAAAGTTGATTTCCAGGATTATGTAAGATTTCTTGCGGTATGTTAAATACCTTCAATATCATTTGGAATCTTTTCAGAACAAGGATGTGCTGGAGAAAATAACAATGCCAAATGTGTTGCTCAATTATCTAGATACGTTAACAGAAGACGAGAAACTGAATGTGTTACGAACAGAAAGTAGTTTCTACGCTGGCGATTGGTCGCACTTTGCACAACTCACACAGGATCTTGACAAATACGATATAATTCTAACGTCTGAAACCATTTACAACATAGCAAATCAACAAAAGCTATTGGATACTTTTGAAAAACGGCTGAAGTCAGACGGTATCGTATTGATAGCTGCCAAATCACATTATTTTGGAGTGGGTGGAGGCCTTGAGCAATTTGTGAAGTTGGTAAAAAGTGGCAAAGAGTTTAAAAGCAATCAAGTCTGGCATGCAGACGAAAATTTAAAACGCGGCATAATTGAACTAAAATTGCAATAAAACCAAACAATTTAAAACACTATTTGGATTAAATAGTTGCCTTACCGATAGTATATCGATATATCGGCGCTTCACAAGCTGCCTGTTACACCCTGTGGTCACCGGGTGAAGGGTTGGGGTTTTGTTTTTGTCGCGGCGCGACTTGAGTGTGTGAGTATATTTTGTGCCAATAAAATTGATTATTTGTATTAACAATTGTTTAACTACATGTGTGTGTGTGAAGTTTGCTCACTGGAGTGATAAAGGCTTTTAACTAATTGCATCAAATTATTATTTCACACGCTGCACGGAAACAAAAATCTATGCGTTCGTTGGCCCCACTGCAAATCGATCCGCCCTGAAATGACAACAACAACGGTAAATTTTTTTTCTGCAGCAACCGCAGCGGAGCAACAAGAAGTGCAAAAAGCACAAAATCTTTGCTGTTGCGAATATATTGGACAAGACAAGAAGCACTTTCACATATTAGGATGTTGTTGTAATTGCGAAGACTTTGACTTGGTATGCACCCGGTAGGCACAAGAAAAACTAAGAATATAAAGCTTTTGCAACTGCAATTGAGAAATTTGCAGGCAACGGGACAAGAATTGCAGTCCCCACTCCCATGTTAAGTTACGTCACACGTTTTATCAGTAGCATAAATATGATGAGTGTGCACTGCGTCACCCAAAGAGTGCCACAGTGTCGACTCACTCTGTTTGCCTGCTCTCTCAATTGCTCAACGTCTACAAGTTTAAGAAACGTGTAATCATTTGTGATATTTGCAGCCTCATTACGTGTAAACGCATTGAACAGCGCAACATAGACGGCATGTTGATTGCTTTCCAGGATCGCCTGCGTCTGCCATGGCGCGGTGGCGCCAAACGCGTCTCACCGGCTGCACTAGCCCCGGCCCTAATAGTGCCCCTGATGATGGGATTGGCGGCATTGAATGCCAAGACTGCAATTGTCCTCATGCTCACACTGATCGGCTTTGTCTGCTGGGGACTGCAGGTGGCAGAGCGCACAGCCACGAGAACCACATTCTTCTTAAGCTGGATTGTCTTCTCCATTATTTATATGGTGGTGATCTTTGAATGTGAAGTACCATTGCTGGAACTCCTGCCGGAGGAGAACTATATATTGCTCTTGTTTTCATTTGGCGCCTTGTATGCATTGTATCGCACCAAGCAACTGGCACCGTTGAATCTGGTAACGGCACAATATGGCACCACGCCCAAGGACGAGTTGCCGGGCATCACCGAAGCCTCCAGTGGCGAGGAGCAGGCCGAGCAGCGAGCACACGAGGCAGCCGCTCAAAATCTAATGGAAGACACTGTTCTAGGCATCGAAGACGACGATGATGACGATGTGGGTGATTCCGAATGTGCTGGCCTCATGCAGCGTGCCCAACCGAATATCTGTGAAACCTGCCGCAAGGTGACACCCAAACGCGCCTATCACTGTGCCATCTGTGGCAGCTGCGTCAAACGTCGTTCCCATCATAGTTATTGGCTCAATTGTTGCATTGGCGAGCTGAATTATCGCTGGTATCTGATCGGACTTGCTCTCTCCGAGTGTGCTCTGCTGCTAGGCGCCAATCTGACCCTTACTGCCGTCTGTCATCCGTTTCTGGTGGTGCGTCTGCTGGGCATTCCATTGCTGCTACCCGACGACTGCAGCGAGGTGTTCGAGGACTTTGAGTGAGTGTATTAAATAGCAATATAATGGTCTGCTATGCTAACTAAGTTGTCTTTCTGCAGATTGGGCATATCATTTGTGGTGGCTGCCTATGCCATGCTCATCGCTGGCTACATCAGCTTTGTCCTAGTGCGTCAATTGTATCTGTGTTATCATGGAGCCACCTTACACGAGTGCAAACGCGTCCCAATCTCCAGTGCCTCCAATCGGAATCGCGTCTGGAACAATTGGAGAGCCATACTCAAGTGATTTAGGCTCAACCCTTATATAGGCCAAGAGCATTCTTGGTCTTAGTCTCAGCTGAATCCTAAGCTAACTTAAGGCCCTATCCACTCGTAGTAGTTCAGCATTAATCTAGATTGTAGCACTTGTTTTATGTTTCCTGTTTTAGTTAGTTAGTTTTGTAGCAAGCGCATCGCTAAGCTTAAAATAAATGCAGATTTTGTGTTGAGAGAATTATGTAATTACTCGAGTAATTAATTGACTGATGCTTGTAATTCATTTCGAAATATCAAATACTTGAGTAGAGTAGTTTTATGCTGCATAATTGTATTAATTGGTAAGTTAGACGCAGTCATTAGCTTGTTAATTACAATTTAATCAAAAGCAAAGTGAAGTATAAATATTATAGTATCATTATAGGAATTTCTCGGACTATCGCAAGCTATAATATGACTATAAAGTATCATTATATTTAAAGAGTAGATTCCTTGGACTATGTAATATAATTTATTAAAAGAATATTCCTAGGACTACCAAAGCTACATAGTCTATGTTAAACTAATATTCCTTTTATTACTAAGATTATTATATTAGAAGACTACCTTCCCTCCACTACCATAGACTGTCCTCCCTTGGCTTGTAATCCGGCAGCAGCTCCCAGATTTTCATCCGCCAACGCTGACGACGCTCCTCGGTCTCCTTCTCCAGCCGTAGAATCTGCGGCAGACGCTGCCAGCAGTCGAGTACCTTCCATTTGAGATGCCTGCCGAGGGAGTAACCATAAGAAACCAAATGGAAACAAGGACTGTACTGAAGAACTTACCATTCATGATGTGAGATGGCCTGCCGCATCTTGGTGTCCTCCAGCATCCGACAGTTGATGTTGTATCGGAGCCAGCGATTGAACCAGTAATCTGTGGCCTGCAGAGCATGATAGTCGATGGCCACCTGCATCTTCTGGCGCTGTGTGTGCACATACATCACCCACACATGGAGCACACGACGCTTCAGAGCCCGCTGATAACATTGATCAGCACGAACACGTCGCTCGCGTTGTCGGAACTCGGTGAAGCTGCGCCAAGCGTGGAAGTAGCTGCGCTTGTAGAGACGCCGACAGAACTCTTCAGATTTAACCAGGTTGTCCCGTTTGCGTTGCAGCAAACGCTTGAAAGCCTCCAAACCCACACGACGCAGCAGCAGACGACGAGCGAATTCCTGGGCTTTGCGCTGATTCTCCAGAAAACGTTGACGCTCCCGCTCCTTGAGTATCTTGGCCATCTTCTCTTGACGACGCTTCTCCTTCAGCACCTCCATGCGCAGCAATTTGGCCTCTTCATCCTGTTGGCGCTGTAGGATTCAGTTGTTTAACGACTCCATTTGAAACACACCAAGAAGAGCTTACCTTCGCTTCCTCGACGGCCAGCTTGGCAGCCTCCCGCTCTGCCTCCGCCTGTGCGCGACGCTGACGTGCCTGCTCGTGACGCACGCTTCGTTCTAGTGCTCGCTCCTGCATGTGCTGCAGGAAACGTGGCTGAAGCAGTGCTCTGCCCTGCAGTCGCTCCAGTTCCTCATCCTCGGCATCACGCAGACTGCCAATCAGCTGCAAGCACTTGGCCTTAGCCTTGGCTTTAGGATCACCACAACGTATGACAGTCTTCAGCTCCTGCTTGAGATCTTCGCGTGCCTCCTTCGCCTCATCGCTGAGCTTGTTCAGCTTCAGTTGGAGTATCAAACGCTCCTGACGCTCCAGCTTAATGCGCTGCAGATCAATTATATCCTGTTGCACCTTTAACCTGTAGTTGAAGAAAGTTGTGAACAGCTAATCCTTTCAAGATATCACTTTGACCTACTTGTTCTTAAACTGTTTGGCCATTTTGACAGCTTCCTCGCGTTGTTCCTGAGACTTTTGTGCAATTTTATCCACTTCGGTGGGTGTGGACTCCACTTTGGTGACACGCTGTCGTCGCTTCTCCTGCCTGATCTTGTCCAGAAACGCATTGATCTTTTGTGCACGATTATTTTGAGTTTTTCCCGTCTCCCGCTCGATCTTCTCCATGGTCGTGTAGTGTATCCACTTGAGGAAATACTTACGCATCATACTGACCTCGGAGTTGTCGCGTGCCTGGAACAGTTGATCAATGATGCGGTGTTTCTCGTGCGGCACAGCTGCAGCATGCTCATCCTCACTGCTGCTTGAAGGCTCAGGAACCTCCACATCAGACTTGGGCTGCACGAACACCCGCAGTGGTTCTATGCGACGGATGAGCAGGGGCTCTGGGAGAACCTCAACGGGGGAAGTCTCCGGCTCTGTCTTGGGCATGAGCTTCTCCACGGGCAGCTGGAACTGCACATGCTTGGTGGCAGCTGCATTCTCTAGCGCCGCATCCAGTTGTTGCTGCTGCTGCTCAGCTGCTTCCAGTTGGAGCTCGTAGAGCGCTTCCTCTGCCAAATCCGAGATGACAGAGTCGATGCCATCGCTGGTGTTGGAACAACTGGAGGATTCGCGCTGTAGCTTTGGTGAAGTCTTCTGCTCCGGCTGTTCTGAGTGCTCCAGCTGCTGTCCCTGTTCCTGTTGCTGCAGCTGCAGCTCCTCCTCATGACGCACAGTGCGCAAGTGTAGCATTTGGCGCTCAGCAGCAGCACGCATGGGTTTAAGCAGCTCCTCGGTGGTCAGCAGTGGACTCGGAGTGCGGCATCGTTGCATCAGCTGTGACCTGCTCTCGTCCAGCTGCACCTGCTTGGCAAACTTACGATACTCATATGTGTCCAACTCCACCGCCACCTCCAGTTTCATTTCCTTTAGCTGCTTCTGCTCCAGCCAAGTCTGCTCCAAGTCCGCCTCAGCCTCTGCTTCCGCCTCCTTCTCCGTGCTAGCCTCCAGTTGGCGCAGCAGAGATACAGTGGCCACCTGCTTGTGAGCGGCACACAGCTCCACCGATTGACTCAGTGCATCCACGGGTGTGCGGTAAAATTCGTCGATGTGCCGGGATGCCTGGGCCAGGCTCTCCATTAATGGACCATGATTAAGTTTGAAATCCGGTTTGGTTGGACGCACGCGTACCTTGCTGCGAGGATGCTGTCTGGCCAATTGTTGGCGAAACTTTTGCAACTGATGGTGGACATACCGTTGCTCCACCTCCTGGTTATGCGCCTTGGTGGACTCCAGTGTGCTGCCATGAGCCACTGTCGCCAGCGGCAGTTTTCGTGGGATTTTGGCAAACTACAAGGAGAATGCTTTATGCTAAACTCTGGTTATTCTCCTAACTTACCATCTCATGTCTCATATCCATGATCACACTCGGATTAAGTTGCTTTCTAGGCTCGCCCTCGATTAGTAGCTGCGACTGCCTCTTGCCCACATAGTCCACCTCAATGAAGCGACGCACTGCATCCGTTTTAACGGCTAGCGGATTAGCATTAAGCTGCCTCTTGCGTATACGATCCCAACGGGTGGGTTTATTTGTCTCCTTCTTCTCACGACGTTTTACATGAGACATTTTAGTTAATTATTTGTATGTGTTTCGGATAAGTTTGAACTTTAATGCTTTAACAAAACCAACTCTAGGATTTCTTGTAAACAACTAAACGGCGTTGTCAAGGCAAAGCCGCTTTCCAACCGGTAAACCTATTTGTATCCTTTTCTTCACTATAAGACACCATGTTGCTATGGGTACTACCTTTTCTTTCTTCTATTAAATAACAATATGAAAATTAATTAATAAATAAACTGAAAAAAAGAAAAATTGTATAAACGGTTTTCAGAATAGTTTTCACAAGTTTAAAAGTTCCCGCCAACAATAATTAAATTGAAGAAGTTGAAGAGAATAAATATCAGTGCTCTGCTACAGCGCTGCCGTCACAGTATAAAAAGAGAATTTAATTCTGTGCTTGATAGGCCTATGCAGAAGAGCATAGTTCTGCCATGTAAACCTTGCAGAGGGCAGAGAGCTTAACTCTGCCGACTGCTAATTGCAGCGGCAGAAACAGCGCACACATTCTGCCTAATGGATAAGCTCTGTTGCAGCTCTACCGTCAAATGCACATACATAAGTGATCTCTTGAGATTATTAAGAGAGCAGAGAGCGCTAGCCTAAGCAGTGTACAGAGAGCTTAGCTCTGCAATTACATTTATAGCAGCGGCTGCACAGCTTAAGCAGAGAGGGATATGCTTTGCCGACAAGTAGAGCTTTCATGAGAGTGTGTGGCTTAGGCATGTCAACAGGGATAAAGACCTATTAGTCGCCGTTCAGCCGTTGAACAAGTAAAATAGTTCTAAGCGCGCGTTCTCCAAAGAATTTTTTTGTGTGTTGGTGTGCCTATGAATGCAATGCTTATTAATTCTTAAGCAAGCTTAAAGTAATGACTGCGATAATCAAGGAATAAAAATAATATTAATTGAGATAATTATCTTATCCTTATCAATGTGCTGAAAGTTTAAGTGTCTTCTCCCAACGAATCCCAAATTTAATCAACAAATGATAATCTCGTTTTAGCAGCTTTATTTATCAAGCTTTGCAGCTCATTAGTGAAAAAAAGCTTTTATCAGTTTGCCTTTCGAAGCGTAATTAATTAAACGATAAATATACGTAAGTAATAACACATTTTAGACTTGAATTCAAATCCTATTTTATGCTGAGTGAATGGATTCGCTTGTGGTTGTTGTTGTGGGCGTAGTAGTGATCGTTGCGT
The DNA here is from genome assembly GCA_018152125.1 of Drosophila dunni. Classification (NCBI taxonomy): domain Eukaryota; kingdom Metazoa; phylum Arthropoda; class Insecta; order Diptera; family Drosophilidae; genus Drosophila; species Drosophila dunni. The sequence continues at coordinate 584,868 of JAECXC010000906.1, forward strand.
AGTTTATGCAGCTGGGGGATCCTTCTTGCTCTTGTCCTTCTTTGCCTTTTGTTTGTCGGCAGCGGCTTGCTCGAGATCTATGGGAGCCGGTTTGACAAATGGAATCTCGTCTTGGAACTTTGGTGGCATGTATTTCTTGAGTGGCTCCGGTACCTTAATGCCCGTTTCAGTCTGGTGTGTCTCCAGAATGGCACAGATGACACGAGTGGCAGCACACATTGTGGCGTTAAGCATATGAACATAGTCTACCGCTGCGTTCATTTTTTTAGTTTGTCCATACCTGACTAGCAGCCGACGTGCCTGGTAGGCCAGACAGTTGGAGCACGAGACCAGCTCACGGTAGGCGCCGCTGCCACCAAACCAAGCCTCCAGATCAAGTTTCTTTGCAGCTGCATGATTAAGTGCTCCAGACACAATGTTAACAATACGATATGGAATACCCAGAGATTGACAGAACTGTTCAGCATTGCCAATCATCTCGTCCATCATCTCCCACGACTTGTTGTCGTGCGGTGAGGTGAGCACAAACTGTTCGACCTTCTCGAATTGATGGACACGGAAAATGCCGCGTGTATCACGTCCATGGGAACCAACCTCCTGACGGAAGCAGGTGGACAAACCGGCGTATTTGATGGGCAACGAAGCCTCGGGCAGCCACTCGTCACGATGATAGGCAGCAATGGGCTGCTCTGAAGTAGCAATCAGGTATTTCTCATCCGTGCCAGCCTCTTCAGCACGTTCGCTGCCTTTGCCCACAACCTTATACAGCTCCTCGTCGAACTGGGAGAGCTGTGCGACCTCTTGCATCACTTCTTTGCGCATAAAGAAGGGCGTATAGAGCGGCACATAGTCCTTGGCGTAGAGTGAGTGCAGGGCATGCTGGATCACAGCCTGCTCGAGGAACACAGCAGCTCCGGTCAAGAAATAACCACGTCCACCTGAGACGACCGCTCCCTTCTCAGCATTCATGCCATCAATCATGACAATCAAGTCCACATGTGAGTATTTGCCACGTTTCGTGCAGTCTCCAAATGTGCGCTCCACGCGATTCTCCTCCTCGTCGTTCGATACGGGCACCGATTCATGCAGATGATTGCCCACCTCACGCAGGGCCGTGTTGCGAGCCAATTCTACCTCCTCCATGGACTTTTGGTTCTCAGTCATGGCGTCGTCAATCAGCAGACGGACAGATTTGATTTGATTGACAGTCAATGAATGCAGTGACTCAGCTGTGACTTCAGTCAAATCTGCACGAATGGACTCGGGCACCTCAGCGCCTTCGGCACCGACGGGCTCCTTCTTCTTCATCTTCTCGCCAATCACTTTGCTGCAGACATTTTTTACCTTGTTCAGATTGTCGGCCCGGTGACGTCGCTGACGCCATTCGCCGTCCTTCTGAATTACAGTCTCAACGAGGGCAACATCTTTGTAGCGTTTTTTCTGGTTATCGCGAACTGCTTCAGGATTTCCACCTTTGTCGCTGCGAAACAAATCCAAATCCAAGACCATTTTGTCGTTATTTACGTTAATTAATTTATTACTTCAGAATGCAGTCGAGTTTCGTCAGCTCTTCCACAACGTGGCGTCTATAGATATGATCAATATGCTGTTTGGAACTGTGACCGTGTCACGCGTTACTTCAGCATTCGTTGATTATTTATTCTGCCGGTATAAATGTTAACAATTTAATTATAAAAACGGAACGTTGAAAATTATACTCACTAAATTGACTGACAATTGCAAGAAATTTAGCTTTAGTCACATGAAAATGTCGTTAAAATTTTAATAAAAATATTTACACCAGTCACTTGCGCCGCCTTCAGTTTGAGAATGCACATCACTCGCCGGTCAGTGCAGAACTCTCGAAAGTTATCGAAACTTACTGGTATATGTCGATAGCAGCTTTGGTGTAAAGAGTATACAAAATATATAAAGTTTAAAAATTACTAGTTTAATTTGGCTATAAAGTTTACTGACTTATTGTGTGTTGCACATGTGCTGTAATTTATTGAGAAACTACTAGACAGTTTGTTTTGAGCAGCTAAATATTTAAATAAATTTGCGCGCACAACAAAGTGAGTCAGCTCAAATTGAAGTGTCGTTCATTTCAACTTGTTCCGAGTGAACTATATCGAATAACATCCAATTGGAAATACTTTAAATTCCGCTATGGATTTCATTGAACGTGAATTATCCGATATAAGGAATAATTGCGAAAAGCAATTAAATAACAGCAAATTAATCACATGCAATGAAACACTTGTGCGTGTCTACCTGCTGTCGGACAGACCTAATCGCACAATGACAGTTTGTTTACGTTTTCCGGAAGATTATCCACGCAGCTCCTCCATTTTAGTGGAGCTTAAAAGTCGCGTCTATTCGGACAAATTGCTGGCAGAACTCACACGATTGATGGACGAACATGCCAAGGACCACCTAGGAAAGCCACAGGGACTACTTGTACTACGCTTTGCTCAACAATATCTGTCGGACAATCCGCTCTGCATTTGCTTGGACGAGATTAAGCAACTCCGGTTGGACATCAAATCTCGCGAAACCACAGAGGGTTGTGAGAGTCAATTGAAGCTACGTCAGCGCACAAGTTCAGTGGAGTTGATTGCGCGCGGAGGCCGCTACTTGTACCGCATCACAGCTGTTGTGCCTGATGCTTATCCCACTCAGTGTGTCGAGTTACGTGGCCATGAATCCAATTTACCCGGCGTTCTTGTGCGTTATCTGAATGGACAGTCCCGTGAAATAGCACGCCAATGTGTAGAGCCACCACTGCGTCTCAGCAAGGATGAATTGGCCAATTTTAAGCCTGCTCGCAGTCTCTATCGCACACTCAAGTTTTGTTTGGAGGCAACGCGAGATTTTCATCTAGAACTATGCCCAATTTGTGATAACCCTGTGCTGCAACCGGATCCAGAGTCCATTGTACTTGATGATCGTGAGGATGCCTTTGTGGAGCGTGTGTATTGCGGCCATATCTTCCACCAGAGTTGCCTCAAGCACTATCTATCAGAGCCGCCCTTTCCCAAGGGAGGTAAACTGTGCCCGGCCAAGCGACGACATCCACGCTCCGACGCACAAACCTACATGGGCAGGGGAGCAGCAGGAGCCACCTCCCCTCAGACAGCAAGTAACACCAAACTGGACAATTGCGTTTGTGGCATTAAACTGGCTCACGACCGTTGGGTGGTCAGCGTAAAGACAGCCGAAGCTCGATGGGCACAGAAACAGGCGCGACAACGGGAACTGGAGGAGGTCGTGGACTTTCTACAGTGAAATTTGTCTAGCAAACAATACCGCTGTGTATATATATAAAGATATAGAGTACTATATTTGATTTGTGATTTTTTATTATTATGTATTCGAATACGCTTTAATGGCTGAAGAGATGCTAGAGATATGAAATAAATAGAAAAATGATGTGAATCAAACAAGTTAATGTTCTTGTCTTTTTGTGCGACTAGGATGTGCAGTTTGGAAGCCAACTGGCAGTCTAGAAACCTGTGACAATTTCATCGTCCTCGTAACGCTTGATGGGATCGCCTTTGATAAGCGACGATATGAGACTGTAAGAAACCCAGTTGTTAAGTAAAATAAATGGCATATCTGATAGCTAAAACTTACCAGTACAATCCCACAAAGAACATGATGAAATAGTATGCCAGATAGATCATACAGTTCCTTAGGTGCACCTTTAGGAGTCCTCGACTGTGTATATCGACTGGATCGTAGACTCCCAGACTGTCCCGGCGCTGTCTATGCAGTTCATAGAACAGCCACACAACCATTGGTAAATTGAGCAAAAACATTACCCAGTGCCTGAAAAGGGAAAATGTATTAATTTTGCATTCTCCTAAAGAAAATTCTACTTACCCGGAGATAAGCAACAGAAAACAGAGCAACGCATGTGAGCCAAATTTGGGAATAACCCAAAAGTTGAGGCGCCTACAGCATTCCTGTGCGTTTAAATAGTCACACTCCAAATCGGCCAGCGTTAGCACCTATTAACAAATTTAATTAATATTTTCCATTTTTCCGGCACACAAACACACCCAAAACCCACATAGTAAATTAATAGCAATAATATGGCGCCATATACGAGTAGCGTAATACAGAACACAGCTGTTTCGGGCAGAAACATAATTGCACTAGAGATTCACTTTTTAACTTAGTAAATAGATTAAAATTAATTCAAATAAATAATTTGCGACATTTTCGCTGTTGTTTTTAATTAGCTCCTGTGGGCAGTGTTGGTAAGCGTGCGCAACTATTGCAAAAACATCGAAGCCGGTAAACGATATTTGGGCGCGATATTTGGCGTACACTAGTTCATAGCGAGTTGGCAGCGCTGTTCACGCTTCCTGTTATGCACAATTTTTGTTTGTAAACAAACGAGGGGAACTTACTTTAATTCGCTCACAAGCATGGGCGGCAAGAGTTATTACTGTGATTATTGTTGTTGCTTTATGAAGAATGATCTCAATGTGCGCAAATTACACAACGCGGGCATCTCACACACCACAGCAAAGGCGACGTACATGCGAGGCTTTGAAGGTCGTAAAAAAGTTTTTTAATATAAACAAAACAAATAAATTTGTCGCTATATTATTAGATCCATGGAAAACATTGGTTACGGAGCGCAAGAAGAAGCCCTGCAAACGTTTCTTCGGTGCTGGCTACTGCAAATTTCAGCTGCAGTGCAGCTTTGGGCACTACAGCGAACAGCAGCTGAAACAACTGGAAAAAATGGGTAAACAATGATTGTACTTCAAATTGGGTTTTATTAGTAATGCTTAGAACTATTTGCAGTGAGTCAACTGAGGAAAAAACGTAACAGGAGAAAAAAGAGCTCACAGCAATGCAAAAGCAAACTGCCACCGTCCCTGCAGTCCATAAATTTTACCAGACTCAAAGACACCAACATGGACTTGGCCTGGGGTTAAACTAAGTATTAATATACATAACTAGTTAAATAAATATTTCTACAATTAGTTTTATACAGATTTCCCGTTTAGTATACCGTGTACTTTATCCATAACGCGTGCGATTTTCAAATTAATGCGTAAAACACGTGCGAATTCATAATGATAGGACTTGGGGCTGTGCCCGCTGAGGTTTTCCTCGTCGGGATCACTGAGATGGGCCAGCAGAAAGTAACAAAAATGCTCCCACTCCCCCTCTACGGCATAGAACAGACTGGAGTTCCCCGCACGCGTCTCACTGGCATTTAAAATTTCATTCTTAAGACGTCGTCCCAACAACTTCACTTTGTTGTTCTCCAATTTATCGCAGGCTCGCTCATAGAACTTGGCAAATTTCTTCTCCTCTCGCATTTCGAGACTTTTGTTGCTACTGTCCACACGGGCGTTGTCTTCCGTCGACTCCTCCCGCCGATAGACCGGTGTACCCAATTGCCGCTCATCGATGACATCACAGATGATCTCAGCCATTTTATAGCGATTGTGACGCACCGCAATGTGTAGTGCTGTGTAGCCATCATCGTTTGTCTGCAGCAAAAGACTGAGGTCAATGTGATGCATTAGCTGACGCAGTGACTCCAACTTGATGTTGTTTATGATGGCCAAGTGCAGCGCCGTATTGGAATCGTCATAGATGTGTATGGGCAATACGCCGGCCTTGAGCACAATGTTCACTATAAACGGATCGGAATCATTGGTTATGGCCAGCTGCAAGCAATCCTCTCCATCTGCACTTAGCAGGTTATTAAAATCCACATTCTGCTTCATCTTAGTCCAGACAAACACCTGTCGCTGCACACCTTGAGCGTTATTCCTCAAAATGGCATCGTGGATGGGTCTATAAAAGAACGAGCAATGGTAAGTTTAATCTTCGATGTCTATAGATCTCTATACGTACAGTAAACCCTCTTCGGACATGATCTCCGACTCTCGGTATTCATTGGACATGGTGCGTAGTATGGTGCGTTGTATGTCATTGTTGATGTAGTCGTCGATTTGATCCGAATACTCGTGCACGTTAATGTCACCCAAGTAGGCCGATAAATTTGATGCCGTCGACTCCCGACGCTGCAATGGGCTACTCTGTGGGCTGCTGTGTATAGGCTCGGGTTTTGGACTACTTTCCTGTTGATTAAAAAAGGATTTTAATATTAGTTCTGATTTGAAAACTTTAATCGAAGTTAAGAGTGAATTTTTATTAACTTGATATATATATGTGATATAGTAGTACGATTTAATGATATAGTATTTCTATTTCAACAAAACTGGCTGGGTATATTAAAAATACTATGTTATATCAAGTGTGTGAGTTTTGTAAAGGTAGCATAAGTTTTTTTTTTTTGTTTAAATTATTGTATTTCTTATGGTTAGTTTATGTTATAGTAGTGGCTATTTAAAGATATGTCAATAATAGTCAGAATGGCAGCTGGTAAGGGGTTTGGATGGTAATTGGAGATCTCGGAGTGCTAGCTTAGACAACTTTCAAAGTGGAAAAGCTGTAGCCTTGATGGAGCACTATTATAAACTCTTATATTGACCTTCTCTCCAGTTGGGTTGTGAAACTTACCGCCTTTTCCACTTTCTTCTTTTTCACCGTTTGCAGTGGCGTCAGCTGCTTGTCCTCGCGTTCCTGCAGCGCCATCTGGGCCGCCGATCTCTTGACCACCTGTGGCACACATGTGTTGCGCTTCCTGCCACGTTTTCGCGGCACCTTCACATTTGGATCGGCAGGTGTCTCGTTAACCTTACTTTGTTCGTTTAGAGGGGGCTTAGGGGGCGTGTCGGGTTCTTTCTTGAGTGTTGTCGCGAATTTCACATTATTTTTATGGTTTGTGTCATTTTTGTTAAGTGAATTTTCACTTTTAGTTTCTTCGAATGTGGGAGTTTCGGTTTGTGTTGACGCATTTATTTGTTGGGGTTTTTCTTGATTTTTGGAGCACTGTTTGCATTGATTAGGGTTTGAGATAACCGATTTATTATCACTACTAGCGTTGATAGCGTCAATTACTCGCTGTTGTAGCGCTTTATCGGGCAAGCGTAGAAGCAATTTAAATATATCCTCGTAAATGGATTGAAAGGATTTGCGCTGCATATAAGTATTTGTAATCACATTCGTTGGTACATGTTTTAAACGCACGGTCGTTGAATTTATTACGGGCGGTGACACTGTTGTTGTGGCTGTTGTTGTCGCCCCGATGTGTTGTGATATCATTTTAATATCTGGCGTTGTCACGCGTATCTGCTGCGATTTCGTTAATAGCACTTTCTTCATGGTTGACACTCGATTTAAAACTGCAACGTATGTCAATCCAATCTGGTACTCACTTCTCTTTCGGGGGATCTCTCGTTTTAATTTGATGGAAAATATTATTTTGTTGGTTTTCCCCTAGCACGCTTGCACAAGCGAACGCAATTACTCGATTATCATGGTTGCTAACGATAGATATCGGCAGCTTAGATGGCGCCTTACAGCACTGTTTTTTTAAAACATCTGCAATGGTCGCGATATGTCTGTTAAACTGTCGTGAAGTCACATTAAATATTTAAAACATCTTAAATTTCCTAATTTTATCGTGTTAAATGAGGTAATTATTATTGAAAAATATTTTAGCGATTTTAAAATAGCTCTAATTTTAAATTTCGTGCAAAATTCTAGTACAAAAAAAGCTAGATCTGTCGGGTTAGAAGCGCTAGCAGCAACACTGATTCCAGCCGCCTATTGCTGTTAACTTTAACAGTGGCTGCTGCTGCTTCTGGTCCTTTTTAACAGAATCTAATGTTGGCATGCTAATCGATAACATTAGTAGGCGAATTTTGTGTGACTGACAACAGCAGGCCGAGTTTTTCCTTCAATTTTTTTTATAAGTGAACTTATTGTTAACAGGAAATAGGAAAAGTGCTATTGAGAACTTAGCACTAAGCATAAGTTTATTTGTAAGGTTTTCCAATGAGTGAGTTGCGTGATTTCAATTGGTAGTTTTGCACACACGTATTTGGAAATTGATACGAATTCAGCCCCAGGCACGCGTAATATGGACTCGCATTCGCGATATGGTCGCAGTTTTTCTGGCAGTGGTGGAGGAGGAGGAGGTGGCGGGGGCGGCAACCAATACAGACGCTACAGTCGCTCCCGTTCGCGTTCCCGGTAAGATTATTCGATCAAGCACAAATAAAAATAGAATTCAATTTATGTGCAAATTTAATGCGTCTTGCAGCGATCGCAACCGGGAACAGGGTGGTTACAGACGCCGTAATACCCATTCACGCAGCCGGGAACGCTCAATGCAGCACTATCGCAACGCTGGCAGTGACGAAAAGGATTTGTACCGCGATCTAATAAATGACGACTACAACGACGATCGTGGCAGCAACAGCAACAACTACAACAACAGCAGCAACTATAATTCGCGTAGTAATAATTATCACCATCGACGCGATGATAACTATGAAAGTGAACGCGATCGGGATCGCGAACGTGATCGTGACCGTGACCGTGACCGTGACCGAGATCGTGAACGTGATCGAGAACGTGAGCGTGAACGAGATCGCGATCGTGATCAGCGTTGGAAGAACTACGATCGTGAGCCACGTGAACGCAATGCGGATTATGAGAGAGGTGGTGGAGAGCGAAGGTAATTAATTGATTGTAGTCCTTAAAGCTGGTATTTCAAAGTGCGATAAATCGATAAACGTGTGCTGTGACTCGGTGTAAACCAAGCATAACCTTTCTTACTGGGTCTGCTTGGAGCAAACCAATAAGTAGATACCTATAAATATATGTGAGCTGTGACACAGGGTAAAATCACCACTGAGTCACAGTATGCGTGTAACGATTTAGTTTATGTTTCATAAACTGTGACGCAGTGCAAACCCAACATGAGTAATGCTCCTTTATATTGCTACTTTACTTGATGGGCTTGCACAAAGGCACTAAGCCAAGGCTCCCATTGATAAACTGTGACAGTGTAAACCCAGCATAAGTTTAACACTCATTGATTCTCCATTCTTATTCCTTTAGCCGCGACTACCGATCCAACAACAATGGCAACGGCAACAACACAGAGTCCAGCAACAATCGTGATCGAGAGACGCGTCGCTATTCCTCGGAGGAGGACAGATACGACAGCGACGAGAGCGATGATAGCCAGTATCGCCGTAATCACTTCAGAACCAGCAACGAGGCTCTCAACCAAATCATAATATTCGGACTCAAAAAGCACGTGACTGAGGCGGATGTAAGATCATTAAAATATATTGATTTATATGATTTTTGACCAAACTTCTTTTTAAACAGATAATGGGCGCTCTCATCCAGGTGAACATGGAGCCCTCCAGCATTAGGCTGGCCAGGAATAGACCAACAGGTGGGTTACAACAACGCAGCAGTTTCAGTTTCAAATAATTTAGTTAAAACGTATGTGTAAGAATTAATACACAGAGCGTAAGTATTTTTTAGTCCGGCAAAGTTCGCACCAGCAAAACATATTGAACAAAATACATAACTTGGCCTTCAAAAAATAATAAAAAAAAAAAAAAAGTATAAAAACGACAACAAATCATAAACAAACAAATATCCAAAATGTTACAAAAATATTAAAACAAACTACATTTTTTGACAAAAACATTTTGTATCTGCTTCTATCTAAAATTTAGGTGCATCACGCGGTTTCGCATTTGTCGAGTTTAAAACCGTTGAGGAAGCCACACGTTGGATGGAATTAACTCAGGTATCACAACAAGAAACCAACCTAAAAGATATACAGAAAGATATAGAACTCGGCATTAATAATAATTGTGAAATACTTAACTTAAGTTTAGTTAAGTTTCGCCCAACTTTGCTTTCAAAATGTTCCAAATTCTCCAATAAGCGAAAGAACTAAACTTAAGTAAAGATTTTGTTAATTATTGCGATTGTTTATGGAGAAACGACAAAAACAAACAAACCTCAACAACAACAAACAACTTTAAGAACCAGCTAAATGCCACGCGTTTAAGACACAGAAGCAACCTGGTGACTGTGTACTCTGTGCAACTTATTCCCTCCATAAGATCGAATACTAATCGTCCTCATTATCTCTTTCTATCTACTCCATCCAGGGCAATCTCAAACTGGGTGATCAGCGCGTGTTTCTACAATACAGCCACCAACGCATCACCGACTGGCATTGTGGTAAGGTAAATATCTTTGACTGGATTATTATAACGACTTTGTTCTTATCACATTTCCCTCTTTCCTTTAGTGTGGCGTCTACAACTTCAAGCGTCGTTTCTCCTGCTTCATGTGCAATGCACATCGATCGGATAGCGAAGGCGGCGAGGGAATCGACGAAGTTAGCCCGATTCTAACAAAAAGTATACAAAACAAATTCTCAAATTTTGTCAACAATTTTTTGTCGCTTACCGTTTTGCGTCGAGAAGTTTCTTGTGCTTATTTAATTGAAACGCTTTCCTCCTCCAACCTCCTTCCTCATCTAATGCAGAGATCATGCTGCGCAATCTGGATGCGCTAACCACCGAGGAAAGTGTTCTAACTGCCCTGCAAAAGGTGGTGCCAAAGTCGGCCAAAAACATTACCAAGGTGCTCATCAGTCGCGATACTTTAACGCAAACATCTCGTGGCTTTTGTTATCTGCATTTCGAGACTTTGGTCGACTCCATGGATCTGCACAATTCACTGTCGGCGCTGGAGACTCCGCTGCGCATCGATGATCGTGATGGTGAGTTGATTACTGTAATAGCCAACTAGGGACCAGCTTTTAATTTACTTCTTTTTCTGCATTCACAGTCACTGTAAGCTACTGCACGGATGGGGAGAGTCGTAAAATGGGAGCAAAGGACTCGCAAAATCCCAATGCCGGTGGCATTCACTCGAGTGCACTGGCCGCAGTGCCGCCCTCCGATGCTGGTGGGGAGTATAACTTATCCGATGTGCCGCGTCTGGCCGAGTACAGTGCCTCGTTGTATGCCTCGAATCCGGCGGAGCATGCGCACTACGTGCAGTATTACACGGACTACTATGTGGCCGAGATCAAGAAGGGAGGTGGACACCTAATGGGCGCCGGCGTTGGTGGTCCAGGGGATGCACAAGTGACAGAAGCCAACTCTGGAGCAGCTGTTGCCCTCTCGGCCATTCAGCGCAAGCAGAAGAAGATGAGCAGTATCGAGACAACGGCCACAGCAGCGGCGACAGCAGCAGCTCAGGCCGCAGCGGCGGTGAAGGCAACATTTGTAGCGCCCCACGCGGTTGTTGCTCCAAGGGGAAACGATGGTAAAACATATCGTAAGTACTGCTGTGGTTAAAGTGGCTAAAGGGGAAATATTTATCATGAAATTTGCCACTTCCTTTCCAGCATCGCCAGATGTATCCCGTTATCAGTATGATGAGACCTCTGGATACTACTACGATCCCAGCACTGGACTGTATTACGATGCACATTCACAATATTATTACAACAATGAGACTGGCGCCTACTTGTACTGGGATCAGCGACGAAGCACTTACATACTGGCCACGCCTGCCTCGACACAGGCAGCGCTGCAGGAGGCGCAAACGCAGGAAGCGCAGCAGGAGCAGCGGGATGAGGAGTCTGGCAAGAAGGACAAGGGCAAGGATAAGGACGGCAATAAGCATGACAAGGTGAAGGTGGCCAAGAAGATCGTCAAGGACATGGAGAAATGGGCTAAACAGTTGAATCAGAAAAAAGACTACACGGTGGTGGCGACACCACAACCCATACTGCCAGGACGCGGTGATCCCGGCGAGGGACCGAGCACGTCCCGTGCAGCAGCTGGTGCCTATGCTGATGTTGGTTTCTCTATACTCGAAAAGAAGGAACGCGGCAAGCTCAGTGATTATGTGGCACAACCAGCGGCTCCAATGAATAAACTGGTCAATGCCTATGGCGGTGGCTCAGACTCCGAAGAGGATAACAGTGGTGCACAGAGTGCCGCTGCATCTGCTGCTGGCGCTGCTGCTGCACCTGTTGATGAGATGGACTACGTGGATTTCCAGAAGCTCACCTGTCTGCTGTGCAAGCGTGCCTTTCAATCCCATGACATACTGCAGAAGCATTTAAAGATCTCCAATTTGCACAAGGATAATTTGGCCAAACTCAAATCGGGTAGCTCTGGTGGTGCACCCAGCGATGATGCAACTGGCGTGGGTCTATCGTAAGTTTATGGAATCTTTTGAATGTAAATAAATTACTGAATATTTCGCTTTGCAGCTATCGCGATCGCGCCAAGGAGCGCAGACTGAAGTATGGCGAGGGGGATCCTCCGCCGCCGAATCGTAGTCGTGAGCGTTTCGAGCATGAGATTAAGAATATGCAGACACGTCAAAAGGATAGCGGTGGTGCTGCTCCCGCCATGCCCATCAGTTCCAATAACGTTGGCAATCGTTTGCTGCAGAAAATGGGCTGGTCTGAGGGCCAAGGACTGGGACGCAAAAACCAGGGACGCACGCAAATCATCGAGGTAAGTTAATACTATATTTTGAAGTTTTCTAAGTCTTGAAACTACATTTAATCCTAATCCCTTTCTGGAATACCCTTAATATTTTAGGCTGAGACACGCTCAAACAACGTTGGTTTGGGCAATAAAAGCGGTTCTATGGCGCCTGGCGACGATTACAAAACGTACATAAAGAAAATGATGAAATCACGCTATGAAAATGCCTAAAGTTGTTTAGTTTAGTTATTAATTGTTTCGATTTGTAATGCTCCAAACTATGAAGACTTTAGGACTTGAACAGAATGTTTACCTCAACTTTCGCAACTTAACATATAAATTATCACCTTCAATCATTAAACTAGTTTAAAATACATAGTTTATAAAATATGTATGTAAATAAATAAAGGTAAAGAAAGTTGTGCATAAATTTAATTAAAATAATTTTCAGTTCAAATTCAGTTTGTTATCGATAAGCAATCGAAGACAGTGCGTTCAAAAGTGCGTCGTGCCTAGTATTTTTGCTGTGCAGAATTTATTCTTTGCTGTATACGGTCACACCGCAGGCGGCAACTTGTTTATGTTATTGTTACACGTGCATTAAAAATACGTTTTTAATTTGCATTTATTTAGTGACTAATAATAAATGAGTACCAGCAAGATACCACCGTTGACCTATAAGGTTGTGGCCGAATGCTCTGTCTCAAAGGCGCGAGCAGGTCTAATGACGCTGAGGTAAGTTTTGCAACCCGAACATAAAATAATTTTTAAGACATGATTTTTTCCCTATAGGCACAGTGAGGTGCGCACACCGGTGTTTATGCCGGTGGGCACACAGGGCACGCTGAAAGGTGTGCTGCCGGATCAGCTAATCGAGCTGGATTGCCAAATACTGCTAGGCAACACCTATCATCTGGGACTGCGACCTGGAATCGAGACACTGCGTCTGGCTGGAGGCTTACACAACTTTATGGGCTGGCCCAGAGCAATACTTACAGACTCCGGTGGCTTTCAAATGGTCTCGTTACTTCAACTAGCTGAAATCGATGAGCGTGGCGTTAATTTCCGCTCACCGTTTGATAACAGCGAATGCATGTTGACTCCGGAGCATTCCATGCAAATTCAGAATGCCATTGGAGCAGATATAATGATGCAGTTGGATGATGTGGTAAAGACAACGACGACAGGGCCACGTGTGGAGGAGGCCATGGAACGGACAATACGCTGGGTGGATCGTTGTGTGCAGGCGCATGCCCGCAATGATGATCAGTCCCTGTTTCCCATTGTCCAAGGCGGATTGGATGTTCCACTGAGGGAGCGTTGTGTCAGCGCTTTGATGGAGCGGGAGGTGCGAGGCTTTGCTGTTGGTGGATTGAGTGGTGGCGAGAGTAAGCATGACTTTTGGCGCATGGTTCATGTGTGTACAGATCGTTTACCACGCGATAAGCCGCGTTATCTCATGGGCGTGGGATTTGCCGCCGATCTTGTGGTCTGTGTAGCCCTGGGAATCGATATGTTTGACTGTGTGTTTCCCACACGAACTGCCCGCTTTGGCTGTGCTCTGGTGGACAGTGGTCAAATGAATTTGAAGCAGCAGAAATACAAACACGACATGGAAACCATTGACAAGGAGTGTGGATGCAACACCTGCAAACGCTATACACGCTCCTATCTGCATCACATCGCCACCAATGAGAGTGTGTCCTGCTCTCTCCTTAGCGTGCACAATGTCGCCTATCAGCTGCGTCTTATGCGCTCCATGCGAGAGGCAATTCAACGTGATGAGTTCCCGCAATTTGTGAGAGCTTTTATGGCCCGTCATTTTGGTCAGGATCCAATACCCGGTTGGATACGCGAAGCTTTGAGCGCAGTGCATATTGAGCTGCCGGCAGATGCAGTTCAGAACGCAACTGAAGAATCTGCGACGCGTGCTGAAAAGCGCAGATAGCTACAAATAACTAAAAATGTACATTAACTAAACTAACATTTATTTACATTGTAAAATTGTGGCAAATATTTATTTTGAATACCTTGTGTAAGTGTATTAAAATACCGGTTTTGCTGTAAAAGCTTTTGTCAATTGTGTCTGTGGTGTTAAAAGCTCCCTGCTTACCTATGGGAAAAAGCTCGCAAGAGATATGACGCATGCTAGAGACATTAAAAGCCGCTGAAGATCAATTCGTTTAGTATGTGTACTTTATTCTCGCTTCTTATTCCCTACACCCGTGTGTAAGTGTAAATATGTATGTGTATTGACATAAATATGTATGCATGTATGCCCAATGTGTCTGCCACTGCTCCAACAAAAAAAACGTGCGCTTTTTGGTACTTGCTCTTTTACTCTCCGTCGCTCTCTTTGTACGCACACATACACGCGCATACATATAAATTCGTCAGCCAGAGATCAGCAGGCATTTGACAGCAGTTGCGGCCAATCTGGCCGTTCAGTGAGTCTCAAAGCGTCGTCGACGTCGTTGCTTTGTCGGTGGTGATCGCTCGTTCGTTTTTGTCGTTGTTGTTGCGCTCTAACGGTTTTGTCTACGCATTTCTCGGCAATTGACATTCAATTTTCTTCAAATAATCGCTCTAATAACAAAAGCAAAAACAGATTTATATAATTTGAAATCGCTACCACTTGTAAGATATAATATTGTTATTAATTTATAGCTCATCATCAATAACAACAGCAGCAACTACAACAATAACAACTATTGCAAGTGCGTGCGTGAGTGAGTGAGTGAGCATTAGTGAGTAAATTGTTGTTGTTGCTGCTGCTGGAGTTGTTAGTGTGAGTGTTAAGTGTATGCGTGTGAGTGTGTGACTGTGTGCTAAGGCTTAACGTGCGCTACGTTCTGCATGTGTTGCCAAATGTGGTCAAAGCAAAATAACAAAAATCTATATGCATACATACATATGTGTATGTACAAATAAACAAACATACACATATACATCGACAACTGTGCATTGTAAAGTGCTTTTTATGGCTTGAAAATTTTTGCGAGTTTCTGTCGCATTTATTGTTGTAGTTCTTTCTACTTTAGTTTGCTGAAAAAGCTCAGGCTGCATGAATTCTTATTGGACTACTGCGACTACTGATACAACTAACGGGTACTAAAGCACCCCATTCCATTTATAGTGTGAATAAGTATGTAATCCCCACTTATGTATTATCTGTGAAGAACTCCATAACCCATTTGAACCGAAATCATCTGCAAATTAGGCAAAGTCCAAGGCCCACACGATAGAACGATAGAATTTTCCACTTTCATAGGAATATTTTTACGTTTTTGGTTTGTAGCTTTTCTTTTATTTATATTTTGCTAGCCATCGTTTTGCCAGTGTTTTTGGTTTTTCATGGTTTCATTTCTTTAAATAAGTTTTATTTTTAGCATTTTTAGTTATTTTTGTGTATTTTTTTTCCTCACCAACTTTTTGCCTCTGTTGCTGTTTGCTGCTCGTTTGATTATTTTCGAATATTCTTGGCGATTCTTTGGAATATACACAGCAGTAGCAGCAGCATCCACTTGGTAAACACATACATTTGAATACTTTATGTGTGTGTGAACAGATTTGTGGGGGAGGTGGAGGCATTGCAATACAGGGTGTGACTGTAGGGCCTGGAATTGCAGGTGATTGATCGAACGATTCCAATTGGAAAAGGCTTTCCATGTGAGAGCAAAGAGCAAAAGCCGCACTCAAAACAAAAAAAAATTAAGCAGTTGAAATCACGCATTTCACTCTCTTTGTGTGTTCCTTTCTTCTTCACATTCTGCTTCTTATACTACTACGGCAATGCAAGTGTAAACAGCGGTTATGATTGAACAGAAGGAATTAAATAAAATAAAGATTGTTGGCCTACAAAACAAAGTCGAAGTGAGTTTTTGTGCGAGTGTGTGTGTGTGCTGTGTGTTTTGCGAGAGTGAATGAAAACAAATGGCAAATTACCAACAAGAGAGTCGCAAATGTCGCTACTGTGCTAATCATAATCGTAATCACTTACACTTACACACACGCACACTTAGTTAAATTCATACTGTCAATCTTTACCGTTAGCAGTCTATCGTTTCTGCAGCTCTTATTTGTATTTTTAAATTATGACACACACAACATTGCTGCTACTAGCACTCTTTTTCGTGCTTTCTGCCTCTCTCTCTCTTTTCGGCTCTCCGTCTTTGTCGAAAAGAGTGATATTGAGAGAGAGCGTCTGTTACTCTTTGAACAGCTGCTGAGTGGGCGGCCGTGCATGGCCTCTGCTTGCTGTCGTTGTTGTTGTTGCCTTCAAATTTGCCACACTTGATTCAAATGAGCCGCAAAATACGGCTCCGTCATAAACGAAAGAGATGGCAAACACAAGAATTGTTGTGGCTGGCAATTAAGAAAAGTAATCGGAATTATGGTGGAAAGACAAACATAAGGAAATACACTTTAGCGCTCTTTTACGTGTGTGTGTCGGTTCTTTTCCTGTTATTGTAAAATTGATTAATTACATTTACGTTTTTTTTTTGTTTTGCGATTTTTGTGTTGTCACGTTTGCGTTTTACAAGTGTTAAAAATATAACACGTTGTTTTTTGCTGCGACTCATCATCCATCCACTTTTGATAAGGAAGTGTTCGAAAGCTTCCTAAAAAGTGAAAAGTAAACAAGAAGGCTCGACTAAGAGGTACCCTTTCGGCAGATATATTTATGATTTTAGAGGTGTGCAGTAAATGTAGAATAAATCTGTTATACAAATAATTATCAGTTATATCTTTGTCAGTTAAACTGCTTAAAAAATGTTACTTCCTTAAAATTCTTTAACCAAATTGTAGTTGATAATTGAAATTATTCTAATTTTATTGATCAATAATATTTAAAACCTCATACAAAGAAATCCCAATAATATTATTCCATCAGCAGTAAAAACATTTTGAAACAAGTTTTCATCGTCATATGCAAATTTATCTACAAACTTTTCAATATGTGTGTGTGGTGCTTAAATATATTCACATATGTTTGCAGTATTTTATTTTAATAGTTATTCTATGCAAATTGCACAAAAAACAAAGCTTGCGATAAAAAATACAAATCGCAAATTAACGGAAATGGAATTTTTAGTAAAGAATTTCAATAGAATTTTCTAAAAAAAAGTGACTTAAACTTTACACAAATTGTTAATTATTTTTGTAGTCAATTTTAAATAGTTATTACACAATTTTTAAAAATATTAGCAGCAATCTCTAAGGCCATTCCCAAATGTGAATCATCCCAAAATTGTGGCACATGTTTTCTCCAAAAATATTTCACTGTTTTGCATGTGTGGGAGTCTTCACTGTGGAGACAGGTAAATGCCGCTAAAAACCATTTGCGCTGAGTCATTTTAGCTATTTTCATAGCGGATTTTGGGGGCTTAGAAACACCCACTAATCAACATTCTGGATTCAATAACACATTTGACCATTCCAGTCAAAAGTCAACAGTTTGCCTAAATGTTATGAACGCTTTTAGCTTTTAGCTGTTTTTTAATGCTGGCTACTTTGCTGTTTTGCCAAAGTGTGGGTGAATAAACTTCATGCTGCTTGACTTTTTGCCTAATTTTAAACAAACAGCAGAACAACAATAACAACAACAAATAAATAAATAAAATGTGGTTGTCAATGAATGAAGCTGTTGTTGACTTTGAAGCGGAGAGCGAGAGTGAATGAAGTCGCTTTGTGCCCTCACGGCAGTGGTGCAACAATAACATGGTCCAAAAAAAAACTACTTTTATAGAGAAAAAAAATTTTTAAATGTTATTAAAAATAAGTAGCTAATTGCTAACAATGTTAGCGTAGTCCCTAATGTCTAAACTCCCAAGATTTCTAATGGTATTTTCTTTAAAAATGTTAAAAAGTTTTTTATAAAACCTCCAAAAAATTGTTTAAAAAAGCTAGAGTAGCAGCACTGCCTCTCACAACCCAAATCGAATCAAGTTGGTCAAGACAACAACCGCAAAAAAGAGAGAGAAAAGATAAAGGTATACTAACCTTGAAAACTGGAAAGTGGAGTTGTCTTTTGAATGCTTAAATCGCATCAACAGCGAGCTCATATTTTGAGCCATGGTGTGATAAAGAGACTTCAAGCCAAGTGCTTGATGTATAGCTCGATATCATTTGTCATCATTTAAGATTTATGTGATAAATAGTTTAAAACTGATACAGATTAAAGATTTTTCTATAGTATTAAATGTTGATTTTTCAAAGATTTATTTTCTATATAACTTACCCATTTTTCACCTTAAGACTTTGATCTTTTTGGCGCCTGTTTTATAGCTTTATTTTGTTCCACATAATTTTCTACAATGTTTGCATTTGCGCTTTTTGAAGGCAATAAATTATATTTTGAATACTTGCTAATAAATCAAGAAAACAATATAAGTTTTTAGATATTTTAAGCACCAAGTGGGACAGGTAGGAAAAGCACAGCGAGAACTTACTTTAGTTTTATGGCTACAGGGTATCTTTTAGTGCAGTAGTTTGGCTTGTTTATGTTGACTCGAAATCCGTTTCAGTTGCGCATTATGATTGGAAATTTATGGGTGCAAAAAAGGCGTTGCGAGATCATAAAAGTTGGATAAAAGTAAATCGCGGCATTATAAATCAAGTTCAATTCAATTAGAGCTCATGGGGCGCCATAATTTAACGCTGGCCTCATAACCTACGACAATTTATTAATTTTAGCCCGCAAAAACACAAACACACAGACACTCGCACACCCATACACACGCTCTCACACACACACTGTTAACTAGAAATTTTAAATTGTGCAAAAATGGCAAAATTGATACTAAAAACATAAAAAGGCAATTCGATAATAAAATAATGGAAAATGTATATGTAATTTTATTACAACTACCTACACACACACATACAGACGCTTGCCCATAAATTGTTAAACAAATGTTATATTGTAATCAATAAGTAACAATTTCTCTTCCTCTTTCTCTCTCTGTGTTTTTATATAATTTATGCATCAGTTTGCCACCCACTCAGCACAAACATGTTGTAAATGTCAATTGGAAATTGAAAATGAAAATGGGTTGGGAAATATTTCATTCTTTTGCAGAATACGTATATATGTATATGTATATAGTATGTATATTCCGACAAACAGCATGAATTGATTTCGAGCTTACGCTCATTATTTTAGCACGAACAACGCGAATTTTGTTAATAATTCAGAAACAATAAAATAAAATCACAACAACAACAAAAGCAACAGCAATAAATAATAAAAGTATAAAGAATAAAACACTGATTGAAACGTGCGCGAAATTTTTCAATTATTATTCTTTAAAGTAGTCGGCAGTGCAGTGTAAGCGACAAGTAGATACCCTGTAAGCTGGAAAGAGCTTTATTACTGTCTTTTACTTAGCTCTTTATGAAGAAATACATAATCTTAATGCTTTTATTTTATGGTTCTTCCCATCATTACTTAAGCTATTAAAATCAATTTTTAAATCATAAACCTTTTTTATGTGTAACTTTCGCTAATGGGTATATCTTCATACACAGAAAAAGTTTCTTCTATAGATTTTCAAGTGATGGTTCCTATTTCAGCTAACCTAAGCGTTTTTAAGATATTATTTGGAATACACTCTTAAACTTCATCTAAACATAGTTTCTAGAAGAAAAAGTTTTCCTCTGAACCCCAAAGTAGATTTACCATGACAGCTATACTCATTTCAAACCACAGGGTATGCAAAATAGAACATGGAATATAAAAAAGAATTATATTCACCTTGCGTAATAATTTTCAAGAACTATTTTTGGCCGCACGCAACGTTTTTATATGCTCGTCACCAAAAAAACAAAAAAAACTAGAAAAACTGAAGCAAATTCGCCACAACCGAAATGGGTGGGAGAAAAATCATATTTATGAGCACGAGGCGATGGCCTTGCTGCGATCCGCAACGCCAAAACGCCCCCAAGAGCCCCACCCATATGGCACACATTTGGCACGATCAATAGATAGCTATATAGATATGCAGTCGATAGATCGGTCATAGCCATTATATATGCAGCGTAACGTTTGAATTGCAGCCGAGAAATGTCTGGAATGGCGTTGATCGTTGATCGTTGATCACATCAATCGGCAATATCGACAACGTGTCCCCGATGAGACATTTGATTTCGATTGATTGCGGATTGCAAACAGTTTTGATTTTGATTTTGGTTTTGGCTTTCGATTGGGATTCGGATTCGGATTTGGATTTGGATTCAAGGCAGGCGAATTGGCAGCAGACATTTTGCTGCTTGTCACAAAACAGCAACAAGTTTTATTAGCAGCAAAAAATACAGAAAATATCATATAGATATATGTACAGTATATATGTGTGTATTCCAAGATGAAATCAGTTAAACTCAAGGCAAGAAATTGCATTGAGAATGCTCAGGCGCTGTCTCAGGCGTTGACAAGCTGAATGTTAATGAATTTGACATGAGAATTGCATTAGTCTCGGCTTTCAGTGGACATAGGGCAATTTGAGATCAAAAACTGTGATATTTCAACACTTTGTAGAGATCAGTATGCAAAAATGAAGTGATTTGATTTGATCAAAGGAATACATGAATAATTCGAGTTTTTTACAGATTTGAGGCTTACTTTCCAATATTTTGACTAACAAATTTGTTATTTAGTTAACATCATTTTAATATTTTCCTAATATGCTGATTCTGTTTTACATATCTCAGCTCTGAAAGTTAACAGTATGTTAAGCTACCTATTTTGTTAAGCTACCAATTCTTTTAAGTACTTTTCCTTAACGGCTCGCATTGAAGCTTAAGAATCTTCAATCTTAATAGTTGAGTAGGAAAAGTTTAAGTTATTTCCTTGATTCATAATATAAAACTGCACTTTACTTAAGAAAAATTCGATTTATTTCAATAAACAAGAAGCTTGTAGTCCATGATAGAAGCATTTATTGATTAACATGATGTAAATTTGCCCTGAACATTTCTCTCTTTTATTTACTCATTAGTTTTAACATGTCTGTACTGTTAAGTGACGCTGTCTGTTAGCAGTCTGATTACTATCTGTTAACAGTCTGTTAAACTAAATGAACAACTCTGCTAATTGCTCCTTTAAAACAGTTTTCATATAAATTTAAGCCCCTGTAAACTTTTCCTTTGATTAATTAACTAAAGTAAATTACAGAAATCATTTTCCTATATCTGATATATAAAATTCGGTGCTATTGTTGTGGTTAATCTCGCATTATTCTCAATTCCAAGCTTGATTAACTCTTCACAACGTGAAATGTCTTATTATTACTACTTTTATTGATGTCTGACGAACAAACCGCAGATAAATTATATTGTGGTTATCAAGCAGGAACAGTTTGGATTACAAAACAAAAGACGAATAGCTGTAGAACTAATTGTATATAATTTAGAGGCTCTGACGAGTTGTTGTCAGTTTTTAATAGAGACATTCATAAATGTCATCGTCAATTTCAATTTGAATTCTTGTGCTTGTTTTGAACTCAATTGGACTTTCTCGCCACGCTGTTAAGGTCAATGTGAATTGGCTAGCGTACAAATTTCACAGATATTAATACAGATATATACATATGTACATAGATATATGTTTATGTTCATATATATAAATGTTTTTATTTGACTTATTGAGGCATAATAAAAAGAGTTTCCCGTCGCTTATGTTTGGCCAGCTGTAGCTGTAGCTGTGTGTATCTGATCTGTTTATTTGTTGAGTGCTCTGTGGAAAAGATATATAAATATTTAATTGTATTTGCGTGAAAATTGAATTTAAATGTATTCACAAATATATTTATCTATAACATACGCTTTAAAATTTTCCAATGCCCCAAGACTTTTGCTCTCTTCGTGTCTCTTGCTGATTTCTTGGTATTTTTTTTTTGGTTTCGAGTGCTAAATTTAACAAATCGCGTGGGAAGTGCTCGTTTTGCGGCATTGAGCATGGCCAAGGCGACAAAGATTACTTATTTTTGCCGATTTTCAATCGTTTCAGATACAAAACAAAACAAACTACAAAATGTATGTGCCATTATAGAAAACTTGAAACTGGAAATCATAAGGTTTTATTCGGAGCATTGGAGCAGTATCATAGCAACTAAGTCAGCCAAAACACACACACATATATGGACTATAGACGCATTAACATAAGACAACTGTAAGTACTGAGTAATCCAGTTAAAATACCCAATTAAAACAACTTTACTTTTTACTCAGACATTAGAGCAGCGAATTACTTTGGACACTATTTAAATCTATTTTAAAACCACAACACACAATATGGGCAAAGATTACTATAAGACTTTAGGCATAGCCAAAACTGCCACCGACGATGAGATCAAGAAGGCCTACAGAAAACTGGCGTTACGCTACCATCCCGATAAGAACAAAGCCGCCAATGCCGAGGAGAAGTTCAAAGAGGTCGCCGAGGCATACGAAGTGCTCTCGGACAAGAGCAAACGTGAGGTGTACGACAAATACGGCGAGGATGGACTCAAGAGTGGCGGTAAGTCATTGAAACTCTCAACAGTTTTCCCCATTTTCATTTCCTTTACTTCTTTTAGGCACTCGCAATGGCGGCAGTAAAAATAATTCATTTACATATCAGTTCCATGGCGATCCTCGGGCCACATTCACACAATTCTTTGGCAACAGCAATCCCTTTGCCTCCTTCTTTGACATGGGCGATAATCTGTTTGATAAGAATGTCTTTGATCTGGATACCGAACCAGATTTCTTTTCATCGCCCTTCGGTGGTCTTGGCTCTCGGCACGGCCTAGGCAGCGCCTTCAGGTAGCACAGTTTTCCCTCCATAGAGTTACCTTTTGCTAATCTTTCGTAGGCCCTCTTTCAGATCACACTCCTTCAATGTGCATACGCCGTTTAAAAAGGAACAGAAACAGGATCCACCCGTTGAGCATGATCTCTATGTCACACTCGAGGAAATCTATCATGGCTGTGTTAAGAAAATGAAAATCTCACGTCGTGTCGTCCAACCCGATGGTGGCTCCAAGAAGGAAGACAAAGTCCTACAAATATCGATAAAACCCGGCTGGAAATCGGGCACCAAAGTCACGTTCCAAAAGGAGGGAGATCAGGCGCCAGGCAAAATACCAGCGGATATTGTGTTCATCATTCGGGACAAGCCACATGCCATGTTCAAGCGAGAAGGCAGCGATTTGCGCTATACAGCGAGATTAACCCTCAAGCAGGTGAGTTTTGAGAGGGAAAAATCAAGTAAAAAGCTATGAAAGGGGGTCCATCTTAAAGCTACATCTTCGTCCAGTTAAAAGGGGGGTATCCAAAGATTGTTGTTTAAAAAACCAATAAAAACCCAAAGATTATAAACGCACCCTTAAAACGCCAATTTGTTCCACTGTTAAGCGCTACAAGCCGCTTTACAATGGGCATAAAAGACGTTTTGGGCTGGGTTCTCACCGTATGACGCTCAATTAAAGTCTGGTCAGCGCCTAAATTAAATTATAATGAAATCAGTGTTATGGTTATGGCAAATTTACCATATACGCCAGAGCCGAAAGCTGAGATATGGCTGGCAAATTTGGTCAACATGGTCAAGTTTCAATTAGGCGTGAGTAAAGCCAGCAATCACACAGCAGTTGGTCAGCAAACTGGGCCTACACACGTACGCACATTGGTAGTAGCAAGCAAGCAGCTAACACCGTACAGGTAACTTGGTAGGCAGTTCATGACTCTGAGGTGTTAAAGTATTTCACAGCCAAACTGCGTTAAAAATTGTCCGAGGCGCAAACAAAACTTCGCACAAGACTTTATGGCAAACGCACCAAAAATCGAATGCTTTTAATGACCACAGAGAACAGAGGAAAAACAAAAAATAAATTAAATAATGGCAAAATAACATGCTGCTCGGAGTGTAGTCATGTTAAAATTGTTAATTGCATTAACTAGATTAAATAGTTGCTATCTAAGTTTTGACATTTTTAACATTTTATTGCTTGTTAGTGCGACAAATTTAGTAAATACTTTTGGGGTCTCAGTCTTGCCCAGTTTGGACACACATTTTCCACCAAACGCTCATATATAGTATATAGCATATAAGTATATTTATTTATTCTATAAATTATGAATACCATTTTGGTTGAGTCTCAGCTTTAGCTAAAAGTGTCAGCTTGTTGCTTCTATTTAGAATTATTTGACACGATTTTTTTATGCTTTCAACGACTGGTGGTAATTATGATGCCTCGACTTTTGGTTAGGGGCAATAACCAAGTATAAAATATATTTTGAAATAATTTTAAAAATATTTAAAAAATGGAATTCTTTGTCTTTAATTTGACCCTTTTTCTTCTTTCAAGAAAACTTAAAAAATATTTGTAAAATGATTCGTCTCAATTTGAATTTTTTCCATCCACAAACTGCCCATAAAACAATTAAAGCGCCATATAAGTACTTGACATAATTGGTCGCAACAATTTCGAATTTATTGTTGTTGTTGCTGCGCATTAAATTTAATATATTGCCATAAATTACATCATCGTCAGCATTTACGATAAAATCATAATAAAGAGAGTCTACAAAAAGTATATATATGCATAATTCTAAACAAGGTTCGCATAACTCTGTAAATCAAATGGGATCATTAAAATATAGCTGCATCGCTGGCAGTGACCTACTGCTATATAGCAGTAATGATGGCAAATATTAGATGTACATCTGGATATATTTGTATTATTTTTATTGCAATGCAAATATTCAAAAATACAAAGAAAAGTTGTAGGGAGGGCTTTGCTCGACTGTAATAGACCTTTTACTAAAAATTTATATGTGTTTTTCATGGTCTGCCTGTTAAATCGCAAACAGATCAAACGTAGATAGCGAAAGTTATAGCTACTTCTAGCTTAAAGCGGCTCACACGCCTAAAACTATGCACCACTTACCTAAAAAGTTAGTAGGCTGCTTATCTTGAAGAGTACATGTACTTTATGGGCTCTGTTAAGCCTTCTACTGCCTGTTACACACACTTCTTTTGCCGTCAAAACTAGTCTACCCTCTGTTCCTTCAAGTACCGGGTCTAAAATTGTTGACGCTCTCGAGTGTCTGCGTCAGAATTCAGTGAATGCAGCTCTCGCTCTAAATTGAACGAATGCCAAACAATTGAACGCTGTTGGTTATGTGTTGTCCATCCCTGTATTGGATGGTTCAATGGTTGGATGGCTATATACATATATATCTATACATCTATAAATGGTTTGTGTAACTGATGGACGCCAGACGTCACAAATTTTGTTGTCTACCCATTGCTATTGTCATTTATTTTTGGTTTTTGATTTTGGTTTTCAACTTGGTTTGCAGAGTATTTCGACTGCATTGAATTGTTAGCTCAATATCAATGGGGAAAAAAGCATTCAACGGTTTCGTTTTGCATTTTGTTGACAGTCGTCACCAGCTCTTACCAAAAACTCGATCCACTTGGTGGGTGTGGGGAAATAGAAAAAAAACAGGTAGGAAAACAGAAATGCTTTATGACATGCGATTGAATGTCGTTGATTTGTGTCTCAAAACACTTTTCGTCTATGGTCTTTTATTTATCTATTTTTCCGCTGCTTAATTGTCTAGCGTCGCTGCGGAAAATGTGCGCAGAAATGTGAGTGGGTTTTCATGTTTAATGATTTTCTTCGTTATAAATAAAAGTACTTTTTAAAAACGACAGTAGCTAACATTTGAAGCTATAAAATTTTGTAATATTTATGATTAAAATTTCAGACTGTTTGAATTACAAGATGCAGCTATAAGATCAGATATTTGTGGAGTGGAATTTTTGAATATTTTTTAAACCGTCAAACTTAAATAAATTTTTATTAAATGGATAAAACTTACATTTTTTTGTAGTTTTAACCTTAATTAAATGGATAAAACTTTATTTTTGTAGTTTTAACGCTTAATTTTCTATGTTTGTTAGTGGTAACAAATAAGTAATAATTTCTACACAATATTCTTGCTTAAATTCTTAAATACCAGAGCTTCCAGTTGCCAATTTGGGCATCAGATTTGTGACTATCCATAGTGGTCGCCGTAGCAGTAGTAGTGTCATGTATTTAGTATTCCCTTGGCCCTCTGAGCTGATCCAGTTGTAGTTCCAGTTGCTGTTGTTGCTCCCGACCGAATCGAAATCCGCATTTGTATTCCCTGTGTTCTCTTTTATTTTGCTGTTGCTTTTGGTTTTTATACGCCTCAGCTTCCGTAAAAGGTAGCAAAGTATTTAAGCGTTTTTTCTGTTACAGATTTTTGTAGTTGT
The DNA here is from genome assembly GCA_018152125.1 of Drosophila dunni. Taxonomy (NCBI): domain Eukaryota; kingdom Metazoa; phylum Arthropoda; class Insecta; order Diptera; family Drosophilidae; genus Drosophila; species Drosophila dunni. The sequence continues at coordinate 611,592 of JAECXC010000906.1, forward strand.
TTATTTTGATTTACTTTACTTTTTGTGTTTTCCAACGTCTTTTTATACGACTACGAAACGTTTCCAACATTTCCATTAAAAAATATCAATGCTGGCGGGCAACATCGTCATCATCGACAGTTTTTTTATGTAGTTGTAGTTGCTGTTGTGGTTTTTGTTGTAGTTGTTGTTGTAGTAGTTGTTGCTGTTGTACTAGTTGTTGTTGTAGCTGCCGTCGTCATCAGTTTATGTTGTCATCGCTTTAAATTCACCACTCGGTGAACACTCCAAACATATATTTAAATATTCATAAGGTGTGTGCACTTTGCTTTTGTCGCAATTTATTTATGTTCTTTATTATTGGGTGGAACAGTTCTCACTATTCTTATAGTTTAGTGTTGTGGGCGTATTATCCGACACAGGCCGATATTTGATCTTGTACTATACATATAGAGCATTTACATGTGTCATAGTTGTTATTTTAGAAAAGTTTTGTAAAGTATAATATAAATATTTAATAATTAACATAATATAGTTTTCATTATACTATTTAGTTAGATGTAAGTTCTCAAGAGCTTACAAATTTAGCTAAAGGGGTTTTTCAGTAAGCTTAAAGCTGCTTTTTTAACATTCAAAGCCGCTTAAAGCTTTAAATGTGCTTTCAAAGCTGTCAAACTGGTTTTTGTAAAGTCTTTGAGGATTAGTTAAGTCAAGCTCTGAAGCTTTCACGAGCTTTCAACTTGTACATTACAGCTTGTTAAGTCTCCAAGGCTACCTTCTTCTTTTTTAAGTTTATTATTTACAAAATAACGAGCTTTAAAGCTGCTTAAAGCTGCCTCAGCTGCATTGACAGCTGCTCTGGAAATTATTATGACTCTTGGTATTGCCAAATTAATGAATTATTGAAATAATAACTGTTTAACTTCGCATTGAGGACTTGACTAATCAAGAAAACTTTCTGCGCCCTCAGTTATTGGTAACTTTTTGCGTTAACTAATTGAGTTTGGCCACATTTAATGCCCAGGGTAGAGCCAAAAAGAAAATCATGATTGATGGCTATCTTTTAGCAGGCCAATTAAACAAATCGAATGTCCAGTAGGTCGAATAATGTTGGCTAAAAGAAGAATAAAAGAAGAGAGAAATGGAGAGGAGAAAGGGAGGGGAATATGTCAACAACATGTTTAAACACGAATTAGGCACATAAAAAGCATAAAAAGGATTTATGCAAGACACAAAGCAAACAATAAGAAGACGATAAACGAAATGGGGAACGGGAACCTTTCGACATGTTGCGACATGTGGATACATGTCTGGATGTGTTCGCATTTCGGGGGCAAGTGGCAACTATGAGTATAAACAGGATTACCGAAGAAAGATTGATAGATTCGCAGCTAAATCTCATGTGCGTTTGTTTGTCCAGCTTTTCTTTTCCTTTCAAAGGACAAGGGAAGGGAAGGGAAGGGATGTGAGAAATAACAATTTACAGGAAATTGAGTTGTTTAGTTGGGGGGCAGTGGGGGAGCTAAAGGAAAGCTCAATTTGATTGATAAGCCAAGCATTTTATTTATTTATTTATTGTATTTTTCTTTCCTCTTTTTAGGCACTCTGCGGCGTTGTCTTCCAAGTTCCTACCATGTCCGGCGATAAGTTGAGGATCAGCACCATGCAGGAGATTATCAAGCCGAATACTGTGAAACGTATTCAGGGCTATGGACTGCCCTTCCCCAAGGACACCACACGCAAAGGAGATCTGCTTGTGGCCTTCGATATACAATTTCCCGAGAAATTGACTGCCGCACAAAAAGAAGTGCTACGAGATATGTTATGAAGATCATGATGTGGATAATGATGATAATGACGAAGATCAGCAGCAACAAGAAGTAAAAGAAGAAGAACGACTCACTCTCCTCACTCACATTATTACTCAGTTACACTCAGTCTTCAATGATTAGTTAGTCATACTAAAAGATAAACGCAACTACTTACTACACGCAATCAAATCAATTTATTTTTAAAACATTATTCACGACTTTGTGTGTCATCAGCCAAAGTTATTCATTTCACTACCAATCGATTGGTTTTCGATTGATATTTGATTCATTCATCGCATTTTGTTTTGTGTTCAAAATTTTTGTGCTTATTTTTACAGGAATTTGTGTATTGTCTAATTTTGCTCATTGACTCAGAAACCCCCCGAGAAAAACAAACAAATCCCGCCATCAAGTTGCAATAATATAATATATATTACACATACATATGTTGACCATAGTTATTATATCGTATAATTCTTAATTTATTTGTCTAAATTAAAGCTACGTATAATAAAAAACCAACACACAACAATAATTTGTGAAAAAATCAAACGATTTAATTAGAAAAGAAGTTATTTTTGTTTTTTTAGTATTTAAGCCTAACTTAATTCTTTCAGTCATTTGAAGTAAGTGAATTCATGGACTAAGATAATAATTAAGTGTTAAAAAAGTGTGAAATTTTTTTAAAATTGAATCTAAAGCATTTTCCAAGTGGAGAATTTTAGTGAACATTTTTTTCTGTGAAAAAAATATGTGAAATATTTTTTAAAATTTTCTATAATGTGTTTAAAACTTGTAATTTTTTTTCTGTTGAAACAAATTGGAGAATTATTTTTTAAAGTGCTTATATTGTACTTAAAAGTCATATAAGTATATGTTGAGTATACTAATTTAAGGTAGAACTTCGTTATTCAATTTAGGTGAGTAAATTTAATTTGTTATTCAAAAGTAGAAGTAGATAATGAATTCTTTTGCCTAAAAATAATATATGCTAATGCTTACAGATGCTTAATGCTTGCCCAGAAAATACTAAAGATTTCTTCGTTCTTCAACTTCCATCTGGAAAATCAGCTACTAAAAGCAACTCCAAAATGGTTATTAATCCCATAAGGAATACCTGAGGATAAGACATAAACTCTTGTTCGATTGGCAGGTGAGTCTTGATATCTTTTTAATTTATAGCCATTTGAATTTTTGCACAAGTAGTAAAACATTTGCTGCTCCTACTAAAGTTTGTTAAGAGAAAAGTTGTTTTTCTCTCTGTGTCTCGAAAGGAAAAGTGCAAATTGTGTGGTAATCGGAACGCGTTTGCTTAATTAGCTGCCGTTTCCATTGCTTTTAGTCAGTTTTCCACTTTTCCAGCTGCCAGTAGCTCGTTTCCTTGCTCTTGTCAAAAAAAACGAACGAACTTGGCCAAAACGCAGCGCTCGTTAAGTCATTAAAACTGCATGAAGTCAAAACTTTATGGTCTGCAAAGTTTGCGTCAAAGCAGAAACGAACCCAAAAAAGGAATGCAGAGAGGGCGGAAAACCGAGAGGAAAAATTAGATGAAAAACCTCTTTGAAAAAGTAAAAGAATCCCAATCTCAGTCGGAACACCAAAGTCGGCAAATGGTAATTCGTTTAAATACTAGTCACCTAGCTGGGGGCGTGTACTCTAGACAATAGGAACAACAACAACAGCTACGTGTAAATAAATTAAATTTGGCAGCATCTCTTTTTGCATACCAAATAGATGCCTGGAAAATCAGCCTGCGTTTTGCTCTTACTTGCCACAAAAGTGATGGCAATGCAACCGATACGCAGTCATCGCATCATCGACATTTCCAAAAGCCAAACATGTCGAGCTGCACGTGCCACAGCTGCCACCCACTCCGCCACGCCCCTTTGCGACCTCCGGCTGCTGCAAGTGACATGTCATGTCTGCGGCTCGAGCCTGTGTCTGACCTGAGACTCTGTGGAATCTACGAGTCGAGCCCCCCACAGACAACATTGTAACAATTCGTTGCTGTTTTCCACTTATTTTAAAAACGACAGACCTCAAAATGTTGCACAGGTTTCTGGGAGGGGACTACGGGGGAGGGTGGAACATGCTACACGATGAGGCGGCAGAAAAAGCATTGCCAAAATCACGGCACAAAATCATCGACAACTGGCAAATGTGTGAATTGAATTTTCAAACAATTTGCCGTCAGTCAGTGGCAAAGTCAGTTGCAGTGTTGCCAGTGTCCCCTTCGTGCCCCACTGCCTCTCTGCAACCCCTGTTTCCTCCTTGGTATCAGCCAACTCGGCTTTGCGCCTCTGCTTCTGTGCAGACCTTTACAATTCATCTGCTTCTTGTTAAAATACACTCGAAACGGGTCTTACTTTCAGCTGACTCAATTCGTCATAAGTTTATTTGATGTTTGATGTTTTATAGCAGCTGGTTTGTTTTAGCCAGTGTTTACTTTAACACCGAATCTCTTGATTTGGGCAGTACTCAACAGCATTTACTTACATTTTAAGACTTATTAGTCTGCTTTTTAAGTAGCTTCTGATTCATTTGAAGTCCTTCCTAGTGTATTTCAGCTTCGTTACTGCCTTGCTCCATTTCCTCACTGTATTTCTCTACTTCTCTTTGGTTTTGAAGTGGAACGTGCATGATTTGAGATATGATTTGCTCTGTGGCTGTGGCAAACGCGCTTTTGGCTACATTACAGCCACGATGTCGACTGATTCTGATCCTGTTTCCGGGACCAACTCAACTCTCAATTCTCAACTCCAATTTCGACTACTGTTTGCTGTGTGTTGTGTGTTTGTTTAAACATTTTACTCACGTTTCGGATGTTTATGCCATTAGCGTTTAAATTGCCATACAAAATGCGTCTCGTAAATAACGAAATGATTTTCCTTTTACCATTGTTCAGCTCAGGGTGGATTACTCGATGACTTTAAGGGAGTAGAGAGGAGTAAGGTCAGCTCATTGTTCGAAGTATTTACAATTGGTAATCGATGCTGTTAGCGGCTATGGGAACTAAACAGATTTATAGAAGAGTAGTTTGCTGGGATAGGAAACTATGGAAATATGGAGACGAGAACATGGCAAACTTTTAGGATTATGTTATCTAGTTAAACACACATTTATTCACACTCAGGACACCACATCAAAAAAAAAAAAAGTAGTGCACTGACAGCTGGAGCACCAACGCCTTTGACACGTGAAGAAATTCTCATCGGTTTCACTGGGACTTTCCGCATTATAATTTAAGCTTTCCTCGAGCTCTTGCAACTCCAACTCTTCCAGGGATTGCTTCCCAGAACACTCTTTGCTGCCATAGCTTTCGAGGAGTTTCTCGGTGCTTCTCTGGTTACTATCCTTTTCCCCTGAGTTCTCTGAAGAAGTGCTCTTGGTCAGCATCTTAGGCAGCGGCTTTTTAAGGTTTGTTTGCTTGATTTTTCTTCTCTTCTTGCGCTTCTTCTGACGACTTGTGATCTTGGTGAACGTGGGCGTTGTGATGGCTGCCAGTATTTCAGCCTCAAAAGATTGCTGGCGCTTTTGTGCCTTGGTCTTCAGATCAGAGACAATCTTATAGCGATGATTGATCTCCTCGATGGTGTGCAGTGTGTGCTCAAAGGCCAATTGCACCTGCTCCACGGCACACAAGGTGTTCATAAGTAACTCATTTCTCATCATTTTAAACACTTACAATTTGGCAGTTACTTTCTTTTTTTTGGGAATATTTAAAATTGTATTTATGAAGGAAAAAACAAGGTTTCTAAGGGTTTATAACAAATAGAAGCTTAAGCTTTAATCTCAGAAAATTGCAGTTTAAAGACCATTTACCTTGCTTTAATTTGTTGAGCTTACAAGTGTTCAGTGCGGAGTTTAAGTGTGAAGGCAAAGAGCGAATAAAATTTATAAGATATCTAACACGCATACATCATTTTGATATGCATGCCACGGACACGTTTACGAGTATTTGCTTAAGAGTTGAGGCTGAAGCACTCGAGGGGTAGAAGAGGGGCCAGCGTGGCAGCTGCAGTCAGTCAATGAAAGGGCTAAAAGGGGTGTACTACTCAAAGCACATGGATAGAGCGCCATTAATTTTGCTGCTCGCTCTCGAGACCGCATGCAATTTTTCTTCAAGTTGCCAGCTATCGCCTTTCAATGGCAGGAAGTGAGCAGAACAAGCAGCTTTAGATGCATGGCAGTTTGGCTGGGTTGGGCTGGTCTGCCTGGTTGCCAGGAAGGCATTCAGTCAGTTAGTCAGTCAGCCAGATAAGTGCGGTTTATGTGCAGCACGTAGAGCGACCGTCTCAATACAGTCAATAAATTGCCGCTGGCCTGCACTGTTAACTTGACCGAAAAGCACAGTGAAGGGGGCACAGTGGGGAGTTAAAAGGTTGGGAAAAGGCTAAAAAGCCAAGAGGTTAGCATGTGCTTCATGTCTCAAATTGATGCTGTGCATTTTTCTTCTTCCCAACTCCAAATCAATGTACTTTAAATTCTTGCAAAAACTGTTGTAATTTAATAACTGAAAACAGTTGCCAAGTTCTAGAGTTTTTCTCAAGTATTTACCCTCATTGAATTCCATTCTAAATGAACTTTATATTAAGAGCTCATTAATGAGCAGCGAATGCCTCAAGTTTCAGACCAGCGGAGGAAGTGCCGTCTATCTGTGCGTATACGTAATGAAAATCAAAAGCGAATCTCAGTCCACTGTTGGGAGCGGAAAAACATTCCAGCAGCAAAAGTCTGGCGGAAAATATGTTATTAATTCAAATTAATATAATCCAATGTTGTTTTTCCTTTGCTTTTCCTTTGGCTTTTCCCGTTTTTTTCTGGCCTCTTTCGAGACTTGCGGAAATGAAAATGGAAACTACTTTCCAAGTTGCTGTCAGAGAGCTCTGAAGTCTGCTCCCTTTTTTATTACATAATGTACTGACCTGGTTATATCTAGGCTGACTGTGGGAGGGGGAGGAGGGTGGCGGTGGAGGTTAATAATGTGCAGATATGCCAGCTATGACAGCCTCAAAATTGTGTGCACATTTTTCACATTTTACCATTAAATTTGTTCCTTTTCGGTTTTCGGCTTTTGGTATTTATCATTTTGGGGGAAAGGTCAACATTTTTTATGAGCCTCGCTCCATTTGCTGCTCGTATGTCGTGAGTTTGCTCTATGCAAATCTATCAACCTAATAAATATATGCTCATGCTCTGCAGCAGCACATTAGATATAGTGCTTGATTTAGTGCTTAGCTTAGAGTAGACAACTTGCTAGATGAGCGTAATAAACATAAAGACTTAACTTGGGAAAGAGAGGACTTCTTCAGATAACTCCAGTTAAGCGTCTGGCTTTCTTTAGCTAACATATTCAAACTAAAATCTTTTCCTTTTAAAACCCAATTAAATCGACAGCTACTCAACACTGCAAGTGCTTAAGTATTTGTAGCCAACACTGACAAACAGTGTTGTTGAAGAGGGTCATGACAAGAAAAACAACGTTGTGTTCTTTGCGTTTCAAATGAAGCGTAAGTCGCACTTTTATTTGTATTAAATATTTATGACAAAGCATCAGCGGGAAAAGCAATTTTCCGAAACGTGAAAACTGTCTGGCAAAGTGAAAATCAAGTTCAGCTGCAGAGCAGGGCGAGGGCCGCGTTGGAAAGCAAATTTTTCCACACTTCAATGATGAAGATGATGATGAAAATAAAGACAGTCCCATCGTCTCATCGTCGGGTGCGCAGTGATTCTCCGCGTTTGAGTATCTCCTCGAGGCGTCGTCTTTCCTTCACTGTCAAAACCTTTTCGAGGGTTTCCAGTGTCGAGTTGATTTCCCGCTTCGAATGCAGTGGCAGCCACAGCGTCGTTATGGCAAAAGTTCTGAAAATATGAAAGATTTTTTAAATGGGTGGAGTGATAAAAAGTCTATGCCAAATTGGCTAATTGGGAGTTTTTTTGCTCACCTGTGAATGCGCATCGCGTCGATGGCGCAACGTTGCATCTGTTCGTGCATTGACATTTCCCAGCGGAAACGCTCGTTGTACCGACGGAAAGAGGCCACGTACCGTCTGTGGCATATGTCGGCGCTATAAGGTGTGAGTTGAAAGTGTTGGTGGGGAGGAAAGCAGCATAAGGCGGCAAAAAATATATTAAATCAACAGGAAATTGCAATTTTCACACAATTTGAATCGATCTGTTGCGTTGCCTGCTCATCATTAAAATTGTGAGTGGGGTTGCATGCGTTTGTGGGGCAGTTTGTTACACATTTAGTAAGCAGAAAGATTTGAAAAGCAGACAACGTAGAACTACTTATTCTAATTAAAGACCCAAAAATCTGGGGTTGCTTCACTTTGGAAGCTTTTATTCGAAGCCCTAAAAGTATGCAACATATTCTTAGACAGACTACATTTTTGTGTTAGAGTATCACTTGTTCGTAGTCTGTTAGTTAACTGGTCTTGCTTGTTACTTACTAGGTTAGTTCCTTCTCATCCTGTGGAGGCCTCTGCCCGAAGCCCACACGTCTGGCGAGGAGTACACGATACCATTGCTTCTGCAACGCATTCATCGGCCGCTTAAAGGGATTGGTATTGGAATTGGTATTGGAATTGGTACTGGGATTGGTAGTGGAATTGGTATTTGGTTGGGATGTGGTGTGTGTGGGCTGGGAACGGGGTCTGGAATGGAGGGCAGCATTTCTGCTGCGTTTACCATTGCCATTGGCAGTGCCTGTGTCTGCCTCTTGGTCTTGGTTGCCTTTCAGTTTATCCATTTTCATTTCACCGTTTACAAGTTTTTCCGTATTAAGTTAGAGATTGCTTCTTTACCGTTGGGCATTTGCCAATGCACTGCCCCTGCGAAATGTTGCTCTTTATTGTTGCGCTCCTACGGCTCCTCGAGCTCCTATGGCTTCGTTGAGTCCCCCGTTCCCTAGGACTCCCTCGACTGCTCTTGCTCCTATAATGGTTGTTGTGTTGTCAGCCAACAGCTCGCAGCTCCATGACGAGTTTATCGAACCAACAAGGCAAATGGGTTACACGCTGTCTGCACAATTCTATCGCAGGAGTGCAAGAGAGAAAGAGAAAGCTATAGCTCGTTAGAGAGAGCGAGAGAGAGAGGGAGGATGGGAGTGTGTGCTGTAGGTGCTTTTCCGTTAACTGTTGCATCTGTGAATGCATTTTGCGTGTTCCTGCTGAATGCACCAAATGAGTTGTCTGCAAAATGAGAGATTGGTGTGCCATGAAAGCGTTTTAACACTGATTGATTGAGGTTTGAGAATTAAAATATATAGAAGCGCTAAACTATATGCATGATTGTGCTCATGGATATCAGAGCGTATGCGTAATTTATTGATTTAAAGCAACGTATAGTAGATTATAAGGATAGAGCATAAGTTGATTGAAAAGGTAACTAAATTATGGCAGATCTTAGATGTTTGTTAGCATTATTAAACATCAGCCCTAAATCAAATCTAATACAAAGAAAAGTTATGGTATTTAGTTGCTAGACAGTCTAGAGTTTCATCTTTAGACACGACGATATTGACTTCTATTTTACTGCCAAATAGAGCAACACGCATGCAGGTCAAAGCAGCAATTTAATCAATAACGTTTAGTCTAAAATTAAGTTCAGGAGGTCAACTGTCAGAGGAAATATACCCGAAGCGCTCTTAACTTGACTTAAAACTGAAACTCAAGCCTTAAACACACGAATTTGTGTTTCAAGTGCTTGTTTAATCAGGTTCAAGAGTTAAGCAGATAAGACTTATGTGTGTGTGTGGTTCTCTGTGAGTGTATGTGCTTGGCAGTTATTTGGCTTAGACTGTCCGTTTAACCCGGTCTAAAGCGTATATCAATGACAAAAAGACATTTGTTGCTTAGCAAAACAGTAGGCCAAAACGTCAAAAGACAACAATATCCTGGCACAAAGCGTATAGAGTGAAAGAGGTAGTGTGTGTGTGTGTGAGAGAGATAGATAGAGAAAGGAAGACTCTTGTAGGCGTTGTTGAGAAGTCACAGCTGTTGCATTGTGTTGTTGTTGTTGCCTGCTGCTCAGTTGGCATTTTGCCGAGTAGACAACAAACAAAACTATTGAACTGAGTGGCGCCTGTCGCTGTTTATGGCCCGGCCAAAAGGCAATCATAGAAATGTGCTCTAATTTAAAGTGGAATCAAAAAAACACAAGAAAAAAGCGCAGCAGCTGCCAAACAACACACACACACACACACACATTCGCACACACACACACACTCGTAGATAGACACACATATGTATGTCATGAATTGAGAATGTTGCCAGAAATGCAGTTGGCTAAAATGATTTCTTATATTTTTTATGTCTGTTTGACTTGGCCCCTCGTTTCGGGTCGCTTGGGGTCGACTCAAGTCAAGTCGAGTCAAGTCGCATCGTGTCGAGGCAAGTCAACACGAGTCGAGTCCTGTAGCCAATATCAACATTAGTTCGCAGTAATGTCATGAACTTTTCGCTTGTTTTTCTTTTCAAACGTTTTTTTTTTTGTATTTTTGTTTCCTGGTCTCAGCTGTTGGCAGCGGCATCTTTGTCAGCGCTTATTGATGGCAGCTACAGCTAAATGTTTTTCAATTTATTTTATTTGCCAGTTTCTCTCGCAAGGCAAAAAAATAATATAAAAAACAATTTATTGGCGCCTTATGTCTTGGCTTTTATGGCCCTTGCAGGCCAATTGTTTTGGCCCCTTTTGTGCCCTTTTGTTATTGTTATATGCTGCGCGTATCAGCAATTTGATTGATGTTGCAACCATTTTTTTCGTAGCATAATTTTGGGCTGACATTTGAAATTGCTCGCCTTCGCATGAGCTAGAGCGAGACAACTAGCTGCTGTGCTATGGACACGTAGGCGCCGTTACTTTTCAAATTATCGTCATTTGGCGATTTTAAAATTCCTCTTTAGTAGGTGCATTTGTCATCTGTTTGAGAAATGGTATTAAGATCAATTGCTTTTAAAAACAAATGGGTTTATTATTTAAAATACTGTACATTTATTTTGTTTATTAATTTAAATAAGATTTTGTATTTTCATTTATGTATATTAAATATTTCATATTCTCTATTTTCAGGTGTGGTCACGTAGATTATAGCTTGAACAGCAGACTAATGGAATCTATACTCGATATACTGTTAAAGTTTACAATAATTTTTTATTTTTTACAGTTTTGTTACATTTAAATGCCTTATTTTAAAAGAAAATTATTCATAATTATGTAAGAATTTAAATTAGAAAAGACTGTAAAAATGTAGAATAGAAACTTGTACTACATGTCACAATTTAGGAGGATTTTAAGAATAAAACGATTTAAAATTTGAATTAAAATTGTTTTTTTTACTAACTGGCGGTTGACTGAAAAGCATTTCACTAGCACAGCCCAAAAGTAGCTAAATTTTATGCTGAAATACCAGGCAAACAGAATTTTAAAAAAGGCGCAATGCAAAAAAAAAATATTCACTAATACACACATACATATGTATGCGCTCTGTTACTTTACAGCTGTAGAGTCTACTCACGACCACCTAAATTAAATCACCATCCTAAAAGTAGGCAACAAAAAATGTCATTCAAAAATCAGCGAGAAAAAGGCCCAAAACCACAAAATCCTTTGTAACTTGGCCATTTACAGGACGATTTGAATGTCCTTTGGCAAGTTGGTAGTCCTTGTTGAGACCTATCGTTTGCTACAAGGATCGCAAGGATATTCCAGGATACTGCCGAGTTAGAGCCAAATCTTTAGTTTTCGAAAATGTCCTTGTAACTTTGCTGTTTTCAAGGACTTTCGTCCTTTGGGCCATGTCATCAGATGAGGCAACACAAGGACTATTTGTGGGCCAAAGGACATCTCGATAGTCCTTCAAATGGCCGAGATAAAGTGCAATTTAGGATTTTGGGCGAATTTTTATGAGCCTCCCCCTTGGAAAATTTTCTAAAAAATTTTTGAAAAAATTTTGAAATTCTTTGAATGCCAATCGATAGCCCGTCGAATTTTGAGTTGGGAAAAGTATGTCCTTTTGGATTTTCGCAGGATCTCAAGCAGTAATCGATAAAAATAAATGTCCTTTTTGTGAAAATTATTTCTGTTACTGTTAACTATCTGTTCTGTAACTGTTAATTCTTGTTGGGCTTTTAAAATTCTTGCGTGCTGCTTTCAGATACGCATAGATGGATCGGATATTAAATATTAAAATAAAGGTACAAAACAATACAATTTTGTATTCCATTTATTTTTAAAATATTATTTATATACCGTAACATAGACTCATTATATTATATATATTTTTATTAACATTACAGCTTATAAGTTATTGGCATATATGCTGATATGATGATTCTGAAACGATATAAAAAATTGCATAAATAATTAATAATTTTGTTTAGTGACAGTTTCGTTTTAAAATTGTGTTTCATGATCTACTGAAGGTTCTGTTTGCCTGAGTTTACAGCAGGAATATTCAAATTGCCAGTTGCATTCTCAGGCGAAAAGAAATTCACAGTAAGATTCAACGGTTTCGTTTAGTTTAGTCAACAGAATTAATAGAAGATAGAACTAGAGTATTAATATGTTCATGCTCATCGATTTTTATATTGAAAAAGTTATCGAAAGAAAGATCTGAGTTCTAATAAATTCAAAATTGCCCTTTATGATTTAACTGTGACTTTTCCTTACCTCCATCATAAAAGTTCCTATAAAATTAGCATTTTGCAGTTGTGTGGAAATTCGCTTCATTATCATTCATTGACTCATTAAACCAATAGCTGGCAATTATGTTAAAAGCAAACAGTTTAAGGCATTTGCTAACAAAGCGACAAGGAATGACAAACTGTCAAATGTGTAAATGGATAAATGGATAAAGCGATAGACAGGAATAAAGTTGAAGAGGAGAGCTGAGGAGGAAGGGGGAGAAACGAAAATCTAGACAGTCATAAGCAAATGCATGCGAATCTTTCAGCACAATGAGTTGATAATCCCAAAGGCAAACAGACAAAGAGTCACCACACATATGGGGAGATCTGGACCACAGAGGGGGAGACAGAGGAGTTGGAGTAAAGTCAGTGGATTTATGAATATATGTATGCGTGTATGTGGGTGTGTGTGTATGCAAAACGACTGAAAGCAACAATAATAAAGGCGCATCATCATCAGCGGTTTCGTTTGGGTTTTGGTGCCGCGCTGTCAGCACAAAAGTATGAAATATCATCTAAAATAGGAAATGCGTAAATGCGAAATTCTACGCAACGGAAACTCGAATGAAAGCGATGTTGATTCCCCTCCAACAGACACAGCCACACACACACAAATACACATACGCTTTGAGTGTATAAAAGTCAATTTTTCATTTAGATAACTTTGACATACGCAAACGTCATGGCTGGTTTGAGGCCTCAGGGTGTTAGAAGAGACTCTGTGTGGGTATGCAAGGCTACACTGCAAAAAATCAGAGATTTTTGAGAAAAGTAAACTCTTAATTTGTACTCCTTACACCTAAGTGACTAGAAATAAATGGAAATTGAGTTTTATCTTTGAGTTATAACTTCTACTACTCTGCTTTTTGGCAGTGTAGCTATACATAACGATTTAGATTTGAGTTCAGCTAAGTTCCTGACATGCTGCTACTGATGGCGCCAACCAATTTTTGGGGATGCGGGTAGCGTTTTGATAAATGAATTGTCGACGCAGCGGCACAGAGCACAAGGGGTGTGTGCGTGTGTGTATAAGGGGGTCGCTGTGTGTGTGGCTTAAATGAAATGTTAACAATTAAACGCAGCAAGCAGAAATCCAAAAAGACACGACACGAAAAGACTATCAAAATACATAATAAGCCAGCTAAGCTGTTTACACACACGCACACCACGCGGCGTATGCGCAATATTATCGCACATAAATTTGAAGTCGGGTTAAGGGATGCTTGTTTTTTAGTGTAAACTAAGCTCAACATTAAAACGAAGGTGAAACGCTAAAAACGCCAAGTGAGATTTTCATTTATTATCCACACCGTCGTTGTTGTTGTTGTTGTTTTTCCCTCTTCTTGTTGTGTGGCAAATGAAAACAAGTTATTTTGTATTTGCACAGTGTGCCTTACACATTGTTATAATCATAAAAAGTATTAAAAAGTAACAAGACAGAAGAAAATGGAAAACTGGTGTGGGCAGTGATGGGGGGAAAGGTGTGGAGTGTTGGAAGGGGGGCCATGGAAAACTCTACCAAGATGGTTGGACAGCTGGGACCTCGCAGCCATTTGAAGTTGATTGCCCATTTTTGGGAAGCTACACTTGTGTTTACCCACTCGAGATGCTAACGGTGGTGATGAAAAGCGGATGGGAAAGATTTCCACACACCCTCGCGCCCCCTTGCCACCCCTGCGCACCCCCCCTCAGCTGGGTAGAATCTGGTCGCGGCTTATGTATGTACAAAATTTGCGCTTAGGTTAGCGTGAAATGATGTTCAGGTAATAAAGCGAGAGGACTGTGGTTCGTTTACAGCGTTGCACAGGTGCGCTCTGTCTACGGATACCATCTTCAATATGAATAGTGCTAAAGGACATGACTATAAATGCTTCAAATAGAGTGGGAACTGACGGAGAGCTTAAAGCTTACGGAAATACAGTAAATATTTGCTTCAAAGTTGTGTGTGTTGTGGAAAAAAAGAGCATATAGTAGAGCATACTAAATATTTGTATAGAATCATAAAAGACACTAAGAGTAAACTTACTATTCTATGAAAGTAATTGTTTATATAAGCTAAGAAAATATAATTTTAAATATTAATACGCCCTTCAACCCTAACTGTAGCGCATTACAATCATATTTCACGCTTTGATTCATCCAAAACAGCCAGCGGAAGCGGCAGATACAGTGCCTAATATATATTTATATATAAATTTATATATGTATGAGTATCAGTTATATTTTATGGCAGTTCCATAACGCCAGCTTACCGCGTGGATTGTAAATTTTAATGAAATCTCTTTAAGATGCAATCAAACTGGAGGATTTTTTGGGCCTTAAACTATATGCTTATGTGAGCTGATTTAGGTGCAGAATACCTGCAAATATAAGTATATTTTATTAAAGCTTTTGCTGCGAACTTAACCTGCCTGGTGGGGAAGTCGTAAATGTGCACAACACACACACACACACACACGCACACACACTTCAATATTTCCCTTTCCTTTTCAATGGCGTCTGCTGGACGCAGGTGCGAGTCCTTTGGCATTCTAGCTTCAGCTGGAGGATAACAAAGACGCCAGACCAAAGGAGCAAGGAAACCCCAGAGCATTGGAAACCCTTGTAGAAAATACTTGTATATATGTATATATATATTTTCTTTTTTTGTCTGTGCACCTTAAAAATCCTTAGACTTTTGCGGGTCGCACAGTTTATTTTCATTTTATTCCTTTTGGCCTGGCCAGGAAGAGCCAGAAAGGACCAAGGAACAAGCGGCAGAGGCAGCAGCAGCTTCTGCTACACTCGATGCATACCTTTTTGGCACTTTGCTGAATTTATCGCATAAGCTTTTCGCATACTTCCGGGTAATTGGCAACACCATGTTCTACACCTCAACGTGTATGTGTGTGTGTGTGTTAGAGGTGTGTGTGTGCGCGTTGCGCATTTAAAGGCGTTAAGGTGCAAATTTATTTCCACGAAACCTTTTTTGCCAACGTCCATCGTAATGAGCACTTTGTGTGCGTTATATTTCTCGACCCTGACATATGGCCAAGGGACTCCAGTCCCTAACCCCGCCCCTACAAGCTCCCCTTCTGGAGTCTGACTGTCTGGCGGCTCGAATCGGCTCGTTAAAGACGTCTGGAGTGCTCTGGCATTTTTGTACTTGTGGTTTTCCATGTTATTGTTCAAAATTGTTAAGCACATTTAAGCCTGATTTAGTTGCATATTTATTGTATTTACTGGGTTTTGTGGCCCGTGCTTTACACTCGCTCTGCCATTTTAATGAATTATGTTTACTGTTTTGGGTTCCCACTGTACTTTATGCACACTCCACACTGAATGTGAGCTGTTGAAACGCCTCGAAACGTTTGCCAGCATCTATTTATGATGTTTAGCATTTGGAATGCTGGCAAAGGGGGGAACTTTTTAGGCCGAAATACTTATGGTAATAAGAAGTGGCCAAATAGCTAAAGTGGAAACTATTTTTTTTCGTTGAAAAATTTACATAGCTGTAAATTTGGTGTATTAACAGGGAGTTTAACAAAACGTTAACAGCGCTTGAGCATTGGGTTGCTATACTAACAGTGGGGATCATAACATTAAAGAGGAACATTATAAAATCATCACCCTTTAAAAGTATTTATTAAGCTAGTTTAATCTACAATCTAAAGTTACCAGACAAATATTTAAGAAAGTTTATTAAACAACCCTAAACCTCTATTAACAGTAGATTTAACATGGAGTTAACAGCGTTTGAATGTCACTTAGACAGTTCCGTGCCATAAATCAATGGAGCTGTCAACCTTTAAGAGTATTTATTATTGTAGTTAAAATTCATATTAGTTTTAGGGTTGCTTTAAAAAATATAAAAAATATGGCTAACTTTCTTCCTCATGTATTATTCCAATGCCATTTTGGCCTCTATAAAAACCGTTAGACAAACTAAACTGAGCGAACTACTTGCCACACCTATTTCGTATGCTTCTCAGCCAAAAAACAGTCTCAGCTCGAGGACAAAAAACAAGTCTCTTATCGTAATCTTTTCCAGACAGCTGCGTTGACTTCCGTTTATGGCAGAGACCCCAACCTCCCACTCCTTCTCCCCTACTCCACAGCTGTTTCTTTTGAGAAAGGGTCGCCCCTTCTCTATGATGATGGAAAAGCAACCGCCGCATTGCTTTATGGCCATAAATATTTCATTATGAATTTTTTTTCTTCTTATTTCTATTTTTTTTTTGGCCTGGTCGGCAAACGCATTTCGTAGTGCTGCTATCTATATTTTGCCTAGCCAGTAATTCAGCACCGAAATAAATAATAAAAAATGCAATCCGTTGTCGCTTCATTAAACCTTTACGGGGAACATTTTTGTTTTTACGCGTCAAAATGTGACCCCTCACGATTGGGATAGGGTTAAGCATATCTAAGTATTGATGGTAGTTGGGGGTTAAGCATTTTCCCTTTTCTCATTTCTCATTTCGCTTTGCTTTAGTCGCCTTCATTTTGTGCTCTCTGTTCGTGACATCTGCAGGTCGCATTAATAATTAAATCAAGCAATAAAAATTCAGCACGAGTGGCATCAATGTCCCTCTCACCCCCACTGTACCGCATAGAAAGGCATAGCTAAATAGCAAATACATATTTGCAGCTTAAACATGATTTATCTTAAAGATACCGTAGAAAGTCGGAAGTAGAGAGTTGGAATATTTTGGTGTCTTTAAGTTGAAGTTTGTTCTTAAGACTTGTCTCAATATCACTAATTAAGCTTAGAAGTGCACAAAGACTCAGTTTCAAGCATCAAAACATTAATATATAAAATTAAAGCTATTTTAAACATCTACCTTAAAAAAAGACAACAATTTTCTGATGCAACTTATAATGAATGCATTAAGATTTTAACATTTTTTCATAGATTTCTCAGTAGTTTCATTAGAAATTTAAGAGTGGAAATCGCTTGTTTCAATCTCTAGTTCTTCAGTCTTATATAGCCACTTTTAAAATAACATTTACTGGGTGCCAAATACATAAATCATTCGTTTGCCGCAGAATATTTTGCCTTCGCCCCAAAAAGTATGCTATGCTAAAGTTCAATTGACATTTTCTAGCTTTTGTTTTTGGCATTTCTGCTTGTGGTTGTTTTTCTTGCGGTGGTTGTAAAATATTATGTACCTAAAACAAACAAACAAACAATTAGATATGTAGCTAGCATGTCTATTATATTATTTTTGCACACGAATTGCTTAACTCATAATAAATTAACATTGTCGTGGAAAATTGAAAATGCCGCCGCTTGCATCAACAACATTCTTACGCACGAATAATTCTGTAATGAAAATCGCTTCGTCATTGCGCGACCCACGGACCAGAACAGAGATTCCACTGGAGCAGCCCCTTGCTCACCATATTTCTAGCTCCCTCATCTCCCCAGTCTTCCAGTGTTTCCCTCTCGCTTGCACGCTGTCTAGCTACATTGTTGTTAATATTTTGCTCAGTGCTCGCAAATGCGATTAAAATTGTTAGAGAAAATTACATCAAGAGATTTCCGCGCATTGTTGCTTTGCCTCAACACAAATACGTATTTTCCTTATTATTTCCTTGATTTTTTTTGCCTTACTGTTTTTGTTTTTAATCTAATAAAAATAGTTTGCGAGCGCTGCTCATAAATTTGCAGATAGAAATTCCAGTAGCGTAAAGGAAATTACAACAAAATTAAGAAAGTTCTTGGCAGGCAAACGACCGCTCGCAGTGCGTGCAACTTCAAGTTTAATCAATAAAAGCCGCATGGGGGCTCTCAAAAATCTCCACACACACACCAACACACACACACATACTCACACACACTTTTTTCTCTTCGCACTTATATGTATGTTTATATATGTAGTCGCACTTGAGAGTTATTGTTGTTATCAGGCTACCCCGTTGCGCTTTGTTATAAACTTGCTGAAATTTTTATGAAAAGCTTTCTCATCCGGGCTTAAGATTCGCTGTCTCTTTCTCTCTCACTTTATACCTCTCTCTTTTACCCCCTTTGTGCCCTTTGTTTTGCCCCTTTATAAGCCTTGGTTCACGCCCTTTGACGCTGTGCTCATATCTCGTTGCTGTTGCCAAGACGTTTGCAAATATTTTAATTGAAATTAAATTTTAGCTACCTCACAATATTTTAGCCCTCTTTTTTCTTTGGTACTTTACCTTTTCAATTTAAATCTTTTGGCCTGGCCGTGACTTTTGGCTAGACGCCAAAAAGTAAACTCCCAGCGGTCAGTCAGCTGCAAAAACATCGAAATATGCAGAGCAAAGAGCCCAAAGGATACATGAAGTATATAAGCTGCTAGTTGCCATAGATGCGTTACATCAGGTATGAGTTGGGGCTTATTAAAGCTGTACGACTGTGGTCACCTGTGGGCGATCTGAAAAAATATTAAAGAAAAATATTATCCAGAAAATTATTGTGAATTCGATAGGAAAACAAGATTAAATCGGTGGTTGGGTAAGGAAAATTAAATTAAGACTTTTGGAACATCAAATAAAAATAATAATTGTATTGAAAATATATTTTAATCTTTTATTTTCTGGTCTATAAATATACTAAAAGCACAAATAGTTTAACTATTTATTAGAAAGGAGAATAAAGTCCTTTAAGTGGTTAAACTTTTCGACAACACAATGACTGATACGATTATAATAAACTGTGGGACATGCTAAAAATAATATGTGGTCATATCTGTGTCACATTCATATTTGCCTGGAGTTTTCCCTCTTTCCTCAGCCCCTTCGTAAACTTTCTTGAGTGTAAAAACTTGAGACCGCAGCCAGAAAGTGACTTTTGCATTCAGTTTTTGGAAAAAGTTTTCAAAGCAATTAGATAAGGGGTTTCTGCTGATTTTAAAGTTTTTCTTTTGGCAGCACATTCAAGTCAAGTGTTTTCGGGGAAGGGAAAGGGGGGGGGGGGCATGAAAGGAAGGCATTTAGATAGTGGAAAATCAGTTTGGCTTTGTGTCGGGCAATCGAAAAGAAAAAGACTTTGCAGCAGAGAAAACCTTTAATCAGCATAAAGTTTTCCCTTTGTTGTTGTTGTGGCAAAAGTTGTAAAAGTCGCCAGCAGAAGCAAGTGACCAGGAAAATACCTGTGCGAGGGAGGGCGGGAGGTAGGTAGGGAGGTAGGCAGAGGCCGACAGCAAACTCATATTAAGCTTAAATAACATTTGGGCAAGCGTTAACGAATATGGCCACTAACTTGAGTGTTTTGCTGGCCCAAAAAAAGTCCAAACAAAGCACAATATTTAAGCACTTAAGCAGAGGAATCTGTTCACTCATTCCGCTCCGATTCGGTGTGAACTGAAACTGGTTCGTAGTTCGGTCCACTTGAAACTCGTAGCAGAAACTGTGCGTGTGTCCACTCCGAAATTAGTTGGAAGATGAATGGCCGAAAAGTCGCAAAGTTTTACAGCTTTTTCTTGGAATTTACTGTGGCGACGGCTGTAACTGGCTGGAAAGAGAAGTCTCCTTCTCCCTCTCCTTCCTCCACCCACTCCTACTCCGCTCCACTCCTGAGCTAACTGCACGTCTTTGACTCTACATCATGCTCTTTAGTCTTTATTTAAAGTACAAACTTTTTTAATGAATGCTCTTAGTTCTGCACATATTTTTAATGCATAGTTCATTAAAAAGCAACTTTCCTCCCGCACCCTCTAACCCTCCTCTTTCCTTCCCTATCCAACTCAGCCCTAGGCCAACCTCTTGCAGTGCATTTCACTTAGTTACTTGAGATTTATGCTCTCAAAGTAGCTTAAGTGTTTGGCTTAAAATATTAGTTAATAGCAGGCTTAAAATGCACTTGCAAATTGTTGGCACTAATAGTTTTTACATGGACTAAAAGCCCGAAGCATTTACACTGTCATAAAATAGGGGGTGACTTGTAAACTTTTTGAAAAGATAGTATATAGTTTTCTATTCGGAGCTTAGTTATGCACTGGTACAGCATAAAGCTTTGTAGTTTAGTTGATTTTTCTGTTTAAATAATTTTATGTAGACTCTTTTTAAGTGTCATCTATATAAAATATACTAAATACTCTATTTATTCCATGTACAGCCCGTTACAAACTTCCATTAACAGTTGTCCAATAGTGAAATATTATTTTTATGCGCTTGTCAAATTGCATTTTCAGCGATTTTCCCGTTTTCCAACTACATCAGTGGCAATTCAATCCATCATGACTGAGTTTTTCTTTATTTTTCCCCGTTGTTATTGTTGTGTTTTCAGTGCTGTTTGTTTTGTTTGAAAATGGAGTATAGTTTTCCCGGCTGATCTGTTAACAGTCATATCACGTACTATGAACGCAAAGCTGATACGCCGTGTATAATGGGATTTGTTTATTGGTATCATTTGCGCCAACTTTTCCTGTTTTCTTTTTTTGGATATTGTTTGCCGTACTCCCCTCTGCTATAATCGTTACTCTCCCATCCCTGCTCGTGGGATCAGGCTAAAAGTTTCGTATTGCGTTTTAGAGTGCACAACGCTACAGTAAGTAGCTAAAAGTGGACCCAAAAACCGTACGTACAGCTCACTAATCCCAGCAACAACAGCAGCTGACAGCTGGATACAGTTGTGCACAGGGTTGGGCATAGCATTGGGGTTGGGGTTGGGGCTTTTGGGGTTTAACAGGGTTGGAGTCAAAGTTTCAGGTGCGGGCACGTGATGCTTGAACGCAATATTGACACTTTGCAACAACTTGACGCGCCAAAAGTCATAAAGGGAAAACTTGGCCAAAAAAAATAAGGTGGCTCAGATTGCACTTGCTGTGACAGTGGCTGAAGCTACTGACGGTGCTCCTTGCTCCTTGCTGCTTCCTGGTGCTACTTGCTGGGTGGTTGTTGCTGCATAAAAGTAAATCCATGGATTTTTGTGTTGCCACTTAAACTTTTTGTTCACACCCAGTGCCGAAACCTTTGGCTCTGTGTCTTTAAGTGCTTTGCGGGGGCAACTGCTGGACTTCAGTGCCATTCAGGCAGAGGAAGGGGGCGTGGCAGTGGGCTGGGTATGCGTGTGCCGGGAATTATTTTCATTGTCGCATTTTTCATCATCACACTGCAAGAAGTTTTTATGGGGCGCTTTCGCTCACTTCCTGTCGCTCATTTACCTTTTTGCTGTCGATACCCTGTAGAGGAGTGTACTAAATTTATAAAAAAAGTTGTGGTAGAAAGTTGAAGTTCTTTAAGTGTGACTTAAGTAGAGTTTTCTATAAATAACAAAGTTTTTGCCTACTTTTGAGGCATTAGCAGGGTATTTCATTGTCGTGCACACCCTGCTGACTCTTTAAAGCAACTACTGTCTGCGTTCAACATTTTTGGCTTGAGTTTTGGCTTTTGGTTTGTAGTCCTGCACCTGTGCGTCGCTTAGAACCGGAAGCTGCACATCAGCAGCAATCCATGTGCGTGGGTGTCTCGACTTCTGTAGCCCTGTCTGGCGGGGGTAGTTGTCCGTGAGACTGTGGGTGTGGCAGTACTGGGAGTCACGCTGTCTATCTGTCTGCTGCCATTCTAGTCTCGTCGCCGTCGTTGTCGTTGTCGTTTCTGGCAATTGCCACTTTTAGCCCTCTGCGCATTGCAACGTTACGTTTATTGTCTCTGTACAGGTTTTTCCAGCTTCTGCTTTTCCTTTTTGTATTTTCCTCTGCTCTCCTTTCCCTCTTTTTTTTTTGGTGCCGGGTAGCAAATCTCTTTTGAATTATTACTGTAATTACCGCAGTGTTCTGCCCGGTAGACTATAGTGGCTGTGTCCTGGTAGCATCATCATCATCATCACCGCTACCAATTCCTCTATCTCTGCCAATTCCTGCTCGGGGTTTGCTTTCTAGGAGCTGTTGTGACACCGCTGATGACTGTGTTGATCCGACGATTATGATTTTATTACGTTTTCGTGCAGTTGTGCTTTGTTTCCTTAATTTCAGCAGCTACTCCGTGTGCTCCCACAGATCCTGTGGCGTGAATTATGGCACTCGATTTGGATGTTTACCAGCAGGAAAGCTGGAAAGCAGAAAAAATACAGTTCTCTTGCAGTTGTTTCTGCTTCTTTTACTTCTTCACCTTCTTTTTCTTTATCCACAATCAAATCTAATCGCTTTCCCAGCCTCTTGTCACTGGATTTCTTCAAGTGATAAATGATGTTGTCCTTCCCGTTTAATTGTAATTGTCCCCCAGTGTGAGATCTGTATATAGACCTCTAAAACCTCTAATAGTGCTAAGACCCTCAGTCATTTCTCTTGCTCGCTATTCTAATCAAAATTGATGTTTTGTCGAGTGCGGGGCGTGTCCTTTTGTATGACACTTTATGAGGTGTTTGCAGATCTTTTTATTTTCTTTCTTTTTAATTTACGCACATTTTTTGGGGATTTAGTGGGAAACATTTGGTTTTGGGAGCATTGTGGGCAGTTAAAATAAGCATTGTGCTAATGTTATTTATTGCTCTTAATCTCCAGTAAATTTGTTTTATTTAAATTGTAGTTTTATTCGATCTTCTAATCTTCTAACGAGTCGTTTCATTATGAATGTTCAAATTTATAACCTTTTGACAGCCTTACTCGACAGACGCTGCTTATATCTTTTACTACAGGGTCTAGAAACGCTACTTGTTTTTTAAACTTGCATGGAAATTAATAATGCAGTGCTGGGTAAACCACAGTTGAAGCAAATCACTCGTTGGTCTCTTTAAATGTCACTCTGTTAATCCTGCTAAAAGTCAGACACAACAGAAGAGACCACACTCTCTCTGTCTCCCCCTCCCTCCAACTCACTGTGTTCCATGACAGACATTTAACTCTTGCTGTTAAGTACAATGTAAACCGCGTCGCACATTCCACAATCCGAGCAAAACAACAACTATGGCAAACACTAACAGACTGTGTGCGAGTGTGTGTGTGTGTTTGTGTAGGTGTGGGACAGAGCGACAGTGGGTAGTGTGAGCAACGAATTTCGACACATGTTGCCGCAATAAAAATGTCAACACACACATAAAACATCTTCTAAAATGGCATTTGCACAACGGCGTAAAATTCCAGTAGCCGAAAAATTTGAAGCATAATAAATGGCGCTATGCCTCGGCGAACAATTGCCACACAGAGTGAGAGAGAAGGAGAGGCAGAGGCAGAGTGCGAGTGAGAGTGAGAGGGGTATAGAGAGCGCGAGAGCAGTTGCACGTGCTTAAAGCTCTCACAGTGCCATACGCACATTGTTGGCCATTAAATGCGCATTCCTTGGCCATATAGAAATTTATAGAGCCAAAGCGCAAGACGTTGTCCGCAGTGAAAGTGTTGGAGTGAGCACATGTGTGTGTGAGCGTGTATGTGTGTGTGTGTCTAGAAAATGAAAATGCGAGCAAGAGAAAATGGTGAATGTGTCGCACAAGTCGCGATTTCACTTTCCATTTTGGCCAGACAAAATGGCCAACGAAATTCGCTTCACACTCGTTTTTAGTTGGCTGTAGGACAGCCCACCGTACCCCACTTTCCCAACTCTCTTTCTGCTTCTCTTGCTTTACTGTCGCTGCTTTCCTCCAGCTGTGCGTGTGTGAGTGGAATTTTAAAAAATATTGTAGTCGACTTTTAGGCGTGCGCGTCTTTAATGAGATAATCTGCGATTCTGCGAGCTCATTTGCTGTAATTGAAGCTTCACTTATTCTTTCCGTTTTTTCTACCCTCCACCACCCCCTGCTCGTCACACCCCGCTGATTACAAGTGCCGCCCGAGGGGGGCCTGTGTAATGATAGTGCCCCGAACCGTACGTGCGTACAACGTTCCAGGGCGTGGTTGCACTTGTTGTCTATGGAGCCCTGTGCCACATGCAATGGGGTGTAGTGGGACAGGGCGTGGCGCAGTGGGGGCGCTTGGTAATCTGCAATAAATGAGGCATGTTGGAAGATTTATTTGATTGCTTTATTTAATATTTTAGAACAGGCAGATGTTTCGCTCCCGATAACCTCATCACTCTGCGAGCTCCACAATTCACAGACAGCAGTGAAAGAGAGCACAAGAGTGAGACAGAGAGCGAGTGAGAAGCGGAAAGAAAGAGCGCATGAAAGGTGTTGTTGTTGACTTTGAATTATGACTGACGTAATGAAATTTTTGAAACGCCAAGCCAACAAAATGGCAGAAAGGTAAGTGGCAATTTCATTGTGACAGCTGCAGATGGTTAAAGTGTTGCCTGTAAAATTTACATAAAATTTACAACTCATACAAGACGTCACTTCATTAAATTTAAGCTATCAAAGAGTTGAGAATGTATAAATTGATAGTTTACTAGAGAAATAGTGTTTAAAGTGAAACAGTTTATCATATAAAGATTTAATATCCCCCACTTAAGCTATAGCTATAAACAATACTTGCCTGGGCACTACAAAACAATATTGCGTATACGCCCCATAGTTTCCGGCCAGCCCTTAAAATGTACCGACTGCAAATCTACATATGTTTAACTTTCTATTGGCAGCGCACTATGCCACAGCAATTACTTGCATGGAGGTTCGTTTGGCAACACGCATACGCACCGTTGACCCAAACAAAAATGACCCCACATCTATCAGCAATCTATGCACACGAACGTACGTACAGCAGCTAACAACTAAATTTCATTAAGCCGCATCGCACAAATTGAACTACAACAGGCAGTGGCAGCAACTCCACAACAACAACGTCAACAACAAAAAGGTCCATGCAGAAAATTTAAGTGCCCGAGCGGCCAAAACCCTGGGTCATACGACCAAACGAACCAATTTTGAAGCGGGCAGCCATGTGCCCCACAAAACAACAAAAAAAGGGAAGGAAAAAAACAAAATTGTGGCAGCAACAGCAGTCGTGCATGAAGCGCAGGACCAAGAACGACAGCACAAAAATCAGGCAACGGAGCATGACAAGCAAACGCAACGTAGCGCATCCTGTGCCACCGCCATTGCCACTGCCACTGCCACCGCCACATGCCACTTGCTTCTGCCACCTCCAACACCAGCACTGCCGCTGCTGCTGTTGCTGTTGATGCCACAAGCCAACAGATCGCCTGCTGGCCAGCATCAAAATGTTGCCATCGTCATCGTTGCTGTCGCTGCTTCTACACTGAGAAAAGCTTACCATTTATTTAAATTTTAAGTTGCTTCAAAATAAAATGTTTATTTCTTAAAGTGGAAATAACTTCAATAACGTCAAAAACAATTTTATAGAGATTTTATTTCTCAAAAGTTTGTCCTTTAATGACTTTTATAGTAGAAGAAATAGTTAATTATTTTGCTCAGTGTATGTGCAGCTGCTTGTGAGTGTTGTCTATCGTTTGTAGCTGAGGGAATCCCCCCCACTGCCCCTCTCCCCAACCCCACCCACCATGGTTGACTGAATCCCACGCTCGTGTGATAATAAAATGAAAACTTTGCAAGCGAGAGTCAAGCAAAAATCGAGGGCTAACAGGGCTAAGAGCCGAACTGGCGAACAGACGACCAACGGCGCACCGCATGTCTGGCATATTTAATTTATTTATTTTATGTAAATTTCGGATAATGTATCTGCGGCCGCAGGACACAAAACAACAACAGTAACAGAGACAACAACAACATCAAGGGGTTCCTCGAAAGGTGGATCAAGAGCAGCAAAATTTCTAATGAAAGCAATTGTTGCCAAACCGCGCAGCAAAATTATGTTGCATAGTCCCCACCATACTCCACCCACCAGACGCCGCCGCCCACTGTCCTGCCCTGTGCCTGTCTCCGCCCCTTGCCCCTCTTCACCCCCTTTAAACCGGCTACGGAAACGGCTGCTTGTGGTTGCCAGCGTGATATTTAGCATTACACGCTTCATTGTCTAAAGTGGCGCCCGGGGAGGAGTCTCAACCGAGCATCTATGCTTTATCCAGTCCACTAGCTTCTTCTTCTTCTCTTTCCCACCTCCCCGCGCACCACTTTTCCAGCCATTTTCCTCAATCCACATCTATATTGTATTTATTCAAAAGTTTGAAGCCGCCTGCTTGCACTAACTACTAATGTGCGGTTGTCTCTGTATGTGTGTGTGTGTGTGTGTGTGTGTGTGTCTGCGTCAGAGGTGGGCGTGGCATTGTGTGCAAGTTTTATACAGCAGCATTTGCTTTTTATTGTTAAACTGCTGAAAAGTTTTACCATAATTTTGCTAGATTTCGTTTTTTTTTTTAATCTTTTTCATTTTTGGCTGTTGTCTTTTTTTAGCGGCAATAATGTAAAGCAGCCAAAAAGCTGCCAAAGAAAAGTTGCAGCTGCAATATTCTGCTAAAATTATAAAAATATATTAATATGTTTTTTAGAAAGTAGTTAATCAGTTAAAAATAAAATAAACTCAATATATATAACTGAATTTATCTAAGAATTTTAAATCTAATAATATTTGTAGTAAAATTTATTGTGGAATTGTTTGCTCTACCCTTTTTATTACATACCAAATATATTTGCTTAACTGATAAAAATTTATTTACAAAAGTTTCACACAATTCTATTCAAACCAAAAAAAAAAAACTAAGTAAATAATTTAATTTAAAAATAAACCCAACGCACCCTACAAAATTCGCATATACCCCTAAAAACTGTATGAAAAGAAATTCGTATAGCGTTTAGCGAAATATTACGTATACGTGCCGTGGGAGTTTTTACTAATTAAAATGGTTTTCTGCTGACGCGTTGTATGTAATTCCCACACAGATTTGTAAATTTAAAAAAAAAGGAAAAGGAAGTGAAATAAATATGCTTTTCTGCAGCTCATAAATAAACTAGAGGCGGAGAGGGAGAGCTGTAGTGAGAGAGACAGAGACAGACTGTTTCCCCTAAGGGCTGCGCCTTCGCCACATGTAAGTACTCGCGCAATATATTAGCATTAAAAATGCCTAGGGGCGTGGATTATTTTCAGTTATTTTTGTACAGTTTTTTTACTGCACCTTTAGCAACTATCACGTGCAGCTAATAAATTCAGATTGGGGAATTTAAAAGGATTGCCAGGTTTGGGAGCAAAGAGTTGGCGATTTTGGATCGAATGGCTGTCGGAAAAGTGATTAACTCTGACCGCGTTGACGGGGGGGGTCGCAACCTTTCAACCTTTTCAAATTGAATGACCCTTTCAACTGTCGTTTTGTGCAATTGTATGTGAAACATTCTAGACTTCAACCCTGAGCACTCGCCCCTTTATTTTTTTATGGATTTTTCCATTTCGTTTTACTCTTTTTTCTGCCATTTTTGGGGTTTTGGTACGTCGCTTGCAGTCCATTTACCTGCACAATTGACTGATTTTCTAAGCGCCAACAAATGGCATAACCTTTTTTTTAAGCTTAACTTAATATTATTTTTATTTGTTTGGGCTTTAGCTGCCTAAAAATAAGCAGAGAGTTTTAACTGATGCTATCAATGTTTATGAAGCTGTTTTTAGCACTTCAATTGTTTGCTTTAAATGTTAAATTAACATATCTAAATGATTAAGATTACGGAGGGAATGTTTGGGATGATTACGTCAAATTTTAACTGATTTTTTTTAAATTGAAGTAGAAATGATTAGAAACGGTTTTTATAATTAGTAAAAGACTTTGTATTCATTCTGAGGCATTGTTAACCACTGTTCAAAAAACTATTGCCTACTTTTAGGTGCTTGTTTTATTTAAACTTCTTTGTAATCAAACCACGATAACTGCTATCGTTTTACTGACTTTGACACATATTAAAAATATATTATTATTTAAATAAGATTTTTCGAGAGTTTTTGTTTCATTATTCAAGACTTTTGCCAACAAAATATTACACAAAGTTCACCATAATAACTTGTATTTAATCATACTTTCTGGGACACTGATTTAAGTAGTGTTTATACCTATGATTCCAATATATAATCCAGCGCAACTCTTTTGTTCTACTTATCCACTAAATCTTGCTTATTTGTAGTCCTACACACTAGACTTTACTCGCTTCTCTCTCGTAAATATTCACTAGTCCAGCGACAACACAAAAATTACATTTCTCCTGGTCAGTTCCCACAATCTTTTTACTTTTGCTAAAGACTCATTTTTTTGCGGTGGTGTTTGGGTTATCCGACTGCAAATAAAGAGCGCATTTCCTGCTTTTTGCTGGAAAAATATATATATGTGTGTATATAAATAAATGCGCATTTTGGTCCGAGGCAGGCAATTTGCTGCTTTACAATTAGTGCCAGGACATAAAAATAATAATTATGCTTGTACCTTTTATGATTATGGTGTGAAAACAACAATTGTTCACTGTGTTTCTTTTTGTTTTTTTGTTCTTTTCGGTCATGTACAGTGTGTACAGTCTAGTGTAGATTTACGAGCCATGTTCTGTGCGTAGGGGGAGCAAATTATGAAAACAACAAAGCTTAAAACGAACAGCAACAACATGGCCAAAAAGAATGTTGCAGGAAGGACGCAACCACAACGAAAACAACTCAATGTTGGTTGCTGGCTTAAGGGGGGATAGACGGCGGAAAGGGGCGTGAGGGGTGTGCCCGCTTTACCTTGGCCTTAACATTAAGCTTAGCATGGCTTTCAGCACAATAAACAAAAAGTAATTTTCACAAATTTGCCAACTTGTAAGCTTCGTCGCAAGACCATTGGAATTTATGTGGCGTGCAGTTATAGTGCTCACTCCTGTGAGTGGACGCAGGTGTTTCGCTGTTTGCTTTTGCTTTTGCTTTTTTAGCCACAGCTAGAAGACTTGCCGGATACACAAAGTTTTTGGTAAAAGGAAACTGTCGCGACGTCATTTATTATGGCCGTCTGAAGGGTCGTTGTCGCCCCACAGATATCGCTAATGTGTGTGCGAAGCGAGGTCCTTAAAACGAATCGTTTACCCACGCACACACACACACACACACACACACACACACACACACACACACACACACACACACACTCACACACATGTTCTCCTTCCCTATACATACTGGAGTATATATGCGTTTATCTCTTAAGGAATTGCCCATCGTCCGTATCATGCGCGCTTAATTCAATCAGCCGTGGCAAATTAAAGTTTCATTTCTCTACCATTTTTTGTTGGCCAAGTCAAGCAGCAAAGCGTTTAAATGCGTAGACAGGAAATTACATGCTCTTACGCGGGTGGTCAAAGTTCAGTTATGGGCTTATTGCACAGTGACACTAGTTTACTATGACATTTAACTTAATGCGTATTGTAAAGCCGTTAAGGGCTTTTGTGTTAAATACAATTTATTGCGTCGAGGTTTCAGTTGGGTTCTGTTTACTGAGCTTTCATGCTTTAATTTTTTAACTTTTGTAATCGTTTTAAGCAAGAAATATACTGATGTTTCGTTATCTATTATCGTGTTATGATTTAGTGAGGAAGTGTGCTACTAATTGTTAGATGTCCGGATCTCTGCTAGGCATCATAAAAATACTATAAATTCCAAAACAGTTTTCACTCAACATGTTTCTAAGCCATCCCTGGTGCGAGGCGTCGTCTTTGACATAAAAAGCAGAAATAAAAAGCAGTTATATTAAGATTCGTCGCTTATAACAAAGGGTTCGAGAACAGTTTTCTTAAGAAAACGGTACGTGTTCTCCTTGAGGATTTAAAAGTGCGTAGAATTATTTTTAAATTACCGGCCAGCACCAATGGTACATCAAAATCACCATCGCGGACAGTTTCCATAAAGTGAACCACGTCTTAGGCATTCTTTAAGCAGTTGTAAAAAACTTGTGGCTAAAAGAGTTATTAACAAACAACTGAGGTGTCTAAAGCATGTACTGTAACTTAACTAGAATTTAGTTATGGTACAGTTACCTATGTTACAGTCATTAAAACTGTAAAGACATTCATTGGCATACAGGGTGGGCTAATACTATTTAAATAATATAATAATTATTTAATAGTATGTGCCTACTTTTTACTTAAATAAACTCAATTACTAAATAAATTAAAAGTTTGCACCCAAAGTAGCCTGACAATTGCAATTTCTACAGTCTACTCGATCAATTCAAGCATGTAAATTAAAGCGAAATGAATAAAAGAAAAGTGGAAATCAACAAAGGGCAAAATGCAAGCCAAAATCCAGCGGGTAAGTGGAGGGGGCGGGTCAGCGTCCCTTTTATCTCCCATATGCTACTCAGCTGCGCAGCTGTGCTGCCTTAAAGACCAGCAGCGACGTCAACTGTGACGTTGACTGCGACGCTCAAATGAAATTAAAGGCGAGCAAACAAGTTACGGTCAGACAATCAGCAATGGGCCAAAAGGACATTGAATGGGGACAAGAGACAAGGGACAACAAGGACAATGTGCGTTGTGCGCTGCTTAAAGCAATTTCATTTAGCAACGCCCTCGCGACCGTCTCCTCCCCTCTTCACCCCTGGCCAGCCTCTTGCCTTCCTTTATCTTTTGGACAGCGCAAGATCTGCTTTTGGAAACAGAGATTGATTTGTGTTGCCTGCTGTCCTTTCTCTCCCTCCCTCTCTTCCCCTCTCTCTCCTTTCTCTCTTTAGCTGCTGGCCTTCTTGTCGTTTGATTAAATTAAATTTCATGGGACATATGCACACATTGAACCGAATTGAAAAGCCAAAAGCTCAACAGTTTTTCCTTTTTTTTTTTTTTTTTGGGATATCCTACTCATTTTTTTCGTCTTTTTTTTGAGGATTTAAAAGAAAAAGTGCTGAAAAATTGCTCGTAATTTGCAGCAAATCCTTCGTGTAATTTATTTGTCAACAAATGAGTGTGTAAATGTTGCACATTTAACATTCCTCCGTCTCAACTTTGGTTGATTTTCTTTTTTTCTACTCCCCTAAGTATTTGGTATGTCGTGACATTGGCTAATGAGTTAATTAGGCTACTTTATATGGGTAGATTTAGGATATATAACCCATCGGATAGCTGGGTCAGTTGTCCTCAATAATTGGGCAGTGCATGAAGATAAATGCTGGCATATAAAACATTCACTTCAAATTAGTTGCAGCTGATTTGCATGGGGTTCAACTTTTAGATGGATAATGAAGATGTCGGGGAAATAAACAAAAATCAAGAAAATTTAGAAACAAAGTATATAAAAATTTGTTTATAAAATCGTCAGTGCAAACTTCAGCTGAAATAGTAAGTAAATACTATGACTATTAAATATTTTAAAGCCATAAAAAAGACCATAAAATTGACAACTATTTTTCTATAAATTTCTTTTAAATTTGTTCCCAAAAAACTCTTCTGTTTGGCAGTGTAAGCTCTTAGCTTTCAATCTTATAAAAGGCAAAAATTCAAGCTACAAACTTTTTACCTATTTTTGGAGTACTTTGTGTGGTAGCAAACAAAAAACCTTTAAAGAATTTTTATGGTTTTTGCACCGAGTAGCAGCGATGTGTGTTCACATGTGCCCCAGTCAACTATAAAAGGCACAATAGCGTAAATAATGTAAAGGAAAAATATGAAAAACATAAATACAAAAGAAAAATGCATAAATTTCCCAGCAGAGAAAGCGCAGGAGGGGGGAAGAGTGGTGGAGGGGAAGAGAGGGGAGCATCGAGATGAAGAAAAAACAATCGACGGCGAAACAAAAACAAAGTTAAACCCAATACATTAATGGTATTTGCATTTGTACTGATTTTATTTGGTTTTTATTGAATTGATAAAATCACGAAACGAAGCCAACGGACAGAAATGGCAAGGGCTGTGCTTCTGCTGCTCATGTTTCGTCCTGCACCATCATGTTTTGTCCTGTTTCTTCCCGTTTCGTGTTGCTGCCAATTTGATATTCCGATTGCAATTTATGTGCGTACATTGTAATGCGTGTGAGGGTGTGCGTGTGTGTGTGTGGGGAGAAAATCTCGTTGTGTTGCTGCTCCCACCACGCCCCCTACTCCCACCCATTTTTGGCTTAAACATCTGCAATATGCTGTGACATTTGTAGGCAGTGAGAGGGGGGTAAAGTGGAGCGGAATTTGTGTTTTTCGGGTGGATCAATGCAGTCAGTTGTGGAGTGTTTGGGCAGTGTGTGGTATGGTGTGCGTGTGTGTGCGAGTGTGTGTGTGTGCGTGTTTATTTGGCACCACAAATGCGTTTCCTCTGTGTGGGTTGAGTGGTTGTGTTGGTCTCGCGTTCGGTGGCTTGCTGCCTGCG
This sequence comes from Drosophila dunni, assembly GCA_018152125.1. Taxonomy (NCBI): domain Eukaryota; kingdom Metazoa; phylum Arthropoda; class Insecta; order Diptera; family Drosophilidae; genus Drosophila; species Drosophila dunni. The sequence continues at coordinate 644,153 of JAECXC010000906.1, forward strand.
GTTGTCCTTTAATGGAATTCCGCTTTTGCATTAAATGTAACACACAGAAGCTGCCACACACACACACACACACACACACTCTACTACACACACTTACAGTCACAGATCAGTGTTGAGGCCGTTCTGCGGTTTAGCTTGTTTAAGTGTTAAATTAATGTTTTAACAGCTTTAATTATGCACTCAGTTAATTTTTAATCTTTTTCCAAAAATTTGCACTCAAAATTACCCACGAAATTTTCGTTTTCCTTTTCCCATTTCCTTTTCTTCTATTTTCCTTGCTAAATTTATGTGCTTAACTCAACATTTTCATTAGTTTAATTAAAATTTTACATGTTCGTGTGTGTTGTGCTGTGTGTGTGCGTGTGTGTTCGTTTCCATTTCAAATTGAACCGCAAAAGTTTTTGAATTCAAACGCCTTTGTTGGGCTGCAGGGTGTGCAGGGCTGTGGGCTCCGAGGGGGGGTGGTCCGGGGTCAAGGATTATGTTATTGCTTTTGTCATTTCTGTGGTCCATTGTTGCACTTGAGCTTGTTGTTTTAGTAGTTTTTGCAGAACTTGCCACAGACTTTGGCCACATGGCATTCATTTCAATTTGCCTTGTTTTTTTATGAATACCCTGTAGGTATTTTGGTGTAGAAAAGGGGTTGTTTACAGACTAAGTACAGCCTACTCTCAGTTTATAGCTAAAATTCTAGTTGTAACTGATTTATAGCAAATATTTGTGGAGTTACACTTATAACTAAGCTACAGAGTATCTGATTGTTTGTTTCATTCAGCAAAACTCAAAGGGTTGCAATTCCTGCCAGTTCTGGCCATTGACAGGCATTCAAACCGCAGTTTTCTTCTCGTTTATGCCCATTACGGTTTAGTTTTCTCAGTTTTTCGTCAGCAAAAGTAGTAAAATAAACGTTACAAACGGTTTTACTCAGCACACAAAAAATAATTGCGGTTTTTGCACAACATTTTCATTGGTTTCTTAGAAAACACATTAAAATTTAATGTGCATTAAGGTCTGTATGTGAAGTTTGCTTATAACGAAATATATTGAGGTGATTTAAGGCTCTGAATTTGAGCTGGTCATGTGGTAAATAAAAAGGGAAATTTTTAAATAGTTGTAATAAATTTGCTTGCTATATTTAAATAGATTCCTTTTTACATATAGTCCTTTGTCTTCTTCTAAATCTTTTACTATTTATTACTATCTAGCAATAATTAATCTTAGACTAGAGGCCTACAGACTCTAGTCTATTGATGGCTATACATAATTTTAATCTATAATCAGCCTTATTTGTTGATCCTATTAAATAGTAATTTCAATTTATGAAATCCAACAGATGTGCACAATTTGTGCGCTACTCTCCTCTCGCTCTCTGTCTCTATCTTTCTCTGTCTTTCTCTATAGACTGGGCTGCTAATGAACTCTTGGCGTGTGAAGGCTAACTAAACAATAGAAACGGTATGAGAATTGTGTTCACCTTTTTTGAAGAGGCCTGCCAGACACCGACAAAAGACAGAGACAGTCAGAGAGACAGCCAACTCCAAGCACAATTCAATTATTATTTTATAATTAATATTTTGCACATTAGAAACGCATCAGTAGCAGCTGGAACCCAGTCCAAAGTCTGGGAAAACAGCACACGCAAAGAAAATGGAAAAGTGTGTTGCGTGTTGGCGGCAGAAAAAAGCAAAAGAAAATTAAGAGAAATTGGGCGAGAAAATGTAAAAGTTTTGCGCTGAAAGACGCAATTAATAAGAAGCACGTGGATAAGAGCTTAAGAGGATGTAGACAGGATATCCACCCAAACTGCACGACATTTGATATACTACAAAGGGAAATTAAACATATATCATCACATTAAGTGCACTGGAAACAGTAGCAAAATAATTTCATAGCTGAAGCTTGGAAAACTCCAAAGTTTAGAAAGTTTTTCTCGATATTTCCTCACATTTCCATGTCACTTTTTGTACCAAAAATTAAATTAAAATTCAATCTAGCATGTAATTATGACTTTTATCAGTTGCCTTCACTTCCTGGCTGTGCCGAGTGATAACTTTGTAAGCAGACTGTGGGCAGGATTAGCAGTGGGGATGGGGTAACCTAACTCGTGTCCTGTCAACAAACTCCTCAACATTTATGCAAATTTCTTTGGCTGCATTTAAAACTCAATTAAAAGCAAAATATTCACTCGATAGCAAAAGATTAATATCATTTTATGGAGTAGAACTGGTGCAGCAACAAGTAATTGTATAGCCAATGGGTGAATTGGACTAATAAATACCCTGTGGGAGTTTACAAACTACTTGCCTTAAGAATTTTGAAGTCAAGAGTTCTTTTAACAGCTAACATTTTTTGGCTTCTTGCTCCCATAGTACATACCCTCCTCAGCCTTTTTACAGGGTATTGGTAAATAGATAAAGCCTGTTAAATGTGCAGGCGTGACTGTCTCTGACCAAGTAGCAAGTGGTAAGTAGAGAGACACATGCAAGCAAAGACTTGGCATACTTTTTGTGTGTGTTGCATGCTTCTCATAGCTGCCACACACAACACTTACACACACATACACACTCTGTTGTAATACATATGTATATAATTATTCCTTGGCTGCCACTTCTGACACTGCCACAGGCAGCAACTCCCCGAAGTCTACTTAATTATATTGTCGTAACTTTAAATGTCATTTTGCCAACGTGTTTGTGCAAGTGTGTGCAAGTATGTCTCATATGAAACACACACATATATGTGTGTGTGTATATATAGAGGGGGCGGGGTAAATCAAAAGACGTACGTGGTCGCTGTGGCAATGTAAGCAACAACATTGAGATTCATGTGGAAGAGTCCGTTTGAGCAGGCGACTGCGATGCCAACTGCGACAGCGACTGCGACTGCGACTGCGACTGAGTATGTGACTGAGGCAACGCGTGCCGTCTGACTCTACTAATCCCGTGCTGCTCTTTCATCTCTAAAGAGGGTGGTGGAGTGAGTCTAGAAACTTAAAATCACAACAGGCATTCGTTTCATGATATTTGCCAGTTTCCGTTTCCGCTTTCGTCTGCTACTCCCAGTCACAGCCACGCCCCCTACTCCCACTGCTGCGTGACTGTGCAGTGTTTAGTCGTAAATATGTTGTGCAAATAACTCATCTGGCCAGATAATGCCGCACAGCACTGTAAAATGGTCTACAGCCTTATGACAAACAGGCTCCACTCTCCACTCTCCAGTCTCTTCAGGCCTTTAAATCACATTATTATTTCGCTCACACAGTTTACTTAACTCTGCGAATCAACAACAACAACAACCAGTACAACAACAATGGATGTGAGAAAAACCCAACTGACCAGTTTGGTAGGCTGTTGGGGCGTTTGGGGGAGTGGCACTTATTGGCATACAATAAGACAGAAAAAATAATACACAATATTTGTATAATTCAAGTGATTATCATTTTGCAGCGACTGATTCGCATCGCGTGATGAATACTCAAAGCTGTCATCTTCTTAAACTGTGAATCTTGAATCTTGAATCTACTCAATTGCATAACTAGACAAGGGTATAAAGTGCTACGAGTGTACTTTTCTTTGGAGATATGTTAGTACTGTTTATGTAGTGCAAACTTTAATTTCACAAGTTTAAAAAGCCTAAAATTTAATTATTCAATAAGTTATACTGTATAAGAGTTTGGCAAACTCTGTTTCAGTGTAATTTTGTTTAAAATCAAAACTCTTTTTGTATTCATCAACCGTTTATTCACTTAGTTACTGACATATAAAAAATGTGTTTTACTTATATATTTTAATCTCGCATTAATATTAATGAGTTACTTGTTAAATTTTAAATTCTATCACTAGAGAGTTATTTTTTCGCCTTTAAGTCAAAGATAAGCTCTAAGTAGAGTATTAAAAAAATTGTATTTCTATATGTTTCTTGCCAAAAAAGGTTAAATTTGTTACACATTATATAAAATTGAGTTTAAAATTCAAAAAGAACAACTTATTTACTATTCAATTGAAATGTTTTTTTTTTTTAAATATTTAATTATAGTTTCACTGCTTGTTAGTGTACTCAAAATTCGTTGTTTTTACGACTTTTAAAATTTACGTTTATTTTGCGATTCGCCTGTAGTTTGATAAATACGTGATTAGAATGCTAAATGGCTATATACCCTGTATGTCAACAGCTCAGACTGGAGAGTCAAGTGTTGAGCATTCAGTGTTAATTTCTGTATTTCTGCTTAAATGTATAGTCTTGAACCAGCTGCTCACTGATCGTGAGCGAGTATAAAATTATTTTAAAATTTTATCAGCCGAGTTTTTGGTTGTTGTTGTTGCTGTTGTTGTTGCTACTGTGTTTATCGCCAAAGCTGAGCAAGTTGTCGGCCTCGTCCAGATTTATGCTGCAAACACACGGGTTGACACAGCGTCAAGTGCAGTCAAGTAAATTATATTAAATCAATGTCAACGCAGCAAATGCTTTAAAGTGCAATTGACTTAGTTGACACTCTTGTTGACCAGTGTGAACCCCGCATAATCCCAAGCTGTTCCAAGCTCTGTGCGACCGGGTTGTGAGAGACATTTGTTCAGTTACGAGTTGACAATCGACTGAATTGAATTACAATGCAAAGTGTGTTCAAGCGTAACATTTTTCTGCTGCTCGCACTGCACTTAACCGCACCGGTGTTGACCCTGGAAAAGTCGGACTGGGAAGCGGACTTGGAAACGCAGTTGAAGTTGGAGGGAAGGGAGGCGTTACCCGCCCCTCCGCTGCGTCGCGTCAAACGCATTCTGGGCGGGAAAGAGTCGAAAGCGCCGCCCGTAGACGATCCCGTTGTGTTTGCACGGCTCTTTAATCGCGATGCACGCGTCGAGGGCTTCCGGAATCCACAGACGGGTATCTACAGTTTCCTGGGCATTCACTATGCCGAACCACCGGTAGGTCAACTGCGCTACGCACGGCCTGTTTATCGTCGACTCGGCGGTGATTTGAATGCAACGCGTCACGGACAGCCGTGTATACAACCGCATCCACAACGGCCAGGTCAATACGTTGGGGACGAGAACTGTTTGCTGCTCAACGTGTATACGCCCCAGATGCCCGATGAGACGACTGGTTTGCCGGTCTTTGTCTGGATACATCCGGGTGGCTTTCGCTATGGCTCTGCCGCCCAGTACGATGCCACGCCCATGGCCCAACAGGGCGCTATTGTTGTGGCACCGCAGTACCGTCTCGGCTCGCTGGGCATCATGGGTGATGGCACCAAGGAATTCGATGGAAATTTGGCCATGTTCGATTTATCCGCCGCACTGCGTTGGGTCACCGATTACATCGCCAATTTCGGTGGCAATCCTAAGCAAGTACAGGCCATTGGACATGGATCGGGAGCTGCCAGTGCCATGTACCTCTCCATGTCCAGGGCGGCACGTAGTGCTGGCAATGTGCATGGTGTGGTGGCCATGTCGGGCACGGCTTTGTCCCAGTATGCCACCGACAAGGAGCCGGTACAGAGTGTTCAGGAGGTGGCCAAGATCAATGGCTGTCCAGACGGCAATGAGCTGGAAATCGTGGGCTGTTTGCGTAAGGTAGGTACAGTGGGGACTCTTTAATGTAATCCTTACAAAATTCCCCCTTTCCCCACAGAAATCTGCCATGGATATCATTAAGAACGACGACAAGGTGCAAACTGAGCGACTGGCAGGACGTGCTCTTGTCAAAGGCCTCACTGGCAGCTTTGGCTTCCAACCACATATAGAGGAAGAGGACGATAGAAGAAGTCTACCGGGTCTAATCATAGGAGAACCGGAGCAGCAGCTGCGTAGTGGAAAGTTCTTAGGAGTCCCCCTTCTAACAGGTGTGACCAAACACGAAACAGCCAACTCCGTGTCCGTGGACACATTGAACAAAGTCTTTGGTTCAGCGGAGAAGTTTCTGGGTTCCCTCAACGATGCACTGCATCAGCTGACGGGCTTCCTGCGCATCGATAAGCTAACCGGGGACATAGCCAAGCCCGTGCTACCAGGACTGACGGGTGTTTTGACGCCAACACTGCAGCAACTGTGGAAAATACCCGAGACACTGAATGTGGATCAAGTGCTGGCCAAAGTGGTTGAATCCACCACTGATGTGCTGTTCAATCTGCCCGCCGTGCTGACCACCCAAGTGTGGTCCAAACTAGCACCCGCCTACATGTACAGCTTTGAGTACAACGGCACCAAATCAAAAGGTATCAACTTCCTACGAGGTCTACCGATTGTCTCGGAGTCCTCGGCAGACAAACCTGAGACGGTGGCACATGGCGATGAGCTCGGCTACATGTTCAATGCCAACGACATCTTTGGCAATCCCCTGCCCGAGACACATCTCAGCAGCCCCGAGGATCTGCAGGTGCGCCGGAATCTCATCGATATGCTCATTCAGTTTGCCAGGAAAGGAGAGTCGGAAAATGGCACGAACTCCATTACTTCCAAGCTCTTTCAGAGCGTTACGGGCGGCGGCACGCCCTTTATTAAGATCACCACCCAACTGGAAGCCGCTTCCGACTTTCGCTTCTGTGAATTGTCCGTGTTGGGAGCTTCACTGTCACCGCTCACCTCGACGAGCTGTGCGGCATTTGGAAATCTGTTGGGACAACTCGGCGGTGGTTTGGGACAGACGCTGGGAGGTGTTGGCGGAAAGCTGGGAAACGTCGGTGGCAAACTGGGACTGGGCAGTGTCGGCCTCGGTGGTAATGGAAATAAACGTGGAGGTGGCGGTGGTGGTTTGGGTCTGGGTTTGCTCTAAGTTTTCACTGTGCGAGAGTATTGAATAAAGCCGTTGGTATTGCTATAAGCTGTTGCGGTTGCCATGACCCGTCACTCAATTAGCAGAGCTTCAAGTTTGCCCAGTCACTAATCTCTCTATTGACTTTGGGGCCACCACAGTGCCCCGCAGCAGCAGAGCACAGCAGCACCAGAGCACTACAGCAACTGAATTGTGACGATAAGCAAATTTCCGGCCAAACCGCGCGCAAAATTTAAACAAAAAGCGAAGCTGACACAAGTTTTAAAACTTGTGGGCAGATTTCAGGCCACATGGGAACCCAGGGCAGAAGAAACGTTGGCAGTGGCAACCCTAGTGCAAACAAAGAGCATAAGCTTCTAGTGAAAGTTGAGCAGCAGAAAGAGACAGCAACACAGAGTAGAGAGACAGAGACAGCAGCAGTCGTCTCGTTGTTGCCTTGACGCCTTTTGTGTAAATTCCTTGCACGCGCTCAACTATGGCCAAAAAGCTAAGAGCCAAAGCCGGCTTACCTACAGGCAGACTGGGAGAGGGAGACAGTAAGAGAGTAGGGAGAGGTAGAGAGACTCATTGTAACTGCTGCTTCATGTGCTGATATTATTATTAATATTATTAAAACTAATTTCATAAATTGAAACTGGAATGTGAGTCGAAAGACCGACACGAGAGTTGGAGTTGAAGTTGGCGTTAATCCCCAGTTTTTGGCCCATTTCATTCACAGTCCTCAGCTGGACACCGTGCGGCTAATACAGCCAGGGATTAGGCTATAATGAAAGCCTATCAATGTGCATTAAAGAGCAGACATTCCTGCCAAATTAAGTAAAATATTTGCGTCTATTTCTGAGTCCAATTATAAAGAGGCTGTAAATGAGTACTTCTATATTTGATGCACTTTAAAATTTAAAAATGTACTACAAAATTGTTAAGACTTCTGATTTTAGTATTTATTGAACAATTTTAGTCTACTAAATTTTATAAAATTTAAAATTTTCAACGCTTTTTCTGCTATTAAATCACCCCGGACAAAGCCGCTTTATATTCTACTCACCCCATTCCAACTCTATGAAAATTATCTTTTGTTTGCAATTCGCGCAAATCTTTTGCATACTTTCTGGCCATTTGAACTGACAAATCTCTGAGATATAGTATTAATCATTTTGGCCAAGTTAAGATTTAAGTACGCGACATCTGTGACAATATTAATGGGCCGCTGCTGGAGCTTAAAACAAAAACTTTTCAATTAATTAGAGTCCAGCAAACAGCAAACAGATGACAAATGATAATTATAATTCCAAGTAAGTAAAGTAGTTGCCAGCTATGAAGGCTATAAATAGAAGATGTCTCCATAACTGGTTGAGCACTTTTAATGATGGTAATAAAAATTACAAACCTAACGTAAAATTGTACAAACGGCATAGGAGACGAAGGAGGAGGAGGAGGAGGAGTAGAACTGGATGGGAAGTTTTTCTACCGAGGCATAATAAATGATCAAAGGCAATGATGCAGTCAGGTTTGAAGGGGAGTGTAATCAAAGCAAGCTGTTAGTTAGCCTACCTATTAAAGCCGCAGAGTAAAGTGGGCACAGTGGAACAAAATTAAGTATTTTTAAGTAAAAATTTCTTAGAAAATCTAATGGGTGTATAATTGTATTGTATTGTTGTTTATTAATATTTAAATAGTTATATTTATGAGACAAATTTTATTTGATAAACACAGTTTTTTAAAATCCTCTATAAAAACACTAAACAGTTTATTAATAAGTTTTCAGTCTTTTCATTTTTCCAATATTACTTCTCTCCCACTTTTTGTTTGAAAAGTTCCACTGTGCCTTGTCCATTCTGTGTTAATCTGCTGCCCCTTCCCAACCTGGTTCATTATGAAGCTGTTTACCTGGGACCGCACCTCAATTGGCATAAATCAGAGCCGTTTTATGGCTAAAGTGTCGCCCAATTTCCGTTGCAATTTGCCAGTTACCAAAAACTTTTCTATAGTTTCTTTTTCGAATGGCAGCCAAATAAGGGAGAATTGCGAATCATTCGCATGTGTAGTGGCTGCGGGGGGTGAGGAGACCCCCCCTCTAGCCACCCCTTACGCAATTTTTCTTCATTAATGTGTAGTTACGCAATTTGGGCAAAAACTTTTCTACCGTTTGCGTTAATTTTGGGCCAATTCAGTGGCCAATGCTGGTTAACAGCAGCCCTGAATTTGCACTCATTCCGCTCATCATTGTGCGCTCCCCCAAAGCAGCAGTAACAGCCGCCCCTCTCTCCATTTCTCTCTCTCCCTCTCCATTACCATCTTCAGCTCATTCTCAGTCGCATTGTCGTCATGTCATTCTGTGGTTCGAGCACAGCCTATTTCTAGTCTTTTGCCAAATTAGTTCCGCCCCTCGATTTATATTGTCATTTCGTGCGTTTCGATTGTGTAAAGCAATTTCATGGGGCCCTCTGCCCACCACCCACAGCTCCCCCCATTCTCTGTACTATCTCTGGTTTTAGTCTATTTGACTCAACTACAGCAAACACCGCAGCACGAGCTGTATGTTTTTGCAGCCATTTCATCAATTCTGGAGCAAAAGTTACGGCATTGCGGCGTGTTTAAGGCTCGGCTCTTCAATGAATGTGTTTACCCATATACTACACATAGTTGTCTTTGCCTCTGCCCCTCTCCCCATCTCCCCCTCTCTATCTCACTCACTCTCTCTATAGACGCATAAATTAAGCTAGTCATTTACGGTTAATAGTCGCAGCAGCTGCTTTAGTTCCTCTCTCTAGTTTCCTTGTTGATTTTACATAAACTCAGTGCGTACTTGGTGTAACTACTTCAACTTGCCTTGAGTTTAAAGTAGAGTCTTAGGGAGTATACTACCCTGTACTTGAAGAAACATTTAAAGGAACTTATACTATTTATAAGTCAAAGGAAATTTTAGCCTTATATCAAAGTTTTCCTATCAGAGCTTATTAATCCCATAAAACAAATTATTTAATTATTTGCTTTATTATATTTTTAAACCGTTGCTTCAAGGTCCTGTCTGTGTTCATATTTTGGGTAGGGGAAGTCATATCATGCACTTGCAAAGGGATATTCCAGTCCATTCATAGCTTTGATAAGGCTGGGATTTCATACTTCAGTCGACGTGCCATTGTCAGGCTCAATTTTGGGTAAAGCCACTTGGTCATTGTTCCCAATTTTGACATAAGCAAAAATCTGCTTTCTATGATGTGGGTGTGCGTGTGTGTTGGGGTGTGGTGTGCGTGTGCGTGTGTAAGGGACAGGTCTCTTTTCTAATGTGAAGCCCTTGGCAAAAGAGGATTATGTCTTTGTTGTTGTCGTTGTGGGACTGCACTTGGACATGCTTTGACAGCGTCAATTGCAGACAGGAATACCCTCAATTGTTGCTCTGCTAGGTGTATGTATATGCTGATATCAGTCTCTAATTAAAATTGATTACAATAATTTGTATTGATTGCAATGTGGCACGCACAGTGGGCACACGCAGACAGTAGTCTAGTTTACAACCAATCCTCCCCTTTGGTCAGTTCAAATGTTAATCATTTTGACCGGTTTTTCAGCGATATATTTCTCGCACCTTTTGCCAGACAGTTTAATAAATAGTTAATGTTTATTTGTGAGCAACACCTTTCGATTTGAGGGTTCATTGTCATGCACACAGCCCTGTAGTCACTAATTAACTGCACGCAATGTGACCTGTGACCTGTGAACCAAGTCACATTGATTGGCTTACTTTGTGCATCTTTCAAGCACTTGTGTAATGACTTATTTATGCCCTTGATTGGCTCTGACATTTAACGTGACACTTTTCGCAAATCAAGCTGTCACTTTGCATCTAATCAACTTAAGAGCATTTAGATATCATATGAAATTCGCATAAATATGTAAGTAACATTGGTTTATTTTGGGAGTGTTCTCTGTATAAAAATATCTTCAGTCTAAAATAAGCGCCTAGTTACTGCCTATTTTATTAAATTTAATCAAACAAACTGCTAACTAAAAGTTGATTTATTTATTTACTGCCTTTAAAATTCACTTCTCGTAATTTTTAGTTTAAAACTGTGTACTAAACAAACTAAATGAAACTGCCAAATCTGCAATTGAAGGAAATCAACATAAACTTTGAGTAGTTTTCCTTCGCGCTGCCCAAAAAAAGTGAGAAAAAATCCACATTTTATATGCGAATTTTACAAGCGCTGCGGGAGCAGTGAGAAAATGTTGAGAATCGCAGCATTGAGTGCCCCTACTCCCCCCTCGATCACCCTTATAAATGTACGTATGATTGCGCCCCGGGGGGCGTTAGGTGGGCAGCTGGGCGTGGTGCGGGCGCGTCAAGTGCATTGGAATGTGTGGCAGCTGCAATTGTGCGGCAATAAATTATTGTGCAACACGCAGACGGCGGCCTCACTGACTCCAACAACTGACTCCGACTGCGACTACGGTACCAACTCCAACTCCGTCACCCACTGTAACTGTGGAGTCCTGCGTACTGTGTGCTGGTTGAGTGGCAGTTGCAAGTTTGTGGAGTCGAGGGCATGACATAATGAATGCTATGAAAATTTTTTAACAATTTTTTAACTTAAAAATTACGACAACGCTGACAATTTGCCATTCAACAAAAAAAAAGGAGGAACATTTGGAAGCAGTCGTCGCTGCCTGCGGCCATGTGAAAAGGGGGCGTGTCGAGGTGTTTCCCACTGCTGACTTTGCTGATTCGCATGCAGACTCCAAAAATTGCTGAATTCGTGACTGAGGACTGGGTACTGAGGAGAGTGATGGCATCAGCAGCGAGTCCTTAGTTACTCAAGTCCTCGCTTGGCTTTTGCTTTTGTTACACCCATTTGATGTACCTTCAATTTGCATGTGAGTGAGTACACTGGAGAAAAACGGGAGCAATAGGTTTGAAGTAGATTGTGTTCGAAAGACTTTTCCAGTCAAAAATCCTAAAAATAAATATAGCTTGAGATTTTTCGAAGGTTTAACTAAAACTTCTTAGCTCCTTTTTCTGCCAGTGTAGCTTTCTGTATGTCTGCTGTGAGTGCAATATTTTACTTTGCCAAATGTGTTAAGGGGGTGAACGAGAGCAGTGAGTGAAGGGGAGATTTTCAAGGGGTTGGTTGAGGTACGGCTCATTTGTCAAATGTCACGACTTGATGATGCAATTGTTGTTGTTCTTTGTTGTTGCTTTGCCATTGTATTGCTGCTGCATTGTCGTCATTTAGTTGCGTATGCAGATTTATTGCCTCGTTGCAGCAGTTATTTATTCGTATTTATTTTAAATGCAATCATCCCATTTATGGCTTATTCGCATCCAGCCGTTAAAACAAAAACTCTGTCAACTGTCAGTCAACAACTCACTCTGACAGCATCTCTTTCCTCTTCCTCTTGCTACCTGCTGTCTGATGTCTACTGTCTGCTCTCTAATGTCTAATGTCGTCTGGTATCTGTTGTCTGCTGCTACCTCAGCGTAACTTAAGTAAACATATCGTATTTCTAACAAGGGTTAGTTACCAAAGAATAACACTTAAAGACGTGCTTACTTCCCCCACTCCTGGCTTTATGTGGGGGTGGCTGGGAGGTTGACATCAAACAACCCTCTGTGCAGTGTCAACCTGTTGGGGGCAGGGTAAACCCCCCTCCTTACTCTATCTCACCTTCAATACAATTTATGCGCTTTTAAAGCAACGAAATAGAAATAGATGTCTGTTTTTGTTGGGCTACTTTTAGGCGAATGAAGTAATACACTACTTCGGGTACTCAGACTATTGCTTGAAGTATGTAGTTTAAGAGGTTGTGATCTCTCTTAAATAGTTATATATCTGCCTACTCCCTTTTACTTTCCATGTTTATACTTTTTTCATTTTCCTAGCGTATTTAAAATTCGCCTTACACTTTAATTTTCACTTCAGTTTTTCCTTTCAGTCCTGCATTTTTTTGGTTTGCCGCTTGCCTGCATTTCAGGCTGAGGCCCTAAGAAAATATTATTCTTTAATTTCTGCACTACTGCATTTTGCCATTGGTTCGTTTCACTTCGTGTTCCAACCCTGCCTCCCTTGCCTTTTTTTGGGGTTTTTTTTGTCGACTGCCAAAAGGCATAAATATACAATGCATTTTCTGCTCTCTTTTCTGTTGGTTTGATGCTACCTTGTGTGTAAGCGTTAGTTTGCTGCCTTTGGCTTTGGTAAACTGCAAAAAAAATGGAGAAACTTGGAAAACTTTCGATTGCTTCTTTTATGCGGAATTGTGAAATGTGAAATGCGAAATTCGTAGCACAAGTTTTGGCCATAACTTTCAAATTGGCGCATAAACTTTGGCTTTACTATCATGTACGAATCTTTCAAATGCATTTCTTTCTCCCTTTCCCTCTTCCTCTCTAGCCCCCTGGTTTTTTTTGCCTTCGTCTCAAGCTGTTTAATTGTCAGGCAAATTTCGTGGTTCATTGAATTTTTTTGGCTGCTTGGGCAAACTTTGAAATACAATGTTACGATTCAGTTAAATTTTGGCCATAAGTTCGCCAAAGTTTCACACTAATAACGATCGAAACGCGTAGAAGTAGAATGGTAAAAAAACTTTTCAAAATTATAAATTTGATTATAAATTAATGAATGACTTTTAAGACATGTGTGTGTAAGTTGAGGCTATAACTGAGTGCTGGAATGTGTCGTAATGCTTTTAAAATCGCTGATATAAGCACATTCTAGACGACAAAAGAAAAGTGGAGACGTGTAAATATTTTGCGAGTCTGCAGAGCATTAATCATGTTCAATGCGATTTTCTTGTGCCGTCACACTGTGCGTATGATTATTACCACTATTATTAATATTTTCATGTGCCTGCGTTGGCAGCGCTCGCGGCATGCTTTTTTCTCCCATTTTCCGATTTTCCCATTTTCCTTTTAGTCGTCGTTGTTGCTTTTGTTGTGCCTGCCACACGTTGCCTGTGTCATTGCAATTATTTAGAAAATCAAAGCACGTGCGAGCTGTGCTTTTATGCGCTTACGAGTGTTTGTGTGTACGCTGTGTGTGTGTGTTGTGTGTGCACACACTAAAATGCTCTGAGCCGCCTCGCTTATTACGCCACACAAACACTCACACACAACAAAGCACAGTTGTTGACAGCTTCGAGTTGTTGGCTTTGTTTGCCTGCGCAAAAGTCTGTGGGAATCTACAGCCTTAAAGCCATTTTTTGCCATCTCAATTGCAGCATGAAACTATAGTTTTATTACGCATTTAAGTTGAGCATGTTATAGCCGTGCTTGTTAGCTGTTTAGATAATGGCAGTGTGGTTAATTGCTTTCTTTGTTAAAAAGTATAGTAGTGGTAGCAGTGGTGGGAGTAGTAGTAGCAGTGGCAGTAGTAGTAGTACTATAAGTAGGAGTAGTAGTACAAGAAGTAGCAGTAGTAGTAGTAGTAGCAGTAGCAGTAGCAGTAGCAGTAGCAGTAGCAGTAGCAGTAGCAGTAGCAGTAGCAGTAGCAGTAGCAGTAGCAGTAGCAGTAGCAGTAGCAGTAGCAGTAGCAGTAGCAGTAGCAGTAGCAGTAGCAGTAGCAGTAGCAGTAGCAGTAGTAGTAGCAGTAGCAGTAGCAGTAGCAGTAGCAGTAGCAGTAGCAGTAGCAGTAGCAGTAGCAGTAGCAGTAGCAGTAGCAGTAGCAGTAGCAGTAGCAGTAGCAGTAGCAGTAGCAGTAGCAGTAGCAGTAGCAGTAGCAGTAGCAGTAGCAGTAGCAGTAGCAGTAGCAGTAGCAGTAGCAGTAGCAGTAGCAGTAGCAGTAGCAGTAGCAGTAGCAGTAGCAGTAGCAGTAGCAGTAGTAGTAGTAGCAGCTGTAGGAGTAGTAGTAGTAGTAGTTTTGGATGAACTGAGATGATTTAAGTTGTTAGTTGTGTCTATCGTCATACACAGCTTTAATGGATCATTATTTTACTGTCCAATTTATGAGCATGTCTATTAACACCTTAGATGCTTATGACTTAAAAATGGTAGCGCCTAAAAGTATGCAGTTATACTCACACCACAGCAGCTACTTAATGAAATTTCCCCTTTTCACATTCAATAATCCCCCGAAATTACTTTAGTTTTAATATCTTTCAACCCAAACCTTTTGTTTATTATTTTCTAGACGTGTTAAGCTTTAGTGAAACTTTTTCATAATAACAAATATGCCTGAATTTTATTTAGCCATGGCTTTATACTCATTAAGTCACTTGTTTTTTAACGACTAGACATTAGAAATTTTAAGCCAACAATTTTTAATTTCCCAATGCGCTCATCCAGAACCGAAAGACTTGCCACATTTGCATATGGACGGCATTGAAAACAGTCAGCAGACATAAACAAAAAGTTTTCCGTTGTTTTTGTTGCTAATCCACATGTTCGCTAATGAAATATCCATTTGCCCCAACATCTTGCTGTCACTCAGTTCATAAGCTGCAGAGGGGAAGCAGGGGGGCGGGGCGTGTTATATGTATGGAGGTAGCGTAGGGTATGCTAGTACAGCTTATGTCTTGTCTGCTTGTCTGGCTGCAACTTTTGCGGCAACGGTTTTAATTTAAATTGACAACATCAAGCAGTTAAGTACTTGCAGCGACATTTTAATAGCTTGTAAACCTCGTGAGTATCCAAGGGAGGGGAAGGGATCTTGGGTCTGCAAAAAGAAGAAAAAAAGACGCTCGAGAGGAAATAAATACAACGGACTCTTATTTACATATTCCCAAACGTAAATACGCGCCATTTTATTTGCTCGTCTTTATTTTTTTTACTTTCATTTTTTTAATGCGCGTATTTGGGCACTCTCAACGCATCCTGTGAATCCTGCGACTCATTTTCCATTTAATTTTTATATTTCTTCTCGCTGTTGCCCCTTGCTTATTCACGTTGTTTTTTCTTTCCTTTAGCCCCCCCCCAGAACATTTGCATAAAGTGAAAACAAGCATTTTAATTTTGCTCTACGTAGTCGAAAACTGAATTCTACGAATGCATATACGAGGAGTTGGTAATAGTAAACGTTAGCATTTACCGTTAACCCTCCGCTTGGCTCGGTGTAACCAAGTGGTAACTCCCCCGGGCAGTAAAAACTTTTACGGCGACGCATCCAAAGCAAAATAAGAGTATTTCGAAGGAAGTTCTTGTGAAGCAACGAATTTTAAAACTGCTTGGACCTGGCCTACAAAATTCACTTTGTGATAAACTTCCGGCACGAGTCTTCTGAGCTGAGTATTCTACTACAGGCCCATCGGTCGTGTAAACCAATCTCTGTGCCTACTGCTTAACATAGTGCGCATACCCAGCTGGCAGGGTATTTAAAAAAAACCCAGGGCAGTGTGAGAGTTGCGTCAGCAGTCGTAATTGTTGGGGACCTGGAAAAAAGCGCAATGGTCACAGACAAAACAAACCAATTTAAATTAGACTACCCGCTGGGGTCTGTTGTGGCCAACAGGAGGGGGGCAAGGGGATCAGAGGACTGGCTAATATTTGGGGGAAAAGTGTTGAAACTTTTGCCGAGTTCCAACTTTTGACATTTGCAATGCACTAAATGTAAATGCCTGAAATTTGAGGCAAGGCTATTTGAGAGCAGTATTTTGTACACAGTAGGGGTATTCCATGATAAATGTACATTTTGTTTGCAGAGGTAAGCTGTGGGGGGGAGGGGAGAATGAAACGTAGTAATTTCTTTGTGGACCCACGTAGTCTATGAGGTGCCATTATGAAAACAATTTTGGACAGATAACCGCAACCAGAACCAAAAATCGAGCAACATTTTCTCGGTTTTGCTCATTTAACTAGTTGGACGAGTGTAAACTTTGAAATGGGACACATGCCACGTTGGCAGTTTAATATAATTTAAACCTAAACACATGCACACCAAAAGGTTACAGTGTGTCACTGTCTGTGTGTGTGTGTGTGTGTGTGAGGGGTTGGGTGGTCTTTATGGCACTGTCAGGGTTTATTTGTGTGCGCTTGTCAAGTAGCCAACCGTCTGCCTTTTGACGCTG
Source organism: Drosophila dunni (assembly GCA_018152125.1). Lineage (NCBI taxonomy): Eukaryota > Metazoa > Arthropoda > Insecta > Diptera > Drosophilidae > Drosophila > Drosophila dunni. Next base: position 660,914 of record JAECXC010000906.1, read on the forward strand.
TTGCCCATAAATTACCGAGCACTTGGAGTCGAGCATCTTCACAATTTGGTTAGTCATTTGCCTGAGCATCCCCCGGCGTCCCCACGCCCTCTTTACACCCCTCCTCCAGCAAGCCCCGGGCACAAACAAAACTATTAAGTGGGCATAAAACTCTCGGATATGTGAACAATTGGAATGAGGTTGGAAATGGCAATGGAAAGATCCCAAAATTGAAGTACCATCCAAAAAGACAGAGCAGACAGTTAGTCGGCAACTGAAGTCTACAGTCTGAAGAAGTCTGCGATTGGGCTCTATTTCAGACTAATGGTTCAAAAAAAAATAAAATAGTAAAGCCTAGAAGAGCAGCCACAAATATTAAAGTTTCTGAACAGAAGTAAAAATATTTAATTAAGCAGTGTTATGTGTCACATAAATATAAAATTTAATAATAAAAGTATTTTATGCTAGATGTTTGATGAAATGGTAGGTACCCTATATTTAAAGGGCTTGGGAAATCTTATACATAATGCAAGCTTCAGCCAATTATTTTACATAAATTTTAAGAATTAATAATGGTCTTAAAAATGGTATTAAAGCATCAAATAAAAATATTATGCACATATGTGTAATGAGCTTTACAAATATAAAAACTCATTATAATTTTTTTAGCTATAATACCCATAATTTTTAAAGCGTATTTCCCAGTCGACTAAACTCAACTGCACGTGCCGCTAATTACTTTACACGCGCAACTGACAATTTTGTAGTTTATTGGCAACTAATTTTGCATTGATTTCAATAAATGAACATTTAATTATGGCACGATTCGTAAATTTGTGGAATTCATTTGATTTTTTATTTTTATTTTTATTGGCTTAATTGAGGCAACAAAAAGGCAAATAAAAACGTGGTCAATTGGCTGCAGTTTGTCACTCAGTTTATGCTACCGATTCTGGTATTGATTCTGCAATTGCAATGATTTCTCATCGAAAACATGTGCAGTTTTAATTGGTCGATTTTAAATGGCTGTTGCAGGAGCGAGCTGTCAAATAAATAAAATATTTGGCAGCACTCTGCTCATGTATTTGTTTAAAAGAAACTGAAACAGGAAGCAGCAAGTAAGAGCGAGGAAGAAAAAAAAGTTTTGCGGAAACTTGGAAAACTTTTGCCAAAGACATTTTCAAGTGCAAAGTTTTTCGCTAGGCAAGTGAAAATCTCCAGGGAAAAAGCCACCGGTTGAATTGTTTGTACTATACACCGTAGAAGGGAGAAAGTGGGGGAGTTGTGGAGAAAGTAGTATGAGTACTGCTACTGTTTCGAGGGCTGTACAAGCATTTAGCGAGGGTGGACTCAGCCAGTTCAAGGGTGTGTGCAGGGTCGCTGCTCGCAGACGTACAAGGTCTAAAAAGTCAATCACAATTCCCAGTGCAATCAGAAGACGCGTATTAATATTTAAAGAGGTCATCGAATTGCTTTCCAAAACCAAGACAATTCGACGTGCCACATTCGGTTCCCGCTGCTGCGGCTGCAACCTCGACAGATAAGAAAATGTTGGCAATTTGTGGCCTGCAATATTTTCCACTTATTTGCCGATTTGTTGCAGTTAAGTGGCTCGACATTCATCCCCCAAATTGAGCTCTACAGATACAGATACAGCTAAAGATATTGCTTCTTTGCTGTCCCATGTTTCATTTTCTTTTCTTTTCTGTCTTTTATGTCTGGCAATTTGGATTTTTATGATTTGCAGCATTGTCTCAGTTTGTTCGTTGCATTTTTAATGCCACATTGAATATAAATCTGCATTGTTTCACCCCTCTCTCTCCTCTACCTATATTTGTTTATGCTTTTCCGCTTTTCCTTCAGCATTCTAGACTTGTCTGGCATAAAAGTGAAAACTTTCGCTTCTCTACCGGCATTTCCCATTCAATTACATTCTGTTGCAATCAATCACACTCAAAAGTTCAACAGTTTTCCCCTCGTGTGCAAACACCAAGTGGAAAAACCTTTTGCATTTTCCATTTTCCTTTTCCCTTTTCCAACTTTCATTGTCTAGCACCTTTCTCCATGTAAAACTATTTGCATTTGAATTATGAGCTTTTGTTTCTGATTTTCTTACAACATTTATTGTAGTTTTGATTGTCTAGATTTATGGTTTGTTTTTCTTAACTGCAGACCATTCAAAGTTAACTCAGCACATTTCTTAAGTGTTCACAACACATCAAGGTCAATAAATCAAAGTAATCTGCCAACAAAAGAATATTTTGTCTTACATTTCAGGTGCTAAATTCATTTATCTAAATCATAACGTATTTATCTAAACACAAGAAGTCTCTGTAGAAATAAATGGTTTAAAAACTTTTGTTACTACTAAAAAGTTAAGTTATTTAAGTTATTTTCCCCTTAAAAAATATTTAAATTTGTTAAGTACACACAAAAAATGTTTGGTGTACTTTTAAGTTAGTTTTGTAAAGAAATTTACAACTTTTTCGGGTTTAATTTGTAAACTCGCAACGAAAATTTTATAATTTGAATGCCAAGTTTTAATTCCGCCAAACTTGCAATGAATAAAATAAAATTATGGCCAAAAATAATGAAAAGAACGAAGAAATAAGCAAAGCAAACGAATTAACACTTTTCCTGCCAACTCCTCACACCCCCTCCCCTCCTACTGCCCTGCTTGTCACTCCCCCAGGACTTGGGAACGCCCGCAGTGCAAGTTTTTGGAGCCGTAGGGCTCTGCGAATCCGGAACTTCCGTGCTGAGCTCAAATCCTGTGTGTGCATCACAAAGAATGCCAAAAGGACTCTGACTCCGACTCCGTTGAGTGCAACAACCAGAGAAATATACTTGTATATATAAATTGTATTGTTTGTTGTGTTTGTTTGTGTGTGCGTGTGTGTGTGTGTGTTGCTGTTGTTGTTCTGGCGCGCCAAAGAGCAAACACAGTGAGCGCAAAAACCGCAGCCACTAAATGCATTAAAAGCCAGCTCCATGAAATGGAGGCGTTGAAAATTGTGGCTCAGTGTTGGGCTAAGAGCAGCTAAATAAATGGGGGGGGGAACTGAAGAGCATGAAAGTCAAGAGCAGGGATACAGGGCTGCAGGGGCGCCGCCTCTGTTGCGGTAACGGCTTTTGTGTCTCGCAGCCAAGTTTCGAGTTTGGCATTGTTTTCCTGCACGGATATCCTTAATGAGTGAAAACTGGGCTAAGGCTTGAGTTTGCCACAGCAGCAGCAGCAGCGGCAACCATCATAATTATCCCAGCTCCCCATGTTTCCCCCGTTTTTCTCTCCTAGAGTGCCCCCCTTGAGCCCCCTTTTGCCCTGCCATCGCCCCCGTCTTGTGTCGACTGACAGAAACACACTCGACACTCAACGGTCGACGGTCGACAGTTGAGAATGATGATGACGCCCCCACACTTGAGTGGGGAGCAAAGTTTCCGCTCTCTCCCACTGCTCATCTGACCACATGCGCACATAAATCTTGTCCTATAAGGTGTCTCCCACCGAGACAGTTACACTGTTCAAAAACCAAATTAATAAGTGTAGTTTTACTTGAAAACTAAGACATAAAAACGACAAAGTCGCCAAGTTTCTAGTTTGGTCCCTTTTCAGTAGTTTATTTCTTCAATAAATTAAATTCTTTCCAACAAACCAACTGTTTTTCTCAGTGTACCTTAACGCTTGTATAATTATCATTGTGATCACTTTTCAACAGTGCGAAAAACTTTTGTATTAAAAGTAAACTTATGACTGACAACGCACACGCCAAGTTCCAAGTTGAGTCCTGCATGCAGGACTTTCAAGGATACTGCCTGGACAAGCGGGCACCTTACACACACATACACCCGCACACACACACACACACACACACAGTGTGTGTCAGTGGCCATTGTCAAGTATAATTTATCATTCAGTCAACGTCCTTCGATTGCAGTTTATCATCCCCCTGCCCACATTTCCTCCCCCACAAGCACCCACTCGCCCCACACTTCCAGCGTTACGAAACCTTGTCTAGAACTTACTTTACTGGGTCGTCTGCTGTAATTTTTCTTTATCTTGTCGCTATTTTGCTTTTACTCACTCGCAGGAAAGCAAAAGCTGTGTTACGAGCTCAAAAGCGAATGGAAAATCAGTTTCTGACCTCAGGTTGTTATTTTTTCCTTAAAGTCATTTCTATTGGGGTCGATGTGTGGTAAAGGAGGGCGAAAAGTGAGTGCTAGAATAGCTTGCTAAAATAGCAATTAACGTGGATTTCCAGTCTCTACCTGCAATAATCGGAAATAATTGAAGAAAGCAAAAAAAAAAGTCAAACAAGAAATAAAAAATAGAAAACAGAAAATGTAACAATGAAAATTTCCCTTCCTTCCTTTTGTGGGATTGTTTGTACCTTTTGCAATTTGTTACAATTTAATTGTTGTTTATATAGCTGCAGTTTGAGTCTGATTACTCTATAGAATGGCAAAGTGGGTGGTTTTGGTGGTTGCAACCACAGGCAACTTCAGGGGCTAATTTTGATTGTACTGCTCAATGTAAATGACATTAGTTTTCAATTAACTGGGCTAATAATGTGGGTTATTTGAGCTGCAGCGATACTGTCAGCTAGTGGAACATAATTAAGCCATGTTAATTAACATATAAAAAGCGGAATAGTTTCTTTGTTTAAGTAGTCAGATGCTTTAAGATACGGAAACTGTAGTTAAACGCATATTTAAGTCGATATTTGGAGGGGTAATTTGTTTCAATTTGCATATATTTTATGTCTAAGATATTGTCAATAAAATTAATTGTAAAATTGTGGAAAATTTTTCATCAATTTGAGATTTATTAAACAGAGTTTTAAGTTAAATTGTATAAAGAATCAATAAACATAAAAGTGTTGTTTACTTACCCAGTCCAATTTTTTAATATCTGAAATATAATTAAATTAATTTATTTATTTTAAATTAAATTTAATTATTTTGTATACAACTTAACTAAACTAATTAATTTTATTTATTTTATTTTACTTCATTCTTTTCCTTTTTCCTCAAATATTTCCAACTTTCCCCAAGTTCTCTGCATGCATTGGCATTTAACGGTTTTCTGTTGGCAAATATTTCAAATTCCACTCGTTACTTTTCAAATCAACTCTCTCGACATACTCTCACTTCTTTCGCAACTCTCTCCCCTGTTCTCTTCCTGTGTCAGCAGCTGGGAGCAGCGGAATGTGGCAACTCCGAAAACTGCGACTCTTCGTGCCACTGCGCAGACTCAACACTTTTGCCGGCAGACTCGAAGATTCAGCAACAAATGTTGTTTATGCCACTCGAAGTTGAACATAAACAAAACGTGGCATGTAATAGTAAATTTTCAAAACTGCTAAAACACCAAAAATGGGCAATTTGATAAGAGTAAAAAAATTTAGAAAAATAAACGTAAAATCCATAAAAATTTAGTTATTTATAAACTGCCATCAATTATCTTAATTTTAGCTCATCATTTGATAGTAATGAATAAAAGTGAATGCCAAGTGGAGTTTGGGTTAACTGAAAACAGCTGATTTGTTTGCTGCCTGCAGGAATTCCGCTCGGAACTCCGAAATTCGCACGAAGCCAGGAAGTTAGCCGAGCAAAGTATCCGAAGGAAAACTCACCACATTATGTAGGAAAAGAAGGCAGGACGAAGGGGGGGTGGGAAGCACAGCATAACTGTAAACTTTGACAGTGCCTTCGACTGTGGCAATCAGTTGAGTTTTGGTTACTGCCGCCAACGGTTAACGGTTGAATCGCGTGTCGCGTGCCACACTTGCCACATGCCACAATCGACGGCATACAACATTTTCCCCAACGAACATAAACAAACAATTTTTTCGATAACCCCGGTGCGAAACGAATTTTTGAGTGTGAAATTTTTGAGAAGCGAAATATGGAAAACTTAAGCAGCCACTTGGTGGCAAGAACGAGGCAAGCGATGCCGCACAACATTTTGGTGGCAAACGGAAACGCAAAAGCAAATGCAAACGGAAACGGAAGCATTTAAGCAAAGTGGCTGCTTTCGAAGCTCAGCGACTGTTTGCCAACATGTGGGAGTGTGCGAGTGTGTGTGTGCGTGTGTGTGTTTAAAATGCTGAGCGCATTTTAAAGCCGGGCCCAAAAAGGCAAAGTCCGAGTCCAAGCCAAAGTTGCAGCTGCAGAAACTTGCAATCAAATACGAATACGAAAGTGAATAGGAAAACGAATACGACTACGAATACGAATACTATAAAAAGGAATTCGCACACACTCCTTTTGTGCCAGAGTGTAGCCGTGTGCGTGCGTGTGTGTGTGCTCGTGTGTGGAGAGCAAATAAATGCTTTTGCAACGCTTTTTTAGCCATTTTATCTCAAGTCGAAATACTGTAAAAAATTGTAAAATGGATTTACGTTTCTTATTCATCGTTTTTCTGCTGAAGTGGACGTATGCACAAGGTGAGTCCGCAACCTCGAGTCCTTCCTACACACACACACACACATGTATATATACAAACATACATCTAGAGTGTTTGCATTCTGTTTGTGCATCTGCTGCTGCTGTTGGTGAAGTGTAGTTTCTTGCATTTATTCAAGTGCCGCAAATACTCGTATCGCCATAGAAAATGTGGCTCAGAATGTAATATGAGTATTTATTATATACTGTGGTGCAGAAGTACGTTTCTGTGGCACTGTAATGAGCTGCATTTAGCTGAGGCAACAGAGCGACTGACCTAAAGTGTGTGTGCTGGAGTGTGTGCGTGTGTGGTCTGTGTGTTTGCCTGCTTGCTACTCGCTCGAGTATTTGCGGCAAAAGTTTTTCTTTTTGAAAATGGCACAAAAACTTTTGAATACAATTCCAAATGAGTTTTATTCTACTTCCTCAAAGTCCTGCATAGGAAAGGTAACATGTGTAAAGGTGTCATCGAGTGTTTAAGTTCGAATATGGAGCTATAGATTGATTTTGAGTTCCTGAGTTGCTGGCCAGGGATTATAAACTTGTCATCGAGTGAGCTAAAGACTAAAGAAATAAACTGCACACTACTACTTGTATCTTCTCGTTACTCGTAGATACTTTTAAAAAGTGGTTTGTAGCTACTTCAAGATGATACTCATTTATTTCCCCAGTGGTTTCAGCCAACTAACTCAAGTCTTAGTCTACCAAGTTTAGTTACTTTAACCGGTTATGAGCTAATGCATTGATTAGCCGCCTTTTGCTTAGAAAAAGTGACTATACTTATACACAAATATCTCATAGTTAAGTTTCACTTAACTCTCATTTACTTTCGCTCAAATAAACTTATTTGCTTGCTTTTCATACGAAAACTTTTACCAGCCACAAAACAATTTCCGCACTATGTTGCCTGGCCCCCAAAGTCCCCGCGGATACTCCCTAGTTGCTGCCTAACAACCCAAACAAATTAGGCAAAAAAAGAAACGAAAAAACATATACATACATACAAATACTATATATACATATATATAAAACAGAGTCTGATCCTGAGTCTTAGTCGTAGTCGGAGTTAGAGCCGCAGGCAAAAGCAAATTATGAATGAGTTCTTACAGCTCTTGTATCTCTCTTGAGTTCTTTGCTTGTTTTTCCTTTCTTTCTGCTCTCTTGTACTGCATAAAATATGCGCATTTAATAAGCCCCCCAAAAAAATTAATGTTGCCCTGAACAAAATACAACAATAAGAGGGCATGTAAATGTGGACCAGTTTATTGAATGGAAAATGAAATGGAATCGGAAACGAAGCGACATAAAACAAAAGCGTTTTACCGTTAAAAACGAATATTTATAAAATATATCATACTACAATATATGAATTTATATACAAAAGTTTGCTTACATATTTTATTACATTTTATTCAAGAGTCTTTTTTACTTGTTGTCTGCCTTCAGCGGCTACTCAATTTGCGTGTATTAATACCCTCAGTTGAAGCTGTGGAAAGGAGTTGATCAAGTCTATATACATACTCTTTATTTCACTATCTTACTATTAAACTTAACTTTTAGAGTCCTAATACTCTTTACATACTTAAAAGTTCTACTAGTTTCCCAACAGTTTGAGTTTCTTTTTTATTCCCCCTTTTAACTACAGGGTATTTGCTAGTTTATCTTCAACAACTACCAGCCCAAATTCCACTTGTTATCTCGTTGTCGTTTTGGCTCTTTTTTGGTTAAGGGCTTTTTTATTATTATGTAGTTTGATGCATGTAAACGAATTCAATTGAATAATATCCTGTCATTTTTGTTCGGGGTTGCTGCCATCTCGCCTCGTTTGCCCTGTCCAAAAATGTTTATCAGAGCTACGCAAAAATTTCAGCATGGAGCGACGGAGCAGTGGCAGCAGCGGCAGTAAATAAATAAATCCGGAGAGTAAAAAGTATGCAATCAATTTTTGTGCTGGGCAACATTGCAGAAATTTATTGGCATTTTAGTGGCAGCACGGATTCCGTGAGTGCGTGTGGGAGTATGTGTGTGTGCAACATCAAATAAAACAAATTAAATACTTTTCCCGTTTCGCTTTTTTTTTTGTGTGCGCCAAACTTTCAGTTCGTTTCTTTAGCTTCATTTATAAATTATTCATTTGGCTTGCAAAGCATTGGGCCAATTATCATTTTCATTGCTTGAAATGAACTTTAGCTTGTTGTCTTGGCCTGATTTTGTGTTAAAGCGCCGAAAAGTAGGCTAAAGCAGCAGACAAAAACCAAGGCAAGCAAGCAATGCAAACAACACACAATGCGCATACGACTCGTTGGCCCCACAGCCAAATTAATTTGTATGTGTGCCAGAGTGTGTGTGTGTGTGTGTGCGTGTGTATGTGCTTCTGTGTCTGTGCGTGTGTGCGTGTGAGCCTATATTTATATTTGTTGCTGTCTTGTGGCCTGCGGCCAAAAGCGTCGAGCATAAATTTATTTGCCAAAAACTTTCGCAGACCGGAATATTAATGAGTATTTAACCTAAATTGTTGCCTTTGATAAGTGGCATGAAATGTTGCCCGCTGGTATCAATGTGCCCCAGACAGTTATCTTTTACCCATTTTACCAGCCATTCTGCCATTACCCTATCTGCCATGATAACCCCAACTATATACATATTTATAAATATATACACACAGATATGTTTGAAGGTATTTGTGTGTTAACATGTTGTGCGTGTGTTCTTTGTTGCGTTAAATTACTTTAAAAAAGGGTTAGAATTATTTTATATGGCCAAGACAATGGCCAAGATCTTGGCCAAAAAGGGTTTTCGGCCAACCATACTCATCATGCTCATTTCGGGCATTTCTTTGTAGTCTTTTTTTGGGCGTGTAATTCTTTTCTTGCTCCTTTTTTGGCCATAAGCCCAAACTTCTTGGCCTTTGTGTGCACGTCTAATTGAGATGAAATGCGAATTTAGCGCAATTTATATGAAAAAAAGGTATTTTGGCATTAAATTACTTGGCAACCTGTTCACAAATAAGCCACTGCCACTAATTGAAATGAGCAGCAAGTTTGTTATATTGGCAAATAAGCTGCTAATAGACTCTTATTTTTAATGAATATTTCTACAGTAACCAGTCGAAAGTAATAAAGCTTAAAACGCATTAAGAGCTTACTAGAAATTGCAAATAAATTTATGCCAAAACTGAAAATATTTGTAACGACTTTGTCTACAAATCCTAATTGAAAACTAAGTCAAGCAAATGGGCATCGTACTAATAAGTAAATGGCAATTGTATTGTAATTCAAAGGAGTTTATTAAATTGCAACTTAAATTTAGGCTCAATAAAATTGCAAATTGCTTTGGTACTCAGGGGGCGGGGCTTGGCTGGGGGATAGTCAAACAGACAACACCAAATTAGAGACATTCGCAAATTTTAATTAATTTCTGCAGCGATGCGATTGCCTGTCATAATACAAATAGAGTCGGAACAGACACATGAATAGCTGCACATAAACACACATGTAGTTAAACAAACACATCATTAGGCATAGAGACATTTATTTATTTATCTAACGTATCTTTTATGACAGTGTGCGTTTAGTAGTAGTAATAGCAATGTGTGTGGGTGTGTGTGAGTAGGCCTGTGTGTGTGTAAGTAAACAAAAGCCACATGCAGGCAACTACACACATGCAGCTCTCTGTTTTCGATTGTGCTGCGTTGCCTTTCAGTGCCTCAAATAATGGCAATATTTTGATTAACTTAATTAAGTGATTGCTGCTTTTAACTCACTCCCCGCACAACAAAAGTAACAGCAACAACAACTACAACTACAACAACAACAAATAACAATAACCATGTCTACAACAACGTACGACAAGGCTTATCGAGAGCAATTTCTGTTCCTGTTGCGCTAATCCTGACACAGCTTGACATGATTACCCGCTGAGCCGCCTTTGTGTGGCTCATACTACAGTGTGTACTGTATATTGTTTGCCACATGAAAACATATTTCAAGCCATTATGCGCTAAACTAGGCCAACAACAGCAACAGCAACGGCCAATTGCGCCTAATGAATTGAGCCAGTAAATTTTGTGAAGCAGCTGCCGAGACGCAACATGGCTATCAAAAGTTTAAAGTGCCACAGGAACAGCATAAAACGCACAGCAAAACCAAATTAAAACAAAAGCATAACAAAATTTAAGACAGTAATCAAGCAAGTCGCACTTCTAATACACTTTTAAGAGTGATTGGCAACAGTTTTGCAGTCTAAATTGTACAATAATTGTAACTTAATCTATCCATAAATTGATATAGTTTATTTATTGTAGTTAACTCTATAACTCTGTCCTTCAATAGGAAATTACTCTTATAAAAATAAACTGAGCCACATATTTAATATGCCCAGAAAAACAACTTGAGCTCAACAACTTGAGCATGGACAACAACAACTCGGACATAAACAAGTGTTGAGCATATTTTTTTATGGCAACTTTGGCATTTTACTCCTTTTTTTAAGTATTTCTATTTTTGGTTTCGTTGTGCTTATTGTGGCAACCCTGGCGCCAGAGTAATCATAAAGCTTTGAATGACCGACGGGCAGTCAGTGTCCGTGTCTGGGCTTGGGTCCGACTGCGGGTTAAGTATGCCGCTGATGTCTGTAGGAGTCTTGTCTGGAGAAGTCTCGTCTGTTGGCACTTGCTCGCATTTCTCGCGCATTTTTCAAATGTTTACCCTTTCGACCCTTGAGCTATGGCAACACGCTCTTCTCGCGTCACGCCCCCGCGCAAAGTGTCATTGACATTTTAATGTGCTAATGAAGATGAGGGCCAAAAGCAAAAAGCACGCGCGAATGAAAAACTGAGAATAGCACAAAAAAAATAAGGCTACAAAATATGCTAAAAAATATTATAAAAATAGTCGGGATACTGTCAACGTCATCATCCCCATACCCATACCCATTCCCATCCCCATCCCAATCATAACCATCATAATCTTGCTTGTCGTGGTCGCTGTCGTTGTCGCCTTTGACTCGCGACACGATCTCATTATGGGAAAATGCGGTTTTTAATTTTTATTATACAACGTTCACGTTTTCTACGCTCTTAAAGGCTGCTCAAGGACTTGCGGTGTTTATGAGTTGTTATGATTTTATTTAACATCTCTTCATCTCTCCTGCTCTTTCGTCTTGTCTCCCTTTTCACTTGCAGTCAATTATGTCAAAGTTGTCAATTCACTACGAAATTGCAAGGACTTTGGCGTAAGCAGCTTTTACAAGCAGCTGAGTTTTCTGCACAAAATAAAAAAATAAATAAAAACAAATGTTAAATGTAGGTTATGAATTTTACGAGCAGAAATATAAGCTAGCAAAATATTGCTGCTGTTTGCATGGCGAGTGGTAAAAATTCAGCAAAGTACCCAATGTGAAAGGGCAAAATTGCAATCAAAAATGTAAATAAATGTCGTACTTCAACCATTAAGCTTTAAAGTTGTTTTGTAGATTTTGGACGAGAAATAGTTGAGTGCTTAAAGCGTTGAAAGGAACTGTATTATATAAAGTATCTAAATATTAAAAGAATCTTAAATTTTGGCCCTAAAATAATCAAACCTTTTAAATAAACTGTCTGCCTTTGTCTTGAGTTTCTGAAGAAATCCAGTTGATTATATTAAAAGTTATAACTATAAGATGAAGATATAGGGAAAAATGACTGATATATGTCAACAGTGTCGACTCGACACTAACTCAACACATACATAACTCTGTTACTCTGTCTATAAACTTCTAAATAGTCATATTCATGTGCTCAACTAGTTGCTTAAAAACTAATCTTATATTAAATTTTTTAGTACCAACCTCTGTTCTATAGTATAGCCCCCCATTGTGTACATAATCTTCTTCACAGACAACAGCCTCACTAAAAATTTGGTCATTAAAAACAGCGCTTAATTTAAAGTATTTCTCTATAATTTTACACGCTCCCCAAAGAGCTTTAATAACGGCTTTAGCTGCGCCACTTGTGCCACAAGGAAGCGGCTTCAACACTGAGGCACTTAAATTTTAAATGCCTTGACGCAAAAACCCATTTTCTTAACCCCTTACTCGCCCTGTCTCTCTCTCTCCCTCTTCCTCTCTCTTTATCGCACTGTCTTTTGTTGTGTGTGTTTTTGTACATATATTTTTATGACTTTACGCTGGCAAGTCATAATTTCTGCCAACTCATTGCCTTTTGAGCCGCAAAAATCTCGGCAAGGCCAAAAAGTGACGCCTAAAAGGACGCAACACTTTTTGCCTGCTGCTTGTTTCTTTCTTAGCCATTTGTTGCTCTTTGGCCAAAAAAGTAGTCCTAGTTTGATGGTCTCAGCTGTTGTCCCGTTGAGCCGTGAATAATTTATCAACGTCAGCAAAGGCGATGATGATGAACGCCCAAAATGCGAGACCAGCAGATTGTCAAGTCTCCCACTCCCTGCCTCTCCCTCTGTCCCGCTCCCTCTTTCTGCCATCTGGGAAAAGTTTATGCGACTATCTGTGAATCGATATGGCCCAAAAGAAAAGAAAAGAAATGGCCATAAAACTTGAGCTTTTTAACAAGCAAATCAAATGAAATGAATGAGCAGCCAAAGACGATATGAATGAACGGAACCGAACCGAACTGAACTGAGCCGAACCCAAGCCAATGCCAAAAGTCCTGTCCAGTGTTAAAGGACAACAGGGACAACAACGAGGACAACGCCACTGGACGCTTATCAATGCTAAGCATTTTTTTTTCGGCTCTTTGTGTGTATGTTGACTCACCTTTTGTCCTCATTCCTCCCTACTGCTTTTCACTGCCATTCAGGACAGGACATTTTATATTTATTAAAAAAGAAGCGTCGGCAAGAGCTCCTAATAGGCATCCGGTCATAAAAACATGAATTGTGGCTCTTAGCAGCAAATCCAATTGGGCATAAATCGGCTTTGTTGTCCCTGTCTCCACTTCCCACTTGCCATAACAAGGAAAAACACATGAGCCCAGAGCAAAAGGACCTGTAGGTCCTCAACGAATTTAATGGCATTCAGCAGAAACAGCGACTTTGACTTTGTCCTGCTCCTGGTCGTGGGCTTTATTTTATGTACATTTAAGCACAATGCGCTTATTGACTTAATGACAAATGTTGTTGGCCATCAATGAGCGCTGATAAGATGCTTCTGACGAGGACAAGTCGTGAGCCTGAAGCTGGAATCCTGTAGCCTGTAGCCTGTAGCTTGGTAGTCCTGAGCCTGGTTACCATTGGTAATTGGCAAAGTGCTTCAACTGAGCATTATAATAGAAGATGCACTGCAAATTGCATTGCGGCTGTCAGCAGCAGGCTCTACGTGCCCCTCTCTCCCACTCTATCTCCTCTCTCCTGCGCTTCCTTAGGGACCTTCTTTAGTTGTCACCCCCAAACAATTCAACTTCAAGTCTGCCTTTAGCTATTTTTTCAAGGATGTTTACAAATTTACAACACGAAAGTGAATTTTCTTTCAATTTTGTTGCAGCAGCGACAGCAGCACAAAGAGGAGCTGCAAATAAGAGCTCCAACGTTGTCCTGTCGCATCGCGTCGAGTCGTGTCGCATCGCGTCGCGTCGTGTTGAGTCGTGTCGTGTCTGCTTCATCTTTGCCTGCCAGGCAGGATGCGCGCCTAAGTAGTTTTTGTATAATTGCACTCGTCATTGTCGTCCTTGTCGACATCCTTGTTCCTGTCGACGACTCCTCTCGCTTACCTCAGCTGCTGTAGCTGTTGCCTCACGGCGCTGGAGCAACAACAACTACAACAGCAATTAAGGAATGTTAACAAGCGCACTTTTCAACTTGTCTCGCGGCTGTTGCACTTCAAAGGCTGCCACGCCCCTACTCATTGCGCCTACCAGACGTGTGTTAACTTATTTGCGACAGTTTTGTGGCTGATTTGAAGTGGAATTTGTGTGAGTGTGTGTGTGTTTGGTGTGTGTGTACACAGCTTCACATCTTTCGTGCACATGCTCTGTAAAAAATGGGAAACTTGTGGGGTTTAAGCGACTTTTATAAAAACTGTTGGAAGTTCTTAAAAGAGTGAAACATTTGGTAGCAGAATAACCAATTTCACAGACCAACTTTCCCAAGTTCCTAACTTTCCCTAGGGTATCTCATAGTCGTTCCCATGCTCAGTTTGCTGACAGTTTAGCTACTTGAAGTATGTTTGTGGCATGCAACTTGCGACGTCCTTAATTAAGAGTTGATTGACAAACAACGTTTCTAGTCGCAAACACTTAAAAATCAATTTGTAGTTGTTGTCGTTGTCAACGTGGTTGTTGTTGTTGTTGTAGCTGCTGTATAAATCGCTGTTGTTGTTGTTGTTGCTGTTCGAGTGTTGTAGGCAGACGCTATGCATGCGTAATTAAACAAATCTGAAAATAATTGAAACTTTTCGACATAAATCCCAGACATAAACACCCAGCACACACACTCACACACTCATACACATACACTCTGTACAAACTCACTCTACACACACACTCTGCATATTTTCATAGTCGTCTATCAGCTAAACTATGCAAGTTGTTGTTAAGCTGAAAAATTCCCATGTTGACAATTAAGTTGGCAACAACAAATGCCCAAACAACAACAAAATAGAAAAGCAAAACGCGTGAAAAGCACGCAACCCTTAAAGGGGCGTTACATGGGTGTGGGTGTGGCCATGGGGGTGGGCACTTTGCTGGGCAGAGGACAGTAGCTGGTGACAAGCAACCCATACCGATGACAACTGGTTCGGGTTTCGCTTTAGCTGGTTACAGTCAACCCTAATTTACTTTTAATAACTTCATAGGCTAAAGCCAAAGCTAGACTAGAGGAGGGAAGAGAGAGAGAGAGAGGGAGAGACAGAAGAAGACAGGGAGCGCGCTCACAGGAAACCTTAAAAAGTGTCCTTTTCACATGGACTAAACACACATAAAGCGTTAATTTCGATTTTGCTTAACGAGGGTTAAATGTTGCATACTCCCTCACACCAAGCACGCCCCTTACGCCTCTACCCTAACAATACTTTCGCCAGCAGTGCGTATACGCGATATCGATAACGATAATTACCGACTGTGCAGACATGTCAATGCGTTCAGGTGCGAAATTCAATTTGCCAGCCAAAAAAGCTTAAGTGTTTGTATTTCAAATTAGGGGAACTAACAAAAAACCTAAAAGGTGCAGAGTATGGAAAATTAAATGGGAGTGAGGAGCAAACTAATTGGATCAGGAATGGTGGAGTGACTTCGACGGCAAAAGACTCTGTAGTTGTCAAAAGACTCAGCTAATCTAAGATCTAAAGTTAACATAAGACTTTATAGTTCAATGAGTTTAAACCTACAACAGTTCCACAAACCCCCTGCAGTTTTAGAGTACAGGGTCTCAAATACTGAGTGGCGGACAGTATCAAGTGCTGCTGTAGCTGGTTGCATGACTGAGTGACTTTCTGTCATGCCACATAGAAGACAATAGCAAGCTAGGAATGCGATGCACAAAGGGGAGCAAAATGGGGAGTAGCAATGGTAGTAGAAAGGGGTAGTAGAAACAGTAGTAGGTAAGGAAAACTGGAGGCACATGACAAGCTCAAGTGTCTCGCAATCGCATGTCCTGAAGAGCAAAGCGAGCAAATCAAAAAGGCATAGAAACAATTCTTCAAGTTCTCAGTCTCCTTTTCGCCCTACCCCTCCTACTCCTCTCTCCCCCTCTCTCTCTCTCTCTCTCCCTTTCTCTCTTTGACTGGTGATTTGATGTGAAGTCTGACGCCTGCACAGCTCCCTGACATGGACTGCTTTTGACAGTCGTTTTGCAAACATGTCGAAGCCATTAAGACAATCATGCGTTTTGCCTTGTTTTTCTTGTTTTCCAGCTTCTTTTTTTTTAGCATCAAGTGTGTGACACTTTTTTAGCATTTTCCCACTTTTTGCTAACCAAGGTTTGTCTGCTCACTCATTCCCTGGTTTCAATTCAATTCCGTTTCGTTTCGTTCCTCGCTTTTTTGTTGCTTTCATTTTCAGATTGTTTTGTTTTTGAAAAATGGCTGTCGCATCACTTCTATTGTATTTTTGGAGTGTCAGACTCTCAATGGTCTGTTGTTGGGTGTTTGTCACAAAGATTTATGCGTTGCAATTTACACACAAGCTAACACATACGCACACACACTCGCACACACACTCGCACACACACAAAAGCCAAGTAAAACGTTTGTTTGACGCTTACATTGAGTGGAATGTGGCAAGTGGAATGCGGCAAATGGAAAGAGCCTTCAATGTGTGTGGAAATTCGCTGCCAAAATGGCCAAAATGGCGGCCATAAAGTGCCTAATGTAAAGCTGACCAAACGTGTCTCTTTCATTTGGTTTTTGTTTTTGCTAGGGAGACTCATAAATCTATTTTCTGGGAGCCTTTTAGTGTCCATAAATAATTCAATTGTAATTTAGTTATAAAATTATTTAATAAAACGTAGTAATTTGTAAGTTAACAACTTAGCTAAGCAGTTTAAGCAACTTTGGTTATCTACTGTTGATATTTATTCTTATTTAAATACTTTCAACTATTTATTTGACTTAAAACTTCGGTAATTAAACTTTTATGATAGCAAATTTGTGTTACTAAATGTTCTGATTGCCATTTTAGACCCCAAGTTAAATTAAAAAGCATCAAACCGTCGAACTTTCAATAAAAACTAATGCAAATATGCGCTCAATAAACTGCCAACTGTTTTGCAACGCCCCATTTAATTTTCCAATGAAACTAAAATATAATTATACCATAAATTTGTAATGAAAATGTTGGCAAATGAATTTAAATATGTTTATAAAATTCAAATTGATTAATAGGAAAACTTGAAATGACTTTTGAGAGCACATCGAAAATTGACTTGACGAACCACGCCCCCTCAAACAGACCCCCAGCTAACCACACAAAAGCTAAACCCAGTGCAGCATAAAAAAGTTTAGAGGGTGAAGGGGAAGGTGGGGGTAGAGCAGAGCCATAAAAAGCAACAACTATAAAAGGGGGGAGAAAATTAAAAGGGAAATAAGGGAAGGCTAAAAAGCAAGAAGAGCTAAAAGAGGGGAGAGAGAGGGAGACACGACTATAACGACAGATTGAACCCTTCGCTTTTAATGCAATTAAGTTTAATTGAAAATTTTCACTCCAAATTATGAGCCGAACGTGTTGTTATGGAGCTTTCGATTCGGCAGTGGAGATAGAGATGGGAACGGTAACGGTGACAGGGACAGGGACACACCCCGCCGCCATCAGGCTGAATTAACATGCACACCCACACACACACACACACACCCGCAACGGCATGTCCTTTGGTGCTTTGCACGTACAGCGGTCCCTGGAATTGGGGAAGGGACTGGCAGGATGAGTGAAAGCAATCAAGCGTTCAAATCACTAGCCGAAAAACCGAAGGCAGCTCAAAGTTTGCTTTGATGCGAGCTGAAGAGTCCTGTCTGCTGCGTCCAGGACTTTATTACAAAACAAACAGGCAGCAGGAGCAGGGACAGGAACAACTACATACAGTTCCAGTTGCCCCTTCACGTTTTTAGTCCGCTCGGCATTTAACTTATCTTTTATCTTGATTGCTGTTGACGATGACAAGGATAATGATGATGATGCCGCTTCAACTGGCAGAGGGAGTTGAAGTTGGCTATGGATTTACTGCTACCTTGATGTCCTGTGATTTTAGTTTACCTGTTTCCTGTTGATATAAGCGAATGCCGCTTGATTTTAATTAGCATTTGACACAGCAGCTTAACACGAATGAAAATTCTCTCGTCACAGGTGTTGCACAGGTGGTCGCTACACCTTGTGTCCTTTTACACGTGTATTTGCTGCTTAATGAGCCGTACACACACAGCAACTGGAATTTCAAATGTTCCGCTGGGTAAATAAAAATATCTCATGCGAGTGGCAACAAAGTTCTGTGAGCCACTGTAGCATTTTACGCCTCAAAAAATACCAAAATAAAATCGAAGCAGTCGAAAAAAGTATTTGCAGGAAAAGAGAAATTTGGGTAGTAAAATCATTGACCAAAATCAATTTATAGTACATATTATTTAACCTGGTTAAATAAGTTAAGAAATAATTGTTTATAAATATTTTTAAACAAATAACAAACAGTTTTATACTAATTTAATTTGAGCAAACAAGTTTTGCAATTGTAGAAATTTAAACAAATTTATTGCTTTTCTATAAAATTCCTTAAAATTTTATGGCAATTCCGAAAAAATCCAAGTTGCTCTCTAGAGCTCACTATAAAAACAGAGACAAGAAAAACTGACACAAACACACACACACACACACACACACACTTACACCTAAGCAAACTTTGTTGTATTTGTAGTTTTGGTCGTTCGATGCGCCGTGTCGGAAAACTCAATGTGAAAAGTTTGCATTTGGCAAGTAGGTTTAACTGTGTGGGTGTGTTTGTGGGGTATACTATCGGGTGTGTGTGACTGTGTGAGCTCTGACTCTCAGCTTGCATCAAGGCTGCTGCTTTTTTTGGCCTGAACCAAGTGCAATTGCACATATACTTAGTTGTATTTGCATCCATAGACACTGGCACAGACGCCAAGCATTGGACACATGTTCTTCACAAGGCTAGAGAGCAAAGGCGTGGCATTAGGGGGCGGTTAAAGGCAACTGACTGCGGTTTGCAGGTGGACCTGCGGGAATGTGGAGCAGCAGTGGCAAAGTATCTGTGTCTGTACCTGACTGACTGACTGACTGACTGAGTGGGATGTCTGTTTAGATAGATATATAGGAGCATTCTAACCTCCAATACACTGAAAAAAAAAAATGGTTTGTTGAAAAAGGATTCCTAAAAAGGTGTTGTAGAAATTTAGCAATTTAATTTTGTAGTTATTTTGTAGCTCGTTAAAGAGCAATCAGTGTTTTAAATTTGTTATAAATAGTTTAATATTTTTAAAAATATTTTTATTTACTTACTTTTTTTATTTATTTTAAATTTTTTATTTATTTATTCAATTTAACTGCCCCATTTTATTAGTTTTGAACAGTGCACCCAAAACATTGTACAGCTGCATCACATGTATGTCTAAAATTATTTGCACAGACGGCTGTTTGGCATGAGTTTTGGTTGTATTGCATTTGGCATTGTAATGCATTTAGTGGGTGGCAAAAAGTTTGCCAAGTGGGGAGAAGAAGACAGAGAAGAGCTGGAAAGTGTGACAGTGAGAGAGAGGGAGAGAGAGAGGGGGGAGGGGGTGGGTGGTGCACTGGTATTTCGACTTTGAAGTGTGTCAATGCAAATGTGTGTGGCGTTCATGTCTCTGGTGTGTTTTGAATTATTTATATTATTTGCACTTTATATGCAGCTTTTGCTCAGTTCAACTCACAACCAGACGCTTGTCCTCTGTCTGTAGTGTGTGTGTGTGTGTGTGTGAAAATGTTTTTCAGTTTTCCAACTGGAAAAAAGGCATTTGGTAGTGACGTTGATGCCAATGCATCGTTTGCTTTTGCTCTTTACATTTATTGCATTTCACATTTAACCGCAAAAATCTTGACTCTCGACATGTTTACAATATGAATAAACATGGCAATGTCACTCCTATAACCCAGGGGCGTCGTAAAGGGGGTGTGGCGGGACGTGGGCGACCTCATACAATCCACACAATTAGTAAGAGTGTCAAAAAAACACACACACACCCTTTAAAAAAACAACAAAAAAATGCGATTCATTTAGTAAAACTTGTGAGTCATTGTCAGAATCCCCCTTCACAATCTGCGTCCTGGGACAACCCTTGACAATGTTCAGAAAAAATTTTGTTCTAAACGTTGAGAATTTATAGCCACAGTCGGTACTTCCAGTTGTTGTTGTTGTGTGAGTCGTTATGATTCATAACTAAACAAAAACGAACTTTTCACAACATCCCCGGAAACAATTTGCTGCACACGAAGCGTTTACCAAACTTTAATTTCACTCATTTGCGTTCTACACGAAGAACTCACTACTTTTCACACAACAACAGAAAATTTCAGAAAAAAAGTAAAAATAAACAAAAATTTGTTGAATTCTCTGGAAGGCGACAATGATATAATCTTTCGTTGGTGGTTGAAACTAAATTTAAATATTAGCTCTAGATTTTGGGCAACTTAAGGGTGAAAAATGTATAGAAAAAAGTTAAGGAACCCCAAAAAAAATTATTAATTTTATTAAGTGTAGTCTTGGCACTTACTTTGATGAGCATGTTGCAGGGATGCAGCTGAAAAGACAAGAGTTTTTAATATAATTATTAATGTTATTACCAATGCTTAGTCTTTGATTAGTACTATCAAAAGCCTTTGAAGTTTCACCAAAACTTTCCGGTTAAAACTTTGAAAAACCAGCCAAATATTATCTCCCCAAAAGTAAGCTAATTAAAGGCAAGTTAATATTTTAGTTTTAAACTGCAAATGCATTAACAGCGAATGAAAATGAAATGAAATTTACTTTAACTTTATGGAATTCCCCCACCTTTGCCACTTTCTCTGCAACTATTTTTGGCCGAGTTTCCCTTTGAATTTGCCGCTTTGCAAATACACCCAACTAGATAAATTTGCTTGGGCAGCGGCAGTAGCAGCTGTTGTTGCAACATACGCTCTTGTATACATAAATTATAACGAAATTTAATTATCGCACTGGACGTGCAGCAACTACTTGTGAGTTACGAGTCGAGTCGTAGCACAGTTTCAGCTACCAACTAAGAGCACTAACAACAACAGCAACA
The DNA here is from genome assembly GCA_018152125.1 of Drosophila dunni. Classification (NCBI taxonomy): domain Eukaryota; kingdom Metazoa; phylum Arthropoda; class Insecta; order Diptera; family Drosophilidae; genus Drosophila; species Drosophila dunni. The sequence goes on from JAECXC010000906.1 coordinate 682,064, forward strand.
CAAGCAACCAACAACTATGTCTACTGCCCCAAAAAGTATGCTACTAAAACAATTAGCAACGTTCTAATTAAAACAACAGTCAAAGAGGCTACAACAACAACAAAAGGAACAACAACAACAACAGCTGGAGCTGCTTAAGGGCCTTTGATTGATGATGATGTAAGAGGCGCCTTTAAAGCACTTGCAGCATTTGGCAAAGCATTGAAGGCGCGCTGTGTTTAGTTCTTGTCGTTGTGATACCCGTTACTAGGGTAGTAAGGGTATATTGTGTTAGAATAGTAGGGAAAAAGGCAGTAAGAATGGCTACAGTCGAGCGTGCCCACTGTTAAAGACTCTGTAGTCAATTCAGTTCGCATTTTTAGCGGGAGCTATAGATTTCCTTATGGGAGCTAAAGAATATAGTGGTAAGATCTGGATCAAACTAGGTGAGGATTATTATAATGGTATCATACACATAATCTGTGAGTTTGTTTACGATAGCTCAACTAACACTTCATGTCTTCATACAAAAATGTAATATCTTGCTACTCAACTTTTTATGTAACGGGTATTTTATAGTCGTTAACTTGACTGAGTATATTTAGTTGAATTTTATATTTTGGCCACAAGCAACAAACAATGCAGAAAGCATGCAAATGCTGCTACTACTACAAACACACACACACACACTTACACTGCCAAACCACACACATGTTCATGTGTGTGTGGAAAACAAAAAGAAAATGTTTAAGAAAATTGCTGCAAATATTTTGCTTGTTAAGTGAAACCCAGTTTCCAAAACGCTTTTTGCCAGCCATATGCAGAGAAAACTGCACTTTGGAAATTTTCTTCAGGCATTTTCCCCGTCGCGCCACCGAGAGGGGCAAGGAGTATAGAGTAGAGCACGTCTTCGTCTTACTTTTCGTCTCGAGCGTCGTCTTTGGGTTATTTCAAGTCCTTTTAGGGTCCTGGCACTCTTGCATTTTGCATAAGCGCTGGAAAATGCCTTTGTCGTTTTAGCAATTTATGCAAATTTCGTGCATTTTCCATGTTGTTACATTCTTTGTATGCTCGGCCAACATATTACACACACACTCTAGTAGTGTAACCAACACACAGACATACAGTCACTCATACATGCCCGGTGTTTCCTACGACTGCCACGCAATTAAAACTAAATTAGTAGGCCTCTGGGCCATTGGACAAATTTCAGCGAACTGAGTATCGAGAATGCAATTTTAAGTTTTCTAATTGAATTATTTAGTTGCATGTCGTTTCACTAAATAAACATGCAACGTTTTCTTGGCAGGGAATTTAAATGTGGGTTACAAGTTGGTTTTAGCTAAGTTAAAAACCTGAGAGGACTATATGCATAAACCTATAGTAGAAGCACACTTTTAAGGACTTCGTATTTAAAATATAAAGAATTAATAATAATATTAATACTTTCCCTATGTACAGCTAAGAAACATATCCCAAGATATCTTCAAAACCCAAAATTTTGGATCCCTTTTAGGCCCTTTAAGTTAAACTGTCCATAGCCTTTAAAAAACATGCATACAAGTGAGAAACATTTCTATATCTTTTTTTTTATGACTTTCGCAATTATTTTAATTGAGTTGTCGCCTTTTGATAACTGACTCAGCAGTCAACATACCCATTGTCTTTAATAAAAAATCTGAGTGTGTGTAGTCACTCGACTGACTCTTATGACACATACAGGCACACCCACACGGAAGGTAGCTCCCCCCTTTTGAATGTCATTTGTAAAAACAACCTTTTTTTAGGTGTTGAACATTACCGCAGGGCACAACCACAACCACAGCAGCAACCACAGTCACAGTCACAGTCACCGCCACATTCGCAGTCACTGTCCAGCATGTTTCTTGGTCCTTTGGCTGGTCAGCAAAAGATATGTAAACAAAAAAGGCGAGAAATAAAAAAAAAACAGAGAAACTGCCACGGTCCAGCAAATTCAGTGATCCACCCCACGTTGCCTCCCTTGAGCCCATGCCCCAAAAAGTCCCCTTCCACCCACATGCGACATTTAACCCTCAAAATGGCTGAACTTCACTTGAAATTTATATTTTCTTTTTTCTCTGTTTTTTTGTTGACTGCTTTTCATTGTTTGTTTTGTTTGCGTGTTGATTTTTGGCCTGGTCATAACTTCTGCCACAGCTCCCCCAGCACCCCCAGCACTTCATATTTCTGTTGTTTTTTCATTGCTAAAATAACATTGACATGCGTCTTGTCCGTGCTGCCGCGGGGCAAAGTCAACAGCAACATGCAACATGTCTGACATCCCAGAATTCTCGATATTTCTACCCAAAGTTGCAACCAATTTCTATTCGATTTACAGCTCGACTTTGTGCAACGTCTGTTGCACGACACGACATGCTGCATTTGCCTCGAGCTCCCTCGACTTGTTGTTGTTGTTATTGTTGTCATGTTGCTGGCAACGCAATCAACAGCAAATGCAACAACAACAACAGGGGTAACAACAACATCTGCGTTTTTCCTTATTTAATAACGTTTCAATATTCCAACATTTTTGACATATCAATTTACAAACGGCGTGTGAGTTTGCAGATACATTCACAATCACAGATACATTTATTTATACAGCTAGATAGATAGATATATGCATATATATCCGCATAGATTTCTGCTGCGATATGAATAAAGTTTTCTGATTTGTTGCCATGTTTTTTTAGGGTGCGTGTGTGTGTGCGAGTGTGTGTGTTAGCAAATTGTTTATATATGACATGAAAATTGAAATTTATGTCTTTTTGTCAACAACAGATTGCTGCTAGCTAAACACACACACACACTCACACACAACAAAGTTTGTGGCAAAAAACAAAAGTGTTGAATGTTTGCCAGGATTAGAGAAAAGGATCTGACATCAAGCAAAGCGCTTTTGAGATTAGAAAAGGGCTTTGGAAATGAATAGTCTTAACTTAATTCATAATTCATTTACCAAATGGAATATTTTTTTCAAGATTAAGAGATTGAGAAGGTATCACAGGAAGCAGTCGGAAACAATTCTAATAAATTAAGCAGCTCAAATGTTGGCTTATGACTAATGTGGTTTTAATTAAGAAAGCTTAAAGCTGTCAAAGAGCAGCTGGAAATGAGAGTAAGCAAACTTAGATGGAAGATGAAAGGAGCACATATCTTTAAGGATAGAACAGTTCTTTCAAATGCTTCCATAATTTATTTAAACTTTTGCTTAAATAAATCACTTGCCCCTTTAACTATTTCAGTCCTTCGAAAGTTCTCATTTAAGTGGCAAATCTCTTAAGACATCAAATACACGTTTCTCATTTGTGAATCTTGGGCAAACTGAAGCGTAATTTGAATAAGCTTCATTTTCTACGTGAACTGCATTCGAAATGCGCTGTTGATGAATGTTTTGCTTGAATGAATCTTATAAACTATGCTAATCCTTTGGCTTATCTCGGTTATCACAGGCTAACCTGCGCCACCGCCACAGTCACAGCCACAGAATGAACTACTTTTCCCTCTTCTCTCCTCGCCCCTTTGGTTAATTTTGCAGTTTCGCATTATGCAGCAAACAAAAAATGTACTTAACTGCTAAGCTGCCTTGCGGTCCTTTGCTGCATATGCAAATTCAGACACAAATTAATTCCAAACTGAACCTTTGAGGGGTTGGGTCACCCCTTTCCCCCTCCTACTGCCCCACTGCAACTGCAACTTCATTTGCAACGTCAACGGCAATGCGCATTAACATTGTTTTCATTTGCGAGTGAGCTCTTTTAACATTTGCCAAACCGCTGACGACTCTTCCGACTGACGCAGCGGAAAAAAGGCTATAACCCCCCCTGCGATTTACCTCCCTCTTTGCCACGACTTTCTTCTTTTAGCATTTCCCAGTGCAATTTGTATAAAAAGCGTTTTTAACCTCTTCATTGCTCTTTCTTGCGCATCTTGTGTTTGCAGGTTCACATCCGCCGCGAATAGTGGAACATCCCATAGATACGACAGTGCCGCGACACGAGCCAGCCACGCTTAATTGCAAAGCTGAGGGCTCGCCCACGCCCACCATACAGTGGTATAAGGATGGAGTGCCACTAAAGATACTGCCGGGATCACATCGCATTACGCTGCCAGCGGGTGGTTTGTTTTTCCTCAAGGTGAGTTCAATGCAACCACACAACAAATACTCTGCTTACAAATTCATTTTGGTTGAGAAAAATATTTAAGAATATAAAATTGGATGTCCAAAAGATAAAATAATATTTAATATTATTTTTTAAATAATTTATTAAATTAGTTTCTGAGTTCTGTGAATAATCTACTTAACTTCTTAGAAATTTAACATTTATGTATTTGTTTTAAATTTTTTAATATATTTCTTCAATTTATTCAGTCCCTAACTAAATTTTTTATTGAGTTTCTGTTCTTTAAATATTTATTTTACTATTATTACTTACTTTATTTAGTATAAAAATTCTCCCCAATTTTGTCTCATTTTTTGTTTAAACTCCACAAAAAGTCATTGTATCCATTTGCCAGGATAATGCAATGTGCCCGTGGCGTATTTACATTATTTGCACTCGTTCTCAAATGTGCGCTATCTATATACACATATCCATACATATATATAGTAGTATAAACAAGCATTTTTTTTATAAACACTTTTTTTTTTACTTTTATATTTTCTGCTTTTTGGTGCCTGCATAATTATTATTTTGCTGCTGTCTCCATGCTTTCATTCATAATAAGACAGATACAGAGAGAAACACAGAGAAAGAGAGAGACAGCGAGTGCGACCAAAGCTGAGAGGGGAAACGGGAAGAGGAGCAGAGCGAGGTGCTGTTTAAAAATTTTCATTTTGCCAGGCCATCTGTTGAGTGATGAACAAACTAATTGCTTTTATTTTTACTTTTCTCTTTTTTTTTCGCTCAACATTTTTGCTTCACCTTCTGCTTCTGCTTCTTCATTTATATTTATACATCTTTTTGCAAGCTGCAAAAATATTTTTGCAAGCATTTCGCTGAAGCGAGCCAACAACTTCATTAACGTAAGGTAAACAAACATTAAGAGGGAGCTCGACTGGGGAGGGTCTGATGTTGGGGGTGAGAGAGTAAGAGAAAGATTGAAGCAGTTGAAGCCAAAAGCAGCTGCAGCAGCAGTCAGACAAATAAAGACAAACGGAAGTTGGCTGCCAACGCGGCAAAAGTCAGAGAGCTCTGATGAGCTATCCACTGTATGAGTGAGTGTAGCTGTGTGAGTGTGTGTCTGTCTGTGTGTGTGTACACTGAAAATAATAGAATACTTTTGAAGGAAAGGCTAGGGACGCATAAACATGTATACTCAAGTTTGGTCATGAATGAATGGTCATGAAAGGGGATGAAAAAGTATAAATAAATTTATTTTAAATTATATTTTTACTAAAAAAAAATATCTTTATATACTTAATTTAAGTTTATGAATATTATAATTTCTAGCTTATAATTGGTAGCTATTTTTCTAAAAACTTCTACTCTCTGCATACTCAGCACATTTATCTGTAAATTTCAATTTTAATTTAAATTAATTGTTCATTTTTTTAGCCTTTAAAATATATCTTCAACTCTCACTTTTGCTTCCCGCCTTACTATTTTTAATTTAAGCACATTAATTGTTGTCAGTGTATGTGTATGGCAGTCTCAGTGCCAGCAACAAGAAGTCGTGGCAGTACTTGGACTGAGTACTCAGCAATTTACGACGCAAAAAGCCAACGGCGCGCGTTGATTATGCTGATGATGCAGTTGGAGACGCTGTGGCCAGGACAGATCCCCATTTTCCATTTCCCCACCCCAACCCTCAACCACAACCCCCTCGCTGAAGTCTGGTACTTTTCACACTCGATCTGCCTGGTTGTCAGTCTCTTTGTCTCTTAGTCCCTCAGCTTATGCATTTGCATTCACATTTGTGTTTGTGTTTGTTTTTGCCCTGATGCGAGTGTATTTGTTTATCACTTAAGTGCAAAAAAGCATTTGCAGTGCACAGTATTCCTCGTTTCTGGACTGAGCAATCGAGATTCCGGATTCCAGTTAAATCAGTCTTCAGACACAAGTTTCCGCCTATTATTTTTGTCTCTAACTAACGAGTTTTAAATGAAAGCTTTATTTGCTGCTTCTATTTTTGTTGGCAATTAATTTAAGCCAGGTTTTTCGGGCCAAAACATTTTTGGTGCCACACAATTTTTGGCCACGTTGCGCATTTAAACTTGTTGATTATGGCGTTAGCTCAAAAACTGTTGACTAAAACAAAAGCAATTTCAATTTAGAGCATTTAACCATTTTAAATGGCTAAATAGGCTAATAGTCTAAAAATATTAATTGCTTAGAGAATTTTAAACACTTTAACTCTTTTCAAAAATACATAAATAAAGAGCAGTTGAAAACTAAAGTTCGACTTAATAAATGTATATAATTTTATGTTGACCCTGCTTTTTTAAAGCATATTATTTATTTAACATAAAATGCAACTCTGAAAGCAGAAAAAGCTCCATAAAATAATCCCCTTTAATTCGTTTTGCTGGCTTCATTTTTAAAATGTAAGCCAAGTATTTTATTTGGTTTTATTTAGCAAGTTTTGTGCCATTTTTCTATGTCACTTGCATAATTTACATTCTAATTCCGCTAGCTTTTCGCTGTGCACTTTGCTATCTCTCTCTAGCATACAGTATGTCTCTCTGTCTCGGTCTCTTTCTGTGTCTTCTTCTACTGCTTCAGCAGTTGGAGACAATTCATCTTACTTATAGTGCGCCCAGGCATTATAATAACGAGGGGCACCCAAGCCAAAAAGCAGAAATTATTGCTTCAAACATAATGCAACACTATCAAATTTTCACTGCTTACGATACAGAAGAGGAGGGAGGAAGAGGGAGAGTGTGTAAGAGATAGAGACAACAAAAATGTGGCAACTTTAATTTGGCGAAAAGTTTTCCATTCATGTCTTTAAGTAACAATAAGAGACGAGCGAACAGGGAATGGGCAATAAAATAAAATGTGTGTGAGTGTGTGTGTGTGTGTGTGCTTGTCCAAAAAAAAAGGAGAGCTGAAGTATAGTAAAAAAGTGACAGTGGAGGAGCCAGCAACAGGGAGACAGACAATAATTTACGTAACTGCACGAAAAAGGACGAAACGAACAGTGAGACAAATGTTTGTAGCAGCTGTAAAAGACAGAGGGAAAGGGCGAATAGAGAGGAGCAAGGAGGGAAGGGGAGTGGTAGTAGCATCCACATGATTTGTAGCAACTATGCGCTGGTGGGTGTGCGTGTGTGTGTGTGCCGCACATCATCAACAGCTGAAGAGGCAGCAACTGAGTCTGCAACCGAATCAGAATCCGAATTTGAATCGGAATCTGTAGCTGAATCCTTGTGTTAGTCCTGCTCTCACTCTCCTCTCTCCTCCCTCTACAGCACTTGACTAAAAGTTGGTATTTGTACAACTGTCTGGCTCTCAAGTGTTTGCATGTAATGCGTTCCTTGCCTCTAAATGTTTATTTAAACGCTGCCACACTGCCACATTTGGCAGCAAGCACATAGTTCTGTGGCAAGCTTTAAAAGGCAATCAAAAGCATTTGTTGCCTGTCAAATAAATCATCAACTAAATCCCAAAATAAAAGATATATACATACTTATATTCCTGCCAAATAACAGCGCTTTTAAACTTAATTAAAAAGTGCAAGAGCCGTTTCCCGCAGTGCATTGCTTCACTGGCTGTTACTTGCCACTTGCTACTTGCCACAAAGCGCAGCATAACTTTCAACTGCCAGGCAGCATGAAGTACATTTTAATGAGTTTACAAAACGCTTGACACATTCGCAGCATCGTAAAAAAAGAACGGAGGCTGGCAAAGTATTAACGGCCAACACTGCGTATGCGTTATGTTTCTACATGAACTTTATGATTGCGCCGCAATTCGCACTTTTATGTGCGTTCGCTTATTAAGCGAGTGTAAGTGAATGCTTTCAGTGGCGTTTAATGAACGACTTAACAAGTCAAAGTTGAGACCAAGTTGATTGTGTGTTCCCAGAAGGCAGACAAGCAGCTTAAACGGGAAGAAATGACTCCTTGAAAGAACTCTTTAAAATTTATTCAGAACTCTTCTTCGAGTTGATGCCTAAAATGTTTGTTATTATTTTTGTGGCTTTTCTAACAAAAGTTGCCTTCTTCAATTTACCTCCCGTTTTATTGCCATTAATTTAATCTTCAGCTTTAATCTTAAACTATCTGATGATAAGCCATACAGCTCATCACCCTATTCAAACTATTTGCTAAATTCGTCCATTAACCTGTTGCTGCTACCTGTGACACTTGCTCGCCTGTTGCCCCCAAAATCCATAGCAAGTTTTGGCCAATTTTGCTGACTGGCTCGATTTCAAGCTCAATTAAAAGCATTTACACGCCACATTTTACTGGCTTTAAATTTAAAATAAAATTATCCAAACACACACTTTCGCTTTGTTCATCCTTTTGCTCCCTTTCTCACTCTTTGTCTCTCTCTCTGTCTATTCTCTCATTCTCTTTGTGAGCAACGCACACACAATTACAAAATGTAACAACATGAAAACGAAATGGCTCCCAAATGAAATGTTGTAAATTTATGGGTATTTTAAATTAAAACGGAAGCGTGTTTTCAACGCGCGACTACACACAGATACACACACACACTCGTGTGTACGTACATTTGTACTAATACACACACAGTCAATATATTTTATAGCCGCAGTGCTTCGACTTTGCCCCTCAGAAGACCCACAACATTGTTTTCCCCCAACTGAATTCAAGACGCACGTAGCCCGAGCACACGGCGAAAGCTGCTCCTCTTTTTATTGTTGTTGTTGTTGTTGGTGTCAAATCAGTTTCAATGTTTGCTGGCAGCACGCACAACAACAGCAACGGCAACTCCCAACAACAACAACAATAAGAGATCGTTGCCAATTCGCAACAATTCGCGTGGCTCAAGTCATTAAAGACATAAATAAATTTATGTGACTTTCGTAGCAGTTTCTTTTCCATTTTCCATTCTCCCATTTCCCCATTTCCTTAGCCAGTCCCTGTTGCTGTCCCCGTCGTTGTCATTGTCGGGTTGCCTTTGCCCGCCCAAAAATTTAATTTCAACAGCAGCGATAACAACAATAAAATAAAGAGAGATAGAAATTTTTATGAATTATTTATATATATTTATGTCTGACTGTATAGATTACATTGTCTGTGCAGCGGGAATTATATTTTATCTGCTTTCGTTGCCATTGTAACGGATTTAATTTTATAAATTTTGTGTGTTTGAAATGAAAATGTAATTGCAAGTAATTTAGAAAGCAGTTAATAAGCTTAGCCTTTTGGTTGGTAGTCGGTAAATGGGACACAAGGGCGCAACTAGGCGTATGCGTGATGCTTTTGATAGCTGTTTAAAGCAGGTGAGGAAAGTGAAACAAAAAGAAACTACAGAGTAAATTAAATAACTCTAAGATGGACTTTAAAGAGAAAAGAAAGCTGGCCAACTAAGCGTATAAGCAACATATCATTATTAAAGAAGACATAAAATCCTTTTCTTCTTCCGTATAAAATCAATTAAAAATAATCGCATTAATAAAAATCATAACTGTCTCCTTTCTACATTAAAGTGAAGAGTCCTTAAGGCTATTTGCACTCAAAAACAATATGTAGTTCAATGAAAACGATGTCAAAGCAACGAGTTCAAACAGACTGTGGGAAAAAACTTATGATGGGAATAATAAAGTAGTTTGACAGCGCACTGACAAAGGACTACGGGATAACTGTGTGTTTGTTTATGTGTGTATTGTACACATGCACACAAGTTTAAATGATCCTTTTTGCTTTTAGTTTGGCTCGAGTAAAAGCGTTTTGCCTTTGAGTTGCCAGCATGACAATTGAGATGCCTGAAGCGCATTCGCATATTTGTTTTACAAAGCACACCCGCGGCACACACAAACACACACACACTCACACACACCACACACTCTCTCACATATGAGCAAGATTAAATGAAAGAATAATACAGCTGAAGAACCCTTTTGTCATCTTCACTTAGCGCAACACTTAATTTCACTTGGATGAGGCGCACAAGTTGTGTAAATTGTGCGAACTTTGTTGCTGCTGCAGCGCAGATAAATACACACAAGCACACACACATACCAGCACACCAACACACACACACACACACACTCAAACACAGGAAGAAATATCTTACACATTTTGACATTTAATTTTAAGCGCATGTTGGGGAATTTCTTTTGTGCGCCAAAAACAAATAAACAAACTGTAAGACAAAAACAGTCAGCGAAACAAGAAGAAGCAGATGGAGGAGTATAGAATGTTTGAGCACTAGAAGGAAAAGGGGGCGGGAGGGGTATGGGAGTGTGGGTTTGCCAGGGAAGTAACTATAAAGTTGCTCGAGAGACATTTTATGATTTGAGCACTTGAAGACAACAGACGCGCAGCAGACAACAGATTGCTGGCTGTATATTATGGCCAAAAAAAGTACAGCAAGCACATGAAACAAAGGGAGTGAGAGGGTGACAGAGGGTGACAGGGGGAGACTAAGGGACACGGAGCACAATCTTGCTGAAGACAGCAAATCCAGTGTCGTGAAGTTTTGTAAAAAGCACTTTTTGCAGTCATTTGTTAAATTACAATAAGCAGCAGCAAAAGTAAGCTCCAGAATGATATCACTTAAAAGTAGTATACACTTTATTTTGCCCTGCATTACGTCAACTAACTGAAAGATGAGGTATTGTGATTTGTTATTGAAAAGAAAAGGAATAAGAGTTACATACTAAGACTTGAATTAAAATCTCCTTACTTGTATCTCTGTACATCGATTTTACCTATTACCAAATGAAACCCATATCCCTTAGACACCTACTCACTCCCAACTATCAACTCAGCGCTTAAACCCCCTGGGTTAGCGTACGTCTTTAAGCAAAAAAGCAATCTTTTAGTCTTTTCAATTAAAATTTGCTCACATTTGGCCCTTTTCGCACATTCTCTGGCCTGCCACTTGTACTTCAGCTCTAATATATGTATTTTTTTCTCTTTTTTCTTGGCTTTCTTTTGCAGGTTGTCAATTCGCGTCGCGAAACAGATGCCGGCGTTTACTGGTGTGAGGCTAAAAACGAACTGGGCGTGGCACGAAGCCGCAATGCCACGCTGCAAGTGGCGGGTAAGTTGAACTGCCTTTCTCCTACCACCACACACTCCACACTCCCGACTCCCCACTCCCCACTCCCCACATGTTGCTAGCAGGCAGTCACATCCTTGTCAGCGCTGTTGCCCACGCACGAGTTTGCTTTTTTAATATTCTAAATTGATGTTGATTTTTGCCACACTGTGTCGCTCTCAGTGTGCTCTTCGATATGCCCCAGGCAGCGCTGTCCTTTTCTTTTTTCCTTTACCTACCTCCCCTAGAAATTGGGAGTTCTAACACCGCCCACTTAACTAACTAGCTGAGCTGCGTTTACAAGTTTTCCGCATGAACGCACCCACTTGTCTTGTCAGAGGTCTGCCTCCATTAACCCGTTTTAGTTTACCCTCTCTCTTTTGCTCTCCTTCTATTTCTATGCTTCTCGCTTTGCATTTTCTATTTTTGCCATTTTTGGGTTAGCTTTTTTTGGTGACTTTTGAAGCCTTTTTTTAGCTGGTTAGTTGGTTGTCGGGTTGAGTGAACGGATTGAGTTGAGCTTTTCCTTAGTCTCTGTTTTTCTTCTTATTCCCTTTTTTTCTGGTAGTCTTCATGTGATTTATGGGCACACATGGTTTGGGTTTTGGGACAGGTCTAAATGTATGCTTTGACAAGAGTTTGCGCTATCACAACAGATTATAGCATAACTCACTTAACTTATGCTCGAGCAAATAAACAAATTTGTGTCAGGAAATAAAAATATTAAATACTTATAGGTAAACTTTAAATCTTCCAGTCTTTAAAGCGTTTCCTATCATTTTAATATAATAAACTTTAAATTATTTCAACAAACAACATTTTTCCTCTACCTAACCTCAACAATTTCACACATAACCTCAAAATTGCTTACCATTATTGTAGATTTATCATTTTTTCTACATTTAGAAAGCTACTCTCATGATAATTTTTCACTGTAGTTTCCATACATCGAACTGCAGAGCTTTGCCTAGGACAAAAGTGGAGATATATATGTATTTTTTGGGCCCCATTTGAACTCCCAATTGGCCCATTGCCACCGCAGACCGCCACTTTGTCTTTTGTTGGCTAATATTTCTTTTATTTGCCATGCTCTCTTTTATTTCCCTACCGCCTTCACATGAAAATCGATATTGCTTCCTGACGTTGGAAGTTCTCCCATTTTTCTCCTATTCGTTTCCCTTTTATCCCTATTTTTTTTTATTTATTCTTTTCTGGTACTGCTCGTGTTTAGCCTTAGCCAGTTTGGTTTGCTTTTTGCGGTATCCTTGGGGAATATTTTTCAATATTTGCATGTAAATCACGAAAAGCACGTCAAATTTGTTTGCTTGGTTAAAACGTCGTTATTGCTCGACTCGGGTAGGGACTGAGAGAGCGTTCACATTGATTGGGTTAGGCAATAAAAGTGAAAAGAAAGTAACGAGGATGGAGTGGAGGAGGCAGAGAGAGTTCTTTCTTTTCCCCTTCTTTTTTTTTTGTTTTGTTGTGTGTCAATAATAAACATAAGTTGCCCATATTTGATGTTGTCAGCGCAATTTCTGTCGCATTACGCATACGCAATGTTTGACGGTGGGTGAGGCAAATCGCTGTCATCTGCAATGACTTGAACTTCAATTCAGCTGTGGCCCTAACATTAATCTAAATACCACTATAAATATTGTCTTAACGTTCATTTATTAACTCATTATCTGACCAGCTGGAAGTTTTGCACCTTTCGCCAGCCCTGTAGCCTCTTTCCGGCTGAATGAGTCACGACCCCATTCGCTATTTGGGCCAGGACTTTCGCCAGTGCCACTGAACCTGACACTGATTATGACTTTGATTAATTTATTGATGGTTGGCGTGTTTCCTGCTGTGCGGCTCACAGTCTTTTGCCACTCCCCGCCCATCGCCCATCGCTCGTCGACTTTTGGCCACATTCTGTGCCCGGATATGGCTTTGTGGGAAATTTTCTTGTTGCCATTAAAAGTTTTCGTTTTCGTGCTCACTTTCGCCATGCGTTGAAATATATTTTGATTTATGTTGATTTATAGACAACACTTTAAATTTAATAAAAGTCATGCTACAACATTTTAATAAGAAAATAAAGCAAAAGAAGAAACTAAAACGAAAAAATGAAAGAAAATGCGCTTATTCACTTTATCAGATTAAAATATGTATGTATATACTACTATATATATTTATGTAAAAAAAGAGAGGGAAAAAAGTGAAATTTAATTTACGTAAAAGCTGCTGGATTTATTTTCTATATAAGCACTGAATATAAGTTCTCGTTCGTTGTTCGTTGAATGCACAAAGCTCGCTTTTCATGGCATCACGAAAAAAATGTACTTTGCTCTGCTTTTCAAGTGCTTGAAAGTTACTTGATTTATTATACTACTCCCTCGTCGGTGTATGTGTGTGGGTGTGTGTGTGTGTGTGTGTGGGACAAATATTCGCATAGCAAATTTATAACTGTGCAAATCGAGCTGGAAGCAATGTCAGACGCAGCAGACTCATGGGGCAAGAAGGTGTGCAAATTACAGGTTTGCAATTTGACCACAAAAGTGCAGGTGGAGCGCAGCAAGTAGCCGCAAAGATAGAAAAACGTAGAGTGGGTGGATAAAGTAGAAAAAAGAAAAACGAATGCCATGCAAAATAAATGCGGACAGCTGAGTTAGTGCCTTAAATCTGCGGTTGGCAAAGCAAAATGTTGATAAAAGCGTGATTTACTATGCACTGCGTTAAAAATGAAAGAAATGCTTTAGAAATGCATCTCGGAAAGCACAAAAAACTATATATTTTTTAAAAGCAAAAATTGTTTGAAGCAAATGAAAGAAACGCTTGAATTGCAAGATTTTCTTAGCCATTAAATTCTATGAAGTAGATTTTGGGGGATTCATAAAGTAAACAGATTTCTTTTAACACAAATTTACAGTTTTTCAACATTTTTCTAACTTTTCTAAGCATTTGGCTCAATTTTCCTAGATTTATGTGTCAAAATTTGTAACTTGTTTCCCTAAACAAATTCAAACTTTAATTACTTAACTGCCCTAGTCAACACTTTAAACGAGTTTGCCACACTTTACAACACTGTAAGCTGTTCTAATCGACATTCAGCTTGAAACGTAAATTATCGATAACTGGTCTAGTCTAGAACGATTTTTAGTTCTACTTCCATTTCTCTTTGCGTTCTGCCTGTCAGCGGTAGCGAAACTTGTAAACTTCCTGCAAAACTCGTTCCGTGCGTCAAGAATTTAATAAAAGCATAAATAAACGATGGATAAACCAATTGTCTGGGCTCGCGTTATCAAGGTGCTGGGACGCACTGGCTCTCAGGGTCAATGCACACAGGTGAAGGTGGAATTTCTGGGCGAACAGAATCGCCAGATCATTCGCAATGTGAAGGGCCCGGTGCGAGAAGGCGACATTCTAACGCTGCTGGAATCCGAACGAGAAGCTAGACGTCTGCGCTAGCAAATGGAAATGTGACTGGATTTCCCTGGGAGATTAAATTTAAATTCAACTTTGTGAATTGCAAAATACTCGATTAAAATGAGTTGGTCATAAATTTATGTGTTTTTCTTGAAGGGAACTTTTTATGCAAAAACTTTTTGGCGTCTGCAAAATTCATCATAAATTTGCGGTTATGTCGCTAACGTGATCAGCTGTGCATAGCATTTTTTGTACACACATGCCCAGCTTAGCAAAGTTGCCAATTGTTAAAATTGCGTGCAATAAGCATATTTGCCAGCTATCGATAGGCAACTATCGATACTTTTAGTGTCATTAATTTTCTAAGATTTTATATATTCTTAAACAAATCACTTCTCTGTCTTTAAACACATAAAAATAGATAAGCGCTTCGGAAATAGAATTAAATTAACTAAAAAGCAGCGTGCAAATGGCGTTGCCAGACAGTTTTTTGTTACAAATGAGCTACAGTCACTAGCTGTCCCTTTCACTCTCATTCTCTGTAACGTTATGGCGTATAAAAATCACATTTATGCCATTTACCCACAATTTATCTTTGCTGTCAGGCCGCAAACACCCACACACACACCTACACACGCACAACTACACCCACCCACACACACACGCATAGAGCCGCAGGTTAAGGCAGGACAGGGACACGCATTTATCATGCAAAACCAAGATAATTTATAACCAACAACAAGGGGCAGGAGAAATCAAATGGACAGAGGCCGTCACACACACACACACACGCACACCTCTGTATACACACACTAAAAAGCTGACACTCCACTCACTCTCTGTCTCTCTTGTCTCTTCCCTATTCTAGTGCTACGCGATGAGTTTCGCCTCGAGCCGCAAAATTCCCGCATTGCGCAGGGAGAAACGGCGCTACTGGAGTGCGCACCACCGCGGGGAATCCCGGAGCCGAGCGTGACATGGAAGAAGGGCGGCCAGAAATTGGATTTAGAGGGCTCGAAGCGTATACGCATCGTTGATGGCGGCAATTTGGCCATACAGGATGCACGTCAGGGTGACGAGGGTCAATATCAATGCATTGCCAAGAATCCAGTGGGTGTGCGTGAATCCTCCATTGCCAATCTCAAAGTACACGGTAAGTCCTCCTCCTGTTTCACCTCAAATCAATGTGTCATGTTCAATTTGCTGGAATGTGACTTGGGTCTTTTGGGATCCAAATGTGAATTGCAGCTAAGCGTCTCATTATGTTTATTGCAGTTAAACCGTATATAATACGTGGTCCACATGATCAAACGGTCCTCGAAGGCGCCTCCGTCACGTTCCCCTGTCGTGTCGGTGGTGATCCCATGCCGGATGTGCTCTGGCTGCGCACCGCTTCAGGTGGAAATATGCCATTGGGTGAGTTTACCTTGTAACCCAATGTGAAAAACCCTTTTCTATCTTACGTTCTATACTTTTTTAGACCGCGTTAGTGTCTTAGAGGACCGCAGTTTGCGGTTGGAACGCGTCACAATTGCCGACGAGGGGGAGTACAGCTGTGAGGCGGACAATGTGGTGGGAGCCATCACGGCCATGGGCACGCTAACGGTTTTTGGTGAGTTATTGGCTTTTGATTAAATACCAAATGTTGGACAATGACACGAGCTTAGAATTAGACTCAAAGGATATATGAATCTCTCAGGGATTTGACGAGTCTTTAAGCTCTTGACATTGCTCTTACCTATCGCTAGTTGAGCACAGTTAGCTAATTAGTTTATCCTCCTCACAAACACCCACTTACACCCAAATACACACACACACATAAATCACAACTGTAGCGCCCCCGAAATTCATACAACGCCCCGCAAGTAAATCCGTTGAGCTCGGCGCGGACACGTCCTTTGAGTGCCGAGCCTCGGGGAATCCCAAACCGACCATTTTCTGGACGATTAAGAACAACAGCACGTTGATATTCCCCGGAGCACCACCGCTGGATCGTTTCCACAGTCTGAACACAGAGGAGGGACACTCGATACTGACCTTGACGCGCTTTCAACGCACCGACAAGGATCTGGTGATCGTGTGCAATGCCATGAACGAAGTGGCTAGCATTACCTCCAAAGTGCAGATCACCCTGGACTCCCAGGAGGATCGTCCCCCACCGATAATCATCGCCGGGCCCGTGAATCAAACGCTGCCAATCAAATCTCTGGCCACACTGCAGTGCAAGGCAATTGGTTTGCCGAATCCAACGATTTCCTGGTATCGCGATGGCATTCCAGTGCATCCCAGTGCCAAGTTGAACATTACAGCCGCTGGGGATTTAATCATATCCGATTTGGATCGACAACAGGATCAGGGACTGTACACCTGTGTGGCCAGCTCACGTGCGGGGAAATCCACCTGGAGTGGCTATCTGCGCATAGAGCTGCCCACAAATCCCAATATTAAATTCTATCGAGCACCCGAGCCAAGTAAATGCCCCACGGCACCGGGACAACCGACAGTACTGAATGCCACCGCCACGGCAATGACAATCGTTTGGCCCACAAGTGATAAACTGGGCACATCCCCCTTCCACGGTTACAGCGTGGAAATGTATTGCACCAACAAGAGCAAGACCTGGATACCCATTGCCAGTCGACTGAGTGAACCCATTGTCACCGTGGACAGTCTGGAGACAGGAGCTGCTTACATGTTCATCGTGCGTGCTGAGAATGCTTTGGGTTTCTCTCCGCCCTCGCCCATCTCCGAACCGATTACAGCGGGAAAACTGATGGGCGTGCGAGACGGTAGCGAGGTCTCCGCAGGATCAGCTAGCTCTCAGCTGCTTTTGAGCGACGTGGAGACGCTGCTGCAGTCGAACAACATTGTGGAGCTACTCGAGGCGAATGCCAGTGACTCCACAAGCATACGTCTCTCCTGGGACATCGACAGTGGCCAATATATCGAAGGGTTCTACTTATACGCTCGTGAACTGCGCTCTGCCGAGTACAAAATGCTCACGCTGCTCAACAAGGGACAGGGATTGAGTTCCTGCACGGTCCCCGGTTTGGCGAAGGCTTCTACGTATGAGTTTTTTCTTGTGCCATTTTACAAGAGCATCGTAGGCAAACCCTCGAACTCTCGCCATGCTCGCACCTTGGAAGATGGTAAGACCCGATGTCCACTCCTGCTGTGATTCTTAGTCCTGCTTATCCTTCCTCCCTCTGCCCCACTCTAATTATAGCCTATTTAATTCTGCTCTTCTTCTTCGTAGTGCCCGAGGCAGCTCCGTTTGGCATGGAAGCCATACAATTCAATCGCACCTCCGTCTTCCTGAAGTGGCTTCCTCCGCAACCGAATCGCACTCGCAACGGTATGTACTTAACATAAATCCCCTGCCGTCCTTACACTAAGTAGGTGCCTTTTGTAGGGTATGCCTGAAGGTTAAACAAGTGTGTAACAGATAGGAGAAAGTTGGCACCTTTCATAGGTACTTCTACTAGTAGTAATCAGTGACATAACTATTTATTTATCTTACTGTAAAAATCTTCAAACTCTTCAGTTAGGGCATTCCTTAGTCGTTGCTATGAACTTCCTTCAACTCTTGTTAGCATTTAATTTCATTTGCCTCTCTTCCTCTTGTTTCTCCCCTACTCCCCCACACACAGGCGTGCTGACGAGCTACAGTGTGGTCGTGAAGGGCCTGGACGTGCACAATACGACGCGTATATTCAAAAATATGACCATTGATGCGGCGACACCGACTTTGCTGCTGGCAAACCTCACAACGGGCGTCACTTACTACATTGCCGTTGCGGCTGCCACGCGCGTGGGCGTGGGTCCCTACAGCAAACCGGCTGTGCTACGCATCGATGCACGCACCCAATCGCTGGACACCGGCTACACGCGGTGAGTATTTAAACCACCGCGGGGGTGGACCACGAACAGTTTATTGTGTTGCGCACAAAAGGACAGGGACAGAGACACAACAGAGTCTGAGTCGCATCAATCCATTAACGGCAAACGACAATGGTGGCATCGACTCGCATGAAGACCCTGGACTAGACGGCCATTAAACTAAGCCTCGCCTAGGCACGTACTTCCTGCCAGTATCAATGCTCATTCCGTTTCTTCTTCCTCTCTTCCCTCTCTTCTCTCTTTTATTTGTTTAGCTATCCCATCAGTCGTGATATTGCCGATGACTTTTTAACGCAGACCTGGTTTATCGTCCTGCTGGGCTCCATCATTGCCATAATTGTGTTTCTATTGGGTGCATTGGTCCTCTTCAAGCGCTATCAATTTATCAAGCAGACCTCGCTGGGCAGTCTACATGGTGAGTTTTTACCTACACTTTTCCCTCTCTCTTTTAACCACTCCTCCCCCTTGTGCACATTGTCATCAATTTAAATACACTTTTTTTGTTGTTTTCTTTTTGTATCGCAGCTTAACTTTTGGTGGCAGCGGCTTAGTTTCAGTCTAGATTTAGTGGGTGATTTTAGCTCTGCTCGACCTTTCAAATTTATGCGTTAACTGCTCTATGGAGCATTGCAAATGTGTCTGAGCTTTCGAATAATGTGATTTAATAGCCAGATTAACAGTCTGTGTAAATAACAATGTAGTTGAGTAGTGGAAATTTTCCATGGGGGTTAGTCTAGTTTAGAGGATTGGCTTTGGGGTATAAGCAGAAGAGTAGGAATAATTGTAGTAGGGTTTTTAGAAACTATAGAGTCTTTGTAATCTAAATTAACAGTAGTTTAGGACTTAATCTTATATCTATGAGACTGAAACATCTGGAGAAACATCAAATAGGTATTCAGATCTTCCTTGAATCGTTTGAAATGAGTCTATAAAATACTTCTTTTACAAGAATATGTTCACTGAATTTTTACTAAAACTCTATCAGATTTTTTAAGTATATAACTTCCTTAAAATATAAACAAATAAATCCAACTACATAAATAATTTATTATCCTACACATCCTAGACCAAATCTCAGCCCAATCACCCCAATTTGGTCTAGTAAACCCCACAGAAAAAAGAGCGACTGTTATGATAAGATAATTTCGCTCAGAAAAGAGCCATGTCGAAGTACAAGTCGAGCTCATATAATCTATGATTTATGACCATACTTGGCAGCGTTTATGGCCGGTCTCAATTAGGCAGCCGTTTTGTTAGCCACAAAACTGCGCAATACACGCACTCATAACATTAGCGATGAGCAGAGTAAAACCCAAAAGGATTCCTAGGGCAATAATTGGAGTCTTCTGCTTTTATGTGGAGGACAGAAACAGTCGACGAAGGTTAAACCAGCGATAAAAAGATAAAGAGCGAAACAAGCGAATAAAACTTGGCAAAAAACAAGCAACAACAGTGGGGATTGGCTAAGAACGACAAAAGCGCACGTGAAAATCACATCAATTGTCTAGTAAAACTCTAAAAATAAATAAAGGTTGGGGGGCGTGTGGAGTAAGCCAAAAGGAAATGCTTGCCAATTGAATATAAAATGTTATTTCCGTCTTTTATTATTTGCACGTTGCCGCGTTGCCGTTTTGAGCGCTGAAAACGAGTAAAAGGTTGTTGCCGTTTTAGTTTTTTAACTACAGTCGCTTTTGTAATTGGCGCCACTAACGAGGATTACGACCCAGAAAAGGAAGAAACCCCCCTGCTACCTTGAGATCTTTTCAAATGTGTGTATATTCGATATTCTTTGTTTTTATTACAGGTAATCACGCAATCGGAACCGTGCGAAAGTTTCCAACATTGCCAATGAACGGTGGAGGTGGTGGTGGCGGTGGTGGCAACACTGGTTCGGGCAATTCGTGTACGCTAAATGGTGGCAACTCTGGCATGGGATCCAATGGCTTGTGGATCGATCCCAGTGGCGGTGTTTGGCGACAGGCGACGACAAAGGAGCAACTTCCGGGTTACGCACAGGCCACAGCACAACAGCAACAACAACAGCTGAAGCAAAAGCAACAACAACACGGACAACGCGGACAATCAAACACAGCAAAGCAACAACAACAGGAACAACCGCTGCCTGATTATGAGAGGTAAGCATGATTTGAGCATTTTACACAAAAAATAAATACATGCGAAGGGTTGTGTGGGAGTGGGAGTGTGGTAGTGGGGGGCGTGGCACGAGGGTGGCTCGACTTGTTTATCTGTCGTGCGCACAGGAAGTTGCCTTAATATCCTGTCTACGCTTCGCTGCCTGTTTAATTACCAAAAATTGCAGGGAACGTAACCAAACCAAATATGCTTAAATGTTTCAGAGTAAGAGAGGTAAGTAGGGGAGAGGGGCAGGGGGCGTGGTCTGGCATGAGTTGCAGAGCCGCACTATTTACGATTCGCTCGTAAAAATTGCGGAGCTGTTGCCGCATCCACTTGAATAAGCCAGCCAAACCACCCAAAGGCAAGCGAACTGCCCCGACTCCCCTTCAACTGCCCCCTCCTCCACTTGCCAACCCCACAAACAACCAAAAAATAACAACAACGAGAAGAAACGCCATTAAATTGTTACACTTGAACGGGTTTTACTTTGGGCCATGGCGATTGCCACAACCTGGCACTGCCCTCGCCTTACTGCGGGTTACTTCGCTCTCCCCCTCCCAGCGACTGCTCCCCTTTACCTTCCCCTTAAAACATTTCCATACACGCATATGAATTCCATATTTTCCCTTTTCCGCTTTCCGTTTGTATATTTTTAAATATTTGCCTGTTTGCTTTTTGCTGCGAGTGATTCTCATGCTGATTGTGATTCTACTTGTGGTTGTAACTGCGATTTCGTTGGTGGTGGGGGTTACTTTCTTAAAAGGTTGGGCAATTTTTGACCAAGTGATATATCAAGCCAGTGATATAATAAGCAAGTGATATATACACTCACATGTTTAAATGATATTTGCTATTTACCTTGAAGCCAATAAGTGATTATTTTTCATGAAAGCATCCACTTTTGATTGACTTTAGTTTTAAAAAAATATTTCTTTAAAATTTAAAACATATACTTTTCTTTTAAATAAACTTTAAGAAGCGTTTCCTTGCTCCCCATGCCCATTTATTACTTTAATTACCTCCTCCTAGTCTCCCCTTTAAGCCCATTTAATACTCTCACTTTTAACTTTCTGTTACACACAAAGCATAGCTTTAAAAGCAGCTTAAAGTTCAAGCATAAAGAATTAATTTTATTTTAAGCACTTTAATCCAAGCACCCATACTGCTTTCAGTAGTTTGCTTAAAATTCCCAACTGTTTTCTTGTACTAGCTCTTAGCCTAGTTCCTCCTTATTCTACCTAACACATAACTACTTTTTAATAATAGTTGACACCTGAGTTTAAAGCGCTGCCGAACTTTTGCTTTTCCTTTAGTTATTTTTTTATTACAACATTTTCTCATTCATTCAATCTTAATCCATGTCTCTTTAATCCAACTTTGTTCTCAGTTCTTAAGAATATTTTCTCGTTGGCATCTTTTTCATGTTCTTTGTTTGTACTTCTTACTAAAAAAAAGGAAAAGAAAACAAAAAGCACAGTGGAAATGCTACCTTGTTTTTGTTTTGAGTTGTTGTTGTAATTGTTGTTGCCAAAGTTTCTTTAAAGCTTAATGTAGCGTTGTGGCAACAATAACTGAAAGGAAAACAAGGCGCAATAAAAAGACACAACTGCTGGCGACATATTGCTGCTCAGTGTTGTTTCTGCCGCTGCTTTTTCTTTGTATTTTCTTTTGAGTGCCACCCCCTTCGCACGCCCCACCGCATAAAGCCACCCTCTATCCTCTGAGAGGGGGTGGTTAGGTTGTGCGGGGGGTTGCCCTCAGCTTGTGTGTATTTATTTGCGGCATTTTACGCATTTATTTGTTTTGACTTTTTTACAATATCGCAGCTTCCACGCCAATGGAATTTCACTGTCTCTTCTGTCTTTCCCCCACTACTCCCCCTCCCATCACTGCAATTTGAGTATTTCCTATTGCACACCTCTCACTCACACCCCCTCCCTCCATCCATCCATCTCTTTCTAATGCTGTTTGCCACTTCCGTTACGCGATTTTCATTATTTCCGTTTCAATTTTTCCGTTATGTACTTTGGCAACTTTTTCTTCCTCGCTTGTTCTTGTGTTGTTGTGCATTTTAACAACGTTGTAAAGTCGTAAAAATATAAGAAAACCTGAAACATTTTCCCCTGCTTTCCACACACACACACACACACACACACACACCTTTTCCTCCCACCATTTGACGCACGCGACGTCGTCATTTGAATTTCCAATTAAAATATTTAATTTCTTTTCGGGTTGTCTGATTTTCAGCATTTTATGGCCTAAGGAACAACAAGATGTTTATGCATTTGCCTCTCTCTTACACTCTCTCAATACTCCCTCTTTCTCTCTCACTCTTGCTCTACTTATCTCCCTTCCAGCACTCAGCTTTATTAGTATGTACGCAATTTGCACCGCTAAATTAACAATTAAAAATTGATAGCCCTCCGGGAACTGTCCCCTGCTCCAAGCACTCCAAGTCCAAGTCTTAAGCCTAAGCGTATGCAAATAGAGAGAGAGTGGAGTGAGAGTGAGACTGTCTCTGTCCTTCTGGGCACTTGTTTTCCCCCGACGCAGTCACATTTAATTGCTGGAAAATTTCAAATTCCGTTGCATAATTTCAGGCGTCTTTAAAATGAGCACATATGTTATGTGGCCTCTGTCTCTTTAGCTCAGCTATTTGCATGTGCTTATCGTTGCCGTGGCAGTTCCATTTAATCAAATTAACACAATTTATGTAGCTTGTTGGATGTTCCTATTATTATTTCCATAGAATTATATGTCCAATGTCGGTACTATCTGTCTCATATTCCACTTCCTGTGATTTATGCACTCTACACAACTTTTTCCACTATTTTTTCTACCGCATCCCAGCCATATTCTACTTTATAAACTTGTCCAAAAGCTATTCTGCAGTTAATTTGCAACACTGACAACCGCAATCGTCAATTCACTGTCCACTCCTACTTATTTTTTTGTTTTCCGCTGCGTGGCATGCGGAAAATTCATTGGGAAAGTGCGATAGATAAGCTTTATCTCATTAGCTAATTAGTGCACGAAAAATTTGCGCAATAAAAAAGTTTTTGCATAGAAAATGTTGCAAAACACTACACAGCGGGGGCGTCAAAAGGGGGCGTGGCATGTGGAAAAAGTTTTGCTGATTTTCCGTCCTTTTTTTCTGTGAGTTTTTTCGTTGCTTGTTTTTGGCGTCGACTAATTAGAAAGTTAAAATGCATGACACGCCCAGTAAAGTGGGCGAAAATGTATTGGCAATTTCGGAAAATGTTTGAGAAGCATTGCGAACATGGTTGTTATACAAAAATTGCTGTAATGAACTGCAGCAAACAAATTTCCGGAGTGATTTAGCTGCTTCTGTGATTCCCCGAGTTCACCCCCGACTCCCAATTGTCTCTGTTAATGTAAAGAGCTAACAAAAGCAATTTCCTACGATTGATTTATAGAATGCATTTGTGTGTGTGCAGACATACGCTTTTTAAGCCAATCAGTTAATACCCTTTCCAACTCCCCTCTTTGCAGACTCTCGCCCATGAATATGCCGGACTATGCGGAAGTGGCCTGCTCGACATTCAAAAGTCCCACTCACAATAATGGAGTTGGACAAACTTCCGGTACGGCATCATCAACGTTATATGATAGCTGCGGTGCGTATGCCACAACAAATGTGGTAGCCAATGTGAAGCTCTATCAGAATCACAATTCAAATTCGACTGCAAATGCAAATGGGACTGCAAATTCCAATCGATATGGACAAACAAAGCCAACACTTAGCACTACAAACAATAACAATGTTGGCAATAATGATTACCAATC
This sequence comes from Drosophila dunni, assembly GCA_018152125.1. Lineage (NCBI taxonomy): Eukaryota > Metazoa > Arthropoda > Insecta > Diptera > Drosophilidae > Drosophila > Drosophila dunni. Next base: position 706,501 of record JAECXC010000906.1, read on the forward strand.
AACTGGCATGTACTCTGCACCAGCGAGTGCTCATTACGGCTGTCTCGAACCAAATCCAATGACTATATCCACCGCATCCACGGCCATTTTGGGTGGTTCGCCCGCAAAGCTGAAAAAGATCAACATAACGGAGAATAAAATGGATCATCATCTGCAGAATTTGAGCAAGAACAATGAGAAATCGGAGCGTACAAATCCATTTAATCAACAGCAACAGTTGCTCATGGCCAGCAATGCACTGAAACAGGGTCTCGGCGCGTATGCGAACACCACTTTGGCTGCCCAAATGGCCAGTGGCGGGGGAGCCGGCACCTTGAGACGCCAGCGACAGCCCAAAACACTCTTCAAAAGTGAAACAAACATTTTGGGCAAATCATCGCGTATGGGGGGAAATGGAAACATGGATTTTCTAACCGGCAGCACGACAGGAGCTTCAGATAATTCCACAATCGATGCGGACTTTTCAACGCTGTGCAATTCAACGAATCAATTGTTAAATGATTGGGCTTCCAGTGCCTCGATTGCGGCTGGTTCAGCTGCTGGTGACTATCAGTTTGGCAGCAAGCAGCCGAGTAAACAACACCTGTATGTTAAGGCCAAGGATGGCACCTGGTCCGCTGTCAGCTCCGATGCATATCAGAACTACAAGCAACAGCAGCAGCAGCAACAACAGTTTCTGGCTGGTTCAGGTGACAATAAGCCCTTAAATGGTAGTAGCCTAATTAATCCAGCCCATAGTGCAAGTAGTCTCACAACTGATTCGGCCAAATTCCTCAGTAGTTTCGGTAACAGCGCCAATGTGTAGAGCCCCAAACGGCAACCAAAGCAAACCTATCTTTGCTCACTAGGCTAAGTGCAAGGCGGGCAAACAGTCAAACTTAAGAGTTTGATTGTCAAAAGTTTAGTTATGACGTGGAAAAAGTTTCTTAACTCAGCAACAGGGTTAGTGACAGTAACAGGGTGTGATCTCTCTGTTAAACTGGCAGCTCAGCAAGTAACAGTAAAGATTTGTTGACAGTGAAAAGTGGACAGTGAAAAGTCAAGCAAGAATTACTCAAAACTAAAGCTCAAACTTGGAAAGCTCATTAGGTAGCTGCAAAGTACGCTCAATTGGTTTATGTTATGTTAAAGTGCTGTTAACAGTGTGGCGCTAACAGTAGCAGTACATTTACTGCGCTTTTGTTACAATAATGTTAAAAAATCGAAGCCAAACCTATGTTAAAGTCTAGCTATATTAGGTTAACTACTGTTAACAGTGTAACGCTAACATAAGCTTAACATAAATTCATGTTTTCCATCGTTAGCATTAACATAACATAACGTTTTACAAAAACTACAAACTTTGAGTGAATTTTGGCTTGATGTTTCTGTAGAAACTGTATGAAAAAACCATAGAAAGCTCCCAGTTACTCCCAAAGGCCTCGCCCTAGACACCCTATTCCGAACTAGATAATACTGTTGTAATGCCCGCTCAATAACTAGACTAGATTTTCACCTCTGTCCCGTTAAAAGAAATACAAAAACCCCACAACAACGAAAGGCGTGTGTAAAGAACTCTAAAAAAAACTCTAGGAAACTAACACATATTGGCTTGTAAATAGATTTGAAGCATATGGAATATGAAAATTATTAACCCCAAACTAAGCAAAGCAAATGAAATCCCTAATGAAACCAAAATGGCACCGAAATAGTTAAGATTAATGTAATTTTTAGTAATAAATGCGAAAAAGTTTTGAGCCAAAACAAATGACGAATAGCAAACCCAAACGAAAACTTGAATAATTAAACCAAAAACTCACCAAAAAAGGAAAAAAAATGAAAAACAAATTTAGTATAAAGCACTTAAAGTAAACAATTAATGAGTTCTTTCATTAATTCGATACATTAGCTGACGGTGCAATGTGTAATAATCCCCGCAGATAAGCTAAATAAATGCTAATAATAAGGCTGTTAAATGTAAAATATCATAAATAATAAATAACCCAATAAATATATCTATTGTGTAATTAAAGCATTTAACTGTAACTAGTTTTAGTTTGAGTAGCTAAACTAAAAGCGATTACAGCAAACCCACAAAATCCCATTAAAAACCATAAAAAAACTACGATCAATCAATGAAATTCAATTGATAAATATATATATAGACATGCAAAAGAGAACTAAAATAAATACTAAACTAACTACTAAATTGAATTTTATTTAAATTATATGAAATACTTGCAGCTGCGACTGTTTGGAGGCGTGGCAATAACGCCTACATGCTGCTCGACAATTCCATGGATTTTGTCGTTTGAATTCCGTCAGGTAAACCGTAACCACCGAGCTATGAACAGCTGGAAAAATAGCCCCCTCCCCACCTCTCTCCATCTAATGGGCAGGCAAATTAATTATGCGCTTTGAGTTGACCCCTCCCCCGATTTGGCCTGCCCCTTAAAGCAACAGCATCATTAAACTGAAATGAGATATTGTTTATAGTCCCCCGCTTTTCCCATTTTCCTATTGCCCACTGTAAACATTGCAATTGGGAAAATATTCCCGATAATCAAATGAAAATTCATTCGCTCTCTCTCTCCTCTTTCTGTTGCTGTCTCTTTTCACTCGTTTTGGTTGCTTGTAAAACAATTTTACAAATTGTTATTGACAATTTATGTCTGTTGTTCAGTTCAGTTCAGTTCGATTTCGTTTCGTTTTGGTTTTTTCATCCAGCAATTTCCTCTCGCTTTTCCTCTGTTGTTTTTCCTTTTTGTGTCGGCTAACGGATGCTATTTGAATGCGCATTAAAATTGTGCACACAAATGAAAATCAATTCAACCAAATGAAGCGCAATAATATTTCCAACATTTTTGCTTAATTCATTTTTATTGGCATTATTATTATCATTATTAGGCGCATTATGTGTAGGAGTTAAAGTTTTATAACGATATTTAATGCATTTATTTACTGCAATTAAAGTTATTTTAAATTCGATTAGTTTTTGATCCTAGGTAAACAAATGTTAATGAAATTTTTTCAAAAACTTCTTACCAAAACCGATTTTTTTCCCATAATTTTATTTCGCCTTAAATTTTGTCGCCGAGTCAGTCTTAAATTAGTTGGCCAAAATAGCTAACAACAGTGGCAACAGCTACCAACGACCGTTGCCTAATGTAACTGAACAAGCTACACCATTAGCCACACAGCCATACACTCTGACACACACTCCTACACACATGCAGACAGTAAACTCTAGTCCAAGCTCTCAGTCTGTTTGCCGCTGGACAGACCGATAAATAAACCCAAATTTATCATGTACATGAAAAGGGTGCACACTGAGCTGGAAAGAGTGGCAGAAAGGAGGAGAGACAGAGAGAGCTGTATGCTCTTAGTACCATATATCGTGGATATAATAGCAAACGCCGACAGCGGTCATAATTTTTGGCACAAAATTGTCGATAGGCGTTGAAGCGTTCAATTGAATGTCCTAGACGTCGTCTGGCCAGCGAGACAGAGAAAGAGAGAGAGGGAGAACCGAGTTGAACCCAGAGCTAAACGCCCCCAACCCCTTGCCACTCCCCACATCAATTCCATCGAGCAAACTTCTTAACGTCCAGACGTCCAGAGCACTATTGTATAATCAAAACTAATGGTCTATAAAGAATCAATTCTCAATTTGTTTAGACGCAGCTGTTGCCTGGTGGCACAGGACGGTACACAACCGAACAGGATCAAACAGGACAATGGCCAGTCGATGGCCAACTATTGGGACTATTTTACAATGTATTGCAACACATGTGGCAAATAAAATTTAAATGCATTTTGTAAATAATTTAATAAAAATTTGTTTACTCACTCGTACACATTTTCCTGCTGCTTCTTGAGGGACTTTTCCAGCGCTTTTCCTCGAGCCACATATCAAAATTAGCCGCAGTTTGAATTTGTATCGTAAAAATGGCAGTTTTTATTTTATTGTATTTGTTCAGTCGAGTGACAAAAGTTGTGGGTGTCGAAAGCTAAACGGAATTGTTTGGGGGAAATTGCGAGTGGAAATGGATGTGGAAGTGGAGGGAGCGCACTGATTCAGCAAATTGTCATAAAGTTTAATCAGCAGCAAGAATCACAAAAAAAGAAGAAGACTCGTAAATATGAGACAAGTCCAGACTGGCACAACACACACACTCCCACACACTCCCACACACACACACACATACGCAGTCACACACATTTTGTGTATTTGCCAAGTTTTATGCGCATTTGAGTGACCATAAAAATGTGCTGGACATTTCTGCTGAGTCCTCGCATCCTTGCATCCAACAGCCAAACAGGACATTTCCGGAAGGATGCCTTGTGGCCTGTATTTCCTACTGATGCCACTTGATAACAAAATTTGTGCAACGCAATTTGATGAGATTAGCTTCACTGTACAGTGAAGCAAGTACACGGTACACATACATGTGTATGTTATCAAATGTCATTATAATTCGATGCGGACAAACAAATTGATTAAAGCTAGTTGAGAAAAAAGGCTATAACCAGCGGAAGTGGGCCAAAATATGATACTTTCGTCAGCAAATATTCTTATCTTTGGGTACTTACCTAATACATTACTTTGATAATATATTTTAGGAAACTTTTTGTTACACATTGTACGATATGTTGGCCATTTTTGTATATTTATATGGGTCCTAAAACTTTTAGGGTTATCACTTTAAAACAAAAAGTTACACAAGATATGATTAATTAATTATATCAGTAGATCTTTGATCTAGGTTTCTTTTCTCTCAGTGTTGACATTATAGCTTTCTTAAGCCTAGATTAAGCTAGTATATTTATACTTTAAGTTCAAACACTTTTTTACTTCTAAACTTTTGTTAAGCTTTTTCTGCCAAATTTTCTCTATTGTTGATCTAAAGCATTTTTGCAGGCAATAAAATTCTAACAACACTGATTCCGAGTGTCAGACTCGAATGAATTAATATTGCTTTAGCTAAATGGCTACAATAAAATAATAAAAATAAGCTGAACAAAAATGCGGCGTTGTGAAAGCAATTTAATTTAAACTCCCAAATGGCCAGAAACAAAAAAATGTAAATGCTCCAGACAGAGCCCGAAATGTGTGTAGGAATGTGCAGGAAAGGAATAAAGGAAAAATATACAGATACAAACTATCTGTGGAATGTCGACGATTCAATACTCTTGTTAAATATCCACACTTTGTAGTGTCGAAGGCGTGCAGCCAATCGTAAAAGCCGCATAAAAATTATTTCGAGCATGTAGAACATAAAAATCTAGTGCAAAACATTTGTGGGGTTATTTTTGATTTTTTGATTCCATTTGTGTACAACAAACAAATTGAAACTGACCAAAGTGAGTGGTGGATGAAAGCACACACAGACAGGCACTCAGACACAAGCACTTTTTGCTCTGCTTTACACACCTGCTTCCGCACACACACACACACAACTGTAGTAATTAAATACCCAAAAAACTTTGACTAGCAAATGAAATGTGGCCCTCGCTTTAAATGGTCTGGCTAAACTTACTTCCCCAAGTTAGTCGAAAAGTTTAATTTGCGCTGTGGGAGAATTGCTGCTTGTTTTTGTGAGTAATTAGTGAAATGCATTAAAATAAATGAGCTCAAAGCGATGAGTGGAAAGACCTGAGTAGAGGATGAAGTGGAAGAGAGGAAGGCAACTTACATCTTACAAATTAACATGGCTTTAAGTTTAACTACGCTTAGCCAGCATTGCAAATTACACGAATTACTTATTAATACGTATTAAATGCAATTCAAGTTGAAAATTTCTAGCAATTCGTTTAGTTACTGTAATTTAAGCAGACATAAAACTAAACGGCCTATTTACAGACACACAAAAGAGAGTCCTATGTTAGTACGTGGGAGTGAGCACAGAGAGGAAGTGGGAGCGGGAATCAACAAAAGAGAGTGAGTGAAAACGCGGACACAGTTGCTGCTGCTGCGACCGAACCGCTGCCCGCGACGCGAAGCTTCCTTAGACACTTAAGCAGCCCATAAAATACATTTTGAAAGCAGCGACGCGTCGCTCTCGCTGTTGCTGTCGCTTTTGCTGTTGTCGCTTTGCTATTTGTCGTTTTGTCGCGCTGCGCGTCTCGCCTTTAGGCGTTGTAATTTCTTGAATGTGTCAGACGCGTCGTGCGCCTAATTGCAAAATATGGCGACAATTTCAAAGAACTTGAGCACATTGACGCGGACGGCCACGAAGCCCCAGACCCAAGACGAACGTGGGCGGGGGCGATGACTGCTGAATGTCGACTGTCGCTGTGTATGGGATAATACAATTTCAACTGGTATTTTGGATGCCATTATAAATATAAGAGCGCGGCGTTAAGAGAGTGGGAAGTTATAGTATTGCCCAGCACTTGAACTTGCTCACGCTCATTATGTGTAATGAATACCTGCAGAGCGAAGCGAGAGGGGAAGAGGGAACCAAAACGAAGGAGCAGCACAAAGCAACTAGAATTAAACGCAAGCGAAGCTTTAACGGAAACTAAAGCTCAGCGTGCAGTAATAATGTTAAGAGGCGAGAGAGCGAGAGTGGGAAGAGGATAGGAGAGTGCTAAGTTCAATTGTCGTCTGCTCTCCCACACTCGCTCTCTCTCTCTCGTAAGCCAACTATGTGCGTGTGTGTGTGTGTGAATGTGCGTCGCATTTTATGAAACGTTTTATTATACTAATTTGTAGCCTTGAAATGGTCGCCAGTTTCGGTTACATTGAATGGCTCCAACTAAAAATGGCAATTTGCCATTGCATGAAATGGGCGTAAGAGAGCAAGGGCGCGTGGAGAGAGAGAAGTGGGGCGCAGTGAAAAGAATGTAAGCAGTGTTGTCGGAGCTATTAATAGCCAAAAACAGTTAGTTTCAGTCAAACAGTAGCTAGAAATAGCTACAAAAGTAATTAGTTTTTCTGGTAAAATAAAGTTGGAGTTTAGCTAAAAACATAAAAAATATCCCAATATAGAGCAGTGTTTCCATCTAAAACATTTAAATTTTCTACACGCATTAAACTTAATTAATAAAATTTTGTAAAATTACTACTAGAATTTCATATTTTAGACTGATTTTCTTATTTTGCTAATGAGTGGAAATCATTCATAAATTTTCCTTTGTAAATCCCATGTCAAATATTTCTGCTCTTAAGCTTTTTAATTGCCACACGGACAGCACTGAATCGCATACACTTCACTCAAGTCTCTATTAGCAGACAATGCGTTGGGAGCGCACAAAGTTTGCTGGCTTCCAAAACAGTCTCCTAATACATATGGAAAAGGTATTCGAAAAGTGCGCATGAAAATTGTTTAAATGTCTGTCTGTCCGTCTGTCTGTCGTACCAAGGGGATTTTCGCCTTTAACCGATGGTAACAAGTGGGGAATGGGTGCTGTGGAGGTTTTTATTAAAATGACATCGCTCCTGACCAGCGTCAAGTGGGCAATGGCATTTGCTGTACGCATATACCTAAACACACACACACACACATTTAGCATGCTGCAAATGCTCCTTTGGGTTTGGGATCCGTATCGTTAGTGTCCTTTGCAGTAATCCTGCTGCAGTCCTGGCTGGTTAAGTCCATTTTTGGTTGGGGGCCAAGTTTTAACGACTTTGTTGCCGTTACGTCTAATTTAATGAAATTCGTTTTGCTTTTGCTTTTGGTTTCTATTTTCTGTTTTCTATTTTCAGTTTACAGTTTACAGTTTTCTACTTTCTGTGACGCTTTTTGCTTTCTGCCAACTTTTCTGCATATAAAATTTTGTGTAAAACGGCATTCTAATGACTTGGGCGTTGTTGCACTTCATTCTTGTTATTGTTTTGCTATTGGGTCTGTTACTGTTACTGCTTCTGGCTCGGTCTCGAGCTCGGGCTCTGTCTCTGGATTGTGGTCTGGCCTGTCCATTTGTCTGACACCCCTCACTACTCTAGCACCCCTTCAGGAGGGCGTTTTTCAGTTGGCTTCACCATATTTTGTTTGCCTTTTGATTTAATGATGGTCTGCGGTCGTTCCCGTTGTTATTGTGCGGTTTTCATTCGAATTGATATAAAGACATTGATTATAATGATATAGTAAAAGTCACTCTAGGTCCCTAGCTCTGTGCTCTGCTTTCTCTACGTTCTCTGTGTTTTAAGTATATGTTAAAATTCCCTGTTCCCTTTGGAATCTGTTGGAAAAACATAGCAATTAAGTTCAAGAGCCTGGGGAAAAGTTAGACTCAATTAAAATGTTCAGATTTAGCAACAAACCTTGAATTAATTTGGGTGCTGAGTTTAAGTTAATAACTACTCTGACTTTGTGACTAGGAATTGTGAATAACAATTTATCAATTAATCGACTATAGCATAAATTTACTCATAATAATTCAAAAAAGTTAAGTTATAATATATTTCAAATAATTTTTCGTAAGTGAAATAAATTCAACCTTTAAAAACACGATTCTTGGCTCACATATCAAATTCGTTTCCATAGCTTACAGGCTTACGAAAGATTTGTGAGTTTCGTCACTAGCGTGTCTGCGCATAGATAAGAAATCCAACACAAAACTGGCAAAACTTTCGACTTGACTTGCAGCCATGAAATATGCAACGTTTGCATTGCTACCAAACCAATTTGCCCCCGCTAACACCGTCAACCACGCCCCCAAACGCCTTTCATGCCCGCCCCAAAAGCCACAAAATATGCAACAAAATTCTTGAGCGTTTTTTTTTTGGCTTATAAGTAGAACTATTTGCAAGAAATATGAGCGAAGAAGCGCGTTGCGAATAAACAAACTGATTTGCATTTATGGAAATGGTATTTTAGCACACAATCCCCCCTCTCTACCCCCTGCCACGCCCCAAGGCAGACAACACGTAACGGTAATGGTGTAAAAATGCAAAGGATACAGTCAATATGAAAGTCTGTCTCGATTGGGAGCTCGCTGCTTGCCATGGGCCCAAAACCAAATAGAAATGTGCAGAGAATGTGTGTGTGTGGTGTGTGCAAAAGCCAAAAGTAAATATTTATGTTTTATGTTAATGAGAATATGTCTGACTTTTTGCTATTTGAATATTGGCACTGCAGCAGAACACGCTGCAGTTGGCCAGGCCAGAACATTGGTGTTTGTCCTGTTTGTGTGCTGGCCAAAAGAATGACAAATGCGTCGGGACTTTGGTTAAACTCTGGTTGCACTTTTTCCACCACAAACAGCAGCAGCAGCAAACAACAACAACAATCAGTAGCATATGAGTCAAAGCCTCCGCTGTGGCTTTGCTGCAGGAGCATGTGGTAAAAAGGGGCGTTGCCACTAGAGTAGGGGGCGTGTATACATTACTTTATGACTCTGACTTTCGCTTGCTAACACAGTTGTTTGTCTTGTGGTTGTTTGGCCCATAATTGACAATTTAATTTGTTAAATTACAGGAAACAGTGGAAGATGAAACTTCAAATACTCTGTGAAACGAGTAATAAATGTATTAAAATTATTATAAAACTATATATTTTTATTCAATTTAAGGCACTAAAAAATTCCATATATATTTATTTTTATAGGAATCAAAGATAATTAACTTGTAGTAACTAAGACTAAATCAAGTCAGAAGCTAAGCAACCAATAAGAGCGACGCCGCTTAAAAGTATGCAACGATTTATTGAGTAAGCATACTTAGGAGTCCACTTTTAATGTCAAGAAAATAATAGTTTATTTTTAATTATTCTCTTAAAATCATGGTTTTATTTGTAACTTACAATTTTTTTTAACTAAATGTTAGCCTTTTTCTAGCTATTATTTTATATTAAATGCATTTCATTTTACATTCTTTTTGTTGCCATAATTTTCATGTCTTGTTAGCTACCAGAATCTATTTTTAAACCCTTCAATTCTAGCTAAAATAAAACTGCATAATTTATCGGTCTTTCCTTTGACTCGATCATAAAAATATGCTGCAAATTGGTAACACAATTCTAGCGCTTTTTCATTGTTCAATATTTTTCAAGAGTATTAAAAGTTAAGCTTTCAATTCGGATGATTATTCTTTCATTTATTTCCTTTTTTTTATTTTGTAAATTCGGCTCTTGTTGCATGTATAATTAGTTGGCTGTTTATTGCATTTTTTACCAGTCGTTATTGTTGTTGTTTTTGATAAACATTATTGCGGCTTTTGTTTGGTTTATTTATTTAACGTGTTTTTTCCACTGCTGTCTGTTTGTTCGATGTTCATTTTTAAAAGTTTCATGATATACCGCTTAATCAGACGTTTAATTAATTCTATTAATTATATAAAAGAGTGGCAAAAAGTATCAAAACGAAATTAATCCATTTTTTGTGGTGTTAAGCAAAAAAAAAAAGAAAAACAGAAAAAACATTAAAAACGCACATAATAATCATATTTAAAAAGTAGTTTACAGGGCATAAAATATTTACAAATAAATATGTTATAGTTAACGCGCATTGTGATAAATTACAATTTAAGGGGAAAAAACTATTAAAGTAACAATTGTAGTTTTAAAAGGAAATATTTAAATAATTAATGAGTGAGTTTTCAGTTTATAAAGTTGAGTATTTAATAGTATTTAGCCATTAATAAGTTGTTTTAGTGGCTTTAAAACAGTAAAATTGTTGGCTTTTGATAGCTACTTTTATCTACAAGAAGTTAAGTTATCTTGGTCAAATTATTAGTTATTTTTGATATTTTATTAACTGTTTAAGTATTTGTTAAATCGCCCCTTGATTTTTTCTGATTTCCACTTCTGAGCTAACCTATCAGCAGCTAAATGGCCGAGGTTAATGCTCCATTGGACAATTGTTGGTCGTGGTGGTTGTCGTTGTTGTCGCTGTCGTCTATATTGCGTTATGTCTCATCCAAGGCAACCAATGTCGAGAACGTCATCATCCTCAAACATACCTAACACCATTATGAGCTTGGCTATGCAAGTGTGCTGATGTGTGTTGCTGTGTGTGTGTGTGTGTGTGTGTGTGTGTGTGTGTGTGTTTGGCAGCATATGACAAAGTTTAAGTGCTGGTAAATCCATAGATTTCATGCTGGCAGCCAACAAACATGGCCACATATTGTGCGAGACAAACAACAACAACAACAAAGACGCCAACAACAAACAGCCGAGGTGTTGGTAATGTGCTGCAAACATCAACATCAACAGCAGTAACAACAACAACATCAACAACTGTTGTTGCAACAATAGTATCGCATTTCAATGTTTTTAGTGTGGCATAAAAACAAAAGCAAAAGCCGCATTCAAACAGCAAACTACCAACGACAACAACAACAGTCTTACTTGTCGCACAGACTGCAAAAGTTTTTATGCCACAACCGTTATACTTGCCACTTTCCCTGCTCCCCTCTTCCCCTCTCCCCTCTCCCCTTTGCCATTTTCCATTTCCCCTTTTTCTCCAGCCCTTTGCCCACACTTCTTTAAACGTCACGTAATTTTGTTGTGTCGCGACGCAAATATGTTGCCCATGAAAGCAACCGAACCACCCTCGCTGCAGACACACCCCATGCCCCCCCTGTCCACGCCCCTAAACAGCTACCTTGGCATTATGCAAGGCGCCATCGCCATCGCACTTGTCACTTTAACCTTGCACGGCCTGTCAGCGAGAGACACTCGCACCGCCCACTCCACCCACTGTACACACCACCGCCCACCGCCCATCAGCCAAGCCACTGAAAATTTGCGCAAAGCGGCATGGAAAATGAAAAGAAAAGCCATAAAACCAAAGACGACGCGCAAAGCCAGAATACAAAAAAAAAAGAGAGACAACAACACGAAAAAAATATAATGCAAAATGTGCAGGAATCTTTTAACACAACGAAGTGTGAATACACTAACTAGAGATGAGTTAATATGGGAAAAATTGAGTCAAATATGCTGCACTTATGTTATGGAATTTATGAGTCAAGAAAATTTAAAGTTTGTTTATAAAAAAATCTAAATTCACTTACCATATTTCTGGAGCATACATATAAAATCTGTAAGTAAGGAAAAAAATTAAATTAATTAATAAAAATTACTATAAAAATTAGTTTAAAAGTTTTGATAATTTTCTGACAACATTTGACTTAAACTTAAGACTAGAAAATTGATACCAAAGTATCTTAAAGTCTAATTTAACCATAACTTTTCCTCTTCCTAGATTTCCCAAACCCCATCAACTAATATACCCCACATGTACAGAGCATTGTAACCGAAACGAGCGTAAATATGCCTGTCATCATTTTGACATCAACGCTGGCAGTGGCATTGAAGCTATATGCTATAGCTGGATCTGTGTAGCTTGGGTAGTTGAGCGGGCCATTACCATAACTATAATGCATATTTCAGCATCGGCATTGGACCACATACCCCTCCCCGATCCACCTCTCTCTTCGCTACTCTACTTTATGCTAAGGCCCCGTCATCATCATCAACGACGATGTTTTAGCCGTCGTCATGTGGAAAATCCCGGTATCACTTTCGCTTATGCCTTGTGGACAATCTCGGTTTCAATGTGTATGTACAACTGTGTGTATGTGTGTGTTAGCCCTGTACCTTACCACCCCCTCAACCCCCCTGTAATGTTGTACTTAGTTATCTGGGAAGCATGCCTGGGCATATTTATGCCTTGTTTGCAGTCGCATTTGTTGTTCTTCTTCCCTTCAGTCTGCTCGGCTCGTAATGAATGACAAGGTTTTAGCATAAAAGTTTATTGAACTAGAACAACACTGTACGGTGTACACGTACATATGGATTGGAGCACAGTAAACACACGCTAAGACGAAACAAATGACAATTTTTTTATAAATAAATCGATGCAATTTGCGCTCAAATTGGCGAGACATAAAAGACAGCGAAAACTACTTAAGATTTTCAGAGGTATTCTCAGGGCAGTCATATGCTGAAAACTGAAGAATATATTTTTTGAGAGGTATGGGGCTATTAAAAGGCAGGTTTATGTGTCCAATCCCTTGAAAAGAAACGTAGCAACCTGCTTGGAGTTATGGTGGACTTAAGGACATTAAAAGATCACCCTAGTAAAAATACTCCTAAAAAAGATCTGTCACATATTCCACTAATATTTCAAAGCTTTTCCAAGTTACCAACTTTAAGTTGCCTTTTCAACAAAACCAACTTTAGCCATATGCAAAATGATTGATTGATTTTATTAACATATTGTTGAGAAGTCACTCGGGAGCTGACAAACTCAAAGTAAAACTCCAACGAGTAGTGGACTGTGTGTGTCTAACGTGTTAGGAGTTTGCCAAATCAAACAGTTCCCATTTCCCTGAACCCATTTCCCTTTACCCATTTCCCATTTCCCTGCAGCTACACAACATTTTTGGGCAATTTCAAGAACTGCGCTTTGGATGGTCACATCTCTCATAGTGTTCGTATTCGTGTTCGTAATCCACGTGGATTATGTCAAAATTGGTATATCATAAAAACGTCGTGTACGTGAGTGGAAAACAGATGAAGCTGTTGTTAGATAGAGCTGGAGGTAGTGTGGGACAGAGATAGAGAGAGAGGGAAGGCTTGTGCGATTGGAAGCCGAAACCGAAGCCATTAACTCAAACCTCTTTTGGGCCAAGTGATTAATTTGTATGCGCCAGGCGCTGACTTTTGCGGTCTCGGGACAAAGGCCAAAAGTGTTTGGCATGTAACGGAAATGCGCGCCCGGGGACAGTCCGTCTGTCTGTCTGTCCTGCAGTCCAACTGTCCCACCGTTCCGCAGACAGACCATAGCGTCTGGCAGTGTGAGTACAACACATTGTCCGCGCCAGTGTTGGTAAGTGCTTTGAATCTGCATCGCAGCAAATAAAGTTTTGCTCGATTTTGCCTGCAAGTTTTGCCGCTTTTCTCTGGCTTTTGGCCAACAACTTGTAAAGCGCCACAAAAAAACTTCAAATATATTTTCTTAGAATTTTTTTATTTTATTTCTTAACTTTTTGTTGTTAAGCACGAAATAAAATTCATGACGCGACAATTGCTGTGTAAAGAAAAAAGTCTAGAAAATCACACCCTGTCGTCCACTTCGTGTCAAGATTTCATTAAACTTTCTCCAAAGACAGCCAAAGCTTGCCCAATTTCTGTGAATGGAACAGTCGAAGGGACCAACCAAATAAAAGCCAAATGGCTGAAAGTGGAGAAAAAAAAACTTGGCTCATTAATTGAGTCGCTCTATTAGGCTAAAGGCCAAGAGCAGGAAAAGCATTTCGCATAAATATAAATACCAAAAGGGTTAGGATCGAGAGATGGGGGAAAACTAGCTAAAGAAAGTAGAGAAAATCGAAGTTTAAATACACTCAGAAATTAGATGCTTTCTAGTTAGTAATTAGGATAATATTTCAAACTGAAATCTTTAACTTAAATATAATAATTTCTTTAAAAAAATATAATTTAAAATATATCTTCATGTAGTAGATAAAACAAGTTAAAATTAAGAGAAAACCAACATAACTTTAGTCTTATTTTTAATTACAGAATTTTTTTCCCCAGTCAACTCCTTCAACTCCCAAGAGTAACCGCCGCAAAGGGTATCTAAAACAGCCTCAATTTTCCTGCATCTCCGAGTTTCCGGTGGAGCTGGGGGTAAGTAAGTGTTTCCTATTTCAATTTCGTATATCCAGACATTTAAGAATGAACTTTCAAGCCAGAAGACTGTATCTTTAGACGGATTTTTCGCTGTAAGTTTGTGGATGTGAATGTATCCTTTGGTTTTTATTGTATTACCGCGAGTGTTATGCTAATTTCCGTAGCCGGGAATACCGTGAACCGTAAACCGTAAACCGTACACCGAATACCAAATACCGAGTCTGAGTCTGTGGCTCTTTTCGTGGGGTCGGAAATGAAATTTAACTGAATTTGCATTGGAATTCGATTAAATCGTTTATGCAAACATTTCGTTTCGTTTCATTTCATTTGCGGGCTTTTCGCTTTCCCTTCACTCCACTCCACTCCACTCCTCTCTGTAACTGTTTACAGTTACAGCCATGTGAATGTGCGAATCCTTTTGCCAGCCATTCTGTCTTCCTGCCATTTCTTCAGGGCTTCGCTCCAATTTGTGGCCATGTCTCGTCTACAACACCTCTTAAACTTCACTCGCAATTTTCTTGTTTCTTTCTTGGCCTGGAAAAAGCATCGAGAGTTGATTTTGGCGTTCATCTAATTTGCATAATTCTCATATGTTTGCGTTGTTTGTTGCGCGTTCTGCGCGAAATGTATCTCTAAGATACATTCTTCTTATTTGTGTGAATTAATTTCATAAACCATGTAAATGCATAAAGGTAATCGAGTGTGCAGCGATATTGTACCATGAATGGCGAAAGATATGAATTCCATTAAATAACAAATAAATGCGAAGATTGATGGGGAAAGTTCTCTGGGTTATTCGGCTTTGAATTCGATATAAAGAGTTGTACGAGGCTAAAGAAATTTATGGGTCATACATTTTAATAGATAAGCTGATGGTATGAGTTGCAATCTTTATGATATAAAGTGTTTTTAAAAGGAATTTTGAACATTCATTACCATACAAAATTTTATCTAGAAGTACACGAGTTTCAAAACTTCCAAACTGACCAAACTTCCTTTTCTTCCCCTTTCCTTAAACTAATTTTCCTAAATTTGTTTTCCATGATTAAACTAGTTCAATCTACAATTCGCAGAATTAAATTCGGTCGCTTCGATTGCACTAACTTTTGGAGCATCATCAGAGTAGCAGCAACGAAGTGATTTCACATTTTTATAGCAAAGTCATTTCGCAGCTGATTGCTACAGTCTTCTATCCCTCTCTAGTTGGCATCTACTAGTTCCGTCTCTGTCTTTGCTGGCATGGCATAAGTGGCACATTTCATTGCATTTTGCAGTTTCTTTAAGCCACGTTGGCATTGCCACAGTTTTATCTAAGCCCCAAATGGCATTCAAATGCAAACCGCACGAGAGTCACACAAGGATGCAGAAAGGCTAAAAGGATGCAAGGAACTGCTATAAGCTGATGCCTCTCACTGTTACCCGCTGCGGTCATACATTGTCTCTCTCTCTCTCTCTCTTCCATTCTCAACCCATTTGGCAAAATGAGCTACCAAATATGGAGCAGAGCTGAGGGAAATGCCTGTTTTATTGCGGTTCCGGAAACAGTTCATAAATAAGTATGAGTGTATCTTGTGTGAGTGCATTTGAATACATACTCATGCACTCATATCGTCTAACTTGGCAGAAACCCTATTATATGAGCATAATACTATTTGCGGCTCAACAAAAATCCAAATAAAAAACCATCAAAATTATATTACAATCTCATTTCATTGGGTTACATTTGTGTGCCTGACTTTTGGCTTTTCCATGCCGGTTTTCTTCCGGAAAACTTGTTTCTGTTTTCCTCAAATGTTTCATAGAATATTAGTGCTCCGAAGTGCAGTAAAGCATTAGGTTTTTGTGCCATTTTCCAGTTGGAAAACTGCAGCGCATTTAATATTTAAGCACAATGCACAAAACTCAATTAACACGAGTTAAAGTGCTTGAGAGCACTAAGTTGTTGATGCACTGGAACATACCCAGTTTAGCTCTTAAATGTTTTGTATAATTCTTCCAACTTTTCACTCTACTCCCACCACAAACCTCCTTTCCCCTCCATTTACAGGGTATGCGCAAAACCGCCCGTGGGCGTATGCGTCGCTAAAAAGTTTGCGCTTTCACTAATAAATAATAAAAATTGAAATCACAAGACAAAACTTGTCCATTATCAACATTAGCAAAATGAAATTTTCTGCCACAAAAAGTTTCCCGTAAAATGTTCAACAAATTTAACTTTAATTTTGGTAATTTGGCAACGCCAGCGGTGATAGCAATTTCAATGAATGGAATGAATGAATGAATCGGCATTGAATATTCAATTTCTATTATTCGAATTTACAGTTAAACATTTTGGCCGACGGGCGGTGTTTAAAAGTTGAAAACTCAATAAATGTTCAGATCAGGATTATTTGGAAAAGTTGGGGATATAATATAGTAAATAAGTAGAGGAGATTTCTATAGAGGGACTTTGGAAAACTGTACTATAATAAAGAAGTTAATCCTTAGAATAGTCTCCATTCCCATTTTCTTTTTAACTTCCACACTTTCCCTATAGATTCCAGCAATTTGGCTCTCAGTTTTATTGACTAACCTCTGGTCTGCAACCATTGATTCGATCTCTGACGTTTGTCCAGCCAAATTTCCCATCCATATTTTACCAATCCAAAAATCCACCAGTTCACAGCGTAAAAATAGCCAAATATAGGAGTATAGAGTAGCAGAGAAAAAAGGAGAATTTAGAGAAAAGCGAAACGAACTGTGGAGGCCATAAATTTTGAACTCTGCCCCTTGGTTTGGCCCCTCATTTGCACAGAGGATTAAAGGGTCTCGTCGGGGCTTTCACTCTCACCATTTTGCTATGCCTTTTGCGTAGGGCTGCGCTTTCCCAAATTTTTCATTCTCTGCCAGCCTTTTTACCCATTTTCCTTTTATTTTTTTGCATTTTTGCAGACTGACTTTTGTTGTTGTTGTTGCTGCTGTTGTTCGTGGCGGAAAGCTTGCAAAAGTGATTAATGCAAAAAGTCGACGGTCATGTCGTTGGCGGGACCAAACAACAAATTTGCCAGTTTCGCATTGAAAACGCCCGCAACGCCGGTATTTTTATTGAATTGCCAGCTTCGGTATGCAATTCACTAGCTACTCCATTTACCTGTATAAAACTAGAAGCTTTGTGCCTCTCTCTCTGTCTGTCTTTCTATCTCTTTTTCAGTGAATTTCCCACAGCGGCACAAAATACTAAATGGAAAACGGCACTTGGTCCATGCTTTGACTACAGTTGCGCGGATTAAAGCCAAAAATGCTACAAAAGCCGATTGCCCCTTCCAGTATTTAGAGGCAGGTGAAAGAGCAGCGCGTTAAAGCTGCTGTGTGGCAAGTTGAGAGCGTAGAACGAATGACAAATACACTTTAAATGTAAATTGTGTAGTAGATTTAAGTACTTAGAAATTTTAGTGACCTCCTAAAGTCATTTTATTTTTATTTATATATTTTTTATAATTATTTAATCTTCTTTTAAGCCACATAAGGTAGCAAGTTTATCTACACAGTCGAAACTCCTTTTTAAATGCTGTGAAACGATTTTTAATAAATACGAAACGAGCTGGAGACAATAAAATGTCAAGGAAATCAGACAGTCAGTCAGCCCCTCAACTGAGTACACTGAGAGAGGGGGGAAACTGGTGAGCCTGGCAGCCAGATTTCTATCAAGCCATCAAATTGTCAATGAGTCCTGGTCTCAGTTTGGTTGCTGCTGTCTCTGCTGCTTTGGGGCTCAGTCAGAAGTCAGCGAAGGCCAAAAGTGTCAGTGACACCACCACCACCCAATCACCACCCACCACCATTTCCAACAGTGCTGGGTGGCTGCTTACGCTGTACACTCTGCATTATTGATGGTAATTTCAAAACGTGCCTAAAAAATAAAGAAAATTTTACACATTTGCCGGATTTGGAATCTGTGTGCTTTGTTTTGCTCAGCGTTCGATTGACGCTTATCTTAATGGACCAAACATATGGCAATAGTACCCTGCACCGCTCACCACCCCTACCCCAGCCTAAACACGCTTTAAAACCCCTCAAACGTGTTGATAATTTAAATAAGCTACTTTGGAGCGTTGATGTTTGACATTGCGCATACGCAACGTTCGCCTGTCGTCACTGCGATAAGCCTTGGTAAATGTTTTTCGATTTTGTATTAATTTTGTGCACAAATCCCAGTGAGATTTTCACACACACACACACACAGCAAGCGCATCATTAAAAAAATATTTAGCATTTTGTGCTTGTGAAATGGGGAATTTTGGCTCAATGGAGCGAACGGCATTTGAGAGTTTGAGATTTCATTTAAAAAAGCTGCAAACATAAATTCCACAAATACTTGAGCTCATTAATTGACTGCTCTGGGAATTGTTGAACCCGTTAAACGGTTTATTATTCTTTTCATAAAGTAAGCCTCCCAATTTCCAACTCTTTTCCTTTCAGACCAAATTTTAGCCAACTTTAGAAGTGAAATTTGTTTAAAATTCAATTAAACTGCTTATTCGACAATATTTTGATCAAATGAATCATATTTACTGGAGTTGTTGCAGTGTTGCACCTTGTGGGGGAAGCCTTTCGATATCGTATTAAAATGCCATGTCCACTTATTAAGAAAATGCCAAGGATGCCAAGGACTATGTGCAATTTAAGCATATTAAGGCAGCAGCAGGACACAAGATACAGCATACAGGACACAACAAACAGGACAAAGGACACAGGACAAAGGAGAGCAGGAAAAGAGCAAAAATCAAATCAATTTTAATTTAGAAAACAAGCAAAAACGCGTAGGAAAAAGGCCAAAGCAAGCGAAAAGTTAAGGGAAATGGGGAAAAAAAACAGGCAGTCCAAGCAATCCAGGACATGGATAACAACGGGAGCAGCAACCCTTCGCATCGGTTGCAAAGCAAAAGAAATAATAGCCAACCCCCAAAATGAGAACAAAACCGATTTCTCCCCACTTTTGCACAAGGCAAACAGTGTGCTTAGCATATGCGCATAAATCTCAGCCTGGAAGGGCAAAGCAGAGAAGAAAGGAGAGAAGAGAAGAGCAGAGAAGGAATGGGGATACAAGCCTCCATACAAATGCAAACTGGGGCGATTCACAGGGTCTTCAAGACAACAGCACAATCTAATAAAATGGCTAAACGCTTCAATGACAATTCGAGCATGTAAAGAAGCAAAAGAGAGGGAGAAAAGAGAAAGGAGAAAGGGAGAAGCGAGAGAAGCAGAAAGAGAATAAAAGACATGAACGGTAAATACATGTTGCATGTGGCGCTTAGCCGTGTCTTACAATCATCAGATGTTGCCCCACCTTTTTGATTTTCCTATTTTTCTTTTGGAAAACTAGGCAATAATCGTAAGTGAAACAGCGCACAGCGTAAAGGGGGGACTCAAGTGGACCATGCGGGGGCGTAGAGGGGTTAGAGGACGGTCACCAGCTGCTTAAATGACCTCCCCTGCCCATGTAGTCCCACTTCCTCCCCCACCCATCCGCCTCTGTATTGAAATGCGCTTTAAGTTGTGGCGATGTGTAATTGAATTAAATGGATTTCAATATGCGGGCGCATGTTTCGATAGAGGGGATTGTGCTGGTTAAGGGAAGCGCTTAAAATGGCAGCAGACTAGGGAAATTGTGATGGAAGAGCTGGGGAACTGGGGAGCTCAACTAGAACAATGTACATGCATAAACAGCAGCTGAGATCAAAGTAATTTGCGTTGAAAAATCTAGGAAATTGGCTACTTTCTATATATAGTAGATAAAAATTTATAAATGGATAAAAGTTTTGTACTTTTAGAGCATAATTTAAGCTTAAAGTCAGAAAAAACAAGAGCTTTAATCAATTGAGCGTACATAAAGATGAGTTTATTGAAAAGTTGGGCGATAAAAACGCAGAAAACTATTTGAATAATTAAAAGAAAAGACTTAAATTTATAGAAAAAATTATTCGTTCTAATTTTCTAAATAGTTTCAAGGACTTGTTCCCACCAAAAATAATAAAATTATTTTTATTATTTAATTTATTTCTATATTTAAAGTAAACTTGACTTAAGCTTGAATAAAATAGTATCCACAACTTAAACAACATGTCGAACTAAATTGCACTGACTTTTGTTAGCCCTTATTTATATAGCCAGCTAAAGGGTTGTGGGAAACAGGTAGCAAAAGTTGGCCAACTATGGGATAAGCAGGGAACCGGGGAGAGAGGGGAACGTGTCAACTTTAAGAGCAATTTTGAAAGTTTTCGGCAACATGCAAACTTCAATCAACACCCAGCAAATATCAAGCTCAATCTCAAGACAAACTCAACTGACCAAACTGTCCCGCATTGTGTAATTTTTCAACTTGAGACACAGAACTGTAAAAAAAAGTGTAAAACCAAGAAACGAAACTTTTTTGTGACTTCTTAACGTCTTTTTTTTTTGGTCATTCATTGTTTTATTTACCTGGTTCGTTGTCTGTTTCTCTTATTTATATCGCATGATTGAATCTTGGCCAACAGCAACTTTTTCTATTAACTTTAATGCCAAGCAGAGACCAAGACGCAGACGTAGACCAGGAGCAGTAACAACTATGTGGCTATAAGTCCACATAGAACTCTTGAGTTTTTGCTGTCTTTTTCTGTCTTTTTGGTAACTGTTTTGGGGTTTGTCTGGCTTTTTCCACCTGCGAAACGCTCGTAAATGAACTTGATTTTTATCGTCTCCAATTTCTACCCTTCCCTAACTCCAACTCCAACTTGAACTTCTCCTCGTTGTGTATTGATTTCCAGTGGCTTCCACTTGGTTGCTTCAACTTCTGCGTCTACATTTTCCGAGTGCTTCAATTTTCCTTGTCCTTACATTGTTTTTATGCCATGATTTTTGCTTCGTGGCTCGTCTTTTGCCGCTAATGAAAAAGTTCAAAAGTCAATGTTTTTTCGTCTTTTCTTTTTGAGTTTTCATTGGACTTTAGCTCGCTCTTTTTTCTGGTTCTGCTTCGACCAAATATTGATGACTTGGCCAAGTCGCAAATGGCACTGAAGTGGTTAATTAATCGTCGTCAAACCGCAACATTTTTAGCCTTTAACCACTTGAAGTTATTGATAGCTTTTAACCGAGGCCTTTATGACTGGCAGAAACTGAACTTTCTTTAAACATTTCTTAGCAGTTCCCAACAAAGTTTTTAAAGCCAAGATTTATGGCTTGAAAATGAGAGTTTTTATTCAAAACAGTACCGCTTGAATAGCAGACAATTCGCTTATTTTTAGAGAATTTTTTAAGAACTTTAAATGATTTGAAACTTAATTTGTTAAGAAGTTATGCACAAAACTTATTTTTCCCTTTTTGAAACTGTGTTTTTCCTTCATTTTCATTCAACAAATTAAGTTTAAAACAGATTTTGTGAGTATATTGCATAATTCGCTCATTAAGTTCAATTACAAACATATTTTGAAGTACGTTCGCGTGTGTGTTTAAGTCTGTGTGTGTGCGAGTGTGCTTTAGGTGTGTGTGTGTAAATGTAAAATATTGGCATTGTACGACATGCTCATTAATTATGCTGCATATCGCAGTTTATCAACACAATCGTTTGCTTGACAACATTCTCAGTGCTTATCCACTCGTCTCCTCTCCCCCTCCTCCCCTCCCCATCTACTTCCTGGTTGTTATGAAGGACTCTCGCTGTGTAAGTTGACTGTACTTGCATTTAATTTATAACCCGAAAAGCCCAAAGTTATACATTTTAACAGGATATGAATAAAGTTGAAGACAATAAAAGCAAATAAAGCAGACAGACTCGGCACACAACACGACAGAGCTAACACAGAGACAGAGACAGCAAGAGAGAGAGGGGGAGTGGGGGGGTGGGAGAGAGGGTAGAGCGGAGATTCATTATCTAGCACAACATTTATAAGTGTATGGCAACTGTCTGTGGCCTGCTTGAGTACTACATGTGACTTCCTCTGACACTCTATCTGTCCATCCAACTCTCTCTCTGTCTGTGACTCTCTCTCTCTGTCTCTTTCCGCTGCGTATGCGTATTTAATGAGCAGACGTGCGTGCAAATTCGACTAAGCTCAGCTGAGGCTTCCAGGAAAACTCCTCGAAGCGACCCACAAAACCCAAATCAAGCCCCAAAACTCAAAGCGTGCGCGTGCTTAGGTACTTACAGTGAGTGCGAGTGGGAGAGAGGGAGAACAAGGTGCTGTACAGTGGTACAAATAGCACAAATATCAAATTAAAGGTTTTCTAATATGTGATGGATTTTAAAGTCGAAACATAAGCAACTCTGCCCACTGTGCCATCTGCTTAGGAAAACGCAAGTGTTGGGCATGTATGTATGTGAGTGTGTGTGGGTGCAAATACGTGAAATGTGCAAATACGTGAAATGCCAAAATTAAACCAAAACTTTTCAAGCTTCATCGCAGCGCAACAACAGCAGCGAGAACAAAACCAACAACAACAACAAGAACAACAACAACTATGTTGGCGCAGAGAACGTGCACTTGGCCACTTTTGGCGACTACGTGCAAAAGTTTTTCATTTCCGCTTTGGCAAACATTAAAGCTGCCAGAACGAATTTACAACGAGCTGCAGCTAAAGATACAGCTACAGTTACAGCTTCAGATACATTTGAGAGCTATAGAAAACACAAAGAAAGATACACGCACGCTTGAACTGAACCCAGCTTAGCTGAGGTTACGAACTGAGAAACCGAGAAAATGAGCACTGAGATAATCAACGGCCCAAAACGGAAATGAGCAAAGCGTATAAATCAAATGCAAAAGCTAGGAATAAAATTGGAAACCAGCTGAAGAACTGATAAGAAACAAAAGATAAAACAAACGTAGACAAAGCAATAATCTATGGAGAAACTGGCTGCCAAGTTAGAGATAAAACTGACAATTAAAATGCTGATAAATGAGCGCAAATATTTGCAAAAATATTTATAAAAGTCGAAAGAAACCAGTAGAGTATTAAATTCTATATTTTAACACAATTTTTAAAATTTATACTAATATAACTTAACTCTTATAAAGCTGTCAACAAAATCAGCCATTCCCTTTTCAGTACTCAAATTGTTGAGTTTCGTCTCCAAATTTCAATTATTTTTGTGGAATTGTGTGGCTTGAACTGAGGCGGCAACTTAATTTGTCAAATCAACTGTAATTTATCTTTTTCAAGCTCAAGCTCAAGCTCAAGCCGAAAGCTGAAAGTCATTCATTATTGTAATTTATTTGCAGCCGAAAATGGCAAATATTTATTTAATTTTCAAGCATTCTTCAATTTATTTGTTTGCACAATCGCAAAACTCAAACAAGTTTGGGGCGAGACGTTCCACTACAACCAAAGATTTTCCCCTCCGTAACAGTTTGCCACTCAAATCAAAGCGGCCAGTCCAAGCCAGTGGCCTCAAGTCAGAATGACATTTGGCAAGGCATATCGATTGCGATTAGTAGGAAAATTTTCAATTTTCTAGCAAAAGCTGTCAGAGCATTCAAAAAAAAAAAAAAACAGAAGAAAACCAACAGAGAAAATCAGAATCAAATAAACTTCGCAGGAGGGGACTGTGGGTGGAAGGTGGGGAGGGCTGAAGGGAGTGGAGGGAGCAGTCAGCCGCTGGCTATGTTGACACCCGTTGGCAGCTTCAGTCTCAGTCTCAGTTTTGGTCGCAGTCGCCGTCGCCGTCTCAGTCTGAGTTGCAGCCTGCTCCTTGCCTACTTCTTGTTCCTTTACACTGTTAAAAAAAATGTAAGCTTATAACGAGACATTAAGATTTAAATTGCAAGAAACTACTTTTAATTATCTAGCTAACTATCTATATATTTTAAAGATCTGTTCTTCCATTGTAAAACTTTTTGCTGCTTACTTCACCTTTTTTGCCAGTGTAGCTTACATGGCACTTGGTATTATCGATGTCGGTAACAATGGCAACGTCGAATGTTCTGAATACAGCCGATGGGCATCCCTCAGCCCCTCCCCTTCGTAACCACCCTCCCACAACATCCCTCCCGCCCCCTTTTGACTGGCACACCGAGACGCGGTTTCTATTTGAAAACCATTTTGTTTGCTTTATGGATTTGCGGAGCTTAAAGTGGCTTCGTTGCTTCGTTTGCTTCATTTTGCTATTGTTGAAAATTTTGAGGCGTGAATTCTGGCCCCCCTCAGCCCACGTCACCTTCCCACTCTGTTGTGCCTCCCCCCCCCCCCAAAAACGCCAGAGTCAAGTGTTTGGTCTTTGGCTTGTTTTTGTTTTATTTTCCCATGTTGACTATTGGCTTAGAGTTATGGCCCAATGGCAACTGTTTACACTCGCGCGCGCTCTTCACGGCTTTTGTTCCAAACAGCAACAGGACTCGAAGATCCTTTAATTGCTTGGGTCACAGGCGCTAATTTTCAGAAGCGTCAAAGTGGCAAACTTTGTTTTAGGATTAGCCAAAGACAATGCTGATTAAGTCCACCCAGTGCCCTAAATAGTGTCGTTGGTATTAGCCAGCTGGTTTAAGTCCATTTTGCTATGATACGACAAAAGTTTGGCTTAAATTGAGTATTTTAATTTTCATTTATTTAGTATAACTTTTTGCTATCAATTCCAGCACTGCTCCAAGTGCCTTTCTTTTAAGCTACTGATTGAAAGCCTCTGTCTTTAAAGGCGCAACGATTTCAATTAAAACAATTGCATGGCTGCTCAAAAAACGCACTCGGGGCACTTTACAAGCCGAATTGGCCTTGCTTGGCAGGCAGAGTGAGATGGTTTCTACCAAATTAAAAGAGCGACACCGAATATAACCAGGCCAGCAGTGGCAGCCAGTACCTACAGAGCGGAATGTGGCACTGGATGCGGCTGTGGCAGTGGCACATGGGTCCATTTATTGCTTCGTGCCACATTCCGTTGGCAGCATTTGGATTTTTGCCCTCGACTCAACTCGACTCCTTCAACAAGAACAACACTTCGATGTGCGCATAATTCACAGCTGAGTGAATTTTAAGTGGTTATTGCAAAAGTTCGCACAAGCGAAAGTGTTGGATGGCCTTCCAAAGAGGCCCGTTTCTCTCCACCTTCCCAATCCACTGCCCTCCTCACCACCTTTAGCTAGTTAACGGCATATTGGTTGCCTGCAAATTGGAGCGCAGTTTTCATACCCGTTCCACGTGCAGTAGGAGCTTATAATGAAAGTGAACCGTGGCAGCAGGCAATAATTTAATTTTTCCAATCAGCCGCAATGATTTTATGTTACACAGCGTAAGTTACAGTTGCTTACAGGCCAGGCGCCTGTAAGTATGCAGTAGTTTTTATGAACTTCACTTTTTAACGGGTGTACCACAGTTGTGTTACCACCGCAGCATTTTTCTAACAGTTTATTGAGTTATGTGTGCTTTAGAGCGGGGCGTGGCAAGTGGCGGCCGACTGGCGGTAACTGCAGTGACGTCGCGTCGTTGACTAGGCCAGAAATTAGGTTAAGCATTATAAATAATTTGATTAGCCTTAATTGGCGTGAACTTGCAGCAGGAAAGCAAAAGGTCCTTCTTCTTCCGCAGGCTTTTTATATGATTGACAGCCAGATGTTGGCGTAAGGAGAGTTCGCCAGACGGAAATGATTATTATATAAGTGAAATTGATAGGCAAGTGTGAGAGCGCAGGGAGAGCGAGGGCGGAAGGAGAAGTGTTGCCACTTCCTACTTTAATATAAGCACTTTATTAATACCAGAAATCCCATTTAATTCCAATTAAAGATGCAAGACCAGCTGCTCATCTAGCGATAAATCGATGCCAATTTGAGGAATTTGTCATTCTCTCCTGCTCAGTAGCTCAGTAGCACGTGTCCCAGCCGAGAAACGTGCTCAAGTTGTGATTTAAAGCCAAAGTCAAAGCCAAAATTTGTGCACTTAAAGCCAAGATGTTTATAAGGCTATGGGTGTTGGGGGTTCAGGGTTGAACACCGACTAGCTGCTGCCCTGTAGGTGCAAAATATAGTGTAGTTAAGGACTGTTAATATTAATAAAGACTAGCTGATTCCAAGTAAATTTGGTATTTATTTCACCACTTTTTATCTTTTTGTAATGAGTTTCGAATGCAACTCCTTAGGAGCTGTGTCTTAGCTAATTAGCCAATACACCAACCTTTTGCTATACCCCCTTCCCTTCGAATAGCACTTAAGTTTGCCGAATTTTCGCCAACTGTGTGGTCCTGAGAGTTAGTCAGATCTCTCTGAGATCTTACAGTTGTGGGTTCGAATCCCGCGTAAGGCATGGTTGTCAACCCCTATCCTTCTCCACCCTCCTCTCCTTTCCTCTGTATTTGTTTCTACCCCATACTCACGTCTCTTCCATTCTCTACCCCTCTGAATCTCGTCAAAAAAAAAAAAAAAAAGAAAAGTCATTTCAATATTCAAGGACGAACATATGTACACGAATTATATCGCCCCCATCTGAAGTTTTGTCATCGTACAAAGTTTCGTCTATGATACCCACTTACATTCGAATGAATCAAAGATTTACATGTAAAACAGAAATTAAATTTCACATAAATTGTAAATAAACAATTGTAAATAACTAACTTAGAATCTAAGCATAAAACTAGATTAAGATTGAAGTCAAAAGCATCTCATCCCATTGGCTATCCAAGAGAGTGATTCTTGGTTGAAAATTCGGTAGCATAATCTCATCAAACATGGTTTTCCAGGAGTTGTAAAGTTGGACAACGTCGTGGATCAGCAAGAACAAGTAACAGAAGAAACGAGCATCATCGGTGGTGGTTCACAGTCAGTAGTAGTCTCAGAGCAATGAAAAAAAAAATGAAGTAAAGTTTGTAACGTAGAATTGTTGAAAAAATGTGAATTAAAAAAAATATTTTTTGCCAAAATCACACAAAAGTCCTGCCTTTTTACAGGGTATACAACTGCTATATTAAGAGCTGCTTTAAAAAGTGTTGCAACCAAAAATCAAATGAACTGATAAACGAAATGAATTCAATGCGCATTGAGGCGTGGTCCGAATGGTAGGCGGGCCTGGGAAAAGCCGAGTAAATACAAAGTGAAATTTGCACAATCCGATGGTCGGTCGAATTCAAAATGCAAATTGTTGCCCGGCGCCAATTACAACAAGGCGAATGAAAAGTGGAAAAGTGGAAAAGTAGAGAAGAGGAGAAAGGCAGAAGAGGAAGCTTGTACGATGGCGTGTGGAAATGTGCACAAATTGAAAATGAAAATTGGTTAAAACTGCCAAATTTCAAACAAAGACCAAGTTTACTTCAAGCACAATAAGAAATTACAGCGAAACTTTAAACATTTTTGCCTTGATAACTAAATAAACTGGCAGAGAATTAAGAGAACTGCATAGAGAAAGGCGTGAGGGAGTGAGCAAGAGTTGTAGACAATTGAGAGAAGCTGACAGAACAAATAAACTGTCAGGCAATAGCCAAAAATCAAGCTGACAACAAATCCCAATGACAAAATCAAGCAATTGCAATCGATATGTACCGAAAAACACACACACTCATGGCACACAACAAAACACACACCCACACACACACACCTACACACAGTAAATGGTCATGTTTCGGTCTGTTGAAGAGATCTCAGTCAGTTTGGGGAGAGCACGCAGGAAAAGGGAATTTGAAACTCAACCGTTTCGACTGACATGCGACATGTTCTTGTCTCTCTCTTTCTCTGCCTGCCTCTCTTTCTATTCGCTGCTCTCGCCCTGTCGCATTGTCAGTGCAATTCTCATTCTCTGTTGCTGTTACTATTGCTGTTGTTTGCTGTATGCATCATCAATTTAGTGTGTGTCCAGCAGAGTATTCTGTCAGTGGTGTAAGTGGGGGGTGTAAAGGGCAGTGGAAAGGGGAAAGGGGAGTAAAACTGCCGCTTCTCTTGCTGACGAGTTAGAGGCTCTGAAAACTCAAATGCAATAAGCGCACTCAATACTTTTAGGCCAAAAGCAAAGAGCAGACTGGGGCAGTGCAAGTTTGTTAGTAATTTGATAATACAAAGATTCAATAAGGGATTAAATTAAACAAATACGATAAAGAAAAGGAGTTAAAAGGAATGAAATCAAGTAATTTTCTATACTACTTAAAATTGAGTTCTCTCGCTTAAAGTCTAAATTATGAATTCTGTTTAGTTTGTAGTCTAAAGACCTTCCATCGATAGAATTTTCCCAATGCGTGTACAGTAGAGCACGCTTAATGCGCACAATGAAAGTAATTTTCCAAAAATTGTGCTAACCATGGCAACTCAGGAGACAGACGGGGAGGAGGGAGCAGGCCAAAAGCAGAGCTAGAGTCGACTACAAATGCGGCATAAGCGGCTTAAAATCAGAGCAGCAAAAAAACGTTAAACACTGAAAAAAAAGGCTGGCTACTAAAATTGCAATTAGTGCTCGAATTTTCGAAGAAATTTACGAACTCAACACAATTTTTTGCCAGTGTAGAGCTGCATTGAGTTGGAATTGGCAGGAAGTATTCAAAAATAAAAATCGCACTCGAAACTCATTACAACAAAAGGTGCTTCATCATCAGGGCAGCAGGAAGCTGCAGCTACAACAACAACAACAATATGGAGGTAAGCACTTAAGTCTGGTATTGGTGGCCATAATCAACTCGCCGTCGTTTTTTGTTGTTGGACACCTGTGAGGAGGGTAATGAGGGGTCAGGTGGAGGGGGGGTTACTTTGTCAGGTGGCCGTAACTTGGGGGCAGCATTTCATTTGCAGCATGTCCTCGTAAAAAGTGAAAAGAACAATGGCGTGGCAAGTACTACCAACTGGGAATCATGGCTGCGGGTCTACAGCTTGCCACCGACGGGGACTCAAACACGATCCCATCCCCAGACCCAAGCTCTGTCTCCTGTTCCTGATTCTGTGCCGAGGCACTTAAGCTCATGCTTTCTGATGCTGCCACCCACGTGAGCTCTGCTCTGCACTCCCTTTGCCTTCCTCCCCCTCCGCTTATTCGGTCCTGTTCCAGTTTCCGGTGTGTGTCACAAGATTTTTCTCATTTTGCAAGCGGGTGAAGAGCTTGAAGGAGACAGAAAGAGAGCGAGTTGAGCTCAGCGTGTCAGTTTGCAAACTCATTTGCCTCCCCCTTCCCTCCCTCTCTCGCCCTTTCTCTGTCGCTCTGACCATGTAGACAGCTAGCAATAATTCTGATACTGCCTCAAAGCCAGCGCTGTTGTCATCAGGTAGCTAGCTCTGCCTCTTCTTCTCCCTTCGGTCTTCCGCTGTCTTTGCCTGCTGCTGACATTGTTGACGTTGACGTCATTGGCATTGACGTTGCCTGCTGCCGTTTGTCATTCATTTACTGTCCACCCACATCTTTCCCCGCTCTCCTCATGTGGATCCTATTGGGATCTCGGTCTAGTTGCAGCTAGTTCCATTATTTATGCTTTTTAGGTAGTTCATTCTGTACACACTCTGTGTGGAGATTGTTTACATCCCAGTTGTTGGTTTTCATACCTGTTCCCACCTGTTTCCATCTCACAAAATACTCACAAAAACATCTTCAATTTGCACTTGTCGTACATTTTAATTGCTATTGTTATGCGTGCTGAGAATGTCCAAGTTCGATAATTGTCACACAGTTTGCTTTTATCATTTGCCGTTATCTTCTGATACACAACACACATATACACACTCACACTAGGATACCTCAACTATTACACAACAAATCTTACAATTCCCAAGTGCTAATTTAAGCTTAGGTTGGTTTTCGAACTTTCGTAGATTAAAATGTCATAAGTTTTTAGCAGGGACACACACCATAAAGATTTATCTCCTAATTCCTTTAGAGTATATTAAACGGGAAATTCTAATAAGAATTGACAGGTGCTTCTTTGCTATAAGAAAAATTCAATATGTGTTTTTTTATTTCCATAAAATATCAAGTTAAAACATTGAGATTTGTTTCTAAGACTTTGATTTGCCGCATTTTGGCTAGTATCTTGTATGCTACTCGAATCACACGGCACTTTATCATCATCATTACCAACCCTTTGTGTTCACGGGGTGTGAAAAGTGGGCGTTACTGGCAAAACGCCCTGCAATGACCAAAATTACAAATAGCGGTTATTATGAAGCCATAATTTTTGTAAATACGTTTGTGGCTCCATGTTTTGGAGGGTGAGTTGCGGTAGAGCGGTGAAAGGGGGAGGGTGGAAAGTGTGACACTTACTTGAACCAAGCAACTCTAATTGTTTGATTAATGGTTTGGTAAAATCTGAGACACGTGCTCGTTCAAAGTGAGTGCCTGTATTTGAGTTGACGAAAAGGGCGCTCTGCTAGAGTTTTACAAAGCTAATACTAGAGAGCGTTGAGAGCGGGTTACGATTCTAGAGCAATCAAGAAATCTTAGTTAGTTCTTAGTTGGTCTTCTTAGTTAGCCATTAAGTTTTTCTACATTTATTAATCAGTGAGTATTTATTAAACCTTTAATAACAATAAAGCTTCAAAATCTTTGATGCTGCTCGACACGGCCTCATCCCTATCTCGCAGTTTGCTCTTCCTGACCTACGCTAAGTGTATTTGGCATTCGGTTGCTGTTGTAAAGCGCAAATATTGTTTCCAATTGCGAAACTTGCGCTCAGTAGGATGTTTACCTGGCGGGCACAGACAGGCACGAACTTGCACAGACACAGGGACACAGCGAGAGTTATGCAACACTAACTGCGAATATACAACTCACGTAGCGCACAAATATGATATGCAGTTGGGATACATATATTTACTATCTGTAGAGTGGATGCATGTTTGCATACACATATATACATCGTACATATATCATGTGTTTTGTTCATAAAACGCGGCCAAGGTTCCATCTTTTACACCGCCACGCCCCCGCAATGCCCTCAGTTCTGCAAGTTGTTTGCCGTTTTTCATGTTTATGCGAAAAACTTTAGCAAGTTTCGCCTTGAGGCATATTTTCGTAGCATGTCCCTAGCCAAGGGAATATGCTACAGGACGGCAGGGGCAGCAGCAGGAGGAATCCAGGGTATCTGTCTGTTGGGATCGTTGCCAGCAGAATTCTTTGTCGGGATTGTTGCATTGTTTGCCTTTTGGCTTCAGTCGCCGCGACGCTGTTTGTGCTCCGGTTTATGCAGCTAGTTTTTTATGCTGTTTTCAGTTTTTTTCTTTTTATTTTTCAGTAGTTTAATTTTTTATTTTCATATTCTGCTGCTGCTCCATTGGCCATATTAAAAGATTTACATAGTTAAGCTGCTCAAATTGCAGCCAAATGGCGTCGTATTTTGTTGTTATGGCTTAAGCCGACTGGTCAGTCTGACTTAGGCACGTAGCACTGTACGGTCAACAAATCATTTGAATGTCTTCAGTTAGTTACAGTTGATGCTCCATATAAACTACACGTTTACCACTAATATTTCTCAAGTTAGTTGTGGTTTATGGTTGGTTAGTTGTAGAAAAGTACAGTAAAGACTGACTATGAAGTTTTGAAGTGTGGTTAATGTAACCAGCAAGTGCACGACCAGCACATTCCCTTTACTCTGCTCAAAAATACCCTTCCTTTCAAGTTATATACCCAAATAAATTTAAATAACGGCCTAAAAGTATGCAACACTTTAATTAACCCTTTCCTACAGCATCCAAACATTGTTAATTCAATAAAAGTAATTGTGTAAATTCGCCATAAAGAAGTTGAACTGTAATCAACAAAGTTATGACTGCACTTAGCATTGCTTGGGCAATGGTCCCCAAAATCGTCAGAACACAGAACCAAACTTAAGAAACTTTTTTTCCCAACAGTTTTTTATGCTCAATTCGGTTTGGAACGCAGCTGGAGAGAGTGAAAGGAGACAAAAGATAAGATAAGATAAAGTTCGGCACAAGAAAAAGTGTATGCAGAAAATTGAAAAACCAATTGAAAGTTATTGAAATTGCACAATAATTTCTTCAATTGCATGCGCTATTGAATTTCTGTCATAAGTTTTCTCCACTTCACTCTCAGTCCCCCTCTCGTTCAAGAAGCCTTCGACAGGATCAACAGGACAAACTGCGGCGAAGACAAAATGGGCACAAGTAAATTTCTATTTCGTTTTTTGTTGTATTGTTTGTAATTGTGGGCAAATGGAGAAAGTTTTCGTACAATTCATTCAGCATTCAAAATGGGTAATTAATGATAATGGAAAATTTTGTATACAAATTTCGAAGAAATAGTAAAAGAAGAGTCTGCTGAGTTGTGATTATGGGCAAGTCATTTAGATATTACACTTCACTGACTTCTGATGCTAATGAAATGTAGGGAAAATGTACCTCGTATCAATAAAAATTAAACTGAGCTGGTTTAAAATAAGTTTGTGGGAATATTGCTTAACAAAATTCCATGCTTTTTCTTTTATTTATTTGAAAATTACTATTGATATTTATTTAATTAAATACAAACTATTTTTTCTAACGTTGCGTATCATAGCCCAACCAATTAAATTGATTATCCGCTATAATCGCTCATAAATGACCTCCATAAAAACACAATGCTGCCCAATGCACTTTTTATTAGTGCCATAAAAACGTGAGTGAAAACATTTTAATAAGCAGCGAGTTAAAAAAATTGAATGATTTTATTTGTATAATGAAAAAGACTGAATACCGACATTCGCTTTTGTATTCGCTCTCGCTTTTCGTATTCATTTTCATTCACGTTTCTGTTATTGACATTTTATGCATGACATTCTTTCACTTGCGGCCTGATATCGAACCGCCATTGAACCACGCCACCGCACCCGCCCCCTGCCCAGTCAAGTGCCCATGTCAAGAGCAAAAGAGCAGTGGACCACAAAACAAAAAGATGGTACGCTGTTCTTCTTGTTATGCTGATGACTGCGAATGACGCGAGTTGTCAACGTGAATTAAAATAATTGATTTATTTTTAAAACGCAAGTTGAGCGTACAACAAAAGACAATTGAAGGGAGTTATATTACAAATAGACGAAGAATTAATACACTAATAACTAAATTCAAGTTTTAATTGTCTTTTGTTTATTTTTATATGATATAAATTATTTAGAGCTAAACAACTTTTAGTTGGTTTTAAAGTTTTTTCATCACAAAGTGCAACAAACTGTTTGAAGTAGCCAAAATACCCTACAACAACCCCAAAGGGCCAATCACTGAAAACTTGTCAGCCACAGAGAAACCTAAACCAACTTCTTGCGTCTGATTTTGATATGTTCCCTAAAACAAATACAAATAAAAGACACAAAGTTGAGGAAATAAATATGCAATTAAGAAACTTAAAACCTATTTAATTTCCAAGTCAAACGGGTTGTCACAAAATCAAAAAGAAATTGCCAAAGTTGCCCCCGAGCCAAGCGATTTGCTGTTATCTTTTGCCCAATGTTGTGTGAACTGTCAAAATTATTAATTGCGGTCATTATTTACAGCTCCGTTTTCGCTTCATGTCCAAAGGGTTTTTCACTCCCTCAGCCCCGCCCACTACCACGCCTCTTTCCCTACCGCCAGCTGATGATACAACCCCGTTGAACTTCATTTTAATTAGCCAATAAATGGCGTTGTGAAAATTACGCCACAATGAGAATTAATGCGGCCTGTTAACCGTTAGCGATTTGTTATCGTTAAAATACAAGTATCAAAGTATATAAAAAATAAGAATTTGCCTTTTCCCCCGACTTGCTGGGAGAGTTGTTAAGCTGCCAAAAACTTTGACTCTCCGCCCATTTCATTTTATATCTCTCTCCCCTCTCTCCCCACTCTCCTGCTCCCTGTCTTCTTCTGGGTTAATCGCTTTTTTGCCTGCTTGCTCGACTTACTGCTGCCCCGCCCTTTTTATTAGACCACATTAATATTTTTATAGTATTATGTTCATTCCAGCGATTGTCCGTTTGCTATAACAAAACTTTCTGCTGCGGCTCGTTAATAAAGACATAAGAATAACCTCGAGCACTTTTATTGAAGTGTCCTCAATGTGTTTTAAGGAGTATAATTGGACTTAAAAAATATATGAAAATATAAAATATACAATAAACAAATGTAGAGACAATTTCCACTGTATAACATTTTATTTTATATTTAAAACTTTATTTACTTACATTTTATTCCACTCAATTATAAGTAGTGATATACCTTAGAGTCCTTTGTACATGATAAAGACTCCAATATATATAATATACTAAGACAATAAATTAACAAACTCTTATATAAATTAGTGTTCTAATAGAGTTTTTTTATATTTTATTATATTTTGCAATGAAATTCCTTAGTAATATATAAAATTTTTAACCCAAATATGTCTAACTAATGTGGTTTAATACTCCACTCTATCTTACTAACACATTTCTTTAACAAACATATAAGTTCGTTCATTCAGCAACACTTCCATTGACATCTCCTACCAAACCCATAGTATCTGATTGCCTATCACTTGTTTTTATTGATTATTGTCGTTGTTTTTGTTGTTTTTAATGTGTGCTCGATACGCAAAAAGCAAAATGTTATCAGTGCATAATGCGAAAGCATCGCATTGCCACAATTACTTCCCCTCGAGGCAGTCAGGAAGGAGTGGAGGGGAAGCAAAACAAGCAGAAAACGCACAATTGAAGCACTTAATCAAAATAAATAAATCGGTAAATGCTGCCGACAAGTTTGAATTTGAGTTTGAGTTTGTAGGGTATATTACTTGAGATTGGAAGGATGCCAATGACAATAAAGAAAATGGCAGTCAGCTGGAAAACTTCGGATAAGGTGCAAAAAACGATACATGTTCAATACACACACAAGTATGTGCGATGATTTTAAAGGAAATTTCAAACGGAAATTATGCGTGGAGGGAGGGGAAGTCGTGTATATAAATTCATTCACAACATAAATGGCAAACCAATTCAAGTTTTGTGCGAGCAAAAGCGAAAGAGCGAATCGCAGAACCCTTTTTTGCATAGCGTTGTAGTATTATGCGATTTGCATATATAAATAAAGTTTATCAAAAACATATTCATAGCGCCCAGAGCAGACACCCACAGCCACAGCCCACACACACTTACAGCATGTGGCAACAACAAAACGATTTTCCACTTGACATGTGCTCAAGTGGCTGCCACTCGGAAAACTCGCCTCACTTTATTGTTGTTCCCCTGGCTGCTGCGAGGATATTCAATCTGCTTTTTCCATTTAAACAATTTTCAAAAACTTGTTTATAACTCAATTTTGCAAAATAAAACGAAATAACACTTAAATAAATAAACACAATGCGCTTGGCAAAAGTTGAGAACCAAATGAACAACAATTTCCCCCAGTTTTGTATGATTATTGTTGTTGTTCGGTTCGCACGCATGTAATACAGTAACAACAATTGCTATTGTTGCTGTGCCTGGGTGTGTGTGTGTGTGTGTGCTCTCAACAGTCACGCGAAGAATCCTCCAAACGAAATGGATATATCAAGCGCTTTAGTCCTGTGTCTGCTCCCAAAAAGGAATGAAAAATACAACGAAAATAAAAGGATACAACACAAGTGAAATTGCCAAATGCCATTTGCTCTCTACACAAGCATGTGTGTAGGTTTTTTCTGTGAGTGTAGAGTGCTGGAGTATCCGTGGCAGCTGTAATTTCAGACAGACTCGCAATAAATTCAGCGAATCAACAACTTCTTAAAAGCAACATTGCGCACTTCAACTCAAAACATTTGAGAACTGACACGTAATTTGAGTCTTAAAAGTGAATTTGAAGCAATTTAAGCACTTTACTCTTAGCCCAGTTAATGTGTCTGCTCGTTTATTTACAAGTCGCAGTTTAATGCACAACAATAAGCTCACTAAACGTAGGTTAAAAATGAGTTTCTATACATTAAAATGTATGTTTAATATATAATTTTAAAATAAGCCTTCTGTTTTACAGTCCACGTCCTATAAAAACGCTAGAATTCTATTTAATAAAAAAAAAATACTAAAAAAGTAGCAAAAGATACTGTCTAGCTGGGTTTGAATGGAAAATACTAAAGAGCATTGCATTCACGAGCAGCAGTTGTGCACTGATAAGCTGCAGCTCAACTTGGCAATTGCTAATTAGCCGGGCTAACAACTCTCCTTCCCCTCATTGCCTTCTACCCACTCCGACCACCACTAAAGAATCCATTGTTTTTCAGCAAGTTCTCCACTTGAGTGCCACAATTTATGCATTTTCCATGGCATTAACGTTGAAAAGCGTCGCAAATGAAATGCCATTCAAATGTTGTGGGAGTCTAAGTTTTAGGGGTGGGATTTTTGGTTTACTTGGTTAGTTGGTTACCTGGGTTTTCCACTCTACTCCCCTAGCCAAAGGTCATGCAAATTAGTGCAACAACAAAAACAAAGCTAAAGTTTTCTTGAATAGAAACTGCCACAGTTTCAGTCTCAGTCTCAATCTCAGTCTCAGTCTCTCCAACCTCAGCTCGTAATCTTGGGCAAAAACTTGTAAAAGTAACTAGATAATGCAGCCAGAAGCTGGAATGAAATGGAGCAAAATTGCAGCCCAACCTGGGAAAATCTAATAAAATGTGACAGGGGAGATAAACTTCAGTTGCTTTCTGCTGTTTGTTGTGAATCTTAAGTTTTTCAAAGGGTATAACATTAAGTTGGTAGCGAACAGTTGCTTTAAATGTAAGCTGTCAATAACAGTAGATTAAAAGCTACAGTTAAAGTTGATTAAAGCTCTATTTGAAAGCTTTTGTCTGCTCTGATTGATTTCATTTTCCTGGCCAATCAAAAGCATGTAGTCCCAAAATTAGTGAAGCAAATGGGCTCACAGAGGCATAGAAAATTGCTGGCTAATTTGTAGCAGGCGAAATCTTTGCAAATGTCACACACACGCACACCTGATGAAATTGGAAATATTGAAATAATTAATAAGCAAATTAATATATAATATGGCCAAATAATGAGCCAATATTTACGCAAATATTGAGAGCATGGCAAAAGCAGTGTTCAAATTACGACATCAGAGGCAGACACATGTGTGTGTGAACGTGTGTGTGTGTGTGTGCCCATTCAAATGCCATCATTATCGTGCTCATCATCGTTTACATGGCAAGTGCCCAGCATGCCACAACGTCTACTTGCCTCTTGCCACATACTACTGCTGTTGTTGTTGTTGCTGCTTCATTATCCTTATTACTCCTTTCGATGCTTCCCAACTTCTGGTGCTGTTGCTGCTCTAGCTTCAGCTTCAGCTTCAGCATCGGCTTCAGCTGTAGAGCAGCGTTATTGTTTCCATTTTGATTTATGTCTGGCTGCTTCAGTCTAGGCCATCCTGTTACCAGGCCCCCTCTCTCTCCTCCCTTTAGCCAGCTCGTCTACAATTTTAACGTTGTTAACCAAATTGCATAAATTAAGTGCGTTCGTTTGCTTGAGTGGCGCTGGCTTGGCACAGCTCAACTAGCTTTTCGCCCCTCTACTCCCTCCTCCCCTCACTGTCCACTCCACCCCTGCTTATCCAGACACATCCTTCAGGCATCTCGACTGCATTTGTGTTGCTAATGTGCTCACATTAGACGCACATGTTGCCATAAGTTGAAGCTTCAGTCCTGCGAGTCGCTCTTCTCTCTTCTCTTCTCCAGCTTCTTCATTCTTCTCCAGCTACTCATTTGTTGCTGTTTTCTGCAGTGGGAATCACAAAAAAATTCCCATAGTTTTTGCCAGTTATCTGCATTTTTTTCTGCTATAACTTGGCATGCAAATGCGAGAAAATAGCAGTTATTTAATTAAGTCATTCAGTGGAAACTTAGCTTGGATTTGAATTTACATGTAAGCAAAGCGGGAATGCAGTTTTAAAACTAAAGTTTGTAGGGATATCTTGGTTGTAAATAAAGTCATAAAATTATACCTTTTCCACTATCCAATTTTACACAAAGAAACTAACAGATTTCTTGAGAAGCAGTTTAAAAAAGGTTAAAAATTTTCAATTCTTTTTCTGTAATTTTTTTAAGTTCATAAATAGAAAACTGCTAAGTCTTTCAGTATAATTCAGTATAAGTCATAACTCCACAACTTTTAAGCCACTAAAACTTTAAATTTCTAATAATTTATATAAATTTTACTGCCAACAAATGAGTCTAAATTTGATTTGTAATCCAATACCAAACAGTTTAGAGTAATTTCAATTGTGTGATTCGAATTATGGAAATTGCTCAAGCATTTAAATATATTTGTAAATATTTGTACGAGTCGCACAAATTGTTGTCAAATTGCTCTCAATTTGTGTTAATTCTATTTGCGTTGACAATTTGAGTCGACGATTTTAGTTGTAAACAATATCGATTGAGTTGGCTATAAAAAGCATACGCTTTCTGGCCATAAGCTCAAAAGCTTTGCAATGAATTTCCACATTGTCTTTGTGCTGGCCACTCTGTGTCTGACACGGGCCGAGCAGGAGGAGCTGCAGGTCAAAAGGATAATGAAGGAACTGGAAGTGGTACCCGATGTGCTCAACGAGCCACCAAGTGAACTACTAAAGGTTAGTTAACTTAAAAGTCGTTTAAATTTAGCTATAAATGTCTTAAAAATTCAGCTCCACTTTGAAAATGATTTGGAAATAATTGAGGGCAAGGTTTATACACCCACGGAGCTCAAATTCCAACCAAAACTCGAATGGAATGCCGATCCAGACACATATTACACTATAGTAATGCTCAGTCCCGATGCCCCCAGTCGTGAGAATCCCATCTACCGTTCCTGGCTTCACTGGCTGGTGGTTAATGTGCCCGGCATGGATGTGGCCAGAGGTCAATCCATTGCGGAGTATTTTGGCCCTTTGCCACCTAAAGATAGTGATCTGTGTCGTTATGTGGTGCTGGTCTATCAGCAAGCGGATAAACTGCACGTTGAGGAGAAGAAAATGAATATGAGCAGCGCCGAGGATCACAGCAACTTTGATGTGCAGAAATTTACACAGAAAGTACGATATGAACGATCCTTTGGCAGGCACTGTATTCCAAGCCAAGTGGGATGATTATGTGCCGGAGCTCATGAAAATGCTCTACGATATCAGTGAGTGAGGAGGAAGCAGTTGGGTGTAAAAATATTTAACTAAAGTTCCGGTGTTGGGTTGTTAATTAATCAGTTAAATATGTGAAAGTACTAACAAATTTTGAAATGAATAAAAAACTTTGCTTGATTTCCAATGGGGCGTAGGTTATAAAATGTGAGCTACTAACATCAAACAAGCTTCTTTTGCAATTAAAGTCTTTTAATTAAACTTTCAAATAAATCTCCAAATTCTCTCAGTCAAAGCTTAACTAAAAGTTGTGAGAATCGCTGAGAGAAGCGCTCGCTTATTCAATTCCAAGCTTGTCAAAGTACAAACCTTACACCTAATCGAAATTTAACTAACTTTTACTAGAGATAAAGCTGCTACAATTTCCAAACGCAAAACATTGATTGACTTGCTACATTTTCAAAGTGCCACAACAGGAAGAAGGAGCAGAGCTACAGTAACTGAGAACTGAGCTTTGCACTTACAGAAAAGTCACTTAAACTTTGCAATCATGATAAGACGTAATGCTAGATTTCCATTTATATTTCCTTCGAAAACCATCCCCTCTCAACTGCGCTCCAATTTCAGTTTGTAGCAAGTGTTAAAGGTGCAACGCGAGTCGCTTTCCGACTATCTCCTCTCTCTCTCTCTCTCTCTCTCTCTCTCTCTCTCACTTTCAGTGATATGCGAGGCAAAGCTTAGAGCAGGGCAGAGGAGTGAAACTCACTTGAATAGTAACTAAACGCAGAGGGCACAAAGCGTTTTGTGGCAAACGGCAAATAACCTTAAGGTTAAGATTACAAGGTAATTTGATTCAATTCCACTGATAGGCGTGCCAAAGCAACAACAACAACAAAAACAACTGATGCTTGAGGCTGCTTTGGGCCAATTTCAATGGCAATTTCCCAGTTCCCCAGTTCCCAGTCTCTCTCTTTCTCTGTTCCTAGAGATGACAATGTCAAGATAGCAATTGTTGCCAGCAGCCAAACAAAATACAAAAAAAATAGCGACAGACGATGGAAATTCCTGCTTACTTTTTGTATTTTCTTGTTCTTGCTTTTTATCAGTTTGTGTATAAATTTGCCTTTATTTTGACATATTTAGTGGCGTCTTACTACGCCTCGTGCGATAAGACCAAACTCATGTGATGCTCACAAGCTGTTAGTCCATTAAAACGCAATATAAACACATAAGTAAGTGAAAGTTGTTGCAGT
The DNA here is from genome assembly GCA_018152125.1 of Drosophila dunni. Taxonomy (NCBI): domain Eukaryota; kingdom Metazoa; phylum Arthropoda; class Insecta; order Diptera; family Drosophilidae; genus Drosophila; species Drosophila dunni. The sequence goes on from JAECXC010000906.1 coordinate 747,238, forward strand.
TCTTGCCAGCTCCACGAGGAGTATGAAAAAAAGGACTGCAGGCAACTTAACCTCAATTTACATATGGTAAAGGAATCTACTGGGGGATTTGCAAACAAGAGGAACTGCAAATTAGAAAGTTATTTACTGTGCTTAAAGGAACTCTACAAGTTCAAGCTTTGGTTTAAGGGTAGGGGAATTTAGTTACATAACTAACCTCTTTTTTTATGTTTTAAATATTATTTCCATCACTTTTCTATGAAAACTTGCAGCATTATAAATGCGACCTACTTTAAGCGCTTACTCACTAATTTTACGCTGGCCTGGTCACACTTTTCGTAGCATTTTTCCCCAAATGCTCATGGCTCGTGGCGCACAGGGCGTATGAGTAATCTGCCAGTTGCGCTGTCACAAATCCCACAGCACCAACACTGAGCTCTCTAGCCAAGAGGCAGCCTCTAGTTTTTTTCTTGGCCTGTGGCACAAAGTAAGTTGCAAGTGGCAAGTTGCTGTGCTGAAAAGTTTAGCAAGTTTCCTCTTATTATTTATCCCATGTGACAAATTTGCTGCAGCAGATTTTGGCCCTGCATAATAAATTATGCTTCACAGCAAGTAAAGAAGTCAAATGAGCAGAGAACCAAAAGGGTACAGAACAATGAATACCCTTTTAAAGTGGGAAAGTCTGTAAGCTACTGTAGTGAAATGAATTTATTGTGTCCCCGACTCGAAGTGTTACATAATTACTAACCAAATTACGCTACCCCTTGTAAGTGTATGAAAAAAGAAAACTTTTCGCTTTTAGCTAAAGTTTTTTGCACGTTTTAATTTAATAATCGACGACGAGTCGTTAAGTTGCGGCAAAGTTTGAACTTCCCTTGGGCACAGAACTTGATACAGAGTTGTTGCATCTTAAAGGCCAACTGATGAGTAGGCTTTTAATTGCTTAAGCTGCAGCTAAGTAGAGAGAGATAGGGAGAGAGAGAGTGAGAGAGAGCGAGAGAGGCAAAGAAATTACAGTTGAATAAATAACGAGACAGCACACTTGTTGCATTTGAATTATTTATTGTTTTAGCTTGATTCTGGCTGGAATCAGTGACTGTGACACTTGCGATGCTGCATTCAAAATGCATTCGAATCTTGCACTTAGCACACACACACACACACACACACACACACCACAGACACACGTATTGAATAACATTTCAAATGCATTTCTAACAAACCGGAGCCAAATGACAGGACAAAAGAGCAGACCAGCAGCTGGACCAGCACACACACATACACCCACTCTCACACACACACTCGAAGTGACTGCTGTTGACATTGTCGTTTCTGTCACACAGTTAAAATGTGATAAATTCCATTAAATGACAGACGAACAGCAGCAAACAAACTGAAATCCATTTTGTGGACTCAAATCAAAATCCAACAGGCTCACACACACTCCCACACACACACACATACTCGTAGCGTTGCCCGCAGAAATTCTAAACATCAACTTGAAAGTTCATGTTCCACATTGAAAGCCAAACTGCCACCAACAGACATTTGTACGCATCGCATATTGAAATTGTAATTTGATTTCTGTCTTTTGCCTCCAACTGCAACAACGATGACAACAGCAACTCTCTCTCTCTCTCACTCTCCCTCTCTCTCCCACCAGTTTTATCACTTATTCTGCATCTGTCAGCCGGGTTAAAAGGGTTTTTAACTCTTTTTCTAGACCACAATTGGCATTAATTGACCCCAGTCTGTATAAAGCTTAATGAATACAGAGTTCAATAGACGCTGATTAAGTCTTAAAGTCATTGCATAGACAGCGAGCATAATAAACGCTGTTAAGCAGCTCATATGTGCTGTTAACTGTTAACAGTTTTAACAGCCCTGAGCTACTCATTAGTTGCACCAAAAACCTTAGAGCAATTCTTCTGCTAAATCGTAATTATTACTTAGAAACTCTAGTTGAATTTATTTATTTTTATTCCCTATCCCTGCTTTGTGCAACTGACAACAGACAACGCCTCGCGGCGCACTTAAATAATTATTTAATTTTAATTTTAAATGCACTGCGCCTTTTTTTTTTTTTTTTTTTTCTTTCTTTTAACGGCGAGTGCGTATCGCGTACGGGGAGACAAAGCGCTGGGCAAATAAATAAAATAAAATGGCAAACTCATTACACGACAAGTGGCGAATGGCAAATGTAAAATAATGGCATCAAAATGGGGTATGATAGACTATGAAAAAACATATAAAAAACTTAATTTTTAAAATAAATATAGTTTTGGTATATTATTAATTTAAAATTTATACCATTAAATACAAAAAGTGCATTATTTTACAATAGTAAACTATTAACAATAAAATACACCCCATGCTCTTAACAACTTACGGGTATAAAGCAGAGCAGCAAAATAAATGGCCAACAATGCGTCGCTCAAAAGGCACAATGGTAGCTCAACACACGGCTACCTAGAGCTGTAGCTGCCTCCTGTGCACGCCCCCTCTTCTTACCCCACTGCGACCTCATCTTTGCTTCCTGTTGCTGCCTCTGCTGCTCGGTTGGTTGCATTGTTCGCTGGCAGTGGCCAAAAACGCCAGCGGCTATGGCGGCGTCGCCTCCACTGGGGCATTGATGCCAGGTGACAGACGGGAAAAATGCCAACCAAGTGTGCATCGGTGTGGGTAAGTGTGTGTGTGTGTAGGCGTATGTGTAGGTGTGTGCGTGTTTGCAGTGCACGACATTTAAACCGCAACGAGGCGTGTTTTCAAGCTAATTGCGCGCTATTTATATTTTTAAACAGCAGTGCTTAAGGTGAGCTTTATATTTACTTGCTCAGAAACTAAGGAAATCTTTAACTTGTTTAGATTAAATATAGAAAAATTAATGTTCTAAATAAAACTTTATTTAATCCCAATTTTGCTTAAATTTCTTTCGGTCCTTTTGACTGTCTCTTCGCCAACTCTTCCCAAAGTGACCCAACTAAATGACCATATTAAAATCTTTGGAACTGAACGCTTTCAACTGGCAAAGTTGCCATTTTTTATGTTTTCTATCAAAATAGACTCATACATCATGTAGGAGCCTTAAAAATATGCCCCTGTCAGGAATGATCAATGCTGCTAATCAGCACATGAAATGCTGCGAAAAATAAATAGAAAAGAGAGTAAGCTGGTAGAAAAAAGAAAAGTAAAAGTTAAAACCAATCGCTCGCAGCCATATGGAAAAACATATATTTATGGAATATTGAAAAAACAACAACAAGCAGCAGAGCAAGAAAAAACGCAACGCAAAAAGTGTAAAAAATGTGCAAACATTAAAAAGATTTAAGTAAATTTGTCTTGCTGCGTGTGCCATCAATAACTTTTGGCAGCATATTTGACTTCTGGGGGCTGTTACGGCAGATATATACATACATACATATTCATATACATACGTATACACTGGCAGCTTATTACATTGTGCCATGGAGGAGTTTGTATTTTAGGGGAGTATTTTTGGTTGGACGCATAAATCCAAAAAGTCAATGCAAGCCTTTTTAAAAATATTTGGTTTGCTCGACAGCAAAAGCAGTGAACCCAGCTGCTCCACTTCACTCACTTCCACCCACTTTTAACCCTCTTTCTAGTCTTTACAGTCTCCACCCACTCATCCACCCAACGCAGCACACAGTGTGCCAGCTATCTGGCTAATGTTTGCTTTTGGCATAGCATTACAAACATTAGCTTTTGGCTGCTTCCAAAAACCATGCAAATATGCCCCGCAGTCGTTTCCTAAAATTGCCCCCAAAAAGTATGCTACAGTTTTTTGACATAGAGGGGTTAGAGTCGAGTCTTGGCCTGGCTAATTTTGTGTTTCCTTTTCTTACACTTTTGCTGCATGTAATTTTAAAATCGATAAGCAACAGAGTTTTCTTTTTTACCCCATTCCACCTAGTATTTGTTGGGCGTGGGAGTTGCTATATTTTTGCATGAAAATCACGAACTTGTTGTCAAAAATATCTCTACCTTATCGACTGTAGGCCATGGAAATTGCGGCGACCACGCCGCAAAGGGCGTCAAAGCTGGCAATCTGGGCGTGGCACTCCTCAACGTCCCCTCTTTTGTGTGTGTGTGTGTGTGGGCGTTCTGTTGCGGTAAAAACAATTTCCAAAGTTGTCAATAAAAAGTAACTGCTTGAATTTTTGGTCGTTGAAACAAGAGCGAGCGAGCGAGAGAGCCAAAGGTTGTCAAATTGTTATGCACGGTTACGGTTACTGTCAGCCATTTTCTTTGGCTTGCTTGTCAAATGCAGCCCACAGTACCACAATAGCAGCAAATCGAATAACAAAGGATTGACATATTTCAAGTGGCCCACAAAAGACAACAACGCATTTCGTATGCATGAGAATTGTTAACCCCATTTTTTTCCCTGTTTTGTTTTTCTCTACTCTGTTTTTTGATTACACAATTTATGGGTCACATTTGTGGCAAAGAAATGAAATGTTCTCATTTGTGTTTTGTAAAAAAGACTGTCGCATCTAAAATCTCTTTTTGACAGGATAACTTTCAGTCGTTTTGGCTTAAGTCCACTTTATACCCTTATACAAATGTATTTACTTCACTTTTTACCAAATTGCATCGTTTTACAACACTAAGAAATGGGCAGACCCCCAAATGACATTACAAAGTCTTAATAAAAATGTATTTTCTACGGGCTGTACTTGCAACTTAATCAACAAAAGTACTAATTGCATAGAAGACTCGCTAACATTGGTGTCTGTGCTGTGCTGTCTGACTGACTGTCATTTAGCTCCATTGCCACTTCAAAGTCCCTCCATGTTCACTTCCACAATCCCAATTTCATTTGCGTTTATGTGCAATGGCATTACCTTTACCTTTTGGGGCCCTGACGCTAAGCTCTCTGCATGCGTAGGAGGAATCCCTTTCTCCACCTCTCTTTCTATCTCTGTCTGGCCCTGATCTGTCTCTTTCTGTCACATGGCCGCTGGGCCAGTTGGCGCACAACTTCATTAACGCAAAGTAAACACACGCATGCAGTTGACGCTGCTAGCAAAGTGTTTGATGTTGTTCGAGTTGTTGTTATTCTAGTTGTTGTTGTTCCAGTTGTTGTTGTTGTTCGACTTGTTGTTGTTGCTGTTGCCAGCTTAAAGTTACATTTTGTACAGAGTGCAGGCGAGCTCATCCTCTGCTTTAGATTTGCCAATTCACTTAGAGCTCTTTTAAAATCGAGCATAAAAATAAAATTGCGCATACGCCGTATGTGTACGACTTTTGGCATCTTATTAAATGCATGCAAATTAACATGATTTAAATAATTAAATATAATTTGATGTGCTTTAGCGGCTCCGCTGTTGTTATTGCTGCTGTCGGCACGTTTATGAGCCTCTGCGAGAGTCCATTAACAAAACATAACGATGTGTTATGTGACTCATAACAGACACAAAAAGCCACACAAACAAACACACCCACATGCCCACACACACACACTCCTACACACTCTATGCCCGTAAAGCACTGGCAAACCGCAAAATGTGACGCTTGCTTCGCATTTTTGTCGCTGCTTTCTTTTTTTTTTTTTTTCATATTTATGAGTTGGCGACTGTCTATGTGTGAGTGTGAGTGTGTGTGTATTGGTGTGTATCTTCTAACAAGCCTAACGAACTGCCAAATTACGCGAAATAGCATTAAAAATTTAAATTTTGTTCGTGCCTCGTCAAAAGCGTAAGCGCCCCAAAAAGTAGGCAACGAAAATTTCACACAAAGCTTGTTGCTCTCAAAATGGCCATTCAAATTTGTTGTTATGTGTGTGTGAGTGTGGTGCTCTCGAAATAAATCACTTTACAAATGGCACGACAAAAGTGCTGGTAAATAATGCTCATATTAAACCACTAATATAAACATATGGCCAAAAGGATCCAACACCATTTACAATAGAAACAAATGGCCAATGCCTGATAAAAGATATAGCTTAATAGCCATGTGTAATATTTAATCCCTAGTTTAAAATCAGGTATTACTTTTAGTAAAATTATCCGAAGATTAATTTCTGTACCAAGCTCAATTTTAGTTTTAGCTATAAACTAGCCAATTAATTATAAATAGTAACAACTAAATTCCAACTATGGCACATCAGGCACAATGAAGAATTGTAAATAAATGACAGTTTACCGGCAGCAAATATAAATCATGTTTTAAGCAAAATAGAAAATTTAATTAAATGCCCTTTGTGCAACTAATTGATAGATTAATTAAAACCTTTAGAATAACAACGAGCATTTTCATAAAATGTAAATATTTTTAAAGACAAAGCAGAGCAGAGGACAAGAGTCAATTGTGAAATGAAAAATAGCTGCATAACCGCATGTTAAATCCTGACAACGCTATCACGCTCGCACACACGCAGCGCACTCTGTCGCTCTGCTTGAGATGTGTGTGTGTGTGTTTTTGTGTGTGTTTTTATCGTCAGGGCGTAGGCAACATACAATTGCACAATATTTCCGGTAAGGTAATAAATAAATTGCATACGTAATTAAAATCGACGACTCGGCAGGACTTGTACTTGGACTCCGGAGCCAGGTTTGTATGCCAGGCAATTGTTACAGCAATTACAGCAACAACAACAACAACAACAACAGCAACACAAAAACAAAAGAAAAATGCAAGCAAAGCAACAAAAGAAAGTAGAAGAAGCAGAAAGAGTAGACGAACAAAAGTTTTTCTGACTTGACTTGTGCTTCCTTTTAACGTCAACTGCGAGTTGCTGTTGTTGGCAGCTCTTTTGCTCTTGTTTTTTTGTACTTAATACAAGTTGCATGTGAAACATGGATGTGGCTTGCTTTCGAATCAGCCTTGGCAAGGGTAAGAAAAAGGGGCAGTACTGTAGCTCTTGAACAGGTAAGCAATGTTAACTTTGCCTGCTTGTCTGCTGTTTGTTTTTAATTTTATTGTATATCCTTTCAGTTGTCTCCGAATCCCCAGTCCTTCCTCGCTAGTTCAGCCATTTGCATGACAAAAGCTCAACAGGAGCTGTCCACTGTACTGAAGAGAGTGTCTTTTTCGTCTAGGAAACACCTTTTGATTGTTCCTCAAACTAAATTCCCATTTCATTCCCATTTTCTTTCCGTTGTTACCTTTTGTTTGCCACAAGTCACGCAATTCGTGTTTCAAACTAGAACCTTTCATGCTCATAACTAGTCCATAACTTTATTTTTCACAACTTAACAAACAACAACAACAACAAGAGCATGGCATGTGCACGCTTTGTTGTTAATTTATTTGAGTTTAGGTTTCATTAATTTGACGTGACTTTGAATAGAAAAAACTAGTAGGGAAAAGATTAACTAAGAGGCTAAACCTAACAATAAGCCATTGTTTAGTTATAAATATCTTTTTAATGAAGCCTAAAATGCTTTAAAAAGCATTAACCTTATAGGTTCTTTAATGAACAATTCTTGCGAGGCAAAGAAAAGAACAAATTATAATCTCTAATGTAATTAATTAGTAAAAAATTAAGAAATGTTTTAGTAAGAACAAACTCAAACCAAGTGAAGTTAAAAGTTTGATACCATTACAAACGCACTGTTAATAACATAAATGTTAACTGTAAGCTAACAGAAATTGGTTGTCTTGAAAGGCAGCAGAATTCAAGCTACTTTGATTATAAACAGTGTGAAATTAACCACAGACTGTTGTGAGGACTGTCAATAACAGAGTATGAGAATGTTAAGCTTAAACAGTAGATGAGCAACTGCAAAACTGCTACATATTTAACATGATGTTAACAGCTGTAGTAAGCAGACTGTCAAAATATGCTTAACATTTATATAAGTTCGTGTGCTAAAATGTTGATTAACATAATTTTAATTCTTCGTTCTACAAATCTTAACAAAAGCAATCACAACAAAAGTCAAAATGTTGACATTTCTAAACTTGACTCTTTTTCCAAGTGACTGGCTTACACGAAATAGTAAAACAGCATTTTTTGGCAGCAGCATTAAAGCCAAGAAATTATGAAGGGCAGCAGAGTGTTGTCGCCATCGCTGTCGCTGTACTTGCTGTCGACGGCTGTGTGCCTTTCGCTGCTGTTGTTGCTGCTGCTGTCATGCGAGCCATTAAAAAATCAAAACAAGTTAACAGTAACCAGCTAGTAGTGGTAGAAGCAGCCAAACCGGAAACCGGAAGTGAGAACAGGGCGCTGCCGCAAGTTTGCGGTGGCGACCGCGTGTGGCGTCGTGTGCAGGAAGTAAACAACGCAACAACAACAACAGCAGAGCAGAGACGATTGTCCAAAAAGTCACTGCTGTTGTTGCTATTGCTGTAGATGTTGTTCTTGTGGTTGTTGCATCAAAGGCTTGTTGTGTGCTTTGCTGAAGCGAACAACGCGCGATAAAGTTGCCAACACGTTAACAAGTTTAAGTTGTTTGTGTGTGTGTGTGTGTGAACATTTGTGGCCCATGTAGTCCAATGTCAGAGCTGTTAGCCGACCTGTTGTTAGGACCTTAACAAACGAGGGTCATTTGCAACGTCCTCGCCACAGTCTTCACCTCTGACGGCAAATAATCGCGTACATTTTTGGTAACTATTTAAGGCTCAAACTTGGCCCATTTCATAGACAGCCGCTGGCTAATACTGCAATGTTCTCCGTCCCTTTCTATTACACGGTGTGTCTCTCTTGCTGTCCCGCCTTTACAGCAGCGATTTTGGCATTATAATGCCATTAACTTTGTCAGAGTTTAGCGTTGCAAATTTTCACAGCGACAATTTATGTATAATGAGCTCAGTGCCACCTCCTCATCCTGATATATGTACAGACACACACACACACATACACACGCAGCGAAATAGATGTATAAATGCACTTCATACAGTTGCAAACTGGCCAAGCAGCAATTGAGACTACCCAGCAAACATTTTACTGGGAATATTTCACACCCAACCTTGGCAGCGAAGAAAGCTTGGCTTGTAATTTAAGTTTAATTTGTTAAGCAGTTCTTAAAGAACTCTTTTTTCAAGTAAAAGTATTTGGTAATATTTCCGCATTAGTTTGTTAAACTTTGATTAATTTAAAGTAATAAATTTTGGATCTTTTAAGACTTTACAAAGACATTAACTTCATGAACCACTTTGTCATATATAAAGTAGACCTGAGAATCTGCTTTTGTATGTAGTTATTACAATAAGAATACCAAGGATCTGCAGATTCCTAGTTAAATAAGAAAGAATGTGTACAAAACATTCAGATCTTTAACAAGTTTCTATAAACCAAAGTATAACAGAAGCATCTGACTTCATCTTATGTCTTATTCGCTATGGTCTAAGCATCGAGTTTAAGAATTAATTACTGCTTTATCTTTAATACACTATAAAATTTTAAAATAAATTTCCAAAATTTTGTTGGCTGTGTTATAACAAAATGAGATTGTTTATGACAGCGGCAGCAGTTGAAGCAGCATCGCAGCGCCCGCTGGGTAACTAACAGAATCAGATAGTTGTAGTTGCTGCTGTTGGTTCTGGTGCTGGAATTGTGTGTGGCACCGAGACCGTCACTGCCAGCGCCACTACCACTGTCAGTGGCACTGCCACCTCCAGTGCCACTTGCTGTCTTCACTGCTGGTGGCAGTGCCACCTCCAGTGCCACTTGCTGTCTTCACTGCTGGCACTGGTTGTGTGACAGAGCAGCGAGTACTCGTATTTGGCAGTCATAGACGTCAACTACTACTCAGCTAGCTGGTCATAATACCACTAAATACTTGTGTGTGGGTGTGTGTGAATAATTGTGGATGTAGCTTTTGTCTAGGGTTGCCATGGCAGGTGAAATTTCTTGGAAACACCGCACAACAGCAAGCTCATTGTGGCAAATAGGGTAGTCAAGACTCAAGACAAAGTTGGCTCATGACTTCCACTGCAATTCTGTGTGTGTGTGTTGGTGTGTGTGCGGTGTGTATGAGTGTGTGAGTGCTGTGCAAACTTGTGTATATTTGCACTGTGCTTGACTTTGCTCACGTCAGCGAAAAATTTGTGTTATTTGCTTGGGTTTTTCGGTTTTCTCTTTCTCCTTGCGCTCTCTCCCGCCTGCTTTCTCCGTCTCCTTTCTCTGGCTGGTTGAATTTATGACACCGCACACAGAAAATTTTGCATATTTGCAGTGGGCAAATTAATTTCGCATGTTGTATTTGTGTTCTGCGGTATAGCAACGCCCTTTCCAATTGTATGCAGAGTTGCTGGCTGCGCTTCGTACTCATACCTGAATCAAAAAAACGTTTGGTTAATTAAAAATATTCATCAAATTATTTGAAATTCCGCGCTGTGTTGGAGAATTTAACTTTCTGCCACTGTGGTCAAATACGTTGGTAGCTCTACCAACAGTTACACCGAGTTGCTATCATTAAAAACTACACACAGCAAATTAAATAAAGTTTTTGATATTTATAGTGTGTTCTACAGTCACTTTGGCAACCCTACTCACAGTTTTAAAGGCCATTCAAAGAGTTGACAATTTGTTTAACTACTCGACTATAAACGCTGCCATTAAATTTAGTTTAAGTAGCACTCCAAACTGACGCAAACAGAATTACCAAATTAAAAATATAAAAAAAATAGAGTAATAAATGTTGTAAAAAAGCTCTTAAATGTTTATAAATACGGAAAAGTCACGTTTTTGGATTTGAAATTAAAAGTCAAGCACTTTCGAAAAGTCCCATTTGTTGTGCAGTTGTTTGCTTGTTTTTTTTAGCTACCTTTTTTATCGAGTGCCAAAAGGTCAGCTCTGCTTTCTTCCTCTTCCTCTTACTCCTTTCTACGTTCTTCACAATCGCTGACTATTTGAATTTTGACTTCTCGTACCATTAGCAAATGCAGTCGTTATCTCTTTTTCCACTTTTAGACGCCCAAGTGAAAATCCAACTTTTAGTGGAATTTAGTGATGGCAGCGTGTATTTGGCTTTAAGTGACTTTTGTGGTAGAAAAAGAGATACATTTGCTTTATCAGAAAATAAATCTATTAAATCTTAAAACAGATTGACTTTAATCTTTAAACAATTAATTTCTTTTTCCTATTCAACCCATCACAACTTTGTACTATTCTTTTCACGCTCTAAGCTTGACACGTTTCCATATAGATATATATTTTCTACAGAGAATAAATATATTAAAATAGGATGAGGTTTAAAAATATATACTTTACTGTCCTCTACAATCAATTTATTTCATCCTATCCTATTTCCAGTTCAAGCTCTAGTCTTGGTGTCTCCTAGCAAGCACAACACGCTGCCATCTCTAACACTATCTTTTAGGTACATGTAGGTGCCTTGGGTATATAGGCAAAAGTTTGAAATTTGCATTTGTCACAGTCAGTGGGAAAAGTTTTCAGCTTAAATTCCATGCATGCATTTCAACACGCAATTGGCATGTGACAGTCAAAATGTTTGCACAGCCAGCACACACATGAGCAAGGCAGCGATAGAGACACTGTAGGAGACAGAGAGGGAGGCATGTGAGACAACAATGAATAGCAAAGAGACTACGAATCGAATGTTTGATATATCAATTTGAAAAGTTTGACTTAGTTTCCTCACTCGAGCATTTCGATTAAAGTTTTCCATGCGGCAGATTAAAAACTTTTTATACCGAACTTTAACTTTTTTGTGTGCCAAAACATTTTGCATTCTACATTTGATGCTCTCTCCGGTCTCTCTCTCTCTCTTTCTATTTTATACAACATTTAGCTTTCAGCATGCATCTAACTTTATTTTTTACTTTCTTGGCTTTCCCACGGTTTTTAATATGCCAACTGTGCCAGGGGCATCATACACAACAACAGCTCTAAGGGACAGTGGAGGAGAAACCACATGAAGTAAATTCTTGTAGCTTTAACTACATTTTGCTGTTAAATTTAATACATTCACTTAAGCTTAAGTCCCTTATTCTCACGTGATTTAAAATGTTTGAAAGTTTTTGATTTTAGTAAATTTAATAAAGCAAAGATGTAATTGTTACCTATTTAGGTAAACCTTTAGAACAAATCGAATCTAAAATTCTGAAGCTTAGGGAAAAATTTATAATTAAATGAACTGCAAATACATTAATTAATGATCACTTTTGATAACATTCATACCAATATATTCCAGATATGGTTTTACTGCTAGTGCCAAGAAATGGGGATTTTTAACTGGTTACAAGACTTTCCAAGAACTCATATTATTTTTACTTAGAAACCTGGAGCTAAGGGGTTAACTTAAACATTTACTACTATGAATGCTAATTATGTTCATAAAGTTAAACTGAAGAAGGAAAAAACAACAGGTTCTAACTGTACACAGCAACTACAAGTTCAATTCAAGCTTAATATACATATGATATCCATCTTAGTTAATCTAATAGTCTATGCCAAGCAGGACAGCCCTATCACAATCTCCATAGTCAGCACAACAAGTAGTCCATTTCCAAATCTAGTGCTAACATCTTATACCTATATTAATTTTATTGTTATATCATGTGTACACACCTGAACAATGGACAGAGAGTTGAGTGTAGAAATGTTGCGTGTGTGCCGTAAATTAGCGTTTCATTAAAAAACAAGCTAAATTTGTTCGCAATGTTGTCGTTTGAACAAATTCAAAAGGGGCTTGGTTCGTGTACGTCAAAAGAAAAATAAAAGGTAGCTAGAAAAAAAGGGAACACAAATTAGTTGCATTACTTGATTAGAGGAGTTGCACAATGCTATTATTAAAATTCAATTTCCTTTACGTGCACGGACGTTCAGCTCTTTGCTCAGCTCGTTTACGGCATTTGCATGTCTAATCGAACTTAACAACCTTTCCATTTGCATTCCTGATGTGATAAATGTGTCCGGCCAAAATCGGTGTAGACTCCGTTAAACAAAGAGTGAGAGAGAGAGAGAGAGAGAGTGGTACATAAACTCATGAATGATTTTCAACCATAAGTGCAAATTCCGGCGTGCAATTTGTCATGCAATTTTCATGTGGCGTGCTAATTTTATACGCCTCGCACATCACCAAGATTCCAGTACATCGTTCAGTAGTTTTGGAGTTTAGCCATTATGACATTTATTATGCTTTTAATTTGATTTATTGTCGATTTCCTTAAGGTTGCCAGACTGTCAAGAAGTTGAACTAAGGCCTATGGGAAATATCGATAGCTTTTGCAGCAAAACTGATCGAAATATCGGTTACATAATCTACAAAACTATAGTATTTCTTAGTGTTTTTTTAAATTATTTTTTTTGGTGCGATCCATTTTTTTAGCGTTTTTTGCCATTCTGACATTTATTATGCTTTTAATTTGATTTATTGTCGATTTTTTCAAGGCTGCCAGACTGTCAAGAAGTTTAACTAAAGCCTGTTGGGAAATATCGATAGCTTATGCAGCAAAACTTATCGAAATATCGGTTACATAAACTATAAAACCAAAGTATTTTTTAGTGTGTTTTAGTATTATTGTAGTATTTTTTAGTGACAATCTAATTTTTTTTCAGCATTTGAGATTATTTACGGTCATCATGCTTTAAATTTGATTTGGGGAAAAACCTTTCCCTGTTGCCTGACTTCAACACTAGAACTAAGATCTAATGAAAAATCGATGACAATTGGGTCAGTATAAAACGATTTATACTCTTTAAAATGGGATAAATACTTATAAAATGTATGCTTTTAGTTAAATTTCTGTAAAATGGTAAGCTGGTAAACGATTTCTGCAAAATAAACTCAGTTTGGCAGCACTGTTACCATATATCGTTTATCGTAGCGTTGCCAGATGATCGCAGCTCTGAAAACTGCAGCCCTGGAGTAGCTTTTATTATTTGCCTGTCACGCTGTGAACTCGTAACGAATTTAAGCATTTTGGTAAGCCGGGTGTATATAAAGATTTGCTTTGAGTTTGTTTGATCTAAAGTCGATTGCTATTACAGTCAAACACTAAGTAATACCAGACTACTTTTAAAAATTCGATATTTCGTGACGACAAAATTAAACCCGAAATTGTCGCTCGTTGGATAATTGTAAGCGCCGTCCAAAACACGTGTATAAGATGGTTAATAACATTTATTATGTTTTCCTTAGCTAGATCAAAGATAAAGAAAAGTTTTTGAAGGCAAGATGTCGGATCGCAAGGCAGTTATCAAGAATGCGGATATGAGCGAGGAGATGCAGCAAGATGCTGTCGATTGTGCCACACAGGCGCTGGAGAAGTACAACATCGAGAAGGACATTGCTGCGTACATCAAAAAGGAGTTCGACAAGAAATACAATCCCACCTGGCACTGCATTGTTGGCCGCAACTTTGGCTCGTATGTGACACACGAGACTCGTCATTTCATCTACTTCTACTTGGGGCAGGTGGCCATTCTGCTCTTCAAGAGCGGTTAACTTGTTGAGTTAAGACGCAGCACACACACACGCTTCTACCTACATTAATCTGCACACACAGCCTCTACTTAAACCACATAAACTTTCAATTTGAAATGGCACTGATGTTTCCTGTTATCTCCCGCAACACTTATTAGACGATTGGAATGGCATTATCACATAAGTACACACAAACACACACACTACCCTAATACAAACCCAAAAACCACAATTCAATATTACCGCAAATGCAAAACTAATCAACAAAACTTTACACACATTTCGATATGAATTAAATCAACTATATCAGTCGGAAATCCATTCATTGTTTTCAATTCTCTGAATTTGGTTTTAGTTTTTGATGGATTTGTAGTTGAATCAAAGGGGAAATAGTGGAATCCGATTAAATGTCTTAGGTATACATTATTAGAATTGTGTGAATGATATTTAATATTTATTAAAATACTTGAGAAGGCATTAGAAATTTATCTTATTAAATAAGTTGAGGATCTATCTGTTTTCTAAAAAATCACCACAAACTGCTTGATATAAATCTGATAAATATTGAATCAATTATCATAGCATAGAACTTGAACTGAGCTAAGTTTAAACCAATGAAGGAATCTCTTTGCTATACATAGTGAAGTTTAATTTTAGGTTTCCATCTTCAATCTCTCCTAAACTAAAGATACTGTTTTCCCCCATTAATAATACTTCCATTTACTTTACACCGTCTAGTTAAACAAATTTCTTCATGGGTTACCAAAATCTACTGAAATGTAAAAACGGCAACTTTATTGGAAAGAAGAAAGCACAACGAAGCTTAAAAAAGGGTTTTAAATGGTTGCGAGCGAGCCTTGCAATTTTAATGCGAGAATAATTGTGCGTGCAATTTATGTTATTATTTGAGTTAAGTATGGAATTGCTGTAGCTGTAGCTATAAATTGTAAAGCTAGACTGAAAGATACTCTTTAATTTTGTTATTTTAATGGAAAGAGTATACTTTTTCAAACAAAGTTTAAAATCAAACAGATTGAGGTATTGTAAGTTAGTCTTTCAATGCTAATGTTTAAGTAATACTTCATGGGTATGATTGTTATTGAACTGCTTGAATATTTTATTTATATATATGCTGCTTTTATTTATTTCAGCACTGGGTATCTGTAGGTCGCATACTACTTGACTATAATGTGGCTACTTATATGCTACAGTCGTTGGCAGCGCACATCGATCAAGTCCTTTGAGTTAATCTTTATGTATCGCTGCTTCATAAGGTAAACAATGTGCGCCATCTGATGGCAGTCTGCTGAGTGTGTGTGTGTGCCCAGTGTGTGTGAGTGTGTTTGTGTGTGTGTGGTGAATCTGTGAGTTTACACCTGACAGTGGCAAATAAAAATGGCTTAATTAAGTTAATTAAAATATTGTTGCTGCTGCACGCGGTTCGCATTTATGTGCTTTTATTATCACAGCGATTGGCAATTTTCGTAGAGCAGGACCTTTTGGCCAACACAAGGACAACATTTGGCGGAGGGAGAAGTACATAATTATGCCAGCTCACGTAGTTGCCGAGCCGTAGAGTTGAAGCCGTAGAGCGAATGACAATACTATTAATAAAGTTGCTCGACTGGAAATATGCATTTTATTTCAGTGCAAAAATATGAAAAGCAGGAAAAGAAAAAACATTTGCCTGTCGGCCAAACAGATGGACACATTGTTGCCGAGACTGTTGTCCTTTTGAGCCGCTTTTACAGTTGAACGACTTTTGGCCTTGTCTTGCAACGCATGTGGCATGTGATGAGGACGTTGATGAATTCAATTGGCTGACTGCTGTCCACCGTTTTACCGTTTTTGATCCTGGCACAGACAGATTCTCATGCATATTTCATGTTGCATTTAAATACTCTCGAAATGTTTCCATGCTTAACAAAATCCTTTGCGATAATAAAAATTTAAGTGCCACGCACGCACGCAGCCAGGACTCTCAAAACGTGTAATCACAATCGGGTTTATGGAACGTACTGCGTACGCGCTTTATTAATATTTTTACGTTTGTCAATTTATGGTAATTTTTTATGTTCTAACATTAAAAATAACAAAGGCCAGCAACCCAAAGTCAAAGCCCAAAAAGGAAGAAATCACTCTACAGTGCCAGGCAGGTGAATTCGTCATTGCTTGAGTTATCCTCCTGGTTTTCCTCTACTCCTCTGTGTTGTCCATTCAGTTCTGTTCCGCTTTTGACCCTCAGCCAAGGCGGCTTGTCAGTTCCGTGGTGACTTTCCTCCAGCAGCTGTTTTTGGCCTCTTGGCTTCATGCGAGCTGAATGGAGCGACGAGTGTTGAGTCTGCGCAGTCGCTGAACTTGAACTCTAGCGAGTAGGGAGACACCAACGAGTGAAAGGTCGCTCTTGAAGTGTTCAAAAAAAAATCTAAGACTCTTTCAAAATTTTTTTAAAAAAGCAAGTTGCTGTTTTCTAAAAATAAATTAGGAAAATATTTTGCTATTGTAATAATTTTGTTAAAAATCAACCAAAAAATATGATTTTTATTTAGTGGGTTTTTTTTTCCACACAGTAAAAATTGAAAAAAATTCTTTAATCTATTTTAAATCAACTAAAAGGTTTATTGAATTTTTTCCCAATATAAAATCAACTAAAAATATGAATTTACAAGAGTTTTTTTATTATACTATGTTGTATTTAATTCTTTCATATAAATTGTATGCACCTATTCTTATTTGATTCTCAAATTCCTTTCCTAATTGCTGCACACTTATAATTAAAATAATCAATACTGCCCCAGGCAGAGTTTATTAAAAAATTCAAATATTTTATTCTATCAATTTACAACAATTTACAAATTTTTTTGTGGCTTGCATGAATTTTGCTGCCACACAAAAGACTTTTTGGTTCTTTTGAGCTGCTCCTATTACGAGGTCAAACAGAATGGCAACTTTTGTAAATTACAGACGACAGCACTGACCTCAATATTAAATTACACAACACACAACACACACACACACACGCACACACATATGAGAAGCAAAAAATAATAAAAAGCAGGAAAACAATTGCAAGTGGAATAGATACGAGCGTAATTGCATTTTACTTTGTTGAATTTGGTCAGCAAAAAGCTTCTCTAGCCAAAGTCAACAAACTAGCCAGTAAAACACACACTACACACAACACACATGCACAGATTTATGCATGTGTGTGAGCATATGTAAACTTTTTGCTACTTTTTGCAGTTATTATTATTATTCTTATTATTATTATAGCCATAATACTTGTTGTTGTTGTTAATTTGTAGCTGGAAAGCGCAACAAAGTCGAGCAAGTAAGTGAGTGTGTGTGTGTGGGGGTGGAGCGAGGTCAAAGGGCGGGGTAAAAGTCAACACTGCGACTAGTTTTATCAGTCACTGGCACAAAGCGTGTGTGTGTGTGTGTGTGTGTGTAACCAGCTGCAGTTGCAACAACGAAGCGCTCTGACAATGACAAAAAACTTAATGAAACATAAACAAGACACACGCTGGCGAAGGGCAGCAACAAAGCAAACAATAATAAAAACCGCACAAAACAAAATAGACAACAAAAACAGCGAAAACAGCAAGAAAAACAACTACAACAACAACAGTATCAGCAACAGCAATAACAAGAAAATTCTCATTTGTTGCGCAATTTAACATATTACCCAAAATAAATAACATGGCTGTGGTGCAGCGTGTTCGATGCTGTAGATACCCTGTACGATGTAGTAAACTGCAAACTATTTAATTTAACTGGTGAAGATTAACCTTACCAAAGCGAAGTAAGACAATAAGTAGAGCGTATGAGTGTTGAATGGGAAGTAAATGGGAAGGACGTTTAGAGAGTGGGGAGATTGACATGAGAGTAAAATTCTTGCTGGTTGCATGAAAAACTGATAGTCACGCTGACTTTATCTGCTGACTTAGTAGTAGCACTAATAGCGACAGCTTCTCTGGTGACATAATAAAATTGCAGTGGGTCTCATAACTATCATACATAGAATTTATATTTGTATGCATATATACATAGGTGTATGGAAAATATATTCTACTAACATTCTGTTAACCTTTAGATTTCACCTGTAAGCATTAGTTATGACTAAGGAATTGTAAGATCTCCTGGCGTAATACTTTGTAAATTCCTGTTAAATAAAATTCCAATTATAAAAATACAAAATCATCTCAAGTATTTTAACTTTTGACAATTAAACATTCCCAAAATTTATTGTAAAATTTCAAATCCCCTGCATACTACCATATTAAAATAAACCTAAATATTAAAGCAACACACTCGTTAATATTAATGATGGAATTTCCATGAAACATGCACCAGATAATCGCACACATAAACAATAATAATCGCACGACAGACAGATAGACGGACGAAGCGACCGCCAGAGAGACAGGCAGTCAACGCTGATTCTTTGCAGTTTCCTTAACTGAGCCGGAAACTTGCATCGCTTTCGGCGTGATGAATGGACTCAAGCCATGAAGACCCTTCGCCTGCCCACCACCACCCCCCATGTCAACCGCAAAAGCCATCAGTACAGCAACCCGCCAAAGGGGAAGTGCCAGGATGTGGGGGTGAAACGAGGCTGAGCGTCAATTTTTCATTCAGTATACTCAAACATAAGAGTCAGTTTGTCTTGTATGAATTTGGGAAAACCTTTACCCCTCTGTCGCTCACTCCCCTCTCTCTGTGTCTTTTATTGTCCCAGTCTCTTGTCGCTGACCATTGTCAGTGTCTACTTTCAAAGCACTTGTCTTGGCTTGGACTCAGCCTCCGACTCGGAATCGGAATCAGACTCGGACTCGGACTCGGAGTCAGTTCAGGTTTTGGTTCTAGTCTGTCAACTTTGGTTTCCTTTGCTCGCTTTAAAGCATTGTCCACAATTCCCTGTTAGTTTTTGGATTTATTTGGCATACCCTGTACCATAAATGACAAAGCATAACAAACTATAAGTTGTGGTTTAGTATGCTCTTTTCAAAGTTTAAAGTAGCACAACTGTAGTACAGGGTATTACTGCAACGCATTGCTTTCCCATTTGTCACTTTTCTATGGTTTTGTTACTTTTTTTGGTTTGTTTTATTGTTCATTTTTGATAAATTGTGCTTCGTTCGTTCTGACACATGTCAGCGTTTGTCTGCCCATTGTGAAAATAATATAGAGGCTTTGTTTCATTTTACGGCTTTGGATTGTCTAGGATGTGGAGCGGACCCCAAAGGTTATCGCACTTTTTCAATTTCACATTTTCGACTGTAGCAATTGTATAACTTCTCGAAGACAGGTGGGAAGTGTGTGATTGTTCTCACTTCTCACTTCTTAGCCTTTTTAGTATACTGTCTTGTTTATATTTATAACATTTATCAACTTCCTTATCAGTTCAGCTAGTTTTAAGCCCAACTAGCCTACACTAAAAGTTCCAACATTTATTCCACTAATTTCATTTAAATTGTTAAAGCACTGAGCGTTCAGTTTGCTAAAAATAATACAAATAATACAGAAAAGTCAGCTCGGTTGTCGCTTACAGTCAGTTCAGTGTGTGTTTCACTTGATTTGACAACTGTGGGTGCACTTTTGCCAGTGCTTGTTGGACAGGACACTTGCCCAGAACACGGGTGCACATGTGCTGTCAGTCAGTCAGTCAGCCAGCCAGCGGCCTGTTGTCCCTTTGTCTCCCCTGTTACCCCCCTGGCCCCTTGTGCTCTTGTTTTTCTGTGTCGCATTTTGTGTCAGTGTCAGTTTATGCGCCTGACAGCGTCAACAATTTTATTTACTTAATTTGGCTTTAGTTTGTCATTTATTTACTTGTTTGCTTCAAACAGGCCTCCCGTATCTATCTGTCCCTCTTACTCTCGCACTCGTTCTTAATGCTAAGCGTTATCTCCATCTCATCAGCTGCGCGTGTTTCAGTGTGTGCCTATGTGTCTCTGTGTGCGTCTCTGTGTGCGTGTGTGTCTTTTAATGTCTGTTGTTGTCACTTTGATGCTTGACGTTGGCCCAGTTGTTGTTACTTGTCTTTGTTTTACCCTAACTCGAGTTGGTTGTGTTCGATTTTTTAAAGAGTTTTGTGTCTATTGATGGAAATATTTCAATAAAATTTATTCTCTATATTTCTCTTATTGTCTAGCTACGTAAAGGTGTTTTTTTTTTCTCTTTTTATTGGACTCCCTGTCATCACTTTTCTTCATTACCTTTCCAATTTCTAAATTAATAAACTATAAATCCCGCTCTTTCAACATTTTTTACTAAAAATATATTCAATACTTAATTTCCTATACCTTTATTCTATCTTAAATACTAAAAAGCATCTGAAGAGCATTTTAAATTCGTTTTCACCCTCCTAACTTTTATAATATCCTGTTTTTTCTTGTTGTGCCGTGACCGCAGTTTATTGCACATGTTTGTCATTGTTGTTGTTGTTGTTGTAGCTGGTGCTGGTGTCGTTATTGTTGCTGTTGTTGTTAATGTTATTGCTGTTGTTGTTGGGCGTACGTGCTGTTGCATTTTTTATGAAAATTTAGAGCCTGTTTCTTGCTATTGTTACGATTTGCGCGCACTTTAATTAAATATTTATTTGAATCAGTTTTAGCCAAATGGAAAATGCGTTCAGGTAATAACAACAAAATCACAGCGGAAGCTTAAGTGAGTTGTGAGAGAGGGAGAGTGAGTCGGAGTGGGGGAGTGAGAGGGAGGGAGACTGCACTAACATTTGTCATTACACATTAATAGCGCATCATTAATCTTTTCGTGAGCTGTTGGCCAAATGAATGCTGCTACCAAGGGCCAAGTCCCGTTAATTAATGTATGCCATTTAGCCGGAAAATTGCAGGGGTGCACAAACACACACGCACAGACAGTGGCTCACACACATGCCCATCATAATGAGCGCCAATTTAGTGAGTGTGTGTGTATGTGTGTCGTTGTCGCCACCGCAAACAAGCAAAGGCCAAAGCCACAGGACTCGCCAGCCCCCAACCCCAATCCCAGCCATGCCCTTTGTCCCCATACCTGCCTCTCGCTCACTCACAGGCAAGCAGGTATCCTTGATTAATGCTTTATAACAGGACAAACACACACTGGCAAACAAAACACGGATGTGCCTGTCTGAATGCTGAGCCCGCAGCTGCCCTTGTCGACCTTTTCCCCCGACCCTGCTCCCCCCTTGACCCCTCCCCCACTGCACTCATACTATTTAACATTAATTTAGTGGAATGCTGTAAAGGACTACGAAAGCTTTTCAGCGTCGTCGTCGACACATGTTAATCCTGTCGTTGCCGCTGCCACAACCACTCATATTCCCAAACAAAACTCACAACTCCCAGCTCACACTCATATTCACAATCCAATTCGCATTTATAATCGGGTTTTCGACTGAACCGCTTGAGCGGACAACACAATTGAGTCGTTTAAATGTTTAAGATATTGTTAACACTAAAACGGAAATTTACACGAAAACATGTGTAAAATTTGGGCACAAATTGCTGCAATTGTGTGGGTTAGAATTCCATACGAAGTATTTCGTATCCATCGCATAAAGTTAAGCCATTTTAAGTTCATAATAAAGCTTCTTCCCTTTTTGGTCTCTTACAAAGTTGTTAATGAATTCCTCAACATTTTAATAAATTTGACAGCCGTTGTCAATTTTGAAGTTCAAAATTTCGGTTGAATTTACACCTCCACTTTTTAAAATTTTTACAGTAACAAATTTCTAATATCCGTCCAGTCCTTATGTGCGATAGAAAAGCTCCGCTTAAGGCAACTCCAGCGCGTTGTTTGCGCTGTTGTCCCGCTCCCTGCTGTGAGCCCTGCATCTCCTACTGCATTTTCGATCTAGAAAGCGCTGTCTTTGGTAAGCTATTAAAGTATCTTACAGTTAAAAACTCTATAGTTTCTTGTTATCAACAGATACCCGTCACATTTATCAGCGTGCGTGCCGCGAACTCTTGGCCAGCTACAATAAGACACTACCGGAGAGTATACTGCTGCAATGCGGTCCAATGGAAACTCCTGAGATGGCTGAACTAATCTGCCGCAAGTGTGAACTACCCGTGGTCTGGGAACAGTTTCTGGTGCAGTTAAATGAGCACACCTGTGAGCTGATTGCCAATCCCCCCATGATGGAGGGCGTGGAGCGTCTGGTGAAGCACTTGCACTGCAATTGCATCGGATTGGCGCTGATAACGGCCAGCACGAGAGCACTGTACTTCAAAAAGATACGTGGTCATGAGGAATTCTTCCAACGCTTCACTCACGTGCTCTGCTCCGATGAGTACAATCAACCCAAACCCGCGCCCGATTGTTATTTGTTGGCCATGGATCTGTTTTGTGAGCGTCCACCAGCGGAATGTTGTCTCGCCTTTGATGGCACCACGAAGGGTGTACAGGCGGCGAGAGATGCGCGTTTGCAGGTGATTATGCTACCTGATCCCGAGTTGCCCTGTTGCTGGTCAGAACTTGCCACGCAACGACTGGAAACCTTGAAGGATTTCGATCCACAAGACTTTGGCATGCCCTACCTAGAGCGCCTGCCTGAACCAACTCAGCAGCCCACACCACGGTCTAGTTTGACTGAGAAGCCTGCACGTACTTCCCTGGAGGAGGAGGTGAGGGGCAGCACACAGGGAGAGGAGGCGCCGCCAGCAGAGGAGCCAGCGGAAGCTGAATAGATTTTAAGCTACTTTTTTACGATTTAAAATTAAACAATAAAGAGACAAGATAAACCATTTCTGCTGAGCTAAGCATTTTCCAAGGAATATTTTCAATTTCCTTGAGATTAAGCCAAATTTTCATTAAAAACAGGATGAATCGAACAATAAATCAAAGGAGAATGCAACATATTATCAACTGACTGTCTGCCTGCCTTGGTCTGTCTTGCTGCCAAAAGCCAATTGTTGGCAATTGAATAATTCAGCATATTACGCATACGTCGTGTGTATGTCGTTCGTTGGCTGCAGCTGTCGTCAGCGTCAAGTTGCCACAACTTTTGCCAACTTATAATTACTTAATGTTTCAGCCAGACTGCAACTTCCTTTCCTATTCCCTTCTATACTCCCTTTAGTCCGCACTTTCGTCGCCATTGCCTTTAGTCTCGATTTCAGCGTCTGTGCCTCGGCCTCATAAAAGTAAAGTGAATAAACCTTTTAACTCTTTAGACTTTGCTTTTTATTTTATAATCTTTTTTTCTTCTCCCCACTTCCCACTTCCGTTTTGCCTAATGAACGCACGCCACAGGAAACACTCAAGGGCAACAAAAAATTCAAATAGAAATGGAAGTAAAAGAAGAATTACAAAAATAATATCTCAAAAAAGGAGTGTGCACATAATTGCACAAAAACAACTGAAAGTTTGCTATACATTTTTTACATTTCATATTATTTCTTAACTTAATTAAAGTTGTCAATGCCTGAGGACTGAGATATTGTTGCTGGGCAGACAAATTCGATGGGAATTTGTTCTTGATTGAAATGTAACTTTAAAAAGTTTTAAAAATACTTGTATGTCTTAAAGTGTGAATAAATTTAATTAATTATTCAAAAAGTTTATCGGTTTTAAAAAATTATGTCAAATTCAAAATTAAATGTGACTTCAATACTTATTTAAAAAAATTTGTGAATACTTGACTAACAATGTTTTAGGGCTAGAGATGCCTGCGTTCCATGGAGGAATTTCAGCCGGAGCTCTTTGGTCTGCCCTACATCGACTATAGTCCCAAATTCACATTTGGTAAGTCACTTATCTGCATCCAAATAATCTATGTAAGAAGCGAGTAAACTGTTAAAGACCCTGTAGTTGAAATGGCTTACAACACGTTGGTCGAAATAAAACTTGAAGTCTTTAGATTCTATAGTCTCTTACTTTATTTCACTTTCTGGGGCCTTTTGGGGGCTTATTTTGGCTGTTGTGCCTTCTTCTGCTTAGCATACCAAAGTACTTTGGGCAATAAAAACTATCGTACATTTACTAAGATTTTATCAACTAACCAAATGTAAACCTTTCACAGTTGTCGTATGGTGGCAATCCGAAGAGTTCTGGTTCAAAGTCCTCCAAGGAGCTCAAGACGAGTGTGGCTCCCTTGGTCTGCTCCTTGGGTACACGTTGGTCTGGGATCATAACCACCTGCATACCCGCTGCCAAGCCCGCCTTTAAACCATTCGGTGAATCCTCAAAGACCAAACAGCAATTTGGCTTGGGCTTTGGCTTAAATCGGGAAGCAGCTAGGAGAAAGATATCTGGAGACGGCTTGCCATACGTAAGTTCCGGATCATCACCACAGACAATGTGACGGAAAACAGGTAGCAACTTGCAATGAGGTCCCGCCTTGCGGCAAAAATTTTTTCGGTTTGCTGAGGTGGCAATGGCCATGGGAACCCGATGATGATGCAAATGGAGCAGCAAGTTCTGTACTCCCGGCATGAGAGCTACGTTGCCCATTAGACGATGTACCTCGGCATTGAACATGACATGAAACTCAGCCGGATCCATGGGCAGTTTTAGCCGCTCAACTAGCAGTCTGGAGGACAAATGTCCTGGTAAACCCATGGACATCAGTGTCAGGCCATAAGTATACTTCTTACCGTAAGGTTTAATTATGTTTTCCACTGCCTGCTGGTACTGCGCTCCCGTATCTTTTGGGTACATAAGTCAATGAAATGATTTCTTTGCAGGCACTGTAGAAGCTTACCCATCAAAGTGCCATCATTGTCAAACAGACAATGCGTCACTTTGTGTATTTCTTTGCCTGCTGGCATCTTTGGTAAGTGTTTTCTGCCTACAACATTTCTTCGGAATTTGGAGCATCTGTTAAAAACTATTTTGAGTTTAAGGTAAAAGGGTGACAGTGCTCATGTTTTCTATGTCTTACATACAGTTTTGCATTTGTAATATGGGGGCTATCGACTATTACTGTCCTATTTGGATAAAATTTTGTGAGAATAGTTATACTGGTATGTGAGAATTTGGTCGCGATTGCTACATTGGCTTAAAAACCGAATTATTCAAATTTTCGACCAATTACCCATTTTGAGAGGTAACACCTCGACCTACGATGAATATATTACTAATAATTCTGACAAGTTTTGCTGCCTCTAGTTTATATAGTCTCTAATGCTTTATTTTGTGGGGTTTTCCATGTGATCTCTAGGTCTAAAAAGCATACCAAGCTATAAAAACGTTCATACATTTATTAAAATTTTGCATACTAGCCAAAAGTAAACCTTTCGCAATTATCGTAAGGTGGCAGACCAAAGAGTTCTGGATTAAAGTCCTCCATGGAGCGCAGAACGAGTGTGGCACCCTTGGTCTGCTCCTCGGGCACACGTTTGTCCGGTATCATGACGACTTGCATACCCGCTGCTAGACCCGCCTGCAGACCAATCGGTGAATCTTCAAAGACTAGACAGCAATGTGGCTGGGGCTTTGGCTTAAATCGTGAAGCTGCTAGAAGAAAAATATCCGGAGCCGGCTTGCCATTCGTAAGTTCAGGATCATCACCGCAGACAACGTGGCGGAAGGCAGGTATCAATTTGCAATGAGGTCCCGCTTTGTGATTAAACGTTCTGCGGATTGATGAGGTAGCAATGGCCATGGGAACCCGATGATGATGCAAATGGAGCAGCAAATCCTTCACTCCCGGCATGAGACATACGTTGCCCATCAGACGACGCACCTCGGCACTGAAGATTTCCGCAAACTTAAGGGGATTAATGGGCAGATTTAACTGCTCAACTAAAAGTCGGCTGGACAAGTGTCCTGGCAGGCCCATGCACTGCAGTTTTAGATCGAAGGTATACTTCTTGCCATAAGGTTTAAGTATATTATCTACAGCCTCTTGATACTGCGCTTCGGTGTCTTTTGGGATCATAAGTCTATTAAATAATTGCATTGCAGGCCCTGTAGATGCTTACCCATCAAAGTGCCATCATTGTCAAATATACAATGTGTCACTTTGTGTATTTTTTTGCTTGCTGGCATCTTTGGTAAGTGTTTTCTGCCTACAACATTTCTTCGGAATTTGGAACATTCGATAAAAACTGTTTTGAACTAAACTGTTATGAAGTTGGGTGACTGAGTTCATGTTTTTAAATTTTTGTAGTCATTGGCAATAACAAGTTTTTGCTTTTTATTGCGACTCATTTTGTACGAATAGAATTTAAATCATTTCAAAAATAAATTTCGATAATAGATAACATTCTAAAAACAAATTCAATCAAGACAAATATAATAAGTGAAGCAATAAATGTTTTATAATTTGTGTTTATGGTTCTCAATGTGAAATAAAATTTTTATTTACTTACCGATAAATTAATACAAAGAGACCAAAGTAAAGCATCACTGGCATCAAAAATAGCAATCGAAAACTGGAAAATATTAAAAGAAAATTGATTTTTAAGCAAATATAGTCAATCAATATAGTCAATCACACATAAAATCTGTTCAAAGTTTTAATTTTTCACATAGTTGTGAAATTACTCACATCTTAACACTTTCCAATAAAAAATTTGTATAAACTTTACATATTTCTCCGTTATACACGATCACAAGCCTGACAAGACCAACATAGCAGTCACACACTTAATGATATTCCACTACGAATATCAACTGACAGAGCCTGACCCTGTTGCGCATCATTTTACAAAGCACAGGACACTACACTTCACTTTTAACACTCCAGTTTTTAAATTGACACTTTATACACTTTCACACTGCACTTTATAAGCTGCATTCCACATTTTTGCTTGTGGCTCGGACTCTGCTGATCATTATGGGAAAGCACTTAAAAAAAACAAAAAATAATAGATCAGCGAGCATATTACTTTTTGCACTTTCGCTGCACTTTATACACTGAACACTTTTCACTTTACTTTGGGCTGCTTTTACTTTAAACACTTTTACACTGCACTTCACTTTTCACTGCACTATTTAAGCTGCATTCCACATTTTGCTTGTGGCTCGGACTCTGCTGATCACACTGCACTTTATACACTTTTATACTGCTTACTTTTAGGATGCGGGATTAATTAGAAAAAATACAGAAAACATAATTGCACTGCCTACTTTTACGATGTTCGATTAATTAGAAAAAAAATGCACATTTACTATTCACCTTTTCAATTCACTTTCTGCATCACACAAAAAAAATTCACCCAGCTTAGCAGAGACACGCACTTTCCATATTCCAAGTAATTCTGAAGAGCGAGCGAGCGAACGCAACTAAAAGAGCAACGAACACGACGAAGCTACGTAAGAGAGCGAGCGTAAGAATTTACAACAACAGCGTTCACCGACTGCGACGAAGAGAGCAAAGACGTTGGCGCACAAAAAAATAATGGGTTGGAGTGGGAGTCTGAGAGTGTGAAAAAACATGGCGGATCTGCAGCTAGGGACTCCGCTGAATGAAAAATTTTCAAACGTTAATTATAATAGATAATTCATTATGAGATACAAATTTTGTATATGCATTTTGTGCACACGACCCTGCTTTTGCGTTTGACACATAATTCAAGCCGATCGGACCGAAATTAATTGTTTTTTCAAGCGCGTAACGCTGAGCTCGTAATGAGGCGTGCAGAAAAAAAACGATGCGCAAAAGGAACTAAGCGATTAGCGAGCATCGATGTTGACATTGTTCACGCTTAGAGCTTTTAGTATCGAGCTGAACTTGGTGGAGCAAAGTCTGGTGGAGCTGAGCTTTTGGGCAGCTGGGGATCGAAAAGCTTGAAACTATATGTAAATAAAAGCGGCTTTTGTTCGCCTGCAATAATTACGCAGCTAATTAAAAGAAAATCAATTTTCTGTTCTATGGAAATTAAAAGCAGTTTAAGTTCTTGAAAACTGCCAACTGTTGAAAGATCACGTTAATTTGATTATGCATAATGTGCGGGAGGCATTGGGGAAAATGTTGAAAAGAAAATGCTTCACATGCATTTTAATTAAACTATTTTCGACTTTTGCGACGTGCAATTTAAAATACTTTCAGAAAGTTGCTTTTGCCAGGCTGTTGCAATGCCAGGACTGCAGGACGGTAAGACAGGGGGGTCTTGGCATAAGGCAGTGAAAGGTGCTTGCTGCAGCTGTCAATTTAGTGGCGTCGCCGGGAAAAAGCTGACGTTTTTCCTCCTTTGCTTAGCCTAATACCACGTTTTCCCAGTTGTGTTCGGGTTTTCCGGTAACAGAGTTTGGGCCCAGTTTGGCAGCCGACGCGTTTTGCTGCATGTTGTTACAAAGTTGCGTAATTGATTAAGCAGTTGGCAACGGTGCCACAAGACGTCTCTGTGCCAAACGGCAAACTTCTTCGCCGTTGAAGACGTGGCACGTGTTGCACGTTGACAGTCCGCTTTGAATGTGAATTTCATTCCATTCCCAGTGGAACACACGTTCATCACTTAATGGAGTTGTATTCGCATATCACTTGAGTTCTAAGAACGAATATAGGATTTGTTATCTGAAATGTTGCAAATTTCAAAAATGGCCAAATTGTAGCAAACAGATTGCAAATGTTGGCCAATAAAATGGCTTTAATTAATCGGAAGAGCTGCGTCAGCTGTTGCCACAAAAGCTGTTGGCCAAAATTTGGGGAGACGCCGACGATAGGCATTATTTTTGGCCATTTGAATGCAGCGACGAATTGTGCGCATAAATTATGCACAGCCAGCCGTTTTGGGCCAAAAGCATTTATGGTCACAATTCCCGTTTTTTTTTTTTTTGGTTTGGCCACAAGGAAGGTGGTGTGTTGTGGGTTGGGGGGTAATGGCCAACTGGTCAGCAACAATATGTTGTAAACGTTTAATTTGAACGCGTCTCTAATCGCTGTCCTGGCAACGCCCCACGCCCACTTTAGCGCCCCTTTCTGGGCAACCAAAGCTTTTTGGCCAAACTCAACCTGTTCGCTTGTAATTGCGTTCATTGAATTGTTAACTGGATTCGTTGTCTACGGCCAGTCGCTTGGCCGCAAACCGCAACTTGCAACAAGAGGAACAGCAGCGGCAGACAGAGTGAAAACGGTAGCGGGAAAACGGCTAAAAGCCGTTGTTATCCTTGTGGTTTGTAGCGCTGCTACTCCATCTCTTTCTGTCTGCCTTTCCCTTCTCTGCTCTGTTCATTTCTCTCACAACTCTGCGTCCCTTGAGTTGATTTGGTTTGGTTTTCCTACTGGCCACAACGCATTTGGGATTTGGCTTTCATTGTGCCTCCTCAAAATCCCGGTCAATGCACATCATCAAACTTCTGGCTCGCTGCCTTTGCCATTTATTGGTATTGTTCCAATGTTCCAATTAAAGTTCGACTATCCCCATAAAATATGCAAACACGTAAAAGTTCCTCATTCGCTTCGATTCGATTCGTTTCGATTTCTGGCTGCCACAGGACATTAATGCTTAACGGTCAATGAGTTTCACTGCACCAGCAGTCGAGAAGTTAGCCAAGTTATTTGCGATGAAACACTGCCAATAAAAGGTAATAAAATGGCAGATATAAAGCCTCTGACCAGTCAATTCACTCTTGGCCAAACGTGGCCTATTTGAAAGTTGGCTCAAGCAGTGGGCAAACTGTAGGCCAAATTCAGAGTAAGAGACAAATTGCACAGCTGTAGTTTTGAGTTAGTAAAATGGCTAGAAATTTGAGTAGTATTCTAATAGAAATTTAACGAACAGACACATTCTTTAAGAAGCTCCACAAGCCAAGTAACTCGCTCAGGTAAGTCTATAACACCCCATTCTTGTACTCCACCCAAACTTTATTTAATGGATCTTACAATCTGTGGACAGCACTTTAGTTTTGCTGCTCAGCTTTGTGGCTTTGAATGGAGTCTTGGCCCAAGTGCCATTTCCTGGCGCATGTCCAGAGGTTAAGATAATGGACACTTTCGATTTGGAAGCGGTGAGTGAACACTTACACATCACAGCATTTTCAAGTGCTTCCACTATAATCAATTAAACGTAACTCAATTGAAATTCTCATATTAATTAATTATGCAATTGATAGTTCAAGTTGTTTGGTTAATTAATTTCTAGATAATGAGTGTGAGATAAAGGCAAACAGATAGCGTTGTAAAAAATAAACATTTTTTTAAAAATATTTGTCGCATTTCTTTGCTATCTTTCAAGATATATTTACTTTTAATAACTTATGAAATTTAAAATGAATGTATAGAATGTATAAGAAATGCTATATTAGTTTAAGCAATTCAGTAGCTCTTTGAAGTATCTTTCATATTCCTTTGAAAGAAATTCTATTCTCACCTATTAATATAACGCCTTCTTATCTAAATAAAGAAATTTCTATCATAACTTTTCTCAACCTTTTCTCAGCTTCCTATTTCTATAGTTCTGCTTCTTCCTAACCGCTTTAACATAACGTTTTTAGCTGCTTTTTTAGACATGCCCAAAATAAACCACGTCTTGGCCTTGAGCAACTCACACATGAGCAACTCTGTGTGTGTGTGTGTCTGAGTATTTTTTGCACTCAATAAATATTGTCTGACCGCAAACTATAGATAGACAGATATATCTATCACTCATCGAGGTCTCAAATGTCAGACAGACAGTCATAAACAGAGTATGCCAAACAGCCGGCTGTTGCTTAGGGGAAAAGGGGCGTGGCTGGTGGGGGGTCGGAAGGGAGAGAAGGGACCGTACTGCCCTGAGGCGCTTGTGAGCGATTTCCCAGCGGTGGCAGCTTCGTTTTTTGGCACAAAACAATTGAGCACGCAACAGTTAAGATGCTCGACTGTTTAAAGCCCAGTTCGGATCAGAAAAGAGCGCTGAAAGTAAAGAGGCAGAGGCGTTGTAGTCTTGGAAATAAGGTTTTCATACAGACAGATCGATTATGTTTGACACAAAATCATAATCCCCTTTTACCCCTTGAGTTACCAGGCTAAAAAGCGCACTGCATGAACCGGCAACAAAGTACAAAAAGCATCGCACAAAGTCCAATTTGTTTGTAATGGCATTTACTTTGTTTACAAAATAAATTTTCGTATGCATAGCGAGTAGTTGAGTCCCTGGAAAACTTGCACTAGAGAAAGACTAGACGAAGAACTAGACGGAGGAATTAGATGGGGGACTAGAAGGAGGACTGGAAGGAGAACTAGAATGTGGACTACAAGGAAAACTAGAGGACTAGAAGGAGGACCAGTAGGAGGAGTAGAAGGAGAACAAGAAGGAGGACTCGACGAAAGACTAGACGGAGTCAAGAGAAGGGAGAACTAGAGAAGAGTTCCACAATGTCTCCGTCTTTCTCCAGTTATGCACTGTCGCGCGAGACAAGGAGAGTGCTCAGAGAGAGAGAAAGAGACACAAACTGAGTACAAATAAAATAGATGAATGCATGTATAGAAATTCTAAAATCGCTGTACCATAAAATTTCCCCATTGGGTGCTTCGACTGCCTTGTTATGCGACGCTGGGCAAGGACGAATCTTTTGCCATTTCGCTGTTTAATTTTGCAATTGTCCTTTTGAGTAGTCAGTAGGAGAAAGAGAGGGATATAGGAAGCCAGTGGCAGTGTGGGAGTTATCTATGCTGGTCAGCACTGCTGCGGTTTCTGATTTATGTTTGTTTATGTTGTTCAACATTTGTTTTATTTACCGCACAAAAAAAAGGACTAAAAAATCAAAAGTAAACAACTAAACAAACTTTCATTAAGGTATAACAGCTAAGAGATACCATACAATAAATATATTTAAGTACATTAATATATTTATTACACTTTAGCTTAGTAAAACTGTCGTTAGAGGGCGCCAGTGTAGCTATAAAAATACTTAAAGTAAGAATTCTAGTTACTTGCTGGTCTATAATACCCTTTCCTCTACTAGTTTTACTGGGAATAAGTACAAAAAACAGCAAGACCAGTTCGTAAGCCGCTTACAAACAATAGCTGGAAGTACTAACTGAGTAAAAAATATTACTTCCGTTCAGTTAGAAGCTACAAAGTACTTGTCTGCAGCACTTTACCTGTATCTCTACTTGAAATTGCTTAAAATTTTTATTTAAATAATTTAAAAACCTAAATTTCTTTACTGACCTGAGCTGATTTGTTACATGCAAAGCAAAGTTTTCTTCTTTAAATATACTTAGCTATCATAATTTACCTCGTAAAAATATATTTAAACATAACTAATTGATTTACAAGCTAAATTTAGCCTTTTTTACTGCTCTTTTCTTTATGTGCTTAGCAGTTTCAGTTAAACTATCCAACATGTTCAACCTGCAGCTCTTTCTGTAAGAATTGTACCTTAAAGATATAGATACAGTTACTAAAAAGATACTTTTCCAGCTCCTCCGCCAGTTTATGGCTGCTTTTAGCTACACACACTACAGCACTGACTACCTTCCGCGGACCCTGTCCGGATAACATGACCTCCATTGGCAACATAGACATGAAACTATATGCAGGCAAATGGTACACATATTCCATGTATCCGTTGATCACGAAAAAAACTTCGAAATGCAAATCGTTTGAGTTTATCGAAAACAACTCAACCTATACGGTTACAATCAAGAGACTCAGCCGGCTGTAAGTAAATATAACTAGAAATATATTAATTAGTAACCTATATATCTGTTTTTCTTATAGAACCCACACACCTGTAGCAAAAACCTTTAAAATAACTGAGCTCGATACGACGACTGGCCAATTTACCATGCAAACGGATAATAAATGTGCGTTTAGTTATTTAAGTACTAGTCTAATCTAAACTAATTTATACTTTATTTCAGCATTTTTGAATGGCAGGGAGATTTACATACTAGACACAGACTATGATAATTTTGCCATTCAGTTCTCGTGCTTTGATTCCCGTTCCGTTTTTAATTTTCGTAAGTAAAGTTTGATACATTTTTTAGTGCTTTAAGTTGAGCTTAAAATGTTGTTCCTTTTAGAGTCGGCTGTCATTAACACACGCAAGCGAGTGCCCTCTGCGGAAACTGTATACAATGCCCAAAGGATCGCTCAACTCTCGGGCATCAAGATCAGCAAAATGGTCAAAGTGGAGCAAGAAGCATGTCCCATTGATACTTAGCTGGATTGTGTACTTTATAAATGAAAAAGTAAATGAAAAGTAAATGATAAATAAATGTTTATCTATGTATTTTAATTAAAAAAAAATAAATACATTTCATTTTCATACTTACTTCAGCTTAAAGTAGTAGTTTCCATTGGAGAATCCACTGTAGCTTATTATTAACTGAAGTCCTTTAAAATTTAGTTATTTCTAAACACTTTAATAAACTTTTTAGAACCCACCTATTTTTTTTTAAGTCATTAACAACTAAAGTTGTACTTCTAAATCAATTTCCACACCTTTAGGTGTCCTAAAATAACTCTATAAAAATTAACAATAAATTTTTAGCTACATGAAACTATAACTATATGTTTTATTTGAGCAAAATAAGTCACAAAAACTTTTATAAAATTAAACTTCAGCTAGCTAAGAGTTAAAAAAAAACACTTTTATTTAATTTTTAAATAGACTTTTCGACATATTTATTAATCTTTTAAGTTATTAATAATATATTTATATTTTTAACAACAATTACTTACAACAAGAACAATTATTTACAAAGAGTTGCAATTTTGCGCTGATTATTTTTGTCAGTGTAGCATTAATAACCCGCCAAAGTGCTAGATAATTATCTTAAAGTTTTTCTTGTTCATGAAATTAATAATCGAAGATGCTAGAGAGTATGTCGGAAAGACGCTCGTAGAAGCGTCTTAGCCAGTCTCATGCCGCCTGGACGACCTCGTTCAAGCCATTAATGGCATTGTCATTGAGCAAAGAAGTTGTTTCTGTGCTATTACCATCGACTGAGGGGCAATTCTTCTGCAAAGTTTTGATCAGCAGAGTTCGGGAAACCTTATTGTCATCGAGTATCTTGTGGGCAATATCGATGGTCGTCTTGTTGGCCTCACGCTCGCGTGTTAAAATCCAGACAACCTCTGTTAAATGGAAATTGGCATCGATTGTAATTATCATGTTTAACAATGTGTCCCCCCAGTTGACCATAATGCAATTAATTATGCACTTGCATTAATTATTTGCAAATGGAATAACTGATTTGGTCGCTTTGCATGGCCAAATTTGGCCAAGACCGAGCCTTAACAAGTTGAGACGTGTCTTCCGCATACTTACTCAGGTGGGCGTAGGGGGTGAGGCTGGAGCAGCTGTAGACAACGGCGTATGACTCATAATCTGTGCCCAACACCTGATAGTTGGCTTGGTCGAGTTTTTCTGTAAAATAAATTAAATAGAAAGATATGTTACACTGGAAAAAATTGTACTAACATTAAACATAATATTAAAATTATGTATTTTAGATTAAGACAGCAAAATTTATTTAAAATTTAGATTTTTTTTTATAATTAATTTAAGTATTTATAAAAAAAAAATTAAATAATAAAAATAAAAAACTAAAATTGAATGAAAAATATATTGTAAATATAAAATTTAAATATAGACACTTTTAAGCAGATAATTTATTTTTTAAAATTAGTTTTTAAAAATTAATTTTGTTTAGTTTTAAATAGAAAAACAATCCCAAAATATAAAAAAAATTATATAATTATAATTATATACTGCAAATTTATCAAAAATATGATTTTTTATGTCGAACTATACTTTAAAATTATATTTAAATAATTTACCTACTTTAATTAAGTATAAAAAAATCGTTATAAATATGATTTAAATAAACCAACTTCTCACGAACTTAAAATAAAATACCCCCCATAAAACCCACTTTATTTTTCTCAGTGTATACTTAAAGATTTTACAGCGTTTAATACTTACGACTTGGGTAGAAGCTCACGGCCAGCTGAGCGGGTGCAATGACCTTAGCGGAACCGGTAATATTTGAGGGATTACCAGTGCTGCAATTAACACAACATTTGAATACTGTAACCATCTAAATTAGTGACTTTTACTTACAATCTGTTGATAGCCGAATTCACTACAGAAACTGTGGAGTTATCGGCAATCTCGTATTTGGCGTAAATACATTTCTTGCCGGCTTCAAAGACAAATGGATACTTGGAGTGCTCATACCAGATGCCCATGTACTAAAATATACAACAAATATTAATTTTAAGAGCTAAGTGCAAGTGTAAATCATAAATGAATCATGATAAAGTTAAAAGAAACTTTGAACTAGGTAAGAACCGAGCTGTGAGTTAAAAAATTAATTTAAAATTAGTTATGCTACTAGAAAAATTGTTTTAAAAATATTAAAATAATCTAAAGAAATGAAGTTTAAGTATGTTATATAATTTTAAATAATTTTTTAACTATTTATTTAATATATTCCATCTTCTAGTTGTAATCTGATATGTTTTATAGATTCTTAAACTTTTTTAAAAACTATCCACTTGTTATCAATGAAAACCACTATAAATAAATGAGTTTAAAGCTCTACATATCACAGGAAGCTTTATGGATTATTATGCGATATAAATTACTTTTAAAAAGCTTCAATTTCTAATCTAAAAAGGGCTTATCATTATGTTGTGCTAAAAACTATTATCAGTTAACAATTAATGTCTGCGGCAGAACTTAACAGGTGTCTAAACTAGTCGGTGAATCAGTTAACTACTTTTTTTACGATAAACAAAATGACTTAACAGAATTAGAAAAAAGTGTTATGTAGTACTATTAACTAAGTTTCGAATAACAACTAAGAAAACTTTGTTTACACACCCTTTAAATGTATAAAATTACTCATAGTTAGTAAACAGCTAATATATAAAATAGTTTGCGGACTTTGATTAAGCTTATCTTGAAATTAATTAAACCAACAATTTAAACTATCAATTGCATAATTAATTAAAATGAGAATTTCAATTGGGTTACGTTTAATGGAAGCACTTGAAAATGCTGTGATGTGTAACTGTTCACTCACCGCTTCCAAATCGAAAGTGTCCATTATCTTAACCTCTGGACATGCGCCAGGAAATGGCACTTGGGCCAAGACTCCATTCAAAGCCACAAAGCTGAGCAGCAAAACTGAAGTGCTGTCCACAGATTGTAAGATCCATTAAATAAAGTTTGGGTGGAGTACAAAAATGGGGTGTTATGGACTTACCTGACTGGGTTAAACATTCTTGCTCGAATGTACTCGAAACGCGCTGATTACAAGTGAGTAATATAAAGTCTGTGATTACTTTGAGTACTGGTTTTCTAGAGCTCAACTGCTGTCTACTCGGGTGTGTGAGTAACTGAAAATTCTAGCGGCTGCACTGCATCATTTATAGAGTCATCTGCTAAAGCTTTTAGATTGTGTGCCAGCGAGAAACAAAAACAAAAGAAGCTTTTTACACTGCGCCGACTCTGCCATTGTTTACAATCAGATAACACGTGAAAAGTGAAAAGCGATCGGAATTTGATGTGGGCGGGGCAGGGGCGGAGGCTTGTGCTTATGTCCGTATCTGTCAATGCTCTCGTTACACTTAGTTCGTGATTAAATATAGCAAAAAACTATAATAAAGTCATAAAAAGCGTTTGTTATTATTTATACAACTTGATTAGATCTTCCGCTTTAGTCGTCAGTTTGATTGTTTTTGAGTTTAAACAATAAAAATTTTAAATGTATTTTAACTGGGTGATGTAAAATGTTGAACTTGGTTGAATATTATATAATAATTATGTTTTTATTGTGTGGGCAACGAAAGATGGAAAGTGTGTAGACAGGACTAGATTGAAGTGGACTGTTAAATTACCTCTATCTTTTCCAAATAAATCAATTGGAGGGATTATTAAAAAAAAAGTAAGGTTAATTTTAAGTTGTCCAATCCTTACCCAATTTGTTCAAAATATGTAACAGGATTTTATACAAGAAATGTCTGAGTTTTCTTAAGAAAGATCATACTACTAAGAAAGGCTACAGTGGAGCGAGATGACGGCAGGGGCGTAGGAATCGCTGTATTTAATAGGAATTGAATTTTAAATAAAGTTTAGAAAAATAAATAAATACATAATTATAATGAATAAATATTTTCTTTAATATTATGCAAATTTTTATTTCTTTTGTAAGAAAACTTTGACTTTTTAAGGGCCCCTAAACAAATTTTTATACTACTCCACTGATAAATATATGTACTATTATAACAATAACACTACTTTTATGTACTAATTTAGTTAAATAGTAATTTTAAATTTAGTTAGTTCTATACATTTTAATAAAGTTTCTATTTGAAACTAATTTTTTTTAACCTACTTAAAGCCTATTTTATGTAAGGCTAGTAACAAGTAGAGCAAAAGAATTTGCTAAACTTTTATTTAAATAAATTTTAAATTTAATTTTAATTTGAAAATACACTTTTCGACATATTTATTAATATATTCATAATTTTGACAACAATTATTTACAATAGGAAATTTTTGTGATTATTTTTTGGTTTTTTAATTGATTTTTGTTTTTAATATTCGATGATGCTGGAGAGTATGTCAAAAATACGCTCATAGAAGCGTCTTAGCCAAACTTAGGCCGTTTCGACGGCGGGACAATTCCGCTGCACAGTAGGGACTAGAAAACTTCTGGAAATGTTATTATCATCGAGTATATCGAAGGCAATTTGGAGGGTCTCCTGATCGGGCTCTCGCTCGCGTGTTAAAATCCAAACAGATTCTGGAAAATGGCAAATAAAAATTGGTATCGATTGTAATTACCATGTTCATTGTCTTCCGCATACTTACTGAAATGGGTAAGGCCGAGGCTGTTGCAGTTGTAGACAACGGCGTATGACTCATAATCGGTGCCCAACACTTTATAGTTGGCTTCGTTGGAAATTTCTGCAAAATAAGTTTTAATTAATAATAACAAATAAAGATTTCCTAGCGTTTTCTACTTACGAATGGGGAGAGAAGCTCACGGCCAGCTGAGCGGGTGCAACGACCTTAGCGGTACCGGTAACACTTACGGGAGTGTTAGTTCTGCAATTTGCACATTATTTTAGTATTACAACTAAGTAAAATTCGTTACATTTACTTACATCCTGTTAATACCGGAATTCACCACAGACACTGTGGAGCTATCTTCAATCGCGTATTTGGCGTAAATACATTTTTGGCCGATTTCAAAGGTAGTGGGATACTTGGTGTTCTCATACCAGATGCCCATGTACTAAAATAAATAACAAATATTCATTTTAAGAGCTAAGTGCATGTGGAAATTAAGTTATAGGTATGTTAAAATAAGACTCTGCTTGAAAAATGAAAAATTAAAAAATATTAAAATAGTTAAAAAATATATAAATTAAGAATATTTATATAAATACAGGTGTGTGATACGTTCACTCACCCTTTCCAAATCGAAAGTGTCCATTATGGTTACACCCGGACAACCGCCAGGAAATGGCACTTGGGCCAAGACTCCATTCAAAGCCACAAAGCTGAGCAGCAAAACTAAAGTGCTGTCCACAGATTGTAAGATCCATTAAATAAAGTTTGGGTGGAGTACAAAAATGGGGTGTTATAGGCTTACCTGACTGGGTTAAACATTGCTGCTTGAGTACTTGTTTTGTGGAGTTCTACTGTTGTCTATTCGACTATGGGAGTAACTGTAAACTCTCACTGATCCACTTCATCATTTATAGATCTGCTAAAGCTTTTGGATTGTTGGTCTGTGAGGAACAAAAACAAAAGAAGCTTTTTACGCTGAGCCGGCTCTGTTATTGTTTACAGTCACACAACACGTGGAGAGTGAAAAACGAAAAGCGATAGGAACTAATTAAAAATCGGGTGTGGGTGGGGAGAGGAGGTGCTTAAGTTCATATCTGTCAATGCACTGGTGACACTTAGTTCGTGATTAAATATAGCTAAAACTATTCTAAAGTTTGTTGTTTAAACAGCTGTATTAGACCTTCCGCTTTATAAGTCGTTAGTTTGACCATCGAATCTAAACAATAACAGTTACAATGTTGTAATATCAACAGTGTGTTGTAAATTGTTAAATATTAGTTCATGTTTTATTGAAAGAAAGTGTGCAGAAAAGACTGGAAGGAAACATATGACTGATATGACTAATGGGGACCAAGTGATAGACTTTTAGGCACCTTAGAAGAAGTGTGTGATAACACAAACAGTATTATCGCATAATAAATGTTTGGTTGGGATAGTTCTCGAAGTTTCCAAGTTGTGATAGTAAAATATTGTTTTGCTTTATGTCTGTATGATTCGTTGTCTTATCGATACTGACTAGGAATATATATCACACAGAACACGTCATTCATTAGTTGTTGAGGAAAGGTAAACAATTTGCTTTAACTAAATTTAACACTATCAGTACAAAATAGTTTTTTGCAAAAGGCAGCAACGATTGAAAGATAGTGAAGAACAATTCTAAGAACTGTTTGGTAGCAGGTGGGAATGTAAATTAAACGAGCTGTAAACAAAGTTGATTTACAGCAAAGATAGTATGCTTATTTTTGACTAATTTAAAAAGTAGCTGAATGTTGTTAATACTACCACTAAGAAATATAAGTAGATATAATTAATGATTTTAGTTTGCAAATATTAATAAAACTTAACAGTAAATAAATTGAATTTTTATAATCAATAAAAGACAAAAGTATATTATTCAGGGGTTAAAAAATGTCATTTAAGTGGTCATTTCTTCTTATTTAATTTATATACATTTTTACAATTTTTAATTATTTTTATTTACTGTTTTTTAATTTTTTAAATTATTAAAGAATTTAAATCTTGAACTAAAAATATATGACCACATCCTTTAGCATCCACTTGCACGAAGGCAAGCGATAAGCTTTCGCTAGTGTGTGGACTGCGTTTGCAGCGCCATCTCTAGGCATGTCTGCGCTAGCGCCATCTGTGGTGTGCTTTCTGCTCTACGCTGTAACGGCAAGTTCTTTATGGAGCAACTGAGCCTTTTCATCTTGCCTATTATTTATTAAAACACACACAGACGCACACTAGCACAAACATAAATGCCTGCACACACACTCAGAAAATTGTTGTATTGCGGTTCTTTAAATAAAAAAAAAGAAATTACATTTGCGTATTATTAAATTAATTAAATGTAAGCCACAAATTGAGTTAAATGTGCAAAAATGCGCCAATGGCAAAGGATGCGAAATGAAAGGCCTTCACATATGGCTGCTAAAAGGCAGCTGGCTTGTAAAAATATATATTTGCTTAAGAGGGTCGCTCAAGGAGTTTAAAGTGTTAAAGGTACATATAGATAATTATAGTTTATAGCCTTTTAAATTGCTCGAATTTAAATTTCTTAGTATAAATTGTTTTAAAATATTTCTTGTGATATTTTAAATATTATTTAATTTATTTGTTATATTTTTAAAAAATTTTTTTTATTTATACATATGCTATGTTTTAAATATATTTTTTTAATATTTTAAAATATTTATAGCTTTGTTGCCCTGTATTTGTTTCAACTTTTCAAGCAACCCTCGCTCTTTTAAATGCATACATTTGTGCCTGGGTCTGAATGACCTGCCAACTATTTTCGTGTGCGAATTTATGGCCGTCCAGCGAGGGAACCAATGCGACATATGAAAGGATCTATGGAATGGGTTTTGGGATTGTTTAAAAAGGGAAAACGGGAGGAAAACGGGATTTGGGTTGTAGGATATGGGCTGGTTGATCTGATGGATGGATGGATGGACGCTTGGCTTGGCCTGCCTTGGATTTGTTTCGCAGTAATTAAATTTAAAATATGTACACACGGCGCAGTGTTTGAGTTTGGGTTTGAAACAGGTGAGGGGCAGGTGGAATGGGAATAATTTTATCAAAGGCAACTGAGACGACTATGAAACCGATGCCATAAGCCCAACCAACTGGACTGGACGGCCGTCGAATGCGGCTTTAGTGCACTAACAAACACACACGCAAACACGCACACACACACCTGCACGAATGCATTAAATACACTCACTCGGAAACTCGCACACAATTCAATCATTTTGCCTTTTAAGTGTATTTTGCGGTTATGTGCATTTTGTCTCTTGTAATTTTATTTAACGCTCATACTGAAAAATTGCTCAACCTAAAAATACCCTGTAATATGAGCTAACTTTTACGCTACATGGCGCAACACCCTTACTGAATGAGTCTGTTGTTTTTATTAACAAATTGTGTTTTCCGCGCCTACAACGATTACAGGGTATTGCACAACATAAAAGGGGAAATCAGATTCCGGTTGCCCCTTAGTAAACAGGAGGCCTCTGTTAATAAATTGAATTAAATTTGTATTATTGTTTATAATTGCTGCTGTTGTGCAATCAACAGTTGCCATAAAAAAAGTAGTCAGCTCGAGCAATCAACCAAAACAGCAACTAAACAATATGGCATTAAAAATATAAAAAATACTCCATTATATTTAAAAAAGGAACGTTTAGAAAAACGGTCTATGAATGTCTTGTGTGCAAGTATAAATAATGCATATTAATCAATAAAAGAAAAAAATTATTTGCGCTTGGATTCGAACTCAGATCCCCGCGGCTTTGACGCAGCATTTATAACAACACGACCACAACACTTCGTCAGACACGGGTATCACAACAACAAGAATTGCAACATCGGCTACAAACAGACAAAGCGACTAAGTGCAATGTGTTGACCTTTGGACTCAATGCCTTTGGAGCTTAGCCTTGAGAAATGCAGAAGCTTAACATTTAACAATCCGAAGCCATTTGGAATTAAATACACACACATGCAGCTAGACTAACTGAGCTATGCTATGTTTAAAGCAGCATTTTAAAAATATTTAGTAGTAGAATATTTTATATATAAAAATATAAATTATAAAATCTATAAAATACGCAAAGAAATATTAATTACTTCTTATTATAATACTTTGAATTGTTTTATATAAAATATTCAGGCTGATAATTATTAGTTTTTATTTATTTTAATTTTTTTGCTTATATGGCAGTTTTCAAACTGTTAACAACTTTTAAACATATGTCAATAGCTTTCAATGATCCTCAGCTGAGCAAAAGCTTTGCTCCACCAAGCTCAGCTCGATACTGAAAGCTCTCAGCGTGAATAATTTCATCATCGATACTCGCTAATCGTTTAGTTCCTTTCGCGCATCGTTGTATTCTGCACACCTCATTACGAGCTCCGCGTTACGCGCTTGAAAAAATAATTAATTTCGGTCCGATCGGCTTAAATTATGTGTCAAACGAAAGAGCGGTGTCGTGCGCACAATATGCATATAAAAAAATTGTAAGATATAATGGATTATCTACAATAATTAACGTTTGAAAATTTTTCATTCAGCGGAGCCCCAGTTTGCGCGCAATAAATTTACGTTTTGCACGCATTCCGCCATGTTTTTTCACACTCTCAGACTCCCAACTCCAACCCATTATTTTTTGTGCGCCAACGTCTTTGCTCTCTTCGTCGCAGTCGGTGAACGCTGTTGTTGTAAATTCTTACGCTCGCGCTCTTACGTATGCATCAGAATGCATGCGCAGCTTCGTCGTGTTCGTTTCTCTTTTACTTTCGTTCGCTCGGTCGCTCTTCCGCGCTTGGAATATATAAAGAGCGTGTCTCTGCTAAGCTGAGTGTATTTTTTTTGTGTGATGCAGAAAGTGAATTGAAAAGGTGAAGAGTGAATATGCATATTTTTTTCAAATTAAAAGCGCATCGTAAAAGTATGCAGTGCCATTATATTTTCTGCATTTTTTCTAATTAATTCAGCATCCTGAAAGTATGCAGTGTAAAAGTGTATAAAGTGCAGTGTGATCAGCAGTGTCCTAGCCACAAGCAAAAATGTGGAATGCAGCGTATAAAGTGCAGTGAAAAGTGAAGTGCAGTGTAAAAGTGTTTGAAGCAAAAACAGCCCAAAGTAAAGTGAAAAGTGTTCAGTGTATAAAGTGCTTAAAGCAAAAGCAGCCCAAAGTAAAGTGAAAAGCGTTCAGTGTATAAAATAAAGTGCCCTGCAAAAAGTAATATGCTTAGCTAATCTATTATTTTTTGTTTTTTTTTTAAATGCTCTCCAATAATAATGATCAGCAGAGTCCGAGCCACAAGCAAAAATGTGAAATGCAGCTTATATAGTGCAGTGTAAAAGTGTTTACAGCAAAAGCAGCCCAAAGTAAAGTGAAAAGTGTTCAGTGTATAAAGTGTTTACAGCAAAAGCAGCCCAAAGTAAAGTGAAAAGTGTTCAGTGTATTAAGTAAAGTTAAAAAGCAAAAGCAGCCCAAACTAAAGTGATAAATTGTTTAGTTTTTTAAGTGCTTTCCCATAATGAAAAGCAGAGTCCGAGCCACAAGCAAAAATGTGAAAAGTGTTCAGTGTATAAAGTGTTTAAAGCAAAAGCAGCCCAAAGTAAAGTGAAAAGTGTTCAGTGTATAAAGTGTTTAAAGCAAAAGCAGCCCAAAGTAAAGTGAATAGTGTTCAGTGTATAAATTGCAGCGAAAAGTGCAAAAAGTAATATGCTCGCTGATCTGTTATTTTTTGTTTTTTTTTTTTTTTTAAGTGCTCTCCCATAATGATCAGCAGAGTCCGAGCCACAAGCAAAAATGTGGAATGCAGCTTATATAGTGCAGTGTAAAAGTGTTTACAGCAAAAGCAGCCCAAAGTAAAGTGAAAAGTGTTCAGTGTATAAAGTGTTTAAAGCAAAAGCAGCCCAAAGTAAAGTGAAAAGTGTGCAGTGTAGAAGTGTTTAAAGCAAAAGCAGCCCAAAGTAAAGTGAAAAGTGTTCAGTGTATAAAGTGTTTAAAGCAAAAGCAGCCCAAAGTAAAGTGAAAAGTGTGCAGTGTATAAATTGAAGCTATTGATGCTGTCTTTAA
Organism: Drosophila dunni; assembly: GCA_018152125.1. Lineage (NCBI taxonomy): Eukaryota > Metazoa > Arthropoda > Insecta > Diptera > Drosophilidae > Drosophila > Drosophila dunni. Next base: position 791,360 of record JAECXC010000906.1, read on the forward strand.
CAAATTTTTTGTGCGAAATTACTATGATGTGAGTAACACATAAAGTGCAAAATTTATGCAAATGTTATTTAATTATTTTATTTCTCTTATGGCCTTTATAAAATAAGTCAATTTTTGATTGACTTCATTTTATTGTCTCCGATTAAAATACTTTTATAATCTATATATTTCTAAAAAAATTTTTTTTATTATTTTTCAGTCCGCGATTGCTATTATTGATGCCAGCGAAGCCTTGCTTTTGTTCTTATTGAAAACATTGAGCGGTAAGTGAGTGTAAATTTTAATTTACATTATATATTTTAGCATGCAACTCTTTTAAGCTTCTGTAATTGCTTGTTAATACTCATAGCTCACTTTATTTCTTGTTATTATAAAATAGTAGCCAATTTTTTAGTAGTCACTCGGCATTTAACTATTAATTATGCTATGTATCACTAAAAACTTCTTCAAATGTTTAGCAGTTTCAAGGGCGCAATCTTAACTCATATGTGATTTTTTGCTCGAGGTGTGCGTGTAAAAAACTTAATGCTTATTGAAGCAGCAAATAAAACATAATTTATTTAGCACATTGTTGTCCTTCTTATTGTTGTTTTTGTCGACTTTGGCATCAGTTGTGCCGAGCAAGTTTCCACCGAGGCAGACAACAAAGACCGAGGGAGAACCTAAAAGTATTTTGATTTGTGCAATAAGTATTGTCCTTTTGGCTGCCACTGTCGGCAATTTCTTAAATTTTTTATAGCGCATAACCTGTCTGGCACACATGCGCTTGCCACGCCCCCATTCGCCCCTCCTCCTCTGCTGGTGGTGTTTCCCTGCAGCGCGAAGTTCGCACTCGTTGTTTGTTGTTTGTCATAAGGCTCAAAGTTAGAGCCAAAACTGAAGGCGAAGCTGGTTAGGAAGAGGAAGATTAAGACGAGCAGGAAGTGAAAGATGTGGAGAAAGCTAAAGACGAAAGGAGAGGAAGTTGTAGACGTCGTCGTCATCGTTGTCGTCGCTATCGTTGGCTACGCTTATTGCATTATGCCATCGAGTGCCAAGTCAGTCAGCGTGCGTGCACAGATAGCAGGCACTGTGGGCGGCAGGCCATACCAGCGCCAGTGTTAGAAAGTGGTAGAGGAAACGGCTCAGGATATATCCTCGCCAAGTGCAGCTGATGCCACTTTTGGCCCGTGGCATGATATTGTTGTTCTTGCTGTTGGTTATGGCGTGCAAAGCGGAAAACTGAACGCGAAAATAACAAGAAAAAAGTCTTCTAAACATCTTCTTAAAGGAATTTGTATACACTTTAAATTTTAATATTTTTAATGATTGAAAAATTATATAAACTATTTTTTTATGTACATCATTTATTTAGTTTATTTTCTTTGCTTTATAATTATCATAATTTTCAAGAAAATTTAACATTTATTTTTATAGATTTTTTTAGTCAATAAAGTACTTGAAATTTTAACAGTTTAATTTTTAATAATTTTCTGTTAAATCATACTTGAAAGTAAATCAAATATTCATAATATTTTTAATGAAAATCATATTCTGTGACGAAACTCTCAGCAAAGTTTTTATATCCACTGAGTGAAGAGCATATCAATATGAGAATTGGCACAGCTTCTGGTACGCAACTTATGTCTCTACATTCCCCTGCCAGCCGTTAACGTTTCCAGCAGCTTTCTACCCCCCACCCACACACCGACACATAGAAAGTTGTTGGCAAGAAATGTTAATACCAAAAACGAACCATTTGCCGCAATGAAAATCGCGTAAATTTCCTACTGATTGTAAGTGTCGCCGTTTGCTTGACGTTCCCGTCGAGATGAAGACGTAGCTAAGATTAAAGGGGATGAGGTGGGGGTGGAGTGTGTAGCTGAGGAAATAGGGGAGCAGCTGCCTTTTAGCCGTCTGTCTGTCTACCTTCATGCCCCAAGACTCATCTTTCTCTCGTCTGTCGACTGTCGCCTGCAGATTGTCAGCATTGTCACAATTGCAATTTTTTTTCCATTTTTTCTATTTTCTTTTATTTTTTGGGCGCTGATTCGCTTGCCATTTTTGTGGCATTTACCATAAGCCAAGGACTAAGCGGCCAAAATGCCCTTCGATTGCATTAATGGCAAAACGCGTCCAGTGCCAGCTGCAAATCTCACAAATGAGAAAACTTTTACTCTCCAGCTCCAACTAATGGCCAACTGAATTTTTCAGCATGTCGTTTAGTTGTCTTTCGGTTTATGGACATGTGTGTATGAGTGCGAGTGTGTTTGTGTGTGAAAACTTACACGCACAACGAGTGTAACCAACTGGAAAATAATACTAAAATCAGTCTTCGATTTGTTTTTCTGGTTATGTTTTTGAGGAAGAAAGTGAATATGGCGGACAAATGACAACTTTGTATGAGTATTTACTATCTCATAAGCCAAAGTTGCTTTCGGCTGATCAAGTGACTATGGAGGACTGTGATTTGGGTATAAATACATATGTTCTAAGATCCTCCTTTGCTTTCAAAGCCTAACTTTTATAAGAATATAGAGAGGATGGCGGGCGAAAATCTGTTAAGTAATCTGAAATTTCAAAAGCTTTAAGATAGTTTCTTTAAAGCCCAAGTCCTATAAATTTTTTGCCCTTTATTATTCTTTGATTTCTAATAAGTTAAATATATTGACAATGTAGGGTACCCATACCAATACTTACCAAGGAAAAGCTGAGCCTGCTGTGATATACGCCGATGTGATTAAAAAATAATTTTCGACAAAATATGACAAGAAACGGCAACGTGCACGAGCACGTCTTTGAGGGGGAGTGGGAGTCAGAGGGAGAAAGAGAGACAGAGAGGGAGCGACTGAGTGGGAACCTCCGGGGGGGAAAGTCAAAGAAAACATTTGTCAGACATTGGTAAGACTGATGGCGCTTTTGATGGCCGAAAATCAAGTTTGTTTTTACGTGCCGCGTGACAGGAACGTGTGGCACCGCCAACTCCACCACCACTGCCAGCGTCACCTCCATTGCCACTTGGACTGCCAGCGAGTGTTTGTGCATGGGAATTTGGCTGTTGGATATCAAAGGTCGCAGCTGCTGCAAATGGCTGGTGCTTTGGCGAAATGAGACTGCTGCTCCACATCGCCACGCCCCCTCCCCTTGCTATGCCCCCCTCTACTCATCGCTTTGGCTATGAGAAATCGCTCGTCATTATTGACGCTTGCGAAAATTCGCTAGAATCGCACACATGTACCCCTCCCGAAACTGGCAACCTCCTCACCCCTTACCAACTTTGACTGCTTCTCCCACACTGAGAGCCATAAATTATGCTACTTGCGGAGCGTTGCCTGCCGCACGAATATAGACATCTGTAGCTGTGAAAAATCGTGCCCCAAAAACTTTGACCCGTCTCCCACCCCCTGCAGTTTGCCACTAAACTGCTGCCAACTTATTGAAAATCACTTAGACACACATGTGACGCCCTGTCGAAGGCGTTACGTGAGCGTAAAACGGGAACTTCTTTCACCCAACTTCTGTTTGGGTACTTTGTATAATTTATGTTGAGCATTAGAATTTATTTGTTGCCACAGCCCAGTAACTGGCTAATCTTGTATATGGCCAAAACAGCCAAAACTGCGGCCTGACATGGGCATGACAGGCGTTGCCAAATGCACAGCAAACCAGTCGAAAGCATTTGAAATGCTTTAAGCCAATTATGTAGATTTACTATAGTTACTTTTTAACTGGTTCTAAACTGGTCAAAAATGTCATAAATCAAATCAAGTAGTTCAAGAATAGAGTCCAAGTTTTTGAGTATAAAGATTTTTACACAAGATCCAAAGCTCTTGAGATCAGGTGCCAAATACAATAAAGTAGTTTCCCAATTCAATTAGAGAGCCCAAAAAAAAGTTTCAACGAAAATTTGGTTTCTTTATAAATTCCCAAAACACTTGAAATCGGAACCTCCAGAAATCCGCATTAGTAGCACCTCGAGGTGGCCACTTTAAAAAAGGTTTAAAGCTCTGCTATTCGGCCCACAGATATGGGGCAGGTCAACAGCTGTCGCGGTTGGCTGCACTTGATAAACGAGCCAAATTGGGAGTCCTCTGTTTAGAGGCACAAAAGGGGGAGTGGAAGAGGTTGTATAACAGGCGAAACGGGTTTAAGCCCCAAGGCCAAGAGAAGAGCTACGAAACTAAGCCTAAGCATTGTCAAACTTGGACATTCTAAGGCTGCTAATAGACACCAAACGAAATAGAGTCCAGCGACGACATATTCGTTATTTATGACCAGTCGCTGAATGTTATCTTCATGGTGGAAATGGCGGATGTGAATGTGAATGTTGGTTGTGGTTGTTTCTGTGGATATGAATGGCGACGACTAACTGCTATCTACAGGGTAACTCGACAGAGTTTTCACGCACTGCTCGTGTGTGTGTGTGTGCCCTGTCAGTGGCCGTTCTTGTCTGTAATTGTTTTCCTAATGGAAGGCACCCCAAACATTGACCGCACTTAAGTTGTCATGCGAGTATGTGTTCTACCAATTTATGAGCTAACATCGAGAACAGGGATTAGTATTGCCGGTTTTGGCATGGGTCCAGCCGGAAAACAACTTATTTACAAACCTGTAGTGGTTAAGGAAACTACCGAATATTTTCCAAAACTCTAGATTTTTATTTCCTATTCATAAATTGTTGAATTTATAGCCCTTGTTGTTGATAAGTTTAACTTTTCTATCAACAATAACAAGTTTCTCTGCTATCTTTTGACCAATCCCCAATTTCCCTCCTTTTTCCACACACCAACCAAATGCCGATTTCTAACTTCTTGACATGCTTTTTGTAACTTCAATTGCAAATCCCTTAAACCTTTTGGCCATTAAAGACTAAGCCATTTTTCCAAATGTACACAGTTATGCTAAAAAGGTTTTTGGCCAAAAAAAAATGCAAACATGAATCCACAATAGCGTTAGGAAATCCTTTGCCTTGAAGCCAACTCAATTAGTTGCACGCATCCATTAGATATTCCACTCACAGTCACAGAACGATTGCAAAGCCATAAAATAGCCAAAGGCCGCATTGAAAAGACCAAAAGAAGATTATTATTATACGGTGTAGATTTTTGGGGCAATGAAAGAAAAGGAAAGGAGAGAAAGGGGCATTTTTGGAAGACAGAAGAGAGAAAAAACAAAAGGCAGAGAAATGAGAGCAAAGATGTCACGCAGAGGTCTGCCTAAAGGGATTTGCCATAGCACAGCAAAAGACGAGTATGTATTATATACGAATAGATGATATTTTGTTATGAATACTAATGTGTGTGTGTGAGGGGGGAGCTTAAAAAGGGCCACAAAACACTTTGCATAACGAACAATAGTGCAAATACTATGAATTTTCCATGTCATTCCAGAAAAGCTCAAATCGCCTTTGAAGTGTATGGAAAAATTAAGAGGATAGAAATGCGATTTCAATGATTTTAAATAACAAAAGTTTAAAATATGGTTTAAGTAGGAATCAAACAAAAGAGTAAATTCAACATAGAGAAATTTCAGATAAAATGATGTCCTGAAATGGTACCTACCTAATGTGTTCTAAAAATTCAATCTTATTTTCCATACAAAATTTAGTTGAATCTATTGCAAATTTATAAAAACCCAATAAAAATATATTTATTTAATAAGTTCCGAAGAAATTAAAGTGAAATCGTTTACAGGAACAACTAAAATTTGACAAGGGAGCACTGTTGACAGGTCGCTCAGTCAGCTGCAACTAATGCGTCGCCATCAGATTGGGTCTCAAGCAGACACCGATGATACCGATGTCGGCTTTACTAGTTAGCCACAATATGATTCACTTTGCGGCACATTTTGTTGAGATGTTCGGGTAAAGATTTGCCCGAGAGACTCTTTACACCCAGGGGCTGCAGCTTTGTCATTAGATTGTGCACACACTGATATTGATAGCACACCGAGTCCGCATCATAGATTTTATCATCCAAGTAGAGTATATCGATGCCTTCGTTCATGATGCGTACATGATAGTGATGGGTGTTGGGGAAGAAGTTCAGTTCAGTGCCCAATTCTTTGGTGATCAGTGTGTTCACTTCGTAGATTTTGACCAGAAAAACAACGATGTCAGTGCCACTGTGCAGTGTCTGTCCAGCGGGTAAAGCAGTTAACTCCACCACACAACGCTCACAGCAGATTAGCTCGGGCTCATAGGGTTCCAGAGCATGGAAGGTCAATAAAGTGGAATCGGGCTAAAACAAATAGGTTATATAGAACTATGTTGAAGACAATAAGAGTTGATCTTAACCCTAAAGCGCTTGCGGTACACATCCAGTATCTCCTCGGTGCTGTAGACAGTGCCATGCCAACGTGGTGGTATATATACCTCAAAGTCCGCCGATGTCAGCAACATAACGCCATGCTGTAAACGCCATTTTGTTATCTAAAGCTTAGAGTCAAACTTAAGCTCTGTACATACCGTGTCATAGGAATATTCGTGCTGATTTTCGGCTGTTACCTCCTTGGGTGTTCCATATTCATCTAAAAACATTTTGCAATTTGAATTATAGCAATATTTGGGATAAATTGTTTATATGAATAAAATACAGGAATTTTATTTACTGTATTGACAATTGGAAGTGTTTTTGGCATAGAAAAATAACTACGCGTATTACTAGAAGTAGAATGTTATTATGAATATAAGGAAATATATATAGACAAGATTTGAACAGGTAAATGTTCGGAAATGTTTAAAAATCTTTAGCATTCAAATGTATGGAGAAATCTGAAATTTTCCCAAACGAAAACATGTCTACAATGATCGAATGGAACTGCAGCTTTAATAGTTGTTGTTTCAATCATTTTTTTGCCACCTGTTAGCTGTTAACTGTCTGCTGCTGACTGCTAGCCTCTGTTACCTTTTACCTGTCTGTGCAATAAATGATGTAAATCTGTCGTTGTTCTGAAGTGTCACAGCCGCTGCTATTCGTGTTCCTCTGTTGCTGTTGTTGTTTAAGTGCCTTGTTGATCCTTTTCTGTGCGACTTGTTCGCAACTTTGAAAGCACTTGAAGTGAAGGTTGGGATATAACAGGAAAAGAATGAGGCCTGGAAACTGTGCAGCTGCTGGGAAAATTGGGGAAATGACATTTGCTCCAGTTCTAGCCCATAACAGCTAAGGAGTTTCTCCAGCCAAACCAAACCACACATATAAGCGTTACGAAAATGATAAATAGCATTGGAGTTAAACAGGAGCATAGCCTCTCACCTGGCCTAAAGGAATTCCACCTGGCAGACGATATCCCTGCAGGTCCTTATGCAAAAGGACTGCGAGCTTAGCTCGCAAAGTAATGAAAATGAGATGAAAATTATTGCACCGTAAATCAGGCGTTTTAGGCATCCAGCTGCGTTCTCCCAGTCTCCAGTCTCCAGACTCAGTCTCAGTCCAACTCCTTTTTGGCTAAACGATTTCAACTGCTTAATTTGGCTTTCATTGCGTTTCTTTTCTTGTTTTATTTTTCCCACTCTATTTCCCATTCTTTTGGTTTGGTTTCGGCCTGACATGAATTATTTAACGATCTCCAGCTGCGCTGATGCGATTTCCCAAGGATACTGCCAAATTAAAGCTATAACAAGCTTAATGCAAAAGGCAAGCCACAAAGCAGAGAAGCAAGAAAAAAACAAGAGTAGAGCCAAAAACTTCATTTATTGCCACAATGCCTGGCCACACAATAAGCTGCCCAACAAACCCCCACCACCTTTCGTATACCACTCCCCGCACTCCCTTTAGTTACAGATAGAGACGCGTTGAAGTCTCCATGTGAGGAGCGGACTTAACTCTTTGTGTGTGGTACCTAGAAAAGTCGCCGTCGACTTTCCAATTTCGAGTGAAAAATCCCGCGAATGAACATGTAAACAACAGGGCCATGATAGGTGGGCAAAGGCCAAAAACAATGCCAAAACAATAGCTAAAACAAAGTGAATAAGATTTATAAGAGACGGAAAGTGTAACGACTAGAAAATGCGCTAGAAAGTAAATTGATTAAAGGTGTATTTTAGTATGGGACTTGTGTAAACTAATCTACAAAATGACTAAACTGTTTATCAAACCTTATTCAAAGATTTTTTTAAATTATGTTGGATTTATTGGTTTAAATCCCTTCAAGCTCATTCAATCCACTTCTTCCAGCCAATGTACCCATTTTGGATACTCTTTAACAGCTTCAGTTCAGCAAATCTAGCCAGAAACTACTGACAGCGGCTGTTTTAGGGGCGCATTCAAAGCCAGGCGTTTGTTTCCTGTATCTGTAGCTGCAACTGTAAATGTATCTGCAATGACCGAATGTATCTGCGTGTATCTGTATGTGTGTTAGCCTTGGAAGCGTGTGGCGTGCGTATGAAAAATGCGCCATGAAAGCTGCGTTTGTCTGGTTGAAAAGGATATCCTAAAACCAAATAAAAAGCATTTGCTCTGAACCCATTTGAAATATTTTTGGCAATCAAAAAAGGAGATAAACACAGACATAATAAATGGAATGAAGCGCAAAGCTGCCAACTGCCGAGCTGCGAAAATGTTGCAACATTTGCAACGTTGCGTGCAACAGCAGCAACAACAACGATAAAGATTTTCTAGCCAAAAGCGTTGCTTCACTTAATCCTGCGAAATTTGTCTAAAAACCCCACCAAAAAAGAGGAAAACTCGCGTTGTTCCGTGTCTTTACGCAAAGACTGATGAATTACATCGACGCTGCTGTGAAAATTACAAGAGCAATTTGCATTATGTGGGTCGCCAGAGTTGCTGCGGATTAAACAAGTGGAACGACAACACAGAAGTCATCCAGCTGTGTCCCTTTCCAGAAATAGCTACTCGTTTGTTGTTTGTTTTAGCCTTAAATTGGCTTTTTGTTGCCTGATTATGATTTGTGACAGTCGAAATTTCTATCTCTGTTTGAGTTGCCGAAAATTTGACTTTAGTTTGGGAGTTGTGAAATTATGTATAATATTATTAAATTAATAAATGCTCAGTAAAGGTATTTTGCAAAGGAGAAAGGATTGTGCCATATTTTATTATAATTTATTGGGCTTTAATTAAACTTAAAATGATTTATAAAATTCATAAATTATCTGAGAGTTTAGCTGAATTAAAGGTAAAAATAATTTGCATCAGAAAATTATTAATATATCAATAGGAGTTAATATATGAATGGAAAATCTGTGAAAAATTATTTAACTGGGTTTATTTAATATTTTTAGGTCCTTTATCTAAGAAAAAAAATATTTTTTTTTTAACTAAATAAAGTTTAAGCTGATTTTCAAACGCATTTGACTGCTAGTATCAACAAAAGTGTTAACGTTCAGTATAATTGATATTTAACCCACTTTCAAAGCTCGTCGTTATAATAAACAACGTGAGACAAGTGATTAATCTAAAAGCACATCAAATAAATGAGCTTAATTAAAAGGCAGCAGTACAGTGAACTAAACGGCTATTTCCACGAACATTTTTGGTTGTTTTCAATCATCTAATTGAAATCAAAATGAGATGAATCAAACTACCACCCACAAAATGCACTCAAATTTTCGCCAGTTTGGCCGTTTGGCAGTTTTATTCATCGCATGACTCAATTGAGCTGCGGGACCTGTCAGCTGAAGCCACCCTGTAATCCCTGTAAACCGGGAAACACACACATAATTGCAAATACATAAAAAAATTGATGCACTGCATTTGGTTTAAAGCATAATAAATTTTGAATGCGCCATTAGCATGATTTATGCCTATTTAATTTTTCATAACAATGAAATGTACCAACAACAATAAGTAGAGAATAATGGGACGAACTATACATAATGGTGACAACAGGCACGACATTAGCGCCGCCCGCGCAAAGGACACAAAAGGAGCACAGGATTTGCAGCATAAAGAAGAGAGTGCATAAAAAATGCGATCAGCAGTGGACATAATTGAATAGTAAAAGCGTACACTGAAATTAACCACCACAAAATGACGCAAATAATGTTAAAATGAAAGCCAGGGGCGGCCAGTAGTGGGGTTCGTTGGGGGAGGGGTCATGTACGGACGATTAAATTTCATTGAAATTGAATTACATTAAAAAGTGCAAAAGGCGATGCGGCCACAAAAGCAGCACAACAACCAAAAGGAAAACAAGAAGAGCAACAACAACAATTTGTCCTGCTACGCAGTGGTTGCCCCGCCCCTCTCTGTCCCCCCTCCTTGTGCACAGACAATAGTGCGCAAATTAACTTACAAAGCGAAATAAAAATCGCTTATGCGACCATTTTTACCAGACAACCAAGCAACGTGATATGTGCGAGTGTTGCTCTCTATCTCTCACTCTCTCTGTCTCTTCCACTCCTCCACCCTATCTTTCTTAAGCTTTTATTCGTTCTCTGTTCTGCTTTATTGTTGCTTTGTCTAACCGCCATCTGCCGTAATTTGGCTTAATGCTAAACAGCCCAGTTAACAGTCACCAGTCAACAGCTTTCAGCGCCATTTTCAGAACTACTTTCAGTTGCACTCCAGCTCACAGTGGCGACGGTCTTGGAGGGGAAAAAAGAGCTGAACTATTTAAGGAAGAGCAGAAAATAGCTAAAAATCGTTTAAACTAGCTACAAAACAGCTAGAATGTCAACACTTCGTCTCCCACTTTACAAACGCTGCATAGGGCGCTTTCTTTACGGCCACGTTATTTGTTCTTTCTTAGCTTATCATGGCCATCTTCGTCAACCGCTTTATGGTGGTGGAAGGAGGGAAGAGTTGTAAGAAAGGAGTTGGCTTATTAAGTAATTTGCGGATTTATTAAAACTTTTGCGCCTTTTGTGATGTTGTCATCGCGTTGCTTTGTTGCATGCAACTTCCACATGCCCCCTTTTCAGTACGATTGCCTTTGGCTTCTTGCTGGCCAATTAATTGCCCAATTTTCTAGGTGAAATGGCTAAATAGCTGAGGATTTTAACAAGAGTTGTTAAAGGTTAAATTATGTTTTCGATTGAGGATAACAATTTCATAAGGAAAGCAAATCAAGAAATCTACGTAATTTGAATATTTTCAAAGAGTTTTGGCTAAAAAAGCCACGGAAGTAGTTATAATATTTTTAAAGAATTTTCTTTATGCACATTCTTCATATGATTTCTCGTTTTCCCATTTCATATTTTACATGCCTTAAAGTCACTGTAAATGCTTTCGCTTTCTTCTTACCGCCTACTTAAATTCAATGGAAATCTTTCTGACATTCGTTGGCAAATATAAATCAAAACCGAAATCATCACCAAAAATTACAGGACTCGTAGCAGGACACGCATAAAACAACATAAATCTACTTGACGCAACACGCCTCCAACTCCAAATTCCTCCCTTAGACAGTTCCATCAAGAGCAGCTCCTCAGAGACAGAGAGAAAAGGAGAGGGAGAGATGGAGAGAAAGTGAGCAGAGCTCAGATGCACAGCGTGTGTTCCCAGGGCGTTAAGATTTATGAAATAGTCAAGTATTTTCTATTTAAGTTAATAACAATCATAATAATGGAACTATGAAAATTGATGCAGCTCAAGCGTGGGTGTGTAGGTGTGTGTGTGGGCTTGCTTGGGTGTGTGTGTGTTAACTTGATGATAGATGATGTGCATATAAGCTCAAATAAACACACAAAATCGCTATTGTCTACAACAGTAGCAAAAATGCTCCCCTTCGATGCGCTGCGCTCAAAATAAATAAAAAACAGCAGGTCGTATACGTAATAAGCTGACAAGGTGTATGAGATTGTGTCCTGCGTGTGTGTGTGTGGGTGTCTTAGTCGAGTCTTTGCATATTTGAGCAGCTGTTTGTGCTGTTTCTGCATTTGTGACATTCACTTAAAAATTCCATTACATTGAGCTCAAATAACCACATGAGCTACAGACGAGCGACGCTCTCAAATCTTATTTCAGGCAGCATTAAGCACACAAATTGCACAAAGTTGACAATGTGACGCGTTCGTTCAACTAACAAACTCATTAAATGTTCAAGAGTCCTTAAGCAGCTGCCATTTCTAGCGTCTTTCTTGGCCTGCAGCCACACTTAGCCAACACCTCGCGTGGACTGTCGAAATATTTTTCAATAATTTTGACACAACTTGATCGTATTAACACGCTATTTCTGAAATATACGCCTTGAGCTACGACAAGTGCTTTGTAATTTTGTAATCAAATTAATTTTGTGTATTTAACAAAGTTTATGTGCTCACTACTTGCAACAGAAGTTTACAACAAATCGCTGAAGTGGCGAACTTCAAGTGCCTCACACTAAATTAGAAAGAAACTGAAGGAGTTGCGGGATGATAATGACAATTATATACCCTTTTTGGGGCTATATAAAGTGATTTGTTTAAAATAGGATATTTCTTCTTAAAGACTTTAGTTCAGCATATTTCTCATAAGGATATTTCTCATAGTATTTCCTCTTTTTAGCTTGTCCCTTTAATTTATATTTATCAACAATTTCTCCTCGTCTTTCTCATTTTTCTGCTCTTACTTTATTTTTATCCAAAGTCCCCAATACAAAAATAGTTTCAAAACATCTACCCACGCATTGTGGTCTAATTGAACTACCCACTGTGAGGGTATTAAAATGGGGAGTTTTGCCAAACAACAAGGTAGCCCGAAGCAAAGCGAGCAAATCAAAAGCGCCAAGGAATTCACTTTAATATTATCGAAAAAGAAATCATTCAGGCGGCTGTCAGAGTCTGTCTGAGTTCTCGGAGTACTCACAAGTCATATCTCATGCCACAAATACAACAAGTTTGTAGCCCGAAGCATTGAAAGAAATCAGTGGGAGAGTGGGAGTAGAAGAAAACTTTGTTGCCACATTAAATGATTAAACAGTCTACTGCTAACTGCAACTAAATATAAACACTCAATGGCAAAATATTGTGTGGTTCAGTTTCAGTTTAAGTTTAGTTTCAGACAACAGAGAATGTTGCTGTCAATGAACACAAATAGATCTGTTTAAGCACAGATGTTGTCTTTGAGTATTTCAAACTTAATTTGTTTGCCTTGGCAGTAGTGTGTAGTTGTGTATTTGCGTGTGTGCTTGTGTGTGTGTGTCTTAAACGGTTGGCAAACATTTTCAAGCATGTCATTTGGTCATGTCTATCGGTTTATTTATAATTGTTGGCTTGTCTTTTGGGGCTTTTAAATAATTTAAGCATAATGTTTGCTTGTTTGATTTATGCTGCGAGTTAATTAAAATGGCTTGAGTTTAGTTGGTCTTAGTTTACCAAGGCCTTAAAGGTGCTAAGGTGAGTGAAAGCTTTATATAGTGGCGGAAATACACTGATTAATAAAAGATAGAAGGAAGAAGTCTGCTTAGGTTAATAAATAAGCTTTAAAACTCAGTTACCTACCTAAAATTAATACTCTCACCTTAAACAAAGCTTTGCATGTATAAATACATAGCTTTCCAGAACACTTCCCCTGTCTATTTAAGAACTTTGTCAAAACTTGTCTATACAAATTTGACATGCCCTCATAAATTTGGCATATTTCCATAACTATTAAGTAGTAAATGCTAACAGCAGGTACTGTCTGCATTATAACTAACTAAGACTGTCAATCAGCCAGTAAACTGTTCAATATGCCAATCAGAGTACATCAATAACAAGTACTTTCAATGTCCAAAGTAGCCAGTTACCAACATTAAGCGGATCAGTTTAAATATGCGCAAAGCCTTTAAGCGCTGCTCCGACTCAGACAGTTGATGGCCAAACAATGGAAGTTAGACAACAACAAGCAGAGTAACAACAACAACAACTAGAGTTACTACAACAACAACAAGAACTAGAGTCAGTAATGTTGTTGGAACAACTATTTATGTGTGCATAGGTATGCGATTCAAGGCAATTTCCTTAATGCTATTTGAGGAGCGTCTGGCGTCTAGCAGATGGCCATAATTAACGCACGTTGTCTGTCTGTCTGCCTGTCAAAAATTGGTAAGAGAAAAGTTGGTTCACACACACTCACACACACACACTCACACTGAGAAAACTTTGGCTCAAATACACACATGACAATAATAATTATTGTCTTGATTATGCTCCTGTGCATGTTTTACTGTTTTACTTATCCGAGTTTTGCCATTTAGCCAAATTGCCAGACATTTGTCTTTCAGTTGCTTCAGTCAGACACTGAAGTATGAAGACTACTTCGTCCTTCCTTCTGCATTCCTTGAGCCTTGCTGTCTATCTGCCTTTTCTGGCATTTTTTGTGCCCTGCTTCACCTTGATGATGGTCTCAGCTCATCATCGTAGCCTTGGAGTTGATGCTTAAAAGCTTTTCATTTAGCCTAATTAACTTATAACAATTTGGTGGTTTATTATCTTAATTTATAACCCAAAGGCATAAATCGTTCGTCGTTCGTCTCATCATCTCTCAGTTGGTTTCTAATTAAACTTTAAGTGAATTTCGTTTATGAAGTTGCCTCTTTTACTTATATATAATATATTTTTCTATAAGCTTGTGTGGTTTACTTATATTATGTCTTGATTTATAACTTCTTAAGGTTCAGCTAATCATAGCTTTCTATCATGTCGCAATCCCTAGTCTCAATCAATTTGACAACGTAATTTATTATGTGCTCGTCTTGTCCACAAATAATCAAAGAAAATGGCATAAGAAGTAGAAACTTTGTAGTGGAAGTGCACGAAGAAGAAGATACCGAGTAAGGAGAATATTAATACGTATTTTCAAAGCATAATAATACCACATTTTATTCAAGTCTAGTTAACTTCTCCTTAGAAATGATATCTACAGGGTATTATAAATCAAATGCAACTGTAATACAACTAATTTATTTAAAATGCTCATTCATGCCATATCGGATTCTTGTCCATTCATCAAAAGTCAACGAAAAAGGACATGGGTCAAAGGCTTTTGTGTTTTGCACTGACCCCAAGGACTTTCCTTTACCTCTCTTTTACCCCTACTCACCCTCTCTTCTCTATAGCTTCCCGTTCGGAGCTCTGCAATTAATATTGAAAAGCTCAGCAGTATACAAAGCATGTGGGTAGCATAATCTTAAGGGTGACTAAGAAGACTGCAGTCTGTCTCCAAAAATTTCTGAATGGACTCAATGAAGATGAAGATGATGGAACTGATGAAAGCGAGCGTGTGACAAATGTTCGTAGCTGTTCAAAGATTTACAAATCTGTCTAAGCAATTTCTTGTAGCTAATTAATTGAACTTTTGGCCCTGAAGTTTGGCCCCCGCATTGGTCAAGCAGTGGGTGGCCAAAAACAAGTGTCAGCAATGTCAGCTTTTGTGTGAGTTAATGGAATTAGTTTGGTCAGCAAAGTGCGAACAAAGAGCATATTCTAATAAGCATATTCTAGTGTACCTTTCAGGTGGGCGAGTCTTAAGGCTTTCAGACTTTAAAATTGGGCAAGACTAGTAGAAAAGTATGGGAATATTTGGAAACAACTGAACTGAATTCAATATTACATTATTCAACTACACTTCGCTTAACTTAAAAAACAACAACAAATGTAGCTCAAATAACACAGAACAGAGTGCATTATAAACTTTGGCAACTTTCCAATTAATTCATGTATTTTGAACTCCAACTAAACTTAAGTAAACTACAAACTGAAGTCTACACAAAATAATGTTCATTAGCAACTGAACGCTTCAAGGCATTTGAAATCTCATTCATTTGCTTAAGCAACTCATTATGCAATTTATTAAACGTTTAACAGTTGAAGCCATTTTGTAAATTTGTCTGTCAGTCACTTTTGAGGGGGGAGTTTATAGGCGTGGCATGACTTTGCGCTTTTGTCGCACTTGATGCGACTGTTTAATGAGCTATAAGTATCTTAAGTTGAGTTGCGTTGAGTTTTCTTAAGCCACAGATGCGAGTGCTTTGAGTACCATTCATGAGTACTCATTATGGGGGGCTGTCATCGCGCGGCTAAGTATGCAACAACTTTTGACAAACGACATTATGCCGCAATGGCAATTAATTTCTGGCCACAGCAACATGACAATGCTGATTCGAGTAGGATCTACTTCATGTACTCAATATAGGGCTATATGGAAGCAAAAGTCATGAACATCACATTACGTCTCATTAGTGGCACGGAATGCAGCGGAAATGATTCATTTCCGACAGTCAAAATGAAAATGAGAATGAACAGTTTTTGGCAGTTTTCAAGTGAGTTTCGCAAACAACAAAAAGCGACAATGTCATGCAGTCAGCAGACGGAGGTACTAAAAATGTAAAAATGGTAGAAACCCAGAAAAAATCGAAATCGTATTTCAATTGAATTGATTTTGAATGCTTTGGCTGTCTGCTGCCTGTCTACTGACTATTGAAAAGTGCGTGCGTGTTTTTTCCTCTCTGGCAGAGGGCGGGAGATTCAATGGGGGCAAACCTGGGGGGTGGTTACAATATTCTATAAAGTTTGGAACTGCTCTCGCACTGATTGACTTTTGCGTTGACATTTGCGCTCGGTTATCGCGCCGCCCTTTGCCTGTTTGGGGACTTTTCACTGACGGGGGTTTTCCTCAATTTCTCCCCCACACTTGTGACTGTCTGCGCTGCTCTGTTTGTGATTCCACAATAAACGCATTATGCTGCCATTAGTTGAGTGCCAGAGCCTTCCGCTTGTTTGCCAGCTTCCGTTTCTCTTTTTGTTTGTTTGTTTACTTCGTTGTTCAGTTTTTTTTGTTGTTGTTGTTCTCGCCTAACAATAAAAATACCTACTCTATGGGGGGTCCAGCAGGTACTACTCAGATGAGGGCGGCACAAAAACTTTTCATGCAATGAATTGTTAATTTTGTTAAACAGTTTCCACTTTTCGTTTTTTTTTGAGCAGCTGTTGCTCCCCATCTACTAGTTGAGTTTTCTTTCATTCGGCCTCCTTAACAGGCTTAAAACATCAAATGACATTTACGTTGATTGCATTTCTATAAGTTGCTCAGTTGCTCAGCTCCATTTATATACATTTTAGCATCTTATTGTTGGAACAGTTCAATTGGGGAGCTAAAAAGCGGATAGAGTCGAGTTTTCTTTAAATTGATAAGAAATAACAACGCTACAGCTAACAGCTATAGATAAATTTAAATTTGTTGCTATCTATTTATTTTTAAATAACTTCTACTATCGTTTTTAATTAAAATTATTCAAATTCCTCGTGGCTTAAATCGAGTTATTACTGTACACTGACCCGTTGCTAATACGCAGTTTCATTCAGTTCATGAATCAAAGTCTTTTTATGCTGCTGCAGCGCTTCAATCAATGGTCATTTACCCTGACGCTTGATGCTCTTTACAGCAGCAAAATGGCGGTCAGCGTGGGTCGCCAGACACGCACAGTCAACTGCCACACACGCTCCCACACACACACACAGCCAGAGACACTCTTGCGTGTGGATGTCACCTACCGTTTAACGATATTTTGCTGACAGCAAGAACGGATAATTAGTTTTGCTAACGAGAAAACTTCAACGTGCTGCTCTCACACACACAGTCGTACACACTCACACACACTTGAACATTTCACTTGACACATGATGGGGTCTTACTGCAGCAACATGTTAACTCAAGTAGCGTTAACAAAACCAGCAACAACGTGGCCAACACGTACTCCAAAGCAGTTGAACTCCGTCATTCCCAATGGCAGCAACAACAACAACAACAACAACCAGAACCGGATGAACAACAATCCGCCGGAATCCTTTGGTCACGCTTCAGTGCGTCCGCCTTGCAGCTAATAAAATGATTATGTGTTGTTTTTATGCTCGCCTGGAGCTGCGAAGGACCAACACATCACAACACTTTGTTGCCAGCACATCAGAGCCTCCAGTTGGTTGTCGTCTCACTTCCACTCTCTATGTCTGTCTCCCTCTTTGTGTCTGCTTGGCAGTTTGAAAAACAATTGCCATGATTGTTTACATATATTAATGACGACAGCAACTTTTATGGACTGCCAACAATTTCAGCTACATAATTGATTGACAGCAATTGGCAGGATATTAAAAGGATTTCACACCATCAAATGAGGCACAAATTGCTGCAATTTGTTTATTGTTTATGTGATATAAATAACCAAATGTGCAATTTCTATATACTAATTGAATTATCTGAGAATTTCTCTCTGGCTTTGAAAAACCACTTTGTTTAATAATATTTTTTTTATTTACTTAACAAATTTGTGTATTTCTTTAGTCAAACAGATAAGCAAATATAAAATGTATTGAAAATAAATGTATTGTGTGTTAATGTGGACAAATAAATATAGAAGATAATTGAAAGAATAGCAAGCAAATATATAATTGTTAAAAAATAGTTTATAAAACAATATTTGCTCGCTGGTAAACATGATTTGTTTACTATTTGAATGCAGTAAAAAAAATCTTTTTAATTTAAAATTTATATTAACTTACGATTTACTCTTCCTTTAGAAATTTTTTCGTTGATCAGTTATTTGATGATTCAACTCCACTTATATTTACATAAATTCGCTTTTTGCATATTTTTGCTTTAAAAACTTCAGGCACCGTCCTCTACTTGCCCCTCAGCGCTCCACCAATCCAATGATTAAATTTACATTAAGAAAATTTTTCCCTCAGCTTTTCGTTTTTTAATTTTTCCGGCATGTTACTGCAAACCACTCATAAGCAAACGTTGAGCAACTCTTACCCCAGATCGCCCATTTCTGACTCTTGTCTGCATTAGCGCATACCGGAAGTGGATGTCGATTTGCAACAAATGGCTGCCGGATGTTGCCACATGCTGCACGTGGGTCGGCTACGCTTTTTTTTTAATGGCACTCTAACCCTTCGGCAATTAATTGCCTAGCACGTAATTATTTTGTAGTTAAAATGGGCGCGGTTACCCACACACACACACAAACACTCAGACAAACACATGCACACACACAAACTGACACACACACTTGGCTTTGTCCATGCATAATTTGGGTTTTTGCAGCTAATTAAGAGTGCGTTGCTTTGTTGAAACCCGACTCGAAGGGCAGCCGCCGGCTGGTAGGGGGAAAATAACCGAAGGAAAATGGAAAAGGGCGTCAGTTACAGGTGGAAAGTTGTGACTTCAATTAGCGTTTTGAGCATTTTGTTTGCGTTTAAGCAACTCGAATTAATATTGCTTATATTTGTGCGCCAAAAACGTTTTCATGTTAGTTTTGCTAAAATGTGCAAATTCAAATTGCATAAATTAAAGTGTTGACTTTAAAGAAGCAGAAAATGCTGGCAATTTAATTGCCTTAAAACATCAAAGAATGTTTGCATTTCATTGGCTTCACTGCAGCTCTATTAAGAAAGTAAGTAATATTTTATTGATAACTGAAATATTTTGCTAGCTTTTGTGCAAATGTAGTTATTTATATTGTGTTACAAAAGTGTTTTCTTTGTAACAAAATAAAGGAATTATATTACGCTCTGCATGCTAGTAGAATTTATTTTGAATATGTAATAAACTGCTGAGAAAGGAAATTATTGAATTTTACTTACGTTATGACTTTGTTGGGGGAGAAGGAAATATTGTTGCCTACTTTTAAGCGCTTTTAAAATTGAAACTATTTTCTTACAAACTTACCTTTATGTTGCTGAAAACTCCCATTTAGTTAGCAAATTTCATTTGCTTTTTTATCTCAAACAATGAACAATCAAAGGCCGTTGTTTAGTTTTAAATTTCATAATTATGGCATTTTTATTTGCATTTTAATTACTACATTGTAAATACGCGTATTCAATATCAATAATTACACATAGACATACACTTAGTTTCAGTTATTTCTAATAGATAAACAACATACGAAAACGAATCTATAAGTATCGATATTATGTTTGTATTGTATCTGTATCTGAATGCAAATATTCATAATGTAATGTATTTCATAAATATTTGTCGTAATATTTAATATGGATAGATGGTTTATGGTATTGGTAGCAGTCACATATAAATGCATATCTAATTGTCTGCCTAATGTTCAGTGCAGTTCATTAGTGCGGCAGTTACATTCATAATTATTTATTAAATACATTACATACATCTATATATATTTATGAGAAATGGGTTAAAAATTGATTTTAGTCTGTAAATTGAAGGAGTTTTTTATGCCATATGCCTAATGGTTGTATTGTATGATCTACATATACATAATTATATATTTATTCATTTGAATAACAACTAAATAATGTTTAACTATAGTTAGTGGGTCTGTCTAAATTACTATATGCACATTTTATTCACTTTGTTGTCTCTCTAAATTATAATTATTTGCGTATTTGAATAATCAAGTAATATTTCGAGTATGTCTACACTTAATACAATATTTACACTTACTCACTAAACATTTATTCAAGTGCATAATTATTGTTTATTTATGTGTATGTATATTTAGTTTTAATTATCATTTAGCTGTTAAGTAACAATCTAACTATTCATCTACATAAGCGCTGGCTTTTGGGCTGCCTGCATACTTGGAGGAACTTATCATACGTTTTTCTTTAACATTTACAATCAACTATAGCTAAAACTAAGCCTAACAAAGCAGTAGTATGGATATATCTAGAGGTTAAGAAAGTTACAGTGAGTAAGAGGAAAGGGTAAAGCGACAGTGGGTTTAGTAAGTCTATCACTAGCATAGAACCAATTGTTTGGCTTCAATTGGCACAACATTTTTTCAGCGTTTTTCATTTTCTTGAATATTTAATTGAAGAACGAAACCTTTTAAATATAACTTTTCATTCGTTTGTAAATTAATCGTTTAACTCGTACACACCAGCTGTTAGTCTCAGTCTTAGTCATGGCTAAGTGTCAAATCAAGTTTAAACAAACAAGGGTTGAATTAATCACAAGAAAAGCTGAGTTCATTTAGCTAAATTGCGTTTATATAATAGATTGATCGTTTAAAGCAAGCTTAAAGCTTAAAGCGAGTATTAAAGCTCGACGCTTGAAGCCTTTGAAAGATGATTTAAGATTTTAAAGCGAAAAGCTTGGCGTCAAAAAGCACATTAAAGCTTTTAAACCGAAAGCTTGACGCCAAAGCGCATTAAAGTTCAAGCAAAGACTTAAGCTTCCAAGCTTACTTTAAACAAGCTTCTATCTTATTATGGACAATCTTCTGCTATCACTTTTGGATTAATCTCCTGAACTCAGCTTTGAGCACTGTCTACAGTATTACAACTCAAATCATTTTTACTCAAAATTCTCAACGCCACCGTTGTTAAAGCGCTCACACCAAGCCAGAAGTTCTTGAACTTCCCTCGCATACAGCTGTTCCTGTGACTGACTGGACAGCTTTTTCGGCAACTGATTGCCAACTGTTGTTGCCAAAGGTCAGACATTGTGACACGGCTGCTGACTGCTGCTGCCGCTGCCTGAGTTGCTCAACAAACTGCGCTCACTTGCCACACTGCCAGGTGCATAGATCAGCTGATCACTGGCCTCTTTGGCTAGCGGCTCTTCTGCATGAACTTTGCGATTGCCACGCGTGGACTGAGCACGCCACGACTGCGACTCCAGGGGCTGTGCATGAGGCTGCGAGTGCGGCACTAAAGGCAGCAACTGTTGCTGCTGCTGCGACGGCTGCTGCTGATCATCGACCTTGACGTACAGACGCTCCATGTCATCCAGATCACCATCGGCTGTGTGGTAAAGAGCTTGATCCTCCTCGTGTGACATCAACATGGCCATGGGCGATGGTGAGCCACCGCAACCGGAGTCAGCTAAGCCATTGTAACAGAAGGAGGAGCTATCCAAATCGAGTAGATTCTGCTGCTGATTCTTGGCCAGCGTTTGATCCAAGTGTGAACTCTGACCCGCTGCAGTTTGCACCTTGAACCGAGCACTGTCTCTTCCTACGCTGCAGCCGTGCTGCCGGCGCACGCTGGCAAATTGCAACGAGTTGTTGCCGCTGTTGCCCGAGTTTGGCTGCTGTGGTTGTCCAGGTGCTGCTTCGTAGGTGTGGCAATTGCTGAGCTTGTTCTCTGTGATGTGCATGTGCATGTGCTTATCCTTGGGATAATAATACTGATCCGAATAGACTGATCTGCCAGCAGCTGAGTTACTCGGATAAATCTCGCCAGTTGTCGACATTTGCTGATAGATGTTGGCGCTGGAATGCGGCTGCTGCTGTTGTTGCTGGTGCTGCAGATGTTGCTGCTGCTGCTGTTGTTGTTGTTGGTAGTGCGGATGCATGGGTCGCTGCATGCCATAAGAACCAGCGGCTGGTCCTGGACGTTGCTGATAACGTGGTTGCTGTTGTTGTTGTTGTTGCTGCTGACCTGGATTGAGTATGGCTGAGGTGGCATACGGTGCAGGTGAGGCATTGCCGTGACGTCCGTACTCGCTGGGCGCCTTGCCAAAGCTGGACACCTCCGCATAGTCAGTCGGTATATTGGAATATTCTCCCACGTAGCTGCAAATGAAGAGATAAAACAAAAAGGCAAAAAATACAGTTATTGCTGTTGCTTGTTTATTACGTAAAATTTCCCACGCCCACAGGGTGGAGCTAACGAGGGGGCGTGTGGAGATGGAAACAAATTTTTCAGCTGCCCATTTTTCGGTTATAAATTTTGGTCGACGGGGGGATGGAATTTATGGCGTGCGGTCTACACGCCACAGACGGAAATTTGCATTTCGTTTTGGCCAGGCCGGAAGTAGATCCGAACAGGGATCCACACACCCACACACACACAGCCACACGCTAACACACTTGGACAGACGCGTATTCATGTGTAAAAATTAAATTTATTTCGGATTTAACATTTTGCATATTTACACCTGCAGCTGCGGCACTGAGCTCTTTAGAAAACTGGCTCTAAGCAGACAGATAACACTTATCAGCAGTAGCAAGCAAGCTAAGGATCTGGCTAACGCACTTAAATAAATTAACGGCTAACAAAAATGGTGGAAAATATTAAGGTATTAATAGTAAATACCCTGTATAAAGCAGGGCTAAGGAAATATGAGTTTTTCTAGGACAAAAGCACAAAATTTGTAGATAAATTAATTTTATTTGCCCCATAAAAACATCTAGATTTTCAAAAATTTATTTGCGTCTTTCCAAATACAATTTTTAAACTGTTTTTCAGCTACGAACCTTAAATTCAATTCCTTTCAACCCTGACATGCAATTTTTATCGTTGTCCAACACTCAAGGCAGCCATTACAAACCATTTGCATGGTGCTCTGGCATTAAAAGGTGTAAACTGGCTACCCACACACTCACGCAAATTTTAAGCATTATTTTCGTATTTAAATACTGAAAGCGGATTAAACAGCGGTACCCAGTAAAAAACATTACGCGAAAAAGAAGAGGAATGAAAAAAGCTGGCTAAAAAAAGAGAAGCAAAAGATAAACGATGTATTGATAGAGTTGCCATGGTACAGTCAATGCGAAAAAAACTTGAATGCGTGGATTTCAAAATACGCTTTTAATGCCTTTAATGAGTTTTCATTTGGCCAAAACGGAAAAGCAGCAAAACCAGCAGCAGGTGGGGACATGTTAAATGTCAGTGGAAACTATATAAAAAGTTTAACTGAATAGCTGTAAGTAGCTTAAGAAGAGATAGAGGCAAAGGGAGTAAAAAATGATGTAAAAAATATGTGAAAACAGCTAAAAGCAGCAGCTTTTTTGGGTTATTAGCTAACAGCTAATCAGTTGGAGTACTAGCTACTTGAAGCTTTTATGAAAAGATGTTTTTATTTAGCCCAATAGTCTATAAATATTACTATATGATTTATAGACTCTTTACTTAAACTCTTTTTCTATCCGATCATATTTTTACAGCGTATTCTGTAGTCGTTTCTAAAGTAGAAACATAAATTACCGATACAAAAAATTGCATTAAATTGAACTGGTGGTCGTCTCGCATATGATATTCATTAAAGTGTGATTACTTTTATTGTTATTATTATTTTTATAGTAATTGTGATTGTTATTGGAGCTATGGGAGTTGTTCGCTTACTATTTTGTTGCAATTATTTTATATTAATATTTACGTTGAACTGCAAACTGCGAACATTTTCAATTTGGATTTTTAATGACTAATTAAGTGTGCGAAAATAATTATAATTATCTCGAACAAATTTATGTACAGAAGTCGCACGGAAAATTGCCCTGAAAATTGTGAACAATTTATATAAATTGTTTTCGTTGCACTCGTTTTTTTGAATTTATTTTTCGATTTTTATGTCGACTCTTCAGCTTTTAACGCTTGATTGGCATTTAATTGCCATTTGGCAGACAGCAGCTGAACTGTCATTGATTTGCCACTGATTTTTACATTGGCTAAATAGCTGGGAATTATAACAAGAGATTTGGCATTTGTCAAGCACGCAAAATAAAAAAATAATAGCCATTTTTAAGCAGAATTTAATGCAGTTTAATAATACATTTAAAATCCAAAAAATTGCTATTAAATTATTTAAAAAGCACTTTTCACATTTCATAGTACTTTCGCTGAGGCTCGACAAACTCGACTGCACTTGGGTAATTTGCTGCTTTTTGTGGCCAGCATTAAATTGGCCGCAAATAAATAACAATTACGGTTTTGGCGTTTTTTAAAAAGGCCGAACAAATCTGCAAAACGCAAACAATTATTATATGCGTCCAGACGAAATAAATTAGCCACGCCTACAATTGCTTTGATTAGCAATGCCTGAGCGTCGTTTTAAAGGCAAATAAATTACAAATGTGCCAAAAACATATGGAAAACAGGGCAGCAAATAATACTGTTTATTTTGGGGCCAACAAATTTAAGTAATAAATAAATAATGCCCTTTTTAATGGCCATAACATTAACTTAAAATATTTGGAGTAAATTTAAAGTAGGAAAATTATGCTCAATTAAAATAAATGATTAAAAAAAGTGGACAATTTCATGATATGGTCTATAAATTCTTTAGTTAATTATTAAAATTATGTAAGAATTTTAAAGCCTATAAGCTCAGATCAGCTTGTACCCCCTTGACTTTAAAAAAGTACCAAATTTTAAATGCAAACAAGAAACATATTTCCCACAAGCCAAACAACACTTAAAGCTGTCCAGTTGGAAACTGTTCCAACTACTCGACGCGCTGATAATTACATTTGTGCCCAGAGGGATCACAGAGGGGGAAAGAGAGCTGAAAACTATGCAGGCAACTCTGGGCCAGGCCCATAGGGACACACTCCCGACTGGTAGCTGTACCAAAAATCAACATAAATAGCGCGACAACATCTCCATTTCTAACTTGATTTTTTCGGCGCCGGTGAAAAAGGAAAAGTAAAAAAAAAAAGAAAAACAGATGAAAATGTAACGAAAATTTTTCGACGCGCCAGAAAAATGCAATTTCACAGTTTGGTGAATTTTTATTGTCGTCGCTTTTGAGTGGGTTCCCCGTAAAATTCACTGAGTTTGTTTTTCTTGCTTTACTCGTTTTTTCTTGGGTACAAAAACTTACCGCTGATGGTTGCGTTCGCTGGCGTGTCCATGAATATCATCGATGTTGGCACCGTTGGCGCTGTTTCCAGAGGCGATGCCACTGCCAGAGCTTGCACCACAAACGGGTGCATAGTCGGCGATGTGATCCTTTTGCATGTCGAGGGTGTCGCCACTGGGAGAAGTGCGCCAAACCATGCCACCAGTCGAGGCGTCCAGCCAGTAGCCATTGCCATTGCGCGTCGATAGACTCGGCATTTTGAGCACATCGTTGGTGTGATTGCCTGCAGGTAACAGATGAGAGTAGGAGAAAGAGAAAGTGAGTGAGAGGGGAGGCTTGGTGAGACAGAGCAATTAAATATTTTGCAACAAATTGTGTAACAAATGAATTGTAGCCGGAAATTAACAAAAATACAAAAGCCATTGTGGCATGTTCCCAAAAACAATAACGCTAGAGTTTTTAGTAATTTAAAAATATAAAAAAAACTTTAAATTTTTCAAATTTAAACACAACACTTAAAAATATGCCTCCAAATTCGTTTTAAATTTTTACACTTGAAATATTTTACGCTAGATTTTGGGATTTTCCATGTAGAGCTATAAATTCAGGGCATTAAAATAATATTATTTTGTTGCGCGCAGTGGGGGCGTATGCGCAATTTTACTCTCCTCCCATACACACAGTGGAAAATCAAATAAATTATTGTCAATTTTCCAGTTGTAGCACTCCACCCACTACAATAATGTGAACACGGAAAATTGTAAAAAAAAACAAAATAAAAAAACAGCAGTCCAAATAAATATTGCATAAAAAATGCACCAATTAAACTGTCCCCGGGTTATAACTGCACATCAGGCGACTATTTTATGGCTATTGTTCTGCTGCTGCTGGAACTTTTATTGTCTACGGCCGCCGTTCAGGTGAGCTGATCCACTCCCCCCCAACCCCTCCTGTTCACCTGCCTAGCTGGAAAAGCTTTGCGCTTTTCGCATTGCGCTTTTCCTGCTTAGTTTATGGGGCAACTGGCGCCCCATGAATATGCAACGCTTTCATTCCCTTTTGTCGTCCTTTCTCCTTTCACCCCCCTCGCTATTTTTTTTTGCTGCTTGTCAGTTAGCTGCGGCTTGTTGAACATTCCAAAAGTTGAAAAGCAAAAAACGGTATTACAACAATATTGTGAACTATAGAAATTGAAAATTACACGCGGACAGTTTAAGCTTAACGAGTATTGTTTGTAATTCCTTTTTTTTTTGCTACCCTTCGCTTGTATTTTGTTGCTGCTTTTAATAGAGCATACTTTGGGGGGCAAAAAACAAAGGCACTGAAATAGTTTCTAGCTGGGAGAATGTCGCTAAAGTGTATTCAGTAGTGTATTTAAGCAGAAAATAATTGGTGGTGAGTCTTGGTGAAAAAATGAAAGCTGTTTGCTAGAAAAAATGTTTAAAATATTGTAGTTGGTATGTGTTTTGTCAGTGAAGAGCATGTCATGAGTACAAACATATTCAAGGGAAATTTCGCTTGACTGTGTACTATAATATCTTAATTATTCCCTTTGTAAGTATAAGTAATAGCCTGTATACCCCAAATTCCCTCAACTTGTGTTTAAGTTTACACAAATTCCTTTAAAGTTCGGCCGTCATTTCTAATGTGTCACATTGTCGAATTAACAGAAATCACAACTAATTGATTTCGTGCACAATTTTCGTTGTGTTTTGCCATATTCACCACTGCTGCCCCCATTTCCCCCCAGTAGTTTGTGGAGTTTAATTTATATGGAGGTCTGCCACAAGCTCTGACAGTCGTTTACTACTGCCGCGTGTGTGTGTGACACAACATACAGTGCCCAACATACTATGCACCCTTTTCGCCCCGTAATGCTGCTAATTTCAATTAGACCACAAGGTCTGGATTCTCTAGCACCGCAAAACAGGGCAGAATGCTAAACATGCCAGGGACACACAAACACCCAACTTGTTGGTTAATAATGCACACAAAACTAAATGCATAATTGCAGCGAGTGTGGTGGGGGTGGGTAGGGGTAGGGGGAGTGGTAGGGGTAGTGGCTGGGAAAATGTAGGAAAAGCGAAGGCCGTCACGTGCAAAATGTTAATTTCTATTATGCGCGCGGCAGGAAAATTCGTGCTGCTGAAATATTTATTCGCACCTATTTTGTTGTGCGCTGCTCTGCGGTGTATGTGTGTGTGAGGAGTGTAGGTGTGTGTGTGCCACACGAACAATGCAAAATTAGCGTTATTTATATATGCAAATGTCTCTCTGTGTAGGAAGGAAGTTCCACTTGCTGCCCGCAACGGATGCAGAGCTGCAGCAGCCACGCTACCCCTTTCCCGTCTCCTACCCTACAGGGCTTATACCAGTTGTACTTACCTCGCATGGTATTCAGCGCGGACTGCTTCATCATCATGTGTTTGCGTTTCACAAAGACCATGGCACCAAATGATAACATCATGATGGCCAATATGGCGCCCAGGAGTATTATGAACCAGGGCTGTGTCAGCACATCGTTAACATGCTCCTGATTGATGGGATAACTGCAAAGGACAATAACAACAAATTAGAATTATGTTAAAAATTATTAACTATCAGAATTGGCTAAGAATGAGTTTCAAGTCATAAGTTCAACTACTTTCTGGTCATTAACTTACCGCTGATTGATGAACGGATCGAGACGTTTCGTTATCGGATCTAGACGCAGCGTGGCAGGCACACAATAAGGTCCAATGCCCGCATTATTGCCCGCTGCCACGCCCACAGTGTACATCACTCCCTCAGTGAGATTAGCCAAAACCAAAGTAGGCGAGGCCGCATCAATGGTAACATTTGTCAAAATTCTCGAGAAATTGTGGGCAGTATCAATGCCACGCACAATTACATGATAATAAAGCAAAAGTCCTGTAAGAGGAGAATAAAGTTAGGGTATTAAGTAGGGTGCCTGTGTGGGAATTGTTAGGGAAAAGCTTACCATGATGTTCCTTCATTTCGGGCGCTTTCCATTTGAGGAAAACTGCGGAGGCGTTCAACAAAATGGCCTCCATGCCAAAAGGCGCTTCGCTGGGCACTGAAAAGTAAGAAAAGGAAAGTGTTTAGGGGTATTTTTTCTCAGTGTCGAAAACTCTAATGAGCCAGCATAATTCCAAGTTTTTGCCTAATTAATTAACATTTAGTTGGTTAGACTTAAAGCGGAACTTAGTTTCCGGGTTTATTTTTAGTTCAAGTAGAAGAAAGGGGGTAAAAGTGGGCGTAGGGGGCGTTGCTGAAGTGAGTGCAACTCACGTTGTGCCACACACTTCAAAAGCTCATCTTCATCTTCATTTGTTTATTTATGTGCTTCCCTCGCTCTCAGTCTGTGCTTCTGTCTGCTTCAAGCAATTTCTTTAAATAAACACACGTGCGAATGTGAAATAAAAAGAAGAAGAACAGAGCCAGCAACAACAACATAGACGTCTCTAAATAGGTACAACGTCTGGATGTATATATCTATAGGGTTAGCAATACTTGGGTGCTGAGAGTAGCTGGAATTGCTTGCTCCTTTTCTCCCTAACGCCCTCTCCTTAGCTCTTCACTCATTTTTTTGGCTTTGTTCTGCGACATGCTAAAGTGCTTGTCAGGCTTTTGTCTGGGATTTCCCACTTTTTTGTTGTTTTCTTTTTCTTCTTCTTTTATTTTTAGACGTGGCCGATGACGCGCTTAACACGTAGCTGCCATTGTGTGGCATATACGACCCTGCGGCAATTTGCTACAAAAACTGTCACATGTGGCACAAACCAATTGGCAAATTAAGTTTAGCTGTGAGTTTATTTTGAGATAAAGGGTTAAGCGAGTGATCTTTCAATGAAAAAGGATCCTCTAAAATAAATTCCTCTTTAAGATCACTTACAGCGTATTTGCTAGTCACCTACACCCCAACGCCTACAACTCAATTTGAGCTTAGTTATTTTTCTGTAGCCTTTTCCTTCTGTGTGTCTTGTGTTCTCGCTTCCGTTTTAGCTGCAGGACCTGTGCCAAATGCTTCCTGTGTGGCTTACTCACAACTCAGCACACACGACTAACAAACGTGCATCAAATTTGCATTTGCAGGGCGCAAATTTTGAAACCACTGTGCAGTGGTTGAGCAGGAAGAGATGAGTAAAGGAGTGAATAAAATGGAGCAGGAGAAATTTGCAACGCAGCAGCAATAATTGTTGTTTATCTTTACACAATTGCGTTGGAAATTTCTTTGAGTTGTTGTTTTTATTGTTGTTGTACAAGTTGTTGTTGTTGTTGCACGCTAAAAGTCAGCAGCGCAAGTGGAAATGTGATGCATACGAAATGAGTTTTGATTTGAAGCGACAGACATTCCTACAACAGAGGGCGCTTTTGGTGTCGCGTTTGTGCATTTTATATATTGCAGCTGCCACACCGTTTGTTGACTTATTTGTGGCACTGTTGAGACAGTGCTCACTTTCTATCTTTCTCTTTTCCACCTCGTTTTACTGCATCTCTTTCGTTGACATTTGCCTGCCTGTTTCACTCTGCTTTGAGCTTTATTTTCCCCTTTTTTCTCTCCCTTTTTCTCCTTTTTGTATTTAATTATTTTTATAAAAGTCACCTCATTGAGAATTGTTCACTTTTTGGCTTCTGAAGTTTTCGGGTGATAAAAATGAAGTGATAAACCTGTCTGCAAAGTTTCGACAGTTGAGTTGGCGTTTTTAGCATTTTTCACTGCCAAGCAAAGAAAAGCTGAAAAATTCACGAAATATATGTTGAAAATTCAGCAGAGTTTTATCAACTGGCAGAGGTAGAAAAAATGCTATTGCTTTACAAACTTGGTAATCCCTCAAGAGTTTAGCTGAGATAGCGCAGCGGCTTTGACAACAAATTGTCAATAAGTTTAAAGGGTAAAAACGGTACTGGGACTAAAATCAATCCTTATAAAAATAGTATTAAATTTTAATTCAAAGGGAACCAAAGAAAAAATTCAATAATTTGAAGGAAATAGAAGGAGTTGAGAGAAGAAAAAAGGAACTCAAAGATGGAAAAGGCTAATTCAAATACCTACATTCAGTCTTAAAAATTAGTTGTTCAAATTGCCTGTATTCATAACTGAAAATGTTGATAAAGTTTCCCTCGCGTTTCCCTTAAACTCATGTCAAGTCATCGAGAACTTTCACCTGTCTGCTGTGGTATGTTAAGTATGCCAAACACACACACTCATGCACATGAGTTGAGCTCGTCATTCACGTGTGTTAAACATACGTGACAAAGGCATATCCTGTCGATATCCTTTACCAATTGATTCGCCATTTGTTTTTGACATCGGCGTGTTTTTTGCCAGCCCTCGTTTTCTGTGCCTGCCTTTTTTTGTTGTGTTTCGGCAAATTATATGCGATTATTGGAACCCGCATGGCAGCTGGGGATAAGGATAAGGAAGAAGCAGAGGCAGAGGTAGAGGCATTTATATATCCTTTTATTAAATTGGTTTATTGTTGCAACTGAACTACCCCCTGCCGAGGGGTGGTTTCTCTCCCTAGGTATTTATATGGTTTGTTGAATACATGTACACACACACACACACACGCACTCACACACACATGGTTCATTAGACTTTTGCCAACTGCAATATTTGCCTACAATTTTTTGCTTCTATCGCTTCACCCACGCACATAAATATTAGATCAAAGGAGAGCGGAATTCAGTCGAGAGTAAAAGTTGTACTCACCATCTTCAAGGGTGCGTGCTAGGCGCGAATTTGAAGGTTTTCCCTCGACGGACTTGTAAAATGGCACAATGAAAAATTCATAGAGCGTATATTGCAGCAATCCTGTCAGCGTACAGGACGAGGCGCCACCGCCATTGAGTATCGTCAGCATGCGATATTTGTTGCTAAAGGAGGACAGTGATTGCTGTTGTTGTTGCTGCTGTTGTTGAGCGGATTCCATTGCATCACGTTTTCCTGCAGCGGCAATATTTGGTTTTGTTGAAATCAAAGCCGATGCAGAAGCAGACGCGGAGGCCGAGGGGGTAGAAGCTGAACTCAACAACGGATTGACATTAGCCGTTGAGGGCTGCGGATTGTTTGTCATTGGAGTGGGTAACTGCCTGGCGTAGATATAGAAGCCCTCGACGTATTTGCCATTGATGATCTGCATGTGGAGAATCGTAAAAATTGTTTCAGTGAAGCAGATAGGTTGTTGTCTAGTTAGTTTGCTTACCTGCCAGGTGAGTTTCATGCTCGTCGAGTCCACAACGCTGGCATTGGTGAGTTCCACAACGTCGCCAGACAGTAAACTGGCGCGTGCTTCGCTCAGATCCAAGCCGCTATTGAAGTAACGCTGCAAGGGGAGAATGGAGAAATTTAGTTTATGTTTAAGAGTACACTGCTAAAAACTGGGGAGCAATTAGAAACATGATTTATCTACTTAAAACAGAAAAATTGAAGCTTAAAGTTCTATAGTTTTTGAGCTCCATTTTGAAGACCAACTAGTTCTAGTTTTTCTCAGTGTATTAGCGTTTGAAGTACTTACCGTGCCGACAGCAATTGGCTCCGACATCGGACTGGGTAGCGATAAGCCGTGTGAGTTCTCAGCGCGTATTAGGAAAAAGTAGTTAACACCGGGCACAAGGCCCAACTGGGTGTACGTCGTGTTCTGCACTCTGGTACCCACGGCCACCCAACCGTCGGTTTCGTTTTTGCCAAACATTTCGACCACATACCCGACCAGGCTAGAAGCACCAACTTTATTGCTGCGAGTCCAGCTGAGAGTGACCGAGTCCTCGCCCTTCTCCACCAACTGCGGCTTACCCGGTGGTCCTGGGTAGGTTGAGAGTTCGGCAGCTCTATAGAACTTGATGTTGGGATTGGTGGGCGTGTCGAGGCGTAGGTAGCCACTCCAGGAGGATTTGCCATTGCGATTGCTGGCTACACAGGTGTAAAGTCCTTCGTCCTCGTGACGCTGCAGATCGGAAATGGTCAAAGTTCCAGCATCGGAGAGATTGCGACGCTCGTGTTCCTGCACATCGATGGGTATGCCATCCAAATACCAGGAGATTTGAGGAGCTGGAGTGCCTAGCGTTCGGCAAGGCAGCACAACAATCGATTTAACGGGCAGCGTCTGATTAACGGGACCCTGTTCAATAATCGGCGGTGGGAGCTCAAATTGTGTGTCCACATTGACCACTGTGCGACTGCTGACACTGCCCACTGCATTGAGGGCATTGCACACGACCACCTTGCCGGAATCCTCACGAGCGAAACGCGCTATCGAAAGCACCGAACGACCCTCGGGGGTTAGAGTGACCTCTAGACGACCATCACGGTAACCGGGCAGGAGTAGAGAGCTGTTACCCTCGACCGACCAGTAGAGCGTGGGACGGGGAAAGCCAGTCGCTTGGCACTCGAAAAGCACCTCATCGCCTATCTCCACCAGCTGATTCTTGGGACGAGTAACAAACTTAGGAGGAGCTAAAGGGGAGGAGAAAGGAGTAGTTAAATTTGTTAGGAAATTTCATAGGCTGAGTTTTCGATCAATTAACTTACCGTGAACTGTGAGAATGCCCGTGGCCGTAATTGAGCCGACCGCATTGTCCGCCTCACAACTGTACTCGCCCATGTCCTCGAGCGTGACGTCGTCCAGCTTCAGACTGCGGTCCTCGAGTATGTGCACACGACCTGTCGGAAGAAGTGTGGGGAGTTAGAAAAGTTTGGGGAGCAACAAGGAAAAGTAGTAGAGTCGTCGGTAAAACACCCTGTACCCCTCAATCCTCTAGGGAGCTTTCAGACAAGTCCCGTGCTGCCTGTTGCACACACTCTAGTCTAACACACTTTGTGGTTTTTGTGAGTACAGGGTCTAAAAGCACATCGACATCGTCTACTTCTACTTCGTTAGTAGTTCAAGTAGCGTAAAAATGGCCAAGAGGAGAGTGAAGGGAGACTACTGAAATAACCGCAGCAAAGTAAGCCAAGAAGTGGTGCTTCTTCTGCTGCTTCTTCCCTTCGACTCATTCACAATAAGAGATTGAAGAAGACCACAACAACAACAAAAGGAACAACAACAAATTTGCTTTCTTTTTGCTTCGTTGCCTTGCTGCGAAATAGGTTTTAAATGTCTTGTTGTTGTTGTTGCTGTTGTCCTCCTTTTGCAGTGGCCACTGTACCAATTGTTTGCTTAACAAAAGTTTAGCTCAAGTCCCAAAGTCGAGGAAAATGCTTTTTCTATCGTCGTATTTTCTTTTTGGCTTTGCCAGCGAGGGCAGTTTAAAGAAGCGTAACTAGCTTTTCCGAGGGTTTGTCTAGCTACAGTCTCCCCTCGTTCTTGCCCTCGCCCCCTTTCTTTAGTTGTGGTGTGTGTGTGTGGGTGTGTCCTGTCTGTAGGACAACATTGCAACAGTCGAGTCAGTCGAGTGTTGTGCAAGCAAAATTGTTGATTGCTGCCAACAGAGATTGGCAATTAACGGAATTAAAAGTTACACTTGTGTTTGCCCAGTTGGGCGCTGTGTAGGCGGGGCGCTGACCCCGCCCTCAACCACCAACATCAACAGTCAACCACACTAGCAACAACAACAACAATAGCAGACTAACTATAACAGTTACTAACAAGCAGAAAGCGTAGGTGTTTATTACACTGCGACAAATTGTGGTGGAGTTGTAGTATAAATACTAAAAATTATAAATAAAATGATTTAAATGTTGGCTACTTCCATTCAGCTTAAAATATCCTTTGCCCACCCTCTTTTCTCGCAGTGTACTACTGCAAATGCTGTCAGTTCAAACATGAAAAGCCACAGGCCAAAGGCCAAAGTAACCGCAAAAAAAAAACACAAACTTTTTCCCCCTCAGTTGTTGTTTACAGACGTATGTGTGTGCAAGCCCTGTACCCACTGCCAAGCTAGGGTGGTTAAGGGCAGTGCAAATATGGCATACAGAAAAGGCTTAAATTTCATTTGAAATGAAAAACTAGCAAAATGGCCGACGCAGCACTTCCGTCTGATTGATACTTACGTAGCGGCATATTTCCACCGGAGGCAGTGCGACGCCAGAGCACATCCGGTAAAGGATCACCGCCAATGCGACACTGAAAGACAACGGAGCTTCCCACAACCGCTGTTTGGTTCTGTGGCCCACGTATGAGAAAGGGACGCACTGGAAAGAGGGAGATAGGGAACGAAATATAGAGTAAAGTCCCAAATAGTCTTCCTTTGCTGTCTTACCGTGCACTTTGAGAAATGCCGTCGCCGATTCGCGTGTTCCCACCACATTCTTGACCACACACTGGTAACGCCCATCGTCAGATTGTCGTGCATCCTGTATGGCCAGATTGCCGCCATCCACGATGCGTATACGCTTGTTGCCAGCATTTCCGCCATTGAGACTCAGAGTTTGTCCGTTCTTGCGCCAAGAGATTTGCGGTTCGGGTGAGCCACGCGGTGCACCGCATTCCATCAATGCCACCTCGCCTTGGGCCACGCGAGTGTTTTGCGGTTCCAAGCGAAACTCATCGCGAAGAACTGCAATGGAGAAAGGAGAGAGAGAGAGAGGGGAAGAGTTGGTGTAAAAGAGATGTCTAAACTTTGATTGATTCAATATTAATAACTGTCCGTTCTCAGGTGAAGCGGAGTTTTACACTCAATACTTCAATTCATTCCTTTCTATTTTAGCTTTCATATTTAATGTGTCTGCTCTGCTTCGTTTCGTTTCGTTTCTTTATCCCTTTTCCACTACTCGATATGCCAATAAAAAGCTTGATAATGATGCCTGTCCAGTTGCTTTGAGCTGCAGCTGCTGCAATATTAATAAGCTTTGCCATTCGCCATTTGCAATGCGTATTTCGTTTTTTATTGCTCAAACAGTAAGCGAAAAAATGCAAAAAACAGTCGAGCTCAACGAGCTGCATATCCTGTAGAATTTGGCAGATATGTTGTCGTGCCAAACAACTCCCTCACTGCTAAATTTCATAGGGTATTAGCATCTAGCATAGCCAATGCGAAAGCAGACGCATAATGCGCTTTACTCGATGCCAAAGGCAACAAAGATTTCCTTTAGCTCGCTCTGGAGCTCCACTCACAACCTAAATGTTGTTAAAGATGAATGATAAACAGGTGAAGACTATCAAATGCCCAAGTTGATAACCCTTTAAATGATTCCAACAAATTGAAAATGCTTTCCATCATTTTTTTTTGGCTGCTTTGCTGCTCGTGCTGCGTATTATTATTAATTAATCTGCTTGGGAACAGCCCTTGGCAACGTGCTGAGCGCAGCCCCAAAAATAAATTCGTAAGCCCCAGCTATCCCTCTCTTCTGTTCGCTGGATCAATTACAAAACATTTTCTGCAAATGCTTTATTTTATTAATTAGAAAGTAACGTGAAATTCATGAAAGCACTCGACACGAATACGGATACGGCTACGGAAACTGGACATGCAATGCAGTTGGTTTAATTTTCGTTTGGGGTTAGAAAAAAACTTGCTGAAATGCAAGCCACAAAATTTCATTAGACGAAAATGTGCAACGTCAATCGATCAATGTCATTCCCTTCATTTTTTTGGCTTTTGGGCTTGTGCATATTGTGGGTTTTGTTAAATGAGCACTTAAAAGCAACAACCCCAGACAAAAAAGCCCATGTACAGAGGAGTGTCTGAGTCAGTTCTTAAAAATTACAACCCTAACGCCTCGAGGGATTGTGCCTAAACTTGCAAAATAGGTAGAAAAAAGTGTCTCTAATGGAATTTCATTATAATTTTTTAGCAAGCTAAATTTTTCTGTAAAAAAACTACATTTTAGGAATTTACAACCCAAAACCCTCCAACGATTTTGCTGAAATGTTCGGTACTTACTTACCATGTACTAAAAAATAGTTCTGCTTAGAGTAATTACTTAAACTTGATCTACTTACATGCGACTTGTAATGTTGCATTTCTGGAACGCGCCACGCCGAATTCGTTTTTGGCCTGGCACCAATAAGTGCCCGCATCGCTCTCTCGCCTTGAATGAATGACCTGAAAAAAGGAAGAAGGAGAAGCAGAGATTAGAGACATTATTAGAGATACATGACAGTGTGTGTGTGAGTGTGTGTAAACCGGATGGGTATTAAGTAGTTGAGAACTTAAGTCGACACGTGTCACAATCACAAAAGATCAAAAAGTAACGAAATTGCTCAACCAAAATCAAATGAAACTGAGACTCCAAACTGGACAAAGGGAAAAGTGAAGTGAAAAGTCTGCACTCGGGTCAGTATGTTGCGTATACGCAATTTAATTTAATTAAAAATGAGTATAAGCATAGTGACCAAACCTCTGCAACCCCAAAGAGTGTACACTGGAAAAAATACAAAATTCAACGCTACTTTAATAGTGACTTCAAAGAATTAGGTACAAATTTTTTCACGTGTAGGCATAACTGCGTATTTGTGCCTTAATCACTTGCCCTCTTCAGTTTTAATTGGCAACAAACTGTAAGTCACTTAGGATTCCATTCGAGGGACTCCGCAAAATGCCAGAAATAACCCCGGCGTTGTCAAAATGCCATTGAAAACAATAAAAACAAACGAGGAGCGAGGGCTACAAATTGTGTTCGTCCGAGATATGATGCAAAGTGCCTCGAGGAGGTTTTAATGATTTACTCCCCCTCTCCACCCACTCCCCTCTCACCCTTGACTTTATCTACTCCACTTTGTCTATGCTTTTGGGTCTGCCAAATTTCTGCTGTCCAACACTGCCTTTCAAAAGTATTGCAACCCATTTAACATTATTATTTTAACAATTTAACAAAATTTTAATTCAAAACGCACTCAGGCTGCAATAATTTGCTGAATTCCTACAATTTTTTTATATATATATACGAAAAAAAATTACATTTTGTTGCATTTAATGAAAGCAAAAAAAAAATGGCGCGGGGAGTGGCCATAAAATTAATATAAACACAACAAATGCAATGCGGGGCAGTACAGGGAATTTTTCTTTGACTGGGGAAAGCCCATGCAGCCCTTTTCCACTTTTCCGCTTTTCCACCCCGCTCAGAGTCTCGTTAGCTGAAATTGTGAAATGTGCACGCACGCAGTGAGCTAGTGGGCGGGGTCAGCCCTTAGAGATGAGCAAGTGGGCGATATATTTAGGGAAGGGCGAAAAAAAAAATAATTGAAATAAATTGTCAAGGCATAAAGCCACGTAAAACTCTTCTATCTCTGATATGTCCTTAAACTTTTCTTACAAAAACTGACTTAGTTGAAGTGCTTCGTCTCGCTAAAATTCAATCCAAATCCTTAACATATCTGACAGTTAAAGTTTACTCTCATCTCTAACCGTCACTAGACACTACAAGCGTCTCTTTTAGGCCGCTAAAAAACCGTCCCAATAAAGGGTGTATCGTCTGTTCTCGTTCTCCTTGCTGCTTTCTTATTATTATTATTGTTATTCTTGTTGTGTCGTCTGCGTTTTGTTTTGCTTTCCGATCAAAATGCAACCAGTCGGAAACGCATAAAATAATATGAACCAAATTTATGCGCAAATGTTGCGTTTCTCAGCAGCAAGACAACATTTACATCAAAGATGGGGAAGTGAGTAGTTGGCAGTTTGGTATTCCACTGAATTCCAAATGATACAACTCAGGATAATGATAGGGTAACTGATCAGAACTTACCTTCAAAAAGAATAAACCACCCGCGGGCAGCATTATGCGATGGGAGCCTGCATCCGTTTTCAGTTCCCGTCCATCCTTGAACCACTGTATCGATGGTGTTGGATTGCCCTCGGCCTTGCAATTAAACGTAAATGGATCATTTTTTGGCACCGTCGTATCCATTGGATGCTCAATGATGTGTGGATTTTCACCTGGTGAGAAAAGAGCGGGATAAAGAATTGATTAGAGGAGACTCTTTAAATTGTTTCTACAAAAATTTCAATGCACTTGAGTTGGGATCGCACATGTGTGTGTCTCCTTTAAGTGGAAATGGTCTCTAGGGAACGACTTTAAACAAGTTTTGTCACTTAACGTTGAGCTATTAATGAGGTTATTAGACGAAAGGAAAAGACCCCCGCAGCTGCTAAATCTAAGCAGAAATTATGTTAAGAAGCGACCAAAATGTTAACAGCGTTTTTATGCTTGCCTCAAATTCAATTAACTTCAAGAAAATATTTGCTCGCCCACGGTGCACAGAGGACAGGAGACAGAGAGAGGGGGGGTACAGAGACAGACTAAACATAAATTTACAGCATGTCGATAAGCATGAAACAAAGGACAACGCTAGATAAACTTTATTAAAAGCAGCAGCTAAAAACAACAACAACGAAAACAATGGACAGCGAAATGGAGAACAGATGAAATGTAATTACAAAAAGCGCTTTAAGGTAAAATATGTGTGTGTGAGCTTGTGTGTGTGTGTGTGAGAGAGAGTGCGTAGAGCAGAGAGCGAACTAGACTGCAGTGCAGAGCGGGAGAGAGAAAGATTGTGGCCATCATTCAGCCGGAAATTAAGTTCTGCAGATTTATTGAAAGCGGATAGTAATGAGAGCTGAGCGCCTGAGAATGAATGGCCAAAGCGAACGATAGAGTTGAAACGTGATTGAGGAGACAGCACAGCAAAAGGAAAGCAGAAGAGGAGCTTTAAGAGCGTAAAGAAAAGATATTTTGACTATTCATGAAAAGTGAAAAGTGAACAGAAACTGCGACTCAAATCTGCATACAAATCAAATAACATTGTGACATTGTTATCCCAGTGAATAATCACTATTCACTGATTTCATTTCAGTGTCAGCACTGTGCGGTGAAGGAAAAAGAGAGTGAAGGAGAGAGGGAAAGCGAAACAGAAAAAAACTCCTTGGACATTTATCAATTGTTTTATGCTTTTTGGCTTTGCGTCTATTGTGCTCTTAGTGCTCTTTGTTTGATCCGCAGAGCTTTCGGTCATTGTCTGCGTTGCGTAGCCTTTGTAGTTGTGTTGCTGTAGTTGTCAAGGCAACAGTGTGCTAATTTAAATGATGAAATGCTTCAAGAGTTAGCTGCAAAAGGTGAGAGAAAGTGAGAGCACCACAAAGTGCACACGTTGCCATCCTCGAGCTGATTATTAAATTTTGCACAAACAGTAAACCAAAGCTCTCTCACCTGCCCCTAGAGTGTGGCATCTCTCACTTCATTGCATTGCATTTACCGGTTTAACTTAACTTGTGACCATAGAGACAGCAAAACGCAAAAAACGGAATTCTTTGGCAGCTAACAAAATATTTAATTAAGCAAAAATATGTTGCAGTAAAATCAACACAAACATAAGCAAACAAAAGCAAAAAAAATCCAACATTTTTGCATTTTAAAAAAATGCAGAGAGAAAAGTAAAGTTAACCATACACACACGTGTGTGTGTTGGTTTGTACACAATTGTGAAGCTGTAAAGCAAAAACTTCGATAAGCCACAGTAAAACAACAACAATAACAAGAACTGTAAATCAGGTAAGTGAAAATATACGAACTTTAACAGCACAAGAATTTCTACACAGACACAGAGTTTTTTTTTATGATTTGCTCACACACTCACACACACATACTTCCTTATTTACATGTTAAAATGTAAGAGCAAGCATTAAGCTTGACTTTTAAGTACACACAGACTCAAGGCGAAATTAAGAGAAAACTGCAATTGCCGCTCAGAGAAGCCACACACAAAAAATTTGACACCGGTTGGAAGTTTAAGGCAGAGACAAAGCTGCTGCCAGGGCGACTGAGTGGAATGCAAGAGAGTGAGAAAGTCTTTTGCACTTAATTACGCTCATTTGGCGTACGCACTTTATTTGTGTGTGGGTGTATGCACGTGTGTGTGTGCGTGTGTTGGAGTGAGAGTGTGTGTGGGTGGCTGACTGCGTTGGCAATTTATGCATATGAAATAATGTAAAAGAAGTCTGTGTAAATAAACAGCAAAGTGCTGCCGGCGTTGAAATCATGCAAGCGAACATACACCTAAGCAAACACACACGTATACTGACACACACACACACACAGACACAGCGTGGAGAGTGGAGTCTTAGGCATGTGCCAGCTCATAATGCGCCTGTACTGTCTGCACAGCAACAACAACTACAATAACAGAATCAGCAGCAGCAGCAGCAGTGGAGGCTGAGGCAGCAGCAATAATAACAGGAAGTGCATTTGTTGTTGCTGCCGTTGAGAAATCTACTGTTGCTTTGCACTGTGGCTGCGCTGCTCTGCTGCAGCTCGCTGCTGCTGCTTCTATGTTTGTGCGTATGTTTTCTTAGTTTATGTGCTTTTGCGCGTCTTGTTGTTGTTTGCTGTTGCTGTTGGCCGCAGTTGTTGTTGTTTGTCTGGCATAAGCATAAAAATGTCTGCCTTTGAGGCGTAACCCAGCAGCAGCTGCAGCCCCACCACCTCTCGCGCCCACTCTCTACGTTTTCAACTATCGTTTCTCTGCTAATTTGTCGCTGTTATTTGTCCACTGGGTGCTAAGAGTTGCGTTCTCAAGCAGTTGCGCCAATATGATCATTATTAGCATGTCAACAACGACAACTTCACAATACACACACACGGAAAATCACAACTTTCGACAAACAAGCAGACACCAAGAGGACGGCAACATGAATCGACATGCTCACAATGCCAAAAAGGAAACGGCAATAGAAGTGAAAAGTGGTAGAAGAAGAAGTTGAAGATAAAGGTCCAGCAGGTGTACAAATGTACAGGCAAATATGCAGGCATACTCACTGCCCGCTCTCCTCGCTCTTCCTCTCTTCCCTACCATACTTCTCCCTCTCCTATTTGCTTTGGCACCCACAAGACAGCTTGTAATCAAATAAAATAACAAGTGTGAGTAGGAGATGCAAATGCAGCCCAAATGTGGAACCTATTTGTTGCTGTAAGCTGTCCAGACAAACAGCTGTTAATGTACCCTCACACACACACAAGCACACAAATGCAGTCTGCCGTGAAACCACTGATTATGTTATCACCATCTCGCTTACACCCTCTTAGTTAGTTCCTCATTGTTCACGCAAATAAAATTAAAGTGAAAAGCAAAAGTCAAATGAATGCACAGAGCGCTTAACAGACGCATATAACTGTATCAGCTAACAGCGGCGCTGCTTACGTCAACGTCAGCAACAGCGACAGCGACGCGTCGCTGCTGCTCAAAAATTAACAAAGCTTGACAACGGCGTGCCAATCGAGTTGTTGTTGTTGTGGATGTTTTTGCTCTAGTTCTTGGCTCAACATGGCAAGCTCAACAATAATTTATAAGCTTTTAGTGCAATAGCAAAGTGACTACAGCAACAACAAAAACAAATGGTGGCAGTAGCCAAGTTCTTGATTTGCCTTGAGCATTTGTTGTTGTTTTTGTTTTTGTTGCTATTTCTACTTTTCTTGCCATTTATTTATTTATGCTGACTGTTTAATTTTTAATGTGCATGCAACTTTCGCGAACATTATGAGAGAGAGCTTTGGGCTTGTGGGTGAGAGCGGAAGAGAGCGAGTGCGAGTGGGATGCCAGCCAGCGAAAGGGTTGCCGCTATAGAATTGATGAATGGCAAAAGGAAGCGGGCAAGGAAAAAAGAGAATGAGAGGGGGAAGGTAGAGTCTGAAGCAGGGGAATTCTAAGAGAGCTGCTGGAGTTTTGTAAGCCTTTTGCACAACTTTTGCCACTTAAGCTTTGTGTAAGTAAATATAAGAGTGTGAGTACGACTGCGTGTGTGTGTGTGTGTGTGCTGGTGTAAGTGTGTGTTTTACAGATTGTGTTGTTGTTTTTGTTGTTGACCAACTAAATGCACGAAGGCGCTTATAATTTGTAACCCGCTTCTTGTGCTTTAAGTCGATCAAAAAGTATTAAAATCGAACTGATAAATGGCAAGGGAGTGGGAGGAGGAGGCCACTGCACGACTAAGAGTTACCCATTAGAAACTTCAAGCACATCTTTTGCTGCTATCAACTTAAATTGTTTAAAACTCCAGACCAGACCAAATTAGTCACAATTCTAGCTGCAAATCCTGTGTGGCAATGCCGTATAATAAATGTGGCATGCCACATTCATTACGGCTACGTAGAACAAAGCCAAAATCCGGCAAAAGTTTCTTTTGCTAAACTGCAGAGTGCAATAAAACTTTTCGAGTGTGTGTAGGCGAGTGTTGTTCTTCTTCTTGTTGTAGAGTGTAAGTGTAGAGGAAATGAAAAAAATGGTGTAAAGTGCGCATTGTTCTTCCTGTTGCTGTTTACAGTGTTTGTCTTTGTTTGTTTGCTTAGGGAATGCGCGATAGGAGGCGTACAGAAAGCGAGCCAGGTAGGAGCAACAGAGAAAAAGAGGCAGAGGTAGTGTGAGAGAGAGCAAAAGCGGAAGCTGCCTGACTGCCAATTATTTAAATGCTGGTATTTACCCAACAACGCGACGGATGTGGGCCAAGAAAGCCGAAACCGGAGAATGGGAAAGGGAACAGAGCAGGAGACGCATAAATCATTATCACATTTATGTAAGAAGCCGAGGACACAAGAGACAACGACAGGAAGACAGACGGACAGACAGCTACCCAAAATATTTGCCCAGGCAAGGATCGAGCCACAAGGACCAAGGGCCCAAACCAGGCCATAAAAACCGCAATAAACCAACGGGGATTATATACATAATATGAGGATTTCATAGCATCGACTGAAGGGCGTACGAAAAACATGTTAGGAAAAACGAAAAGGCTGAGAAATTCCCTGTTATGAGTCAATTTTATTGTTTTTATAATTGCAACAAAATGCAAGAAATCAAAAAATCAAATAAATTATTCAAATGTACGAAGAAGCATACTAATAAATATAAAACCCACAAAACAACATAAGGAGCGGATATATTACAAATCCAGGAGATAGCTGCAGGGTTCACATTTGATTAGATCAAGGGGAGGAGTGCTGAAAAGGTGGAGGAAGGGCAGTGAGGAAGGACAGTGAAAACATGTAAACCACAAGCAAGCCGGAGGCTGTCAAACGTGTCTCTCGTTCTCTGCCTGTCTGTCTCCGAGGGGCGTTGAATCTATTCAGCCATTTTCAATGTCAAATTTATGCCAAAGCACGCAGCTAAAAGTCTGGCAACGCTCGAAAGCGCCGTCTGGAGAGTAGCTGACGCCACGCTAATGAGCCAAAACGCCCCAAGGTGCAAGCCAGAAACCAGACATCATCATCATAATCATCATCACCATCTTCATCGCCGTCATTATTATCATGTTGATTGGGGGTTGAGTTTTTACTCCTACTCCCATTTTTCACACATTGTTCGCAATGAACCCAAAAAAAAGCAGAACAGAAAAAGTAAAAAGCCAAAAGCCCTTAAGGAATCGCTTTTCTTTAGCCATTTCCCTCGCGAGTTTTTCACAACTGTTAATTAAATTCGACACATGGCACCGAATTTGTATTCTTTATCGAGTTAAAATATGCATTGACTGCGATTTAGACCCTGTAGTAGGCAGTATTTAATGGGTTTATTGGGTAGACTCGCTTAAAAGCAATGGGCTACATATTTTAATTAATTTAATTAGTCAATTTAAGTTAAAATTCCTTAAGAAATTCCACATTTTTATTTATATTTTCTATTTTTTTTCAGACTACGCGGCCTTTTACAGTCGGTAAGCTACACTTTTGCCGTGCTTTTACTATTTTTCTCCCGTTCTTATTATTCAAAATGAATAAATGGTGGCATGCAACAGCTGCCAGGCAACTACTCTCGATCTCCCTATCTCTCTCTTATCAATAATTTCATAAAACATTGAAATCCTTTTAAAGCTGCCCGCAAAAAACCTAAAAGCCCCAAAGTTTCCCCTTTTGGAGTCATAAATATGCGCGAAACGGAAGGCAACACAAAAAAAAACAATATAGAAATATAAAGGACAACCCAGCACACACACACACACACACACGCACATACACACGCTGGGGACAACGATCAATGTCATATGCCATATTCCCTATCTCCCTCCATTCAGTTTTTGTTGTATTCTTTATCAACTCTTTATAGTTTATATCTTTGTTTTTCATCTCCTGCTCTGCTCATCTTTTTGGCATATTGAAAACTTACATGCGACCATGGCCCAAACGCATAATGGACGTTGGCTTTTAAGAACTTACGTTTCCGTTTATAACGCTCAACTCGAAAGATGAAATGATGATGATGGCCATAAACTTATAAAGTGGTTTATCTGATGGCCAAAAACTAGCATGATGTAAGTCTGTCACAGAGATTTGTGCTTAGTGTTGGTTTTTAGCCAGGGTTT
The DNA here is from genome assembly GCA_018152125.1 of Drosophila dunni. NCBI lineage: Eukaryota > Metazoa > Arthropoda > Insecta > Diptera > Drosophilidae > Drosophila > Drosophila dunni. The sequence continues at coordinate 835,981 of JAECXC010000906.1, forward strand.
TGCTTAAGCCGGTTTCGGGTTACAGCCAAAACCCAATCGCAATCTGCATTACAATGCGCCCTTTCATTTGTCAGAAAAAAATGAATAATTATTTTGATAAGACCGAATTTTTTTTTGACAGTGACAAATGCTTTAAAATCTATGACTGAAGTATAGGGAAGAACAGAGAGTGGAAGGGAAGCAAACAATAAGTGCCTCTCTTTGTGATTCGCAGTGAAAAGTGAAGAGTTAATTAGAAGTAAATATATTGTAAAAAAGTTTATAATATATAAAAAATCAACTAAGTATCGAGTCATAAATATTTCAAAGATTTCCCAAGAATTTATGCTGATCAGAGGGGTCGCCAAAAACCCATTTATAATTCTATATAATTCTCTAATCATTCACTCGCATTGCTCGCGATAAACTCGTGACACCTCGCACTTTGTTCATTTTCCCATACAAATTCCTTATAAAATGATGTACTCTCTAATACAGTTGTGTAGGGCTGACAAGTTTAGTCTGAGTTGACATCTAACAAGCGATAAGAGCGAACAGAGACGACAAATGTAGACTGTCAATCATAATACTACTGATAGGTACTACCCCAACATTATTAAAAAACTGACACAAAATATCAAAGGCAAAAAAAAAAATACGTGGAAAACGAATTCAATTAATCATTTGAATAATCTCTTAATTGTATTCGTTTTAGATTTTAATTTGTTTATTTCGTAAGCCGATTAAACAACAAATTTCATAGTTCACAAAGCGATAAGCTTAAATTTTGGTATTCCCCCGGCCACTCCCCCCTGCCCCTCCCCTTTTGCCCCGTCATATTTTTCGTTTTTCATAATTTGTCGAATGAGGAAAGACGAAAAAAAAATGGTTTGAAATTAATTACATTTGTCATTCCCATTGACATTTCGACAACTTTTCTATTAATTATTTTTGATAGATGTTGGGGAATGTTATACTTATATATTTGTTAGTCAGGGCTTTTGGAGCTTTTAGAAAACTGTTGAATGCGTCTGATTTATGGAGGTGACACAGTTTCCAATGGAGAACTACTTTACGGCACATTTAGTTTGCTTACCTGCAAGTAGAAAGAAAAGAAAACAAAAGTTAGAAAGGGAATTTGTTTATGTATTATTACTATGAGGGGGTAAAAGAGTCAGAAATTTCTGAAAACTGTCGTCGATTTTTGACATGCCAGATATGCATCGGCAAAACTCGCCCTTCGTACAAACAACCCGGAGTATTCCGAGTTTTCCAACTACCGAACTATGCCAATGCTTCCAGCTGCCCAGCTGGCTTAACTAACAAAGAGATCATTATCGAGGGCTGCACAAAAATAATAGAGGAAGCAGGGTCGGGCATAGAGAGAAAAAAATGCACACAGATGTCGTTTATTGAATATCGATTTATGTTGAGTTCGCTCTCAGTCTCGTTAGAGAACGCATGTTCAAATCTAAATATGAATAAATGAGCTGAAATACACGCCGTTCTGAACTTTTGTGAGTCAGTTCAAGTTTTTGCTCCTACATGGATTCAATGTCACATGTCCTGCAGGCAACAATCGCATTCGCCATCGCCATCGCAATCGTTGTCGTCATCGCTGCAGAAATAAAAACCTCTTTCGGGGCACTTCAAGCGCGAAACTCAACACGGCTGAACGACAAATGCCGCCAGGGCAAGATTTTAGCCCTGGATAAGCAGCCAGTGGAGAGCCAGTTGGAGTAACCAGGGCCAGGACAACTGACGCCGCTTCAGAGCCAGTTCCACAAAAAAACTCGACAGAGACCCTGAAAAGCAGCGCTGAAAAAAGGGCTGCCGTCTACTTCGATGATTGATTTCATGGCAAAGTTGATTTCAATCAGCAAATGTTTATGCAGTTTTTAAAAAAGCCCTGTACTTGAGCCGGGCAGAGAGTGTGCAAGAGCCACTAGAGGAAAAAAGGTTTCAACAACGAGTGGAAACATATTAGGGACAACAAAGGTTTCGTTTACAGGGTTTCACAAAGTCTACTACTCTCGCCTGCAGCTCTGTTTCGACTCTGTCCTCTGCTGTCGTTTGGTTCAAGACGCTTTTTGTTTGGGTCGCTTGGGGGTTTGCAAACTGACAAGAATTATGACACTATCCAGATTTGGAGTACACTATCAGCTCGATTGGGGATCGGGGAATCGAGTTGCTGTCGCTTAATTGCCAAAAGCGCATAATTAAAGCCACGGACATTGACCCATCACACAAGAGAATCAACTAAATTAATAAGCTTTGCTGCTCTTTTTTTGGTCAAGTAAATGAAAGAGAAATTGAGAGAAAGAATGAGAAGAAAAGAGGAGACTTCAAAAACGAAATCAAAAATGCTTAGCCACATTATTAGTGAGCGCTGGATGATGATACAAAATTGTTGATATTACGAAAGAGCGAGGAGCATAATCCCTAAAAGAAAAGAACAAAGTTGAAGTGGGGAATAGGGAGAGAAAGAGATACGGAGCGAGAGGGAGTAAAACAAAACAAGAAAATGAGATATGTGTATCATATTAAAGCTAATATGTTGGCTTAGAAGTGCTACACAGAGAGAAAAAAAGCTGAGAGACGCATAGAGATACCGAAAATAAAGATAGTTTTAAAGGTAAGGTCTTAACGGGTCTTTAAAGGTTTCTTGAAGCATTAAAAAAGTGCTAATTGTCTAGAAATTTTTGCGCAGTGTCTGCTCTGCACATGTTGCAAATACATTTAAGCCTGAATCCCTTTTTGGACTGCCTCTCCCTCCCCTACTCAGGGTCTGATGTCTGACCAACTGATTTAAGCTGCTCACACAACATTTAATAAACGTTGAAAGTAAATGTCATTAGAGAGATGCTCGCTCCATGGAACACTTTGCTGCTGTTTAGGGCTAAAACTACGCAGTGTCAGGGTTGATGGGTGGCAGGAGTATAGGGCGGGGCAATGCGCTGACACTTGATGAGCTGTCATAACATTAGATCATGTCTGTGGAGCATGTGCGAGAAGAGAAAAGCAGCAGCAGCAGCTCATTAGTCGTGGAAACTGTTTACTCTGCTTATTATTATAAACATTAAATGAGGAAAACTGAGAAAACGGGGAAAATGGAGTAGGAAATACGTGGAAAAGCGGGCGAACAGGCAGCTTTAATAGCTTCAACTAAAAATGCACTTTAAGTTAGAAAGTGAGAGAACTTGCCTAATTGAATGATTGATTGATTGACTTATTGATTGATGTATATTGTATATGATTGACTGCGCTATATAGCCGCCATATGCCAATGTCAAAAGGTGCTCAAAAAAATATTTTCTTTTAGTCTGTTGAAATCAGTTTTTCTTTAAACCAAAAAAAAAAAACATTTTCTCGCAGCTGTCATTGCTTTTAAGTGATTGAGCGAATGAATGGAAAGAGAATGAGGGAGGGGCAGTGGAAGTGGAGGAAAATTCGATGCGCTTAATGAAAGCGACACTTGACGTAGATATTATTATTATTATCATTATTATGTTCATTCGGACTCTCCGATTTGGGAGCCTGACTAATCAAAAAATTATGAGACGATTTGTTACACCAACTACAAAGTTCATTGGCAGGGCGTAGACTGGAGTATCTGGAGTATTTCATCTGCGTCTTATACACTCTATTCTTCTCAATAGATTGAAAGATTCTTTGATTGAGATGTGGGCGCGGGCAGCACAAAAACTCAATCAAAATTCGAGAATTTTTGGTGAAAATAGTTGAAGAACAAAGAAAAGTTGTTAGAAATGCAATTGAATGTTGGATTAAGTGATGTTTGAAGATCTTTCGAATTGTTGAGCTATCAACTAGTTTCGAAAGCACTTTAAAAGCTGCCCAGAAATTTGATTTAACTGATTTTCTCTGATTAAACTTAAGAACCGAGGCACTTAATTTAATATATTTTTAAGCAAACTTCTGCTGCCGTAAGCAGCTTTAAAGCACCTGAAAAACAAGCTATAAAGCTAAAAGTCCTCAAATTACTGTCATTAGCTGGTCACTTACTTAATCCTTAGTGAGCTTTCAAGCAGCTGAAAGCCCACCTGTTGCACACAGATAACTCTCTAGTCCCCTTAGTTAAACTGTTATGGAGTCGATAAGTCTCAGATGGGGAATTTGTAGATAAAGTCAAACTGATGCAAAGACTTTAACTGACTTGCGCCACAAATGACTTCCGTTACAGACACAAATTATAATGTAAATCGATGCAACATGAACATGAAATATAATTGAATTGAAAATGTTGCCACACACGGCAGCAGCAGCAACAGGAGAAACGACAGCAACTGACAAGGAACAGCAAACTAGCGACCACATATTGTGAAAGGAAGAGGGAGCAAAAAACAACTAAGTAAAGGGCAAAATGCTAATAAATGCTCAGAACTGGGAGCAAAAAAAGTACAGTGGGTAGAAACAGAAGGAGGGACGGAAGGGAAATAAATAGAAAGAAATGAAACTCAAAACATTGCAACATTGTGGCTCGTTTGGCCAATGACAACAGCAAGAAAGACGAGAACGTCATGTAACATGTAACTGCACATCAAATATGGTTGCAGGAAGAGTAGGGAAAGGATGGTGTTGGGAGTGGGGGGGAGAGCAGGTAGCCAAGACAGTCTGCTAGCAACTTTGGCGGCAATATATCATCAAAGCAGCGATTGTTGCCAATGTTTGCAGCAGCAGCAGCAACAACAGGGAAAAATCAATGCAATTTCTATTTGTAAATGACCAAAAATGAGCAAAGAACGTTGCATGTAGCAGTTGCAACTGTTGCTGCTGTTATTGTGTAGTCAAACAAGCAGGGACCACCTCAGAGTTAGCAGCAACTGCAACTGCAACGGCAACTGTTGCTGACATCGCTTGCATTTCTATTTATTTCACAATAATTAATAAACACATTGCCCACAATTTATCAGTGGCATGTTATTTGTTGGCTTGCTGCAAGTTGTTGCCGGCAAATCGATTAAGCTATCTGTGAACGCAGATGAGTTTAAGAAAAACGAATTAAAAACGCAGGCTCACGAAAAAAAACGAGAAACATGTGAAAAAGCTATGAAAAACGAGCGTCGGCTTTTGATGCATGTTGCTGCAGGGCGCACACAGAGGGAAAGAGAGAGAAAGGTAGTGGCAGCAACAGGCAGCGACTTGCAACTTGCCACAGCATCCTCTTGAGTCGGAGTCGGAGTTGTAGTCAGCGTCAGAGTCTTTGGAACGCCTTTCTTTGCTCGTATTTGTTTGTTTTCTTTTTGCTGCACAACAAAAAAATTCAATTTAAAAATTATTGCTGCACTTGCGTACGTTGTGCACGGCGGCAACATGTGGCTGCACCAGCAACAGCAGCGATTGCGTCTTGCCCCCAAAACATGTTGATTATTTAGCAGCGAACATGCAGTCGACTTGCAACAAGACGTGGTAAGAGGGAGCACAGACAGGCACTAGTTGCTGCACACTGCACTGCACCGCAGCAACATAATTTGTTGCCAGCAACATTGAGCGTCCATTTGTCCGTCCAACCGTCTTTAAGTTTAATTTCGCATTTGGCATTTGCCTCATTTGCATTTTACTGTCAAATTAATCCAATTTAACACAAGAAGCAGTCCAGTGTTGTTCGGGTATGCTGCTGCTAGGGTCTCTGCAACTACGCAACAAAATGTTTTGCTGCCAAAACGAACAACATAATTACCGTTAAGAATTGCGAACTCAAAGAAGTTGAGAACATTTTAGGTTCCCTGTTTGCCGGTTGCCTGTTGCTGCTGTACCCTTAATTGCCAGCAATGTCCACTGGCAACCATTTGAGGCAGCAACAACAACGTCGACCGCAACAACTGCAGCACGACTTTTGCGAGTGCCCAGTGTCTTAGTCATACACTGATCAAAAATAGAGATTAGTTTTCGATAAGAAAATTTAAAATTTAACGCTTGAAGTGAATGGAACTTTGGTATCTCTGGAAATGTCAAGTGGTTTAAGAATAATACAAAAAATATATTTATAAAAATTTTTTATCTGTTCTATTTTTATGCCCCCTATTTTGTGGCAGTGTAGTCGCAGCTTTAGTTTTAGTCTTGGGGGCATTAGCAATATGGGAAACGAATTGCTGACCAAACGCGCCACTCAACATTGCGGCATGTGCAACATGTTGCTGCCACAGACTCGCTGTTGCTGCTGCTGTTGTTGCTACTACTTAGCTGCAGGAGATGACCGCACGTATCGATCGCATTCCGCGTTCCTAATTCGCCAGCATTTTGCACAAGCTCAAAGAACTTTACCATATTCAGCAGATAGCGCGAAACGCTCGACTGTCGCAAATCAGATACCAGAAAGCAGCATAGATGAGAAGAGGGGAGAGATGAGAGAGCAAACGGGCAGATAGAGATAGTGGAAAAGAGCCAGAGAGTGCAGTACAGTGTAAGAGAGAAGGAGAGCACAAAGTTAAGAGCTGAGCGCGTGAGTGGAAAACAAAAATATGAAATGTACGTCGATAAGATTTCACTGGTTAATGAAAAACTTTTGTAACAAATAAATAACAGAAATAGTAGTATTATATCTACTACTTTTAATTGTTTTAAGAATTCAATTACACTAGAATAATCCCCATTTAGTTCTCAGTAGCTCCTATATCATATAATCGTGTCACGTTCGTGCAACACGCGCTCATCTCTAGCCACCAAACCGTCTGCGGGTTGTTTAGCATATGCAGATGGGTTAAATTCAGTTTTGGGTTTAGTTGAGGATAGTTAGGATGGGTTTTACTGTAGTCTCTTCTTCTCTGCTGGCTTTACGCAATGCTTGATTTGCACAGAAAATTATTTGCATACGTTAGGAGCGGCAAGCGAACGAGTAGCGTAAGACGCGTTCTTGTATCTACAAGATACAATATTAAATTTAAGACGCGCTCAGACAGAAACGAAACGAAATATGTTAAACGCGTGACTAATGTGAGAACGTAGCACAAGATACATTTTGTTCGTTAGTCAAGAGACTTGATCAATGATCGGAGACCGACAACGGCAAACGGGAATGAGAACAGCAGGAACTTGGACTCGGCTTTGGCTAATTAGCTATGCAAACTATGAGATACACAGCCAAAGATACGCGCAAATCTTCTAGACGATTTGTTGTACTCTCCCTCTCCCTCTCGCTCTCTACCTCTCACTCACTCCCAGTGTTTCTGTATTTTTTTCGGCATGTTATTTGCAAAATGCCTGCAGCGTCATGCGTGTAATCTGTTGCAAAGAAAGTTTAACTCGATTTACTTCCAATTAGTTTGCCGTTTTCGGATTTCGTTGCTGTATCTTTTAAGCTTGTTGCCTTGTAGTATAGCTGTATGTGTGTGTGTGGGCGCCAAATTGCTTAGACGATTTTAAAAGCGAGCGATTTAAGACTGTAATTTAACTAAACACAGATATTTCGCCTTGTCTGCTCGACTAAGTGGTGCCCCGCACATGAGGAAATACGAGTATCGAATGTATCTTACAGATACAACAACTCAACGCTGGCATTTCTGCGTCGTCTGGCCACTTATTATCAGGCGGCATTAAGATGTGTTTAAGATCGAAAAGATTAGCTATACTTTCGCAGAGATATTAACGTGTTACGCTTTTACCCATATACATTATAGGCTATAATGGAGATTTTCAAAACTGCCACTAAATGATTGTGATACGATTTAGTTTTGCTAAAAACTGGCACACAAAATTCTTATGCTTATTAATAGAAATCTTTCAATTTGATGATGATCATTTAGCAAAGCTTTTGAGTAAATTGAAACTTAAGTTGTTAATTATTTAAACTGCTTTCCTTTAGAGAAACTTCAAATGCGTATTTAAAATTGATTTCAATATACTACTTTCTGTAGAATTCTTTCTTTATCTGCATGCTCTAGTAAACCCAAAAATTCCATATGTTTTCTTTACTTAAAACTAACTGCAGTTAGATACTTGCCATTTCCTGCTCTAAATTATCCTTTAATCTAACTGCTTTCATCTGCCTTTCTCCCAAAAATGTATAGAAACTGAGCACCTGCATGCAGGATAATTTCTCCTCTTGTAACTATTTCAATTTTATCGAATGCATTGTATCGGGGAAAAGGCGAAGACAATGAAGAAAAACTACCAAAAACTCAGCTCACAAATTGTCTAGGTAGACGACGCTCTTGAAACATACCAAAATGCCATTGTTATTGCCAGAGGAACCTTTTCTTATTCTCCTCTTTTTTGTTTCTTCGCTGTTTTATGTCTACTTTTCATTTCTTCTATTGCTGCTGCTTCTTCTTCTTGCCGGTTTTCTATTCATTTTTCTACTATTTGGTTTTTATGATTATTTCTTTTTTCTTTCTTTTGGGTTAAATTTATGACTCGTTGCCGGCAGTTCCATAGTGTGACCATGCCATGTGTTGCATTCAACTTGAGAATGCGTTTCTTGTTTTTCCTCTTTCCAATTTACACTCCACTCACTCTTCTCTCTCTACATTGTTTGGTTATTCGTTTAGCGTACTGCAGCTAATCTCCTTGTTCTACCTACGCATTTACGAGTAGAAACTTAAGAGACCAAGAAACCCAAAAACCCGAAATTGAAACCGAACCCGAAAGACCAAAAAAAAAAAAACTAAAATGGAAAATGGAAAATGTTCTACTCTATTTGGCGGCACAAATTGCCTTTGACCTTGTCCCTCTGCTCTCCATGAACCAAAAACTAAGAAACTGTCGGCCATTTTGGAGTTGAAAGAAGCAGAAGATGATGTAGAAAGCGGTGGTGTAGGCGGAGAGTGGAAGAAAGGCCATTGAAATAATTTTGCCGCCTTTGCATTGTTGCTTCAATTAGGCAGCATTTGAGGCAAAATAAGGAAAACTTTGCACATTAAATGGAATAATGGCAAATGGCAATGGAAATGGCTCTAACTGTTGCCTGTCTTTCGCTTAAACTGTCTGACTGTCTGTCGCTCCGACTGTCTGTTTGTTTGTCTTTTGAATTCCCGCTGTAAAAACAGATAATCATAAAAATTTAGCAGCATGAAAATTGTTAAATTTTATTAACAAACTTTTTTGGTCTCTGTTTTTGTTTTTTGTTTTTTGTTTTTTTTTTTTTATGTATGGCCAAAAATTTAATTTGTAACACTCGCCGAACATCAAAAGCAGCTGCTTGTGGAGCGGTGACCACGCAGGAAGGGCAAGTGCTTATTAAGAGCACGACGGGCAAATACTCTGTAGTGAGAATAATAACCAGAAGTTATTTTATAATGGAACATTAATTGTTTAAAAGTTTATTTATTGGAAAAAAATAACATTTATTGTATTTATAGGGTATCAAATCGTTTTTCTACCAAGTTTAGGTTTTAGCATTAAAGGGGGGTTATAGATAGAAAAAAGTGTTTAACAATGTATTTTGAATTTATGCTTGTTAAATATGGGACTTAAAATTAGTATATAGTTAAAATACGTTCAGTTTAACATACTATCTTTTATTCGTTGAACATTTTAAAGCGTTCAACACCCTTTATGTCTAAAGCAAAGAATGGCTTATTCATGTGACTGAAATTAAAATTGATTAAAAACCTATTATTCTATGTAAAAACATATCTCCTACTTCAACTCTTATAGTTACAGGGTATAGAAAATATAATCATAAATACGTATAGCATTTTATTGTTGTTCAGATGTTGTTGCTGCTGTTGCTGTGGTTGCTGTTGCAATTGCGTATAGACATTTATTTGTTGTTGCTGGCATTACACACACGCACTGTCTGCGTTTGTGTGTGTGTGGGTTTACCTGACTCTGTGTGGGATTATTCCTGCCAATGCGAAATTATACAACTTTGGCAACTTTGGCCTTTTGTTTTCAGTTCCTTTTTTCGATTTTTCTTTTTCTTTTATTTTTTTCGTTGTATTATTTTCTTTCTACGAAATTGTTGCTTATTGCTTTTGGGCTCTCAGCGTTTAAGCCGCTGCTCTGTTTTCAACCATCGCCATCTCTCTGTCGCTCTGCATTGTGTAGATGCAGGTAAGCGTGAAAATTTGCTAAGCCAACTTAATGCAACTTCTTTCTTGGGATCTGCTGATGCTGCTTCCTGCTGATGCTGATGTTACTACTGCTGTTGTTCGTGTTGCTGACCCCTACGCATTGTTTTTTGGCCTTTCATTGTTTTCGAAACTGCGTTTGACCCTCGCCTTTTGCTGCTTTTCTTCCCGCTGCGTCAACAATTCGATGTGACGAGGATCCCTTATCTTTAAGGTTGTATCTCTTAGCTGTAGCAACTGTATCTGTAAATGTATCTGTATCTCTGTTGCTGCATTTTAATAGAGCTATGACTGGGACTCAAGCCTGAGTTTATTTAATTTATACATTAACCCCTTCGTGGCCTGCCCCATCGTGTCACACGATTTACATTGCATGTTGTCACGTCATTCTGTCAACAGGCAACACTCTCCACCAGCAACACGCCCCATAAGTCAGTCTCACAACTGCCTTCTCCTACTTCATTCCAACTCCTTTTTTTCCTTATTTCTTTTTAGCTACCGTGAGTAATTAAGCCGCATGCTTTTGTGCAAAGTTCGCGTCTGGTTGGCCTCATGTTGTTGCCAGCTTCAAAAGTTGTTGCCGGCTTTTGTGGCCCATTCCTAGATCCAATTAAAGTGCCATAAAAATCACTTAAGAGCTTCGCATTTGACAATCAACTTTAATAAAGGCCATGAATGGTCTGCCGACCGACGACTGCCGACTGCCTCCCAACTCCCATCACACTCCACCCTGCCGCTCTGGCGTCCTCCAGGGTGTGACTCAACCTTGACCCAAGGCATGAAAAGGCGGCTGTTGACAATAAATGGGCAACAGGAATCGACAAACAGTGTTGCAAGTACGAAGTCATGCCACGCTAACGGGGGGACAAACAACAGGCCAAGGGAAACAAGTTGCGATAACAACAGCAACAGCAGCAGCAGCAGCAACAACAACAACAACAGCAATCATTGGATTGCAACAACAACCCGAAAAAAAGGGCGCAAAAAAATTATGAAAAATTAATTTCTGCCCGACGGCAGACACTGCGAAAGCGTGGCAAGCGCAGGGGGCCAGGGCAGCTGAAAGGGGGCAGACAGACACATGGAAAGTGATTCGCAGGGTCAGGAAATTTACTCTTGTTGTTGTCGTTGCTGTTATTATTATTGTTGTTGTTGTTGCTGTTGTTTATGCGCGGCGAGAAATAACGAAGTGAATCACAAAAATGTTGCCAGATGAGTGTTAAATGTGTTTTAATGCTTTTATGGCAAAAGGAATTAAGTTGGAATAACAGTAGTAAGGAAAATACAGTTAGGGGCAGTTTTCATGACAGTGTTGCCAGATAGTTAATTCAATAAAGTAATGGAAACGTGGGATTATGAAATGTAGGTCCAAATTAATATAGAGAACATTGCCTCAACTAACTCGTAAAATCGCTAATAGCGTTGCCATATCAGTCAGTTTTCTTTGGCTTACTTAAGCTATAAGTCAATTTTGTTCATAGAAACTTAATTTTATAGTTTTTCTCATCGTTTTTAAGTAGCTTGAACAGAAATTTGTCACAGCTTTACATAAAAGGTTGCCAGATCGTCAAACTATAGCAAATGTGAATGAAGAACTATACTCCGCTTGAACAACTCCATTTAACTGATTATCATGAATAGCTGACACGCATAAACCGAAGGTTTGAGAGCAAATCGAAACAACTACAAAAAGCAGTGATGAAAAATGCAAAGATCACGCTTGAGTTTACCCCTAAGTTGCGCTTTTGTGTGAATGTTTAACAATACATTCCACTGTTGCGGTAACGATGACGATTGCCAACCACCAACATCAACATCAGTGGCAACTTTGGCTGCAGGCATGCCTCGATACCCCCGCTCTGCTGTTCCTCTTTCTCCCTGTATCTCTCAGCTGTCTCCTGGTCTGCTGGATATATGGGCGCATTCCCTTTCGATTTGTAGGTCTGTCATCATGCCTCATCATTGTCAGCCGCCTGGACGACGCGTCGTTCATGCCTCTTGCCTCCTTTTTGTTTTTATTTCTGTTTTTTTTTTTTTCTTGTTTCATGTTCCTCGATTCTTGTCGTCGTCATCGTCAGCATGTGCAACATTTTCATCATCATTATTTTATGTTGCAGGCAAAGAGGTAAAGGCTTCCTTTGCTACCTTACCACAAAACGCTTTTTGCTGTCTTATTTATGCATTATTGAATTTTGTTTATAAAGCGAAATGTTGTGTCTGCCAAGCGGAGGATGCTGCTCTTGTCGCGCAATTATGCATTTTTGTTTACATTTTGCACAGGCCTGGGAATGTTTATGGTTTCTAAATATTTACACAAAAAAAAAATCTTAAGAAAAAAGAAAATGCCCACATGCAAGGAGTTGGAGCCCCTGTTACAGCTGCCACAGTCTTTTGCCGTTTCATACTTTATGCAATTGAGCCATCAATGCCAATGCCAATTGTCACCAGTGGCCAAATCACAGCGCCAAGTGTCAGGCAAATGTCAATTTCTTGCTGCGTTGCCAAGTACAGTGAAGATCAACGTTGAGATCAGCAAAGATCAGTGAAAAGATCAGCGAAAGATCATCAGCTGGATGGGTTACTTGCCACAGATTCTCTCACTCTTATTCCAACATGTTCATGCAACAATCTGCACTTTAGACATTGATTTTTATTGACAGCTCACAGCGGTTTATTAATGATCGTGCTGGGTTCAAAGCGAGTGAGAGAAGGAGAGAGATTTGTCCAGAGATCCGAGAAGGAGTGCGCTGAAGACGCGTCGTGTCTCGTCTCATCTTGTCTCGTCTTGTCTCCACACGCGATGCCGCAAACAGACATCAATCTGTGAGCATCAATGTTGTCTCAGGATCATTCAGCTGTCGGTCTGTCCGTCTCTCTGCCTCCCTGTCTCCATGTCTCTCATGTATTGAAGATCGTCCGCATGCAAATTCTTAGCCTTTTGATTAATTAACCGCACAAATTGCAGCTGTGGCATTAATTAATTTTTCACAAAATAAAAATAAAATAAATTGCTTATAACCTAAAGCAAAAATTTGCAATCGTGTCACGTACGCAATTCGCTGGAATCGATAATTAGCCCATAAATTGTGTAGACAGTCAATAAACGCATGGAACGATCGGACTAATCGATCGAATAATTAATATTAAATCAACCCGGGGATCGATTAGTAAACAAGACAAGCAAAATGATGACTTGACATTTAACTGCAGAGACCAAAGAGTCGAAAGACTTTTCCTAGAAGAAGAACCCACTTGCTTTAGAAGACACGCCGACATGATTGAGATAGAATTTTTCAAGTTTCCCACAAGGTGCGTCACTAATTAAATATTTACTTTGGCTCAAAGGCCACACCCGGCTAACCCAGTTACAGTTTTTTTTTTTTATTTTTTCTCGCACAGCTCTGATTTCTATTGCAAATGTTTACAGGAAAATGGAAATAAAATAAAAATGGGAATGTAAACAATTTTCCACTCTTCAAACAAATGTGTCGCTGTCGCTGTAATTTGAGTCTCGAAAAAACAAAAGAGAAATAAAAGAAAAAATGTCTGTCACTCCAAATGGCTCTTAAAATGTAAATAATGCTAAAAGTCTAGCGGGAAAGATTTAGCCGTAAGGGACGTAGCGACAAGTGACGCCTTATCTTAAATGCATGCCTCATCGAGTGTTGTCTCTGTCTCTGTCTCTTACTGTGCCCCTTGCCACATGCAGCGCTGCAAAGTGTCTCAGCACTCACTCTCAAGTGATTGGCCTATCGCATTTCCCCCTCATCCCTCTCTCTTCCTTCTCTGCTCTTTTAAAAGTGCAATAAATTAGCTACGAGTAGATGAAAAACCCGCTTCGCACTTGCAGAGTTTGGAACGCTTTGGTTTCGAATCTGCTTTCAAACCTAATGAATTTGATGACAAAACTCGTTGAATTTCAAGCTAACAGTGCTACCAGCTTTATTTTCTAGCTTTATTTTTATTTTCATGCTCTTTTATTAGAGTGCGTGGGTAGTTTTGAAAGTTGTTGGCAAGAAAAGTTTTAATTATAAACAACAACATGGAATTTACTGCAGTAAAGCATTTAGTAGCTTAAAAATATTTAATTAATGGTGAGTTTAAATTATTTAAGCTGCTTAAAGCTATAAATAAATTTAAATACTTTTTTTTTAATTATTATAAAAGGAAAGCATAGGAATTACAATTAATTCTACTTCTGCTACTATTGCTACTACTATTTTTACTACTACTTATACTACTATATTTTTCATTTAATTCACACCCTATTCATTTATTTTATTTTCAAGCCTTGTTTATTTAACTACAAAGTTGCGGGTATCTTCTTGCTATTTTCGTAGCTGCCACCGCAACAAAGAAACCACAACAACAATGAACATAATTCGCATAGAATAAGTTAAGGTTTGAATATTTATGGTAAATGCGTTGCCAGCGCAATATCAATATCAAGTTCTTAACATATTTCAGTGTCTTATCAGGCGGCAGTCGGCAAATGAGTTTATGCCCAAGTCTGGCAGTCTAAAGCCAAGACTCTTGAGAGTCCAACCAACTGTGGGCAACATGTTGCAAAGACCAAAGCGTTGCATTGTAGGTTGTTCTCGTTGCTGTTGTTGTTGTTGTTGGCTTGGTTGACAGTCATTTAGATTTATGGCTGATTGTCTGCGTGGCAGTCAAGCGCGCGGTACTTGTTGTAGTTGTTGCCATTTTAGCCTTATTTGCACGCAGCGCAGTCCAATTTTGCATGTTGCAAGTTGTTGGCCATTGCCCGTGGATGTTGTTGTTGCTGCGGTTGTCGTTGTCGCTTACGCAGGTGACTACACGAAAGCAGCAAACTTGTTTTCAGCCAACAACATGGCCAATTTGCATGTGTCGCACTCGACGAGGCAGAAGATGTTTGCAGCCAAGGAGCAGAGAGTGGGACAGGGGGTAGTTGTCAGGGGGACAGGGAACGGGGGAGTGGCTACAGGCCTTAGTCATTGGTATTAGATATCACAAATGCGATAAACGCTCATGTGCCGCATCTTTTATTGATTTAAATGCCATTGAGAGAGAAGTTTGCTTGAATCTTTTTGCATCTTTTCGTTTTGGCCACAAAATCGCTTAGTTTATGTGTGTGTGTGGCTTTGGGCCTGGCCAAGAGTCTGGGAAAAAGAGATTAGGATTAAGCCGTTTGTCAAGTTGTCATAATTGCAGCAGAGACAGGCGGAGAGATAGACAGACAGGCGGCGGACAGACACGCGGCGCCCGTCGATCGGAATGGCTTGTTAGCAAATTATAAACTTGCAACATGCGGCAGCCACAACGCCAACGTTTTACCCGCAAACAGATGACTCAAGGCAATTCATTTGAAATTTTTCATAATTTTCGTGCAACGCGTAGGCAGCGCGCCGCCACAGCCAAATCTCAGTTTGCAACTTGCAACTTGCCACCGCCAGCGGCAACCTCTCTACTTTTTTTTTTGTGACTGCTGTCCCGACTCTTTCCTAGTTAAACTTCAACTTCATCAAGTGCAAATATGCAAATCTTCTGGTTTCCCATCGCCATTCTTGTTAGACAGCAGCGACGGAGAGAAAGAGAGAGAGAGAGAAACCTACTCAGGTTGCAACTGCCACGCGGCATCTGTTTTTTATTTAGATTCTCAACAGTCGCCACAGAAATTTGTTGTTCATTGTGCCCCAAATCGACTTGACAGACATCAGCTCTGATTAGATATAGCTGGCATAAAAATAAAGATAGACTATCAAGAAAATTGTGAGATTATTTAAAAACGAAATTGGTTTGAATAATTTTTAATTTATTTAAGTGGAAAGTTTTCTGCTTTGCTAAGCTGTTGGAATAATTTACAAAAACACTAAAAAAATATATATAACATTTTTTGGGGTTCAAAATGTTAAAAAATTTAATTGGTTGTTCCAAAAAACCCTCAATGGTATTTTAAAGTTGTTAAATAAATTTAAAAAAGTAAAATAAAGTTAAATAATTAATAAAAAAAAATGTAAAAAAGTAAATTCCTTCGAGCCGGATTTGAACCAGCGACCTATGGATGACTATTTTGATTGCACTCTACAGTCCACCGCTCTACCAACTGAGCTATCGAAGGCACATGATAGCTGCAATCGAAAACGTCTTGATAAACGTTTTGGCTCAAGCATAAAATTCAAAACTATTTATAGACCAAAGTTGATAACGACAAACTGAAGAAATATTAAATTAATATTAAAAATGTTCAAGATTTTATTTAAGCTAAAGTTATTAAGCAAATAATAAAAATGTTCGATGACGAAATCAGACTGAATAATCACGAGAAATAAATTACTTGAGCGATTATCTAAGATTTGCGGTAATTGTAAGAATTTGTGAACAGAATTGCTTGAGACTTGAAAAGTAAGCGACTGCAAATAATCACAACTCAGATCTCTAAAAAATGGCTAAAAATTAGCTTCAGGTCATATAAAAACCCACACAAGTTGGCATGGAAAAACAACACAATTAAACTACACAAAACTAGCAATTCACACAAACCAAATAAATAATGCAGAATACTAAGCAAACAGTTGAACTAAATGCTGTGAAATCACCGCAAAAAAAGAGACTGACCAAGGACTTGCAGACTCAATTGCAACAACGTTTAGTCGACTGCGGTTGGAGCCAAGCAATTGACGATAAGGTACGTCAAGTGTTGGATAATAAAGAAATGGAACACATGACTTTTGATCAATTGTCGGCCAAGATAATGCCTGAGGCTCAGGCGCTGTTGCCAAAGGAAGTGCTCAAGGAGTTGCAACAACGAGTCTTTGAATCCTTGCAGTCTTAGAAACAAAAGTCAACTAAAAGCCGCGTTTACTTTCTTCAAGTGCAGTGCTGAATAATAAAGCTTAAGCATTTTTATTGCTTGGGAACTCTGGTAACTGGGAATTGGGCTTACGTTGGTGCTACAAAGTTGCAAGTTGCAACCTACTACCGTTATAAGCTAGCATAAATCTAGCTGCCACATCACCTTTCAACTTTAAAAGCAGCTCAGAAAACGCTTCGAGCTGACCGAAGCAACGCCTTCTCTCCTTAACCAGAAAAACCAAAAGCAAGAGCCATTTTCTGAGCACGCTCGTTGCATGCAAAAATGTGGCAACAAACGACCATTAAACGCCAACTGCAACATTTGGGCAGCCAAAATAAAATGGGTAGAAAGAAAAAAACTACAAAGAGACAGAAAAGCGGCTGCAAGTTTGCATTTAACGCGGCTGCCAGGCTTAATTTTTTCCTTATTTTTTAATATCGCAAAGCTCAAGAAAAATTGTGGAAAACGACATGAAAAAAACCCACGGCAATGTAAAGCTGCAACAACAACAACATTAACTCGTTGCATTTGCCACACAGCCGGTCGAAAAGTCCATGTCCAGAATCACGTCCATGTCCAGGAAGTAAAACTCTTTTCTTTGCGTATTTGCGTAGGCAAAACTTGGCTCTTGTCTTCTTCTTTCTCCTCTTTACTACTGAGCATCTCCCTGAGAATTAAGTTGGAGGGAGAAACAGAAATGAGCACAGACCAAGACTGGGGACTAAGGCTGAGATTCGCTTGCTCTTCTAGCTCTTCTCTTTACTTGTTTCTCTTCCATAATTAATTATTATTTAGCTGGAAAATACCCCTGGCAGATCAAATAACTCAGCGAGTGGAAAAGTGCTTAATTAAAAGGGAAGCTCATAAAAGAAAAAGGGCAGGAATGAAGTAAAAATCTTAATTTTATGACAACATTCTTAGCTGATAATCATGAGTGGTTTTAGTTGATTTCAATAGATTTGCTTAGACTACAGAGCAGCTTATCTTGGTCTCAAATTTCAGAAAGATTGCTTGTGGAGTGGCATAAACTACTAGAGTTTAGAACCGGAATTCTCTGGGAAATTAAGTAAACTATAGAAAATTTATTAGCTGGTCAGGTAACAGTGAGAACTTAAAAACTAAGTATTTCAGGGACTCAAATAAGGAGATTCCCTTTAAATCATATTCAAATACATTTGCTTTGCTTCCATCTAAAAACCCATAAATTTAAAGTTTATCTGCTAAATTCTAAGCTCAATCTTGCAGACGATAAAGCCATAAACGGTCAAATCTATTAATCTTAGTGTTATCTGTGCGTACGTTGCTTCAGCGTTAAATTGGTGCAATTGCAGTGCGCGTGAGTGGGATAAAACAAATCACGCAGTTTGGTCACCCCTAAAACCCCTTTTTACCCCTTAAACCTCCTATCGCACTCTGTCACTCTGGACGTTAAGTATTTGCTCAAATAGTGAGAAATGTGTGTAATCTAATGCTTATTAAACGATTTTAAATGCAACAAGCGAAGTAAGCTCACAACACACACGCAACAATTTGGAATTGGGGATTCTCCGATTCTGTAGAATCCTGCAATCCCAAAACGTTTGTGAGAAAGACACGTGAAAACATTTAGCACGCAACTGATGAGCTGTGTGGGCCATGTGGCAACAACACTGTGGCAAGTGTTGCACGCGACGTTGATAATAAATTGTATAAAATTATCTCAACGGCACACGGCAGACACGACAGACAGGCAGACGGGACTGAGGACTGGCTAGCAGGCTGGCTGTATGGTTGCCACCCGCTCGTTGAAGGGGTGTTCGAACTGTTGTTGTTGTTGTTACTCTGGTGGCATGACCAATTCGGGTGGTGGGTCAATCTCTGGCTGCTTGTGGCAGCGTGCAACACTTTCTGGAATCAGAAAAGCGGGTCATAAAAATTATCTGCTGCTAAACGTTGCTCTTGCCCAGGGTTGACACTAAGACGAAACAGTGTAAGCAACACTAACAAACGACAACTCTGGCAAAACGCTTATAATGTTACTCTGGGGAGCGTTTTTCCAGCTAGCAGGAAAAGGGCAAGAAATAGAGAGAGAGAAGGGGAGACAAAGACTGACTGCAACTGGCGTGCAGTTTGTCTCCAGGGAATTTCATGAACAATTTTTGTCTATTTTTTGTATTTTGTTTAAGATTTTCTTGGGGTACCAAGCAAAAAAGTGTTACAATTGCTGCGGCTCAATTTACCGAACATTGCCCGTTGGCCTTTTTGGTAATTTTCCCGCTACACAGAGCAAAGAAAAAGGCTAAAATCTCATGTGCATTATGCGAAATTGGGCTAAGTAGCATTTGACTAGAGTTGAGTTGAGTTCGTTTTAAGTTTCCTGGCAATTTTCTTTTCTTTCCATTTTTTGGGGCAACCTTTTGAGTCTCATGTAAATGAAGTCAAGTGCTGTCGATGCTGCTGCTGCTGCCAGAGCTATTGTTGCAGCTGCAACTACAACATGTTATTTCAACAATCACATGATTGGTTAACTAAATTGTTAAATCACGTAGTTGCCCAAAGGGACAAAGGGCAGAGAAAGATTGGCAAGGGGAGAATTAACATAATTTGTCGGAAATATGTCAGGCTATAGATCAATTTTGTATGATGTAAGCAAGGCTATGAAGGGCATAAAAATGTATGTTGATTTTAAGTTTGGGGAACGAAATAATTAATTTTTTTTAACAGAAAAGGGAACTCAGTTCTGCTTAAAATGGGTATAGAATGAATATAATATTGAGGCAAATAAAAGTAAACAAAACTATCAATATAAAACAGATTGTAAGAACTCAAATTTGTGTAGCTATAAAAAAAGGAAATAATTATGTTTGATAGAAGCTTTTTAGCTCGAAATCTAAAACCAACTTTTAGCGCTGAATTCCATATAATTTTTTCTTGGAAACCGACATTTTTCATTAATTTTCAAAGCACAAACTTCAGCTGATTAGCAGCACGTGAAGTTGCACATTTTCTGGTTAACCGCAAGAAATAATAGACAAGTTTAATAGTCTGTACTACAAAGTTGATTATGGACTAAGCTACATAGACAATAATCTTTATTATTAACAAAAAAACAAAGCTAACCACAAAATAAAAAACTATTTCATTTGTTAATGTTTTTTGTTGCTTTGATATTTGTTTTTGTTTGGCTTTTGATGTGGAAACTGGCTAATAAATGTTGTGGAAAAAGGAAAAACATTTGTGCATTTGAGTTGTGTTTTTACATTGTTTTGTTTTTTTCAGTGAAATTTCTTAAAAACCCTGCCGAGTTGACAGCTGTGAAAACGCTCGAAAACCAAGAAAACCTTTTTTGCTCTACGCTTAGTCAGCTGTTTTAGTTTTAGCGTAGCGACGGTAAAACTAAACGAGTGGAAAATGTGAAAAACTCTGGAAAACTATGTAAAGTTGAATTATGTTCGTTGTCGTGTCCATAAAGCGGCATTAAAATCCATTAGTAGAATGCAACGCAGTGCCTTAATTTCTGGCATTTGTTGTTGTTGCAACTCGTGTCTGCTACCAAAAATAGTCAACGCGAGACACCAAATGTGGCAAACGCGCGGGAATGAAAAACAAACAAATGACACCAATAAATATCTGCATAGGGAAAAGAGGGAGCCACAAGAAGACTAAATTCAAGGATTTGTTGGCCATTAGAGCGCGGAAATAGTTAATCATATTTTCAATTTTGTTGCCCTTCAAAAAAAAATGTGAAGGAAAAGTGGTGGAAAAGCGGGAAAAGACTTACCCTTGAGCGCTGCAACTTGTGTTAATCCATTTAATCCAGCGAGTAGCGTTAGCAGCAAGAACTGCAACAGATGCACATAAACAGACAATGGAGGTGACTGACGCATCATCGTCGTCATCTGACGTCGTTCCATATTTATTTTTAGACACTGTGTTGGCGACGTTGCGGCGACATTTTGATTGTTTCTGTGCCGTTCTTTGATGTTATTTATAATTTTCTTTTTTACTTCATTTTCATTTACATTTTTCATTTGATATGCGTTAGATAAATGCATTTTGTCAAAAATTCACTCCTCTCTCTTTGGCAAAACTGAATTAACTGTATAAGAACTGCGCTCGCTTCACTTAGCACTCATTTGATTCGATTTGTTTGGCACTTTGAATAATATTATTCGTTTATTTGTTAAATTTCAATCCTTTTTTTTATGGCATGGCGCTTGGGCTAGCCGGAAATCGCAAACCGGACAGAATTAATATTGGCAGCCAATGACGAACGTTCGCGCGTAACCCGAAGAAAAACTCGCTTGTCGCATGCGAATTTTTCCTAGAAAACGCGAAAATACCGAACGCGATACGAACGCAAAAAACACGCACGAACCGCTCGCACAACCGTTGCGACCGAGAATCAGCAGCAAATTGAATGCACGCTTACAGCGACGCTGTTAACATGCGCTCTGTTAACTGAACAGCACGCACAGTCCATACAATCCACACTGCTAGCGTTGCCTTACTCACTTTGGCACTGTACATTGCCTCGTTGCGCGCTCTTCTAACCAATGGGCTGCGGCTCTGTTAAACTTGTTGCATGCTGTGGACGCTAAGTGCGCTCTCGCTCTCACCCTCGCTCTTACCAGTCGTTTGTTTACAACTGCATTTGGTTTGTTTTGTTCCATTTGCCAGTTGTTTCTATGCGGCGCTACGACTGAAATGTTGAGCAACATGTTTCGAGTGTGCTGTGGAAGCTAAATAAGAAGTTAACAGTAACTGTTGCTGTTAATGTTGTTGTTTACTATGGCTAATAAATAGGTTTATTATTAATTAATCTATTTGTTTTTACGCTATGGTGGAATCATCTTTTAATAGCTACCTCGATGGGAGTCAGACAATACTATTTTTTTGGCTATCATTAAAATAATGTAACAAAAGGTGCGCATAATGATCATGCTCTGTTAAACTTGCAGCTAATTAAATTGGTTTAAAATAATATTCGTCAAAAACAGTGAACCTTTGATTTAAATTTATAAAATTTGTTTTGTCAACACAGTTGTTTTGGCTTGTATATTTTCGGCATTGTTTTGTTTCGCGGAATCACCGAATTAATGCAAAGACGCTGTTAGCATTTTCCGCTGAACAAAAAGTTTACATTTTTCTGACAAATGCAAAAATATAAACCAAAGGTTGTGTACAATTTCTGGAAGCGGAAACTATTGACTATTTAATAGATGAGTTTGCTAGACAGTAAAATACAGCGTAAGAAAAAAGCAAAATTTGAAAACTACTTAAAATACAATACAAGACGATAAAATGTTAAAGAGTTTTAAGAAATGTTGAGTGTTAACTAATTTTTAAACCAACAAATATTCATCAAGCTATCTTTTCCCAATTTATACAAATTGAAATATTTGTTGTGCACTTCTTGACACCTTTCTACCCTACAGATTTGTTGAAATTCAATTAATATTTTATGCGGCGTGTTCTAGACTCTTTTGGTATCTTAACTCATTAAGGCGCCATTTGTGGATACACTTTTCAGACTTTTAAAAAATGTATTTCTATTGTTGTATTGTTGTTAGCTCATTGGCAACATGTTGGCTTTGCCTTTTGACCAGTTTTGGGTTTTCTCCACCTCCGCGGATAGTTCCAGTTGCTTGGTTTCGTGGGTCTCTTAAGTGGCGACCATTTGCTATCTAATCTGAACGAGTGCCGCACTCGCTCTCCAGCTGTTAACTCATCCATTTCCATTTCCATGCCCAAACTGCAATAAACGCCAGGCAAGACAGACAACAACTGACAAACTTCGAACGCATTTCACAACAATTCGAATCAGAATGATAGACCCCATTTCTTCTTTCCCGATTCTCTAGCCATATCCATATCGTCTCGGCGCACTCCGTTAGAAGTTGCTAATGAATTAAAAAAATGGTGGAAAAATCAATTGAATTAACCAACGATATTCTATTAATTTATCAAAATGCATATCCAACGAGGCTTTTTTATAAATCGCTGCCTAATTTCCCAACGTTTGTTAAATAATGAATAAGTTCTGTCTCCCACTCCCTATCGATCTCAGGTAGTTCTAGATGGAGTGTGAACTCGGTTCATTAATGCAGTCCATAGAACTGTAAGATACACAGATACATTTACCAAGTGTAAAATAAAGGTGTGTATCTTTTATAGAAAATTGTGCGTGTTTGAGTTCGGGTTGAGGTTCCAGGTTCCAGGTTCAGGCACACCACCTGCCTCGTCTCGTTGCGATCCTCAACAATACGCATTGTCTGACACGAAAGGTCAGAGTGCATACAATGCACGTACATACATGCCTACAAAATGTAAGAAAGAAAGACAGGTAAACGACCAACGACTGTGCTCAGGTAAAACATATTTCAAATGCTGATAATTGGCCAATTTATAGGGACTCAACGCGCTGTTGCCGCACTTCACTGAACTTTGACAACGCTGCACAACTCGTACAAATATTGACATGGCTTAACAACTGGCATTGAGCACATTTAAATGTTTATGTTGGCCCTAACTTGTCATTGTTCCTCTCTCGCTCTCTCCTTGTCTTTCTTTCGCTTACTCCATCGTCCTCTCTATCGCTCTTTCTGTCTGTCGTGTCTGTTGGCCTAAGCCCATGTTAATGACATGTAAGTTGCGTCTCAATTGCGGATTTACAGCTCCACTTTACTTCAACAAATGAAATGACATTTTGATTGCCAGCCAAAAAAGTTCAACTCATGAGCTCTACAAATAACAGTTTTGTACTTGTTTACTCGATACTTTTGCTGCATATGCACATTCTGTTTTTATACATTAATGGTCCGAGAAGTTGGCTTTAATTTGACTCTTACTTTCGTTATTAATTTTTGTTGCCTGCTAATTTGCCAATCAAAAAAACTGAAATGGCGTTAATAGCAGCTGCGGGCGGTCTAAAGGTTAACTTGGAAATAGGGTATATTAGCTAAGGTATGCAGGTTGAAGGAGTCATAAGAAAAGATTCCGTGAGGACTGTATTAAATAGAGATAAAACTCCGTAAAGTAATAATTTAATATGTAAGTGGAAATAAGTCTACATTTTAAAAAAAAGACATAATTTCATAATAATATAAAAATATATTTAAAAATATATTTATAAATTTTTTTTTTTATATTAGTTAATGTCTTGTACGTGAATTATATCTTCTCAATTTTGATAAAAATTAAATGAATTTTCCTAACTTCTTTTCCAACTTTCTTCGATAGTTTATTGTCTTTTTTATAGACTGGTAGGGAATTTGTTACAGTGTTGGTATAAATTCCTCCGTAGTTAATACGATTTCTTCCCACATTATCTCTATAGCTATATTGTTTTATAGACACATAAAATTTGTAATCTATAGAGTATTTTTTTTTAGGTTTCTTTAGCTGTAAAAAACTTAGCTTCTCTTTAAGAGCATCTGACTTTCAGCTGTTCCCTAACAAAACTTACACACTCTAAATCTTTTTAATCGAAGCTCGCGAATCTGCACGAAACCCCAAAGCCGACGACGATCAAAAGAAAGATACAAACAAAAAATATAACATGCTCAAGACTTTTAAAAGTGTTTCCGCATTTAACTCCAGACTGAGACGGAGACGGAGACTAAAGCTGACTCTGAGACAGAGATGAGTTGGAGAGGCTATTGCTTAAAGTTGTTCAGATATTTTGGGCTTTGAAGCTTACAAAAGTAAACAAATTACGTATACGCATACACTCAAGATAATTGAAATTAGCGGCTGTGACAGGCTGATTGCCTTCTGCGATTCCCCACAAAATCAACGCACGCACGAGACGCTTGAGACACCAGACTGGACGCCCACTCGACACAAGATGCAGGCAGAGAAGGAGAGGGAGGAGAAGGGGTTGGAGAGCCAAACCCAAAGTGAGTGGGTTTTTTGGACACACCAAAGAGACTACACATTGCAACCCAAAGAATCAGGGTCTGTTCAAATCCCCAACGCATGACAAGATTGTCTGTCTTCCCTGCCTGTCTGCCTGTTTTTGTGGGATATGCTCTACGCATGCTCATCTAACTCCAGAGATTGTATAATGTGTGCAGGGATATGATAATGAGCAGGAAATGAGTTGAGTGTGAAATTTATGTACAGGAGTGTTCTCGCTCTCTCTGTGTATCTCTTTTAGCCAAGTGCTGGCCCCTCCTCCCGCTAGTTAGCCAACATGAGTGATGGCTATAATTAAAATTTGGTGTGTGAGTGTTTGCTTGTGTTTGATTTTGGAAAATGAATTATGCCTAAATTATGTACTCCATTGATATATGACACAACAAATCGTGTTTTGATTGGAAAAGACAATAGTTAGTTACATGTCGTAGCCAACAAAATGGTGTTTAGGCACATAACTCAATCAGCAAAGAGTTAACAATGCAAATAAATTGGAGGAATTTAAGGGCAACAACAAAACTTTAAATAAAATTCTATTTAAATAAAAAACATAAATTTGAAATAGATTTATTTATGTAGCATAAACCGAGAGACAAATGTGTGAGAGAAAAGTGGCAATAAATATAAAATAAAGCGAAGTTTGTTGGCTGCTTAAAGCAGGCAGTGAAACGCTTAGGAATGTGGCTAGAAATGGCTAAGAGTTAAGTGAAAAAAATAAAATATTAAAGCTTAACTTTAAATGAAGTAGTTAAAAGTAAATATAGTGTTCTGTTAAAGCCAGTAAAACGATTATGAATCAAATTTTATTTATTTTATATTATTATTTATCTTAAAGAATATTTTTTCACTTGAAATTAATAAACGTTAATAGTTTGTTTATGTCTGCTGCCAGTGAAACGTTTATGAATTTGAAGTTTAGCTGTTAAGTTTTTGAAGACATGACTTCTTTTCTCCTTGTAATTTTGTAAATTTTGTTTGTTCTCCACTCTTTGTTTACTTAAATGTTTGTTTAAAATTAAGTTGTGTGTGGATTGAAACCCAATACGTTAGTCCAAAATTTGACCCGCTGCGCAATACTCGATGTTGCCCACAAAACAGAATTTGGATACAAAAATCTGACAGCAAACAATGCGTAAATAAATAAATACTGTATGGAAAAAAAGAGGAGAGTAGGAGAAACAAGAAAATGAGAATTTCGTAATCCAAATGTCACACAATTGAAATGTGTAATTAATTATACTGAAAAATACAATTTACAATTTACAATTCACAAACATATATGTATCTAGATATATGTATCTAGATATAGGCTCCATTTGCCGCCTGCTGTTCGTGTTTTGTGTGTTTTGTGCTACCAAAAACAGCTCGACAATTTTCGATAGGAATCAACGAAACTATTTGCCACACAGAGGACAGCAGGAGGGAAAGGGGGAAAAGTGGGCTGGACCGCCAGCAGCTGTAGCTCCATAAAAAGTGTCGGTCTTTTGTTTTGTTTGATGTTGTTTGCTGCTGCTGTTGTTGTTGCTCATATTTCGTTTTTAATGAATCTACACACACTCTATGATTATCTAGATTTCGAAACGTTTTTCTGAAAATGATTATGAGCCTGAGTATTGAGTATGAGTGTATTCAAATGAGACACACTCGCCCACGCGACTCAATGAGTAATATGAATGAATATGAATATATTCGTATGTGTGTTATCAAACGCCGCCGGTGGTCGTTGACTACCGAAAATATTAATTAAAAGCCATAAAACACAAATATTGATAAATAGTTATCAACGTTGTATTGAATTTAAGGTCCATGGCAGTGTAACAAGGCATGCCAATAATTTATGGCCTATTTTAAATAATTTGCATATACCCTGTAGAGTTTTTATATAGACTAAGGGTCGCTTAAATGTTTAACCAACATTTTAAAATTATATACTTGGGAATACTTTTAAAATCTTTATATTTTATTTTGAAACCCTTTAGATGATTTCCACTTTTGCAGGGTATTGCCTAGTCTCTACTGTTATTTGTCGTTTTTTTGTTGTTTTTTACAGCTTGATCTAATGTAAATATTAATGTTTAATTATGCAACATAATACTAGTTATAAATGAACTAATGCCACACTGAAATGTGCTTAATTTATGACTGTTTATGCAATGATTTTTTTATTTGATCAACTTGAAAATTTAATTGACTTTTAATTTCATTTGTTTTATTTGCCCGCCTGTGTTAATTAGTTATTGTAGCTGAGATTTACTTTAGTAGCACATTTATTTATAAACATTTTATGGATATTCTTAAGCTTTTAAGCACACGCTGAGATATTTAATTTGAAAAATTTGGCCAAGAAATGAGCGAAGAATTAAAGATTATAAAACTAATTTGTGAAGAGTTTGAGGACTGGAAAATAAGGGGAAATGAAAACTCATTTCATTATATTATATTAAATGCAGTTTAGAAGCGAAGCTGATCACAGTTCTATATAATCACTTAATACCCCCGTTGATCTAATGATGGCCGAGTTACAGAAGCGTAGCCAACAATTTAACAACCATCTATCATTAAATAATTTGTTAAATTTTCAAACTAAAAGCGCCACGAGACCCTCAGGGCCCTACGAACCCAAACTCGAACCCAAAACCGATACCGAACCCAAGAAACGAGTATGAGGTTGGGGGAAAAATGAGTGTGAGTCTGAAGCGTTTTTTAATTAGTTGTGCAGTCGATAAAAATGCGCTGAAACTGAAGTGAGCGAACCGAAGCGAAGCAAATCGTAATAAAAAACTGATGGAAAAAAACAAAGAATAGAATGAGTTGGCAAAAAGTAGAAGAAGACGGGGAAGAAGAGGAGGCAGATGAAGAGATTCGCACGCAGTTGAAAGATCAGGATCGACATCGACATCGCCAACGGTTGATGGTTTGTACGTGATCGGTTCATAAAACTAAAAGCAGCCATAAACTGATAATTTGAGAATTTATAAATTTAAAACGCAGACATGGCATTATAGTTGTATTGGGGACCGATCGGATCGAGTCAATCGACTCGATAGCCAGACAGGAAGTATGTTAATAATGATCAAGACAACGATCATGATGATGATGGCTAACAGTGTGCCAGACAAACAGCCAAATTGGCAAGGAGTCGGCTAAACTATTGACGGGTTTGAGGCCTTCCAAGAAGCCAGCGGACATGCGTCATAAAGCGCTTCTAATATTTCAGGATTGAAAGGAGTTCAAGCGTTAACAGGGCCAGGGATTGTAAGAATTTTATATGTAGAACGGTTTAAGCTAAAGATACAATGACAGTGGCTTACTGATGGAGCTTAAAGAGCTGAATGTGATTGATATAACTTTTTTTTCCATCCCATGATAAGTCAACTTTCAGCTTGTGTCATTGTTGTCTACAAATGAAACTGTTAGGAAAGACCTTAGGCCGTTTGCTTAAGCAAAGAAATGTTTAACTCTTAGCCTACACGATTGTTTTTATGTTTTAAAGTTAATGTGCATTTTTTAAGACGATTTTTTTATGCGCATTTAAACATTTTATTTTCAGTCGCTCGGCTTTCGATGGGGATATTGAGGTACTTAAGCAGTACGAGTCTATCGAGAGAGGGAGATAGCAAAACGAAAGTGAAAGAGAGACAGGGAGAGAGTTGGAGACCTGCTACTGCCAGATCGTTAAGTTGCCACATCTTTGGGTTTATTTTTACACGCAAGACGAGAGTTTTATGACTGTTGCACTAATTAAAATATTAAGCAGAAATGCAGTCAACGAAATTCGTGTTAATTTTTATAGCCACCCAATCCCTCTTTCCCTCTCTCTCTCTCTTTGTGTCACTGTCTCACTTTGTCGATATGCAATTTGCAATAATTAAGCATTAGCCTGTAAAAAGAACTGCGGATCATAAATCGCAACTTCTTAACGGACCAACTTGGCACAAATCACACATTTGTTGCGGTTTCCCCAGATAAGCAGTCGATTCTCGATGGAGTATGCAGTGATAGAGCAGAGGAGTAGGGTATGAGGGGCTTAGCTGGAGAGATACTACGGGTCAAGAGCAGCGGCGACCCACGACGACTATAAAAAATTGAAAATTACCAAAAAGAGCAAAAGAAGATAGACGAAGCCGTCTCAAATCACACAGAGACGATGAATGAAATCCGGTGCTGAATGAAGTGGGTACTGTGAGTATTGGGTACAAAGTACAAGCAATTCGGTATGGGAACGAAAAATGGTAACAAGAACAAAACAAGTAAAACAAACCCTTGACTTTATTCTGCTGTGACAATTTCAGCATTTCGGTTTGAATCTTTCGACCGCTTTTCAATCGCAGCGACAGAGAGTGAGAGGGAAAGGCATGGGGAGAGAGAGAGAAAGGGAAAGACTGCGACTTCGAGGGTTGACAGAGGCGTCGATAAAGCCACAGGGGGTCATAAATTCTTGAGCTTCTTGCGTTTTGTTTGCCACCGAAAGATATCAATGAAAAAGCCGACAACGTCGCCTTCTTGCCACACTGCAGTGTCGCCCCTTTAAGTTATCGCCAAAAACGATGACAACAACAACAACAACAACATTCACTTCCACTACAACAAAAAACAATAACTGGCAATGAAGTAAGAGACAACTTTTTATTCGCTGCGTTCTTTTTCTGGCCGAGCAACATTTTGAATGCATTATTTACTTAGTTTTTTCCTCTGATTTCTTATAAAAATTGTTTATTTTTTTATTTTTAAGCATGTGTTGTGCTTTTATGCCGTATGAAATTAGCTTGAAATTATTTTACAGGGTATAATCGAGGTAAAGGTTAGCATAGGTTGACGTGACTTGAGATGATTTGCAAATAAATTGATATTAAACAATTTATAGGATTGACTGAGTAAGAAATCATATGAATAATTATTAAAAAATTTATATTTATTATAATGAGTTTTTTATATTTATTTAATGCCTTAAATAAACTTAAAATTCTGTCCGTTAGTTCAAAATTTTGTTGATTTATTAAATATTTCCGAATAGAAGTTGCGGGAGCATCAGTAAATGAAAAAAAATTAATTGTATTTTTATATAAAAATATTTTTCTAAATGTTTTTAAAGTTTTCTTCTCAGAAATTTAACAATTTTCCATTACTTTAAGCAAATTTTACAGGGCGTCTTCTACACGATCACTTTCTTGTCTTTCAACATATTTCTTTTGATTTTAATTTTCTTGATTTTGTTGCTTTTCTTCAACGTTGTTGTTGTTGCTGTGCTGCTATCGTATACGATTTAGTGTCGTCTTTGCTGCTTATCTGAGGTTTGCTTTCTTTCAGCAACAAAAAACTCTTTGGTTTTTTTTTTTAGATTCGGTTTTGGGTTCGGTTTTTGGGGTTGGGATTGGGGTCCGTTGTCTGGTGTATTTTTTTTGGACATGGCACTCTCCTTGCATGTGTCATCGGCGTTAAGTGCTACGGCAAAGAGTTAATCTCGTCGATAATTATAATTTATGGCTCGCTGTGTGTTCACCTACCTCAAAATATACAAGTACGACTTTTGCCTCACTTCAAATCTGATTCCCGCTCTGTCTACTGCGTTTTTAATCACAGTTTTTAATTGGGGTTTTGGGGCTTGAAACAACGCAAAAAATAAAACGCATCACATTTTGAATTGTTTTCTTTGTTGTTGTAGTTTTTGTTGTTGTTGTTGTTGTTGCTCATAATGTCAAACTGACAATATTTATGATACAGATTGCTCATTGTCATTGATCATTGTTTGTATGATCATAAACTATAAGCGAATGCGATAGCTCTACGTGCATACCCTGTAAGTTAGAGGAGTGTGTGCGGGGAGTGCACGTCCAGTGGCCTTGAAATGAAAAAAGTGGAAACATGTTGTTGAATAACTTAGCTGTATCTGACTTAGTGTATTTGTGTCTGCATCTAACTAGTGATGGTCTCTGGAGTATCGCAGATTAACATCTGCATACATTAAACGATTTTTTAAAGTAGATTTGATGTATTTTTTAGTTCAGTGTATTATAAGATAATTAATTTATATATGAAACGACTAATAAATTGACCTATTAATTTACTACCAGATAGTTTTGTAAAAAAATCGAATAAATTAAGAAGTTGTGTTCAGAGTTAAAGATTTACATGTATTAATACTTAATTTCAGTGCTTACTACAGGGTATCCCCTGGACACATACCCATCGCCCAAGCAGTCGTAATTGTTTTCGACATATGTTCGTGTGTGTCTTCGGGGGTTTCATGCTAAGCCCAATTATGTCAATCAGATCCAATGGCTACCGTTTTCACTTTCACCTACTTAGATACGACTGGAGCAGGAGTAGCGACTCGAAGGCAAGAGTGAATGCGATATCACTATCGTAATTTATCATACAGACACACATATATATAAATATAAAATATATTGATAAGGCAATGTCAAAAGCGGCTTTTGATTTAGTTTTTCCCCGCAATCCAACTGCCGCTCTCTGACGGCAAGTCCAAGCTACCAGTTCCAGTTTAATTTCAGGTTCCCATTCCCATTCCACTTACAATTCCAGTTGCTGCTGTGTGATCATAGCCGCTGCTTAATCTTGGCTATATTTAAGTTAATTTGTGCAATAAATACTGTTGAAAAGTCTAAACAAATGTGCAGACATTTTCAGGCAGCTTCAATCATAATTCATCAGACCAGATGAGACAAGTCAAGATGAGACGAGACGAGACGAGAGTTGAGACTAGGCAAAATGATTCTATTTAGAGGCCACCTCATAATGAGCTAAATCATTATGATCATGCCCCTTTCGCTGTAGCTTGAAGCACTTAATCATGCGAAGGCTTCACAGATTAACTCATTACTTAACACTTTTATACTTTTTTTTGTTTCCCTCTATATGGAGGATCTGCTAGCTGACGGATGCGGCAGATAATTGTGTGGCCACAGCTGAAATCTCCGCACTTACAGCCAAGGGGAGTGTTTTTGGGGGCAACGACAGGGGCAGGGATGTCAGCTAATGCGCGGGGGCGTGTCTTTCAGTTTTTGGAGGCGAAAATGTTTCAAAAATGTTTCAAAATTGATGTGCACCTTCTGCCACCTTCCACAGTGACAGAGAGGCGACAAGAGTGTGCCACTCCCCTGTCACCTCTCCACGTTTCCCCTTAAGTCACTTAATGACTCGCCGACATTTGTAGCTTTTTGGTCTGACGCATTAACATTCCTCCCGTGTTGTTGTTGTTGCTGCTGCTGGTGGGGCTGTTGCACAAACACAAGAGCTTAAGTGGCGACTTTTTAATAGCAGCTACTTTGCTTTACTTACCACATGCCACACACTCTCCTCATTTAGTTAATCCACTTTGAATATCGACCCCAAGGAATACATTGTACAAACTGAGGATCACACACAACATTTTCAATTTAAACACAGAACACACACAAATTATTCCTGTTTCCTAAATGAAAATTAATGCATCTGGCAGTTATTGGTAAATGTTTGCATGTTTTGCATAAAGGAAGTCATTTTTTGTGGCAGTTTAATTTAAAAATGTTTATAAAAGGGAGGCGCTAAGAAATGTATCAAAAGAACTATAATTTCATTTGTAACTTGTGAAAAAAATTAATTTTTTTGTACAGATAAACCAGAAGACTTATAAATAATATTTTATTCCTCTTTTCCAGACATCGAACATCGATCAAAGCCACAAATCACAGCTGTCAGGTAAGTGATTCATTACATTATTGACTTATAGATATTTAATGAACTGAGTTGAGTGCCTGTCGTAGTACTAGACTGCTCTGAAATAATAATCTGTATTATAAAAGTCTTTGAAAACAAGATTTACTTCCCAAAATATATCTCTAAATTGAATTTGTCAAAGAAACCATTTTATTTACACACTTTTTGGCATAAAAAAATAATTTACTTACGATTCTCCCCTTTTATGCCTTTTTCTAATTACAAATTAATTTTGTAAACTGTAAAAATTATTACAACAATTTTGTTCAAAGTTTACTTTAGCTTTTTATAGCTTTTCTGCGACTTTTACAACTTATGAGGGTGTATGTCTATCTTTTTTCAAAGAAAGATATTTTTCTTTGACACATCTTAAATGAATGACGGCCATCAAGAAATTTGTAATGTGTGTCAGTGGGGAAATTTATGTGATTGCTGAACGAATTTACAGCAATAATTAAATAAAAGATACACACACACGAGCATAAAGCGACATAAAATCTATCTGTATCTGACAGACGTCAAATTCGAAATGCGTGCATAAAAACGTAGAAATCAGAGAGACGAACGGACAGTGAGACAGAGAGACGGACGCACAAAACGGTGGGAAAAGTCGAGTGGCAACTTCAATGTATTTGATTTTCATCCCCACCCCAACGGCTACCCCTCAGCTGCCCCTTTAGCTACCCCTAAATAGCATTGATTTTGCAGTGGCATTTTCATACCCATAACCAATTATTTACCAACACTCGTCCTGTCATGTCCTGCACGTCCTGCACAATCGGAAAATGTGAAAATCGGAAATGCAGTCACTGCAGTCAATGCATTCAAGATGTACCGTTAGCTCCCTGCCCGCTCTTCCCTTACTAGCCATTTCATGTAATTATACACATTTTCGCAACTATTGTGTTGCAACAATTTAATGGTTCTTTACCTGAGCCAGCAAAATGCATCTCTGAATTCATTTTAATTACAAAAATTCACCGCAAAAATTTGCTAAAATTTCCAGCATTCGGTAATCGATCAGGCCAAACATTTCACTTCAGCTTTAAACATTTTCGATAAACTGTAGAGTCCCCTATGAGTTGGTGAGCCTAACAAATGACTTTAAGCACAAAAATCCCATAAACTGCATAAATTCCAACCGCAGTATCAGGGGAACAATCATAATAATCATAAAACTCGAGTTAAGCTTAAGAATCCCCTTTAAAAAACGAAAAGATAGCCCATCATTTATAATCCTTTAATAGGCGTCCAAAAGGCATAAAATCAAACAATGCCACTGATAAATTTCCGATCATTTCATTCCCTTTGCCCCTTTTGGTTTGCTCCCATTGTTGTTTATAGGAACTTCAAGTTGTTGTTGTTATTGTTGACTTGGGGAAAATGTCAAAGAGTCTAGAAAAGTGCTCAAGATTTTTATAGTCAGGAATGTGGTTCATGTGTGTGTTTTAGTGACATTTAAAAAATAGTTTAAATATGCAGAAAGTGAGCAAATTTCTTTATTGCAGCTAAGTATAGAAGTGAGTCACACAGTAATTATTTTTAATACTTAAGAAAATAGTGTAAAAAATTACCGATAGACATCTATCATTAAATTGAATAATAGAGTAAAATAGTCAAATATAATTATGCATTTATTTTAAAAGAAAATATTCAATTTATCTGTGACATTCTCATCTCATTCACAATTCCCTTCGATTTGCCATCAACGTAGGAAACTGAGCAAGACAGAACTCTAGACTGTAGGGACTGTAGGACACTAGACTCTGTAGAGTTTGGGGACAGGCGAAGAAAGCTATGCATATGATTAATTGCTGGTTGAGTTCTAAGTGTGACAGCAACAACAAACGAGCATTCTTACAGGCAACCCCGCCTACGCCCCTTTTTGGGTGGAATAACCAAAAATAACATCAAAGAAAACAAAGGCCAATGAAAAATATGAAGTGCAAACTGCGACGATGTACAGAAAGCAGGAGATGCAACAACAACAACCATAAGACGAGTATAACAACGAGAGGAAAATTTAAATGTGACTGCAACGAATATGAAATACTCTTTATGAAGAAGTTTACAACTTTCAACTATAGATGGACTGTATGAATAAAATCAAAGTCTTCTTTATTATGTCACCCCTTTACTTTTAAAAGCTTCACATCTTTCTTCTCAAAGTCTATAACACCCATTTGCTAGGGTATTCAAACAAGACGACAAACAACAAAACTCCGATGGAAATCTTGGCGACAGTTGAAAAGTTGAACAAATGGTGTTGTAACGCAGATCGGAGATCTCGACTGGGGACGGGGCCTACAAGGGGAGTGGCAGCGGGGGCAACTTGTTTCAGTTTTGTGTTCTTTTTTTTATGCTTCGTTGTTTTTTTTTTGGGTCTGACTGTCGCCTGTCGTCGTTGACAGTCGTTGAGACATTTCGCTTCCTACTCGACTGCCAAATTCCGATGGCGTTGGCACCGAGCATGCAAATTGTATTGCATTTCGGGGCTGAGACTTGTGGACTGAGAAATTGAGGCATGTGGCATGGGGCACAGAGTCATTTCGTCAGGGGAATGGTGAGGGCAGGTGGGGCAGTGAGGGCTAAGGGGCCAAGCGTTGGGCACAGCGCACAAATCGAGTTGTCGTAAAATTAGCACTTAATGCTTTAATTAATTACGTCGACGTGCGTTGGGATTGACTTCATGTTGCTGTTGTTGTTGTAACGTCTTGTTGTTGTTGTTGTTGTTACTTTTGTTGCTGCTGCCTCACCGTTTAATGCATTTCGCATTTATTTATGGCCATTGCATACGCGTAACTCAACTCCTCCGATCCGATCTCCTCCTCGAGTTTTGTCTCATGTTTGGACACGTCAAGTGTCAGGCCATTTCACCAAATTGAAGAAGGAAGAGAGGCAAGAAATTCATTGGCATTCCTCTGGACACGTTTCACACTTTCACAGGAGACAGCCGAGGCAGCGACAACAGCAGCAGCGGCAGGTACGCGTCGCCTCTCCCCGCTGCCCTTTACTCCGCTGCTTTCTTCTGCTCAGTGTCGTCTTTTCACACCCTGCACTAAACGACTTATAGGTAGAAAGAGGCAGGCATTCCATTTTACAGAGCCCTCCATAGGCACAGGGTATTTTATAGTTGTTGGTACTCTTCTTTATCTATAATTCCTATTGTGCTGCAACAGCGATTCTTGAATGAATTTTTGGCCTTAAAAATTGTTACCTGACAATGGGACTTCGTTCACATCCGTCCACATCAAATGACAATTCGTTGCACAACCTTGCACTGCCAATAGACCAAGTTAAAGTATCTTTTTATCTGTTCCTCTGACTGACTGGCTGCCTGTCTGCAGTTCTTATCAGCTGCCTGGCTGTCGCCAGAGTTTCGGTCTTATTTCTTAGTCTCAAACTGAATTTTCAGTTGGCCAAAAGCAGAAGAAATACGTTTATTGCCTGCTCATCCCTTTTGTAAATTTACAGTTGGTTTTTGGCTTATTGATTTATGTGCAACAAATACAAAGTATCTGAGTGTGTGCAGTGATAAACTGGAACTGGATTTTGCAGATCGGTGCAATGATCTCAGAGGAAATATTTGATGTATTGAAATATAAGAAAAAACTTATTGATTTACTATAAAAAAACGGCAGAAAACCAATCCGGTTTCGAAAACTTTTAAACTATTTACAGCTACTGAAATAAATGACATTAGCAATGATAGATGATTAATCTGACGATAATCGTCTAACCAACATTGACTTAGACCCTTCAGCAGATTAAGCTTAGGCTTTTAATCGAAGTTTAAGGCCAAACAAACGAAGTCGAAAGGTCGCTGCACACTCGTATATACTTTTGTATCTTGGCCGGCTATCAGCGCAATTGTTCGATGATTAATTAAGCAAATAATGCGCATCAGAAGCCACAATAACACCTTGACTGTGCCACGCCCCGTTTTGCGGACTGAATGCGGCAATGGAATGAATAAATGAATGTATAAATGAATGTATGAATGACTGCATGAATAATTGAGATGGAGGCAGCATATGGCAATAGCTTGAAATGTACACTCATCTCTCATCGAGTCTCCACTACTCTTCGCTCCCATTTTCTCTCTTATCTACGTGTCTCCACTGCTAAGACGACATTAACAATGTTATTGTTGTTGTGTCTGTCTGCGTTCTTTGGCTGTGATTCATTTTATACAATTTATCTGAGTTGGATTAGCCGGACTTGTGTCCGAGTTGAGAACGCACCCACAAAATCCTTTTCGGCCACTTGACTCATTAGGCCCACATTGATACGGACTGTTTGACTGTCTGGCTGGCTGGTCTGTATCATTGTCATTATCATCATCATTAGCATTACTATCATCATTATTGTCAGCAGAAGCATCTCCTGCTGGTCGCTTGCATGATTTGCATTAATTTGGCGAACTGCTGTCGATGAACGGACGCGTCCGATAAGCGCTGACATGGCCAGATCCAAACCGTAGCCGAAGCTGAAGCCACGCCAAACCGATCCAATCCAATCCAATCCGTTGGCCATTAATTAGCCCACACCATGACGTCGCATAATAAATTACCAATTCATTGAGGCTTCCATATGTTGTTGTCTCGTCTGATTTGCTTTCGCTGTGGCCAAAAGACCTCAAACCTCAAACCCCACTGCTCACAGCTCTTACCTCAAACCGCAGGTCTCAAACATTATGGCCATGTCGAACACGTTAACTGCATTTCACACCGTCTACTTGAAGCTTTTGTCGTGTTTTTGCATATAATTTATTTAAAGATCTTTTTAAACTCACTTACTGATTGAATTACAATTGCTTGTATTTTAGTTGAATTTCGCTGGAAAAATTAGAGCTCAAAATACATTTTTTACCTAATTAAGGTCAGTTTAGACTCATACTTGTAGCTTTTTATGAGGGTAATAATTAATTGTAAACAACAAAGACTAAAATAATATTTAGAGCATAATAAATTTCACAACTAAATTTAATTATTTTATTTATGAGAGTCTTAAACATTTAAAGACTTAATTTTTTATGTGTTTATTAACCCCTTAAATGCCAAAGCTTCTTAGAAAACTATTTCAACTCACAGCAAGCTAAACAGTTTTTAAAATAAATATTTTGATAAACATTTTGCTGCCTATACCAGCCAAGATTTCAGCTCTTTCTAGCTATAAAGGCATCAAGTTGTAGCTGAATTAATTTCTAGTGCACATTCAAGTCATCAAATCGTAGCTGTCGCTGGTGTATTTGACACTTTTTTCTCACAGTACCAAAAAAGAAGCGCAAATTCAGAAGAAAAACGCAAAGTTTCTTGTCAAGTCAATTGATTGCTTTAGCATTGACAGACTTATTGGGCATATCGGTAACAACAACAATGCCTGTGTGGTCCCACTCTGTGTGTAGTGTGTGTGTATGCAAATGAGCGCAGAACAAACATACACACGCACACCCAGAGTGTATATAGAGTGAAAGATACAGCACGCTCAGCCGAAATTTAATTTATGCGCCGGCAATTAAACATGCATCATTTACAGTCGCAGCGATGCCAACGCCGACAGAGACAGAGACAGCGACGTCTGCGCTGCGTTGGCGTCAAATGCGACACATGCGGCAGACGGATCCACAGATCTGTCAACACTGAATTTTAGGGGGTATTGTAACGGAAATTCGACGCGACGTGCTCGTGGCAGTTTCTTGACACTGTCCACTGCCTCCATCATTTGTCAATATTAACTTTAATTAGCAAAATTTTTGGTCGCACCCTCGACCGAACATATATATCTACTTATATATACCACAGCTATATATCAGACAAGTCTATACATGCCTAAATTTGTATACTTTAACGCAAGTTTATATAGTATTTTTAAGTACTGTCTACAATTTGTTCTCGCCACAATTTGTTGTATTATATTCCAGTCAGCAGTCAGTTTCCTCATTATTATTATTGCTGTAGCATCGTTTATTTTCATTTCGATTTGCAGACGGAAATTTGTAAGCTCAGCAGATTTATTAAGTTGTAAAATTTGTACCACAATTTAGAGTTCCCTATTAAATGTTATTGATTAACATACGACAAAGTCTGATATAAAATACAAAAGGTTAACTAAAAATTCAATTTTTCCTATTTAAGACGAAAAATATATTTTATTCTTATTCTAAAGATATTTTTTTAATAAATTGCATTCAAAGTTTTTTTTTTACTTTAAATGTTCTTTAATTAATTTTTTTTCCTTGAACATTTTTAATTGTTCTACATTTGTTTTGCTTTCAAAAAATATAACAAACAAAAATTGTTTTCAGTTTTATGTATCCAAAGTTATAAAAAACATAAAGATCATGATCGATTGCGTAACTAAAAGTGCAGCGTATCGAAACGCGTAGCGCATACGCCCCATTAACCCTTTCAACAAAATGCATAAATTTTATTTTTCATGCTTATGTGGTTTATGTGTCAGAGACACCAGCTGAAAGCAGAAACAGCAACAGAACAAGAATTAAAAGCAGTAAGTGTAGCTTGCTGAGCTATAGAATACCCTGTAAATTGTTTATCCTATTGGAATAGGAAATATTTAATAATATGCAGACAAAGTAATTTGATATTTAGTTTGCTTTCTTTTATGCTTAGTAAAAATTGAAGTAAATGTTTAGCTGTACAACTTCAACAGGAACAAAATTTAAAATAAGCTAATGTATAGACTTTTAAAGCCCTCTTTCGTGCAAGATATATACTTACAGGGTATTGAAAAAAACTTTTCAGACTATAGAGCGCTTAAAAAAAGGCATTTGCAATTGACACTCGAATGCATTTTTAATTGCTGTTTTAATATTTTGCCAAATTATCACATCATTTATCCTGAGGCAAACGTGAAACACTTCAAAGGCGAATTGCTGCCCCTCTTTCCCTGCTGCTCTCTATCTCTTTGTGGGTCTGGACTAATGTGTTTGCTATTGGGTGATCGTCAAAACATAAATCATAAATACGAAATGCACTGAAGGCAGGGGCGTAGTGCGTGGGGCGGGGGTGGGAGTGGAGCGTGTTGCACACTTGAAGTAAATACGAAAAATGTGAAATTTGAAATCGAAAAGAAAATATTTGTACTCGACAACATTACCAAGTGGGTGGCAACTGAATTAATTTGCGGCCTCTTCAGACCTCTATTACCTCCCCTCTCTCACTCCCTCCCTCTCCCACTCCTTGCCGCAGTTTCATCAATTTTCTTTCTTCTTTTTGGTTGTTGTTGTTTTTAATGTTTGCGTGTCGAGCAGACGCAAAATAAATAAACTTTAAGTACTTTTCGAAATTGCTGTTGGCCGTTGTGTAATCTTAAGTAGTGCGCGTTATGCACTCAGCCAGCACCACTCATCCCAATACTCTCACGACTACACTCACACTCACAGCTATTCGTATTCACACACACTCGCAGACAGCGCGGCATGTTGACATATTAATGCAATTAGTTTAGGGCGCACTTCGTGCTAATTTTATAGTCTCACTCTTCTGCGCGTATTTACATAATTCATATTTGTGTCGCACGCCCCCCCAAAACAAACTCCTTAGACAACCCTCGCCAGTTGTTAGGGGGCGAAGTGCTGTAGGGACAGAAGTGGGGGAGTGCAACTGCAGCTGTTTGTTTTTCTAAGTTTATGAGTTACGCTTGAAAACTAGTCGAAAAGCTTATCATAAAGGAAGCTTTCTTTGACTTCTAATAAAATTAAATTAATATGTCTGAATTTATTTAAAACCGTCGTTCATTTAGCTAAAGAAAAAAATGCAATTCATGCTCCTAAAATTAAAGGGTGCTTGAGAATCGGGGTGGGATATTTATGACAATGTTTTTCATTTTTAAACGATTCATTTTCATACGATTCAAGCTTCATAAACAACTTTTGTTTATCAAAAACTACTAATTTATTTTTGCATGCGATTTAAATATTAAATTTTAAATGGCTCATCCTTTACCTGCCTTTTTTGTAACAAATGTAACTGCTTTAAATAAAAATTACATTTGTTTCTTTCCATTTACACTCTCCCTTAAAAATCAGTTTATGATCGAGTTCGTGTAAACCAGCAAAAGTGTCCCAACTGCCATTGTTTAGCTCAACACAATTTACACAACTTTCCGCTGCAATTATGCTGCGTAGTTTGTTATTTTTTGATTAGGTATCCTCCTCTGTCCTACTCTACCTCTGCATGATCCTTTATGCCTGATCAGACGAATTTCTCCCCCAAATTTTTTTGTTTTTTGCACCTTGACAGCCGTTGAGCTAAACCAAATTACATGGCCAACGCACAAAGGGCGAACCAAGTTTAGTTATAATTTATGAAAGCAGCACGCATAAAAAATAGGAAAAGGAGGAGGAGTAGGAACAAAAAAGAATAGCAACTACAAATGGGATATGGTGTACATAATGGTAGCCCATTTCCGCTGTGCAGAAGGCTAATCAAAATTTCTAACCCCTCGGATGAGGCTAAAAAAAACGAGATGAACTCAATGATGAACCACCCGGGGAGAGCACTCTCCAGGCTCTCTCTGGCTCTCCCTCTCCATGCTCTGGCTCTCTATTCAATTCCTCTCATTTGATTTGATTTGTGCTTATATCATGCTGTGTGCCTGCTTGTAATCCCAGCTGTAAATATGCCGCGGATCCCGCACCGATCTTAAATCATGTTTCTATTTATGTTGTCACAAGAGATTTGCGTTTTTTTCTCTTCTGGACCAGTTTTCGTTACTGTAAAGCCATTGGCTTGAGCTAAGCTTGAAGAAGTGTGGCTAAGCTGGCTTAAGAGCAACACGAGGCAACCCTGCAATCCTACAACCCTCCTTCTTCTCCTACTGGTTCTCAAGGGTTGCTCACTATTTTTTTATGCCCGCTTCCCCCTGCCAACCCCATTTCCTTGTTGAGTTCATCGATCATCTATTTTAATTAGCAGCAGCGTGTCGATGGCATTCACAAACTATCAATTTCAGTTGAACACCCTTCGGCAAATGCTATTTACATAAGTTCCAATGACATGTGACGAATCTCAAGTGCAATTTCAGCACATATACCTCTGTCTGTGTCTATATTTCTGGGTTTGTGGGCGTGGTCACATGCTTGAAGACATTGAAAGACACTTTAGCTATGGCTATGGTTTATCAGTGTTGACGCTGTTTTGACTTCTTTTCCAAAAACTCGAGGACAGCTGTGCACTGCAGTTGATAAATGTGAACTCAATGAAGGAGTGAGCGAAAGAGAGGGAGTAAGATAGGGGCAAATCAAAGGCACACTTAATCTCAGACAAGAAATGTAGGAGACGCACAGGAAGCGGCTGATGTTGTGAACAACTCTTCAAAAGGAAAGGGTATTTTAAATTGTTGAAATGTTTTGGGACACTGGAAAATATTTGATGAAAGTTCTAGACTGAAATGACTAAGATAATTTGACAAAATTTCTAATATCACCATCATGCCTACCTTTCTTCTTCAGTATATTTTCTTTTGCTAACTTTAATAAGTAAATATTTATTAATTTACCTTTACTATCTTTACTTAGGGTATTTTAAAGTCACTTTCCTTGGCTTGATTTTGTTCGCTTCCAGGTAACTTCTGCAAATGATTCATTTCATCGCTCGACGCACATTTCATCATTGTTTATTCTACTTTTGTACTTTTGTTGTACAGCTGGGTGCTCAAAGGATTAGCCTGTCATATCTTCATGTTCCACACGATGACGAGTCTTTATTTCTGCCTGGATTTTTGTTGAGAGCGATATATGAATTTCTGAAGTCTTGGTTTCATGAGTAATTATTGAATGCATTGTTAAGCTGAGCTCAAATGGGTTTTGAATGAGTTTTCAATTAATTTGTTTTATATATTGTGTGTTGGTGACCGAATGTTGTTTTCTTTAGCATATTTTTCACTCTCTTCCCTGC
The DNA here is from genome assembly GCA_018152125.1 of Drosophila dunni. Taxonomy (NCBI): domain Eukaryota; kingdom Metazoa; phylum Arthropoda; class Insecta; order Diptera; family Drosophilidae; genus Drosophila; species Drosophila dunni. Next base: position 878,358 of record JAECXC010000906.1, read on the forward strand.
TTTATTCTCCCTTGTTTCCTTCCCTTCGTAGCTTTCTATGCTCTTCACTTCGCTTTCATCGTCTGATGTTAGAGACTCCTGTTGCTGCTGTTATTGCATTTTGTAAAGTAAACATGCCAAGTGCTGCTGTCGCCCACTGCCACCCACAAATTACACACACACACACAGACAGGCACTCATATATACTGAGAGACACACACAGCTACAGATTATGCAAATATTTACTTTGCGTTGATGAGGCTGATGAACAGGACGCCGATGCCAATGCCGATGACGTTGTTGCCATTTGAGGCAAATGTGTCCATTGATGAAGCCACTCGGCTCAAAGGGGTTAAAAACGCAAAAAAGTGCTGCACAAATAATGTCATACGGTTGCCTCATTTGCTTTGCCAACTACCCCAACTGTTGCCACCTCCCGCTCACTTGCCACAAACCCACATCTCTGAGTCAACCTGCTGCTGCCCGCTGACAACCCCTTGGCAACCTGCTGACTGCGTTTTGTATACCCTGTAAGCAAAGTAGTCTTTTAAAGTGATATCAAATGCATCATCTTTAACTAACCTACTCTGTAACTGTTAACAAAGGGCATTTGTTAGGCTGGCATACCCCTTTTCCTGCAATTTTACCTATTAATTCCTTTTAAAGTTTTCCCTTTTACAAAGTTTTCAGTATTCCAAAAATAGTGATTCCATTATTGTTTCTTCAAGGGTATTTGTTGGCCCATCAATCCCCTTTCTTTACACTTCTTTCTCCCATTCCCATGTAACTCTTATTTTTCTATTGCTTTGCAGTTTCTCAAACTGCTGTTAGCATAAATTTCAAAATTAAAATCGCAACGGCGACATATGCGCGCGGGTGTGCCCTGCCTTGGGGGAGGCGCCAGGGGTTGGGCCACGCCCAGAGGGGGTTGCCAGAGTGGGTTGCGCTCTCAAAAAGTAATTATTTCAAGCAAAAGACGGCGCCGGGGACTTTTTTTCTGAATCTTTGCCGCTTTTGTTGCAGCTGTCACTTCACTTTGACATTTCCCTCTCTCTGTCTCTCTCTCCCTGTCTCTCTTTGACTCTGCTGTCCTTGTCACACACCGGTGTGCAGCAGGAACAACAACAATGCTTGTTTACATGCGTAATAATTATAAAAATTTACGTTTGTTTTGTTGTAATTGTTAAATAAATCAATGTCACGGCGCTTTTCCCAAACTGCATTGTTCAACTCAACTCTACTCACCTCTTCTCTGCTCTCCTCTGTACTCCTCTCTCTGCTATCATCTATGCTGCCGTGCATACCCTTCTCCCTGGAGGGGAGTCTTTTTTGTTTCGATTTAATTGCTTGTTAAAGGCGAATTGTGCAGCCATTGCACGTTGAGTTAATGATCCTGGAATGTGCTGACTTGCAATGGCCTGTAAAGTGCTCAAAGAGGTGGCAAATGGGTAGGAATAGGGGAGTGTTGGCAGTGAAGCGGGAAGGAGAGGGTAGGAGGGTTGGCATGCTCATGGATTTAGTATAATCGAGTAGTTGGCATTGCTTGAAATTTGATTTTACAGCAGCTCAATAGTTGCTTTATTATTAAGTTGTAGATAAGTGTACACAGTAATGGACTAGAATGTGAAACACCTCTTTTGTATAGAAAAGATAAAGATTATGAAGTACACATTTAGAATTTGTACTTATTTATATATAGAATTTTATAATAACTCTTCAGTTGGTTTATTTTCTGGTGATTTCTCCTACTGCCACTATATTTCCTATCAAACAACCTTCACATTCTTATTACAGGGACTATCAAACCTTTCTCTGTGGGGTTTGGTAATGCTTTTTCTTCCCATTTCTAATGCTGACAACGATTTTCAAGCTCAAATTATTTGCTTCAGGCTCAATTTCATATGCAAGTCTTATAAGGCATTGTGCATTTTAGGCTTTTCTCTAATTAAAATGCACTTTCCCAGCAAAAGCTACAGAAATATTCATCGCAAAATTGTGCTTAAATATATTTAGGGATACAATTTTATGAAAACTATGCCACTGGATAGATACACTAACAACAAAACCAAATAAAAACTGTTAGCAAAGAAGCTTTTTGAACTTCACTTGAGAATTTACTAAGCATACATTTGCCACATATTCCAACTACTAACCAAAGAGCATTTAAGTATCGGCTAGTTACACCAAAGTCCAGACTTGCTCATTTGTTACATGCGCAAAAATTCAGTCACACACAATCAATTTGATGTCAAATTTTTCGGACCACAACAATAGAAATGCAGCTTCATTAAATATGAAATTCAAACTAAAAGCAATTGCAGATTGCACCCAAAAAATGTGGGCAGAGCGAAGCAGGGAGGGAGGGAGGTGCAGTAAAGTGGGAACTGGCACAACATCCTTGGGAAGTATGACATGTCTCTGGGCCGAATGTTGGTAACAACCCAGCAAAGACAAGTCGACAGACATTCTACAATTTTTGCAATTGCTGGCAGAACACAGTCAAAGCGGCGACTTACAGATACAGATACAAAGATATTTGTGAGAAGCTAAAGATACACACACAATTGAAGTATTAAATAATTTGGTGCCATTGTGTTGACACCACGACTAAGAAATTCTACTAGCTTTGTGTGTGTGTGTGTGTGAATTTCAAATTATTTCTTCATTTTATGCAACAAAAAGAGAAAAAGAAAAGCTTGAAAGTAGCACAAGACAGAGGAGTTGACGTCATCGTAAGAGGACCACTGGGAGTGTATTCGAATTTTGTCATAGAAAGATATAAGAAATTCATAAATATTTGTGGACTACGAAAAAATTTTAGAGAAATTTGAGAAATTCATAAATATATTTGGACGAAAAAAATTTAGAAAATTTAGAAAATTCATAAAAATTTTTGGAGAAAAAGAAATTAAAGTAAAGCATTTACTGATCTAAGTAAAATTAATAAATTTAATTTTAAATTTAATTTAGGATTCGTTCAATAACTTTATGACTATTTATTGCAAGGGTATTAACTAATCGTTGTGCCGAATTATTTCATAGTTTATATATTTACTTTGGACTCGTGTTATTGTTGGCATTGTCGTTGTCTGCATTATTTGCCGTTTGATTCCTACCATTTTTCATTCATGTCTGCATGTTTGCATGCGCTGACAAAAGGATAATCATCATCATCAACAACGTCAACATCATAATGATGATTATAATCTCCCTGCTAATGATGATGTTGTAACTTGCTGGTGTTGAATGCCAGACTTGGCTGTTGACTTGCTTTTTGATGCCAGCGAACAGTATGAGAATGAACATGAGTATCTGTATCTGTATCTACAGTTGTGTGTATGTATCTGTCTCTCTGCCTGTAAATATATTTGTATATATTTCCCATTTGGCTCTTGTCATCCAGAATAAACAACGTAATTGCATGTTTGCGGGGGCGACACACAAATCGTTGGCGACAAATAATCCAAACACTAAACAAGTATCTTGTCATAGTTGGAGCAACTTAAATAAAGTCAATACACTCGCCCAGCGGCGTGTATCGTTAATGTCAGTGGCTTTATGATGCAAGCGACCTTTGACCGAGCACTGGACGTCTTCAAAAGAAACCAAAGAAACGTCAAGAAAACCAGGAAAGGCCCATTCCAAGCTCAAAGGAACATGCAACATGCAACATGCTATAAAATTTATGGCACACGTGTATACGCGGCATGCGGCACGCGGCGCATTTTCCCCACATTTTCATTACCATTTTCACTCGCAAACCCATAACCATACCCGTACCCATTTCCCGTTGGCAGCCCTCCTTCCTGCCACATGTGGGCTGCATCTGCAACGGGGCTCGCTCCGGAGATCTATGCGAATGAACTCTATGACAAGTTCCAAGTTTTTTTGTGTCTCTTGTTTAACTCATAATTTTAGGAACAGCCAAAAACCTTTACCTTTTGCCTAGTGCCGCTGTTTTACGAGCATAACTCGCTGTGCCGCTTAAATACCCTGTGTAGCTTGAATGCCAATTAAATGGGTATTAAAAATTTCTAAAAAAAATTAGCTGGCATTTTATATACTACGTAAAACAAAGAAGGCTAGCATTTACCAGCCTATCTCTACTGGTAGTAAATTTATGATTAGGGAGTTTTTTTTACTCGTTTATTTTATGCCAAAAAGCGAAATAAAATAATTTTTTAAGCTTATTTTTCATTAAAATAAAATGAAATGAGATTAAGCGGTATCTTTTAGTCGACCAAATGTTTTTAAACCCTACCCAACTTGGTAACTCCCCTGCTGGCCTAGAGAATCACTTCCCGAAGCGCCTCTCTTTGTTGTTGGACTATTAAAATGCAGTTTCACTGCAAGACATTTATGCGCCACAGCCGCCAACTTGTTGAGTGATTTGTACACTTTTCGGGGGGGCTGCATGTGTGTCTGTGTGGGCGTGGTCAGGCGGTGTGTATGTGTGTGTGCAATCAAGTTTTGATATGTCTCTATTTGCTGCAGCAAAACAAGGAAAACACACTCAAAAGTCAAATTCGATTTACAAATTCAATTTGAATTGTTTGCAAATTTCATTTGTGCTGCAGGGGAGAAACAGCAGCAGGAACAGGAGTAGCAACAGGAGCAATACTAAGTGCAGGAGCAGCTGGTCACCACCATAGCGAACATCCGGCTAATGTGAGCAATTCTTCACATACTTCAAATTATTGTTGCTGCTGTTGTTTTTCGCACTCGAGCGAAAGATTCTAAGAGAATGGAATAACCCAAAAATCTATTTCGATTGCGTGTTGGTTGCCCCTATTTCACATGGGTCAGCGGTTGGTACTGCAGATTAAGTACAATAATGACGCATAAATCCGGTAACGGCGAACGCATTCAATGGTCACTGATTGCCAGGAATTAGGGGGTGGGGCAGAGGCAGAGGGTGGAGGGTGAAGGATATATGCGATCGGGATTGTGGTATTAGAGGGTGGCTAGATAATTCTCATATTTGTTTTTCGTGCTGTTTTCGCTTAATAGATATTTCTATTTATAGTGTGTGAAACTGAAATTCCGCGTAATTTGAGTAAAGAGTATGTGCAGGGTAGGGTATGATAGTTGTGTGCAAGAGTCTAACACAAATGGGAGAAGAAATTTACTACAAACTATCAAGTGATTAACATTGCTTAGTGTATTCTTACTATATCATCCAGCTGCCATGTAATAATTAGTTGAAAATCATGGTTTGGTATGAAAGGGCATCTCACAGTCGAGAACACCTAACTAAACCAACGTACTCTCAGTTTTCTTTGAGTTTTTGGCACTGCAACAAGCTAATTTAGAATTTTAATTTTGTTTATTGCCGCATAGACTCCGCAGCGAGGCTGCCAAATAAAAGGAGTAGAAATAAAAAAGAGCAGAAAATATAAGGAAAATATGTTATGGTTATGTTATGGGGTAGAAACCGTCGGAGAATTATGACAAAAGCCAAAGAATATTTGCGAATATTTCTGGCAACATTTGGTGGCTGCCAAATGCGGCAGCTGCTTTGAAATGCCGCCAAAGAGTGGCGGGAATGTAGAGAGAGGGAGGCAGAGAGGGAGCGAGACAAGGAAAACATAAGGTACAAGTTGCCTCTAGAGTTTAGACCAACTCCCGCTGACAAAGGCGAATAAGAGGGGTGGGAAGTGCAGAAGAAGAGGTGAGGAAAGAGCCACTCGATGCGACAATTGTTGAAATTTAAGAGGCTGCGACGCATGTTGCAAAATGTCGCAATTTGCCGGCACAACGTTAGGTCGCGTGTGGCACGTGATGTGTAAAATGATGCAACACACAGTCACACACACACACACTCGTTCTTATAGAACAGTGATCGGATCACAACATAATCTGGGCCACGTTATCACTTTGGTAAACAGGCAGCGACCCAAGGCAACCCAATCGGCCAGCTCGAATATCAATCAATTGTAGCACGACCCTTCAATCACTTCTCTCCCTCTCGCTCATAGTCAGTCTCTCCCCCTTCTCCTCTTTAATCCCTAAGATGCTCAACACATTTTGCAAATTGTGGGAAACAATGCAAGTCAGGGTTGAACCAAAAATATATTTCAATGAATTTTGTTCTGTTTCAAATAAAACAAAAAGTAATTTCAATATTGAGTTTCGATTTTCAAAAATAGACTGGGAAAAAAAAGAGTCGTGAAGGTTATCAGTATATGACGCACTCCGGGTTGATAAGGCAAAACCTCTTGAAATCGGAAAAAACACTAAACACATTGAGCTCATCTTGTCACTTGAGACTTGAGGAAAGCTGACAAAATCTAGCCTCAAATTTCAATTGAAGTGGCCCATTAAAAAGGGCCACACATATTAAGAAGTCCGCTTTTTGTAACAATCTGGAAAAGTGTTGGCGATAAAGTCGCAGTTTTATTACAGCTTCAATGTTATATATAAAAGGGAAACAGCTGAACAAATAATGAGTAAAACGGTTAATAAATTGTTCAATAATATTTATTAATATCGAAACAAATCATAAAGTTGCTGGTTAAAAATTTCCTATCGGACTTAAGCACAAAAATAAGTAAAACAATGTGCAACAAAAAAATAATTTTTCATAGGCTTATGAAATCTAAATTACCATATTTTTGAATTTCGCTTCCAATTGGAGATTAGTTTTTTAAATTTCTTGTAGCATAGTGTGGCGTTGTGAAACAAACTGTGGTTAAAAGCTGATTGTGTTTTCCATAAATTCAGTGTAATTTTATTTCTTAAACTGAGTGCGTGTTCATTATTGATTCTGCTTCAGTATGAATTACTATCATTTATTATATACGCTCTACATAATGAGCTCAATTTCGGTTGCAAGTGCAGATTTTTATTGTGGCTTTAATCCCCCCTTAGATCAGACAGAGCTTGTGAGAACGCTCAAAACTAAAATCATGAAGCAAAATGATTACATATTAAAACTAAAAACTAGTTTGCAACACAATGCTCTTTTGATATCCAACTTTGGTTTAATAAAGGATCAATTAAATGATTTACCGGAAAAAAAAGTGAAATTAAATAAACAATTTAATAGAAAAGACAATAACAAAAATAAATTGGCACAAACTGGAACGATATGCATAAATGATGCGAAAGAAATTGTTAATAACAGTACAATGGAACTGGAGAATACAATTCCTGAAGAGAAAATATATGTCACTGCTGAACCAGAAGAAAATCCGGTCAAGGAAACAGAGGAAGAACGAAGGGAAAAGCTAAATAAACTGATCAGTAAAATGGATACATCACTCAACGAACCCGGTTGGATAGTACTACAAAAACGCATTAATGGCAGTCTCGATTTCTATCGGAATTGGACGGAATATAAAGCGGGTTTCGGGGATCCAAACGGCGAGTACTTTATGGGCTTAGATAAGCTATATGGCTATACGAGTTCAAGGCCGCACGAGCTCTACATTCAGCTGGAGAGTTTCGAGGGTGAAAAGCGGTTTGCGCATTACGATAAATTTCAGATTGGCAGTGCAGCTGAGGATTACGCATTGAAATCTCTTGGGGAATACTCTGGTACAGCTGGAGATTCCCTGCATCACAATTTGAACCAGAAATTCAGCACATTTGATCATGATAGAGATTCGAATGCCGGCAATTGTGCTAAGCTGTTTTCGGGTGCCTGGTGGTACTCCAAGTGTGGATTCAGGTGCTTAAAAGCTAACATTAAATCAAGACAGCTTTATATATTATATATTTAATTTATTAACAGTAATTTGAATGGAAAATACCTGCATGCGGATTATGACTATGATAGCGAGGGTCAGGGAATTTTCTGGGACGAATGGCTCGGTTATTATTATTCACTTAAAACCGTTTTGATGATGATTCGTTATACGAAATAATAAACCTATTTGTGTTAATGATGCAATTTCTTATCAAAGTTCCAGAAATATTTCATTTGATTTGCAAGCTTTGCAAAGTTTGAATTTGTACTCTACTTATAACTACCCTGGATTTTGAGTAATTTTATGCTCGAAGTATTACATAGAATACTTGAAGTATTTATCAAACTCTTTAAAGTTCAATGAAATCATTGAGAAATAAATTTTTACAAATAAAATTTAAAAACCCTATTGAATTAATAAATAAGTGTATTTTTACCTCAGACTTTTATGAATTTCTAATTTGTTTGAATCGAGGCTTTGACTTTTTGTACCCCATCTAAATTCTAAAATCGCTGGGTATACTGAGTACGTATATTCTATTTATGTATTCATTATATTTGACTATCTCTGACACGAAGCTCAGACAGTCAAATTCGATTATCCGTTGAGTGAAGACTGAAAATCAAATTGCTAATCATATTTTTTAAAAAATTGTGTATTTATTTGTTTAAAAACATTTTAAATAAAATGTTAACAAAGCTGTTGATTGTTTTGTTGGCCTGTACTAGAATCAATGCGGAGAGTACTACAAACGAAGGCAGTTTACATTTCAACTTTGAAGAAATACTTGAACAAGAAGCTAAACTCAAATCGATAGGCGAAGAAATTAATTTAATTAAAAATGAAATTTTAAGTGAGCATGAGAAAAAAACACTAAAGAAAGAACACTATTTACACGTGTTGAGATTAGCACTTCTGGAAGTGTATCCAACACTGTGTCTGCCGGTTGAAAGTGCTACGGAAACACAGAATATTAAACTGGGATATGAAACCGTTGAAGTCGCCTGCAATGGAGAGTTTGATGGACCTGGTTGGACTTTGATACAGAGGCGTACAGACGACAGCTTGAACTTTCATCGTGATTGGTTTGATTACGAACATGGTTTTGGTAGTATCAATGGCAGTTACTTCATAGGTCTAGAGAAACTATATCAGCTGACAGATCAAAAACAACACGAATTATATATACAACTGGAGAATCGGGATGGAGAAACTCGTTACGCGAAATATGATAATTTTAAAATAACTTATGTAGATTACCAATTGAGTTCTTTGGGTGATTATACTGGCACTGCTGGCGATGCTTTGAGCGGTTCGTTGGGTAAATCTTTTACGACTGATTATTATGGCCCTAATCGTAACGGTTGGTGGACTGGCTCTCGTTTAAGCGGCAAAGAAAGGTGTGCTTTTAATCAACTTTAATAAAAACTGAAGTAATAATTTCTTTTTAAATTCACATTTAATAGCAATCTGAATGCACCATATATCCAATGGAATTCTTGGCCAACAGATTTTAAATCGGCGCAAATGTTTGTACGTCCCCTGTTGAAGTGTCAACGAAAACATTGGTGGCGGTTTTGGTGTTAAAAACAAAAATATAAAATTCAAGAAAAATTCAAAAATAAATAAAATTTATTTAAAATTATTTTTTAAATGTTATCAGTCTTGATACTTTTGATTATTTTTGATGAATTTATATAAACAAAATGTTTATATATGATTTGGGGTCAAGTTAAAAGCGGTGCTTGATGAATCAAAAGAAAATTATTCCTACAGTAATCTGTAAACTGACAGATAAGATTCAGTTGTGCGAGCACGACAAAGACATACTCCGTGACTAGACAATAACATAGAAATTGTTTGAATTTATTAACAGATAGTGATAATAAATACTGAACATACTATTTGCTTTAGGAATTTAGGAAACGAATAGAACATTTTTTTATACCACCATTAAATACCCTTAGTACAGGGTCTATCAAATCAGCACACAGCTAAGCCTAATGTTAACAAATGCTGTAGGATGAGGAAACAGTCTATGCAATTAGGGATAAATATAAAACTGAGGGGGGAAAACGACAACGAAAACATAAACTGATGGGCTCAAAATGTAACAAATAGACAAAATATCATTTTATTCTATGGTCTATTTTGTTTTTGTGTTGCTCTTTTTTATGGCCCGACAATAAAAGCCACACACGCTGAATGGGTGCCATCCCACTGCTCATTGGCTGTAGATGAGATGAGAGGAGATGCGGAGAAATGCAGAGAGATGAGAGGAGATGAGATGAAAGACGATGGTACCATCATATCACAGAGCTAAGAGCGGCGTCACTTGACAATGACAACGACGTGTGGTCCATGGACTGTTTTGGAGTCAAAGATCGGGGATCGGGGGATCGGGCCGCTGAGTTATGAAACACTTTTAGAGAGAACGCAAATCGGAGAGAAAGAGAGTGTAAGAGGAAGAGCTAAAGTCGTGCAATAAATAAAATACTAGAGAGTGCACTTAAGATAAAAGTGGGGAGCCAGAAACCATAAGATGAAAACTCAAACACAAATGTGGGTCAAGTTGTATATTTTAATTTCAAGTTGTGGTTACAAAAAAAATTAGAGTAGAGTCTTTGAGTCAAACGACAGCTGTGAGTTTGCTTCCAAAATGTTATTGGCAAAATGAAGATATCAATGTTTTTCAATGTCAGACGAAATCAATAAATCGCATAGATAGGAATTACTTCCAGGTGATTAGTTGTGTGTCCATGTCTTACACTCGACTGACTATGCTGTCCAAATTATGCCACAAAAGGTAAATCCATAACATACGTTTTCGCCAACCCCAGGTTATCCTACAGTTCAGTTCTGTTCCGTTTCCCGATCCCAATTCTGGACGCACTTACGCCTGACTGAGTTTTTCACACGTTGCCAGCATTCCAGGTTGGCAAATATCATAAGCCAAATTACTTTCGGGGTCACATGAGATTTGGAGGGGGTTGTAGGGGTTTATGACCAAGAGGGGTTTGGGGGTGGGGAGGGTTAACAGCCAAAAATAGCTGTCAATGGCCAATGCCAAAGTTTGTTGGCCACGTTTACCACACGCTTGCCAAAAGCATTCACAACAACAATAATTTATAATTCAATGAGTTAAAGTTGAATGCAGTCAGACATCACAGGATTGCAGACAACGGCGGGCTTACACTGCGAGAAATGGAAAGTAGTTGAGTGAAGACTTTAAGCTCTCAAATAAATTAAAATAAAATAATTGATTAATTTTTTATAATAAAATATTTAATTTTTCAAGCTAAAAATATATTTCCAGTTTTTAAAATCATTAAATCACTATTAACATATTTTAAAATCTAGTTTCCTTGAGTGCAGCGAAGTTTCTGACATGCTCATACACGCACTCACACACACGAGCGTACACGCACATGCATGTCTTTCTGTGCCTGTGTATGAGTGTCTGTGTGAGTGTGTGTTGCCCCGGGGGCGCATGCCACACAATTCACCTTGAAGGCAACTGAGAAGCGAAGATTAATTGCAGCAGCGTCTTTTGTTGCCGGCACTTATCTTGCTTTAGCTCTGCGTCTCTCGCTCTACCGCACTGTGTCTCTCAGTCTATCTCGCACTCTGTCAGGTCAGACTATCAGTGAGATAAGGAATTTTATTCGCTGTCCAGAGACAGAGACAGGGGACAGCGAGAGAGCCAGAGACAGACCCAAAAGTCAAAGGGATCCTAAAGGGCAGAGACGACGTAATTGCATTTTGTTTGGCATCTCATTTTAGTTACGGTCTGGCAACTGGCAACTGGTAACTTGGAGTCGCCTCCTGATGATGTGGATAACGTGGGCCTACGAGCTCATAGGTGTCGCCATGGCGATTAGGCAACCAACAACAACAACAACATGGCATAACAACAGAAACTACTACAATGAGTGCCCACCATGAATCAAAACTAAGTTTTCCAGAAGCGTCAGAGTCAGGGCAAAGGGGGGAGTAGAAAGCGAGTAGAGGAGCGTAGAGAAGATTGTGTGTGACTGACTTGATTCGTTAACGCCGCCTTGAATGTCACAAGTCTTTGAATAATGTGGCGCTCATTTGAATTATTGTTGTCGCCGTACAGCAACAACAACTACAAGAAAGACCCTCAAATGGCCATCAACAGTTGGCCAAAAAGGCTTAGACCGTAGCACTGACTGTGCCCCTTTTAACCAGAATTGAAGCAGCAACAATTTGTCTCAGCCGAGTTATCTAACATGGCTCTGACATTTCTGGGTGATAAGCGTAGGACCAGATGAGTTGATAAGAGGGAGTGCACAAAGAAAGAGCAGGAAAGAACTCTGAATCATTGATCATTTGAGTATTAGAAAGGCATGACAAAGTATAAAAAAGAAGAGCACATTTTGTCTAAAAAGAAAATAAAAAGAAACTGTGTAAAATCAAAACAGAAAAAATATTTAAATAATAATATTGGTCGACTATTATTATAAATTAATTTTGAAAAGCTTCAGGTGTTCATGATAATATATTTTATAGCTAAATTGTAGCTTATGTGCTAGTTTTCCATTTGCAAACACTTTTCACCTGCTTAACACTCAATTTAAACCATAAAATAAGTTTACTTAAACTTTTAATAAGCAGATTATCAGCACTTTTATTTACACTAATCTCAAAGCTTTCAAAAGTTGGATTAAAGTCGATTTTAGGGCTGAAAATCTTTTCAATTTATGCTGTTTTTATACGAATTTGAGCCTATTGTAACCTTTTGGTAACCAAATTTAAATTGATGATCGTTTCTTAAGGTCTGTTTGGTCTCAACGCTTTTCAACTTTAACACTTGATGATTAAGCGGCGCCTCCAAAAAAAACTCACCTGTTATGTTGTTGTAAGATAAAATAGTAGATGGATTTTATAATTTGTTTATATCGTTGGGTCGAATGTTAAGAGTGGCGCCTTCGCACCCAAACCTAGCCCCTTTCCCTACACTAACAGCTCTTCGAATGCAACCCGCTACTCGAGTTGATTTTGGCTTATGATTTGAGGTCTATACTTTGTGGAGTGAAAGTAATTCTGTTGGTATTTTTATGAACACGTAGGAGAGAAAGAGATGGTGGATGGGGAAGGGGAAGAGGGTTGAGGGAGGAGAATGGAAGACAGAGAGATGCCATTAAGACTGCATTCCTCTTAGTGCGTCGCTTGTCAAACATTTTCGAGTGTTGAAAGCTCTTTGGCGTCTAAAGAGCATTCAGCACTTCACACCGAATTGCTCAATTCCCTCATTCTCTTTCATTGTCTCTCGCTCTCTCTTTGTGTCTCCCTTTCTCTGTCTGATTTACATTCTTTGGCTTGACGAAAAACGATTAAAATAATTGGCTCGCGTCGACTTGATTTTGTGTAAAAGCCATTTGCATCTGATTTATTGCATTATAAATTGTGCGCATGTCTAAGTAGCTACGATTTTTGACAAAAAATTTAGAAAGTTGTCGTCATCAAGAGAACTTGCCTTAGACCTCCCCTACCCTCTGCATTTCCCCTACTTCCCCCTACTCTTCTCACTTTCTAGCATAGACAATACACAGTACCGAAACACTCCGCATTTTATTGATGTCGCATTCATAAATTATGCCTAATAAGCCGGCATTGCCACAGAGAGTTTACTGTAGCATTTCCACAGTTTCTCAACTTTGGCCATGCTATACAGAATTATAATTGGAATGGAATGCGCAATGAGGCGTACCTCTAATGCAAAACCTAAATCCGCCATATATCAACTAGAAATTGTAAATGGATTTTAGAACATGTATTAATAGAAAAGGAGCGTAAAACTTTGTTTTAGCATAGCAAAAGTGAACTTCTGTGAAGTTTGGTTGATTTCATGGTCATAAGAGAAGGTTATGAATAGCCTAGTTAGACCCCGTACTCTTAAAAAGAGTAGATTGTAAAAAACTATGTTCACATAACCATAACTTAGAAACGTCTAGAGCTATCGGAACCAAATTCACACACTTTAACTAACTATCCTCCATTATAACTATCCTCACCATGTTTAATACGAATCGGACACTTATAGCCTATAGCTTCCATACAAAAAATTAGAGTCGGCTCGCTTGACTGTAGCTTATTTTTTAATAGTTACATTTTATTTAATTACTCTGTATTACTTTGTTCCTTTAAACTACTAGAAATACTTTTTATTTGCTTATTATTTTGTTCCACTTTCCAGCTGTTCATTAGAATATTATCATTGCGACCCTCAGCTCGTTAGCCGTATCTTTAGCAGATAAACAGTTTCTAATTTCCATTGCTTTTGTCACCTGCCCACGCAATTTGCGAGTAAACGTTAGAAAACTTCTTCTCCCTCTCACTCTCTCTCTCTCTGTCTCCCACTCTCTCCTTTTCTCTTTCTGCTTGTTTATCTCTTTCACCCGATTTGATTTTACAGTTCTGCAATTACAAATTGTCATATCACTGACTGATAAATCCCTTTTCTTTACGCTTTACCAGATGACTGTGTAAATTTTATCGCTGCTCGCAAATATTTACCAAAAATTGATCAAAAGCTGAGCACCGCAACAGTGGGCGGGGGTGTAAAAAGGGGAGTGGCTGGGGAAAAGGCCACGCGTTCTTGTTATTAATCAAAAGCATACAATTTTTTAATGATGTTGCCTTTTCTTAGAGTGTTTGAGTTGGCTGTGGTGCATGTTGTTGTTGTTGTCTTTGCACGGTTGCGATAATATTTTGGATTAGTTCAAGTCAATTGCATCTTTGGCCAGAAGTTGTTTCGTGGCATTTGCAAGTGGCGCGTGCAACACAATGTTGCAATGAGACGAATCTAATGTTGCACACGTGTTGGACCCTGCTGTTTTACTATATACACTGGGTGTTGGTGGTGGGTGGTGGGTGCTGCTCCAAGATAGCCACACCACCTTGAACCATCGAAGCATCCAAGTTAAATGTTGTGTTAAGATTAGCAATGGACAGCAGAGAGAAGACCACAAAAGCGGCTTATCAACTGGTTTGGGGAAGGGTTTAGTTTTTAGATTTTTTGGGGTTCGAAATTTTCTTTCTTTTGGGTTCGAATTTGGGTTGCGGTTTTCCTACGTGACTGGCATTGGAAAAATCGCTGGCGAATGCGGGCGACATTATCGGCTAACAGAACGCGACAAGCCAAGGAAAAAAACATTTTCTCCCGTCTTCTCAGTTTCTTTAGGCTATGCTCCTGGACTGCCTAATGACTACGTCAGGAAGTGGCTTGAGCGCAGGTGTTGTGGGCCATAAAATATGCTCGCACGATGCCTAATTTATGACTCGCTTTATCCCTTGCATATGGCAACAACTCTGCGCTAAATGTTTGTACAAACTTAAACAAAATCTTATCGATAATTCCAGTTTTTTCGTTTTTTTGGCAAACAATTGCATGGCTAGTTAACACCTTGAGAACTGTGTGTGTGGTCGTCAACATAAAACTCAGATTATACCAATCGGTCTTACTTTGATCGTAGTGGAACACAATTAGTTGGAAAGACATCACATTTTATTGAACAGATTCAATATAAAGTTCTCAACTGAAACAGAGAAATTTGAAAAATATTTATCAAGTTATTTTCAATATTACTGGCTTAAAAAAGATATTAAATCAACTCAATCAAATAAACCAAAATTAATTTGAAAATGAAAAAGTGAGAAATATATTTTATGAAACTGCAACAAAATTGTTAACTCTGCTAGCAAATCCTTTTCGTCACACACTCACACACACTCGCACACACGCACAAAACGAGCTGTCCTTTGGGCAAATTGAATGGCAAATTTGTCTGCACACAGCAGCAACAGCAGCAAAAAACTTTTTAATTGAAAAACAATTTTTTGCAATTTCTTGTTCAATTTTTCGGTTATTTGTAGGTAGAGAATGACACGGGGAGCAGTTAAAAAGTGGTTCTGGGGGTTTTTAGTGGGAAAATGGCAATTCATTTTGAGTTTCCTTGCGCTTTTCGGACATTTCAAGTTTCATAAATGCACAAGTTACCTCGCTTTTATTTCTTCTCGTTGGATTATTCTGATGATTCGTGTAACTAGTTTTCTGTAAGTTGAGGGTAGGAAAAAAAGAGCATGAGGGCTTGAGGGGGTTAAGGTGGTTAGCGTGAGTTGTGCTGTGGAGCGACGGCCATTTATTGACTTGACTTCCGTGCGTATGTCGCAATTTCCGGTTTACGGGCAAACGAAATAAAAATGTAATTTAATGCCGCACGGAATGGACTGATAACATGAGGTGGCTCGCCTGGTTAGCTGCCTGAAGTGGTTGTGGTGACCCACGCATCACTTTACTCCATAATTGAAATCATAAGATTCACAATTTTATGCACAACTCAACTGACGGCAATTAAGAGAAAAGACGCCAGCAAAAACTGACAACTTTATTGAATTCTATTATAATTTTCACACTTCCCTCTGAGTTGTGTGCTGAGTGTCGAGTTTCGAGTTTTGAGTTTGATTGCGAATTTGAATTTGACATTTGAGTTCTTTGAATTCTTTGAGTGTTTCGAGTGTATTCACATTTGCATGCGAATGCCTTTTGCTCGTATTAGGCGTTTTTATGGCGCCCCATTGATAAGCAGGATACACTGCATACATTGAAAGGCGTCGACGTTAAGCCAGTTGCTGAGTGGTCGGCGAGGGTGGTCAGCAAAGTAGGCTCATACTAAGTCCTTTACATTTTGCATAATTTTTATAAAGGAACGCCTAAGTAGAACATAACTAATAAGACAATCCTCTACACATAATTTAATAACAATTAAATAGTTGTTATCTATTTCCATACTTCAAAATAGGTTTTTTATAAGCATAACAAACAATGTCTGCATTACATCTTCCCACAACTTTTAAAGCTTCCCTCGCCTTGACTTGTGGAGATGCACACCTGCCGCAGTTGAGTCGCAGCCGTAGCCGTTGACGCTGTGCCACTGAGCCACTAAAGTCACCTGGTTTATGGCGCGGTGAAACTGCGGGCGCTCCATTTGCACATCTTGCTGCGGGTTAAGCAGCCGCTCTCTCCCTCTCTTCCTCTCTCACACACTCTTACCACACTTGCCTCTCTGTCTAACTGTCTCTTGGCTTTGGGCATTAGCATTAAAGCGGATCAGTCAGTTTATAGTTTGCCGCCTCTCACACAAAATGCCCCGCGATGATGATAAGCCGACGGGGTCAACAAACTAAACAATGGACCACGGTCCATGGACGACGCAGAAACCGCTGGCGTCACTTAATTGAATTACCATTGGATTCATACCAGGGATCAGCGCTGGAGCCCTAAAAACCATAGCTCCCATTTATCGGAAGCCAATGAAAAATTCCATTCGCGAATCATGTGAAAATTTCTAGTTAAAAACTCAACCAATTGCTGACGCATTAGCGCATAATTTGCCAAACTGCCCTCTTAACGCTTCCTGCGGCTTCCCTGCTCCACTAGCAATAGCGACTCCAACTCCAACTCCAATTCCGTCTGCGTTCTTAATTAACCGCTTCGGTTAGAAGAGAAATTAACTCGATTGCGCGTTAATTAGACGCGCTGCGTTTAATGAACTCTTAACTGCACAGCATCCCTGTATGAGTGTGAGTATGTGCGTGTGTGGGAGTGTGCGGAGATTTTTTACAGTTTTTAGGCCCAACCACAAAAGGGCCAACTGCTGGCTGGTCATCATCGTCGGGGTCATGTGAGTGATTACACGATGTCATTCACTATAACCATCTATTATAATCACAATTATGTCTACGATATTTCATAAGCGTTGCATTCACTGTGGAAAATGGCTTTACGTTAATGTTGTTGTTAGTGTGACGTTAACAGAAGCGCAGCATAACATTAACAGTGCGGTGTGAATGGGTAAAGCGATTAGTGTCGGACTAAAGAGGTATGCAGTAGTAGTTACTGCTATTATAAACATTAAAGTGACACGATAACAGCAACTTAGCAGTGTTATTAACTAACTAACTGCAGTAAAGGCTTACCTTAACACGGTTATGTTAGCATGTGTTATGTTAGGTTATGTGTAGCACCTTAATGTTAACACTAACAGCAAATGTTATTGCCAACCTTGAATGTAACTATTCTATTAACAGTTATATGACTTTTATTATCTCAATTATTATAAAGTTAAAAGCGTAATATAAGCATAAAATAGTTACTACCTTAGTAACATTTTAATAACTTGTATAAAATAAATAACCAATAAAATTAATAAAAGTTATTTTCATAAAATATATGAATCTTTATGAAATTCTAAAACCATTTTAGCCTCTCTAAAAAGTGTTTGTTAATTGAGCAAAATTCTATCTCAAAGAAATAATTTTCACTTAAAGAGAATCATAAAAGTCTGTGCGTAATCGTAAAGCTAAAATGGAGCAGACTTTTAATGCCTGTAATTAAGTATAATTAATTATATAATATAAGTATAATGACATTTGACTTCATTGAAGATGCTACAATACGAGTTTTGCAATATTCTTAAACGAGTTGCATATTTATAAATATGTGTCGATTATGTGTCACTTAAGAGCGAAACTGGTTGGAAAACTTGAAGCTAAATTGTTTTATAGCCACAACTTTTGACACTTGAGTTGTGCTAAATACAAGATTAAGAATTGATTGATGCTTAAATATGTAAATTAAAAGCACTTTTTATTGGTGTCATTGCAGAAATTGACACAAATTTCATTTGTTAATTAAGTGAATATCTATAAATCATTTAGCGTACATTTTGCAGTTTAGCCGTAGCGAAATGTATCCATAAGATATTCGAGAAATTGCGGCACGCGTTCGATTCCCGCACGGCCCATTGAGTGTGCAAATAAATGCGCTTAATTAATTGCATTTTTGCACTTTCGAGTGGTGCCCCAAACCCCAAAAATGCTGCCTACAATCGATGCAGTGCATGTCGTGCTCCCTCCCTCTCTCCTGTCTACTTTTCCCTCTATTTCTCTGCCTTCAAATATGCATCAATAAACTCAATTAAACGTAAACGAGAAGCGCTTGAAATCAAATGCACAGCAGCTGCAAACTGAGCAGCTTCCTTTTTATTGCGGAGGAGTAAAATAATCATAATGATGATGCTGATGACGATAATGATGATGAAGATTTACGGGCTTTAATACCCTAGGGAAGGAAGTAACGTGTGCATAATATTTGCTGGAAGAAATGTTAGCTGAACAACTTTAAAAAGCTTAATTTAGTCTTTAATATTTTAGCTATGATATATAGTCTCATTTTCCTTAATAATATAATAACTTTGTAGATTTAAAAGCCTTGCTTTTATAGGGTATTTATCTGCTTGATAAAACTTAGTTACTTTTTTCATATTTTACTTGAGCGCAAAGTCTTGGGCCATGTCAGGGCATTAGTTGGTTGTCATGCAGACATGTAGGATGCTGGGGATTTGCCAAAGGGAAAGAGATAAAGTGAGGTGCCAGTTGGCTGGTGCCAGGTGTCTGGATCAATGTGGGCGTCTTAACTTGTTTGGCATTAGCTGACACACTGGCTCTCACTCGCTCCTCTACTGGCCTTAAAATAGTTTACGTTTATGTGGCACAAATGCATCTTTCAACGCGTTGGCGCTGCTTCATTTGTTATACAACATTTGGACATTGAATCAATTCACCAAAAAATTCACCAAATGCAAACCAAACTCGACAGGTGATGATGGAGCGAGGCAGAGCTGGATAGAGACAGTGAAAGGCAAAGAGGTTGGGTTAAGCGCCGTAAAATTAGCCAAACACAAACAAATAAAAACATCAAATAAATAAATCAATTTGAAACAAGTCTCAAAAGTAGCACTACTTTTACTCTCCCTCCCCTCATGTTCATTTGGGGGTAACTCATTTAGTTGAGTTTCACTTTGAAATGCAAAGCAAGGAACGTGGCACATCCGCTAATTATCTGTGGCAACTACCCCCCGCAAATGTGCCTGCCACACAATATGTGTAAACAATTCTTCAGCTACAGCCGAAATGTTCTAAAAGTAACTCTAAACCCTTTGCAGTGAAAGAAACAAAGGGGTGAAGGGAGGAGTATTAGAGGTAGAGACATTCAGTGCCTTTGACTGATGCATTGGGCAGCTGTTTAGCTGAGGGATGTGGGGTGTGGGGGTGTGGCATCATTCCAGGGGGGCATAGATCAAAGTATTCAGTTTTTTTCTTCATCTCTGCTTCTTCTACTCTTTTTTTGACAGAAACAAACATTGCCCTGCACTTTATTTACATTGGCTTCCGGTTGAATTTGGTTTTTCGGTTTTCCAATTTTTTAGTTCAACAGCACAAAATTTCTGTGTTTTCGGAATTTTATTTGTTGTTCTGGCGAAAATAAAAAGCGAAAAATATACGATATGAACTCGCTTTGAATGGGAAATGGATAATTTGTAAACAATGCGGAAAAGTCAACTGCGCACTCAACTAAATGGAAAATGTGCGTAAAGACCAACTACAAAAAAAGGGCTAAACAAAATCAAATTGAAATCATATCAATTGAATTCGATTTAATCTCTGAATGAACATTTTTAGCACTAATTCAATGGGGCTTTTTAACTTTAAGTTGTCTTTAACTTTTAGGCACCAAAAAACAAAAAAAAGTCACGAATTTTCATTTAATTTCAGTGCACGTTTCCAATTTTCATTCTCTTTGCCTCAATGTAGTACATAATACCTTCATATATACCCCTTATTATCTGGTACGTTTATCGAAAAGCCATAAAGTTTTCATTATTACGCATTTACCGTTGCCCCGTCGTTTAATTACGTTTCATATTAAAGCCAGAAAAGGGCCAAAGACAAAAAACTGGCAACCCAAAGCCAAAGCTAAAGCCAAATTCCCAATTCCAAACAAAAGATTGTTGTGCTTTCTGTGCTGCTTTACTGAATCACGTGCCATGCGCAACGTTCTAAATTTCAATTGAATTCAATTTAATTAGCTGTAAGCGTAAGAAAAAATCCAACGCTTTGGGCCAAGTTTATTATACACGCTTGTGTACCGTATTCCCCCATTATTGTAATCTTAATTTGTATGCAACGAGGTCGGCCAGCAACTTCTGTCTTGTCAGCCAAGGCGTGTTCCATAATGATTCTGACATAATTTGCATTTGATAGTTTTTCCCTATAAAAGTTCGGCTACTTTTTCTAGCTGCTTTGCGGCTAAATTTTATAGATATTCAAGTATTATATAATCGGGTAGAAATATCGATTTGTTCCAGAACTAAAAATGGTCCAAAGTTTGGAAAAGTTCCCATTTTTTTAGCTCATTTTTAATGACCCACTTAAAGGGGTTTCTGTGCCCAGTCCAAGCTAACCGAAATGCTCATTAAGGGTATTACCAAATGGCCAATACGAACAGGAAGCCATTGAAAGTTTTGGACAACTGTGGCTGGCCAAAAGGAGCCGCAAATCCGCTTGGCAAATGGAAGCACCGCAAATGGAAGCACAACCAAAACTGCTAGGGAGTATAGGATATTTAATTTGTAGCCATAATTTCATTACTGTAACAATGGTAGCCTCACAGTAACCAGCACACGCCACCCCCCCTTCACCGCCCGCCCACTTTGGCTTTGCTGCTGATAGATTTGGCGGTTTGGTGGAAATTCAATCAGAGTTTCCAGTGTCTGTGTGTGTGTGTGTGCGTGTGTGGCAGGATGTGTGGCAGGTTTATCAACAGTATACGCATTTCAAAGCAAACACTTTAGGCAGATTTATGCACACACACAGACACCCAAAATGTACCAGCACACAGCTACAGATACAATGCACAGTTGGAGATACAAAGTTTATCTTTCGCTTTGCGTACGCCGTTTTCAAGGACAATTCCAAATCGAATCAGAGCGGGAGGGACATAGAGGCGGGGGCGTGTCCTTTGGCAACCCAAAGGGCTGTTCCTGCCCATATGCATATTTATTAATTTGCGTATTTGAATTTGTCGGCATATGTAGCTGTCTGTCTCTGTGTGTGTGTGTGTGTGTGTGCGTATTTACACGCTGCTAACATATTCATAGACAATTGCCAAATGTAATTAAATACGTTTACAAAAGCTTTTGCCAACAACTCTCGGCGCTCTTCTCATTTCCTCCCATTTCAGTTTGAAGTGGCTCAGTTTATTGGGTTTCATTTGTTTATATGGATGAAGGTGGCTCTCTGCTGCTGTTGCATGCCACACACACACACAGTCGTTGCAACAATGGCAATCAGTGTTAAATATGACTCTATTTCAATGTACCCAAAGCTAATTAATGTAGCCAACATGTGGCATTGTGGCAATGTTTTACATATGGCTATTTACGTTGATGTTGCAAACATGTTTTAGCTTTATTAATGTGGAGGATAATGTAGGGATTTTTTATCAGATAACAGTTTAATTATGGTATGAAATCTATAATTAGTTTGTTAGCAGAGAAAAGGTGAAAATTATAATAGCAAAACCAGTTTTCAATTTAATTTACCTAAAATTCTGACTCAGCTGTGCACCGAGTATCGGATTTAATTCCAAGCCTAATATCCTTGCTGTCCACACTCCTTTTTGCCAACTGCCTTTCTCCAAACTCTTTGACTTAATCTCAGAACAATCGCATCTGGTGCTCTTCTCACATAGCACACACAACACAAGTGTATCGTTGAGATTCTCAGAGCAATTGGCTCTAGCAAACTTTTATTAGAAAGCAAAACTTTCTTTGTTTGATTCTTTTATGCCAACTGTGTTTTTTGGTAGTGGGATTGTAGCTTTTTGCAGCTGAGCCTGTAAAATCAAATGGCATAAAAGTTGTCGCACTCCCATTTGCCTGGCTTGGCATCCCAATAACAATGGGGTTGACTGTGTTACCAGGTCTTATGAGATTAGCAAACGGAAAAGCCGATTGTAAATTTATAAATAGCATCAAATGCTATTGTAGTTCCTTTTTCAAATGTCATTAGAGTTGAGTTCTTTCAGGCTCATGTGTGGGTGTTTTTCCACTCTATGTGTGTGCGTGTTCGCACATTAGCGAGCAAACCTTTTTCTGGGTAGGAAAATTTGAGTGGGAAAATTGTGCCTTATACTCGTATTTGTCAAATTGTCGTCTATCTGCTTGACAATGACTGTTCTTCTGCTCTTCGCATTGAATCTTTGCTGTTCTTGGCAATTAGTTAATGTCACAACGAGCATGACGAATAATGACACTGGCTGCTAACAAACAATTAAACTTTAAATCAATCTTATGAATTGTATAAGCAGCCATTACTTAGAGTGCTCAGAGATTCAAATTCAAAGCAGTTAGACAAGCTGTCTTTACTTTAGGGCTTTAGTTTTTCCAAAAGCCAAATATTTGCATATAAATTATTAAAGATTTTCAGATGCGTTAACCTCTGTTCTTTAACTTCCATGACTAAAAATAAGATTTAACTGACTTTATCTGTAAGATGGAAGACATTTCAGCTTAAAGCTCAATTTAAGCTCTGTCTTAACTCAGTTTAAGCTAGTATCATTCCAAATTGAGCCCAAGAACATATAAATTGCGATTGCTAATGAAGGGGAACTCAGAGTGAAAAGTAGAAGAAGCTCGCACAGCTTAATCAACGGCTGGAGAAAAGGTCAAGTACGAGTGTTTCGCTAATTTGTTGTCTCCCAAAAGAATGGGTGTATGAGCATGTGTGTGTGTGTGAGTGTGTGCGAGACATTGTCAAGTGTTGCGCCTTTGTCACGTAGCAAAAACTTGACTTTAGCTCGGTTTGTTTGCGGCTAATGAGAGCAACAGCCGGCGGGCCAAAGCCCAGACTCAGACCGTCCCTAACAACAGATACAGATACAGATACAGATACAGATACATATACAGCTACAGATACAGTTTTTGGGTTTTTTGTCGGCAGCTGCATGAAGCAAAAGGAGTATGTGGCATGTGGCATGGGGCAACCAAAGGGCGGATGCGGCAATTTTCAGCCTGAAATCGATACGGCATCAAAGCACATTTATGCCATTATGCAGCTTGAGGTACTTACCACACCGACTTCGACTTCGAGTCGACTTCCAGCCGCAGACTGAGCGTAGGAGATGCCGCTGGCTATAAAGCTGAAGCTGATATATTTTTATTATGCTAAAATAATCGAGCATAGACACAGAAACTAAAAACAGAAAAGCAAAACTAAAATTATCTGAAAGATGCATCTGAATATTGCAAACAAAAGATAAAAGCCAAATGCAACGACAAGCGCACCGCACCAGTTGCTACCTGTAACCCCCGTTTTCCCCCCGTGCCCCTCAAATAGTTTCCCCACTTGTTGTTGGTACATGGGGCACGGTTGCCTTTCGCTTGCAGCCACGCAAAAGGTGATTTATTTGAACATGGTTATCAACTTAGTAGAATAACAGGAGCAGAAAGCGCCGCACCGCAAACAACAGCAACCCGTCGCCGGCCCCCCTATGCGCCCTACTCCTTTCACAAAATATAATACAATGAAGAACAAACAATGCAACGCGCCGAGCACAAACTTGAACTTGTGGCTAGAAAGTGCAGAGCCGTAAGATACGATTGCATTTACATGCATCCGTATCGATATCAGAGCGCCTTCATCGGCCCGCATGTGTGTGTTGGTGTGTGTGTGTGTGCCCAACCTACTCCCTACTCTCCACCCCACCCACAGCTGCATGTGGCACGAAGCAGCAGCAGTGACTACTCTAACTGCAAATGTATCTCCGTCGAATGTATCTGTATCTGTATCTACGTCTCTGTGTATTTTTTCGGGGCTGGGTTCAGTTGAGTTTCGGGTTTGGTTTGGCAGCCGGCAATACAATTTGGCCGGCAGCGAAATTTATTTGAAATCAATGCTTCTTGTTGCATTCTTCAGTTGCCAAAGTCTGTGGCACAATAGTTGTTTTTGTTGTATTCTTTTGTTTTATTTTTTCAACTTGTAACAACAACCGGCAACCGTAAAATCACAAAATAGTGGCAACTGCAGCGCTACATTTGACTTAAGAGGGCATATTGGTTAGTAGTTAATTGGTAATAGAGCTCATGGGCTAATAAATCTATGAAATGTACACGTTTTTTAAGGTATATTTAAGTTTATGGACTGTAAATATGTGTGTACCATTTTAGGGGTAAAAATTACTTAGTTTAGTATTTAAGCAAAGCTTAAAAAGTCACTTCTGTTATAGGCTGGCCTCACTGTAGCCTTATTTATTCGCATATGAAACTGTTTTTGTATTTATTTGTATTTATTATGCATTTCTTTATGATGATTCCAACGGCAGCTGATTTAATGTGCATGTTTCGCTGTTTCTCAGTATCTCAATATCTCAGTATCACAGTTTCTCAGTTTCTCTATGAAAGACACTCGTCGAAACGGAACCAAATGGTCACGAGTTTTTTAGGGGGCAATGTTAACACCGCCTCGGATTTTGGCCATGGCTGAGAAGGATGGCCAAGGAGTGGGGAGCTAAGGAGTACTGAATACGGATAATATTCGAGACCATTAAAATGCAGTTGTTGCCCAGAGTCTATGGGAAATGATAATGAAGGCGAACGGTAAACGAATCGCAGCAACTGCAAGAAGTTGCCAGTTGCCCGTTGCCTGTTGCCAGTTGCAAGCTGCCAGTTTGGCAGTTGGTTGAGTGAAATCGATACATATTAGAACTGCAGGCAGTTGCCATTGTTGCTGTTGTTTCTGTTGTTGTTGCTGTCCGAGTCTGAGAGAAGTAAACAAAAATCCGGACTGAGTCTGTCGAGCCGCACATCAAATGCATTTCGCTTTGGATTTATTGAATCTCGGTTCAAACCAATGCACTCTGAAGGCTTTTTCGCTTTGAAATTGCCCTGACTTTTTGGATTTCAAGTTGGCTTCAAATACACTGAGAGAAAGACAAAGAGCTGCTTTAATTAGCAGCATGAACTTGAAGCTTTAAAGGTCGCTCTCTTCACTCAAAAATGCTTAATTTCTTGCAGTGTACCGGTTTTGGTTTCGGTTTCGAATTTGGTTTTCATTTTGTTTGGTCCGTCCACAGTGAAGTCCGAGACCCAAGCGACCACCTTGAAGTCAACTTTGAATTTGAGTTGGAGTCTCCGTCTTTGGCTGCAGGCAAATACAAATGCGACTCTCGTTGAAGTTTACTCAAAATTGTAATTTCGAAAACAAAGTTTACGCTTTCCCAAAAAACGGAAACCGAAAAACAAAACAAAAACAAAAATTGTTTAAATCAATAGGTGCGCCCCACCCCCGTCTGCCCCTGTATTCCCCTTCATTGCCCCTCTTTTGGCCAGCATTCAGCTGTAAAAGTGTGAA
Source organism: Drosophila dunni (assembly GCA_018152125.1). Taxonomy (NCBI): domain Eukaryota; kingdom Metazoa; phylum Arthropoda; class Insecta; order Diptera; family Drosophilidae; genus Drosophila; species Drosophila dunni. The sequence goes on from JAECXC010000906.1 coordinate 904,304, forward strand.
ATGCCAATGGCATTGCTATTTACCTTTGCATTTAGTGCCTCTTTGTTTTCCTTCTGTGTTTCCCTTCACCGACTTCAGCTCCCACTGCGACTTCAAGACGATTTTCTTTTTGGCCATTACGAGGCGGCAAACTGGGCTTTGATTAATGCCAAACTCAGTGCTATTCACAAGATCTGCACAGGTTTATTCGCTGCGCGATTCACACATTATTCATGTGCATTGTTTTTGGTCGCATTGCAAAAAAAAATAAACAACACCAAAATAAACAAAATAAACAAAATCTAGACGCAAGAATCTGCAGCCATTCTTTGCGACCAAAAAGCGCTACCAATCGGTTGCCCCTGCCACTGCCCCGGCCCCCTTCCTTCAGCTACCCCTTGTCTACCTTTGACTCTGTGCAAATTCAATGGCTTTTTGCATACATTTGCGTTTAGTCAGCGATGCGTAGCCGCTGAACACAACTAAGCCACACAATACTAAGGCTAAGTACATTTAACCGAAACAAGATCAAACAATCTACGGGGCTACCAACGACTTTTAAATGTGCTTACTGCAAAAAGGCTTAAAGCCTTAAAGAAATCAAAATGAAAGCAAAGAATAGGTTTCTCTTAAAACCCTGTACCTAAAAGGGCCAAAGACTGCTTTAGAGTTTAAGAAGAAGGAGTGCGCTAGGAAAGCATTTTTATAATTTCTACAGATCCTATGAAGAGTTTATAGATCTGTGTAAGAGACTACGAAAACTGGAAGCTCCAAACTTGATTAAAAGATTTTTCAGATGTAGTTAGACTAGATTAAACTGATTCTCTTTCAGGGGGACAGAGCATTAGCCAGTTATGATCCTTAGTCCGACCAGACCGCGGTGGATTTCTCCTCCCTAAAGTCCTGTAGGGTCAGGGAGCGCTACGCATTCTAGATCAGTTAATTTGACCTCCTTAAAAACTAAAGAATGGAGGACTATATCTTATAGTTTTCGTATTATTTCTGACTAAATTTCTTCAACAGCCACCTCGCCAGTTTCTAAATTATTTTCCTGCCTTTTTTTAAGTCTCCATGTTTAACATAACTGATATACCCCTTGGCATACACTGCTGCTCTATCAAATGGCAGCTAGCAAGAAGCAGAGAATTGCATGAGACGATCGCAAGTTGCAACTTGCAAGTCGCCAGCGGCTGTACAACAACAACAACAACAACAATGATGACGACGACGATGGGCAACAATGGCCATTGAGTTGCTTTGCCTGCCACTGCTAATGTTGTTGTTGCTGCTGCTGCTGCTGCTGCCTGGCCCAAAACAAAGGCCAAATAACAACAAAGCGAACAAAATGAGGCAAAAATAAAATAAAGCAAGAGAAACGAGAGAGGAGACACGGGAGACGAGAAATATGTATATCAGATTTAAAATAAATGTAACTGCGCGGCTCATTATGCTCTGCGCTTGCCACAGGAACCTGTGGCATGCCCCCGATCCGCTACTCTCCCCCACTACCACCCCCGTTGTTGTTGTTGTTGCTGCCGCTGCGCATGCTCAACAGTTGCTGCACTTAATGGCCTGGGCAATCAGTGGCTACCCCGCCCCTCTTGATCCCCTGTCCACTTTTTCCTTTCCTTGGCTAGAGTCAGGCCACAAGCCGCCTAGTTAGTTTGCAGCCTAGTCTGAGTCTGTGGAAAGGTAAACGCATTCGCATTTCGTATTCGCATTCATTTTCAGACCCCGTGCTCGAGAGGAGTGCAGGGTCTATTGGGTTTGTCTGAACATAAATGTGCGTAACATCACTAAAACTAGGAAATTACTACAGCTAAGATTGTAATCACATTCAGATATTATGCGACCTTTAGAAACCTACTGACTCAACTTAGTCCTAATCGAAGAACTATATACAAGAGCTTTCCATAGGGCAAATCGGTCGAAGGTAACTGATTTGTATGTACCTTGACCAAGTACAGGGTCTTTTACAGTCGATTCATTCCCTTCTAGCCTTTCCTACTATTGTAGTTTGTATTCGCATTCGTTTTTTGGATTCTTATTCGCATTTAAATAAACATTTTTCAGTTCTTTGTTTGCTAAACGTTGTTGGCTGCATCTGCTGCAAGTGGCATGCCACAACTTTCACTCAGCAAATCTCAAAGAATCCAAGCTCAATGTCTTGTCTTGGCCGTAAGCACGTGCACAACAAACACACACATACACACACACCCCACCTGGCTTTTCCGCGCACACTTTTCCATTGGATTTTTTCTCATATTTGCATGCTCATTTCATATTTTGTTTTTGTTTTTTATTAAGATTTTCTTGTGTCGGTTGTTGTCTTTGGCCAACAACTTAATCGATTGGCGTTTGCAATTTGTAATGCATGCAACGTGCTTGCGCCGCACATGCCACAAATTTGTTGCAACGATTAGTGGCAAGGAGCATAAATAATTGCGATGCCATTGGCTTATTAATTACCCTCGATAACAAAATCCCGAGTGAGGCATTTGTTTTTGTCACAGTGTAGCGAGGCACTTCCCCTTCCACCTACCAACCTACCGCCCACTTGCCACGACATTTCCCTTCGATGTGCCACAACGAAGGCAGGGCCAAAATGTCTTGCCACTTCAAGGGCAGCTCCGACGACATTCTTCACTGTCTGTTGCCAATTATGATTGAATTTTTGAAATTATTATCTCGTATCTGCCGAGCTGAGAACGCGTTTTTTACCCCGCTTAGACCCAGTACTTTAAAAAAGGAAAGAAGTTGTTATGTATTTGTTCGCTTTTATCATTCTTAACAGACATTAGAGTCATGCCCGTTCTAAAGTCTAGGAGATTAGTCTAAAGCTAGAGAACTACTAGAGGTATTAGCGTATTCATAACCAATAATTTGCTTTTCATATTATTGTGTGCCCTCTTTCACAGTCGTTTTCACTCGTATGTTCCCTTCCTTCTATTCTCCCATCTGCTTATTTTTTCTGCTTGTTGCAGTTTTTTGTTTATTTTCGCTTCTTGACGGCGTTTTTTGTCACTTCTTGCAATGAAATTCTTGCAAAAATAACGCAGATTTTTTTATTTATTAAATAATTCAATAAACTTTAATAATGTTGCGTCGAAGGAGCGCTAGCAGTGAAACAGAGTTGCCAAATGGGTTGAGGAAAAATTTTAACTGTAATCGAGCTATTATAAATTTAAAATAAATCAATTTTGTAGCTCTTAAATTTAGACAGTCTGTGGTATATGCGAATATTTATTAGATTTAATAAACTTTTAACGAAAAATAATATGTAATTATTCTAAAAATTCTATACACATTGATTTGGCTATAAATAAGTTATTCTGATAATACATTTGTTTAGAATTTTTTTTCACCCCTCTTTTTTAAATTGTTTCCTTAAACAAATTTATTTTTAACTAAATTATAAGTTTGGCTGATTTTAAGATTTATGTGCATATTTTCTAACGACAGCTTTTAAATAAATTCCTTAATAATTTTCCCAGAATTTTCAACCCACTTTCGCCATAGATCTGAGAATTGTTTTGAATAAATTTTGGGCCGCGCCTCTGAAGCTTTCAAAATGAATTCCACTAAATTTGGCCAAAAGGATCAACGGTAACTGACTTGAAGGGGGAGAGGAGTGGGTTCGGGGGCGTGGCAAGCTGGGCAGGTTAAGAGCAGCATTGCCTGCGGCATGCAACACGGAGTCTTAGACTGTTGCAACAACTGCAACCGTTGCACATTTTTCAGACTGCATATTTATGTTATTTTAATGTTTTTTTTTCTTTCTACTTTTTCGCATTTGCATAAAAACTTGTTGTTGCAACTTGAGTTACTGGCTGTCTCTTTTCCTCTGCTCCCCTCTTCCGCCTTGCTCCTATTTTACCTTAGTTCATCTTGGTTTGTATTTTGTAAGTGGGCTGCGCTCAAAAATTAAAGCACACAATTGAAGGAACTTGCAACATTTTGTGGCAAACTGCCCGTGTGGCAGCCATAAATGTATGCAGTGCCAATAAATTGCATCAAATGAGCATTTAGCATTTTTAACGCCTCTTTAGCTGAAAAGCTAGCCCTTTTTGCCGCCACGCCTCGCACTGCCTTCACCTCCCACTGATGACGATTAGGTAACACGCAATGCCTCTTGCCACAAAAAGTGTAACCCAAATTCCCATTCAATAGCCAGTTCAATTTTCGAGCGAGTGTCGTTGTTGTTGTTGCTGCTTTGTTGCATGTGAGGCACGTGAGGCAGCAACTATTTGACACGCCATATCGTTGGCTACACTCTGCTTGTGGCAGGCCGAACACCCCAACCCACTCCGGCACACCTCTCCCTGTTTGTCATTGGCATCTCCTCCAGCTGTGCAACAGTCTGTGGCAGGGCTTATGGGTCTGTGTGCAACATCAAATCAGGACGAGCTTCGTATCATTATCACACACGCATACCGTAAAGTCTCTGTCACTGCCCAGCCTCTGCCTGTAACGCTGTCAATGTCTCTGTTGCTGCTTACCTTGCTGTGATAGTCTCTCTCTCTCTCTCTCTTTGCCTGTAGCTCTGCTAGTTCTGTCCACGCTGTGCTTAGTTCTGCTTACGCCTCTGCTTGCGTCGCTGCCAGCACCCAAAGCTTCTGCTGTTGCCGCCTCTCTCGCTGCTGCTACTGATCCTAGCGCACTCTCCTTGCAGCTGCCTCTACCGGCGTCGCTGCTTATATCGTTCTGTGCTGCTATCGCTGCCTATCCCTTGTCCGTTAGTTCTGTCGCTGCCTCAGTCGCTGCTTCTGTCGCTGTGTGTCATTAGTCGCAGTGCACTCGACTTTGTCACACTGTTTGTCACCTCGTTCAAGTGTCCAGCATTCGTCTCTAATGAAGTCAACTGTGCACTGTCCTACCTGTGCTGTCAGCACACTCTCCTCCTCCTACTCCTCTCTCAGCACCCCACTGTCACTGCTCCACTAACAACTCCTCAACAGTTCAGTTCCACGGTCATGTGCATCATCATCCCACTTCCACGCCTACTCCAACTCCCACTCACACACACGCCTAGTTCGTCTCGTGTGCCGTCTGCAAATGAAGTTCGTTTTTACGAACTCAGCGCACACGAAGTCTGCTTGCCTTCGGCTTGTGGAACGCATTCGCTTCGTTTGCCGCTGTGTTCCATTGCCACGCGTTCCAACGCGGCACGTGTGCTGCTTGCGGCTTAGCAACATTTGAGACTGGCAACAGGTTTTGTTGTTGCACGTTTGGCAACACGAGCAGCTCAACAGCTGACAAGGGCACATACTTTTAACAGATACTGTTGTTTGCTTTAAGATGGCATTTTGTTTAATATCCACTAAAATTGTTAATTTTTTATTTTTATAAAGATATCTAAAATAATAATACCTTGGTAATGAGAGTTATCTTTGTTAACATCATTAGTTCATTAAACCAGTTTCTAAAATTCCTACGACTTAAAAGCTGCAATAAAAACACAAATAAATTAAGCAAAAAAGCCATAAATGACGCACACTATGATATGTATTTATTTATTATTTTATTTTATTTTATTAGGGCCATAAAACACTAATTATATGTAGCCCTATCTCTCTCTTTGAAGTATAAAGTTAAACAAAAACACTGCATCTGAAAAATCTTGTTTCGAAACAACAACTTGTTAGCTATTTAAATACCAAACCGATGACTACTTCACAGAGTTCTAACCTCATGAGAGAAGTTCATGTACAAGTTCTTTTTATTTTTGATTACTTCATTAAGAGGACAACGGCAACTGCTGATAATAATAATTATGGCTCTCCATAACTCGAATATGTACATATATTTTATGTCGACTCATCGGGAATGCCACCCACGGAATATATAGACATATATCTTTACGTTTATATATGTATATATTGTTTGTTATATTGCCAAAGCCAAACAACGCACGATATTCTAATTAAAACACACATGCAGACAGACCAGACCGTAGCACAAAATTTCAGCTTCAACCCATTTTCATTATCATCATTATGATGATCATAATGAACAACTTTGGGTTACCTTTTCTTCTATTTTTTTTGCGGTGTGTGAACTTCAATTCGTTGAATTTACATTGAAGCATGATGTGGCAGTTTTCTTATGGCGCAGAGTGTGCCAAGTCATGTGGACAAAGCTAATGTATGTGGATTTAGATGTGGACGTCAAAAACTACAAACACACATAGGTGTACACTTATGCATGTGTGTAAGCGCACACACTCGTTTGATGATGGTCGATTTCTATAAAACAGTCAGTCAATGGATCGGGTTGCCGGCCAGCCAAAGGCTCAATCGTGTCTCGATGACATATTCCATTAAAAACAGCTACATAAAAGAAAGTTGTGCTTTGACTAAAGATACCCTGTAAAGATAGGAACTTTTAGAACCATAGGCTTAGGCTGAAAAATGTAAAGAATGTAATGATACATTTTTTGACGTTACTGTACTTTGTACGCTTTGAAAACCAACCAAGAAACTGGGGCTAACGCTACATAATTTCAGTAACTTAAGTGCCAGAACTTTTCCTTAAACCTCAAAACCAATACACCCCCTTTAAGCTACAGGGTATAGCACAAGTCACTGTGCGGCCCACATCTGGGCACATGCATTTCATGCACACCTCACTCCCGGCCTACCTGACGAGACCGAGACATTAGAAATATATATGTAGAGTATACAGATATATGGGTTTGGCACTGCCAGTTCCCGAAATAAGAGCGGGTCGCTCGGCTGCGCATGCGCAGAGTTCAGAATGTAGAGCTCACCGCTCAGAAACAGACCGAAAACATGCCGATCACATGTGTCTAAAATGGGAAACGAGCCCCGAAAATCGTCTAATAAATTGACATTTATAAATAGTTGTAAAGAGTCTCGAATTTAGTTGAGGCATGAGAATGTGAGTGCGTGCCTCCGAGGCACATGTGTCTGCATATTGTGGCAATGTTACCTATGAGTCCATGCCACTCTACGCATATGCGTCTATGCTTCAATAACCATCACATCAACTGCTATAACTCAAGGGCAATGAGCTGCATAATTGCGCTGAGTAATTCTCACTTTAGTTTTCGGTCGATTTCTAATTAAATTACGAATAGGGAAAACTCGACCAGGAATGCAGCAAAAAATTGTGGTAATAAATCGAACGCGATTAAGCGTAACTAATTTCAGAACTTAGCACTTAATTAGAGCTAAAGTAAACCAATTATTCTGGAGTATAGAGAGGAATTAAATTAAATTCAATAAGAAAACTGAATAAATTCATAACTGGCTCATTATCTACCTGATGCACTAAAAAATTCCCTTCTGAAACTGCCATTAAAAGAGACCCAATTTAAGTCCATATTATAACTTGTCCTTTTGAGTCAATTAGTGAACTCATTTTGTGACATTTGTTACTGATAAGGTGAGGAACTTTCACGACTCTAAATGGAAATGGAAATGAGGGCACTCCAAATACACAGACACATACCATATATCGTATATGGATATGGTATCGCTATCATATCATATCGTATCACATCGCTTGGCATCGTAGTGAACATATTTTATTTCAATTTATTTGAATGTCAGCGAGCATAAATTACTTTAGCATAAATAAATGCCATGATATCAAGACAAAACAATCTATATAGAGCGTAAAAAGCAGCGCAACAAAAGACGCCAAGACACAAAAACGGAAAAAGGAAGTTAACAGAAATAAGCCAGATAGATAGAGCGATTGAGATACCGACAACACACACACACACACCCGTACACCGATACCGAAACAGACACCACAAAGTACACGGCAGACAAAACCCAATAAAAGAAAGGAAAGAGAGAGGGAGTACAAGAGAGAGATGGCTAGCTGGGATCTAAATAAAACACAGGTAAAAATCAACGGCTAACAAAACTGACACGAAACTCAATACCAGCTGTGAGTTGGCGACAGTGATGCCAAGAAAGGAACAGCTAAATTGATAGATGTAAAAAAAGTAGCTACTTTTTGAGCAATTAATAGGGCTAAAGAAAATAATAATTTTTAAAATCATTTAAAAAATGTAGTCGAGTTTTTTTAAATACAAATAATTCTATATTCCCAATTTTCAAGCTGTTTTTAATAAAATTTTAATATATAAACATGATTTTAAAACCTAGTAATAAAAGTAGTTCTCTAATATATTCCCCCAACCCCAAAAAAACCTGTCGATTTCCAATCTACAACACTTCTTCATTCAACTACAACATCTTCATACAAAACAGTAGCTAAATTTAGCTATAAATTGCTAAAAACGACAACGCTGCTGGCCGTTTAAGTTGAGAGATGAATACATTTTTAGCAGCTACCGGAGGTAGAGTAATAATTTTTTCTTGCTTTCCCAAATTTGTTGTTGTATTTTTTTTGGCAAAGTGCGCCGGCGATGAGTGCCATGGATCGCATCTCCTCGCATCGCATCGCGTCGCGTTGCTTCGTATCGGATCGCATTTCACCTTCTTCTCTTTCAGGTGTCACCGATAGGCATCTCTTAATGCACAGGGCCAAGACCTCAGGCTCTGGCCTCAAACGGTGAGAAGCACACACTTTACAGCTCCACACACACATACATCTCCTCCCTCTCCTCCTTCTCCTTCTTGTCGGTCAGTTTCGGTTTTATTTCCAGCTGAAAAAAAGTAATAAGAACAAGAGGAAAAACAGGAAAAAATGCAGCAGTGTGGTCCGAAATTCTCATTAAGCGAAATATTCACATAATCCCGCATTTATTTGATATGCGCTGCTTGATAAAGACCCAAGGACCAAAGAGGACCAGGAACCTGTGTGTGTGAGTGTGTGTGAAGGTATTTTTTTTGGGTTTTTGTCTTGTCGTTTAGGTATTACAGGTACACCAGCGATGTTAGATGCCAGATTTTTGGCAATGGATAGCAGCATAAACTCATTTATTTATTACTTGCCTGAAAAGAATAGCTAGAAATTATCGCCTATTTTTATTGACATATTGTTACGAGTCACATGTGAAACCATATCTTGACTTGTCTGTAACTCGATACAGTCCCTACTCCATTCTGCTCAACTTTGTCAAATTAGCTAAATCATAGCTAAATCCCTGCGAGGTGCAAAGCAAAAAGTCTCGAAATAAACGACGCTACAAAGTATGCAACATTTTAACCGCACTCAAACGTGCTGTGGTTTCCATTTTCCAACAGTTTTTCGCAAAAGTTGGAGGTGACTACAGTCCGTAGCCAAAAACAAGTGTGAGCTTGAGATACTTGTTACTTGTTACTGGCTACCTTTAAGGTATCAAAGTACAGTTTGACAGTTTTAAATTAAAAACAATTTCATTTTTGTAAGTAAAAATAATAAATTTATTTTACTTTTTGATTTGTTGGTTAAACACGGAGAAAAATTCAGTTTTCTTGACAGTTTTTTGATTGGTATTTGAGGAATTTAAGCAACTTAAAAATTGTTTTTTCTTATAAATTTATTTAAAACTTTTGATATTGGAACTAATAATTTTTGGCTTGAATTGTATATTAATAAATTATTAAAGTTTTATAACACATTTAGGAATAATTTCCTCTACCTTAATTAAATTCCTGCTCTTCAAGTTTCCACAACATTTTTTGCTAGCCATTTATTTGAATCGACATATTTGTGCAAATTAGCTAAATATTACATAAAGCTTTTAGTGATAATCTGAGCAGCTTAAGATTGTTTTAAGCATCAATCTATATTAGCTGTGTAAGCCTAGAATACTTGTGTATACCAAAGACTAAAGACATAATACTTCATAATGAAACATCATTTATGCACACACATATGTTTACTTATTTGGGTAACTGTATGTTGTACACGATGATTGATGACAAACAAAACAGTTTGCATGAGATTTCTGCTCAAGACCCGCTCTTGGGGACTAGTAACCAGAGACAAGAGAGACCAGAGACTAGAGTTAAATACGAACATGTGATGAGGAAGTCGGAAATTGTAGAGCTTGATCAAGTCACAGTTGTAATCCCTTGAACTGTCATACAGTCTCTGTCCGTCTCTCTGTCTGTTTGTTTCTTGTAATCGGCAGTCGACAATGACATTGCATAAACTCAAAGTCGTGGGCTTAAAAATGTGACTGTTTACCCCAAAGAAATCCACAAATTGCCTTTGAGTAGAATAATTAAAATTCCCGCCCGAGTGTAGAGAAAAAACAATTGTCATATGAATGAAATCGTTGTGATTGAAGAGGCCACGTTTTTAAGGGTTTTCGCGTTAAGCGGCTTACAAAAATCTTGCGTGTTTCATTTGTTGGTTTTATTTAACGAAAAGATTAGCCACAAGCAATCAGAGGAATCAGATTTGTCATAAGGGTTGCCAAAGCTTAATTACAGTCGGACTGTGAGGGGAAGTCCCTTAACGCTGCAACTTTGATCTTTAGTTGCGATTTTGGTTATTTGATGCCAATTAACAGAGGGGGAAGAACGCGATTCTATGATGAATTACTTATGACTTGACTGGCTTTTTATTGAACGCCATTGCAAAACTAACTTAATTTAAGTCACTAAACTAACTTCATTACTCCTTTGCTAAACTGCTGTTAATTACATTAAAACCCGATCGAACTATTTGGCTAGTAGTCTGACAATTTTGGCTCACTCGTTGCCAATTAACTAATGAAAATTGAGTTTCACTTTGATTTGTGTGGACTTGGACTTGTCTGGCGTTTCGTTTGGGTTTGTTATCAATTTCCACTGTTCCTGCTGTTGCATTGTTGCAACTTTGAAGTTGGGTCAACTGCAGACAAAAGTTGAATGCTGAAGGCCATCAATCAGAGGCAGAGAGGGAGAGAGAGAGAGTGGGAGTGGGAGAGTGATGGAGTGAGCGGTAAACTCACAAAATTGAAACCTTTGAAAGTGATTTACATGAACGCGCGTGTCTTTTGTTTAATTGTAGCTGCCCACACAAAGATACAAAGATACACACACACACACACACACACACACACACACATGCAGCTCAGATACTCAGCATATTGGTTATATTTTCTGCAGTGTCTAGATAATTGATTAATGCACACATACGAGTACATACAGACAAAGACTGCGACTGATTCCAGGGCCTTTGCTTTTAATTATGCGTTACCAGCCATCAGCGAACCAATAAATCATAATCCATCAAAGATTTGCGGTACATGTACGCTATATGGCGGCTGCCACCGTTCAAATCCCCTTACCATTCCCCTCCAACTGTCAGTCAGTCGGTTAATGCGCAATGCCTAATTGGAGAAGCGTAGAGCAGTAAACTAAAGGTATAAATCGTGTATATACTTGAATCAGAGTTAACTGCGGAAATGAATACTTGGCTCGCAATGGCCGGCCAAAACTACTTAATGTCAAAAACAATAAGAAAGCCGACGTTGCTCAAAAGGTTTTCCACAATTAAATGCTTGAAAGGATGCGGACAGGCAACTCGGACGGAGATTGAAACTCAACCTCAGAATCAGAGTCAGCAAAGTCGTCTTAGGGAAACCCCCTTTGCGAACTTTTTACCCCACTAACACACACACACATGCTAACGACAAGGGCTGCTCTAGGCCAGGCAGTTCAGGGTAGGGGGCGTGCCGGTCGAACTCCCGCTGAGCAGCAGAGCCGCCCCCTTCGAGTGCGTTGCTTGATTACAATCACTTGAAATTTTGCGAGGCAGTTGATTTTGCAATTGCAATTTAACCCACAGAAAAGTCACATGAGTTTATGGGTTGCTTAAAAATATATAAAATTTAGTAAATTAAGTTAGAATTTAAAGAAAAGGCTGATATGTTCCACTAAGTATTCGTATGAATAAATAAAAGAAGATAGTTTTGGCTGATGACTAAAGTAGGAATTGAAATTGGAAGTGTAAGAAAAAATATTAGATATACTTAATAGTTTGCTTACTTATTAATTTCATCGCTTTGCATAATAATTTAACAGACTTTTGATTAAATTTTATCAAGACTAAATCTGATGTAACAAAAATTCTGTTTCTAAAATTACTTACTAGCTTACCCTCGTTCGATGTGTGCCTTTTCAAGCACGGCGACCATCGGAGTGTTAAAGTATGTGGTACATGCAGGGTAACATTCACGTAACCAACGATTCCCGAGCTGTGTTTACAATATTTCTATTGCCGGCTGTTGTTTTACGATTTTACGACTACAGCGAAAAGGCTGCACCGTTAATTCGATTCGATTTCGAAAATGGCAACAGAAAACAACAGTAAACAAAACAGTAAGCAGAAAAAAAGAAAAATAATATTGGGATATGGGGAGAATGGAGAAAAAGACATGCAACATGAAAATGCAAAATGAGATTGAGCCATCGTTGGTTATTTGAAATTAGGAATGTTGTGTGTTGTATAAATAGAGAGGCGGTGAGGGAGAAGGCTGGAGACTAAGTGGGACAGGTGGAGAAAAGAGAAAGGAGACCGAGAGAGAAAGGGAGAGAGAGAGAGTGCGGGTGCGGAAGCAACAAGCTTAAATTGCACATTTGGTGGTTTCATCACTCATTTATCTTCCATTAAGATAAATTAGCTAATTTAACTGAGTTGATATGGGATGTACTCTTAAGATTGAATATAGCCAGATCACTATAAAATGAGGACATCAAATAAAGCAAAATATGCTAATTTTAGACGCTCTATCTTTGAAGAGTGAAACTTAAATTTAAGTTACCCAATAATGGTGTCAAAATAATGACAATTGAGTAAAACTACCAAAAGTAATTAAGTCATACCGTTCCTCTTTATTTTTTGCTCTCTACTGTGTTCTCTATTCCAAACTCCACATATTATTGAAGCTAAAATTTATTGCTTTTGCAGAAGATCAGTTTGTTAAAGATTCTAATTAAAATTTAGAGAAATTGTTCATTAGCTGAACTCTAATTTTCAGATTTCCATTCGTAAACTGCCTCGCTCTTTTTTTGTGACTTCAAGCCAAAACATTTGTCTTTTTAAGACAGCACTGAGTGTAGTAAAAAGTTTGACGCCAAAGACATCAACATCAGCTTGAACATCATCATCATCGTCATCACCAGCTTCAACATCAACGTCAGCGCTGCAAATCGCATTAAGGACTCTTAATGAAAGTTACTGCATCCTGGGGCATGGGGCAAGTATTTACGACTACGACTACGCCTGTGAGCGTGTGAGTGTATGAGTGCGTGTGTGTATTTGTCGACATCGTTGTGCAATGATTGATTTCACGCCGAAACGATTTCAATCAGCATTTCCGTTCCAAGACTTTTTTTCACTCGCTCTCGTGACATTTTTTTTTTTTTTTGTGCCATTTCTTATTGCATTACGTTGATTTGTTATGAGTGGGTGGGGAAGGCTTAGTCACAGCTGCTGCCACTGTCGAAGGGAGGAAAGGGAGTGGGGGTAGTTACTATTTCCGTCTTGGGAATTTGTAGCAATCTGTTGAGAAATTGGGTCATGGTTGGCCTCTTGTCGTTAATTGTTGAGGGCATTTCATATTTGCCACTTGATTTGTTCATGAATGCGGGTGACAAGCGAGCAGTTTCTACGCCCCCTCGAAACACGCCCCCTTTGGTGACGCCCATCACTTTCACTCTGCTGTCTAGACGTTAGACGGACTTTGTGCATGCAAAAACCTGTCATGTTTTCATATACTATACAAATATGTTGATATCCTATATATCCTTGCGCCAGACAACGACAAAATTTATTACCTATTTAGCCTTAATAGCCTGGCTTGTTTTTATGATGATGCCAATGACATGTGAGTGTGTGTATGGGTGTGTGTGTGTGTATTTCTGTTTGGGGACGACAGTTTAATTTGTGATTAATTGACGTTAAAAGGGTTTTACATTTCCCCATCTCCTCAACCCAAGTGACATCCACTTGATTCCAATTCAGATTCACTTTCACTCACTTTCGCTCAGCATATAGAAAAAAAAATGGGTACAAAGTGGGCGTGGTCTGCACCCAATTTAAGTTAATAGAACGGAAATTGCTTCATGAATGCGGATGTTGCTGAAAATAAAATTCATTTCAGGCATTTAATCAAAATGACAAATAAATTACTATTTTATTTTAAAAGTTTTCAGATAATGCAGAAACTTAATAAGTGTTGAAAGAGTTTTTCTTTTCAATAAAAACAATGCATAAATTACACAATAAAAGCGTTCAATTAAAGTACTCTTCGACTAAATTGAATTTATTTGAAATAAAAAATATTAAAATGTAAAAAATAAATAACAAAGAAGTTTTGTTTAAAGACTTTTTAAATGAATACATTTGAATAAATTCTAATTATTTTATATAATTATTATTTCTTATAAAACTAACCAATTTTATATACATTTTGAATGCTTTATCAGAATGCTCTTCATTTAAGTAGGTGTTCGTGGTTGAATATAGAAATGTTTTGTACACTTTGTTAATGAAGACAATTAAGATTCTAAAATATGCAGCCAAACACTTAGGAATAAGTTAGCCGCAGGCAATTCATTTCCTTCATTACCACATTTTACCTGTCCTACCTGACATGCCCGAGGCGAACCAACGACAAAAGTTGACTGGAAAACTTCCGTTTTTAGGCCAGCTTTAAGGCCAAAATGGTGGGGGAAACGAGAGGTATAACAACTGCAAATGGCATTAATAGTCTGAATACGTGCGACGTGAGTGTAAACATCAGAAGGAGTCAGCAACAATAGAAGAAAGAGGTAGAAAAAAAGGGGAAAACATAAGGAAGGAACATTTATATAGGAAAATCTCCCACGCCTTTTTATTCCACGCTGACTTGTCGGCAAACTGAAAGTCCAAAGTCGCAAGTCTCAAAGTCGTAAGTCGAGTGTTGTTCCGTATTCCACACTGACCGCTTGATTAACATTTCCTCAAGAACACACTTCTCCCCTTACCCCCTGCTCACACTCTTTTGGTTATATATTAATATGCTTGCCCGTCTGTGGGCAATATGTCAACGAATTCCTAAGCGGAACACGTACTCGAAACACTCGAAATTCGTGGAATGCGTTGCGAGTACCCACAAAGGATCCACTTGAACTTGGCTATCGTGTTTGCTTGGACTAAAGTCCAAAAACTTTTAATGCGTTCAGTTTTATACTATTTTTTTGGAAAAAGAGAAAAGGAGAAAGAGAGCGTGTTTCCAAATGTATTCCCCAAATCCCAGAGAGCACATCTCTAGATGAAATCACTTTTACAAAGTGCTCGGTGCTCAGTGCCAGGACAAAGCGACAACCTGTTAGACTCCGAACCCCCCTAAATCCCGCCTGGTACTGTACCTGCATTCAATGTCTGTCCCCGGAGTATTTTGCATAGAGGCAAATATAGAGAAAGAGCGGAGAGAGCGAGCTGGCAAAGTTTATCTAGCTGGCGACATGACTTACCAATTTTCAGCAAATTTAATGCACAAAGGATGCGCACAGATTTCCAGACAGTCGCTGCCTTTGTCTTTAATATGTTTAATAATTGAATTCAATGCAAAAATGCATGTCCCCTGCTTACACTGTCCAACAAAGTGCACACAACAAACAGCAATTTGCTGTAAAATTAATTAAGTTTCATCAAATTTGCTGCCATAAAAGAAATAAAGAAATAATTTCATGTCCTCTGTTCCTAATTTATTTGTTGCTCAGTGTAAGTGCTAGCTCAGTTCGTCATCGCTCGCACATCAACAGATTTTTACCCCGCACTTTTCCCACTTTTGGCCAACAGTTGACACCCCTTTCCCCCCTGTCCGTCTGTCTGTCTGCTCTTTGTGGCGCCGAATCGGTATCTGAATGGATTTTGGCTTTGGCATTCACATTTACACACAGTGGGACTGAAGAGTATTCACACACACTCACTAACAGCGTATTCAGAACTGTATTCGCATGTACTCATGTGCACATATCAGTTGTCTGGCAGCTGTCTGCGGCCTTGAATAGTCCCAAAGTCAAAGCCACAACTTAATCGCTCTTTGGGGACCTACAACAACAACAGCAAATAGACACAACAACAACGAAAACATTACAACAACAGCAACTGAAGAGCTACAAATATGAAATGATTTCATTTGTTATTACTGACAACTCTTGTAGCTCGTTAAATTTCATTTTTCAATATGCTCGGCAATTAAAAGACGTAAAACAAATTATACTTAGTTCAATTTATTTAATTTTGTTCATTATTTAATTTCATTTATTATTTATTTATTTTCATTTCATTTTCAGCAAATTTAATGCACAAAGGATGCGCACAGATTTCCAGACAGTCGCTGCCTTTGTCTTTAATATGTTTAATAATTGAATTCAATGCAAAAATGCATGTCCCCTGCTTACACTGTCCAACAAAGTGCACACAACAAACAGCAATTTGCTGTAAAATTAATTAAGTTTCATCAAATTTGCTGCCATAAAAGAAATAAAGAAATAATTTCATGTCCTCTGTTCCTAATTTATTTGTTGCTCAGTGTAAGTGCTAGCTCAGTTCGTCATCGCTCGCACATCAACAGATTTTTACTCCGCACTGTTCCCACTTTTGGCCAACAGTTGACACCCCTTTCCCCCCTGTCCGTCTGTCTGTCTGCTCTTTGTGGCGCCGAATCGGTATCTGAATGGATTTTGGCTTTGGCATTCACATTTACACACAGTGGGACTGAAGAGTATTCACACACACTCACTAACAGCGTATTCAGAACTGTATTCGCATGTACTCATGTGCACATATCAGTTGTCTGGCAGCTGTCTGCGGCCTTGAATAGTCCCAAAGTCAAAGCCACAACTTAATCGCTCTTTGGGGACCTACAACAACAACAGCAAATAGACACAACAACAACGAAAACATTACAACAACAGCAACTGAAGAGCTACAAATATGAAATGATTTCATTTGTTATTACTGACAACTCTTGTAGCTCGTAAAATTACATCTTTCAATATGCTCGGCAAATAAATGACGTATAACCAATTACACTTAGTTCAATTTATTTAATTTTGTTCATTATTTAATTTCATTTATTATTAAAAATCGTATTCAAACTAATTTTATTTAATATTAAAATATTTATCTAAACTTTTGTTTCTTTTTCTTTTTTTTTCAGTGTAAATTTGGGTAAGTGGAATTTAAACTAACAATTTGAAGAATATTAATCTTGGCCTTTAAAATATTTACACATCTAAAATCATCCCTATATTTTGATTAATATAAAATCGATTAGTTTAGAGAGACTGTGTATGAATCAGTACACTTTTCAAATAAAAATACGAAGGCCCTTGTGTTATCCCTAAAACCCAAAACATTTCAAGTTTACCTTTGTTTCTAATCCGATCTCTACTATATCTATATAACATACATAGTTGTATGATTTGCACCCGGAAATGGAATTAGTAGCAGGAAATGAAAAAAGAGCTGATAAACTGAGCTCATTGAACTCGTTGATTGAGGGAAATAAACGTTTTAAAATTGTGGTTTTAAACGATGCGAACAAACTCGGGTGGTTTTCACTGTGGTCACATGGCAAAGAACCGCCAAGTGGCATAACTAATGCCATGGATAATGTCACGGGGTTTCTGTTTCGGGCGCAAGAGCGTAACGTTTGAACTCGCCTCGCTCTCTAAATGGTCTCCGAATGTGTCGGGTAGTGACGGGTGTGTGCCTCAGGTAATGGAGAGATTTTTGGTATAGCCTTGAGTTTAATCCCTACACTACTACCCCTCCGGAGGGGGTAACAACTGTTTTGGGGACCTCGCACGCTCTGGCACTTCCTTGCGCCTGCCTGGCCACAGAAGTGGAACAAATGGTCGCAGGACGTGAGTGAGAAATCGAATGAGCAGCGGGAAGATTCGGAGGGAAGTAGGCTGGAGGATTGGGCACATAATTGGGCTGAGGCTAAGGATGAGTAGCTCGGCAAGCGCTGACTCAGCTGCCTATTTTGCATACACTGTACAAAAAGACTGGCTTCTCAACGGAAAGCGTGTCTTAAAATTGTTGAATCTATATCTCAAAATAGGTATTATTTCCAGTTCCTAAATAAGTGAATTGTTTATAATATTTGCCAAAAATCGTTGCTTCAAAACTAAATTAGTCATACTATTATTTCAGATTTTTACAGTGCTGTCACATGAGATTTGAGTCAGTTGCCTGCTTTGCATAGATGATGGTGACTTTAAATTGTTGTCGTCATCGGCGGCATTTTCAATTTCATGGTTAATTGTGTTGCACGCGGCATTTGGCACTCGTTCGCTGCTCGCAGCTCTCAGGGTCCAAGAGTGCCACATGAGTTGCAAGCTCCGTGCAAGACGTGCCACGGAGCGCCTTGAATGCCACATTAAACTTCATAATTAGCACAACAAATGATTGCGATCCAAATCCGAGTACCGTGTACCCAGTTCCAACTTCTGTGGCATATGCAAATTGTCTTTCTTGCAAATAAGCAACATATGGATAGTATCTTATGGATTGTTGATTTTTGGGGGCAAGTACTACACTGTACACTGTTCACTGTACACTGTACTCGCTGGCAGTTGCAAGTTGTATGGCAGCTGCAGTTCCATGTTCACTTTTATCTTTGACATTTACTAATGACAAATTTATTCACGCTGTCACTTAGTCGACTTGTCTCTTGTCTCCTTTTCTTTCTGTCTTTTGTCTCCATCTCTTGTCTGCTGTCTCCTGTCTCCGGTCACTGTCACTGTGTTTTTCGCTCTTTTCATTGTTTTTCCAGTTCAAGCTGTAAAGTGTCCTGAACCTGAGTCAACATTCATTTGCTCCATTGATCGTCCTCCCAGTCTAGATTTGTTTGCACCACTTTAATTAGAACATTTTTACTCAATGTACTTGAAGTGTTCTTGCTCTTTCCCCATTTTCCATTTTCTTTCCATCTTCTTTATGCTGTTTTCCCTTTGATCTTTTCATATGCCATTGCTGATTGATTGATTTCTCCAAACTAGCCAACATCTCGACTGGCATTCACAGTGTCTTTTAAGATTGTCCAAGTAATTAATCAAAACGAGTACGTAAATAAATGACATTTATGGCATCATTCCCCAAGGCTGCGAAATCTATTGAAGGGCCATACAAATAACACTACAGTTGATATAAAGATACCCTATAAAAGTGGTACACATTGGTCTTACACTTCCTTCCCATCCACACATTTCTACAAACGTTACAGGGTATTCATTTTTTCTGCATATTGCTCCTACTCTGACAATTTCGGTGGTCGTGTTTATCTCTTCTGAAAAAATCATCAGCTCGACGATCATTAAAGCTCACACACAGTGCCAGACTCAAGCAAAGGCAGAGACTGAGGGCTCTAGGGTATATGGAGGATCGAGGGGCTATAAGAAGCAGGATCGGGTTAACGAAAGCGAAACGATCTTGATGGGCAGCCAGTGGCGCTGGAGCCTGGCCAATTTGGGAAAACGCTTGCCGCTTTTTTAATGCTCCTCAGACACGCACATTTGCCCAGTTGATGGTATCAGGAGAGGGCGGAGAGGAGAGGGAAGAAGAAGGGCAAAAGTAATTTTTGCGAATGAATCGAATCGAATACGAGTAATGAATGCATAACGCAATAAATTTATAAAATTTAAACAATGCAAAGCGAACAAATTATTGCCGCTTGAATGGAGCTCTCAGTTCTCACAATTTTTTTTGCGCTGGCCACGCCTCAAGCTAATCACAAATAATACAAAAAAAATGCGAAAGAACAAAAAAAGCAAAGGAATATTTTGTTCAAAAGGGTTGCACAATGAAGCCAATAAACTGTGCCTGCAAGTGCTTCCGCGCAATTTCATTCATTGCCCTTGATTCCTTACCCCTTACCCTGCTCCTCTTACCCCTCACCTTCTCTCCTCCCTGCCCCTTTCCCAATGAGTCGCGATCTACTAACATTTCAATAAACAATGCCACATCAAGGCAGCAAACTGGCGCCGAATGGATTTTAGGTATTTCCCATTTGCTTTGTCAGCGACTCTTTGATTTCTAGTCTAGTTGCCTACTTAATTGGCCAACGTTCCAAGTGGCCCAATCCCAGCCAAGCCAATCCAATTCAATACAATCCCAAGGGAGCAACTTTAGGACTGAAGCGGAACACAAATTGGAATTTTTACCCACGCCATATGCAAATTAATTGCTAAAGATTGGAATATTCGTGTCAAGTTTTGATTTTATTTGAAATAGTTGTGGAACTTGAGGCTCTTTTCAACCTTCAACTTGAGATTGGAGTACGCTGTATTATGGTATACCCTATAAACCGAAAGGAAATGGATGAGGAAATGGATTTGAGCTCTAGATGGCGCTGTATTACTCTTGGAAAATACCGACCTTTTATCAGATTTTTTTTAAATTTGTTGTTTTATTTTGTTGAGTACTAAAGCAGCTAAAACCTATTAAAAGCCTTTAGAATTATGAGTAGACTTGCACGCGCCCATTATAAGCAGACTCGCAGCTCAGCTTAGGTTCATTTCAATAGCTGCGGACCATGTCCTTGGCCTAGGACCTTAACGGACCTAAGCACCGCAAACATCTTGTATTTTTCATAAGCAAACATATTTTTTTCTCTTTGTTGTTTTTAATCAAGGAAACAAAAAAACAAGCAGAGAATAAGGAAAACACCTTCCATTTCAGCTGAAACAGATTGTGTAACGGACAGCGTGTCATTAAAAGGCGCAAATATTTGCATAATGTCTAAGAATTTGTAAGAATTTGCCATTAGAGGTTCTTGTAATAGGCTCAGCAGGTGTCTTGAGTTGTCTGTGGAATCGGCTTCTTAAGTTTTTAAGTCTGAATAACTGCGCATAATCCCAAAGCCAAATGGCTGAGGGTTGAGGGTTTGAGAGGGTGAAATGAGGTGAAAGAGGGGACAGTTGGGTACACTCTAATCATGGTAATTCGAGTCCAGCAAGAGTACAGAATGTGTGACAGTTGTTGGTCTAATCCCCGCACAAATGTCATGAATTGTGCCCAGAACAGAACAGAGCAGAGGTGCGAGAGTGTCAGCAAGCCAAATGTAATAATTTTAATGATTTTTCATAAATGTAAATTCAGCGGGAGAGGGGTTAGGGCTAGAGGGGGGCTGAGGGTTGAAGTTTGAGGATTGAGGATTGGCACGCGTTCTACAATGCACTTAAGGGTAGCTCTTATGACATCGCCCTCATCCGGTTGCACCCTTTTCGGCCTATTAAACATGGAGACTACACACCACTGCGTCCATTGTTGTAGTTACTCTGTTGTTGTTGTTACTCTTGCTGTTGTTATAATTGCGCATATTTTAAAATACAAATTAGCAACGCTGTAGCTGAATTTCAATAGCGTTTTAAATGCCCGCAGGCTCAACTCTTGTTGTACTCGCATTCTATGGGAGTGTGTTAAGTTCTCTGACTTTTCACAGCAAGACACATAAGAGGGTTGCCTTGAACTTGCCACCAAGTGTGGACCAAACAGAAACCAACCAAACCCAGCCAAAACCTAGTCATGTCAGGCATCCATGCATCAGTCTGTGGCATTCACACTGCCATTTCATACTCGTTTATAAAAAACCCAAGAAGCCTGCAGCAGTCATCACAACAACAACAGCAACACCGTCAAGTTGAGTAGTTTGTCAAGCGAGCTGGAACTATTTGTCTTTTAGACGGAACTCTATTTAAAAAATACCCTATAATTGCAAGGAAAATCCAATTTATTCTTGTATCAGAATAAATTTAATAATGAAGTTAAGGAAGTTCAACTGTAGCTAAAGATAAAGGTCAAAGCAACCCATAAAAGAAGAACTATGAATAAACCGGAGATAAAATCTGATATTTTCAGCAGGCAGAAATAAGGAAAAGGGGCTAACAGAGAAGTTCAACAGGAACTATTGACAAATTTGGGAAAAAATTGCTACATTTAGCTGTCAGAAGTTAAATAAGAGCAACTCAACTATAAAAGAAATTCCCCACTTCTACAGAGTATCTCTTAGTCAGGCTGACTCCATAAAAAATAAAAATGTTCCACACCTGTGCATAAATAGCAAACACTTTACGGATTTGCAGTTTCCCAACATGAAGCTCCACCTAAATCTAAAGCTAGAGCTGAAGCTGTACCTGAATCCGAAGCTGTATCTGAAGCTGGAAACTGCTAGCTGGAAGCTTGGCGCTACATTTATCACTGCCAATTCGGGCAAATGTCATCGTGAGTGTGTGTGGAGTGAATGGAGACGTCAGGTGGGAACCTGGCAACGGTTTGGAACAAAGCGCTAGAGTGTAAATGGAATTCTGGGAAATGAAATTGCAAAAGGCAAAAAGCAAGTGAAGGGGGGGAAAAACTAAAAAAAAGGAAGTGGAGATGGAAAATGGGAAATGTTGTTAGCTGAAATGCAGCCACATGATTGTTGAATTGTTTGTTGGTTTGTTTGTTGGTTGGGTTCGTGTTTTTGAGTTATTGGTTTAGAATTGATGTGGCTCTGCGACGAACTCCTAGTTCTCAACGGCACAAAGCTCAAAACGCTTAGAGAATTCACTTAAAGCTTTAGACAAATGTTTTCTATAGCTTTGTTCTGCCACATATGACAAATGGTTTGGCAAATTTGATGCCAGTGTCTGGATTTGCATTGAAATACACTTACAAATGCTGAGTACATAACTTTTAAACAAAGGAGCGTAATACTGTAATCTATTAAAGAGCCAGTAGTCAGATTTCTATAAAAACGTTTAGTTTGAGGAACGAATTTCCACAAATTGAAGTTGAAGATACCTGCTTACTAAAACTAACTAGAGGTTAAGATAGATCAGAAAGAAAAGAGTAATTTTGAAGCAAGCAAGAGTACAAGACAGCGTATAATCACTTCGACCTGCTCCCAAAATTGTTCAATTTGGTTTCTCGCTGATTTTTTGCCTTTTCAAAATTTGTCGCAGACACAACGTGAAACACATGTAACTATCTTGAACAATGCAACAACTTGCTGCACTTGTTACAAGCCTCAAAGTTGTGAATTGAAATTTAACAAATGTAAGCTAAAGTTCTAACTGGGGGACGAAAAGATACTCTTTAAAAACAGCATTATAAGGAAACAACTGAGGAATTTCTCAATTTTGTCTGTTTTTGAACTAAAGTGAGTTTCATTTACAGAAAAACATTTATACCCTCGCTGTAGCCTGTCTTATCTGCAGGGTATAAACAGTTACATCTGCAAGCTTTGTAGATTTCTCTGACTATTTAAAGCTGAACAAAAGTGGAGATCCCCCCTTGGAGCACCCAATGTCGACGAGCTTTGCCGCAAACTTTGCCCGTTGTATTCAACACTCGCATGGCAAATGCCACATGCCTCATGGTGTATGCCACATCGAATCTGAGTGTGCCCCGTGTGTGCACTTCACCCGCTGATAACTTATCTGCGACTGGGGCGATGTCTGTTACAAATGTTGCAATATTTATGCCTCTATATAACATACAGACACCGGCGCAGGAAGTTCGTATTATGATTTGCACATTATGCAAATTGGCCCATCGTAAATGTTACCCCACACTCCCCTTTCGTGCTCCCCGGCAAAAAAAAAGTAAAGAACTTTTATAAACGCCGCGTCGTGTGCTCATGATAAATGTGATAAGCGATATTTGGCAACAATGCAAGCCACATTATTTATATGGCCAACTCTGCAAATTTATGTGCTAATAAATGCGACTTGTTTAGCCTTTTGTCAAGCCAAGGAAAACAGACAATGTTATTGACAAAGAAAGATACAGATAGATAAAAAGATAAACATGTGTTGTAGGTATAAACAGTAAGAGCTAAATGGAAGATCTAGACCTCAAACCATCCTGGCTCTAATAGAGAAAAGGGTTAAGTTAAATTTAGCAAGATTAAGATACAAACAAAATCAGAAAAGTATAACAAATAATATTACTTTATTACTGACTCTGAATTCAATTGTGAATACAGAAGCAGATTTAAAAGCACGCGTTTAATAAGTTATTTCGTTAAAGTTTAAAGAGCTTTGGATAAGTAGAGAGAAAAAAGGCATCGGAAAGCACTTAAGGAGCATACGAAAAAGGGCAGAGAAGGTGTGACAAGGCCAACACGGAATGGATGAGCTGAAGGCATCCAATTAGACCAAGAATGGCGTAACGTGTAAATCCTGTCGTTGACTTGCAGCGAAATGCATTTAAAATATGCTCAGTCAAGCCATGAAAATGCAGGGGAAATGGAAATGGAGTAAGGAGTCGGCTGAACCAGCATCTTTACCAAACAGACAGAAAGAGAGAGAGAGGTAGAGAGAGACAGAGAATCAGCACACTAAATGCATCACGTATTGGATTTTGACATAAACGCTTGTCCTCGTTAGCGCCGCATCGTGTTCCATGGCCAAAAGGTGGCACTTGGATTTGGTTTTAGGTTTTTGTTTCTGTTTCCTTTTTTTTAAGATCTCGTTGCAGCTGTAACTGCAACTGCCCGCGGCATCAGTAGAAAAACTTTTATAGCCCTGCCACGTGGAGGCGCCACACAAAAGGCAAGCGGAAGAAGATGGAGCAGAGGAAGGGAAAGGGCAAGCGGTGGAAACTTTGAGAGTTGTAGGCTGCTGGCAGCGCTGATAAATTGCCGTTGAGCATCGTCTTCGTTGTTGGCTTTAACCTAGCTCAAATTGTATGCAAAACTCCAGCATTTAACAGGCAGCAATGCAATATTAGAGTGACTGACTAAGAGATACCCGTTAGTTAGTCAACATATCTAAATCTAAGCTTTAGTTCTTGATAAAAAGTTGCACTTGCCGATTTATGAATGGAACGTCCTGTCATGTTTACTATTATTTACTTTTCAAAAGCGGTTAATATACCCTTACTTCTCTTGTACCAGGTATCATTTGAGTGGAATCTTTCGCTGGCTTTAGAAGCCAGAACGACACTCGGCTGCAGTTGTAAGTAGATCCCTTGAGTGTTGACTGACGGCGTTGAAATAATGTGGCCAATAAATGTCACAGCCACTGCAAACCTCCCCCTTCCCCTCTAGAGACACACACCTACACCTACACATACCCCTTCTATGCACACTCCTGCATTGCTTTCATGTCTGTCTTTGGCACTGCAAAATTGTATATTTAAATGGCAGTTAAAGTGGCAACACGTTTCATATTCGTTTGAAGTTGTCGATGATGAGTGATCACATGCAGTGCACAGCTCCTGTTCCTGCTGTTGCCACTGCTCCTGGTGCTGCTCCTGCTGCTGCCTCTGCCCCATGACCCTTGTCCGTACCCTTGCATCACCAAGTGTTCCATGAATGAATTTATAAATATTTCATGCGATAAGCAACGTAGCGGAAGTCTCTTCAAGTCCGAGTGTTTACAATGAATCATATTTTTATGAGCAGCCTCCTGTAAAGCCCCCTCTTCTCCACCATTTTTGCCACTCCCACTCTGCTTAAACGCCTACCTTCTGGCATGCAGTTTTTAAAGCTGTCAGGCTAAGACAAAGGCATATTTGCAGTGCTTGCATAAACAATTCATATCTTTAGAGCAGTCTGAATTTATTTTATACCCTTTAAGTACAAAAAGGGGGTGTTATAGTTAATAAGAGATACATTTAGAAAAACAAAAACAAACTATTTTTATTTTAAAAGATATTTTTGTTAACTTTTTTGTACCACCTTTAAAATATTTTTGCATATTTTTCCACATTTAATGCACTTTTGTGACCTATTATCCAATTCTTACAGGATATTTGCTCACTCATCAGTTTGCCTACATTTTTATTTGTTCTTTTCGCATTTCTGGACATATTCATATATTCATTTGCATTCAATGCAACCAACTCAAGTGACAATTGTGAGTGCCATCAACGTCTCTTGAAGCTTCTTCTCCTCTCGTACATTTGCATATCACTTGGCGGAATACAAGTCTGAATATGGGTATGAGTACGGGTATGAGTGTGAGTGTGAGTATGAGTACTCACATATGTATCTTTAAAATGGCAAATCATTTGCTGCCAATTTGTGACAGACAACATCATCAACAATTTGCATATCTCAGATGTTAACATCAGCAAATTGTAATTCTCCGGACTCTCAATATACTTGAGATGTGCATAAATCAATTTCAATATCAATTTACCAACAGTTTCCTTAATGAAATTATCTATAATTTTTTATTAAATTGATAGCTGTGAGTAAATGACGAGCTAATCATTGAAGACTTGTCGGTATTATTTAAACAGGTGAACATAAGTTCCTAAGGTTTTCTTTGTCTTGGATGGAATGGAAAGTAATTTCCGAACTCTAGTTTAGACTAAATATCACTTTTATGGAAATGATTTATTGCTTAAATTGGCTAGAAATGAAACTAAGAAGCTTAAACAAATATTTTATATGTATCAAAGTTCCCTGCGCTGTTCACATTATTTAGCGCTCACTGTACTCAAGCTGTCAACAACTATAGCAAACTTAATGGAATTCTCTCCAAAGCTATTTCGGGCACTTTGTCAAAGAATTTTTGGTCCAAAAAGTTTCAGTTAACATTAACAAAATCCCGTACCAAAAATAAATACAATACAATCCAATCTATTAATTTATTTAACTTGATTTTTTTGTGTGTTTTCTAGGTGATTTTTTTATCAGCAATTCCATTCGTTGACAAAATTAATGATTGCCGCAAAAAACTTTGCAAACTGAGCCTAAGAATTTTCAGAAACTTTTTGGTTTACTTTGCGGGGCAACAAACGATTGTTGTTTGTTCGAATACATCTATCATAGAGCTCTTAAGTATTTTTCACAATTTATTTACGTCACCTGCCACTTGCTACTTGCTGCTTGCCACTTGCCACTTGCCACTTTGGCATTTTGCATATCTCTCCATTAGTTCGAAGCGCGTATTTGTTGTTCTCATTACCTTTTACCCCCCTCTCAGTTGGTTTTCCATGTTGTTGCCAAGTTTTTGCTCATTTTTCTTCCTTTTTTTTCGCTCTGTATTTATTTAGGATAAGGTGTGACAGTCGGGCAGTGTGCTGAGGGGTGGGGCAAGGGGTGTCAATTTGACACTCTTAAGGATTTTTTATTTTTAGCGAGTTTGACATGCGTAACGCCATTAAATTTATCAATTGCTCAAAGCGCCCTTAACTGTCAGCACCGCTTTAGTGGTTACTCTTGCTGTTGTTGTTGCTGTTATTGTTGTACTTTTTGTTGTACTTTTTATTTGGCATTACAAAAATTTACAACTTTTTTCAATCAACGCTCAATTCGCCGAACGACAACGACGCGTGGCTCCTGTGGTTGATTTCGATTATTTACAGCATTAAAGTCTGTTTTATCCTCAGTCCTGCATAGTGGCAATTTATCATTTTAAACGGTGATATGTTTCCCAAAGTGTGACTTGTTCAACAATTGGTGGAAAGTTGGTGGAAATCTTTGAGTGGCTTGTAAGCAGTTGATAAGTAAATTGCAGTGGTTGTAAAATTAATTTTATTTATTTATATTAATTGGCAATCACCTTAAAGTCAGGATTAACGTTAACAGATCGGAGATTCTTAAGCTAATTTTATTATCACAAAAAAAGTTAAACTTAAAGCTTATAGGTATATGCTTACGCTAGCCCTAACGCTAACTGCCCACTTGCTCAAATAGATAAAATTGTCTTAGTTTTTTCTGTTCTTTATATGTCAGAAAATCGTACTTTTTGATTATTATTTTTCCAGAATTTATGGGTGTAGATATATTTGAATTTTCTCAAAAAATTTAAGATTTATTGCGGCCAGCATAAATTGTATGCGCATTTCTGGCTTTCGAGCTTTACAGCCGCATTAATGGATGCAATAAAAAGTCGAATATGCATTTTGTTTTTGGGGTAATACAATTCAAAGCATTTTTAATGGCCATGAAAGGTTTTGTCACAGGTGTGTTTAATGCGTGGCAATATCCAAGTGATAAGATTAAGATGACAGCGCATTGCGAGAGGTCCCGTTGCAACTTAAAGAGGTGAAGTCACTTTATGACTGATTCTTTTGGCATCCAAGTGGCAAGTGGCAAAACTAACGGCACTCCAATATGACAGCCAGTTTTCACTTTTATGACCAACGTTTAACAGGCCGTGACACGAGTATGGAATACGGCGCATAGAACTCGGTACATGCTGCAAAGATGATGGCAACTTTGTATACCCTTATGGAGGGTATTATAATTTTGAAGCAAAGCTTTTGAGGCACTGCAGTCTAGGAACTTTCTGGTGATGATTTTCTGTTATATGATTTCTATACGAATGAAACATTTAATTGTTTTTAAGATTAATAATACTCTGATCACTATACGTACCAAAGAAAACTACTTAAAACTGTGACTTCTTAGGGTATCAAATCTTTGGTGTACCAAAAACATTCTTTCCTTCTTCTTGTTCATCAACAATTTGCTTTATGGCCTGGAATACGAGGACGCGACGTCGGTGCAGCCACTTGTCATAAAAGCGGTGAGTTACCAGCCATCCAGTTAGCAGTTCACAGTTTACACTTTGCTAAAACGAAAAAGATACAAGGTAGACAACTGCAACGGTAGCCGACGAGGAGGAGGGCTGAGTGTAGAAAGGAGGAAGAGGGCGAAGGGTGTAGGAATACTACCAATCCCGTAACCAACCATTGTCATTGCCACTTTGCCAACATTTTCACACCCAAGCACAGAGACGCAGCGACAATTTGTCTGCAAGTTGTTGCGAGGAGAGTATAGTGGGCAAAATAGCATATTTTCTGAATATTTAAAAAAAAACCCATTGTGAATTAGATTATAATAAATATTTGTCTATGAAACTTAAATATACATTTTTTATTGAGTTTAGAATTTCTTTGAGGTCATTTTATAATTGTCTTTTTATTAAAAATGTTTCACTTTGCATCGGCTTTTGATTAAGAACAGTTAATTTTTTCAAATTAATGAAATTTATTTTTTTTGGGTTTTGCTTGTAATAAGCTTACACTTTCAATCTACACATATTTGGTTTCTTTGCCCCACTGTGCCACGGCTAGCACGTCAGCAGTGTAAACTGGAGGTGAAGCTGAAGCTTTGCAGTGTTATTGTGGCTGTTGCTGAAGCTGGCCAAGAGTGTTTAGCCGTGTCGCATGTCTATGGCTGTGTAACTGGCTTGTATCTTTGTAGCGTTTCGTCTGTTGGTTGGACTGTTTCCACCCTTCGCTGGCCACGTCGCTTCAGCGATTTTGTCAACATTATTCAAGCATAAACATGACCCAACAACGACTGACAAGCCAATGGGAGCAACGTGAATTGAAATGGATTCAAACGGTTACCAAACAAAAATACGAGTGCTACACAAATGCTGCAAAACGGTTGAAACAAGCATTTAAATGTCGTTAGGTTCTTGTGCAAATCAAGATAAATGGCCCTAAAACATGTGAGACAACCCACTGTGGATTGTAATTTGAACTGGAAATGGAATCAGGTGGACACTGGTTCTTGTTTGGTTAGGACATGGAACAGAAACAGTGGCAGGACAACAGGTGTATAGCTTGAAACAAGCCAGATATTTAAAGTGCTTTCTAGTACACAATTTTTCAGTTCCTTCTCCTCTTCGCTCTTTCTGTCATACTTCACTTTTGAGCAACCAAAGTTGATAAGAAGTGAAACTGATAAGAAGAAGAACGTTTTTGGTGGAGTCTACGAGCTTAAAATACCCGTTAGTTGGTGTTTTGGACTACAAATATTATTTGAATAATAAAAAACTTAAAAATTAGACCATTAAATGCAAAGCTTCCTTAAAAGAATTCCAATCCTCTTTAAGTTAAATAGTACAATTAAGAAGCTTAAGGAACACTCTCCTTTATCTAAGAAAATCTTCAAGCTAAAAGACTGTGAATGTTGTGCACAGTTTTCTTCATACTCTCTGACTTTTCGAGTAACAGGTATAATAAATTCTGTTGGCAAGTAAGTCAAAGATTCAGTTGATGAACAAACATGCACGTCATATGAGTGCTTCCTACCCAACTGGGAAAAGTCCCCCCCTTTTAGTTGACTCTTTTATCAAATGCGGAAAGCCACAAACAAAGTTTATAGCTAAACAATTTCCGGCTGTGCGTTTACATTATTAGCATATTGACGAACGGGGCCCCAAAAACTGTCTAGTCATAAAACTTTTGCCAGAGCATGTAGTATTTGGAGTATGGTATTTGGAGCTGGGAAAACTTTTACTTTGGCATAGGCAACGGCAACGGCATCGACTTCGCACAAGTCAGAGCACATTATCATCTCCAGAGTAATTCGCAGACATCATGCCAGACGTCAGTGAGGATTAATCTGTGCTCAACTGCCGCAAGGGGGGTAACGGGGCGATATATGTAAAATGAAATTAACTTACGGCTGAGTAAACAGACTCTACTGATTTGGCTTTAAAATGCCAACCATAAATTGCTGCAGTTTTCGATGTAGGAAAAGAGTCAATAAATGCATGTTTTACTTGCAAGTTTGCAAATTAAATGTGCACAATTTATATAAATTTATTTTTTTGCCTTTCGCCAACAAATTTAGTCTAGATAAGACAATCCTTCATCTTGGACTATCCACTTCAATCCAAACTATGCACATCATTAAACATCAAACGTCGGTGCAGCTTCATTTGCAGCATAAAACGCACAATTTGCCGAGCATTTATTAAAACAAACAAATCGAGTAACGAGTGGAGTCATTCAACCACTTGGATCGTGTATATATAGAGGTATAAAAAGTACTATATTAGGCGGAAGCAAAGACAAACATAATCAGCATCAAGATGCCACTCGAAAGTTCAAATACTTTCAGTCGCTATAGAGATTGGGGGCGCAAGGGCAGGGCCATTTTAATGGCAAAATGTAAAAACAGATATCACTTCAATTAAGGCAATTATTAGCATGGATTTTCAGTTGATATCAGCATCTGTTTCACTCAAATCAAATGCAAATCGCTTTAATGATGAAAAGCCAACAATTTCATTTGCAGCTTTAGCAATTCAGAAGAAATGCCAATGTCTAAAAACAAATGGGTGCTGAGTGTGGTTTAAAGAGTTTAGTAAAACAATATAGAAACTCTTTAAAGCAAATACACAATGCTGTTATATTTTTCCTTATTGATTTATGTTACTGATAATAAATAATAAAAAAAAAATGTATTTTATATTTAATTAATTGTGGGTCTTTACTTCATCATAAAAATGTGAGTAATAAGAACTTTTTATATGCTGATTATTCAGAAACCCTCGGTGCAGCGGATATAATTGAGTATATATACATATAACACAATGAGTGTATTAAATCGTTGGTTTTACTAAGCTCCGAGCTGCTCGCCAGAGTCATTGCTAAATGTTTTGGAGCAACAGACGGACGTGAAAGACGATTAACACTCATATATTGTCGGTGCTAAGCAGAAATATGCAAAAACAACTCAGTGCTTTTATTTTTCACTTAATAATTGTGTCAATATGTTCAGCAAGTTTGCAATCCACTGTGGATGATGAAAAGTTGTTGGAAAACAATGCGTTAATTGAGAAGAATGCAGAAATTCTAAAAAAATTGCAATGGGAAATCGAGAGGGAAAAAAAAACTTTGAACTTGGATGAAATCGAAAGTAGAGTAAACAATCGGACTTCCAATTTAAAAAAGCAATTAACTAAATGTGAGGCTGAAGCCAAAATTCAGACAGATAATACTTTAATTTCTAAGCTGGTAATTGGCATCAAAAATATCGAATCAAGTTTAAAATTGCAGTATGAATATCAAATAAAAAGCTTAAATAACAAAATAAATGAGTTAACAAAGGCAAATGAGGAACTTAAAACTGAAACTGAGCAATATAAGCTGCAAATTCAGAGTAAAGATAAAAAAATTGTAAACTTGGAGACAAACTATTCAAGTGTTGCGTCAAAATTGCAAGAATTGAAGTATAAATTCGAGTCCGATATAAGAACACATAAAACTGTCATCGATTTTAAAAACGCTGAAATATCAAAACTTAACACTCTTTTCAACCAAAGTAAGACACAAATTTTTTTTGTTAGAAAATTCCACTATTAAAGTTTTATAA
Source organism: Drosophila dunni (assembly GCA_018152125.1). Classification (NCBI taxonomy): domain Eukaryota; kingdom Metazoa; phylum Arthropoda; class Insecta; order Diptera; family Drosophilidae; genus Drosophila; species Drosophila dunni. The sequence continues at coordinate 936,258 of JAECXC010000906.1, forward strand.
ATTTAGACAGTATCAAGTCAACTGACTTGAGGACTTTGATTGCTTCGGTAAATCAACTCCAATCGACCCTACCGAATACCGAAAAGAATAATGAAACTAAAAAGCAGGAATTTGAGCTTCGTGAGTAGTTTAAAACAGTTGAGATAAACTGAAGCTAACTTAACAAATCTTACAGAAAAGTGTCGTAATGATGGTAAAGAACTAGCTAATAGTTTAGGTAAGTTACTCGTAACTGCTTGTATATATAAATGCAACTATGTACATTTTATACTCTAACTTTTGAAGCCAGCAGTCAGAGAAGATTATCAAATTGCACTGCCGAAGGGCAAACACATCAAACTAAGATTACACTTTTCAATAACGAAGTGTCCAAAATTCAGACAAATTTGTGTAAGTTAAAGAATTATTCAATATTGAGTTCTTTGAAATTTAAGTATTTAATTTTCAAGCTGCATGTAAAGAGCAGTTGAGAACATCTAATGCTACAATCGAAGAGCTAATTAGTTCTGCTCAAAATTGCAGGAAGAGTTTGAGTAAGTTTGGCTTAAGTCCCGATAAGTTATGAATATACAAAAATTTCATGTATTTTATAAGGTCAATGTCGGATAGAACTTCCGAGCTCTTGTGTGTCGCGAAGCCCAGGACTTCAACAGATAAATCTTCCTAATCAAGGACCTTTTTATGTACTTTGTAATGATAATATTTTTGGCACTGGTTGGATGATTATTCAGCGGCGTATCAACGGAGAACAGAACTTTAATATGAACTGGAATGAATACGCGGCTGGATTTGGAAATATCAATAGAGAGTTTTTCATAGGATTGGAAAAATTGCACATCATAACCAATTCACAACCTTACGAGTTAAACATTCGTTTAACAGTTAGTGGCGGCCAAACATATTATGTTCATTACGATAATTTTAAAATTGGAAATTATTCTACGTTGTACAAACTGGAATCCATTGGACTGTTTACTGGAACTTTGGTAGATGGTTTGCGTGCCAGTAAAAATATGCCATTTTTTGCGAAAGATTATGACTTAGGTGCCAAGAAATGCACCCAACATGGGACGGGTGGCTGGTGGTATCGTGGTGGTAACCATTGTGGACTAAGGTGAGAAAAATATATCTGCTCCAGGTCATTATCACACAATCTCCAATTTCAGTTTTTTAAATGGAGAATACTCAAAAAATAATTCAAATTTGAGTTGGGCTAGGAATAGAAATTCCCCTTTACGTTTAACGGATGTTGTGATGGCAATCCGACCGAAACCTAAATAATACAGGAAGACAACGAGATGAAACCCTATTTTAAATTCTCTTGTTTAATATCATATATTTCTTAACTTTAACTGAAACTGTTAATAAATGCAATCCCCTTCGATTGCCTGGGCAACAATTTGTGTATCCTCTTAGGCACACTCAAATGGAGCCAAGACACTACAGAGATTCAAATGCCACAATCGACAGCAAATTAATTAATATTTAATCTCTTGGGTGGCTGCTATATATATTATCCTAATACCCTGTCTGAGTCCACTGTGAATTTCGCGCTCGATGGACCGTTAACTGCGTTGCACATTGAAAACCGCCAATATTTTGCTTAACATTGAGACAAAGGCAAATTGCAGTTAGTGGTCAGTAAATGAGCTCAAAGCTTAACAAGGGAAAACTTAATCTTAATCGTATTTTATAGCAAACCAAAGCTTAATTATGGGAACAAAGAGCTCACATAAATAGAAGTCTAGAGACGCGAAACAAATAAAAAGTGAGTTTAAGAAAATTTCTAGTAAGTTTAGGTGTATATAAATAAATAGGTATTTTATTATATCTATCTATATTATATAGAGTAATCTTGGCCTTGTCAATATCAGTTTTCCCAAAATGGCTACAACGAGCTGAGCATACGAATTCAAAATCAAATGCTAGCCTGTAAAATTACATTAAACAAGTAGCCTGTATTATAACGAGAACACAGTGTGCAGCTCCAAGCACACAACATGCCACAAAATCAGAGAGTCTGAGACTTTGAGAGCCTGGCCACTAAAGAGCAATTGAGAATTCGCTGCTCAGGTGACGAAATGCGACTCGAAGGTACGTGATGTGCCTAAGAAGAGCCCGAAAATAAGCTAAAAGTGGATGCCAAAAAAAGCGAAAAGAAATGTGTAAATCCCCTGCTGCGGATAAGGAGGGTGGCACATTAAGTACGGCCAGGTTGGAAATATCCAAATCCCCAAAGTGAGTGGGTGGCAGACAGACATGTCGGGGAGTAAATGCAATCAATACGCATAGACGGCACATAACAGGTATTACGAGCTAGAGTATTATGTATTATATATTATGTATAATGCATGATGATGTGTGCCTGGACCAGGAACTGGTTCCGACTGGCGTTCTTCTATGATTCACATGAAAAATCAACGCCAAGCGTAATCTATTAAATTATCCTAATTTCATCACGCACCAAATCCCTATAGCCATTCTGTCCGCCCCTGCCGTGAAATCACCAACAAAAAAACTTGAAAAAAACAATAAAAATTTGCATAATATCGGTATAATATTTTAGCATTATGTGCATGACAAAGGTGCCGAAAGTAACGGTATTATGTGAGAGCCAAAAAGCCAGACATATGCCAAACTGAAGATATTCCAAATCGAATCGAATTTCGTGGGGTTGATTTGTGGGGGACGGGATTTTTGGCAGATATGCCATGATAATGGTGCATAAATGTGGCAACACATGTGTTGCCAACACTGCTATGATTTGCATAGACTTTTACACTATTTTATATATTTATAAGCTTAGTATAAAACAGACCAAAGCCATTCGTTTAAAGTTGTTTTGCTTTGTTCCTTGACAAATTGTTCCACTAATTACTTGTCTAATTACTGGGATTTTAACTGCAAATTAGTTGCAATTTGTTAAAGTCCAAGTTAGAAGAGGGAATCTAAGGAAAAAGGTGGAAAATCTAAGAAAATGCAGGAAGAACAGTGAAAATTGATGAGTCATTGTAGTCAGAAAAGCAGTCAATCGATACAAATGTAGGACCAGCACAAGGAAAAGCTGGAAAAGTTGGAACAGCTAGGAAAACATAAAGTTGTATCTTTAATAAAGTTTAATTCAGCAGCTGAAGCACTTGTTTAATAAAACGTTTTACAGAAAGTCAACTAAATTGGCCTTAATGCCAATGGCCTCATCTTTTTGGATTTGGCGTCAGTTATGCATTTTATTTTTGGCTAGCTTTTAAACTCAGTTGCATAAATCTCTAAGCATATTTGTCACCAATGACTTGGCGTTCGTTTCAGACCCAAGGCAATAATTTATAATATTTTCTAAGTGGCCTCGTGGGCGGTGACTTCATTTTGCCAAGTGGCGTGCAATGAACTTTCATAAAAATAAGCCAAATAAATTGTAATTTGTTGTGCGTTGTGTGTTTTATTTTTGGTAGTCAAATTCGGGCATAAGTTGTCGATAGATTTTACATATGTGAAGCACTGCGGTTGAGCTTTTTGATGATTCGATTTGATGTCTTGCTGAGCCACAGGGCTGGGAATGTCTAAGAGAGCGTAAAATGAAAGGAAATTGAAATGCGGGCAAAAATTGAATTGGACAAGGACGAGTACGCCCACTTCAACTCCCACTGCCACTTCCTGAAGAGCTGAATGATATGCTATGCTTCGTTTAACTGAGAGAAATGAGAAAGCGAGACATAGCGCCCGCAAGTATGCAACAACTTTCACTTTGGGGAACTCATTGAGCTCAATCAAATATTCAAAAGCCGAGCGATTGGAAGTAAGGCGAGAGTGATGGGTAGGGAGCTGGTGGAAACAGCCTTTTTGACTTACCAACTGGCAATGCATAATTAAAATCCATTAAGTGTAATTTCTCAACTCTTTCGATTACTTTTTCTTATACTTTTCTTCTGCTCGCATTTCTTCATACTTCTTGGTGCTTGGCGCGAGTAAACTTTCCCTAATGAATTCAATTCAAAATAAGAATCGGCAAATGAAATAAATTCTATGATTGTAAAAGTTTAAATACTCTTAAAAAACTCTTTAAGATAGTCTCGGGCATTCTTACTTTACAAACTAAATAATACATGAACTAAATATTTTTATAAGTTATTAAACAATTTAACAAATTCTCATGGCTACAGTGAAAGCTGTTCTTATTTCCCATTAATGTTGATTGTTTTGATTTGACTCGAAATTTTGTGGATTTTTGTGCATACTGAAAAGTTATTTGCCAGGGTTGGGGGCTAAGGGCAAATGGCTTGGAGTCTAGTGGAGTCCAGGGTTGTCATGGTTCATAAATTTTACAGCAGGCAAATTTGTTGGCCTCATGAATAGCAAAGTGCAAAATTCAATCAATTTGAGCCATTTACTCGTTCGAGTGTTTGTAACCTGGCCACAATGGTCATTCACTTAGCTTGTCCAAATCTGCAAATGTGTGTATGTGTGTGTGTGTGTGTAATACACACTGTATGTGTTGGTGGCTTGTGTTTTTGACATGCCAACCTGAGGACATCCATTGAAATGTTTGAAAAGTTCATCAATTGAAAGAGTTTTCCAATTAATACACACTCAGCTACACACACACACACACACACACACACCAACACACATACAACACTTCTAAATATACATGTCAATTTGTTGGCTTTTGATTTAATAATGTGCACTCGGAATTTTGCATGATTCGAACTTGTTTTAGTTTTGGTTGCTTTGTTAATTTCGTAAGCTATTTGTCTTACTTTTTTCTTTATTCGCCTCTCTTACCCTCCCTCTCCCTCTCTACCACCACTTCACCACCCCTTCACCTTCTCTCACCATCTTTTTGAATGGCATATGCAAAGCCTCAAGGCTAGAAATACGCATTTAATTGAATTTTTTACTAGTTTATGGCAAAGTTATTTACTCAGGGAACGTCGGTTAAATAAAGACTTTTGTAACAGCATTAAAGAGTCTAGAAATTATTTGGCAAATAAAGGAAATCTTTATATTTTTAAAGATATTATTAAAGTTAGTTGAAGTTAATACCTACCACATTCTGGTTTAAGACAAAAAATAGTGTCAGAAATATCTAAATTGTATGCTTAATGTGTTGAACAAAAATTATATTAAAATACTCAAAATAAAATGTCAAAATTATGTTTATCTAAAAGCCAATTTCAGCACAAAGTTGGGCATACTATTTGCACATAAAAGTATTTTAAAAATACAAGTAAAAATCAACACATTTCATGTAAATATAGAGAATTTAGCAACTCGTTTAATTTGTTAGTAGCGGCAAGTTGTCATCTTTTGTTTGCTGGCGCAGTCAGTGTGGGTATTGGCCATAAATGGCCATTATTTGTTTATATAAACTGGATATTTGCAGTGTTGGTACAGGAAAAAAGTCAATTTATGCCATAATGAACTGCAAACCGGTAAACTGTCGCCCAATTCGAGTTTATTGCCATTTAAACGCAGTCGCCGACAAAAAACACACACACAACCTAAATGGTCTAAAGAGAGAGGGGGAGCAGGGCGTGGAAGGGTAAGGTAAATGCATTTATTGATTTAATATCTGTGCTGCCTGAGGCCAATTTAATCATCATTTGTAGAAAATAATTAAAATTTACAACGAGCATGAAGCAGAGTCCTCGTCTGAATTCGAATCCGCATCTGATTGCGACTCCGTCTCTGACTCCGACTCTGCAAATGACACTGGAACTCAGTCGCTTTTTGCAGTTTTGTAATATGCATTGAAAATGTTTTAATAACTTGCTACAAAAATAAGGTAAAGTCACAGAGGTTGTGCCAACATTGGGAGACACTGAGAGACAGACAGACTGAGACACAGAGAGACTGAGCCACAGACAGACATTTCAATGAAACTTCATGAGGTAAAAACTGAAACTGCAACTGCAACCTGGAGTCTGGCATTTTGCCCCACAAGCAGGTCACTATTAAAAGTAAGAGTTCTCTGCTTGTAGAGTACACAGACTAAGACATACTCTGTTAATATTTATAAAGTAATAGTTGCAGCTGCTAAAATTAAGTAGATCAATGCAGAGATGAGACTAAATTTTAATGCATTTTTAAAACTTTTAACTGTAATAGTTTATTAATATATAAATTAATTCGATTTCGATTTAAAAACGTATGGTATTAAGTATGTATAACAAAAGTTACTTCGATTAACAAACAGACAAGTCCGCTCTACGTCTTAAATTTACAAGGTATTTTTGATTCCCCAATACTTTTTGATATTTCTTGAACACATGTGAAAATTCCGTTCCCTTATAGCGCTCCATAAAATGTGCTAATTTCGTTGACATTGCGCAGACAATTTCAAATTGTGCACGATAATTTTGTTTAGTTTGAAAATGCTTTAATTTTGAATAGCTGACGCCGCCCATAATCCAGCAAATACTTGGACACGGTTTAAGTTTACAGTTGGCACAGCTCATAAATAAGTAGCATACACATGTATGTGTGTGTAGTACACATACATGTGAAGCATTGGTAATACAGGGTATGCATAAGCATTACAGATGCTAAGTGCTATTCATGGTATTTGGTATTTGGCTATTGGTGCGTTGTCTTTTGTTGCCCCTTTTACGATGTCCAACTGCGAAGTAAAGCGAATTGTGTGGACTGTCTTGAAGTGTGTTTTCACATACCCTGTAAAAGGGGGAATATGGTGTTATGAGCAGATAAGTCAGACGATAAATGTGTTAAAAATGTAATAATAATAAATGTAATATTAATAAAGTTATAAATAATTAGCAGTTCCGCTATAATAAAATATACTTTGACATGTTGCCATGGTAAATAAATTAATTCTTAGCTTAAAAACCAGGAAACTTATTTGTTTAGTTAACTTAACTTTATACATAAAGCTTAAATTGGTTTCTAGGGTAGACTTGAGGCGACTACTCACGCCTGTGGCATTTTGGCTGGTTTTGTTTTTGGTTGGGCTCGTATAAGTGCCATTTCAAGCTCATTAGTGGCCATAATTAGCCAGCACTGTTTATGGCCCACAGACACCAGAGAAACAGAGTCTGCAGACACAGACACAGAGACACAAAGTTACAACCTCACAGACTGTCTTTTTGCACTACAAGACACTTGATGGGCTACACAAGTTTTCAAATGCCCTTTTAAAAATTGTTTAAAATCAAATATATGTAGCTATTTATAATTTAAATCATATAAAACTAATATTTAAATGTAATCTTAAGGCCAATTTCTAAGAGTTTTCTATTGTAACTCTAAACAGAAATATCTGTGAGCCAAAACAATCAATCACTGAAGTATAAATGATGGAAACAAATCATTATAGATGTCAAAATAAGCTGAAAAATAAGCCATAATCTTAATTTAGCCTAGTTCTTGAGATAAAAAGGAATTTCTTTACACAATTGCAAAATTTGTGGTTTATTTTTCTCAGTTTCTGCGAATTTCAGACTACTCAAACAAGAAATTCCCATTGAAAACACCTCCGTCTGCAGACCCATATCCAGGTGGCTTTGTCAAAGGTAATCCCCCATTCAATAGGCTTAAACACTCGACCGTAAAGGGCATATGTGCTCTACAGGGCTACACACAAAACAACAGAACGCAGATACTTTTCGGCTGCCCTCACATTATATTTAACATTTCTTTTATTTTCCTTTCATTCTTTTTATTTTTGCACCATTTGAAGATTTTGCAGAGCATTCCAGGGGGTAGGGGGATGGGGGAGGTGGCAAAGTTTATGGTTCCGTGCATTACAAACTGAAACATATGTTTATTGTCCGCTCGTCCTCGAGTAGAGTCCCCCTGCTCTCACCACGCCTTCCGCGGTCTCTGTCTTGCGTAGAGTCGCTGGTGTCTGGGCAGCTAAAAAATTTTTATTTCTGCTGTCAGCGAGGCGACACCAAAAGTAGAAGCTGCAACACTTCAAATGACACTCCAACCCAGCGCCCCTCCACCTGCCTGCCCCTAGCAGTTACTTGCCCCCTCATTTGTTTGCATTTAGTGCAAGTGTGTGGCATGCAGTTGTTGTTGTGGTAGTTGCTGCCACTATCAACCAGGTTGTCATTAACAAATGGCAAATTAAATTGCGCTTAAATTTGGCTACCAACACGGGAGAGTGCAACAGCTGCTGCCTAGGAACTGCTCTATTCAAACTGAGAAATAATTCTGTAAGATGATGAGTCTATTATGAGGTAGAAGAATATATTGAATTTGTAAGTAGTACATTGAGCTATTAGTTACATAAAGGCTGAAAATAGTAGTAAAAATGTGACGTTTTAATATAAAACTTTTAAAGAAGAGAATCCTGTTTAATGTTAAGTTTGGCTAGTAGATGAATTAGAAGCTAAATAAAGACATATTTATTATTATATAAATTTTCTTTTAACTTTACCCATATCCAAATAAATAACTAAAGATAAACAGCTGCCCTCAAGTACACACTTTAAAGTATTTCAACTCAAATTCTAACCATTTTTGCAATCTTTTTGTGTACGTTTGACAAAGTACCTGCATTTTGGATGCCAGCTAAGTCACACTGCCACTTAAGAGCCCTAACATTCAGCCACGCCCATGCAATTGAAGGAAACTTTCTGCCATTGAAATTCTCTAGAGTAAAATAACTCAGTATTGAAAACACCCAGAAAATACGAATGTGCCGCACTTCAATTAAATGCTCCAAAAAATCTCCAAACACATGTTGGTTAGCAGCTCTAAAGAGAGAAAGAAAATAAGGTAGAAGGAGAGAGGGAGAGGAGAGAGGACGGTAAACAGGAGTGTGTCGAATCTATTAAGGTTTTGACATTAGCATGAAAAACGCATTTTTCTTTTGGCGAAGAAACCCAATACCCAAAATTCGAACGGAAATGTTTTAAATAACTTCCGAAGTTTTCTTTGCCGGGGAAAAACAAGTAGGCAGGCATAGGTGACAAAACAGTCAACATCAATAGGGGGTGGGGCAGTGGGGGACTGTGGGGGATATAACTCGAAGTTTGCATTACTTTCCTTAACTTGTTTGGGTTGCCTTTGTTCGAGTTGACACTTTGATTGAATAAAATTGTTAAATTATTTCTTGCACATTACCCGAAAGTGTGTAAACGCTGTTGGTATTTTTTTTCTTTGCCTTTCTTTTCTCAACTTTACCGCAAAGTTTTGCATATTTATGCAATTGAATTGTTTACATCAATATAATGCTTTTGAAGGGTTCAAAGTTTACAGTTTTTCCTCTGCCAAAAGTTTTTTATGCCCTGCTAACGTGTCGTATACTTGATCAATCTTTATGGCAAAATGCTGTGATTGATTTTAGTTGAGCTTTGAGTTTCCAAAAGGTGTCAAGACCGAGTAATTTGAAAAATTGATACAAAGAGGTTTTGAAATCATTTTAATCGGTTTTTTCGGTTTATGAATAAGTTAAGATAAATTGTTGAAAAAGTATTTAAAAGTAATTTATGCAATGTTTATTTGTTTATTGTTTGAACTGAGTTTTCGTACTCAATTATATCAATGAATAAAAAAAAAAGAAATTATATCTCTGCTCTCTGCTCTGCAATTGTTTAAATAAATTAAATTTGATTCACTTTTGCAGATTAGTATCTATGGTTTGTCTGCTTGTCTGTGAGTCTGCGGTACTTGGAGATAAGCAACCGACTCAAAGACTTGCTCTTAATGCTCCCTATTCGACTCAATCTTAGTACAATCTCTAGCCATTTGAGCAATAAGAAATCGTAGACATAAACGCTGCAAAAACTTGGCAAACGTCTGCGAGACAGAAAGTTTTGTGAAAACTCTTGGCCCATTGACAAAAGTTGACATATGCAAAAAACACATACAAATTATCAGCACATTTATCTGGGGAAATAATGCACGAATGAAAAGTTTTGATTTATTTTTAAGCAAAAAGTTTTTGCTCTGTCACAATTTTGATGAGGGTCTAAGAGACACACACACACACAGATACACACTCAGACAAACAAAAAATGTTGAAATCGAAAAACAAAATGCAAAATCAAATATGACGGCTCCCCTGAGACAATGGAAGCTTCAAATGAAGCCAATAGACAATAGATTCAACTGCCGGATTAACGTGCTTAAAACACTTAAAATCGATTAACAAGCTCTCTCTTGATATTGCTCAACTCAGCAATTTATGCAGTCAAATGAAGCTGCAAATTGAAGAAATTTAAGATTATGGATTAAGTTTTTAAACTTTTTTAAAAGAAACAATTTTATATAGTAAGAGGACTGATTTTAACATATTTATATCAATCTTTATATAGACTTCTTATAAAATATTCAATAGTTAAGGATACCCTTTCATAAGGCCCTTGAAACTAAGATATTTCTCCAAAAACCAAATCGGTTTTCATATCAAACTTTCAAAGGATGTTTTCTCTGTCCACTTTGGCCTGACTTTGGTTTGAGTAAAATTTCAACCATTGGCATTTTCATACACTGCCCTGAGTCTAAATATAGTGATTGTCTTCCTTTTTCGCTTTTCTTCCTTTTTTTTTGGTGAACCACCCGCATTGAAATGTCAGTCTTATGTCTTTGTAATCGAGTCAGAGTGGACTATTACATCGATTTATCAACATGTCAACATATTTAATGAGACGGGGTTAAGAACATTTGCTGTGCCATGCTCTCTGCTTCGTTTCTCGTTCTCTAAGCGTTTCAATGGCTGCCAACTCAATAATATGCTTGTGCCAATATTGCGTATACGCACCATAGACCGGTCATTGTGCTAGCTAGCACTGCTGTCGTATTTGTTGTTGTTGTTGTTGTTATTCGAGTTGTTGTCGATGTTTTGCTAGCTGGATTTGTTTGCAGTAAGCGGAAATAGTTGTAGAGGGGAATTTCGATGTGTACTCGTATGTTGTTGAAGTTTATATACAGGATAAACTGTACGACCAACTGACGTATGCATGTCCTCGACAGAAGCACACACAAACACACACACAGATCTGCCATAAAAGCAAATAACTGTCCTGTTGTGTGGGAGAGTAGGGAAGCGTACGGAGCGGAGCGGGGAGTTAGCTGACAATTTGAATGGATATCGGTGAACCAAACCGAAATAGTTGTCAGCATATACAACATGTAACTCGAGTTGGAAGTCCTTGTTTATCCTGTCAATTGTGCTTTGCTGACTGAGCCAACTGCCCTCCAATCCCCTACCGTCTCATCACAAAAACATGGCCAAAATCCTTATCAAAGCTTAGCTTGGTTTGAGCCTAAGCCAAAGCGTTATTCCACTCGCAGGTTCATAAATATTTGCCACAACTCACAAAAAGCTTTTCAAATGTATCCAATTGAAAATTTGTGTTTAATAGTTTTGCATGGCATTCATTGTATTGTTATACTCTCTGCAAGAGTATATTGGGTTTGTGCAAAAGTATGTAACAGGCAGAAGGAGGCGTGTCAGACCCCATAAAGTATATATATTCTTGATCAGCATCACAAGCCGAGTCGATATAGCCATGTCCGTCTGTCCGTCTGTCCGTCTGTCCGTCTGTCTGTCCGTCTGTCCGTATGAACAAACAGATTTCAGAGATGGTAAGAGCTACAAGTTCGAGCTTGGTGTCAATCGATCACATATTTAGTCAGTCAATACAAGAATCTTTTTTTTCGATGCCACGCCCCATTCGCCCACAATGAGCAAAAAACTAGACACACCTCGGAAAAAATCGGTGTTTTCGGCGAATATCTCAGTAACCATGGCACCTAGGATCACCAATTCTGGTATGGAGGTCCCTAGCGACAGCGCAAATGCATTGGCATTTGAAATTTTGGACTGCCACGCCCCTTTTTCCCACAATTCATACAAATAATTCTGAATTTTGTACGCATTTGTTCATGTAGTACAGCATTGTAATTGTATAATTCGAGTGGAGGCTAACTATATAAAACTATTCCTGAAAGGTGCATTAAAATCGGACTACAAACAAGAAAACTAGAAGCGTTACAATATTGATAATTGAACGCAATATCACTAATGAGTGCAAGCGAGACAGAAACGTTTTCGCTGCTTGTGTGGCGACAGCTCTGGCCGCAGTCGCTGGCCACGCCGAATACACACATACATACATATATGCATCATATATTTTTAAACGGATGTGTATTCGCATACACACAAGCATATGTATGTGTGATAATGCTTAGATTGTTTTTGTTTCAATGTGTTTTAATGCAAGTACTAGATATTGTAATATCTTGATACCGATTTTTATAATAATATTGGGATTAAAATGCAGAGAGTATTATACGGTCGGGCGTGCTCGACTGTACTGTTCTTTCTTGTTTTCATGTGGTTTATTGTGTTATTAAGCCAACAGCTGTTGCTTTTCACAAAATTTAATGAACTGTTTGCACACACAGGGCACACACACACAGCCCAACACACGCACAACAAGTGTATGTAGGCTGAATGTCTTTCAATTTGCCTGCCAAGTTTCTTGTACTAAAGTTGTTATTGTAGTTGTAGTTGTTGTAGTTGTTATAGTTGAGATTCTTGTTGTTGCTCATAGTGTTGTCCTCAGCTATGCGAGAGTAAACAAAGTGTGTGTTTGTGCGTCCTTTCCATAAATACAAATTAATTGGCCTTGGTTATTGTTGGCAATTGTTATTGTTAGCACAAACCAAGAAAGATGAAAGAGGTAGAGTCGGAGCTAGAGTTGACTAAATAGCATAGAAAATGCTGAGTTTGTAAAATTTGTTAAGGATTCGAAAGTTATCAGAGCTGGGGCACATGTTAAGCACAACAAAACCTCATTGATAATTGATCAATTATCAAAGTCTGCAAATAATTACGTATTTAGCAATTTATTTACAACATTTGTGGACTTTGTTTTGCATATTATTCCTTTCTAGCCCTTATCTCATCTCTAAGTTTGCACAAGTATCCAATTTACATAGTAACTCTCATTATCTAAACTAAACTAAACATAATCTAAACTATTACACAAATAAATCGTAAAATTTAATTACTGGCTTTACTTACTCGTTACTTTGATGTAATGTCTTGACTTGGGGATTATAAAATAAATGTTAGTTATGCTCCTTACGTAGGCAAATCGTCTCACTCGCAAGTTGCTAATTTTTACCACTCGTTACTCTATGATCCCTCAAGTACGCAATTTCTTCACTCGTTACTTTGTGAAATCGTCACGTATTTTCAAAGGTATTAGCTCCGAGGTATGAGCTATTGATACTCGTTACTTTATCAAATCTCTGTTTTACCTCTTTACCTTGTCAACACTTTTTATGGCTTTCAAGTCATCACAATTTACCACTGTTACCTTACCAAAACGCAAACCGTTATCTGCTCTGAAGTACTCGCTATTTGCACTCGTTACTTTGGCAAAGCACGACTTTTTATGACCTGTAATATATTTACTGTCACACAGAATGTTTATGCTGCTTAGAAACTTGGATCGAATATACATAAATATTATTCCATAATAACTGACAAATATGCTCACGTTTTAGGCATTTTTTATGACACCAAGAGAGAGATAAATAAAGAGGGAGGGAGTGGGGAGTGTAAAAGTTGTAGGAGGAAAGAAAATCTAGCTGAAAATGTGTCACCATCTGCCATTTTCAATCTTAATATTTGATGTCACACGTCGCAGACTCGCAACAGCTGTGACCAGTATTTGGGTTGAGATTTTCCCATCTCACATGGGGAAAAGGGGCGTGGTAGTCATGTTAACGGTTTATTGTTGAGCCTCGTGACCTAGTCAGAGAAGAAAATGCTGAAAACTGTAAAAACCGATGACAAATGCGGAGCATTAAGAAAATCTAATGCGTTTACACTTGACTTTACTCGCTTTGTCACATTCTATTTTTCTTTTTCTTTGGCTTTTCTTTATAAAAATTTCTGATTTGCATAATGTGAAATACAATGCATAAATTGGCTATATAAGGGTCCAGTTTAAGGGTCCTGCATACGTAATGAGCATTATTTTGGCATGTCTTGGGATCAGTTGAAATGAATATAATGAATGGGTGGATGAGTGTATGAGTGGTTGAGTCTGGTGCGCACGGCTAAACCACAAATGAAGTGATTTGTCCATAGACTCGAAGAAGATTGAGACACGGACACGGACATGGACATGGACAAATCTCAAACTCTAAAATGCCAAAACAATTTAATGCTTCGCTGATAACCGCACATGTCGCTGGCAAATGACAGGCAATTGGGCGATAAGAACAGTTCCTAACTCAACTCGATTCGACTTCAAACTCCCAAACTTTCCTCTCGCTCTCAGTCACTTTCATTTCGCAGATTGTCAGAAAAAGCGGCACAACAACCACAGCAAACAAAGCAAAGAAAAGCACATACAATTGGTTGAGGAGTGTTGCTAAAAGGGGGCTTGAGGTAGGGGTGTGGGGTAATGTATTGAACACTGCGATAAACATATGAAAAATGCACATGCGGCGCGCCAAGTTCAATTCCGGAGGCCAAAAGTTTACGCCACTTAATAGAACTTGACGCAAATTCAATTACAACATTGGTAACTCACCCCCTCACTACCTCCCCATCTCTTTACCCTCCCTGCTTCGAGCCAAGAAAAAAGGCAGGCAAAAAGTTGCTAAGAAATTTGCGGAAAAACGTTGCCTTTGGCTTGGCTTCTCCTTCGTTCTGTGGAAAACTTTTGCCCACCGGCGGCGGTTTTTTGTGTGATTTCTGTAAATGTTGTCACAGCCCTCGGGTTGTCTGCCTTGCCCTCTATCTCTCTCTGTCTCTCTCTACCACTCTCTGTCTCCCTCTCTCTGTCTGGTGCTGTGTCTATGGCACTTGGCCAGCATCGAAGCATCGAAGTTTTGTACTTGCGGCTGTTTACTCAGCTTCCAGCACCGTGAGGCAAAATTCCTTGCCCCATTTTGTTGCAATTAGCAAATAAAACTTGGCATATTTAAAGCGTCAATGAGGCGACGTCGGCTCCTTGGCCAAAACTTTTGCAATCACTTTCATTTCTCTGCTTATTGGCCAGCAAGCTATTGGCCAAAACACCCAAGCGTCGCTTCACTGCACTTTTGAACTTGAGTGTCAAAGGCTTCCGCTTTCAAATGGAAACTTGTCTCTTAGTTCTGGAAGCTTATGATGCGGTGTTTGTCATCACATAATCGGAAATCATCTTTGAGTTATATTCTATAGGTGATACTTATTAGCAAACAGGTAAAAATACTAGCACTTAAATATAAACTAATACTATTAGAAAAAGGTTAATTAGAGGCACATTAAATGTAGTTTAATTAAAACATAATAATGTATGTGTTTTAAATATATTTTCTGTTATTATTAACTTTTTACATATGTAAGTACTTGAAATTCATTTAATTTTTCTCCGTCAATAAAAAATTGTTGCACCAACCTATGCTGGGCCTGGTTGCTGTCTTGGCTAGCACGAAAATTGTCGGTGTTTAAATAATGTTCCATCAGATGGCGCCAGTATGAAATTTCAAGTGCTTGAATTCGCTAAGCAACTATGAACTATAGATGGCGCGTATAAATTTTCAAAAGTAAACTACGTTATTGTCAAAACTTTGTATAATATTAATTCATACGCTTAATGTATGTGTTTAAAACATTTTATCCCCAAGGGTTTATAAAACTATTTTTAACGAAATGATTTATAAACCTTCAATAATGAACTTTGCTGGATATTAGCACATTTAGCACATTTATGTCAATTTTGCTGACTCAGAGACCACTTTCCAATTCTATATTTATTATTATTTCTTTGTTGTGGCTTTGCTCATAGTTTTGTTTTTGTTTACTTCCGATAAGCTCAAGAACTTTCAATTAATTATGATAACTTTTTATTATTTCTTGCTGAAATCCGAGGTATTTAGCAAATGTAATTGTTGAATATGATATGAATTGGCAGTGCTGGAATTTTTTGTATGCCAACATGACACCAACTCATGGCTACACTGAGAGAAAAGTTTGCTTGAGTCTACAACTTTTCAATTTTGTAAGAAGTTTTTTGAATTTTGCAGAGTTATCAAGAGCTTTTAAAGAACAATACCACACATTTTCTCTTCGTGTAAAAGAATAGTGTATCAATCAAGCGATTTATCAGTTTCTGCGAAATGTTCGATAAATTTAAAATTATCGCACAGTGATCAATTCTCTCCTTGATCGCTGAGGATTAACGTTAATGGGGTAAACATATAAAACATATAAATAACACCCACCCAAGCACAATAGAGGCTAGTGTGACCCAGTCAAGGGTAACAAAGAGACTCAATTTTGTTAAATTTCCAAAATGTTGAAGTGGCTGCTACTTGCGGCCCTCGTGCTGGCGGTGGTCAGTGCCGAGCTGCACCGCATTCCCATCCATAAGTCGCAGCACAAGCGCAATCGTCAACAGGTGAAGGCAGCGACCCGTTCACTGCATCACAAGTATCATCCAGAGCTGCAGTACTATGTGCCCGATTACTCAGCACCCGACTATGGATCGGCGGAGAGTAACAGTGGGGAGAACAGCAATGAATTTTCCAACGAACCACTGTCAAACAATCAGAATATGGACTACTATGGTGTGATTGGCATTGGTACTCCGCCGCAGTACTTCCAGGTGGTCTTCGACACGGGTTCGGCTAATCTGTGGGTGCCCTCAGTGTATTGTCTCCCCAGTGATGTCGCCTGTCAGAATCACAACCAGTACAACTCCAGTGAATCCATCACTTATGTGCCCAATGGCAACAGTTTCTCCATACAGTACGGCACGGGTAGTTTGTCTGGTTTCCTTTCTACGGATGTGGTGAATATCAACGGCTTGGCCATACAGAATCAAACCTTTGGGGAAGCCGTTTCACAGCCCAATGGCAGCTTTACCGGTGTGCCATTCGATGGCATTCTGGGAATGGCTTATGCCTCCATTGCCGAGGATTCGGTGGTGCCACCATTTTACAATCTCTATAATCAAGGACTGATTGATGAGCCCACCTTCGGATTTTATCTGGCACGCAATGCCTCCTCCCAGGATGGTGGCCAACTGGTGCTCGGTGGCATCGATTACAGTCTCTTCATTGGCAATCTTACCTATCTGCCAGTCACCCAGCAGGGCTACTGGCAGTTCAACATGATTAGCGCCGTGATGGGTCCCTATGTGATCTGCAGCAATTGCCAGGCTATTGCCGATACTGGCACCTCCCTTTTGGCCTGTCCCGGCAGTGCCTATAACACGCTGAACCAGCTGATTGGTGCTCAACTCATTGATGGTGATTACTATGTGGATTGCTCCACGGTAAGCTCCCTGCCCGTGCTCAGCTTCAATCTGGGCGGCAACATCTTTGAGCTACCAGCCTCTGTCTACATCAGCACCTTCTCCGAGGATGGCAGCACCTATTGCATGTCCAGCTTTACCTACATCAACACCGATTTCTGGATTCTTGGCGACGTCTTTATTGGCCAGTTCTATACCCAATTCGATTTCGGACAGAATCGCGTGGGTTTCGCAACGGCCGCTTAAGATGATCACTGAGATTTGACAAAACTTCTTGGTGCTAAATTTATTCTATAACTATTTGCACTAAGGAGTAAGAAACACTAACGAATCAACGAAAACTTTTTAAAAATTGTACAAAAAAATAAATTTGCATTTAAAAACTATAGTAAGGAAGTTGCTCATGTATTTGTCGAGTCGAGTCGATAATTTAGAAACAGATCAAACATTTAGAATATAGTAAATTTTTCTAAGACATTAATAGGGTCAGATTTGTCACTAGCGTGGATTGTAACTTTTTAAATTGATCGAACAAAAATAGTAAAATTATCAATTTCAGTTCAGTTGAAGTACACAAATTTAAATTTTAACTTTGAACTTCAGCTTGACCTACGTCTTTTACGCTCATACAAAACATAATTATGTTTATTAAACAGCAATGACATTTGTTAAATTATGATCTGAGAATTAAACGCAATGTTCTTTTTAGCTACAGTAAAAGCGGAGTTTGACCATAAAAACTTCTTGTCCTTTTCCAGCTAATGGCAAATGATAGTAAAAAACAATTAAGGACATTGTTGAATTATTTGGTGTCCGGTGGAGAAGTTTTGTTGGCCGCGCCTAAGGAGTAATTGCCGCCGTAGATGCCACGCGGAGTGCGGGGCACTTGTTGCTGTTGTGCCTGTCGCTGCAGTTGTGCCTGTTGCTGCTGCAGCTGTTGCATGCATCTCTGTTGCAGCATCGCTTCATAGAGTACGACAGCAGCAGCATCGGCGTTGGCAGATTGCGATGGATGTTGATGTTGTTGCTTCTGTAGCTGCTGGTGCTGACGCTTCACTGCACTTTTGAACTTGAGTGTCAAAGGCTTCCGCTTTCAAATGTAAACTTGTCTCTTAGTTCTGGGAGCTTATGATGCGGTGTTTGTCATCACATAATCGGAAATCATCTTTGAGTTATATTCTATTGGTGATACTTATTAGCAAACACGTAAAAATACTAGCACTTAAATATAAACTGATACTATGAGAAAAAGGTTAATTAGAGACACATTAAATGTAATTTAATTGAAACATAATAATGTATGTATTTTAAATATATTTTCTATTATTATTAACTTTTTACATATGTAAGTACTTGAAATTCATTTAATTTTCCTCCATCAATAAAAAATTGTTGCACCAACCCATGCTGGGCCTGGTTGCTGTCTTGGCTAGCACGAAAATTTTCGGTGCTTAAATAATGTTCCATCAGATGGCGCCAGTATGAAATTTCAAGTGCTTGAATTCGCTAAGCAACTATGAACTATAGATGGCGCGTATACATTTTCAAAAGTAAACTACGTTAATGTCAAAATTTTGTATAATATTAATTCATACGCTTAATGTATGTGTTTAAAACATTTTATCCCCAAGGGTTTATAAAACTATTTTTAACGAAATGATTTATAAACCTTCAATAATGAACTTTGCTGGATATTAGCACACATTTATTTATGTCAATTTTGCTGACTCAGAGACCACTTTCCAATTCTATATTTATTATTATTTCTTTGTTGTGGCTTTGCTCATAGTTTTGTTTTTGTTTGTATCAATCAAGCGATTTATCAGTTTCTGCGAAATGTTCGATAAATTTAAAATTATCGCACAGTGATTAATTCTCTCCTTGATCGTTGAGGATTAACGTTAATGGGGTAAACATATAAAACATATAAATAACACCCATCCAAGCACAATAGAGGCTAGTGTGACCCAGTCAAGGGTAACAAAGAGACTCAATTTAATTAAATTTCCAAAATGTTGAAGTGGCTGCTACTTGCGGCCCTCGTGCTGGCGGTGGTCAGTGCCGAGCTGCACCGCATTCCCATCCATAAGTCGCAGCACAAGCGCAATCGCCAACAGGTGAAGGCAGCAACCCGTTCACTGCATCACAAGTATCATCCAGAGCTGCAGTACTATGTGCCCGATTACTCAGCACCCGACTATGGATCGGCGGAGAGTAACAGTGGGGAGAACAGCAATGAATTTTCCAACGAACCACTGTCAAACAATCAGAATATGGAGTACTATGGTGTGATTGGCATTGGTACTCCGCCGCAGTACTTCCAGGTGGTCTTCGACACGGGTTCGGCTAATCTCTGGGTGCCCTCGGTACATTGTCTCCCCAGTGATGTCGCCTGCCAGAATCACAATCAGTACAACTGCAGTGAATCCATCACTTATGTGCCCAACGGCAACAGTTTCTCCATACAGTACGGCACGGGTAGTTTGTCCGGTTTCCTGTCTACGGATGTGGTGAATATCAACGGCTTGGCCATACAGAATCAAACCTTCGGTGAAGCCGTTTCCCAGTCCAGCTTTACTGGTGTGCCATTCGATGGCATTCTGGGCATGGCTTATGCCTCCATTGCCAAGGATTCGGTGGTGCCACCATTTTACAATCTCTACAATCAAGGACTGATTGATGAGCCCACCTTTGGATTCTATCTGGCACGCAATGCCTCCTCTCAGGATGGTGGTCAACTGGTGCTCGGTGGCATCGATTACAGTCTCTTCATTGGCAATCTTACCTATCTGCCAGTCACCCAGCAGGGCTACTGGCAATTCAACATGATCAGCGCCGTAATGGGTCCCAATGTGATCTGCAGCAATTGCCAGGCTATCGCCGATACTGGCACCTCCCTTTTGGCCTGTCCCGGCAGTGCCTACAACACGCTGAACCAGCTGATTGGTGCTCAACTCATTGATGGTGATTACTATGTGGATTGCTCCACTGTTAGCTCCCTGCCCGTGCTCAGCTTCAATCTGGGCGGCAACATCTTTGAACTACCAGCCTCTGTCTACATCAGCACCTTCTCCGAGGATGGCAGCACCTATTGCATGTCCAGCTTTTCCTACATTAACACCGATTTCTGGATTCTTGGCGACGTCTTTATTGGCCAGTTCTACACCCAATTCGATTTCGGACAGAATCGCGTGGGTTTCGCAACGGCCGCTTAAGATGATCACTGAGATTTGACAAAACTTCCTGGTGCTAAATATATTCTATAACTATTTGCACTTAAGAGTAAGAGGGACAAAACGAATCAACGAAAACTTTTTAAAAATTGTACAAAAAAATAAATATGCATTTAAAAACTATAGTGAGGAAGTTGATCATATATTTGTCGAGTCGAGTCGACTATTTAGAAACAGATCAAACATTTAGAATATAGTAAATTTTTCTAAGACATTGATAGGGTCAGATTTGTCACAAGCGTGGATTGTAACTATCTAAATTGAACGAACAAAAATAGTAAAATGATCAATTTTAGTTCAGTTGAAGTACACAAATTTAAATTTTAACTTTGAACTTCAGCTTGACCTACGTCTTTTACGCTCATACAAAACATAATTATGTTTATTAAACAGCAATGACATTTGTTAAATTATGATCTGAGAATTAAACGCAATGTTCTTTTTAGCTACAGTAAAAGCGGAGTTTGACCATAAAAACTTCTTGTCCTTTTCCAGCTAATGGCAAATGATTGTAAAAAAAAATTAATGAAATTTTTAGAGTTATTTGGTGTCCGGTGGAGAAGTCTTGTTGGCCGCACCTGAGGAGTAATTGCCGCCGTAGATGCCACGCGGAGTGCGGGGCACTTGTTGCTGTTGTCCCTGTCGCTGCTGTTGTTGCTGCTGCTGCAGTTGTGCCTGATGCTGCTGCAGCTGTTGCATGCATCTCTGTTGCAACATTGCTTCATAGAGTACGACAGCAGCAGCATCGGCGTTGGCAGATTGCGATTGATGCTGCTGCTGTGGGCCATGTTGTTGCTTCTGTAGCTGCTGGTGCTGACGATGCTGTGTGGCATTCTGTTGCATATTAGCCGCCAAGAGCTGTGCATAAACGTGGCTAATATTATTAACATTACCACTAGACATGCCATAGAAGGGCAATGACATGTTGTGCTCTCCCCCAGCAATCAGATGCGGTTGTTGCTGTGCCTGTTGCTGCGGCAGTTTGTGGTGCAGCAGTTGCAGGTACATGTTCGACAGTTCGTTGATCGATGTTGAAACGACTACATGTCCTACTAAATTGCCATCTCCGCTGGTACTTTGCTGTCCAAGGCTGCCATGATAGGATGAGGACTAACAAGAGGATTCTTTTAGCATCGTTGATAACCAAAACTCAGCTCGAACTTACGTTGTGCCGTGCGGCATGTGCTGCATACGCCTTATGTGCAGCGTGTGCTGCTTGAGCCGCCTGCTTGCGATCGTAGAGAGCTTTGGCTTCCCGCTCGAATCCCGGCGGTTGCTGGGATTTGTGCGGTGACACCATCTGACACTTGATCTTAGGCTTTATAAAAGATAGCGCTTCGTCACCGTAGAGCGCGTAGTGCTCAGCTGCCTTGTGGTAGCTGAAACTGCCGTGCTTCGGATGCCCAGTCGTATTGCCGTAGAGCGCGTTCTGCACTTCACTAAGGAAAGTTGTTGTGGCATCGGCGCTGGTTCGGAATGTTTCCGTTTCAGGCTCGGGTGTCGGTGGAGACGGTGCCGATGCCGGTGCTGGGGTGGGGGCGGTGACTGGCGGATCTGACAGCTCAGCTGATCGCATCGGCACCGACTGTGTGGCCATAACATTGGGACGCCAAATCTTCTTGGCCAGCTGCTCATACAAGTTGGCTTAAAGAAAAGAGTTTTTAGTTTTATTTTCTGGACTAACTTAAGCTGAATTTTTGTGCTTACGTTCAGCTGGTCTCTTGGCGCCGTGTGAGTCCATTTCAAGAGCTTTCCACTTGGTACTCAAGACACTTTCGATTCCAAGTTGCAAATGAAACTGGCGAATTGTCATCGATTGTGTCTCGAGTTCTTGCAGCACTATTTATTTTTGTTTATGGCAAATCGCAGTTTGTTTATTGTTTACTTTTCGGTTAAGTAAGTTTTTCTCAGGCCTGATTGTTTTCCAGCTTATATTTCGCAACAAAAACAATATGACAGTAGCTTCAGTCGTCAGTGAATACACTCACAAGGCGACCTTTACAGAGATGGGCAGCACTGGCAGTAATGTAATTTTTTTTAATCAGAACAAGTTCGATAACAGCGGAATCATAAAATAATTCAAATCGGAAAAGGGTAATCCCCGAAATGGAATTGAAAACAAAATGTTCCTCAGAAAGCCACTGGTTTGTTTATTCTAGGAATATTTTTGATACTTTATGTATCACGATACTTCCTCTATTTACATACGTTATACATAAAATCGAAGTTATATTAAAGTTCCACCTCTAAATAATTTTTGATAATAGTTTGAAACGAAAAAATTATTTCTTTACATACCTAAAAATCTCTATTACTCTCCCTCACTCAATAAAGCTTTCCATTATTAACAATTAAGGCTTTTATTAAACAATTGCAACAGTCAAAAAATATATTAAAGCGTGTAGTTTTCTGTTCTGTTATAAAATATTAAGTAAAATTCTGCGTTGTTAGACAGTGTTTGGTTCTTCTGGCTCAACGAGGGCATAACAAAATCCGGCGCCAGTTCCGGCCAATTTAGCGTAACCCGGCAGTTCCAATAAAGTAGGTTGCGATCTGAAAATAGTTAGAAATATAGGTTAAATATTTTGAATAAATAAAGATTATTATTAGGCGGTATAAACTCAGAGACTGTAAGAACTTTAGCTAGCCAAAGTTGTCTTTACAAACTATAACTAATAGCTTTGATTTATTATTGATTGCTCTATTAAAACTACAAGGTCTTAAGCAGACGACCTAACCTATCATACTTCTAAACTAACTTATACTTTGGTCTGCTTACAAATTCTCCGTGGCATTATTTCCGCAATTGCCATGCTCATTCCAGCCCCAAGTGTAGACCTGCCCTTCGTTAGTGCGGAGTAGTCCATGCTCAGCGCCCATGTGAAGACGGGCTGGGCTCTGTCCCTCCTTCAGTTGGAGCTGTAGGGGCGTGGGTGTCGCCTGTTGTTCCGAAAATCCCCCAATTCCCAACTGTCCATAACAATTACGTCCCCAAAGCACAATCTGATTGGATTTCATTATGGCCGCATTGTGTGTCCAGCCTGCTGATAGTTGTCCCACATCCTCGTCGAAGTGAAAGACATTCGATTGGCCAAACTTGTTGTCACCCAGGGCCACAACGCGTTTCTGACGACGACCTGACTCCGTATCGAGGCACTTGAGCAGCATATGATTCTGTCCACTGACCAGGGATAGAATTCTCAGCTCCTGAGGATTATGTGGAGTTATCTTCATGACACTGGTACGATGCATGGTGGTCGTTGTAATGTCCAGCTCAAAGGGTGCGGGATCCATGATGCGCAGTCGTCCAAATATGTAGACGATGTTGTTTGCGGTGAGCACCGCGCAGTGTCGCAGACCAAAGCTGATGCGCAGGGCAGGCTCGTGACGCGGCAGATGCACCTGCATGGGTCTCCTTACGGCCGTAAAGCCACGCTGGCAAATCCCCAGCTGCTGGAAGGCATTAGAGCCCCAGACAAACAGGTGTTTGTTCACAGTGATGGCGCCAGAAATGTCCCAGCCACAGCAAATGCTTTCAATTGGCTCCTCCTGCAAATGGAGTAGGAGAGTTGAAGATGTTTGTGATCAGCTGTGCGATGTCTCACCTCAAAGTACTCGCTGGGCACCATGCTGAACTCACTGTGGCACTCCTCCGTGGAATTCAGACCCAATTGACCACGATTATTCCAGCCACAGCTGTGTACACGCCCATTGCTATCCAGGATGAGCACGTGACCTCCACCACCGCGTATGCAGCGCACTAGTTGCGGTGAAAAGGAGTAGTTTGACAGTCGCTGCGGTGACATGCACAGCTCCGATTCATAGCCAAGGCCGAGTTGACCGTGAGAATTGGCGCCCTGTGCGCAGCCCAAAAGGAAATCGCTCATTAATTTGCAATGCAAAACGTTGGACATTTGGCGATGTCGCCGTACACTTACCCAGGCATAGACATCCACAGACATGGCGACCACCAGTTGCGCTTCAACTGGGAAAGGGGGCGGCCGACAGACAGCCGTAGGGGTGGGGGGTTTGTGGCGGCGGCTTTGCACTTCCGGTTTGTGTTTCACACGTTGATTTAATACGCCGCAGTCACGCCAACAATGTGAGTGACGCTTTGACGCTCTTTTTTGTTATTTGCCACCGGCTGCGTGTCCTCGCGGTCGCTGTGCTCCACGCTGCGCTGCTCATGTAAAACTGAGTCGGTTCGCTGCCGCGCAAATAACTTTTATATCGTTTTGTGGCGTTCGCGTTTGTCCTTGTGCCGCACACACACGCATACACTCACCCACACATATATACAAAGTCAAGCAAAAATAAAAGGCTTAATTTGCGCTAGTTTGTTAACTAAGAACTTAATTCAACACATTTTGTTTAGTAAACAACGCAGTTAGGCACTGCAGCGTTGCCATGTGTGTCTAATGTTGCCTTTGTTTACATTATGCGCGAGTGGGCTTAGCTCTCGTTTGCCGGGTTGACAGGGTGGCAACCTCAGCATCGCATATGTTTTGTCACTCTGGCTGGTATGCTGTTTACTCCTATGCTGAGCAGCGTTGGAGTGAGTGGAGGAGTAGAATTAAAACGATAAAAGTTTTGAATTATAAAATATTTAATTAGGTTTTTAAGGATTACTTGCCTTAGTTTTAGCTCAATTTATAATTGCTTTATTTATGTACACAGCAATAATCGCCAACTGCCCTTAGGGCGCCATAACAGCTTATCATATTCGCGCTAAAACTAAATTTGAGCAAAAAGTGTTTAAACTAAAAGTGACTCGACTTTAAAATACCCGAGGAATACGTTAAGAAATATATTTTATACCCCATTTTAAGAACACAATATTATTTGCTTAAAGTTTCAATTAAAATGTTGCGTGCAATGAAAAACTAAGCGATAATCACTTGGAACTGCGAACTGCACTCGTTTGCGTGTGGCGACATTAGTTTTTCATTTGTGGCGTTTAAGCCAGGTTGGCAAACCCAGTTGTTAGGCTCTGTGATTTTTGCATTGCAAATGTGCAAACGCCAAGTGCATTTTTCACCTGACCAACGGCGAGTTCTTCTCCCTCTCTCTCTCTCCCTGACTCTGCAGGTTTTCCATTTTGTAGATTTTCCTTTTGTGTTGCATGTTTACGGTACATTGCAGTATTTCTTATGTCCAGTTGTTAGGGTCATGTGGTTACTGTGTTGCGCATTTGAATGCAATTAAAAACCATAAAACACAATTATCAAAAGGGTGACGAATGCGTTATACCGTTACGCTTTTCCTGCATTAATCGCATGTGTCAACTTAATTAAAAATTAATAAATTTATTGGAAAATTTGCAAACTGAAATTGTATTTTGAAGGTTTAGATAGAGCACTCATGGCTTATTTTAATAAAATGCATACCAAGTTAGTGCATTTTGAATTCGTTTTATTACGCTCCGTTTCTGACCGCACCTTAATGAATTTTCATTTATTTTCTTAATTTCACTCCCCGTCCATTTTTCAAACAACAATTACCGTTTAATTAATATTTCGTGCACTTTAACCTTCGCCCTGAACTTTGACTGTGATAATTACAATATTTCTATATGAGTTTTGCGTGACGGAATATAAACGGAAGGCGAGTTTTATAATCGCTTCATATAACCAAACAATATATTAGGATGTGATTTAATATTTAAGGCTTGAGTCGGTAAAGTTATACAACGTGGGCATTATGAATAAAATATAAAGAAAGGAGTCAAAGTTTGCTAAGATATATGATTATTTAAATAAATTTTAGGTCACAATTAATTAAATTTATTCAAAATTAAATTGCATGTATTTCATTGTGAATTTCTTTAATTAAATAAGTTTCAAATTTAAATCAAAAACCTTAACAAATTTGAATTATACAATAAATAAAAAAATACATAAAATGTATTAAAAACTTTATGGCTTATTTTCTTAGTAAATTAAATAACATTTCAAAATTTATTTAAATCAAGTGCTTCTTTAAGCTAGCTCACTACTCTTTGCGAACTAGCTCCAAGCAAAAGTGGCAATACTGCCTCCCGATAGTTTTATCACGCGTTTAGTATTGCTAAGCGGCACATGCAGTGTTGCCCATTCGCTGAAAACGAAAACAGCGCGCGCATTTAAATTTACGTCAGACCAAGCGAAGTTGCCTGCGTGCTTCTTGCTTTGCTGCTGTTTTCCCCGGAGAGTAATTCCATTGAAAGCGAACGTGACTCCATTTTCCGTATGTTACGCTTGTATTTTCTATGAGTTTTATCCATTTTCTTGGTTTCTTTCCTATTTTGTGGTTAGTCAGAAACAATTTTAGTCATTTTGAAATTAAATCTACTTTGATGGACAAATCTGTTTGCTGTCAGCTGTCTGTGAATGCGCTGTGTACCACGCCCACCTACAATGGGGTGTATAAAAGTTGCACATGTTTGCATTGTTTTTTATGGACTTGTTATTTTCCTTTTTTTAATGGTTACGAGGGGGGAAGTTGGGAAATGGTAATGATTTTTCCATTGAAAAGAAAAGATCGGAAGCGTCGATGGCCAATTGTAATTAAATGGTTGCCTTTTAATGGAAATCTCTGTTTCTTGGCTTAACTTCCTTGATGTCAAATAAGTTAAAGTATTTTCCGAGGAAATTAAAAAAAGTCCGACTGAAATTAATACAACTAGAGTTGACCCTAATTAAATACTCGGGCAGTCAATTTATTCAATGAGCCAACACAGTATTGGCCAATTTCCAACTGATGATAGATAACAG
Organism: Drosophila dunni; assembly: GCA_018152125.1. Taxonomy (NCBI): domain Eukaryota; kingdom Metazoa; phylum Arthropoda; class Insecta; order Diptera; family Drosophilidae; genus Drosophila; species Drosophila dunni. Next base: position 963,477 of record JAECXC010000906.1, read on the forward strand.
TCGAAATGTCCTTAAACAGTTTCGTGCAATTCCATTTCCATTGCATTTGATGGAAGATAGACGCTGTCAAAATCAGAGGCATAAATTTTGAACTATCCATTGTAGGAAATTGTGCAGCAGAATTGTGGAACAACAACAAATTCAACCATGAATTGAGGCAATGTCGTCATGTCGATGACGATGTCGATGTCGATGTCGATGTAGATGTCAATCTGAATGCCGATGTCATCGCACAAAAGTCATTTGGCCACTAATCATGACTGCGGTTATAGCCGCTGTCCACTGTACGGTTAGGCCGCAGACACACACACACACACACACGCACACCCAAAGAGTCACACAGTTGGAATTAAGCCCAAACTGTAGCCAAAAGCCAATTCATATTTCCATTTACATTTCCATAACCATTCCATTGAAAAAGCTTGGTTTAAATTCCCTTTTCCGCAGAGCAGTCAAATTATGAAAAGTGTGCACTTTGCGTCTGACACTTCAAATTAAATTTCAAATGTGAAATGCCAGCATAGCGGGGAATCCCTTTACCGCACACTTTGGCTATGCATTCCCTAATTGCTCAATCAAAAGCGTATGCAATTCCTTTGGGGTAAATCCTCAAAACCCGCAGCTTAAAATAGAAAATATTATATATATTTTTGAAAAAACTACGTTTCATACTTAAACTTTGGGCCACGTCGCGACGGATGTGCACGAGGAAGTGTTTGGCGGTTGAGTTGAGTTGGCCAAGAAGAAAGTGGGGTAAAGAAAGGTGCTTATGGGAGGGCAGTGAAGGGAGTCTGTGCTGGGAGTTAACTGAGAGAACGAAAACGATTGCCAGAGGCAACGCCAAAGACAACAATGTCAAAGTTTGGCTGCTTTCAAGGGAGCTGCTAAAGGGGAGGTGGAGTACCGGGAGAGCGGGAAGTCAGGGAAAGGGGACTAAACGGAAACGGAAGCGCATTGAGCAAAGTTGTTGCAGTTGTTGGCCTTTGTTTCGCCATTGCAGCAGCAACAGCTACCAGCAAAGCAATTTAAGTTAAACAAGCGCACAGTGTACACATCCCACACACCTCGTTTCTCGCCCACTTTCCCCACTTCTGCTCTGGCTGCTGCACAACCTATTGTAGTTGTCAAATTTATAATATTTTTCTTTTTGTTTCCTTCTTTTTTTGATAAATCTGCTCAAGTTTTTGGCATTTGGATTTGTGCAGCAGTTTTCAAAAATTGTTTTTCTTGATTGACTTCAAGTTTCGACAGCATTTCAACAAATTACTTGTCGTGTCAGTCGACTAGACGTCGAGTTCATGACACAAATTGATAGCAACTCTTCTAAAATATACTAAACAAATATTCGAGAGAAACTAAAGAGTGCTTCTCTGACTCTGGTTGAGTTGAGTTGGGAGTTAAAAAAATTATATAAATATATTAATCGTTAAATCAAAAAAAATTCAGCAGCTTTAGCAACAAATTGTGTTGCTCTTCTTACTCAAAAATAAAGACTTCAATCTACCATTTATTCTTAGAGCTTAAGTGTTTTTCTAACTGTCTTATTTCATAATGAATTCTTCGATGACTTTATCAACAAATTTGTGCTTTAAGTTTTCTCACTATGAACTTGGAGTGATTAAGAGACTTTATCAATAAGTTTGATGCACTTGGCAAGTTCGACTCGTTGTCAGATTGTACAGCTAGCAAAAGCTGGCGAAAACTAATTATGTAGTTGCCACCCAAGTTGGCCAAGTTTTTCAATATTTCAAGAGGTGTGCCCACAGCCTCCCTTCCTACTCCCCATGCTGAAAGGGGGAAATAAGTGTGGCTATGAGTACGAATATTCGTCGGCAATTTTCACTTTGCTCTGTTGCAAGTTGTGCCTGCTCGATAATTATTATGTAAATTGCTTAAAAATGCACCGCAGGTAAACCCAATGGATTCACTTTGTTTGGCCTCGGTCTCTCTCTTTCTCTCACTCCCTCTCCATCTCCCCTCTGACCTCTTCATTTAGCCGTCTCGTCTTCGTATTTCGTCCAGTCGTCTCGCAGCATTAAGCTTGATTGCATTAAGTTTGCCTTTGCCAGGAGGAAAAGTGTAGCAACGCGGTGAGCTTTCCCATTTCTACATTTTCCTTACTTTTCCTCCGTCTCTGCAGCCATCTTGCTTTAATCTATGCACTCGGAATTTCTTAGCGTGCATTCCGTATTAGCCAAATTTTGGCATGCTTCGTTGAATGTCTTTCGGTTAAAGGCGTTTTCTGGCTGATGGGTGTCGGGCGTGGCAGATGGTTTCAACTACTGTCGCACAGTGGTATCGGATAAGCAAATTTATCGCAATTTCAAGGTGTTATATTTTAAGAAGGGTAAAATCATTTTAAGGTTGATTTTTTTTTTTTTTTATTTATTAAAATTAATTTTTTTTAAAAAAATTAAAATAAAAAAAAAATTTAAAAAAAAAAAAAAACTATCAAAACTAATATTCACTTCATTTTTAATGCATAAAAAGTTCAACAGAGACTTCAATCTTTAGGAAATTTTTGTATACAAAATTCAGAAAAGTATTAAATTCTTCTTATACTATAGTCTTTATAAGAATCAAACGTTTTAAAAATATTTCATTGATTTAAACCTATCAATGGATCACTATAAAAAATCAGTCTTACAATTGTTGCTTTAGAACTTAAGCTATTTACACCACTGTAGCATGTTCTTTGAACATTTTACTCGATACTCGACAGGATATTGATGACTTCTCGTTTGGAGTCCAGGGCAACGGATGTTGGCAACTTACAAGCATTCATCCAAGCAAGTTTCGATTCTGTTTAATCTTAAGAGATTTTCGCACATTTTGTGACCAGTTTCCGCTTGCTAAACTCGATTTACTCTTCGTTTGCATATAAATAATTTGTGTAAATTTTGAGAACTTTGGCTTTGAGTGCGATTTGCGATTTGGATGGGAATGCATAATGCAATGGCTTTATTGAATTGTTGTGAATCTTTTATCATTGCTTTGGGTAATTGCCACATTAGACTAATGGCTATTTGTGCCTCATGTGGCAGCTGAAATGCTTAAAACCAATGCAGATACTGTTTCGCCATGAGTTTATGCAAATGAGTTTGAAAGGGGAAACAGATAGAGAGAGAGAGAGAAAGAGGGAGAGAGAAGAACGAGAACTGACATTGTTCTCTTGTGCATTGTCGCTGTCTTTGGACTAGGACCAAATTGCCGGATGTCTGGCGCGTCCTTCGAGTTACGCCTCCAACTGTTTTCATGCCCAATGGGCAACTAATTATTTGTTAACATAACACGAGTGGCAATTTAAATGCAATTAAGTTCAGCTACGTAGGCTTAACTCCCAGTCGCAGTCCCAGTTCCTCATCTCCCGACCTCATTGTGGCTTAGACCGAACGAGTCTCGGGAAAATGGCTCATTAAGGCGTGTCCTTCAAATCCTTACTGCACAATTGAATGTGCAGCGAATAAGCTACAGCTTCAGTCTTAGTCTTCTATAAAGACAATTAAAATGGATTACATTTTGTGGAAATCACTCCGATTTCAATTACTACAGACGTTATGAGTAGCTTTAATTGATCAATTAGAAACTGTTTGTCTAATAAAAATTTGTTTAAAAGAACTCAAGTGATTTATTTTCTAATCGACTTGGAACTAAATTAAAAGCTGGTTTAAAGTCCTTTAATATTTTTTTATGTTTCTTATTCTTTTTTTCTGCTAAAATTTCATTCAAATTCAGAAATATTTGTAGCCTACTCAATTAAATATAAATTATTCAATTACAATTATTTTCAATAATTGCTTAAGGTGGCTAAATGAGTTTATTGTTTGCATAAATGTTAAAGTGATTTGCAGTGACAGAGGCAGAGAATTTTGTGCAAATCTTTTGTGTGTGAGACAAATTGTTGGATATTCTTAATTCAATCTAAAGTCAACAATGCGTGTCTTGCTGGTTGCACGATGCACGTTGCAAGTTGCAGGTTGCATGTTGAGATGACAATTTAATTACCAGCAGAAAAGAGATAGAGCAACGGAGAAGGGAAGAGATGGATAGAGATAGAGAGAGAGCAAAGAGCATAAGCTTGGACCTTGACTAAAACTGTCAGGCAGAACGAGTCTCATCCAAATCCGATTTGAAATCCAAAACAGTCCAGCAACAGGCACTTGATTTTCATTTTCATTTTCATTTTATCATTGTTTTGTTTGCCAGCCTTGCCAACCAAAAAGTTGAGGGCAAAAACAGAAACGGGCAGCTCGAAATCTATTTAGACAAGAATTGCTGGCCCTGATTTTAGCCAAATTGCATTCGCTTGGAGTAGAACTTTGGGTTAGGTCAAGTCGACAAATGCGATTACATGACAGAAGCACTTAGAAAGTACCGAAACCAAACGAAACTCTGTTTGAAACTTTTTCTGTGAATTTACTATAGTTTTTTTGCTCTGAAAATAAAAAATAAATAAAAACTAATTATTTCATCTATCTTATCTATGAGTTTGTTTAAGACCACTTCAAAATATAAAACAAAATAATATTAACTTCTGTTATTTTAGTGGATACTTTTTTATAAAAAATATAAACTATAAAAAATATTAAAACTTCAAATCTAATTTAGAATTACTTTCATTTTTTTTTTTTAATGTCTTAAACTACTTAAATTTAAATAAAATAGTATATTTAAGGACAAACTTAAAGGAAGCTCTGAGAAAAGTCGTTCATAACCGAAACTACTCTTTGGTTTTAAATGTCAAATGCAGAATGTAATGGTGATTAGACCTACAGAAGATGTTCCCATTAAGCCACCAACAAAAGCAACAAAAATAAGCACAACAAGAAGACAAATGTGTTGGTTCACCAGCTGAAAAAACCTTCGGATGAGATGCATGCAAATGAGCTGAATAATGAGCAGTCAGAGACTGGAAACTCAGACAGATTAAGACGGACAGACCGGACATGGGCATTGGTGCTAAGGTTACGAGTCTATCGAAGTCACAGTCGTAGGCTCGTAGTCTCATAGTAAAATTGTCTCTTGGCTTCTAATTTTCAGTAAGGAAGGAAGGCAGGCAGGAAAGCACAACAATAACTAGTACATTATGGACCAATGGTAGTGTCAAAGTGTCAGTAAGTCAACAGGAATGCACTCTGACATCAGTCACAAATAGGAATGAGGTAGGTATGTTTGCATGTGGGCCAGGACCAAAGTCAGAGGCAGGAGCAGAGTTCCAGTCCGAGTCCCAGTCAAAGGCAGAGCTTGAGTTTTGCTGTGGGCCAAGTTGTGTTTGCCTGGCCAACTGGCCACTCGACTTAACACTTTGAATGTCATTAAAACGTCTGTCCTAGCCGGACACCAGGACGAATGTACTTCTCTACCCGCTGTACTCTGCTTTTTCTGCTGTTGTGTGCTGTCCTTTTCTGGCCCGTGTCCTGACACTCAGTCAATGTCTCGCTAACAATTGTCAACAGGCTCAAGCAGCGTGCAGCTCTGAGAGTTTGCATTGTTGTCGCCTTTGTTCACCCTTTTTCAGCACCCCTTCCACCACCTCTGTCCCTCACTCTCTCTCTCTGCGTCCCTCTGCATTCTCTAGCCAGCATTTTGGCTAGAAAACGTTTGTCAATTTTCCGCCTGTCGACTTTCTGAGTTGTCCTTTTTCGTCCTTATTGGCAAAAGCTTTTGCATAGCTCCATGTCGGCACATTGTTTTCCACCCAAAACTGCAGTTGTCTTGGCCTCAAAACTTTTAAAAATTTTGCTCAATTCCATTTCAAAGCTCTAACATTTATTTTCTTAAATCAATGTGGTTAAGATAATGTCAGATATAGTTTGAATAAAGTTGATTTAAATCAATGAATAATTTATTTTATTTTTAAAATTTAAATACAATTTTATAATTAATTTTTGTAGAGAATGTATACTGAATTAAAGGGTATTAGTGTCAAATCGCCTTAATTAAGGAATTGTCAAAGTGATTGAGAACTCATTTCACCAAAAGTCACTCAAGAGACTGAAATTATTTCTACAACAGGAAGTAAACTCAAAGATTTTGGTAGCAATTAAGTTGCTAGAAATAGAAAAAATTGATTATTTATTGTACATCAATATATTATTTATTGGACAACTCCTAAAAACATAAAAGTGTTTCCTTCGATTTTTTATATACTTAAACCATTTTTTAAATAGCTTCTTATTTTAAACAATTTACTTGAACTTGCCCTCAATTCAAGTGGCTATCATACTTAGTAATTTGGTTAGTTAGATCTGATGATATTTTGTGTGATTGTGTTACAGAAATGCAGAAATGCAATCGTTTGGTTTAAGCAGCCTTCGGCACTGGGCATTAAGGTACAAGGAGCTTGAGGGTCTAACGTTCAGAAGCTTATTAAATTGCCATTACCTAAGCCGGACAGCAACGTGTCTCTGCCCACTGTCAGCTTCTGGGACTCCTCTTTTTGTGTTGCAGGCAGCCGGGAACAAGGGACGTGCTCGGTGTTTGGTGCTCGGTGTTCGGTGCTCGGTGCTCGGACTTAGGTGAAGCATTTGCCACTCAAACGAGGGATTAGCGGCGATGATGACAACAGCTTGACGTCGCATTGGCGACAAAACGCGACAGACAAGAGGTCCATTAGCTGGGACAAACTGACTGTCTCTCCTACTGTCGGTCTGTCCTTCTGGGTGGCGGAAATTCGGCTTAGCAGCAAAACAGAGCGATATCTACATAAGCACACCAGCACACACCAACACACACTCAAATAGACAATTTAGGAACTGCATAAATCCTCAAAATATTTAACATTTAAATGGCCAAAAATTAACCAAAGCTGGCAGGCCAAAAGCGTTAGATCAGAGGAATGGGAGTCGAGAGTCGAGGGTATTGTGAGTTCACACAGTAAATGCGAAATAATCCACAAAAGCATGAAAAGCTGAAGGAGTCCAAGGACTCGCGGCGATAGAAGACCGACACGGACTGTAGCTCGGACAATGTGCAGTAAAAGTCGAAGTAGCGACAACAAAAGCCGAGAAATCTTGAATGGACCACAGAGTAGGAGTCGTTATAGTACTACAAGTATATTCAAGTAGGGGCCTTAATGTGCTTTAAATGCTACAAAGGGAGCGAGGGAGAGAGAGAGCGAGAGAGATCTCTTTCATTGCATTCATACGGCAAATATCAAGTGCATCATCATCAACAATAAAGCGGCGACAGCAACAACGTGGACGAGTCCAAACTACATTAAGCTATCCTTAAGTTAACTTGACGACAACGATGCCAGTGTCCCATTCCCAATCCCAATCCGAATCTTGGTCTGTTTCCTCTCCACGACCCCTTGGCACCCTTCCACTTTACCACATTTTGCCGCAATTCAAAATCAGAAGCCAAAAAACGAGAAGTCAACTCGTATTCTCAGTTTCAACAGTGTCCTTGCTGGTTGCTCGTCCAGTATCATCGTTATTATTCGCACTGAGCACTGTAAAGTACCGAATAATCTACAGGATAATGAGCATGAATGAACGTGAACGTTTTTTTTTATGTTTTGCTTTTGTTTTTTTGTGTTTTTTTTATACTCTCTGCAAGAGTATATTGGGTTTGTGCAAAGTATGTAACAGGCAGAAGGAGGCGTGGCAGACCCCATAAAGTATATATATTCTTGATCAGCATCACAAGCCGAGTCGATATAGCCATGTCCGTCTGTCCGTCTGTCGGTCTGTCTGTCTGTCCGTCTGTCCGTATGAACAAACAGATTTCAGAGATGGTAAGAGCTACAAGTTCGAGCTTGGTGTCAATCGATCACATATTTAGTCAGTCAATACAAGAATCTTTTTTTTCGATGCCACGCCCCATTCGCCCACAATGAGCAAAAAACTAGACACACCTCGGAAAAAATCGGTGTTTTCGGCGAATATTTCAGTAACCATGGCACCTACGATCACCAATTCTGGTATGGAGGTTCCTAGCGACAGTATAAATGCATTGCCATTTAAAATTTTGGACTACTACGCCCTTTTTTTCCCACAATACAAAACAATAATTCTCAACTTTCGTTCCGTTTTTAGACATTTGTTCATATAGTACAGCATTGTAATTGTATAATTCGAGTGGAGGCTAACTATATCAAACTATTCCTGAAAGGTGCATTAAAATCGGACTATAAACAAGAAAACTGGAAGCGTTACAATATTGAGAATTGAACGCAATATCACTACTGAGTGCAAGCGAGACAGAAACATACAAGCGTGATCGAACGTTTTCTCTGCTTGTGTGGCGGCAGCGCGGCCCGCAGACGCTGGCTGCGCCGAATACACACATACATACATACATATAATGTCAAACGTATGTGTATTCGCATACAAACAGCTGTTTGATTTTGCTTAGATTGTTTTTTGTTTCAAAGTGTTTTAATTGAAGTACTGCACATTGTAATATCTCGATACCGATTTTAATAATTTAATCGGGATTAAAATGCAGAGAGTATTATACAGTCGGGCGTGCTCGACTGTACTTTTCTTTCTTGTTTTTTGTTTGCATCGCAGACTTTAACCAACTGGAGCATGAAGGGCATTCCCAGTGCAATAACAGCCTAGGGCCTGACCAAAGTGCACTTAAATAACTTAAGCAGCAAATGCTGAAGTGCATCCTCCTCGCTGAATGCTTGTTTTGCACAGAACACGACTCAATTTGCTAAACGACAAACAGTTTCCTCAACGACGATACACCGCAAATGATAATTTAATAACTTTTAATTTATGAAATTGGGCAAATTACACTCTGTGTCGGGCTAATGAAGTCAAGATATAATTTAAGCAGCTTAAAGATACAGTTAAACTATAATACAATACAACTTTAAAAATCTTTTGAAGAATATTGATAAAAAATCTCTTTAAATAATAAATAATTTTCGCAGAACTTTTATTAAATTCACTCTGAGATTTTTTAGTTACAAAACATCAAGTCCTTACATCATCGTGACTTGTCCTATGGTCAGTTGGATATTACATTTAATTTCATATTTTACATATTTACATAGAATATTTATGACAGAGTCCCCTACTCACTCACACAAAAGGCAACGAACTGAAAGGAAATGTATTTTTTTTTAGACAAATTTTTTATTTAATATTTTGCCAGAGAGTTTTCCACATAGTGTCCAGGACGAGTTCATTAGTTGTTGTCATGTTGTTGCTATCGTTGTTGTTGCTGTTGTGTTTGCTTGTGGGTAAAAGCATAAAAAGCACGAACAATGTCAATGCCTGCCGCCTTTTGGCCCCACCCATTTTGGGAGTGCATCAACTCGTATTCCATCTGTCATTACTCAAAAAGACGTAGCATTACTATCTGCTTTATGGGTCTTCTATTCATGGCCACTGAATGAATAGCTTCAAGCTGTTGTAATGAAGAGTTGTGGCAAATGTATGTTGTTTTCATGTGTGTGTGTGTGTGTGTAGGTTATTTGATCCTTCAACTATGTACTCCTGTTGCGTTCTTGAGGCTTCGCTTTGGGCTTCAAATAAAAGTTAATTTTATTTAATTAATATGCATATTTATTCATAATTATTTTAGTTAAAAATAGCAGAGATTTTATCTGTGTTTATGCGTGTGTACACACTGGAAATACTTGGCACTGGCATAATGTATACATTGTTTATTTACTGTATAACAGTTTTGGTTTCTTTTGCTTTTGGATTTTGGAATTTTTGCTGGCAGCGATACTGTTTGCGCACTGGGAATTTTTATTGTTGGGGAGACTAAGTGAACATGGAAGACAATCAAGTGAATTAAGTGACAGGCTAATGTTAATTTCATATAAGTAAAATACATTTTAAACTACAATTGCGTTAAACATGACATTGCATAATTTACGTTTAGTATCAAATCAGATAATATCCGTTTCCGGCAGAGCGAGAGAGAAGAAGTGATAGATACACCGAACTGGCAAATTCACGCACATCCTGCCGACAGGATATAAACTCAACGCACTTGAGTGTTTTTTCATGTATTTCGAATTTGCAATGTGCGTGATTTCCATTATATAATTGAGTGAGGACTACCCCTAATGATGACGTGTCAGTGCGGCACAGTTGATGATGTCAAACATAGCAATTGCTCAATAGTCAAAGTCTTTTCATTCACTTTCGTCTTACGTATCAATAGCTAATGTGATTTTATCAACCTCTACTTGTCTCTACTTTTATTTGTGGTAGCAAAGTAAACGCAACAGGAAGCATTTGAAAGCACACACATTTCGACAAGAAAAGAGGGCCGTTTCTATAACTGCAAGTCGGGGAGTTATCAAAACTGAAAACTGAAACGAAACCGAAACTGTTTACAGCTCGGTGAACTTTTTCAGCGCTTCGTTGGAATCTTTCAGTTTGTTTTCAATTGCTAAAGTTTCGTTCGTAATTTTTTTCCAACTCTCTTCTATTCTTGGGAAGTTTTTCTGCCACCCTTTGGAGCACCAACTGAAATGAAGTCGTTGAAGAGCAGGCGACAAGCGAGGTGTGCTCGACAGGTTGACGTCTTTTAAAGTTAAAGGACTGAAGCAAAGGAAATAGTATACAAAAATAGTTGTAATGATATATTGTTATTAATAAAGATACCAAGTTTAAATCCGTTTGAACTTTTGTAGTTTCCCTCTTATATTTTCCATCCCCTTTCGAGCACTGTCTATGCATTAACTTATCTAAAATATCATAAATATAAACCTACCGCATTGCATCACTGAGCAAATTGCTGAATAGAATACAAGCAGATGAGGGCGCGAAAGGGAAAGGAAAACTATGCGACTCGCGACTTTTCCTGAAACATGTGTCCACGGATGCTGCTTGATTCATTCGGTATCCGAGTTTTCCCACTCAGCTTTCCCGCTTTGCCTGATGTCCACATCGAAGCCATGCCTGACACTTGAAAACATCAATTTATTTTTATTTCCCAGGGTGTCACACGCTGGAATCCTTTCGCTGGCTGTTTTAGTGTCTTTGTTGGAGAGACCCAAAAAAATAAAACCACAACCCCAACTCTAGACTAAAACCCATACTATTATATCCCACTACTGGGGCCTTTCTTAGTCATTCAATTCAATTGATTCAATTGGGATTGTATCCGTTTTTTATGTGCATTCTGTCCCCAACACTGTCGCACACATATCGAGTTCCTAGATCCTTGTCGTTGCTGTTGTTGCCAGCAGCTCCCGAGTGTCTCATTTATCTGCGGTTAGTGGAGGACTCTTCCGTTTGCACTTTATTGAAAAATAAAAGTAAAGAAAAAAGAAGGAAAAACTGTCTGCGTGCTTGGGAGCCGAACCATTTGTGAAATTTAATAATAAGTATATAATTTTACTCGTTTTTTATCTTCATTTCCATTTCCACTTCCGTTTCCCCCTTTTTTTGCAACACTTTATTTTTTTTTATGGCCCGATAATGTTATTAGCCTTGACCATTTACGGCAAGGCACCTTTTTTTCTCATCTCTCTCTATGGCTGTCGATTGGCGATTGGTATCGCACTCAAATGCCATGACTTGTGCAATTTGCATCTGAAATTGTGTCACGACTAGTTTCGTTACACATCAATGCGGTAGCTTGCCACGCCCCTTGGTTACCCCAGCTATCTAAATTCCTCTTCTGCTGGAATATGGATGGGGAATGGGAAATGGGAGCCAGGCTCGTCAGGAATTTGTTTCTCTTTGAGCTCGAGCTGCGGCTGGAAAGAGCTTGTTGCTTCTTTGCATGCTTTTGTGTAGCTTGAAATATTTTTGTGACTTGGGAGAATTTTAGTGTTCAGTGGTTTGAGTTTGGGCCTTTTGGGTTTTGTCGTGTTCCAAGACTTTGGTCACTTGCTTGCCAATCATATGAAGAATTTTGTGTTTCAAGTACAAGAAGGTTTTGGCCTAAAAATACCTGAATAACTGGTAGAACTGAAATATTGCAACTATGTTCTATGGTTTTTATGTGCTGTATATAAATTAATATATTTTACAACATACCGATTCGAACTTTGTTCGTTAAATTCAAATATAATTTTTGACGAATTCTTGTGGAAATTAATTTATGGTTCATTCCCCATGTTTTTATAAACAATAAACAGTTTTTATAAACGGTTCAGTAGTCGAATTATAAATCTTTGTCTAAAAATATAAATCTCGTGCCGTGTGAGTATATGTTTTAGCTAATACAATGTATTTTATTTGTCAATGGAGCGTATGCGCGATGCCACTCGCTATTAGTATATAAATTTGTATTTGTTGGGTCCGTATTTGAGTTGCAACTTGCACGATTGTTAGAAACAACATCAAGTTTCTTTGGAGATGTATTTCTCTTTCATGACTTTTTTCTATTTCTTTAACTTTGTTTGGGTTTTGGCCAAATCCTTGGACACAAGTGGCAGAAAGTTGTGGGCTTTAAACTTTTTGCAGTGCAGTTTTTGGCATTAATATCGTTTCTTTCGACTTATTTCACTTGCATTCTCTATTACACACGCATTCCGTTACACATTACTTCGCGTATTTGTTGTGCTTTATTCTCTGGCATTTCCAATTGCAATTCCTAAAGAAAATGAGAAATATTCCATTCAAGAGTATCAGGCTACTCGCCATTGGACCAAACTCTGAGTTTGAGTTTCTTTTGCACTCTGTCGCGAGAATTTCAATGTGTTTTTTGTTTCGATAAACTCAGCAGTCAGTCATTCAGCCAACCTATCAGTCATTCAGTCAGTCAGCTATGTTTTGTAAAGCAAGTTTTGCTATTGCGCTCAAGTTGTACTTCAAATAAGAAACTATTCATTCATACTGTTGCCTTGCATATTAGAATATTTGCATTTGAATAAGCGACGTATTGAATGCGTATCTTTTCACTATTTCAACAATATTTTTAATAGCCAAAATATGTTTAAACTATGCGATTTAAGAGCGTGAGTGACGGATAGATAAACTACAACGAAAAATGCATTTCAAAGTAGAAAAAAATTTATAATTTCATTTCAAGAATTTAATACATAAATTTTGAATATTTTTATATTTTTAAATAAATTAATCAGTAAAAATCAAACCTTCGGTGAACTTCAACTAATTTTTAGCACACTGAACGTTTTTTGCGCATATAACCGACATGTGAATGGCAAGTGTATGGCTGGTGTTGAGTTTTTTGTGTTCTTTGTTTTTATTTTTAAAATAAGAAACACGTGGCATGCCACATAAAGTGCGGTTGCAGAAGTTGCACAGTATTTGCAGTGCAGAGAGCGGGAAAACTGCAGAGAAAAGCGCGTAGTTTTGCATGTTAACATGCCGTTGCTTATGTTTTCCTCTTTTCCATTTTTCCATTCGCCATTTCCCTCTGCCCCGCTTGCCCCTGTTCTTGTTGTTTTTCCGCTTTTCTCCTTGCAGCACCGCGAAAAACGACATTTCAAATGCCGCACTAAATTACTAAAACACGCACTGCCACACCCACAACTCAACCGCCCACATTTGCCTCGGTTTCCATGCTCCTTTCATAGTTTATTTACTTATATGCGAAATGCCGAAAAAAAGGCAAAAACTTTCAGCTGCGACTGCAATTTACGCTTTTCCCTGCATTTTTCATGTGCATCGCAGTCGTCGTCGTCGTCGTTTTTTGTAGTTTTCTTGTTGTTGTTTTTCCCTCATTTTGCTGACAAAGTTTTTATGGCCGCAACATACAACAATTGCTTGTTTTTGTTTTTCTGCGGTGTGTGTGTGTGAGTGGAGGCTGGTGTGTGTCTGTGCGGGAAAGGGAGGGGAGTGTGAGGTCCTGCATGTAATGTGCATCTGGTAGCAAACTTTGTCAAATCATTAAGAAAAGCACTCAAATGCAAAGCCAAACTGCAGAGGCTGTGAACTGGCAGCCAGAAACTTTCAATAAACTGAGTACAACTCAAAGACAATGTAATAAATTTTATACTTTTCCCAATAAGAATGAGTAAAATATATAAAAAATAGTCATGTTAGTTAGGCCTCTATAAGTTTTTACTGTGATATTTTATTTTTATATTTTTGTATTAAAATAAATAAAAATAATAAAGAAATGCAAACTAATGACAAAAAGCCATATCTTTAATCTAAATGCATTAAAATTATAGCTGATTAAATTATGCTTAAAATTAAATACTACCTTTATTCGTTATCACTTCCCTTATCACTTATCCCTTACATGGGTCCAACTAAACTCTCGCTATTTAAATTTTGGTTACCTTGAAGCGACTTTAAGGCCACTTTGGACCAGTTTTGACCCACATTGCTCGTTAGCGCCATGTGGTGCTTACTTTTCGGCAAAATTTCGAGCACTTTTAATGAAGCTTTTTTGGTCGAAAGTCTGAAAGCCTCTTGGCTAGAATAAAACTCTATTTTTGTAGTTGGTTTTTTTGTTGTTTTTGGCATTTTCCACGTTGTCTATTAGTGGCTTCAACAGTGCATCAAAAGCCAGCCATTGCCTCCATTTGGTTGCCACTTTAAGTCCTTGCTGTGCAATTCGCATACATTTGCACTGCCAACACACAGATACTAAAACACACACATGCACGCACACACACGCATACCTGACCAGGCATTTAGTCGGTTGTCTGCGCAACTGGAAGTGTAATCAACAATTAACCAAACTGCACTCAACTTCTCTGATAGGATACCCTGTACCGTAGTGTATTTGGTATTTAAAAGTCGATATAAATTTCGATACAATATCAAACAACATCAAAAAAAGTAATATCATTTCTAGGACTATTTTCAATGGCTAATTTTGAAGCTCGTATCGTACTCGTATCCGACACTGATCTGTAAATATCCATCCCAAACAAAAAAACCACAAATTAATTTTCATTTCATAGATTTTATTTATTTGATGAAAAAATTGAGGTATACCAATTATAAATTGGTTTGAATTCAGCTTACAACAGAGTTTTAGAAACTGGTTAGCTTACAGACTTAGAACTTGGTTAGTGGACATGCTTAGAGTATGTTTATCGGAATGTTTTTTTATCAGGGTTTTTCTTACAATTTGTTTTTTTTCTTGTTTTTTGTTCTCAGTTTTGCTGTTGCTGTTCTTTCTAGCTTAGTGCCACTGTAATCCATTGAGCTGGCGTGGATCCACATTGAGTCCCAACTTCTCCAGTTTGCGCACTTTTCGCATTTGCTTGGTCAACTTGCGTTTGAAGTCAATTTCACGATTCAGATTCATAATTTCCATGGTATCCAACTGTCGTATATTCTTGATCGTTTGCAGTATCAAATTATCGGTCAGATGTAGCTTAATGGTAGACATCTTCATGAAGGGTGCATCCCGACGGCGCAGCTCCTCTCGGTACGCGAACAGCGTGTACGGCAGTGATGGAAGCTGCGGCAATGGCCGCTCCAAGCCAGGAAACAGTTGCTCCGCCATTACACGATACGATGGAATTGAAAACTGGAAGTCTTTTAAGTTTGTTAAGGAACTTGCGATGTTTTCACGTTGTGAGTTCGACACGTAATGCGTTTACTTCGTTTGCATCTTTGATTTTTATAGTCAGCATCCAGTTTACCTGAGATTTCACCCACTTACAGCTGTCACTTTCGGCTTGCTTTGGTCTGGAAAATTTCATCTGTCCCTTACAGGGAAAGTGCCAGCAGCTGTGCGGGAAAACTGGCCACTACCTGCGTTGTGGCAGCTGCAAGTGGCATTGGCCACGCGATTAGCTCGTGTTGAATCTCGAGTCTTAAGTCTTAAGTCTTCTGTCTTCAGTCTCAAGTCCTTTTTGGTAGCGCCTTCTGTGGAAAACTGGTCAAAAATTCCATTTTCGCGTCACGTTGTCGTTTATATTTATTTCGCGAACAACTATAAACCGCTTGTCGCATCTCAACCAAATACGATCCTTAAATTTTAATGAGCTCGTAACCTAGAAAATGCCAACACCAAAATTTATATATACACATAGCTGGGAATGTATATAAATGTATGTGTAAAAGTTGTGTATAAATTGAAGTTTTATTTTAGCTGCCTGCTACCGTTTTTCGTCATTTGAAATGCGATTTCTTTTACAAGAGGCGAGTTCTTTAAATTCAGTTGCCGCATTGCAATTAAAATGAATTGCGTTCACTCAAAGGATAATGGCAGTGCATTTTCGGGCATCAAAGGACACTCACTTAATTATACAAATGGGCATTGGCCTCTGTTTATTATATGCCGCTCACAACCAGTTCAGCTCTAATGTACTTTAAAATATCGTCATCGTCTGCTATTAAAGACATTTAATTACTTATCAATTGAAATATGTTGGGAGTGTGTTATGGGAACCATAGTGAAATAATGGAGAAGAGAGCAACATAAGTTATTATCAGAATACAGATAGCGGAAACTGGTTTTATAGCTAAACTGAGTCAAGAGAAAATATTAATTTTCTAGATATTAATTATTATGGGTTTTTGTATTAAACTGAATAACAGAATTATAAACAGACAAAAAATATATTATAAAATTGTTAAGACACTATCTATATAGTAAATATATGTATGTACATTTCTGTACACGTTTATACATGCTGATTCAGATTCCTACAGTTTAACTGACAGTTACCAGAAGTTCATTAACTCAATTTGAGCAGAGATTATAGAGACACAATGTGTACAGCTCAGTAGCTTATCTAATCAGTTTCATTTTAAACTACTTGTAGGAAAAGTTGTTACTCTAATCCTTCTATCTTCGAACAAACTGTAAATAGCTGCTGTTAAAGAGGGGCCCATCTGCAGAATTAAATTGGTAAACCTACTATGAGATTATCCCTCCTTTAATCAAAGAGCAGCCTATGATCATCTCTTAATTCTTGTCTACTCTCAAGTTAACAGTAGCTTAACAGCTGCTGCTAAAGCAACAGCAACAGTTTAAACAAAGGGAAGAGTTGAAAAACTCAGTTTTGATTCGATTTGTTGTTGAGTTCAATGTGTTAATCACAGCAGCAGAATTTGTGGCATGCAACCCGAAATGATTGCCAAACACATTATCTGTATTATTAATGAGCTTCACATGCCGCACATGCCACAAATGCCGCATGGGGCAAGCATTCTGTTTGCCGTTGTTGGCTCGACATGTCACCGGTTTGTTGAGTCACTCAGTTTCTGAATTTTTGGATTGGATTGAATTGTTCGTATCGGTTATTTAACCGATTCGTTTGGTTATTCTCTTTACGTAACGTCAATTTTTTTTCTGCCTTTTCTGTTGTTTAAATTCTGTTTAATTCGTTTTTATTGTGTCGCCTTTGGGTGTTTAATTAATTGAAAGCATTTTTAACGCGCCACATTTTTGTGGCATCGTTTCTTCTGTTTCGCATTGGCCGTAATAATATTGACTTTCTGCTGGCCACAAGAATGCAAGGATGCACGCACACAGGCACACACTCACACACACACAAGTACGCACATATATGCTTTGGTTTGTGGCCATACAGAGACATAAATGAACTTCTGTTATCACCATTAATTAATTGAAATTGTTCTTTTAAATGCTTTCTACTGCTCGCTTTATATCTCAATTATTTTTACTCAATTGTAATAAATTTTACTCGAGTCTTAATTATGTATTTAAGTTATGCAAAATTTAATTAAACTTATATCTCTTATTTTGCAGCATTTTGAATTTATTCGGTAAGTGCAGAAATTTTTTAATATATTTTCATAAATTTGTGTGCACCTTAAAAGCTTCTACTTAATTTAAACTTATTTTTAAAGTGTTTTTATGGCAATTCAAAGTGTTTAAAGCAGCTCAGCTTAAGCCACTTTAATATATATGATTTATATTTGACTTGCTTGGCTGAATTTGGTATTAAATCGATTAAAATTGCGCTGTAGATAACACCAAAGAGCAAATTCCACTTGGCTATCAATCAAAATAGAGACACTAATTGCAATTTGTGGTAACAGGAACTGTGTACATCGAAACACACTGAACTACACTGCACTACACAAAACTAAAAGCACACAAACACGTACATACAACGCCTGTTTGTACTGCAAACGGTCTGTGGGGAGATTTGTCGCGCTTTTAGTTCACATTTTGATGATGGATTTCGGCAACAGAATATGCAAAAAAAAGGAAAATATAAAAAATAGAGAAAGGACCGCAGTTGAGACAGTTTACACATGCCACCGCACAATAGTCAATTTCTAGGTAATTCAATGGAAAATGGTTCAAAAGAGTGAGATAGAGGGAGATGGGGAGAGTGTGTGAGTATGCGAGTGAAAGAGACAGCTCGTTGTGTGCACAATTCAACGGATATACTCATTGAGTATGCCACACAGGTAGCTCTGCCTTTAGGCCAGGCCAAAAACTGTTTGAAATATTTATTTAAATGAAGTTTGGCAGCTAAAGGAATTACCTGTCTGCCTGTCAGTCTGTCTATCTGTCTGCTCTGTCTGTCTGCCTGTTTGCCAAGCTGTTGGCCAATAAATAAACAGCTTTGTCGAAAAGGCTTAGTTATTATTGCTCCTTAGCCAGTTCCTGTTTCATACTCTTTATTTCTGGGCTTACAATATCAATGTATGCAAATGGACAAATACGCTTTTGATCTGCGTAGAGCGTAGAACTCTGAGGGATTTTCCCCCAGCCACTTTCATCCAAATATTTTTGCTTAAAATTCCACACACAATTGCTTTCTGCCAGTGTTTTAGTTAAGACCAGTTCAGGCAGCTGCTGTGAGTTCTTGGCAACAAAATAATATGCTGTCTTCGCATTTCTGGCTTATATACTCAAAAATGTAGCAGTGCCGCCTTCGCAATGTGTGCAATGTTTTTACGAGCTTCGAGCCAACAAATTTAAAGGCAGCCCTCGTCAAGGAGTTTTATGTGAAGGCAGCAAAAAATGCTGAACAGGAAAATTAAAAGCGAAAGTAGAACAAAAGAAGTTCGAATTATTCAATGAAAGTCTTTTTACTTGGCCTTTTTATTTTTGAAGGAATACTTTATGGTTCGGTATTTAAATATTTTGTAATAAGAAATAGCTATAAATGCTGCTTTCATCCCATAGACACTTTTTGAAAGTATCTTTTGTATCTATTTGTATTCGATAACAAGTAATTATTTATTTGTCTCGAATATGTCTCTTTTTCTAAGCTTAAATAAAATGGATTACTTACATTGAATTAGTTTATTGTTAGTCTGCTCATTACACTTGTTAATGCATGTTGGAGATACTTTTAAAATCCAAATTATTTCATTATTCAATTATGCAAAATATGCGTTTGTGGCGGGTGTGTCAAGAGGCTGTTGAAAATGCCAATGGCTAAAATGAGCTCATTAAATTCTGCCAAATAAATTGCTAAATTTATCCACAAATAGAACACCAACTATATTCAGTATTTCGGGGTTTTAGCGTTCATGTCCTGCGGCGAATTTCATAATTTAGTAAGTAACAACAACAACAACAAATGATGTCGAAAATTATTAGGAAAAATAAGCCAAACAAATGTCAAATTTGTTCAAATTCCAACTAATCGCATTTGAATTTGTTGTTATTCCGGGCAGCATAATTCTCAATGCCACTGTACAATCAAGAGTGTTTCCACTACAATGTGGTAAGCCAGTTTATGTGGCACAGACATGTGTGTTGTTGTGTGTGTGTGTGTGTATGTGTTTGACAGTTTGTTATGGTAATCAGATAAATGTCAATTATAATAAAAACTAAATATATCACAAAAATAGTTATTGCGTTTTCAAAATTTATTACAGGCACCAGCATAAAACTCTGAATAAGTTATAACTGTCACAACCAAAAATAAAAACTATATTTACATTTATTTTTATTTCATTTCATCACTTAACTTTTGCCTAAATTTAAAGAATTTTTAATAATTAAAAATGATTTTTGTCAGCAACCTTTTATTGTCTTTAAATTATGCATTGATAAAACACAAAATGGTTACGATTATTCCAACAATATACAAATTGTTTAATATTATTTTTATGTTTCAATTCGCGGCGTTGAGAATAAATAAAATACGCATGAGTGAATTTGCTGCGCCTTTGTCTGTGCCATTTTCTTGCATGTACATTTTTAACAATTAATCAATATCAATAACCGTTTCGAGCCCTAGAGATAATTCCAATAAAATTTTACAGCCTGTCTGTAATCAAGAGTCCCAAAAATAAAACCCGAAAAAGCTACGGAAAAACAAGTCCAAAAGGAACAACTTTTTCCATGGAGGATGAAAGCAAGAGGAATCGTATATTCTCTTACGGTACACACAGGAGTGTCTGTATGAGTGTGTGTGTGTGAGCGAGTGTGTCCACTTTTCTTGTCCGTGAGCGGCCATAAAGCAGATCGTAAATTTCAGCACACTTGCGACGCGAACCAGTTACCAGTTTCCAGTTGGCGGTTGTCTTCGCCGTTTGCCACCAGGGTTGCCACCCCATACGCGTTGTGTCCGTGGCGTCTGGATAGTCTGCATTGTTATTGTCCTTCTTTTGTGTGTGTGTGTGTGCTCATTGTATAACTGTAACTGGTTATTTTGCCACTTTTTTTCACTCTGAGCTCAGCTCAACAATGAAAACTCACGCTCAAGAATATTTCTGCGGTGGTGAATGCTGTGTGAATACCCTAGTATACACAAGTTAGTACACACTTGTGTTAAAATAATAGGGTATTTGCGGTTCGAGCTGCTTTTCTTAGCTGCCTTTTCTCGCTCTTCGCTTCGGTTCTTCGTTTATTACGCAAATTCACAGTTGCCATATCCTGGACCCATTCTTGTCGCGGATTTCAGTCGTTGTGTGTGTGTTGGTGTGTGTGTGGCGAGTGTTGAACAATAGCTGTGAAATAATCACTTGCTTGTTTGCACTTTATTAAGTGTCTGTGGTATCGGGCCATGTTCACTTTGCAATTTAGTTTGTAACGCCCGAAGTTATAACAAGTTCAATTGAGAAAACATGACAAAGCAAGTGAACATTTTATATGAAAGGGTAATGGAATATTACAAAGATTAAGTTATTTATAACTTATAAGAAAGTATCTGTTAAATACATTAAGAAAGTTTTGTAGAAGGGGTTTCGGTTACTCGATAAACCTCTCAGCAATATTCAGTTGCTTAACAAATGTGACCACCGAAAAAGCCAATTTGGCAACCTAGAAAAAGGTTTTAAGACTTTAACAATTCATGACTTTAAAGAGTTTTCCACACTTACCGTAATATTTGTGCCCAGTGATATCATGAAGATGCCACCGGCTGTCAAGACAATCGGTTGCTGAATATTCTGCAGAAAGTATAGAAATGTTGTCTTATAGCTCCGATTGGCACTCAACCAATTTGAGTGAAAGAGACAATACGTGAGTTCTTCGCAGTCTTGCATAATTGTGTTGCAGATGTAGCAGAAGGGAAATGTTTGCATCAATAGACACGCGAGGAAAATGCCTGTGCCAAGGCCAGTCCAAAAAGTGGAAAAGTACAAAATGTTGATTACTGAAATGCCAATGACAAGGCCACAGAGTAGAAACTGTACACAAATTGTGGCAGAAACGACAGGTTTCAATATGTTGCAGTAACTGAAAGAAATTGGACTCTCTGTTGATTTGAAATGGGAAATTTTGAAATGGAAACTCACTCGAGTATCAAACGATGATCCTCAATGCATTTGATGAGCTCAGCTTGATTCTGTTCCTCCGACATAGTTGGATCTGTGCGTAGATTTTTCAAACGTTGCTTGAGAAATGCGATGTGAGTGCGCATGGTCATAAAATAGATAATGGGATAAACATCCGCAATTTGGCACTGCATCACTGCACCAGACATCCAAATGTATTCGACAATGCAAGCGAGCCAAAAGTGGTAGATACTCGCCTCCGAGTCAATGAAAGGATTGTACAATTTGTAGGGCAAACGACCCGACAAGGAATTAGCCAGAAATGTGGATGCAGCGTAAAAGGAATACATGAACTGATAGCACATATATGCCCGATTGCACATGGCTACGGTATGATGTAGTTTGGCATGCTCCTCAGGTTTGTTGCAGCGCTTGTCCAGCAGAATGAGCAGTTTCTTGGCCTTTTTGAAACGCTTCATGCCGGCAAAAGTGTAGCAGGCTTTGATGCTCGAACCGAGACAATTTGGACCAATTTGCAATGAGGTGAGAAATTGTCCAGCCGTAAAGGTGCTTATGTCCTTCACATAGCTTACAATCATCGATACTACCAAGAGGATCATGACTGCTACTGTTGTATATACAGCCCACAGTACATAAACTTGTTTCCAGAATTTATTCTTTGGTGGCAGCCAGCCAACGACACTCATTCCACGATCCAAATAGACAAAGCAGTCCTGGGAAGACGGGCTCTTCTCGAGGGACTGTACTCGCAAGCGAGGAAACAGCTGGAACAGCATGTTGCTACTTGGTATCTTGGCTTAAAACTGCAGGCAATGTCTAGCATAGAGTTTACATTTATAATTTTTTGATTTCTTATAAGTTTTTTCTTGAAAAAAGTTTCCCAAATTATTTTTTAATTATTCACTTGGGGAACTCATAAGCTGTCAATAAAAATATCAAGTTTTGTTTGTTCTACAACTAAATTATTTATTTGTTCCTAGAAATTTGTAGGAAACTTAGGTTTCTGTGAGAAACTTTTGCTTGACAACAGGGAATTTAATAAAATAAAGAAATGACTTTAATTTAATTCTTTTGTTATAATTTAAAGCCAAATTTTTTATTAAATTAGAACAAAGACATTTTAGTTTCGAACACCATTGAAAATTATTTCAAATTTATGCTTGACTTAAGCAGAACTATAAATAATTGAAGGCTTAAAACAGAGCTTTTCAGTACTATAGCTAATGTCAGCAATGAGTGCATTGAGAAAAGCTAGAAAAGCGGAAAATATGTATGAGGAAAATGTGAATGTTGCCGGCATTTGCAGTCTCATCAGACGAACTTCTTTTTCTTTTTGGCCTCGAATCGGTTTGTCTGTCTTTTCGGTCTTTCTGCCTGTTCATTTGGGTGTGGAATGCTATTTGTGGTATTTGAAACACGCGGCGTACGCTGCGTATGAACTATTTTCTTAAGCTCATGCTGCCAAGACATTTGCCCCCCACTCTCTTTCTCTGTCTTTGCCTCCCTCTTGGCTGCCCCTTTGCTTTGGAAAAGCCAAAAGGCTGCGGATGCTTGAACTTTGCAAGGATTTCGCCTCTATTGCCCTTTCCTGCTTGGAGTCCTTGTGTGTGCGTCATATGTGTTTATATAAAACTCTTCGTTTCTTTTTTGCCTTTCTTTTCGTTTCTTTTTTTTCGCCCTCATTGAAAGCATCTGTGAGTTATTTTTATAGAGCTACTTTATATACACATGTGTGTGTATATAGAAAATATGTGTGTGTTGTCCCAGGAACAGGAACAACGTTGCACAAAATGCGCTGTCAACTTGAGCGACGGTTTATTTATATGAGCAGCCATTAAAAGAAACGCCCTTTCATCACATTTTGTATACACTACCAAAAAGAGGAAACATAGGGTATTTATTACATGCAACTAATGGACTTAAATGCCAAGTAATCTATAGAAATTTCAGACTTAATTGTGCTGCAAATATTACAGCTTTTATGTGCTTTTAGCATCAAATGATAGAGCTTTCCTCTTTTAAAGTTACACTGCTCTTAGTATCTTCTTAGGGATTAATTTCAGTTACAGTATTTGATGCTTTCAGCCAGCGTCATTGTGCCAAGAGCAAAGCAGTTTCAACTGCTTTCAGCCATAATTTATTACTTGTTAGCAATCAAATACTACCCGAGCTGCAATCTAGAAAAATTACGCGCTCTATATAAAGCAATTCATTTTAGTTTTTTAATTAAATAACACAAGCGTCGGGGACAATAGATAAGAGGACTTCATTCACAAGGGATTGACTGAAAGATACCCTTTAAGTGTCTTACTTTTACTTCACAATTTGATACCTAAATGTGTGTAGTTTCAAACTTTAAATTGTTATTTTAAGCAGACAAAAGTTCCCTAAAAGTATGATTATTTTTTGAACTACCAAAAAAGTAATAAATGAAAACATAAACTCAACAGAAGGTCAGTCA
Source organism: Drosophila dunni (assembly GCA_018152125.1). Taxonomy (NCBI): domain Eukaryota; kingdom Metazoa; phylum Arthropoda; class Insecta; order Diptera; family Drosophilidae; genus Drosophila; species Drosophila dunni. Next base: position 987,477 of record JAECXC010000906.1, read on the forward strand.
ACATTTTGTGCTCACACATAATTTTCAAATTTGTAGCTACCATATTTTTAGTTTCTTTTTTGAATGTAAGCGGGGTACAAAAAGGTTGATGCAACATTTACCAAACGCACAGACATAAATCAAGCAAAAGCAACGCCATCTGAATCTGCTCCTAGTCAGGACATTGAACAAGGACACGGACATGGACATGGACAGAGACATGGACATGCTGTAGATTTGACGAGGCGAACAGTTGGTAACTTGCACATAGAAACTGCTTTAAAATTTGTGAATTGCATTGCCAAACTGTGTGTCCGACAGAAGACAGTTGTAGTCCAGGGGGTGTGGCAGACTCAGGGCAAAGTTTTAGCCAGAAAGAATACAAAAAACGAAATGTAACAAGCATCAGTGTAAACTGTCGCGTCGACTTCTCATTAAACTTGCAAGTAAAATGAAGCAAAAAGCTTCTGCGGCAGCCAAAGCGCATTAGTTGAGTGTCTATAGTGCAACCCCGGGAATTTTGCACCCAAAACTCTTGAGTTGGTAATGTCAACAGTTTGCAGCGTCTACAAATTAGTAAAGAGTGCACAGTGCTTTAAGAATGCTTTAAATTCAGTGGTAATGTTAATACTAATGTTAATGCTTTTGCTTATGCTAATGCTAATGCTAATGCTAATGCTAATGCTAATGCTAATGCTAATGCTAATGCTAATGCTAATGCTAATGCTAATGCTAATGCTAATGCTAATGCTAATGCTAATGCTAATGCTAATGCTAATGCTAATGCTAATGCTAATGCTAATGCTAATGCTAATGCTAATGCTAATGCTAATGCTAATGCTAATGCTAATGCTAATGCTAATGCTAATGCTAATGCTAATGCTAATGCTAATGCTAATGCTAATGCTAATGCTAATGCTAATGCTAATGCTAATGCTAATGCTAATGCTAATGCTAATGCTAATGCTAATGCTAATGCTAATGCTAATGCTAATGCTAATGCTAATGCTAATGCTAATGCTAATGCTAATAATAATGATAATTCTAACGCTATTTCTATTTCTAAAAAATCTCGCCTCTGGGAAAACTCTATAAACTTTTCGTAACTGAAAAATCTGCCAAAACTTTAGCTTCACGCATTGTTAGTAACAAAGTCTGCGTTTCCGTCCTTCCCTTCCCATTCGGGTCTATTTGTTCTATAGTTCTTTAAACTATTACCAGAGGTCCCTGAAAAGTATGCAACACAATGCAACTAGAAAACGCATAGAACACTTGTTCCTGCTTCTATTAAATCCCCGCACTCCCCACCTACTCTGCACCTACTCCCGATGCTGCTGCTGTTCTGGGCGTGTGTTTGCTAGCAAACTTTTGCAACATTTATCTTCGTTATTATGACGCCCGAATGGGCTATCAGCGGCAAGTGGAGCGACTGTTAAATATTTGGAGAGCAGCGACAGTTGGAAACAGAATGCGTTCCGGCCCTAATGCGGGCTTTGGGCCACGACAGCTTCTGGCTAAGCATGCAGCTCTCTTTGCTCCTCCTCCTGCTCCTTCTGTCGAGTAGTGTCAAAAAATGCTACAACTTGTCATACACAAGAGCCAAGGACAGGAAGCTGGAACAGGACAGCGGAATGGCAGGACATTGGACAGCGGACAGAGTTGCAGTTTGCTGCTTTCGGGCAAAGACAAAACATTTCTCGGAACTCGGAGCTTGGAGCTCGCAGCTCGTAGCTCGGAGACCGTCAGTTGTAAACGGGAAGGAAATGGTAACTTTTTCCTGCACTTAATTAGTTTGGGCATAAGTGGAGCAGAAAAAGTTCCAGAATTCTGCGAACTGCAAAAGACGACGCCAGCCAGGGATGGATCAATGCAGGGTACCAGGGCTGGCAGCATGCAGACAAAACTGAAGCCAAGCGATGTCTACAGTGCCGACGGTTTGTCATTTGTCTCGTTGTCCTCTCTCTGTCTCCAGTGTGTTTGCCGCTGTCCGTACACAAGTGTGTGTGTTTGAGTGTGTGTGTGCTTGCGCGTGTGTGTTGCCAAGGAAATTGCCTCATAAATGTTCATTACACAGTTCTGTGCAACTGTCGAATGAATGGGCGTTTCACATGGTGTGGTTAGATGGTCCAACATGGATGGATGGGCGTTTTGGCCCAAATGGGCGAATGGGCGTGACGCTCACTTGAAAAGGAAATTCAACCCAAAAGCAAAGTAACAAAAAGAACCACAAAAATAAAACATTATTGCAACAGATAATTTTCCACTGATTTATGAATACCATTCAAATGAAACAATAGATTTTATAATAATTTGCCAAGAATTTATTGGTGGTACAAACAGTGTGGCTGCTGTATACCCTGTAAAAGTAAAGAGGAGTTGATTTATAAGTAACTTGTTTAAAAAGATTTTAGTATTTGGGTTTTAACCTTGTAGGAAACTGTGAAGAAATGTGATTTTTTAGTAGTCCTTTCCTCCCCATTGTTTTATCTAACCATTGTTTTGTTTATATGGTAAATATTACCATGTGATTATTATAATTACATCAACCCATTCGTTAACTAAATTGGATTTTTGCGTGTTTTTAAAACTCTAACAAAACTTTTATACTCAAACATATACGGAAACCCTCGAAGAACAAAGACAATGATTGTGCTGCTGAGAGCAAGACCTTTCAGTAGCTGAGCTCATTAAACCTTTTTGAGGGGCCAATATACACTGAAAAGGATACTCCCTTTGTCAGCTGCTTTATCACACAGTTTTGCTTTGTCTTTTGAATCGCTTTGCTCCGATTTGATGAGCTTTGTGAATGACCCCACGTGTTAATTATACACCTGCACTTATCACAGCTACAGTTAGCAGGATAATGTATCGCCCAACACGGCCAGCCAGAATTTATCCGACACATACAAAATCGCAAATGGTTGGGAGGAGTTGTAGAATGGCGCCATTATTTGTAGCAATAAGCAAACAATAAAACATTAGTCGAGCTGATAAAGCAGCACATCCATGTAGCCTTTTTAGACGCCCCTCCCTTCCCCCTCCCAGCCCACCATTGTCACTTTTATAGTCTGTACAATTGGGCCAAGTTGGGGGCATGTGTCAGCGAGCTGCTTAGCGCCCTAATGCGATTATTAAGTGCCAAGTGCGATGGCAGCGTGTAAAATTCATTATATATAGTATGAGTACGAGTGCGACTATGTATTGGTAGCCGTCCGCTTCTGTGAGTTCATTGGCTTCGTTGTGCCACGGTTCACTCGCTCATGCAATGCGCGTACTCAATATCCTGTGCGGATACCCATAGCACCCTACAGCTCAGTTCCGTTCTTAGCTACAGTTTTGCGGGCACTGAACAAAATTAGTCTAAATATTTGTTTAAATTAAAACATTTTTAAAACTACTCACTACATTTTTAGCTAATATTCTTAAGGCTTAAAAATAATTAAGTTTCCTTTAGTGTCTGCTTATTTGAATCACTTATTTCTCTCAGTGCATGCACCTCCCTCAGCGTCTCCTTGACGCTTGCCATCTCCGCTGCCAGCAATTGCCTCCCGCTAACCGCGGCTGTCCGTCGTCTGAGTCGCAATAAATTAAGAGCACAAATAAATCATCCATTTTAATGTGACAGTTCCGACAGACGCGCTGTGCCTGCTGTTCCGCCTCATCCCCTTCTCCCCCTGTCTTCCCCTCTCCTATTTGAAACTGCTGCTGGTACCAAAACCGTTTCCTCAGCTTTGACAAACAGGACATTGTTTTGAATGCGGCACACAGCCTGGCATCATCTACTACCATCTTGCCTGTTGGCCATATTTAGCGGGTTCATTCATTCTGGCTTCTTTGCCATTGTTTGCACGCCCCTTTCCTTTCCTTTCTTTCTTTTTTTGTACTCGGTCAAAACATTTTGTTTGCGTTAAGTACTTGGCCTAACTGTGGCACTTAATATTTTCGATTTTCTGCTCGTTTTCTCAGTTGTGTCTCAGTTTCCTTAGCGGAAGTGCTGCCATTACACAGTGAGAAATGCGCTTGGAATTTGTAAAATGTCTTTCAAGTTGTTCGACAGTGCGTATGATTAATACGATTTATTGAGGTTACTGACTCCCACATAAAGTTCAACGGACAGAAGTTTTTCTTAATAGTTTAAAGATAACTTTGGGCTAAAGATAAGTATAGCACTGTGTATAGAACAAATACTTAATTTACAGCTTAATGGCTATTTAAAGTTTTGTTTTTCAGCAGTTAAGTGATTTTAATTGTAGCTTTCCCTTTGGCCAAGTGTGAAAGTTAACGACTTTGCCAAAGGTGAAGTAAGTAATCAAACATACTTGGATTGTTTCTTATCAGTTGTAGCCTTTCTTGCAATACATTCTAAAGTGCATTGCAAAAGAGCAACAAGAAATGATGAAGACGATTATGATGATGCTGATAATGATGTTGTCTGTTTCTCTTTGTGGAGGGTCAAGTAGTTAAGGCACTGGAAGTGAGTGCCAGGCAGGCACATCTTCATCAGTTGACACCTCATATCCTTTGAACATTTTCCAATTGAACTGACTTTGTGTCCAGCTTTCACTCGCTCTCTTTCACTCTCTTCTTCTCTGCCTCTTTTTCAGCTGTCTTGCTCTGTGGTGCCATTAGAAATATTGCGCGTCCTACGATTCGATTCGATTTCTATATTAGAAAAATCTTTTTGTTGCATTCGCTGTGCTGTCAAGTGGAAAGTAGTAAGTAGAAAGTCTAGAAAAAGCAATAGCATTGCCAATGGCAGGTATAGCGCTGATTGTGAAACACAGATAGACTTTGTAAATAGATGAAATGTTACTCAGATACAAACGTAGGGTATGTGTATGGCTGTGTGTGTGTGTGTGCTCTGAGTCAGCAATTCAATTGGCTTGAGCACTTTTCAAATTTGATCGAGTGAATAGCGTTACAAAGACGCAAATTGAAATTGCAGTTTATTTAGATCAAATAGAAGCAAGAACTGAAAAGCGGACTTAACTTCGCTTACTTCGCATAAATTTAGTGTGAAATTGAAGAAAATAAAATGGCTTAAATAAATTGTAATTGGTTTCACAGTCATAATATATAATACTCGTTCGCTTATCCTTTCTTCAGCGATGAAACAAATCAAATCAGGTGCATAATGAGTAAAATTGGCGAAGCAACGTCATGGAATATGCTCCACAATTGTGATGGCAATTACCAATGTTGATTACGCGGCCTAAGGGCGTGGCCTAGAGGCAAGGCAGGGCAGAACCGGCAGGCAAAACCTCTCATATGACCCGGCGCCTGTTGTAAGGCTGCTGGTAATGAACGTCAATTGCTGATTTTGCCTGTTGGCGTGAAGCGCGCGATATTTTCTAATTAGACAACAACAAAAAAAAATGGGAATTATCCATTTCTCGCAAACGAATTTTACACACAACCCTGCACTGCTTCTACTCCACCCCAATTTGTCTATCTGCCGAACCGACAACAGCCGCCGCATCATAGTAAAAGCCATGGCAAACAATTTGGCCAAAATGCAAACAAGCAACGAATATGGTAAAACTCATTAGCGCCAATTGCAACAGCCGCAAACCAGAGCGGAAGAATGGGACTTTGCCAGGGCTGCCAACGCGTCCCATGAGAACGAAGAAATGCATGAAAATTCTCCATTTTCATTCGCTTATTATCATTTTTGATATGATGCGCAGCACGTCGATTTGTGGCACAAGTGTCAAAAGCAATTAATTGATAATTATCAAATCTATTTCTTCTTTAATAGAAATTCCTCTATTTCGAAACATTTTTTATTTGAAATGAGTGACAGATAACTTAAAAGCGCTCGCGCAAGACTAGTTAAACTCATCTATTTGAGAGCTGAAATATTTTAATTAGACGACGACACACATAATGATGCGGGGAAGGTATACAAACTCATATGCTCCACTTAAGCCACGTCTTTTGCTTAACGTTTATTCATTAATCAGCTTTCTGTTTCTTTTGACGCCAGGTTTTTCCAACCGTTTTTCCACGCAGTCTCTTTGACTGCTCGTTTAATTTTTAACTTTGAACACAGATGTCAACTTGGCGTTGACCCCCTTTCCCTGTCCCTTACCCTACCCAGACCACGCCCCCCACAGCGCCCAAGACTAAAGTCTGAGCTTGAGCCCAAAAAACTTTAACAGCTAATTTGGCTGCGTGGGCTAAGGGATGGCGGCAAAACAGGCTACTGACGTCATTAACGTCTCTGCTGGAAAAAAATAAGAAAAGTTTTGCTCAACTGGCGTTTTGTCACATGCAGAAGAGACAAGCAAAAGGAGTGAGAAATAAAGGAAAATAGCAAAAACATATAAATTAAAACTCAAACTCAAAATATCCGTCAGTAAAAGTTTAGTTAAATAGAGTTTCAAAACTGTTGCATACTTTTAGGGCAACAGTTTTACATGAAGTTAATTTGATTAGATTTCTACTCGGTAATCTCCTCAACATGCCCCAATTCCTCAATTAACGGGTATATAAACAGAAAAGAAATTGTTTTAATTGAATATTTTTTGGGCACTTGCAATTTCTTGGGGAGAAACACAAACACGAAAAAGGAAGCTGGAAATCAACGTCAAATTGGGTTAGCTGCTAAATTTGCTGGCGCCTGATGCTTGAGCAGAGCAAATCGAATCTGGTACGTAATATCCAGACAAGCCAGGCACTTGGCCTTCCACGAAAAGTGCACTAGAAGGAGGTAAATACGGGCAAGCTGGGGAGAGATGTAGCTGGAAGATGATTGGCGGGAAGTGCAGCCAAAGAAAAATCATTAAAATTAGATTACAGAATCCTTCGGTGGTGTCACATTTCCGCCGGAAATTGCACTTTGCATGCGGCTGAGTAGTTGAATTTGCTGTCAGGATTTTACTTTTCCTTCAGCTTTAGCAACCAAACTGACAGATTAGTTAATAAAATCTTATTGCTTCGCATTCACTCTGTCCACAATTGCAGCAGACGGCACACGGCACACGGAAAACTTGAAAACTGAAATCTACTCAAATTTGTCATGGAAACGAGTCATAAAATATGAAAATTTTGTCTTGTGTTTCTCCATCTATATGAGTACTTATTTATATATATAAATAAATTTCTTTTGCCTTCGTTATTTCCCACAATTGCAACGGGTAAAAGTGTCAAAAAGTTGCACTTGCCAGTTGCTTCGTGTTGAGAATTCGCTGTCAGTGACAAGGCAGAAAGTTCAGGACAGCAAAGAGGTCGCAGAAGGAAGAAAACAGACAGCAAGTTTATGAGGTAATGGGAGTGTTTCGTGAGTTTACAAAAGGGACAGTATTTTTCCAGGAAAATTAATATAAATAAACTAGATAAAAATACTTTAATTAAACTACACAGGCTTTTAAAATGTAACTATTACTTATGACATTAAATAATATAAAAGTTTTCGACATTTTTCTGTATATTTTAACAACAATTCCGAGCACTAAGTCACAACTTTGTTGACTGGAATGAAAAGGAAAACGTAAATTTAATATAATAAACAAACAAACAACAAAAGAGTATAAAAATAAAAAACTTTTGTTATTTGAAAATAATTTATATGCTCACGTGCACATCGCCAGGCAACAGAACAAGGCCGAGAAGATGCTGCAATTGAGTATTATAGACTAACAAATACCGTATACATTTAAAATGCAGAGGTTTTTATCAGACTACATTTAAGCTACCCATTCCCTTCAACAAACTCTATGTAAGCAGCTATCTACAGGGTATAGCATGGCTGACAAGCAGACTTGTTGCATTATTTGCAGCTTTGCCTTGGCGCCGACTAAGTTGGAGCTACAGAAAAGAACCATAATGTAAGAGAACTATGGGTAGTTCTGGCATTTTTGGGGTTTTAGGAAACGCATAAGCATGTTATAAAATATGCACATTATAAAAAGCAGTGAGAGCTAGACAAAAGCCGAAAGGAATTTGCACACTCATGCAACGAGAGCAGACATTTTTTGTCTGCATACAGTTTACAGTTGTTTTTTTATTCAGCACATATAATATTGTGGCTTCTACTTTTTATGTTGCTCCTTTCATAATTTCCGTCAGGTTTTTTTCGGCTCTTTTTGGCTTTTTCTGTTGACAACTGGCTGCAAAATGTATGCTGGCATTTATTTATTTGTGTTTTGCGTTTTGCATTTTGACAGTTTTATTTCTTCTTTCCGAATAAGATATATACACACTCGTATATCTTAAGAAGTTTTCAAGTGCAGACAATGCTGCGTATGCGTTATATATAGTTATTGCAATTTATGCAGTAAAAGACTGCGAAAAATGAGGCATTCAATTGTAAAATGGTTGCAGGCAGTTGGAAAAAATTGATATAAACTGATTGCAGTCGAATTTTAAGGCCAAAATGTAGTAAATAATAAAGTTTGTGATTTTTATTTGATATTTTACTATAATCCTCAATTTATAAACTGACTAATAAAATTTATACTGAACCCCTAACCCCCGATAAGATCTAGCAAGCGAAGACGAACAATTTCTTATTAAATTAGCTGCCATGTTTTGAGGCAGTAAAGAAAATGAAGCAAATCGCATATAAAATTTAACACTCAACGCAATCAAGTCAAACAAAACGAAGTCAGAAAACCAGAATGACAATAGGAAATGGCAAACGGCAAATGGTCGTTGAGCTAAGAGCGGGTGAAAGTGTAAAGAAATTGAAATTGAAATCAAATTAAAGTGCGACACCATTTTGCAATGAAAATCGGAAGAAAATCATTGACATCGTACGACGTGCAGCACGTTGCAGTCGCAATTGCAGTCGCAGTTGCAGCTGCTGCAGTTGGTGTCCAAAATACTCAGCCCGGCGGCAGTGCTTGGTGCACTGAACTGTGTGTTTCCATCCTTATCTTCACTCCACTCCTGCTCTGCTTCTGCCCTTGTAACCTCTGGCGCCGGCGACAGCCAAATTGCTGAACAGCAACAGCAATCGTTGATGAGATGAGCACAAGCTAAAGCAAAAGCAGAAACAAAAGCAGCGCAGCTCAGCCAGCTGTGCACCACAGTGCGTATGGGTAATGTCTTTGTCTCTCTGTCTGTTTCCCACTCTCTCTGTGTGTGTGAGAATGCCATACAATATGTATTCGACAACTGCTTCTTTTTGCCATTTCCGAAACTGTTCAGCACATGCTATGTGTGTAGAGAATGTCCTGAAGTCGATACGGCAAATAAGTCAAAGAAATACAATAGGGAAAAAATTAAGTGGTTTGTATACAAAATCACAATTTGTCGTACCTAGTATTATGATTTTTTAATTTTAATTGAGTTGAATATATGTTGATCTTAGTTAATTTTATTTTTGGTACATTAATTTAGTTCTGTTTATTTCAGTTAATTTAGTTCAGTTTATTTCTTGCTTCTCTACCTACAAAAATAAACTGTTAACAAATTGGTTTTAACATATTCATCGGAATATATTTAAATTTGTTTATTTTTATCACAAAGACTTGCCCCGTTGGAGTAGAAGAAGAGTGTGATTCTAATAAAACATGTTATTTCTTCTATGAAGACTGTTAATCATAAAACAGGTTCACTAAATTATTTTTTACTCTGTGACCAAAGACGCTAAAAAGCCTAAATTTAGTTTGTTTTGAGACCTTCGCTAGTTCAGCCGTTAAAATGCTAAGAGCAGTAAGTTTTTGTACCTTCAACTCTTAGTGTCTGTTGTTAATATTTCCTTAGTTTATTCTCTTAGTTCTGGCAAATTCGGCACTTGCTGCGGTGCACACGCTAGTGCCTAATGTAGCCGTTGTTGATGCTGACAACAATGGTTACAAATTGCAATCCCACGATGGTGGCTATTAATTATTGTAAGAGTTGTTCAAGTGTCATAACAAATAAGCCGGATAACAAAGTTTTCTAAAGTGTTCAAGGCGATCGCGGTTATCGCGTGGAGACTGTGGAAGAAGTCGCACCTGGAGAGCTGATGGTGAAGGGCGAATACAATCAGCAATTTGATAAAAAATTGCAATTTAAAATACAATACGTAGCCGGTCGTGATGGCTATGTGTCTAGGTATCAAATATGGGGTAAAAAGAAGAAATCAAAGAAACCAAAGCCAACAAAAAAACCTCAACCTGTGGATAAACCAGATCTGCCACCCGACGATGAAGATGATGATGAAGAAGCTGTGATATCGATTGCAGTAAGAATAGAGTGTCTCAAGTCCTGTGTGGGCTGAAGAAAATGTTATCAATCAAATAATGTATGAAATTATAGTAAAGTTAAAACCAGTTTCCTTTTGTTTTATTTGAAATGAAAGTCTTTTGTTTATAAATTAATTAGAAAACAGGTTCATAATGTGCAAATCTATTCATACTATTTGTATATAGAAATTTCTAAGCTGCCAAATTTTAGTTCTCTTCAATAACTTAGCGAATTCAGTCGTGCATAATGTTGAGAGCAGTAAGTGCCTATAAATTGTTTAAGGTGTGACTTTATCTAAAATTTAATTAGTTTGTTCTCTTGCTCTTGGTGAATTTGGCACTTGCAGCTACGCAATTTTTATTGCCAAACATAAAAATTGTTAATCCCGCTGGACTGGGTTACAAATTGCAATCGCAGGATAATGTATACAGTTTAACGTAAGATTATTTAATGTATTTAAGTTGTGACTACAAAGAAATAATTGAAATTCCGCTAAGCATCAACAACAAAGATGGATTTCTAAGAGAGATTGTGCGGGAGGACGAAGACTCACCAGGAGCGCTACTCGTGGATGGTTTATATGGACAGAAGTTTGATGATAAGTATCAACTTCTACTCAATTATCTCGCTGGCGCTGATGGAAACGTAGTGAGATATAAATTTCAGCGCATTGAACCGTCTAAGCCAACAATAACTCCAAAGCCAACAAAAACGCCTCATAATCACATTCTGCTGAGAACTGAGTGTCTGAAGGCGTGTGTTGGTTAAAAATAATCAATGGATTAAATTCTCACTCACAAAGAATGCCAATTTGTAAATCTAGTATTAATTTAAACACGAGTTTAGTTAATAAACCAGTTTTGAGCAACGAAACCAGAAATATAAACAATATAATGTTTATTTGTCTATTAAAGTGTAGAATGGAGTTATAAAAGTTAATAATAGAAGGGAGTGGTATTAGTATTTTTAAAACATAAGTGGTATTTAAATTTAACTTTAACAAACTACCAAATGACCATAGTTGATTAAAAAATGAGCAGAGCTCACAACACATGCATTTGTGCACAGGTTTAGCCAGATTTCGTATTGTTATACAGAGATTTTTAGTGATTTTTTGTTTGCAACTCGTTTATTGTCTCCCTGGAGTATAATGATTGATTATTTATGGCCCTGTTGTCTGTCAGTCTGCAACAAAAATGTGAAAATGTGGAAATGCGGATTTTTTAACCCAGTAACGATAACGACATTTCCACAAAGTTACATTCCTATATGCTCTCAGACTCTCCCCTCTCACTTCCTTTCGTGTTTTGATATCAGTAATGCTTTCCTGCTCATTCTGTTACATTTTCACGTAGTCTACATAAAAAGTCAATTTCTGTTTTGGGGTCTGACACGATTTAATGGTGTCTGCCTCGCGCTGACAAATCGTGTACGCGGTCAGTCAAGTAGCTAAAACAGAAGGGAATGGTTAGAGTAAAGGGGAGCAGGGAGATGCGAAAAGGGGGCGGAACAGGGGGAACGTATCCATGTCGTTTATGTCGTGATAAACGTCAGTCACTCGACTGATTTTTTGTGTCTCTGTCTTTTCGGTCTTTGACGAAATCTAATCAAAACGACGATGACAAAATAAATTGCCAACAAATCAAAGACATGAAATGGTTAAAACAGAAAAAAATGGCTAAGACTCTTGGACCAAATATTATTTGAGAATATTGTCTGTGATTTCTGGTCTTTTGTAGGGCCTAATGCTAATGATGATGATGGCAATGATGATGATCCCGATAATGCTGTTGCCATGGGAGCTGACCATTTTTATGGCACAATTAGCCTTGGCAGCTGCTGACCGTCGTTGGTTTCGTTGGCTTCTTAATGGCATTTAAAGCATTATAAATAAAATTTAATAAATGTCAACTTTTGACTGTGACTTAATTATAATTTAGTACCACGGCACGCGACCTCTGTGCGGACAGGTGTAATTGTAATTACTCCGCACTCCATACGCACAAAGTCCAGCACCGAACTGAACCAAACGGAACCGAACCGAACTGAACTGAACTGAACTGAAACGAACCGCGCTCATTGCGAGAAATGTCCATTTAAATGGCTTGATTAATGCCAGCGACAAGCTACCAAGCGACGGCTGAAAAAAGGCAAAGGCACAGTGGGACGAGGCTTTAGAAATAATTAGTGGGAGTCAGAAAGTAAAAAGTTGAAATAAGTTAAGTACTTGGGAGAAGAGTTGCACGCAGAAACCAATCAGCACTAAAGTTTTTACAAATAAAAATATATTTTAAGTATATTTTACAGATAGTAGATATGTTCAGATATGTCTTATTTATGCTTACTCTTGTATTATTATCGAAATCTTAAGAATGAAACAGTGTAGGACAGAGTAGAACGTTGTACAGTGAGATTCTTCGTTTTAAAGTTTCTAATCTTGAATGTCTATAAGAAAATTGTTTTATTGTCCAGAAATCTCAAATGTTATGATCAGTTTCCATAAGTAAATGAATATAAAGCTTAAAGGATAAGCATACTAAATTAATCATCAACTAACTATCTTTAGTTCTTGTTCTTCTGTCACAAACACTTCATTGCACTCTATTAAAAAATTACGGTGAACTTCAGCACCACTGTGCGTTGTGTGTGTGGTTACTGGCCACTGTGGTGGGTGCTCGCCCGAGTCCCTTTGAGGGCGACGGCAACTAACCGACTCTTTTTGCGTTTTAAGTGTATTTATTTGCTCTTTATTTTTATGACTGGCCCCCGTGTAATTGACGCTGTGTGCGCTCGGAAGCGCAATTTGATGGTCGTATAGGAGCCTCTTGTATATCCCCAGTATATACATATATATGCGGCTTTGTGTCGAAAGCCATAAAGTGCACACTGTTCGTATATTTAATTTTTATGATTTTTTTGCCTGTGTTTTTTAAAAATGTGCATCGTTTTTGGAGCGAGGTAGTTGTTGGTTTGTGTCCTTAGCGTTGCTCATTTAAATGTTTAATTAAATTTAAAATAAAGTGGGCGAAGAACACTTACGTTTCTTTTTTTATAAAATTCAGAACATGCTAAAAAGTGTACTGTATTTATATAATATTTATAACATATGCTAAATCTATTCTTTAATCATAATTTATAATTTTAGCTTGCATTGAAAGAAACTAATTATAAAATCAAACAAAAAGCCATTTGCATACATGTTTAACTAACAGATTAAAAGCAATAAATGCTATACAAATATTCGAAACGGTATAAATTCTAGCTGCTAGAATGCCGGGTTTCAGTTTGTTTAAAGAGCTGCAGGTTGACAATGTTAAGAGCGGTGAGTTCGCATCAAACAATCATTTTAAATCCGTTTAAAATACTTCTTTAGTTTGTTTTTATTCTGCTGGGCAACTCGGTGCTTGCTGCAACGCAAATCATTGTGCCGGATCTAAAAGTTTATGACGAACAGAAAAATGGTTATGAAATCGAACAGACTGAAGATGGATATCATTTAAGGTAGGTTCGTCTGAAGTGTATAGGGAAATTACATACATGTTTATACTCCACATAGTATTAAAGATAATGGCAGTTATCGAGAAGAAAATGCAAAGGAAATCTCACCAGAAGAACTACGTGTGGATGGTTTATACAGACAGAGTTTTGGCCAAAAGCTACAGCTGCAAGTTAAATATGTTGCTGGCCTTGAGGGATATTTGGCTAAAATTAAAGTGGGTCCTGAAGTGGAGTTGAATTCTGAGCCAAGGAAACCACTCCCACCAACTACTTTAAAACCAAGCACACCACCTCCATTTAAACCTGTCACACCACCCAGGCCGCAACCAACGGGTCCACCAGCACGGCCACTCAGCCAAGGGTGTCTCAAGGCTGTATGTGTTGGCTAACAAATGTTGTTAATGTCAAAAGCACTGTTATGCACAATAATATATAAATATGAGACCTCAACCAGTTTTCAAAATAAATAAGCAGAAAGAATAGAAATTTTTTAAACCAGTTTGGTTAACAGAATTATTTGCCATGTCAATAACAATAGTTTATACATATAGTAGAGAATTGAATTGTATTAGTTGTGAGCTGAGCTAAGGCAATTCATTCAGTCTACTATTATTACTTTATTTCAATTATCTCAAATGTAAGTTGCTTTTAGTGCTTCTGTTTAGTAAAGTACAAATTCTATGCTTAAATTTGTGCCTTTCCAACTAGCAGTAAATGGATTAATTAGAGGTAGCATGAACAAAATACTCTGCTTTTCAAGAATTGTGGTGTATTTGAAAGCGGAGAGGAGGTATTTTGGAATTGTACTCCGACGACAATTGAAACGCCCACCTTATAAATCACAGCAGGGGACAAAAACACCAACAGAAATGCCAAGAGCACTAACAACAACAACAACACGATGAGAACACCAAATTCATTTGCATGCAACACGTTGCCATCGAGGCAAACAAGCAAACCTTAGTTGACAACCAGCACACGCGGCGTATGAGCGACGTCGCAACGTGTCGCATGTGTTGCATGTGCAGCAGTCGCCGTCGTCGTCGTCGTCGTCGTCGACCCTTTTCCCGTTCCGAAAATATGCAGTTAACCAAACAAGGCCAGTGCAAACAGTAGGCACACTCAAAAGCAGCCTGTTCATAGCTAGTCAGAGCTGGACAGTAACTAACAGCAACTCAGAGCTGAATATTAAATAAAAGTGGCTGTTTGGTGTTTAGTTTTGGGAAAATTTTGAGTATTTAAAAATGGGTTAATTTATTAAAAGTTTGATTTGTTCATCTCATCTTCTTATGTTTCTATTTCTTGGGCTTAACTTATTAATGCCTATTTGACTAAAAGGAGTAATTTAATTCAAGGAATTAACAAGTAGTTTATTTTATCTTTTTACAGAAAACTGACATGTCATTAATCGGTAAGTAATATATAAATTTACAACAAGTCAAGTCGTTCCACATGAATATTTTTAATGATTTTCTTAAGGGGGTTATATAGTTTGCTATAAAGCTAAAAAATTGTGTTAAGGGTATGTCAAAATGGCGGTTGTTTCCAGCGTTTTAATACTTATTTTATTTTATTTCAAATTTAATTAAACTTGTAAATCTAATATTTGTGGAGTAACTCAAGAAGAATTTTTACTAAGCCCTGCACGGTGTAGTATATTTTTAATTAGCTTAAACCACACTCTTTAAGCGTTTCTCAGTAGCAACTGAAATCTGCAGCACTTGTAAATGCAACGATCCGGCAACGCTGCGTTCAAAACTGCCACGCTTCTCTGATCTAAACTCATGTCTGTGCTGTGCACTGACTCTAAATGACTTTTGACTGCCTGTTTGCATCATGAGTTGGCTTTATTAGAAGCTCAACGCAAACAGTTGACCTTGTGTGTGTGTGTGTGTGTGCGTAGGTGTGTTTGTGGGTTCGCGCGTGTGTGCGTGTGTAGGAGAGACTAAATTTGTTTGCATATGATGCGTATTCACTTGAAATTTGTTTGCTGTCAACTGAAAGGAGACAAACGAGCATTTACCTGAGGCAACAATCACATGAAAACATCAATAACAACAACAACAACAACAACTACGAAATTTTCATTTCAATCGAAGAAAAGCAAAGAAAACCAGATAAACAAAAATCGAATACGCATTTAAATCAATTTCATTTTTAAATCAATTCGTTTGATTTTAATTATACTCAAATATTTTTCTTTCAATTTATTTACATAAACATTTGGGGCATTTAAATAAAATAAAAAGGCTTTAAATGGAAAGCTGAGAATTTAGTAGGGGAATTTTTGCGTAAGAAATTTGTATAGTTTGACTTTAGTTTATAGAGTGGAATATCTAAAAAGTTTAGCCTTTTTAGTACAACCAATTTGGAAATCACTTCTTTACACATTTGTTTAATCGATTTTCAATCTTATTTTGTATTTTCTTTATTTTTTAAAACCACACACAGAACATTTTGCTAGCATTTGGTTTCCCTGCTTAATTATCGCAACGTGCTCATATTTCTGTCTTAGTTCGCAGTTAGCAGTTGGCAGTTGGAGCTCGGAATCATTACACATTACACATTACAAATTACATTAATACTCGCAGATATTTGAGTTGCCAACTCACCGTCTGAGGGAGAAGTTCGTGTGTGGCTTTGCTTCCTAATGACAAAACTGCATCTCTCTCACTCTCACTCTCCTCTTCCTCTGCCTTTATCACACATCTCTTCGTTTCCTTTATTTCCCTTATTGGCTACGTGTGTTTATGTTTCAGTGAGCTTCTTTTACACTTTTACTTAATGGCTCTGCTTTACTTTTGCTTTCTCACAGAGCGCATAGATCTCTTTTGAGAGTGGGATATACCAAGAGAGGCCAAAGAGAGTGAGAGAGAGGGACAAATGCCTGAAGCTCATTACGGCGATGACAAATCAGTTTTCGTGTCAAACACAACTTGATGTCAAGTTTTGTGGATGACATTTTCCAATTTCATACTCAGCTTTTATGGGATTACGATTTCTGCACGTAATTCTGCACAGACGTAGACGTGATAACATTGTTTTCAGATGGCATTATTTTTTATGATTTCCTTTGAAATTCTTGAACTTAAATGCAGTAGGTAATTACAATTAATTGTAGGTGTAATCATAGTTGTTTTAGATTGGACAATCTCTAGAGTATTTCGATTAATTTTATATTTAAAAGTTGTTAAATTTATAGAAATTCATTCATTCATAACTTGAAGTCTATTAACTTTTGTTGTTTAATACATTATCATTATTCTAGTACTCCTTTTAGTATCTACTTAATTTTATAGTAAACTTTCCTTCAATGTATTCTAAAACTGCTATAAAAATTCCATATCTCAAACTAACAAAAATCTGTTTTCTATTCCCTCTACCCCTCTACAAATTTATATACAATCCCAACTAATTGATTTGCTATAAAAATTGTCTGTTGTCTCAACTAAGTACCGACGTAAGAAGAGCGGATAATTTAGCTGAAAACCAACTCGATTGTATTTCAATTTCGAAATCTAATTGAAGTAGAATTTGCTTTTATTTGGTCGGAACTTCTTGGTAGTCCTCCCTGTAGTCGTTGCCATCTTCCTCTATTTTCTTGGCATTGTTTTTTATGCGCATTCAAATGATTTTAATGACAGCAATTTGTGTTTCGAAATCGCGCAACATTAGCTTTCGACTGAGCATAGAAACGATATCTTAAGGGTATATCTGTGGGTTGTGGGGGTGTGGGGCAGGGGGCGTTAAATGAACGTGTTTATAACGCTTAACTTTCAAATTAAGGCCGGTTTTAAGGGACCAGGCAAAATGCGGAAGTTTCGATTTGTCAGTGGAATGCCCGAGGACCTTTGTAAACAACGAGAGAGACGTTACGCGACGCGCTGAGACGCGCAGCAACGCGACGAGACGTGTTTCGTCACGCAAAGGATAAGCCTCAGAAATGGTTAGAGCTACGACCGCAATGAAGAGCGGGGAGTGGGGAGAGGGTGGTGTAGAGAGGGCACTGAACGGCAGACAGTCTGTCCCTTACATGATGATGATGAGCAACGTCATCGTTTTGGCCGGCAACAAATTCATTTAGACACAACAAACTTGGCCAAAAGCAAAGCATGACAACGTCAACTCCCTTAATGCCACTTCTTTCTCCCGCTCTTGCTCTCTGCTTTTGGCCATCATCGTCATCGTCATCGCAGGCCAAGTGTAAACTGAAATGTGGGTTAGTAGCATGTGGCATGAGGCATGAGGCTTGAAGCTTCCAGCTGCCGACTCGGGGCACAAGCGTCGCAGTTTAGTTGAAAGAAATGTTTGTGATTTCTCGTGGCGTGCTACCAAAATTATCACACTAAGATTTTGATTGATGAGACTTTTGGCTGCTGCCGGCTCACTCTACCCCAACCGCCCCAAAACTTCCGTTTTATGTGGGCGTTGTCACGCCTCAATTGAGTCGACTGTTTCGAGTTGCCATCAACCTAAAAAGCCGCGGGCTTTGATTAGTTTTTTTTCTTCATCACTTTTTTTAGGGCTTTGTGCGTGCCCAGCAAGCATGGCCAACGTGTTGGCCAAAAGCAGACGCAATTTTAAAAAACCTTTTTATTATCTGCCAAATGACACATTAATTCTGATGAGCCAGGAACTAAACTAATTTAAAAAGGACTCAGTTGGGAAACTATTTACTTGAGGACCAAGTTGGAGGGTTACTTAAAATTCTAGTGATTTCTAAATTAAACTCTTTGAGCTGAGTGAATGACTGATCAATGAGTGCTGAAAACGATAAGATTTCCCAGATTTCTAGGCAATTTATAATTATTGAGTTTGGTTGAAAAAATTGCGTATTTAAACTATAAACAATTTTAGTTAAATTTAAGCTCTTTTAAGCACACAAAGCTTTTAAAATATAATGTAAATTATTTGCAAACTTACTTAGTTGGGCCATAAGAGCTGCTAATATTTACCCAACTTGTTCATTTGCTCTTGGCCAGGCCAGTGTCCAGCAACTTGTTGCCACAACGTAAACGTTTTTGGGGCAACGACATCGTAGTGCCAAAGCCTGCCAACAGAGGGCGGGCCAGAGCAGAGTAAATGCTGCCAGCCGCTTAAATGTGCGATTATGTTGTTCACGTGAGACCAATGGAACCCACTCCCCTCCTGCTCTACACCCCACACTTAGCTGCACAATGTGTTTCTGTCTGTTTTTTAGTTGTTTTTCTTTGTGTTGTTGCCACCCAGCAGTTTTCCCATATTAAATCATAAAAAACAGACGACACGACACGACGTTATGCCAAGTTTTGGGCACTATTGTTGTTGTGGTTTTAGTTTTTTTTTTTGTTCCTTATTTTTCCCACTTGTCTTTGCACTTCTTCAAAAGAAGCGCAAAAAAGCAAAACAAATACACAGCAAATTTTAAAGCAGTTTAATTTTTTGTTGTGATTTTGTGTCTTTTATTAGATTTGTCTACCTTCTCTACTTCTTCTCCATCTTCTTCTTCTTTTTTCTAGACAAGTTGCAAATTGCGCTGATGTTGCAAGCAATGTGGTTGATGATTTTCCTTTATGGCTCGTGTTTTTTTTTGGTTTTCTTTATTTTACGACTTGCAGCCATCTTTGTGATAAGTTGTTGTTATTCCAATCTGACATTTATCTGTCTGCTGAGTGTCTGTTAAGTTTTTTCTTTCTGTGGTTACGTATTTGGTTACGTCAGAACAAGACAAGTTATCGCTGCTGGAATTATAAGGCTAAAAGTCTCTTACTGTATAAAAAATTATAAATATTAATAAATATATATTTTTTAAAAATTTCTCAAATTTAAACAATCTATTTTTTGATAGATTTTTTTAATGTTTTTTATTAAATTTTCAGAATTATTTCTGCTATAAACCACTTTTAAATGATGCTCATTTAAAGCATAAATACTAAAATATTTAAAGCAATAAATTCGCTCAATTCTGTGTATTTTACTGACACTTTTATGCAAATGCCAAAGCCATAAAATAAACTAAAGTTGTAAAATCCGATGCTAAAATATAAATTCAACCCCACAATGCTGATTTTTTTACGCTCACTTAAAGTTTTTTTTCTATATTTATTTCTAAACAATTTATTTAACTTTAGTTTCATTTTATTTTTTAGTTTTTCTGTAGTTTTGTGTGCACTCGTGACATTTGCTCTTTTAATTGTTTGACATATGTGTGTGTATTTATATATATTTATTTTAGTTAAATTCCCCAGTTTGTGTTGCATGAAAGTTTATGCGAAAGTTGGCCATGTCAAAGGTCAGGGCAATTAGCGAGAGCAGAGCAAACTGTGGACTGCGTTTAAAATGCCTTTTGGGAGATTTACTGTATTTATATGTGGGAGAGATATGAGAAATCAGTGAGCTCTGTCATCTTAATCGAGGCTCCACAGCACTTTACCCTTTAAGCCAAATATGCTAAGCAGGCCAAGACGAAGCAGAAGCTGAAGAAGAAGCAGCAGCAGCTACCGACATAATGAACGCACCTTCAGACGAATCGAGCTCTTTATTATGCAAAAATTTCCCAAGGTTGAAAATGCTTTAATTAATGCAGAAGAAAGAAGGAGAGGAGAGAGAGAGGGAGGAGAGGGGGAGAGGGTGAAGCTGTTGTCTGCACAGCAATTGTATAATTAGTGTTACGCCCAACTCACTCTCTATCTCCCCCTCTCTCTCTGTTTGACACTCTCAATCAAGCATTTTCCGCACCCATTGAAAATCGCCCACTTGGCTCTTAACTTGGCCAGCAACTCAGGTAAATTTGTCAATTTGAGTTGGCGCTCAACACGAAGGTGTTCAATTACACAAAGTAGATAAAACGCTAAAAAAAAAAGGTAGCAGCTAAACTTAGGGTCGAACAGATTGGAAAATGCTCTGTATAGACATCAAAGAATATGATTTTAACAGCTTCCTGATACATTTGTCACCAGCGTAGACTGTTGATCACAGTAATTCTTGATAGACTCTAACGAAATTTGTTCTAGAGGCATTTGAAAATTCTTAAGGTGATGAAACCCTGTTCTACTACCCAACTACAGGGTCTAAAATGGAAATAAATGCAGAAGGAGGGAAATATACAAGGCAGAGAAAATGTCAAAAGCATTTCAAGAAATATTCTCCACAATCAATTCTGAGCTCGAGGCGTGGACATCATCGTCAACATCATAATCATGGCCATCAGCA
The DNA here is from genome assembly GCA_018152125.1 of Drosophila dunni. Lineage (NCBI taxonomy): Eukaryota > Metazoa > Arthropoda > Insecta > Diptera > Drosophilidae > Drosophila > Drosophila dunni. Next base: position 1,008,321 of record JAECXC010000906.1, read on the forward strand.
GCTTCACCATCATCATCATTGTCGTCTTCATTGTCGTGCCCAAAATACAGAAAATTGTTCATTGATGAGCTGACTTCTCTGGCATTGACTTGGGCCCATAATGGGAAATGGGAAATGGATATGGAAACTCACAGCTGACACAATTGAATATTGGGTTATTTGAGTACGTTTTTTGAGTGGAAATTTAGCATTTTATGGCACTTGAAAGAGTTAAATAAAATGCGACACAATGTGCTCTTCTGCTTGAGTTCTTGGAAGAAATGCATTCATAGACAGAATTCTTTTTTAAACGCTTTAAATTTGAAATACTTGTGTAGGAAGCGTACAAAGAAGCATTTATTGATTGACTTCATATTCTTATACATTTTACTGTATACTCCTCAGTAAAATGACGCTTTTTAATAACTCTTACGATTTTTAAAACTCTTGTTTATTTGCATAATAAAATATTTTAATAAATTTTATGAAGCTTAATGATGATTGCCCATTTTGAGTAATTGTTAAAGGTGCAGCTTAATTGATTTCTTAAATTGCCATAGAGCTGCATTTACTGCCAATTACCAGAGCCACGCACTTGGCTTACTTGGCAGTAGGCGTGGACCACGCCCACATATGCCTGTAACAGACGAAGCAAAAACTGTTGACGGTTAATGAAGAAGGCCAGAAAAAAGTGAAGGCCTGACAAGCCCAGAGTCAAAATTCAGAGTACTTACAGAGAGTGCTCACTGTACTCGTAGTACTTACTGTACTCAGAGTACTCCCTGTACTCACACTCACATGTTTGTGGTACTCCTGACCTTATTCGTGGGCGTAATCGTCTCGTAAGCGATTCGCGCGTGCTTAAGTAATGAGGCCCACAAGAAGAAGGAGAAGAGGAAGAAGATGATGAAGGAGATGGAGAAGTAGGAGCATGCGAAGAAGCAGCTGAAGTCAACGGCAATTAGAGAGAAGTTGGCTAAAAAGGGCGAGGCTAAGGATGTCGACGCCATGTCTCAATGAGTTTGTACTTTTATGGTTTGTTTATTGAGCGAGGAGTGGCGGTGATTGGTGGAGGGTGTGATCAACTAAGGGTTAAACTTGGACAAGCCAAAGGTTAAGCAATCAATTAAGCGTGAAACACAAACAAAAGCAAAACTAGAAGATGCAACTGCAGCCAAAGTAAACGCATCAAAACTGACCAAAGTAATAAAATAAAAAGTGAAATAAAAAGTAAAATAAAAAGAAAATAAAGTGAAATGAAATGAAACGAAATAATAAGAAACGATACGAAATGAAACGAAACGAGATGAAATGAAATGAAATGGAAATGAAAGCTAACGGCTGCCAAAGCAAATAGACAAACAACTGGCAATAAGGCAACGGAAAACTTTTGCACATTCCGTTACATTTATCCTGTTGCAACATGTTGTGTGTGCTCACCCACCGCCCCACACACACACACACACCCTACACCCTACACCACTGGCTGTGTGTTGCTGCTAGTTAAAGTTTATCAAAGCTACAAAGAGGAACAACTAGAGCCGTAGTAGCAACAGGGAACTGAGCAAAGTTTGCGCTCGAAAACAAGTTGGCCCGAACGGCAGAGGGCTCGAGCTGGTTTGCCACCTCTGCATGCTACCCCTTCCCCTCTTCTTCCCCTACTGTTGGCTGTTGCTTAAGTCGTAAGTCCTTTTTGGGAGTTTTTGACTTCTCAAGTTCAGTTCAGCTCGCGCCCGACTAATGCCAAGTTATATATTAAATAAAGAAAACTGTAACACGCAAACATACAAACACTGTCACAGTCACACACACACACCACACTCTCTCACACACACCACACTCACTTACACTTCTTTCACTTACTTTTCAGCCACATTTCCTTTCAGTTTATTTGATTCACATATTCTTTTGCTTTGCTTACACTTCACAAACTGTGCACATTTTGCTGGCCGCTAACTTTCACTCTAGACTGTCATACATAAACTTGCTAATGAATTGAAAGGTGTTTATAGCAACGCAATATAGTGCATTGTTTACTTTAGTGCAAAAAGAATCAGGAGATATAGGAGGAGATATGTTTGGCTGGGGAAATATTTATAAGAAAGTTGATTAAATAAATAAAGGGATTTAAGTAAAGAAAATAAGTAAATTAAGCGAGCTTACTAAAAGTATAATCTTTATTTTTTTTAACTTGTTAACTGTGTCTTTTATACGGCATAATTATTTATTGAACTAATTTTAGTAGTCTGAGTAAATATTTATTTTAATAAAGTTGGCTTAGTTAATATTCTTTAATTGTTGTATTCATTCAACTTAAGAGCTTCTTAGCCCCAACCACGGGGCTTCTATTTGTCCTATTAGTCCTAATAACTTATTATTTTCTATATTTCAATAATACTCCAACAGTTTTTACTGGTTTAAAACATTCGCATTTGCTTACTTCTTTATTTAAACAGAAATAAACCCTTTTAAATCAACTTAAACAGACTTAGCTGCTAACTGAATTAACTATAACTTATAGTACTGTGCTGCTGCATATTGCAACAGGACGAATCACAATATCGTATACAGATTTACTGCATTATTCAGCCGGAAGTGAAGAGATTTAAAATGCAAACCAAACCTTAAAACAAATAAATAAAGGGGAAAACTGACAACAAAACAAATTGGAAAATGTCGCTAGCTTTTAAAATTTGTCAAATTTGTTAGATGCAAAAGTTAAATGTTAAAGCCATGGGCGAGAGAGTGTGTTCGAAAAGTTAAGGCCTACGGAATTGCAAACAGATTTGCTCAACGGTCTCTAAACAATGGCCAAAAGCAAAAGCTGTTTCCGTTTTTGGTTAGAACAATTTCCATTTGCCGCCATTGCCGCCTGTCACTGGGAAAATGCTCCCTCGGGTCTAACGATGAAAATATTTGCCAAATGTAGCACAAACGCTTCTAAACAAAAAGCCAGCAAAGGGGGCGTGGGGCGTGGTAGGAGGGAGAGGGGTGACCATGCAAGCATATGTAAAATTCTTGATTGTTGTTGCATCAAATTGAAATTTAGTATGCAATTTAGTTTACATAAAACAATCTGAAATGCAGTATTAGAGGGACTAAAGCATACCCTGTAAAGGTAAAAAATAAAATAGATTTTATATAAATGAAGTAATTAAGTAAGAAACGTTTTCAGGCAAAGGTTAACTTCTGCTAGTCAAGCATACCCTGTAAACCAGCACTATCTTAAATACCGAATCTAGCATATACCCTGCAAAAATCGACATCAATTGCATACAAAAAGAGTGTGGCAGCCAAACAAAGTTCCATGTTGATAACAAATGCATTTCGCTCCAGGATTTTAACCCTACAAATTGAAAATATACCCTGTAATTTAAACAATACATTGCATTTGATTTTGGAATGTTTTCAAAGTTGAAAGTAATGCAATCAACTGAGAAATTTATAGTAAAAACTTGATTCTGGCCTGTAGCATAAAGGTATCGACTAAAGCTTACCCTATAAAATAGAATAAGTAATAAAACTGTAAAGACTTTTTACTATAGCATATTATCTGTTAGAGTTCTTTGAATGAAACATTAAGGAAGTTGCTACGTATGTATACCCTGTAATATTTTCTTGAAAATGTAGCTCTTCCATCCTTTCCATCAATTCTGTTAGTATAGCTTGAAATGCAATGACTGGCAACACTTCTTTACAGCTATTACAGGGTATCTGTTGTCCATTTGCGTGCAACTGCTGCCATTTGCTGATCGAAGTCATTGAAAAGCGGAACGATTTGCCATGCTACAGAGTTGTGCTAGGCTCTGAGTTTTTTGACGTTGTTTTAACCACACGGCACTTGGTGTTGGCCACTTTTCGGTTGTTCGTTGTATGCGTGTATGCCTGCATTAAAAACTGTTTTGTTGTGCTTGGATCGTTAGTGGGTTTATGGACTGGACGCAGCAGTAGCAGTCACTGCAAGCACACCCTTAAGTGGCCGCATTACACCCACAAACACACACACACTCGCACACACGTGCACATGTGTCCCTGTGAGAGTTTATAGCATACTTTAAGGCGCCATAAGCTTATATTGCACTTAATAGCACATAAAAAACAGTACGTGATAATGCAACGCACCACAAAAGTGCCCATTCGATGGAAGAAAAAATACACCCAAAATAAGGCAACTGCCACAAGCCCCCGGAAGCCATGCGTTTCCTTGGCAAAGCGCGTGCTCCAGCGTGTGTTGCAAAAGCGCCGTGAAAAGCGAGTCTAGAATTTAAGCTGATGCAATGACCACAATGTGAGCTTAACATATTATGCGAGAGAATGAAGCAATAAACAAAAGGCTGAAAGTGTGAGCGGTAGAGAGGCGTTAAAAGATAGTGTGTGTGAAGGAGATCAAAAGTGAAGAGGAGTCTTAAATGTTAACCTAACAGAAAGTGCAGTGAGGCAGCTCATTTAATATGTGAGCTCTCAAAGCAGAACAGCAAAGCTAAGAATAAGCAACACCAAAAGCTGCGAACAGTGAGAGATCACTGTTAAGTTAACAGGTTTAACTTGCATGCTATGCAAAGCCAATGCAACGCAATGGAAATTTAAAAGAAAGAGCGAGAGCGCGGCAGTAAGCAACAGAGAGAACGGCATACATGTTAACATTTCAGCGCTCACTGTTAGCGGGCAATTAATGCAAATCAAATGAAAGCTAACAGTGTTTGTAGCAGAGAGCGGGAGAGTAAGCAAAAAAGGAGAGAGCGCGTTAGCTTTACATTTTACTTGCTTTGGCATCCACAAAGGCATTTATGTGCGTGCATGTGTGCATGTATAAGTGAACGTAGGCGAGCTGTGATCAAGTGAGATAGAGAGATATGAGCAGCTACTAAGCTTCTACGTCGCTTGGACTACAAATAGCACAATTTCCAAAGGAATTTAAAGTGGCACACAAGGCTTGACGCTGTGTGAAGCTCAAGCTCTACTGAGCTGCAATAACAGAAGAGCTCATAGGGTTAAGAACTGCAAACAGAATTTATGTACCCATACATTACTGAGCTACTAAATCATAAAACCAATTTAATTTACAGCTAAAGCAGATAAAAATCAATCAAATTCATTTGATTACACCAAACAAAAACTAAAAATCAACTAAGAATCTTGAACTTTGCTGTCAGTACGAACATCATTCATTAGCTACAGCTAAAAGCAGTCGTTTGTTTATACACAGAGTATGGTCAAGTTGTTTTGCAATGCTTTTTGCTCTAATTGACCCAAGCCAAACTTTATTTTTAGTTGATTTGAGCAACTTAACGCCGCATGTCAAATGTCAAAGTGTCAAGTTAGTCACTCAATTGTTGATGTTGCGCTGCTGTTTATTATAGAAAACAGGTCAACAACCAAAACAACAATAACAGCAACGCCCACGCAACAATGTAAACAAAACTTACAAAACAATAACAATAACAATATAAACAAGGACTAAAACGTAATACAATCACCCAAATTTAAGGTTATCGACGTTCTTACGCATCGTTAGAGCACAGCCACGTCTACTAGAACGCCCAACACGCCTATCAATCAGAAAAATAGTATGCTCTCCTAAGTAACTACATAATGGCGTGTGTGTGCAGTGTGTGTGTGTGGGAAATGGAAGTGGAAATAGAGAAAATAGCTAAGCTCAAATCAATTGACAACTTGAAAAGCAGCTAAACATTGTGTTGCAACAGCAGAGCACTACTTGCCACTTGCCACTTGTCACATACCACACACACACTCACTCATGCACACCCTCGTGCACACAAATTCAAAGCCACCAAGAGATTGTCATTTAGTCAAGCATTCAAACAATCAACTCTACTGGTCACCCACACTTTACCATACAGGGTGTTTGGCTTGCCATACCACTTCACATTCAACATTGTTGTTGTCGGTACATCGCTCTTCTTCCTCTTCATCCTATGCTGCATCTGTTGTCGTCCAGTTGCCATAAAACTAGCACTTTACTCTGACTTTTCACTGGCCTTCAGCTGCGCCTCAAAGTATGCTACAATATTTTTTATGTTATTTCCACATGCACATGAAAATTGCTCGTTTCCCAAGTGAATTTTCTGCTGGGAAAGTGGCCAGAGCTGGAGATCAAAAGTGTTTCATTATCAACTATTGTGATTAGTTTGAGCCGTAGCTGGCTTTAAGTGTATTCTAGTGGTTTTGGAATACTTAGTGGCTTAGGAGATTTAAAAATGGAAATATAAGTAATGAAAATAGGTATTTTACTATAGATTGTATAAGGAAAGTATGTCATATCTTGAAGTAGAACAATTTTACTTTTTTATAGAGCTTTTAAAGCCCATCAAAGCCTATTCTCTTTGAGTGAAAGCATTGCACCTAATGCACTTAAACAGTTTATAATATTTCTTAAGATTCAAGCTTTCAAAACTCATTTAAGCTGTTTTTTTGAGTCTCCTGACATATTAGAATTTATTTTCTTAAATCGATAACTTCAAAAGTTTATTAAAGCTCAGCTTTACAACAATTAAGGTCCACCAAATTGAGCTGACTAAACTGAAGGCTTTTTTAAACTTGTCAGCAATTAAATTCAAATCAGAACTGAGTTTTAGATGATATGCTAGTACCAAATTAAACTACAGCTGGCTGTTGAGGTGCTGTCCTAAGAGCTAGAATATTCGTACACACTTATCAACACACACACTCATCCACACGCACTCACACCCAACCACACAATATATCGCTTCAGTTTGTAATGTGACAATAAAGTTGAGAAAATCCTTTAATTGACTTGGCATTTTTTCACAGCGTTCCCCACTCTTACCCTAGTGAAAACCACACTGATGAGTAGCTGAATTTTCAGGGTGGAAAAATTTATGAATGCTGAAGAGATTTTACAATGAGGACATGAGTTTTGCAATTCCAAAAATCTGCCAGATTAGGTTACGGGACCAAAAATTTCTGTGCTGTGTATGTAATGCTTGATTTGCTTTTTCTTTCTTTTTTTTACATAATCGATTTTCCGGGGGAGCTGGAAAACTTTGCTGCCATCACACATACTAAAATTGCAATGACTTGTCGAAAAACGTTTGTGTGCGTGTGTGTCGAATGTGTGAATTTCATTGTCTGGTTGTGTAACATCAGACAATTATAGATATTTATGATGATGAGTTACAATCTGAAACCGAACCTAAAAACCAACACACAAATTTATCGACACTGTATATAGTAACCTATATATAGAGCAACAAAACCCAAATAGGAAACTAGCTACACACACACACACACACACAACCACACTCAAGTACACACAACACAACAAATGTCGAACAATGGAAACTGAAAATGTTTTAGAATTTTTTGTTGCTCCTTTTATTGTTGCCACAAAAATTGTGGGGCAGAAAATGGAGAAAAGTTGGAAAATTGACAAAAGGCTTCCTTTGGGGTCAGTTTTCAGAGCTGTAGGGACTGAGTTGTATACCCTGTAATATTTAAAAGGGCACTTAATTTGACTTTTTAAAAACAAGCTTATATGTTGTTGGTTTTATACAGCGTAACTTAAAGTCTATCGTACTCTACACCAGTTATACTGATAGACTGGTCTGTCTTTTGTATTAGGCTATTGTTTCGGGCCATGGGTGTGTTAGCCATATGTCTTCGGGCATTGTTCTAAGCCACAACCAGAAGACAATTCGCCACTTCCTCTACTAGTTTCATTTGCACTTCCATTTTCACTCCTTTTTGCAATTAGAAAGATGTTTGCTTCTTGGAAAAAGTAGCACAGTTTAATTGCTCCGACAGGTTTGCTTAATTTATAGCACCTGCCATCAGGTGTACGCTCTAATTGTTAAGTGTTGGTGCAGGGCTCAATTTGTTTGAATTAAGTAAAGGGAAAAGTTTTATTTATTTAAATAATTTGAGTTAGAAATATTTAAAAAAAGCTTTTAGTATGCAGAAATCTCTAACCTACTTTAAAAGCTCCTTTATGTACAAAATCTGAAATCACAGAGCTTTAATTGAGCTTTAACATCTGTTTAAAACTTTTGAATCCCATTCAAACCTCCCTATGTACAGTCAACAGTTTTATATCAAAGTTTTTGTTTAGTTAATTATACTTGTGTTAAGCCTCCTCTAAAACTTTAATGAACTTTCAAAGCTCCTTCAAACTTGCAAAGTAATGCGCTGTCCAAGCTCAACTCTTTCATCATCTGTTCGCAAGCATAATTGTGTTTAAATAATTATACTTTTATTGAGCATCCTTCGAGCTTCAATATTCATTAAAATTCCACTTTAATTATCTCCTGTGCTGAGTCCTTTCCTTTTGCCTTTCGCCATTTCCAATTCCATTTTCCACTTCGATTTCTCGCATCCTTTCGCATTCATCTTTCACACTTTTGCCCATTTTGTCTCCTCTTTCCGCTACTTGTCTTTCAATTTCTTCTTTCCTAATTGCATTCTGTGTTGATGTTTTTTCTTCGTCTTTTCTTAAAAATTTTCCATCTTTGACTTTGACTTGATGATGTCAACGTTGCCTTTGCCTAGGGTTAAGTTATCTATTTGCAACCTTTTTTTTTGGTATTTCTTTTGGGCCATTTTCTGCTGTTGGCTCGAAACAAGCCATTTTATTTGGTAGGCAGAAGAATGCTTGGTGGGTGGCTTTAATTGCAGTGTTGTTGTAACATGAGCTTGCTTTTGGCTATGTATTAATGTCAACTCATTAGGCACTAGGCCTGGCCATAATCACCAGATCATATCCTTGGGGAAGGATGTGCCAGCAACAGCTTCACTTTCACTTCCAGGACTTTGAATCGGTCTTGAAGTCTTAGGCGACCACGTAGCAAAGCATAATTACAACTTAATCGCTTGACAAACAAACCAACCAACAACCAACAAATAGAAAACAAAACAAAACAGAAACAAAACAAACCATAAGCATAAACACTCCCCCCAACCAGGTGATTACAGGGCAGTGGTGGGGGTTTTATCTCTACGCAGCAGCAGCAGTGGGGGCGTGACGTATCTAGCATCTGTGGGCGTGCCTTAGTTTTTAAACAGCAGACCAAAAAAACACTTTAAAAAGGGAGTTCCCCTAACTCCAATTTACTGTCGCTTTATGGAGCTCTGTCCCTTGCTTAATAGTTAATAGGCGGTCACACAAAATATCAAAGGAGCAAGCGAGGGTGGGCAGAGCAGTTTCTTAAGCAAAAGCTTTTCATACTTAGTAGAATATTTGTGACTCTTTTTGCCAGCTAGTTTTCCAACAGTACTCCATTAAGAAATTCATGAATTTTTACATGCACCTTAATATGCTAGAAATCTTATACCTTTCAGTTAACCCTCGTTTGACAAAAGTATGTAAACACTTTGAGCATAACTTAAATTCTTTTTCTGCTTCCTTGTTAATGTCTCAATAATTCGGCAACCCTTTTCATTTTCCCACTAACTGCTTAATCAGCCCTCGCTGGCACACAACCTAGAGCACATTTAAATGTATTGGGGACATGCAAAAACTATTTTCATGTTTGGTTTCCTTCTCGCATCATTGAATATTTTATGTCAATTAAAATGTTAACGCTGTCAAGCGTCGTCGTGGCACGCACTGTGGCCATGCATTAAGTCGAGTGTGCCCTGTACCAAACACGCCCCTCCACCCCTCTGCACCTCCGTGCCAAGCTGTCGAGTCGCCTCTCGCAGCGTTCGCGTTGCTGAAGGTTTTGTCATGCAACATTCATACGAATAATGTTTGTGGTCAATTTTGTTAGCCATGCTTTGCGACATGTGTGTGTGGGAGTGTGGGTGGGAGTGTGTGTGTGTGTGCGTGTGCGTGTGTTGGTTCAGCATGGACATTGCTTTGGCTTATTGGCATTAGCAAAGGCTTAGATGAGATGTCATCTTCCCGTTTTGCGTTGCATGCCGCTGATTTGACATTTGCCTGCGAGTTGCGTGCTGCTCTGCGTTCTTGCTGCTGCTGCATGTGGCATGTGGCATGTTGCAATTGTTGTGTTGTGTATGGGGGTTAGTAGTCAGGGGTCAGGCAAGCGGCTTAAGCCATTTGCATGGCCTCCACTTCGGAAATGGCCAGCGCGCGACCCCTGCCGCCTCTCTGCCCCCCTCCAATGCATGCCAGCTTTGCACATGCATCACCATCACTTCATTAAACCTATCAACGCAGACGTCGAATGCACTGAGCGACAAGAGGAGTAATTTAACTGCAAACACATTGGAGAATTTTTGCCCAGTTTATTGTAATTAAATTTTAATTATTAACTAAACACAAATAAGATTTAGACTCTTAAATAAATGCTCTAAACAAATTGTTTCATTTGTTAAGTCCATGGAATTTTTCTTTCAGTGTACAGTCTTTTTTTTACAGTGCATAATTGCAACAGCAACGCCATCATGCATCAATATCGCTGTTGACCATAGACCAACTCATAACGGTACTCAAATGGCATTAACATGCATCATTTGTCAATTTGTTAGTCAAAGCAGCAACTCTTGCGCTCTCTCTGTCTCTCTCCCTCTCTCTCTCTCTCTCTCCCTCCCTCTCTTATTTGTTCTGTTGTGTCTCATCTTGCTGGCGTCTAATTGCCACAGCAGAGCAGTCGACGTCGCTGCCAACTGTAACTACTGTTGTCACTCGCTAAGCCTTTAATGTCAACCACATTGCGTAGCATATTAAGTATACGCACACATTACGCATACGCTCGGTGTATGCTGCATTTATGCCACGGATTTTATTTGAATAACAGAAAAGGTTAAATTGTGATTTGATTAAGGATTTAATGCGGTCAGCTAAGCTATAAATAGCTGTGGATTTTTTTCACGAAAAAGGCTAAGCTCATTTAAGACTCGGCGAAAAAAATATATAAAATGGTAATTGAGTTTGTAGCAAAAGTTGATTATAAATATTTCGAATAGAGTTGCATAAATGTTGTGCATAAATACGGCAAATCTAGCAATCAAAAGTGAGTAAGCTACATAAATAAAAGTTGATTTGTTTGCGAGTAGAGAATTTATTGATTTAAATAACTAAAAATGGCATAACTCTTGTTTTGGTTGGAAAAAAGCAGATTAAAAGCCAAACAGTAGAGACTGACTTAGGTGGAACTGTCAATTAAAAGAGTTGAGGTAAATTTGTAAGTTTTTAAATAATATAAATTAAAAGTTTACTTTTAAATTTAAATCTTCACTGTGCTGCACTAACAAACAAATTTCCATATAAAATCTGCCTGAAACCTAAAAAAGCCTATCAACTTTTATTATTGCCAATTTTCAAATGGCAAACAAACAAACAAAGTGGTTAAACAAATGCTCGAAGACAATGTAAATAAATACAAATGTAAAATTTAAATACATTGATTCGTTTGCATTTAATATAACACACAAATTGTGTGACTTTGTGCATTGACTGCAATAATTATATTATGTTTAAAATACATATTTAGAAAGTGAACTGTTTATGTTGTTGTTATAAAAATGCAAGCTCAACAAACTGTAGTAACTGAACGAAGTTTTGATTTGGCTTCAATTTCAGCATGGTAAATATGACTGGCAAAAACGTTGAGTTAATTGATTTGCATTTACATTTACAGAATGTTCAGTGGAAAATTGCTTGGGAAAATTGATACAACTGTTGCCATTTAAATGATTTCTTTTTGCTGTCAATTAAATGAAAGTGAAATGTGAGATGTGACACATAACAATTACATACTTAATGCTTCACACGATAATATATGCACAGCAATCAGCAGTAATGGCAGGGGATGTGTGCGTTTTGAGTAAATGAGGAAAATGATTTTAAAAAATAAATTACTAAAAGTTCAATGAAATTAATTTTAATATATTTAAATTTCCTTTAAAAAAAAGTATGGTTTTTAATAAGTTAGAAATCAACTAAATTTTTTTATTTAAAACAGAAGTCAGAAAATTATTTTAAAATATAAAAATAAATTTAGAATTGGTATTTTGAATAGAAAAATATTTTCTTTAATTTGAATAGGGTTTTAAGCAACTTTTAAGCACTTTATATAAAGCTTTGCCTTATAAATTTTATGTTAGTACTTCCCTCCCACTTTTCTAGGGTATGCCATAGTCAAACCCCTTTCATATTCCCCCCACGCAGCCGTATTATGAAACCATAAATTAAAAATGAAATCTATTTACAACTATACACTCCTGCGTATGGCACACGCCTATTAAATGTGACACACGGCGTATACATAATGCACAGCGCAGAGCTTTTAATCAATTAAAATAAAATAAATTGCAGCTGCTAGCGAATTAGATATAAATTATGCAGAAATCAACGACGATTTGCCAACGAGCATTAAGTGAGCTATCGAGCACGATATGCTAATTAATATAACTAACTAACTATTTTTTTCATTCATTAAAATTGTTACTTGTTCAATTATTTCGTGCGTTTTGAAGTGGCTGATAAATTTCAGTTGAAATGTGGCTTTGATAATAAATTAACAACCGCAAAAGCTGTCATTATTATTAGGAATGTAATCTATAAATCGTTATATATTGCTTAAAAGTATTTTAAAGATGTAATTTAAATCATGATTGTTAATACCAAACTCGTTTGTTTGCCAATACTTTAGGTTGCTTAAATTCTCTTACAGCAAACTGGTCAATTTCGAATCCATAAACCCAAATAGTTATAGAATTTTTGAGTAGTACACACCACACTGACTCATTAAATATTAAAATCGGATTATTGGCACTCGATTACACTCGATAGCGAATATGTTGATGCAATTAACGCGAATCCCTTGACTAGAAATGTGAATACACCAAGAAATCATAAATAATTCACATAGACTGACTGATAAGTATTATTAATTGGCGACACTTTAGAAGCACAGCAATTTCAGCGACAATTAGCCAACATATTCATCTTCCTACTCGCACTCACACACGCACACACCCACACTTCAACTCATATTCATATTCATGGAGCCAAATGGCTCATTAGAAACTTCTGGCAAACAAAATTTGTAGGAGAAAAAAGAAGTCAGCTTAATTTTTGGCTGTGACATTAGCTGAATTCAGGTTGTCAAGGCAATTGCTGGAAGGACGGGCACGTATAAAATATTAAGCTACCAGATACAAGATACAAAACTCACAGATATATATTCATATGCAGATGATACACAAATTTTAATGCGTTAATTTTGCGCATATACATTTTTTCCTGGTAATCTAGCGTAGACTCAAGCAGAAGATAGAAGTCACACACACACACACACCCACACACACACCTGCACGCCGTGTCACATTTGAGTGCTCCGTGTTTCCGGCGAGGACACGTGCACTGCGCGTTCGCCAGAAATGATGGAAACGTTGACGTCATTTTCATCTACGTCTTTATCTGTTCGACATCCTGGATGTCCTGTGTGCTCCTTCATCGACTACAACTGCTCTGCCTTCGCCAGGATATCCTTTTGTTGTTAACGTCTTTGACTTTTATCGAACGCTAATATGCGTGGCACTTACTCCCTAGCTCCTCACCTGGCCAGGTGCTTGCCATGTCTTCACACGTTTGGCAACGGTTCTATTTAGCCCTTGGCAAATCCACTAACAAAGTCATGAAACTTCCATTCAAGTCTACCAATTTGCATGCATCAGCTATCGCAGTGCACTGTTAAAAATTTAACATTAATAAATAACTTAAAATTGTCAACAAAAATTAAGTTTGATTAAAGCAAAAAATTCTTAAATAATAATTAATGTTCTTTTAACTAAATTAAAACTGATGATTAAATAATACATTAATTTTCAAATAATTAAAATTAATTTTTAAAACACATGAAAACATGTTGTATTATTTTAAAATATTTTAAAATGAAAATTGATAATTTATTTTCTTGATTTTTATGTTTTTAGAAAACTTCAATAATTTTTTCTCAGTGCCCCTTTTAAAGTTATATGAGTGTGTTGCATATTTGATAACTTTTATTGCTGCCCTCTCAAGGAAAATTTTGCACATAACTCGAACTCGATCTCGAACTCAAACTCAAACTTGAGCTCAAAATCTTGAGTAATAAACAATTTTCCAACTTTTGCCGCTCCACTCAGTTCAGTTCAGTTGAAAATTTCGAAAATTACTCTTTTTTTGTTGCTTTGGATTTTAGTGAAATCATCAACTATGTGGAGCTTCATAATTAGTTAAGGTTAAAGTTAAACGATTGCCTCGTTTTGCACAATTTGCGGCATGAAATTCTGCTACTTATCGTTGGTTGCAGGTCACAAAACTGACAACACACAGCAACTGACACCCGAAACTGTCAGCTGCAAACTATGCGGTTAGTTATGTGCGAAGTTTAACTGCATGTCGAAAGGCGTAGGGGTGAAGAGGGGGGTTGAAGGGGATTGGTGTAGACAGGTGTGGAGATAACTGCTCTTAACAGTTGGTTTTATGTTAGGCGCATGTTAACAGGTTGTTGGTAAAAGCTTAGGAAAGTTTAAACTTCCTCAAAATTTGGCTAATATGGAAAATATCGCTAAAACTAACATTTAAATTTGAAAATATATTTAACTTTATTTAACCTCAACTTAATTTTTTTCAAATCAAATTTACATTTCATGTTTTGAAAATTTGCAATATTTGTGGTTAGGTTGTTTTGCCTGAGTTAACAGACTTACAATTTCCTGCTGCCAACAATCTTTTGCATAATATACCACAGCTTAAACTTTCAACAATATAATGATTTCCATGCTTCGAATAACGTTTACAACTTTTTGCATTTCCTTAAGTTAATCACACTTGGGTGCTTAATTAATGGCTATTAATTGTGGCTGCATGTTAATTAACCCACAATCTTTTCTCCATTTAGCCAAACATGCAAAACTTCGCTTTGTTATTTGGCCACAAAGCGCTAAAAATAAACCAAAACAAAAGAAGAATCACAAAAGTATTAAATTGTAATATGTTTAACAGCGCGCTGTTAGTTAGCAGTGAGTGTATTACACCCGCATACGCAAGCCACCTGTTAGTTTAACAGACGCAGTCGACGTCGCGACGCTGCGTCGCTGCCAGCACTTCGGGTTTCGCTGCTAGAGCACTTAACAGAAAGCGTTCGGCTGCTGTTAACTCGCATGCGGCTGCAGCGCTGCTTGTGTTGTGCCGTTGTCGTTGTGTTATTTCAGTTCTTGGCTTGAGGCTTGTTGGCGCTTGTCTCAGTCACCTGCTAAGGTTTGAGCGCGTCGCAACGTAGCGGCAATTTTGCAACGGTTTCTAACGGTGTGTGAGTCAACTCAACTGTGTGTGCGTGTGCTGACGCGCTAGTGTGAGTGTTAAGCGCGTTCGTATTACAAATATTTATGTGTGCGTGTGTGATGTGCATGCTTTGTTATTATTTACATTTAACACCTTGACACATTCCACTGTCAAATTCTGTACTGAAATCCTGTTCACAGAACCAGTTTTTTATATTCGTAGTTGAATTTTTTTTAAAACACTTGATTTGCTACCAATATGCTCAATAGTAATTGGCTTGCATGCAAGAATGCAAAGCGCGCGCCGCGTGACGTCGCGTCGCTCTCTTCCTCTCTCTATCTGAGTCTCTCTTCCCCCGCCTCTTTACCCAGTGAGTTCTTATTGTATCGATAGAAGAAGGCTTTTCTTCTTTTTGCTGCTGCTGCTTGTTTACCGTTAGCGGTTAGCAAGTTCTCATCTCTTGTCGATTGTTGCTCTTGTTCTTTGGCTAAAGCGGTGGCCACCTTTTGCTGGTACTCTGTCTTCCGCTCTTTTTCCTAGCCGCTCTTCAACTTCTGCTTCTTCTTCTACTCCGCTTGCATACTGCTGTCCGCCCCTCTCTGCCCAACAAAGCGTATTGTGTGTGGATCTTGTGTTTAGAAAGCCACTTGGCGACTCCAGACATATTTTAACCGCTCTTTTTCCCCTTCTCTCTCCCCACACTCGCTCCATTCTTTGCTTGAGCAAACGGTTTTCAAGTCTGACTTAAAAATGCTTAATTAAATTTAAAGCACCTTCGTTCGTAACTCTTCGCTCTTCAGACGTAAATTGACCGACTTCTTGTACCATAACCAAAATACCGTTAATTAATTCGATTGTAGATTTTTGACGCTATTTCATGGCATTTCTGCTGCTTCTTCTTAGAAACCATGAAAAACACATTAATTAAGTTAGGGCTTGATCGCAAACAATCAGTAAACAAATATAAACAAAGAACTTAACTGATAACAGAGTGTTTAAGCTGTGATCTGATGGCATGAAAAGAAGTTTGAGCTTAACAATTTCAAAAGAGATTTTCAAAAAGAATAATTATATTTATACCGTTAACTTATCAAAATATTTAAATAAATTATTTTGTGTGCAAAAATTGTAGCTTAAAGTAAATGTAAATTTTAATATATTTTATAATAGTGATTTTTAGTATATTTTATTAATTTTTTCTCTTCCTAAAACTTTCAAGTATTTTTAAAAATCTTAAGAGAAAAGTTTTAAAAAATTCCAAATCAAACTTTGCTTTTAACAATTTCTTCACTTCTCTAACTATTTCAACAATTAATCCAAAAACTGAATTAATATGCCATTGTGCAAAAAGTTCTTAATCAAAGCCTTCGGTGTCTGCATTGTCCAACAGTTTTCCTTGGAAAACTCTTCAAAAAGGCACAAAACAAAAACAGTTTAAAGCCCCAAACTCTCATACCTTAATTAGGCCACAATTTGCATATTAGCCAGTAAAATTATTTGGGAATTGGAATTTTGCCGTTGGCATTCTTCTGTAGTTTAAACAAATATTTGAAATTCTTTTTGGCAAACAGGTTGCCGTAAAGCAGCCGCCACAACAACAACAAAAGCAGCACGTGCAGGGCCAAAACAACAACAACAACGACGACGACGACAAAAAGTAAAGTGAAAATTACAAAGCCGATAAAAAAAACACCAAAACCGCAAAAAAATTTAAAAAACGCGCGCGCCAAATAAAACAAAGTAAAACAACAACAACAAAAAACATAAAAAAGCAAAACCAAAAGCCAAAAATTGCTCGTAAAAAATTAAAACAAAATATGTAAAGGAATTGAGCGGGAAAACAAGAAAATTTTAAGCGCTGGCGTTTTGTCAACTAAAAACCAAAAAAGAGGAAAATAAAAAAAGGGCGAGCGGCAATAAAAAAGCACAACAACATCGAGAAAGGGTGGAAGGGGCAAAATAACAACAACTACAAAGGAGCCTCTAAAGCAAAAAAGAAAAATAAAATAAAATAAAAGAAAAGAAAAACTGAGGAAAAAAAACCCTTTTGAACCCGAGGCAGGAAAACGCTTGTTTCGACAACGCAGTGACACCAACAACAACAACGACAACAACAACAGTAGCAACAACAACAACAACAACAACGACAACAACACAGGTGAGCACAGTGCATGAATGAAGTGAATAAATGAATGAATGAACGAATGAACGATTGAATGAATGGCAGACGACGGCCTACCTGACAGCCTTTGGTGTTTGCTGGTTACCTGCACCACGCCCCCTTTTTCTCATACCCCACACCCCTCACACACCACTACCACTACAATTGAGTGATGGAAAACTGATAAAACAACAACAAAACAAAGCAAATGAAATAAAAGAACGAAAAGCAAAAAAAACACAAAAGGCGCCGTAGAACAGTTGAAAAACACTCACTCACTCACACACAGAGTTTTGCAGCTTTTCTTTTATTTTCCATTTGTTAAAAACAGAATACCCCCAATCACACTACCCCACCACTACGCCCCTCAGCCACGCCTCCTCGTCGCCTGCTCAATAAGCAATTAATATGCACAAGTGTCTGCGAGGGCTGCAAACTGAATTTCGTTGCGATTCGATAAGCGAGGGAGTGGGCATGTTTCGGGGAACAGAGCTGGGCGGGGCTGTGCAGGAAAAGGGCATGGCTGGGGACACTGTCACTTGTATAACAATAAACGTTAACCAAAAATCGGTGCCATAGCCCAAGAAAAGAGCCAGAAAGAACAAAAAAATATAAGCAAAAGTGGCTTTGTGGGAAAAACGTGGCACATTGTTTGGCTGGCAAGAAAGGGAGAGAGGAAAAAGGAGTGGGAGAACAGTGGGGAGACAGAGGAACGATAAGAGAACAGCGTGCTATGATATTTTGTTAAGCCGAGTGGTTTTCCCAACTTTTTTAGAGACCAATTAACACTTTACAAATTTATTAAAAGTTGTACGAATTTTCAACAGTTTTTCATTTGAAATAAAATCACTAAATAGACATAAATTAAACATACTCAAAGTTTGAATAATATTGCATTTATTAAAGTTAATCAATTTATTCCAAATACTTGAATACTACGAAGTATTTAATAACATTAAATTTTATTCTACAAAGTCAAAGTCAAGTACGTAATTTATATAATTTTTTTTTTTAAATATAAAATACTCAAAAGTTTACCTCAAACCAAAAGAATATTTTTCTATAATTTCTTAATAAAATTTAAATAAATAAATACTTCCTGTAAATTAAAACCGGGCTTAGCAATGAAAATTACTTCATTACACTTCTGCAGTAATTTTTGTTAAAATTAAGTTAACATTTTGTAGCCACTAGTTAAAGAGACCAAATTTTGTATATTGTTTGTGATTCCCAGGCGGCTAACAACAAAGGCTCAATAAAACTCGAGCTGCTAACTCCAATCTCCACTGCATTTATTCAGTTGACTCCCCAAAACAAAGGCCAACTATTGTCCAATTTAAAAAGAGCTCGAAACAAATGAAATAATTGTCTAATGTTCATTATAGAATTAAGTTAACTCCACTTTTTATACCCAGTTGGAAAAGAATCCCAAAATCTTAACAAAGAGTTTGCTGAATTTAATTTTTTTGTGCATTGTGATTAGTTTTAGTGGCCTTAAGTTGATTTTTACTGTTACAGTCACGACTCCTCTAATCTAAGCCAATTTGTAGTCGCCTTTGTCAAATGCAAAGTAAGAAAAAATAGAAAAAGATTAAGAAAAGAAGGAAAAAAATAGTCAAAGTATTGGTTTAATCCCCACTCTGTCGTAGAACTTTTACAAAAGCAACTAACTTGGCCAAGATATAAAGGTAATGACTGGGGACATGGCAAGACTAGAAAAAGAAAAGGAGTCTTAAGATGTGGAAAATGCGTAAAAGAAAAAACAAAGGGCAAACACAGTCAGACACAGAGAAAAACACACAGAGACACGCAGAAAAAGATACCCAGTCGGACTCGAGTTGAGTTTCAGTTTGAGTTTTGAGAGACGAGCGAAGTTGATGGCAAAAATATCGCACATTGCATATATAGAAGTTTGTTATCGTAGCTAAAAATAGAAACTGAAGAAAAGTTCAAATAAACAGAGGAAAATACAAGTAAACAAACACAAGAGGGGAGAGGGACGAGAAGAGCGCGCTCAAAACACAAACAAAAAGTAATGTAAAACACAATAAAAGTGTCTAACTGTATAAAGAAATGAAAGTCAAAATGTGTTGGGCTTCAGTTTACTCTCTCCTCCCTTTTCCTCTGCTTCCCCTTTGCTTTACTCTTCTCTTTCTTCACAGCATCTTTGGCATCATTAGCGGCAATTGAGTTTTTGACTAAGTCGTTTGCTCCGACACAATTTTTACTGTCATTTTTTTTTATGTGTTTCTTTTTACATCAGACATTCTCATATGATCTACAGATTCTTAAGTCTTTCTTTGCCTCTCTTTCGTTGCCTCTCCGCCTTAGATCATCATCATCAACTGTTGAGGTTGATCGTGAACTCAAAAGTTGTGAAAAATGTGCTAAGGTGCCACGAGACGTGGTATTAACTTTTGAAAGACGAAAGTCTCTGACTAAGTTGAGAAGAAAGCGTGCAAATCTACAGTGCTCACTCGCTAACGTGCACAACTAAAAAACTTAGGGAAAAATTTAGTTTTAAACAAGTGATTCAGCTTAGTTATAATTTGGCATTTTGTACACCTTAAAAAGCTTAAAAAGTGTAGGAAAAAGTGTTACAAATTAAACAAATTGATCAAATTAGGTGCACAATAAACTAACATTACTCTAAAATTAGGAAATCCAGCCAATTTTATTGTAAAGTTCATTGTATTTAGCTTTAAAAGCTAAGAATATGTTGAAAGCCTTCATCTATGCTAAAAAGCTCTTTGAAATAATTTATAGACCTTCCTAAAAGCTTTTCCTTTCATTTGCAATGAAGTAAACTAAAGTTAGAAAACTATAAAAAATTAACTATGATTTTTAGCAGCTTTCAAATGAAATTTGCTTTCAGTGCTAAGCTCTTACAATTTACATGCACTTACAACACTAAAAGCTTTTAAACAAAGCAGCTTTAAGCTTTATCATAATTTACATCGCGTTTTTATTATATTAACTTACTTTCAATTGTATCATTATTTTTTTAACATCAGCAACTACTTTAAATGTAGCTTGTTAAAGCTTTTAGTACTTACACCTCTGTGAACGTATTTCCTGCTCGGCTAATTTGAACTTTTTAGCTGAGAAAATTAACCAATTTGAAGAGCTATAAAGCTGTAATTTGTCTAATGTCTCTGCACTTCCGTCTAACCAAAAATCTAGCTAATTTTGAGTACAACAAAAAAAGATACACGAGGAGTATACGAGTGGTTCCCACTGTGGCTTCTCATAATTGAATTATGATCACTGACTGTGTTAAGAGCATTCAGTCAGACAGACAGACAGACAGAGGGACAGGGAGACTGAGGAAACTAATGAACACGCCAAGAAAGTCAAGAAGTGTACTCAACTGAAGCGCATCATGATAACAATGATAATGAACATGATAATGATGATGATAATACAGATGTTGGGCGAATGAATGGAGAAAAGGGAAGTGCAAGTGCCAGACTCGAAACTAAAACTCAAAAACAGAAACAGAGGCACACAAAGATAAAGAACTCGACTCAACTCAACTCGATTCAACTTAATTCTTAGCCAAACTCCACTTCGGGTTGAGGCAATGAACTCAAACTCAAATGTCAGACAAACAAAAAACGGCTAGAAAAACAAGATATGCAGTTAACAAATTCCAAAGATGCAACATTTTGTGGCAGCCTAAACATTTTTCTAGCGCTCTGCTGCCTGGCATTCCTAGCACTCCACTCAACTGGACACTGAATGTTTATTTGTGCAACGACTTTGGCTGCAGCTGCAAGTGTAACAGTTTTTTTTTTTTTTTTTGGTCGGTTATCTGCTGAAAGCAGTGAGAAGAAAGCGTAAGCAGGGAGTGGCAGGGGGATAGACGGAGAGGGGGAGAGGGGAGAGACACAACACACATGCCAGCCGCCTAGAGGTCATTCATCCAACGAAGCGTTTATCACGTTTATCATGCCCGCCTAGTCTCACTTTATTAACATATTTTCATACCCTATACACAGCAGCACGACAACAGATAGAGAATTTGGGTAGAATGGGCCTAGATAAGAGACCCAACTCTGTTTGGGTTTATTTAACATATTTGCGTACACTGTGCTAACAGAAAACTCGAAAAGAATTTTAACAAACTCTACTGAAAAAGAACTTCAAAATAAATGAAAGTAAGACTTAAATCTGGTCAAAAAATTTAGAAGTTACTACAGAAAATGTTATACAGGGTATTGAGTCTGTTAACTCATTTAAATGAAAAGTTTATATATCTATTTGTTTATTTAATATAAAATGCATAATTTACAGCATATCTGCAAGTGCATCAACTGCAGTTGTAAACGTTGTTTTGCTGTTGTTGTTGGCTGCTGCTTTTGTGTGGTGTTGTGGTCTCATTTCCTTTGCATTTTCCTTTACGCGGTGGCAAGAAAAACTACAAGCCTAGGTTAAAGTTAACACAGGCAGAGTGAAGTAGAGAGAGAGGGAGAGCGGCAGAGCAACAATCCTGAACACTCTTGCTATCATTTTCTATGCCACATTTTCATGCCTCTCACGTTGCTGCCCCCTGTTGTGGCAACCTCTGCCTTTGCTGTTGCTGCTGCTGTTGGTGACGCACAAGATTGTTTCACTTTATGCATTTTAGAATGCACGAAACAGGGGAGAAAAGGTAGAACGAAAGTGGAAAAGGGAGGGAGCGAGTGTGTGTTGTTTTGGCCAACAGGAAATGGCCAACATTAGACAGTGTGGCACGTGTTTGTCTACCAACTGAATGTTTTTCATGCACCCTAAGGACGGAAATGCGACAGTAACGCATTTAAGCAACTTTTACTCGCATTTCCCTGCAGCAAACTAATGTACGAGTACAACAAAATAACTCCACATTTTATAAACATAAATTACTAGAAATTTTTAATTCTTTTCAACTGCTGGAATTTTCTTTAATAATTTTTAATTCCATTTAAATGAAATACAAGTTTCTTTTCAGTTGAGTAGAACAAAGTTAAATCACTTCATCACCCCATTTTGGCTGCACAAATAATCAGCGCTAAGAAGCTTGTTGAAATCTAAGTTATAGCCAAGTTAGTTGATTGTGAACTGATTTATGTCTTCACTTTTTAAAGGAGCACAAACTTCAGCTCATTAAAGAATTGTTCGTTTCCCTCTTTCAGACATTATTCCCCAACTTATACAGCAGTCACGCTCAGCAAGCAGCTGCTTGCATACCCTGTACTTTTGACCACTCCACCTACCCCCCTTTTAGCCGGGTTGGTAGCAAGCGCGTGCAGCTTCTGACCAAAACGTTGGCTCATCATTGAATAAAACGTTGCAATAAGAACAAGAACGAAAGCAAGTACAGCATAAAGATGGGAAAATGGGGAGAACTGAACACTGACTACGTTATACCCGTCATAAGAGTTTAGCTACCTACTTGAGACTCCCAGCTTGGCTTATAATATACCCTTTACTCCACTTGCTAACGGGTATGCAAACGTTTTTCTTTTGTTCCCTTGCTTATTCTTTGCTGCGCCTTTTCCTTCTGTTTTCTTGGCTCTTCTCTGCTTGTTTTTTTGAAGCGCTCTCATAGTTTATTTTGTGGCTCATTTGCATTATTTTAATTCATTTCGCCAGCGATGATACCCCTGAAAACCCCTCCTAACCCACCCAACTGCTCCCCTTTCAGTAGTTTCCAGTTTTCAGTTTCCATTCCCAAGTTTGTAGAATGCCAATAAATAAAATGAGTTCTGAAGTGAAAACGTTTCTTGGCCGTTATGCATGCTACATGCACTTAATTAATTTTTGACCAAAACCATAATGAAAGCAAAACTCAACAACAGTAACAGCAACAGCAACAGCAATAAGCATAAAGTAAAAAAATCTTGAAAAGGGTAGCTAAAATTTTAAAAATTTTTAAATGAAATGAAATCATATGCCAAAGTTTCCAATTCAATTAATAACACAAAAATAACCAAGTCAAAAGACAACTTTTTAGAGCCAAATGGAAATCACTGCAGATAGTTTTTCACCTCGTCACGTTGGGGTTGGTGGGGGTGGAGTAGAAGCCAATGAAAAACTTGGTCCTGACTCGACCAGCAGGACACTTGAAATAAATTGCAATTTGTTCCATGCCAACACGCAGTCCTTCCACACAAAAGGCAGTGGAAAAAACCGGTAGTAAACAGGTGGTAAAGAGGTGGAGCTGAAAGGTAGATAGTCAATGTGGAGATGCCTATAAATTAAGTGCTGCAATTAATAATTAAAATGTGTGTTAATTAGAGAACGGGACCAAAACATTAGCCATTCCTCAGCTAATTGCAATTTCAATTAGTCGCATTAGGAAAATGCATTGCGTGGGTTTTTCATTTCACCCAAATAGCCAATCAATTGTTGGGCTAAGGAATGTGCGGAAGTTGGCAAGAATATCTGTGAGTTATAGATTTATATGTTAGATAAGGCAGTTGATAAAATAAAATTAATTTATGTGAAGTATTAAGTTTAAAGGGACAAGAAAATATGTGTACTTTATAATTTACAGACAGATATGATTTTGTTTCTTAAGCTTAATCTAAAAGTTCCACACTTGATTTATTAACACTTTAATTTAAGTAATTTATTTTTTATGTTAAAATTTACCACACGTTTAGTAATTTTTGTTGACACTGTTTTTCAAATATTAAACAAGTTTATAGTAATTTTATAAAATATTGATATATTTGCCAGGCATTGTGTACGAATTTGGACGAGGGAATAAACAAATTTACTCAAAACTTTGTATTATCTGGTTTTAAATTTGTTTACATCATTTATTTATTAAGCTATTAATTCAATCATAACAGAGAATTCACTTTAGCTGCTTATTTAGCTATAAAACGGCTTTTAAAGTAAAAAAATAAATCATATTGAATGAACACTTGAACAAAATTTACCGAATATTTTTTTGAGCTCACACAGAAAGGAATAAACTTTTTATTACATTTTTTTTTTGTTTTAAGTATGTTATTTAATTCGCTTTAAATTAGCAGGAAGTTTTGCACGTGTCTATTTTTCTTGGAATCCCATCGAAATTTGATATAAATTCAAATTGTTCCTAATAAACTGTTAAATCGGGGAATTAAGCAGCAAAAAAATACACGTGTTTTCTGCAATCAAACGTAAATCGAGACAAATAATACGATACTAATATGCCAGACAGTTGCCAGTTGCCCAGGGAAACGCAAAAACGAATAAACGTATTCATATTATTTATACATATTTCATTTTATTTTTACTTATTTAATTCGTCCTTCCATTTGTTCGTTTGGTTGGTTTGTCGTTGTGCCAAAATGTTTTTAGCTGACAATTCGCTGGGCTAACTAAGGGAACGCTTTGTGTTTGTCTCATATTTCATTCGAGTTGCCATTGTGTGCGAGGAGCAAAAGATGCACCAGGCGACCATTATCCTGGCTACCGACTGCTGACTGCTTAATATTTCAGACTTTTCCTTCCTTTTTTTCTGGGAGGAAGTGTGTGAGAGGGAACCGGGTGTTTCATGCCTTGAATCAGTGAGTATTTTATGGCATCACACGGATTATATATGTGCCTCTGATTGTGGTCTAGGGGTTAAGCGTTTTCTCTGTCTCAGTCCCTGCTCTCTCCCTTTTTTGCTTCTCTTCGTACCCCTCACGTTTTGGCTTTTCCATTTGTTTAGCTACGTAATTTAGTTATAGCTCAATGTTTCTTTATTGACACATGTATCCACATATTGAACTGATGCATTGATTATTAACATCAATCAGAGTATTGGTTTATATTTACTACATATTCTTTGGCATAAAACTTGCCTGTTTGGCAATTAGTTTGCAATACATGAATCCAATTGCCACTGCGAGTGCTTTTCCTTTTTCCTTTTTATTTACTTCCAATTAGTTAATTAACGCTGCGAAAAATGTATGGCAAACAGGCGACAAATAAATATTAAATCAATCAGTAGAATAATTTAAAAGCACAAAATCGAATTATGTCTGGCAATTAATGAAAAAATGGTAAGGAAAATATTAAATGTCGGAAAAACTTAAATTTACAGCACATAAATAAAAAATTTAATATTGTAAAAAAAAGTTTGTGGTTAAAAAAATTTATTAGACTTTTATTAAAATAGACTTAAATTATTTGTAAATAAAAATTGACTTTTATTTTGTTGCAAATTTAAATGAAATTTTTGGCACTTATTATACTTATAGGTTGCTGAAAGTAAAAAGCAATTAAACTAATTTATTTAATGCAATAATGTTTAAATAAATTCTTAATATTTGTATGATATTTACTGATATTAAATTACCCACAGTCCGCACTGACTTGACACTCTTAACAAAGCTAGTTAACGCTTAACAAAAAAGACTATTCATTTTTTCCAACTTAATTGCATATGGTTAATTATTGCGTAGATTTACAAACTAATCACGGACATTCTGACAGACTTTGGCCAACAAATGGAATGTGTCAACTAAATTCTAAGACAAAACTGCCAATAGCCATGACCAGTATCGAGTAAATGACGGCAAAACTGCAATTTCAGTCTGACAATGCATAAATACATAAATAAACATTTGAGTTCTTTTACCACGCTGCGAATACGTAATATTGTTTATTGCAATTAACTTTAGAATTGCCGGCGAGTAATTGATTTCCTGGCCGTAAAGTTAGTAGCTCAAAAATTGTTAATTTTCAGTTTAATGAAGTCAAAATGCGAAATTAAAAAAAAATAATTATACATAATAGAACGAGTTTAGTTTTGGTATAAATGCAATGAAAAAAGCGAAACAAAAACCAACTTCAAACATTTCACAACTGATTTGAGCCAATTTAAATGAGTTGAAATTTTATTACCTGCCAAATAGAGAAGTAAGCAGAATTTGAGAGGGAATAGACTGGGTGGACTCTAGGTTACCCTATAAAAGTAGTCGAGAGAGTTGTGCGATAAAAAGAACTGAACTTTTGAAGCTTAAAATACAATTTTGAACTATAGAATTTATAAGGAGTGTTCAAGAAATGTTCTCTAAAAAGAGAAATAATTTTAAAACTAGTTAGTGTACAAACAACATACCCTCTTGTTAGTTTTCTATGCTGGGCATCTAAACAAAACACACATATGCTGAAGAAGCAATGGCTGCAGCTAACTGATGTGACTAATTGACGGCATGGCGAACTGACAAACCGACAAACTGATGGATTGTTGCAGACAGAAATCCAGCAAAACAGCAAAAGTGCCTGACCCAAATACCGAGCAGAAAACCGAAACAGCAACAGCAACAAAAAGCAACAACAGCAAAAAGCAGAAAGCAACAAAAAACAAAAAAACAAAGAAAAAAATGTTTCTAATGAGGCGAATTAAGCAAGCGCCAAAACAATTAAAACAAAAGCAACAAATGAGCGCATAATTATTTTATAATTAAATTCCATTTAACAAAGTCGGCGAGTGTGTGTGTGTGTGTGTGTGTGGGCCTATGGGTGTGTGCGAGTTGGTTGTGCCTGTGGAAGTTGCTAAATTTTGTGTAAACATTTCTCTGCAGTTTTTATTGGGCAAATTTTAAGCGCAACAGGTGCAAATTATAACAGCCAGAAAAGTGTTTAAATCGCACAATAGAAAATGGCACAGAGGGGCAGAGGGGCAGAGGGGACAGGCAAATAGGAAATGAGGAAATTGGGAAACAGGGGCAACTAACAGCGGTTACAGGGTGCAGTTATAATCACCGTCATCAGCGACAGTGAGCCAACATTCTAAGCCGCTGAAAATTAGTGGGCCAAAAGTGGTTTATGGCTGACCAAGATGGCCAATAGAAATGAGCCAAATGTTGAGTAATCTGTAAATTGAAATTTGCTAAACGAAGCCCAGAGAGAAGGTTAACAAAATGAAGTTAAATAATTAAATAAAAGTTTAGAATAACTTTAATATTATTCGGCAAGTAAGTTGTAATAAAATCCTAGCTAAATTTTTATATATGAGCAAAGTTTATGCTACAAATTAACTTGTTTACAGTGAGACCTGACGTGTGTGACTGAGACATGACAGTGAAACAATTAAAAACACGTGTTGGCTTTTCAAATTGAGCCCAATTGGCCAAGAGAAATAAGAAATAATCCAAATAATGATAATAATAATGTTATTTTTATTGCCATTGTTCGAATCGATGCCACAAATTGGTGAAAGTCGACAAAGAAATTTGAGTTATTTGTGTGTTTTGTGGACTGGCGGCAGCTCTAAATGTGCGTGCAACAATTTTGAGCACTGGCTTGCCTCAAGCATGTGTGTGTAAGTGTGTGTGTGTGGGTGGGTGGCACTTACAACAACAACAACCACAACAGTCGATGTGCAACAACTTCATTGAGCATCTTTTTTGAGAGGCTTTTGCTTTGTTGAACTAGTTTCCATTTTAATAGCGATAGCGATGCCAACAAAGAGAGCATGAAATGTGCAACGAATTGTGGCAGCACCACAAAGATTTATTGAAGCCCGGCCGGGGCTATTAACAAAATTACTTAACAAGCGGCCAACTGCAATGGACAGCAACAGCAGCAGCAGCAAATGCATCGCATTTTGGTCAACAGCTTCTACAACTACTACTATCGAAAACAACCAAAAAAGCAAGCTAAACAACAAAAAAAGCTAAAGCTAAAGCTAAATAAAAGTACTGGGTAAAACAACGAGCAAAGTGAACAACGTTGAATTATTGCCAAGCGAGTGAGTTTTGAGTTTTTGGCCCTGATGTCTGCCTCAGACTCAGCCTCTGACTGCGACTGAGTTCTGGACTCGAATTTGGTCTGGTGCATCCACAAGTTTTCCTCCATTGGCTGCCAGACGATATATATATATAGTTTGCTCTATTCTATTTAATTGCATTCGCGGTTGTTCCAAAGGCACAAAAGCACACACACTGCACATCACACACAACACTGTTGAGCACAACTACAGACAGCACTAAGTCTCCCAACTCTCTACTCCCCACTTCATTCCATTGCAATCCCTTCTGGTATTTCTATAGCCAGCGGCGTTCCCGCTGGGGTCTGTAAAATGTTAATCTGAGTATTAAAACAGACAGCGACAGAAATAAAACGTATAATGGCGAAAGGAAGTATACGTAATACGTAATACGTTGATTTATGATCACGTTGAACTGTGAAAAATAAGTACTTGAACTGCAGCGGGCATTAAATAAATAAATTTCACTATTTATTTCAGACTCAAAACTAGTTTATCTGTTTAAGCTTAGGGCTATTTTCTTGAGGTGCATAAAAGGAAATTAATTTCTACTTATAAATGTAATACTTTTATCTAAATATTCTTTATAGGAACTAAAGTAACTTAATTTCTTTATGCAAATAATTTCGACTTACGTAGGTAAATACTGCTCCTTTCTTAATCCTCTTTGTGCCGCATTCTTTAACGTTTTATTATGCTTCTTGTCGCATTCGTAAACGTTTAATGTTTGAGTAAGCTCATTTTTATTATTCTTCAGTGGGTCGTATTCATAAACGGTTAACTGGGCTTTAAAACGCACACTTTTCATATTCTGCTTTATGTGCTATTCGTAAACGTTTTACAGGACAAGTACTTATTTAAATCTCCTCATAAATTACCTATTCAAATTTTCAATAACTTGTTAATACTTAGACATAAACTAATTAGACACAGGACAGTAGTACAGTAAAAACAGTAGAGGGCTCTATTAAGATGTTACCTCTTCCAAACTTTAAACTTAGCAAAGATTAGATCGAAATTAATTATAGTTAGAGTAGCTTATACTGGACATTCTACAAAATCTCTGCTAAAAGTTCCAGCAGTTTTTTCAATATTAAATTGATTTTAACATAATGAAACATTTTATAACCAATTCATTAGCCACGTTAACTGCACAAACTACAAGGAAGTCTTAACTTTTCGCTGTCCAAAGTCAGCAAGTTTCATTTGAGTTGCAAGTCACTTGTTTTTGCAGCTTTTGCCATTTCATTTCACTCCCTGTTAGCAAATTGCGCTAACGACGCCTCTGACAAAGAATGGAGATGGCTTATGGCTGAGAGGAGGGGTAGCTAGGGAGGTGTGCTATGTCCAGTCACAGTATTATAGACACCCAGCACAGCACAGTAAGACAAAAACACAGCAACAGTAACAACAACAACAAGAACAGCAATCGCGGTTGCCGCCTGCCAATCGGCAAAGTTGCAAGCGGCAAAGTTGACGACCACAGTAAATAAAACAACAACAACAAGGCGGGGAGGCAGCTGTAGAGTGTAACCGACTGTGAGAGACCCAGTCAAGTGTTTTCAGTTTAATTCCTATAAGGAAAATTTGAGTATCTTTGTTGAAAAATTCATTTTGCTATCTATAGCTCTAAAGGATCTGAGTTCCATGAGTATATCCAATATTAAGAGACCCTGTTGGCAGTTCTTGGACTAAGTTTAGAAATCTACAACATGTATTTACTATATTATTAGCTTATATTACTTTCAGTGTTTCACTTTTGACAAACTCATAACACCACTTTGTACCGGGTCAAACCAGAAGAAGCTCAACACCAATGGGGGCAACTCGATGCAATTTGTTATTTTGAATTTTGCAATTTTCGAGTTCAAACTATTTCTGGGCGCGATAGCAAAAAGCAATCACAGAACGCAACGCCGAACGCACAACGAGAGGCTTCAAGTTCGGTGTGGTTTGATTGCTATTTTTGTTGTTCTGTCCCTCTCATGGAATTGAGGCATGCCACATGTTGTATGCTGCATGCTGCAATTCCTTTGATTCAAGGCTGAATTCGATACTGATATTTAATTAAATGTAGCTTTGATTTCAGCCTTAAAGATTGCGGTCCAATCGAACAGACAATCAAAGCTCTCCACGGGGTATCATTTCATTTCGATTTTTTGCTGCTCCACAAGACCATCATTAAGCCGGGCCAAAAGACATTGGTAATGACTGGTTCACAGTCTATAAACTGCTGTCAGTCCTCGATGCTTTAGAGCATCGCTAGCTATTTTTGGTTTCACTTGAAGTTCTCATCGCAGCAGCACAAAGAAGCAGCTTTGTGGACGAGTGTTTCCCGCTTCCGATCCTTTGTCAACTGATTCGATTTATGCAGAATTTTACCGGGATCTTCCCCTACCTCAAACTCGCCTTGATAGTACTTCAAATCCAGCACTTTTGCAACGACGAAAGTCGAATTTAAATTCATAGTCAAGGGCTAAATAAACTTTGTCGCTTGGCTCTGGCAAAAGAGCAAAAATAATAGAAAAATACCAAAATGAAAGTAAACCTTTCTTTATAAAATTTGGCTGCTTTTCTGATACCCTATAAATTGAGTGGAGGAAAAGAACGGGAGTTCTAGTGAAGTTTGCTTAGCAAATGTTGCTTCTAAGTAGACAGTTGTAAGGGGTACATAACCCACTGCTAGTTGATTACAGGGTAGCTGCTCGTCTTGCACTTTCATCCACTTTTGTCAGTTGTCGTCATTCATCTCCTTCACTCACAGAACATATTTTATGTGTCTATCAATTCGACCTGTGGACTGGCAGCAACCGCGCATCTATCCTTGAGCTATACCTCTACATATACATATATATCTATATATAAATAGAGAACTCTTTCTCGCTGTCTCTGTCTGTCTTTCTCTTTGTCTTTGTCGCCATATAAATGTATCCTTCTACATACCTATATATAGTAGTATATCAGAGGCGTCTGCCAGTCTGTCTGGCTGTCTTTCAATCTTCGCTTACTGTTGCTCACTATGCAGAATTTATTGAATTTAATATGCATATTGCAATAAAATTTATGCATTTTCCTTTCTACCATTTTTTCATATCCTGCTAACAGCTTTAGCTACCTCTCCCTCTCCCCTCTCTCTCTGTCACTCTCTCTTTCTCTGTCCATTCTTCTTCTTTATCATTAAATTTGCAGCATTAAGGCGCAAATTTGTTGTTTGCAGGGTGCAATGGATTTTCAAATTGATTTTCCTTCTAATTTTTGTCATAAAATTTGAAAGTTGCCACTGTAATAAATCTCACAAAAAGAATTCAATTTTGTCATCCCACATTGTTTTTTAAGCAACACTTAAATTAAGTAAACTGAAGTTTGCTTTATGAAAACTGAGTTTGTTATTGAGTTTTGGAAGGAAAATTAGACAAGATAAATATAAAACTTTACCTTTAAGATAATGAATTTAAACTCATCACAGCTCATTTTAACATAACTATAATATGCCTTAAATAATTCCAACATTAACAGAATTTACTTTAAAAATTGTAAAACAATTTAATTTTATATAAATTAATTTCCAGCAAATTATAACCACAATTTTGACTAATATTTGCCCTTCCACTCTGTTATCTTTGCAGGTAAATGTGCCACATTTTCTAAGCCGCTTAAATACTAAGTCAAGGTAAAACTAAACTCAAATTTCCCATGCTCTTTGACCCATTGCGGTCAGTCAGAGACTTACACTAATTATGTTTAAAGCTTCTGCATTGAAGTGTGTGTGTTGAGTGTTTGAGTGTGCTGATCACTTTTTCAAAGTGCTCTCGAATGGCCCATTAAAATGAGCCATTAATTCTTAGCCAATGACCCTCTTAACTGCCAGTTAAGACTCACAAAGTAGAAAAAATGAAGCAAAAACAAATACAAAGTTTTCGAGAAAGCAAAAGCGACATTAAAATAGAAAGAAATATGTATTTTTGTTGGGCCAAAAATGCACATAAAATAAAATAAATAACCAATTAACAGAATGCGACACACCCCCTAAGGGGGCGTTGCTAGGGAGAGGGGCGTGTTCGCAGTGCCATAAACTAGCTGGAAATGTAGTGTGAATTCCATTAATTAGCCGTAATGAGCCAGATATCCCCAGTGGTATCCATATCGTTATTAGCATCGATAGCCGGTTTTGGCCGTGACTCGCTCGATTGGCATATCAAAAACACATGTGGCGCGTGTCATGTGTGGCAAATGTCGCATGCAACATTTAACTGCAACAACATAAACACCGCCAACAACAGCAACTACAGCAACTACAACACCAACAATGGGGAGAACATGAAACGCACATAAATGCGGCTAATTGCCCAGCCAAATGGATGCCTGAAGGTCAGCTAAGAGCCTGTCACAGATACTGCTCAATGACACATATTTAGATACAGATACGTTTACAACGAGTAGTTATGTGGGCCATCAACTATGAAATATCCGTTACAAATGCTTTAGTTAGCTAGGTACAAAACGATTGCATGCTTTTAGGCGTTCACACAGAAGTAAAACTTCAAGCAGGTGGAATAGTAGTAAATTACGGCTTTCTTAGTCTAAGAGTACCAAGTTTGAAGTTTCTAGCTCTAAATAAAAAAAAATTAAATTTGTTAGCTTAAGCTTAATTAGTCTCTGAAAACATAGCTGTACTGCCGCCTTGTGTGGTCTGCCACGCCCACTTTTAAAGTTTTGAAACACGTTATACCCTCAGTCCACTCGTAACGGGTATAAGAACTTCGATGTGGATACATTTACGTTAACAGCCCAGAACTACGCATAACTAATACTTGCTTGACACATTTTCAATGGCCAATAAACTCAGTTGGCCAGCATGGCGTGTCTAGGGAACACGGCCTATACCAGATTAACCGTTAATGGCTTCAAATTGTTGCCACGCTTTTGTGATTTTCGGCCTGCGTTGTCTCTCTCTCTCTCTCTCTCTCTTTCCATCTCTCTTGGTCTCTCTCATCTTACGCACTTTTGAGAGACGTTTTTCCTTTGGCTTTTCCTTCAGCTATTTGGTATTCGAGGCAACTCGACTGACTAGTTTTTTTTTTCGTTTTGAGTCACAAAACGGTCAACTTGTTAATGATCAAAATGATAATGATGTTGCTGATGATGATGATGCCGTTGTTGATGCGGTAACTAAATCGCCTTTGCGCCATTCGCTTCATTGGCCAAATGCAGCAGCCAGTTAGTTGGTTACCAATGTTTATCTTGCCATTTAAAGTCGTTTTTCGAGTTGGCATCAATTTCCAATTGAGTTGTACAGTTGTTCAAGAAAAATACCAATTCCAATCTCCAATTACACACTCTCCAGCCAAACTCGATGTCCATCAAAGACTTGTCTTAATGAACATTGGGAATGCATAACAGTTTACAGTTGTTGTTTTTTGGCTGAGTAAAAAACTAAAGTGGACTTTAAATGGATTACAGCTTTTGTTGTGCATTGAATTTATGGAGTTTTTGCTATTTTTAAACTAAACAAAAATAGCTGAAATATATGGTGTTAAATACAGTTTTGCTTTTGGTAGCTCAGTTAAAAGTAAGTGAGTGAACAGTGCTTATAATTTAAATTGGTAAATAAACTAGTTGTCTACCGTTTGAATTCTGAATATATCTATCCCACATTTATTCTAATTTTAAATATTAGTAAAGTAACTCACTTACTTGCGGACTGACCCACAAAAATCATCACATCTCAACTCAAAGTCACAAATTATTTTCTTTGACCTTAAAAAAAAGTTGATTATTTTGCTCTTCTAACCACTTAAAGCAATTTGAAACTTATCTGATATGATTTGGTGCATAACCAACTGAAACAATCTTCATTATATCATTAAGCTATTATATCAAATCAGATAATTGCTTCATAGACAAGTCAGCCACAGTTTAAAGCTGCCAAAGTTGTAGCTCTTTTCGAGCTGGTCTTAAATTCTGTTCGAGTGTTTTGTTTACCAAGTTAGGTTCACATGTATTACGTTTACAGTAATATTTCAAGATTTTGTTGACAACACGGCTAGCTGCTTCTTTCCATACAAACACACACACACACACACACGTGTCTGTATTACAGGCAAGTTCCCCACGCAAATCGTTTTGGTAACTCGTTTAGCACCAAACCAAGAAGATGATTATGATGAAGAGACAGAAAAAGAGGGAACCGAAAAAAAGCGGGTCTATGAATACTGGCAAAAGTCAGAAAACAGTTACAACATATCGTACATAAATAAATAAACTGATCCCAAGCTGAAGTCATGCGTATTAAATACCGACAAAAAAAGCGAAGAAAAATAATAATAAAACGGAAAAAAATTCAAATCGTTGCGCACGACCAAATTGTAGGCAATCATTTGGAAATACACAGATACTAGTGCTAGTACTAGTACTGGTATTAGTTAGTTAGTCTGTGTTCGTGTGGTTAAATAGCGCATAGTTTTGTGTGTATTTCTATTGAGCCGATAAACTGTATAACTGTGACCAACTGAGCTATTTGCAAATAATTTAGATGAAATCGTCGAGTTGAGGG
Organism: Drosophila dunni; assembly: GCA_018152125.1. Lineage (NCBI taxonomy): Eukaryota > Metazoa > Arthropoda > Insecta > Diptera > Drosophilidae > Drosophila > Drosophila dunni. Next base: position 1,042,945 of record JAECXC010000906.1, read on the forward strand.
GAAAGGGGTGCGGGTACTTACTATCACCTGTGATTTACAACAATCAGCGTGCAACTAAATCAGTGCAACTAACAGTGCAACCTGTTTAAGTTTTTTCTCTTATTTTTTTAACGTCCAACGGACGTTGACAGCGCTGTGAGCACTTGGAAACAAGTTTCAAATGCAGCAAATTGGTTGGTCCTCTTAGCCCACTTGCCAACCACCCGTTTTAGCCAACACATTTGCAGCATTGCGTGTTTGGCAAGGTGCAGCTAGAGTCCAGTATGACAACCGAACGGGACACTTAACGTGTTGGCTATTGACAACGTTTAAAAACGAGTTTCCTCTCTCGCTCTCTCTGTCGCTTATTGAGTCTCTTTCGCTCCGATGTGTCCCCAATAAGCGAACTACTGAAACTGGAACCTGCACCGGGACCGGGACAACAGCCTTAGCCTCAGCTTGAGCATCAGTCCCAGCGCCAGCCACAAACTCAAATGACCAGACGCGACTGCATTGCTGACCCAAATACAAAAAGACATTCAATCGACGCTCCACATCAACTGTATTCTGTATCAGTTTTCCTACTCTTTATATGGCCTTGCTACAGTTAAGCAGAGTGAGATAGAGGCAGAGGGAGAGGGAGACTGTAAGTGGGGCGTATTATGCTCTATATATGCAGTTTTAAAGACCAAGTGTCAGTCGTGAAAGAAATGTCGCCTGTTGGCAAAGTGTATCGTTAATGTGCTGCTCAAAGTACTTTAAGAAAAGTATAATGACATACTTTTATATAGCAAAATGTTAAATTTAAAAAGAAAATAGATAAACTTAATGCTTTAAGAGTTTTTAGAGTCTGTAAGAACTGTCTAGAGCCTTAAGAAATGTATTTTTTTAGCCGGGAAAGGAATGAATGTATTTCGGGGCCTACAGTTTTTCCAAGAAAGATTTTAGCATATTAAAAAAAATATAAAATTAAAATGAAATTACTAATTTTGACTTTTAAAGGTGGTTTAAAAATTTTAAAATATTTTAAAAAGATGGAAAAATCTTCAGTTTTCCGTATGGGAACACAGACAATAATTTTTAAATCGATATAGCTCGCTATTAACGAAATATTTATTTAAAATGAAAAACATTATTAACGTATAATAAATTTAATTGTCTTTTAAAAGCTGAAATTACTTACAAAATTATTTAATTACATTTTAGTAGCAAGTTTTTCGAAATAAAGTAATTAAATTAGTTAAATAAATCACTTAATTGTAATGGAGAGTGTATGTGAAAGTCGCTTTGTTAATTGCCTCAGTCGATTTCAGCAATAAATAAAAATTGGACAGAGCAGGCGAAAATGTCGGACAATACAGTGAGTGAGAAAAAGCAGCAAGGAGAGTGAGAGAGAGGGAGAGAGAGGAGCGTAGTGGGAGCTGGAGCGAGAGAGTAGCTAGAGCAGAGCTGGATGAGTTTAGTTGTCATCAAAGCGCGTGGAGTGCAGGTGTGTGTAAGCATGTATGTAGTCAGTGTGCAGGTGTGTGTGTGTAGCTGTTGATTTACCGTTGTGGCCTCACACACACACACATACACCAACAGACCTACACACAAAGAGGAGCTCTGCTACAGCTTCAGCTTCAGCTCGTTTTATTTGGCATCCTCGCAGGCGGCTAAGAGTGGAGCTGTGGTTGCCGCTCGGCATCTCGTTGCACGAGTTGTTGTTGTTGTTGAGCTGCCGATGTTGTTGTTGTTGTTGTTGCCGCTGTCGTGTTAGTTGTTGTGCCCATTTGAACGTTAGTTGCACGTAGTTGGCTTGTTAGCAAGTGTACGGTATTTTGCTTGCACACACACACACACACCCTCAAAGCAATGCAACAATGGCAATTGAAACCAACACACACAACACACACACACCATAACACACACAAACACCCACTACAAAGCACAACAAAGTGAACAGCTCAATTTAAAATGCATATTCAAATTCATTCTTCTTGTTTAACATTTAATTGTTAAGTGAATGATTCTCCAACTACAATTATAATTACAATTTTATAATTGTAGAATTAATTATGCACATAAAACAGACGTTTTTAATGGCCAAATGTGTACAGTTATTTATTTAAAAGTTTTTAAAATATAAATTAAGTTTCATTAGAGCTGTTTGCTGTTTGTTTACTTTATTTAACAGTTTTTAAGTGTACATATTTGGCAACATTAAAAATTAATAAAAAGATAAATTTACAGAGCATAAAACGTTACATGAAAAGTAATGAGTAAAGCAATAAAAAGCATGTCTAAGCTATCAAAGAATTTATTCTAGCAATAAATATTAAATTTATTTTTAAAGTGGTTTATATAAATCCAAAGTAGTTAACATAATTTTTCTGTTACATAAAAAAGTAGCTTATGTACATATTGTAAAAATGTTAACCTTCACAAAGTTTAATAAAAACATTTTAAAAACAAATTTTGCTCCTAATCCCCGAGCTGTAGGTTAACAGGTCAGCAATTAAAAGGCTAAATATTTAGCGGTATTTCTAAAGCGAGTTTTTCAAAGTTTATAAAAAGAGAAGCCATCTCTTTCACTCTCTTTTGAGCTAGAAATAAGATCAAGGGGAGCACTTGAGAGAAGGAGACGAGAGAGCGAGAGAACTGCAGCTCGGAAAAGCGCAAATGAGTGAAATGAATGAAATGAGCACAAATCCACACACACACTAACTAACATACCGTGACACATGTTGTGGCACATAATGATTGCCACGCCCACACAATGCCCCCAAAGCAGGGGGAGGCTTAAAGTCAGGTGGAATAACAACAACGACAACAAGAGCGACTTTTGCTGCTTGACAGGAGAATGAAAAGCCCGCGAGTCATTTGTAGTGCAGGCCAGTTGTTAGCAGTGTAGGCGTGGCACAGCCTCCATTTGGCAACATAAGTATTAGCTTCATTTTGTGCAGCATTTAGCTGAGGGGGAGTCACACCCTCCTCCTGCCTCATCCAGCCTCCTCCTGCTGCTGCTGGCCCAAAGGCTACTCTTCTTTTGTAACTTTGTTTGCTTTTTTGTTGGCAGCCTCAGATGAATTGAATGTGAAAAATTTAAATGCAAACAGCCGCAGTCGACGACGCAGCATGCAATCTGCTAGCTGCTTGCATTACACAAGGCAACCACCAAAGCCCTCAACCTCGACCCCGTCCCCTTGCACCGCCCCTCTCTTCACTCTGCCCCTACTAAGCTGCACAAAGTTCATTGTACCGCACGCTTAGGCCAAGAGTCGCGGGCCCAAAAGAAAAACGCCGTCGACGCTTTTGATTGCCAACAGAAGGAGGGGGCTGAGTAGGAGAATTGTATAACTATATGCCAGTGCTCTAGGTGGGCAGGTCATAGACTTTGGCTTGTTATTTAGGCCTGGTTTGTTCCAGCCACCGCACGCATCACGAGCATTTTTCTCATATTTGTTTAGCTCTACTTTTTTGCTGTGTTAGTTTTTATTTTTCAAGCTGAGAAACTTTTATTGTGCTTGTAGTTTCTATTTGGCTTTCAATTTCAGTTTTTCTCCTGAAGATTTATTGTTACTGAATGGATTTTCAATGGGAATGAAGATTCAATTGAATATGCTTTGATTGCAGCTGACAAATATTCAATTGGCAGTTACCCTGGTAAACATTTTCATAAAACTAGGCTCATATTTCATAGCAAAAATCTGTGCTAAAATTAGCTAGAAGTTTAGGAATTCGCTCATTAAAGTTGTCATAAAATCTCGGCTAAAAATAAATAGCTTTGAGCCCTATAGTTGGCTAAACTATGCCCAGTAATTCCCCCCAAAAGCAATAAATTCCACTCACTTGTAACTAAACACTCGACTCATTGTTCACTTTAGGCACATACCACATTTAATAGCTCTAACTGTGCAGTTGGCCAAGTTAACTGCCAACATGATTCATCTGCTGGTCAGTAAATCAAAGACACGTGTCTCAATACACAACTGTTTGGCTCAGAGCAGCTACAATTTCAAAGGTGTTTCATTGTCAATGGCAAGTTGATTTCGTCTTCTGGTCAACACTTTTGGCTTTCATCGTGTGTCAGCTGCTGCTTCTTCAACTTTTTCGTGGTTCAACGCACTCACACACACCCATGCACACTCACACACTCCGTAGCCATTCAGTCGCTTAACCATTCACTAGTCGTATGTGTATTTTAGCACCTTAAACATTCTCTTTGATTTTGTTCAGCTTTTAGCTGAACTTTCTCGGTTTTAAGTCACTTGAAAACCCCTTTTTTTGCCATTCACACACACACGCGCACACACAAATTAGCACTTTAGGACGTACGCATAGAAATTAGCAACTAAATAACACCAAAAAAACAAGCATCATATTTTGCACCTTTACCTCCATTCGTGGCACTAAATAATATGCCTTAACGCGCTCATAACATTTTGCAGCTACTGTAGAGGCAGCTATTCAAATTTCCACCCTCCTTATCCCCCACTCTTTGCCCTGTCTGCTGGTTCACCCGCAGCATTTTCATTATGCAACTCACGCGCTTGCCACGAGTCCTCGCAGTTATCTATATAGTCCTAGGCACCGACAACTGCCAGATAAGCAGCAGTAGCAGTAGCAGTGCCCCTGACACTCCTCTATGTTCCTTCACTCTCTCAGTGTTAACTTATTCCACCTGCCTCCCATTTCTTTGCCCTCCTTAGACTTGGCCTATGAAACTTGTTTATGGCATAAGCATTCAGTTGGTGGCTTGGCTATTATAATAATAATTTCTGAATCTCAGACTTGTTGGAAGCTGCCTTTGAATAGGTCATCAATCTATTAGGCTGTGCTTACATAATGTTTAGGCATAGATCAATGAATAGGAAGAGCGGTAAAACATAATTGAATAATTGACTTCCTAGATTACTATTTAAAGTGATTATTAAAGCTTAAACGGCATTTATTAGCTCAATTCTCCTATAAAAAACTTGAAGTTAACATAATTTATTCCCCACTTTAAACTCTGTCAGCTATTTAAATAAATCCTTAAAAGGTTAAGAGCGTTACACAATGAATGAACCCTCTGACATTTCATTGTTCTGCATGTCATTCATATCTTTCTTTTTCTTTTTCATTTATGTTTTTTATTTTTCCCTCTGCACAATGTCTAGATTTGTGTGCTATCTTTGGAAGCAGTTAATGATTGCCCGCGTACAATGCAATGGCAAACTTTTCACTTGCAGTCACAACACACACGCACACACAAGGGCACACTTTCACACACACAGTGACACTCGCCGCCGCATGTAGAGCACATAAATTACGTATACGCCGCAATGGCCAGGCTGCCACTCTCAATTCACGTTTCGTTTTTCATACACTTCTTTTTTTTGCTCTTTCATTTTTTGTTGCTGTTGTTTTTGTTGTCTGTCCCCCAACTTATGGGCCATATTCTCTGGGCCATTCATCATTTTTCATGGCGTTGACACTTTCACTTGTTTCAGACAAACAAACACAACACAAACAGCAGTTACAACAACAGCAGCAACAACAACGTTAGTAGACAACAAAGTTGACAAGTCTATTTTTTTTATATCTGTATAAGAGCTGGCTTGTTCCTGACCCGATGTCCTTAACTTTAGCTGGTTACGCGCTGTCAAATTTATTAGTTTCAATATAAATTGACAGCATGTAAATTTGTTTATAAATTGTTCGTGATATGGACGATGTATATCCTGTAAATATGTTTCAGAGGGAGTGTTGTTTTTAAAATAAATATGAATAGAAGATTTCTTATTTAACAAACGATTAAGTAGCAAAAACTTTTTCAAGTGGATAACTTCTAGTTCAGCAATTACTAACTTAATTCCACACTTGAATTTATCGCCTTGCTTTGCAGTCTCTTGACTTTTTGTGGTCACTGTCTTTAAATTTCACTCTTAAGTTGAATTTATGTGTTGACCTTACCTGAAATTATCATAAATTGCCCCTCATTACGGCTGTGTACTACAACAAATAAAGTTAAGTTAAGCAAAGCCAGAAAAAAAGACCATAAACGAGCCGACAATAAATATGAAAAGCGTTTTTTTTTCCATAATGCTCTCAGTTGAGTTCACTTCACTTCAGTTGAAATGAGTTTGAGTTCAGTTGGGTTCGAATCAGTTCGGTGTGCTATGGTTTTTCTCAACGGTTTTTCTTGAGAGCGGACAGTGAAAATCGCTTTCATCGACAGCACGTAGCGAAACCAAAGCAAATGAAAAGGTAAAAAGTAAAAAGTAAAGAAAACAAAAAGAAAAACAAAAGCAAAACTAAAGTGTTGAACTGTCCAACGGCAATCTGTTGAAATGTCTTCACTTTTCATGTTGCCGACAAAACGAGTCTTTATTGATGTCTTCATTTGCAGGTACACAGGTACAGTTCAGGTTTATTTTCTGTTGAACCAACTAATTAACATCTGTCATGACTTTCAATGTCAATGCCAAGTGCCAAGAGGCAAGTGCACGCATATAAATTATATCGCATAGAAGCCGAAATGAGATAATTTCTTTTACCAAAAAAAAAATGTGAGCCAAAAACCCCATCACTTGCTGCCAAACCCAGTCTTTTGTTATAGCCTGACATTCATTAAAGCCGCTTCTTATAGCCAGCAAAAAGTAGGGTATGTGGCGGTGCTTTTTGGGCAGTAGATTAACCGATTAATATTTGCTGTAGCATGTTGTGAATATGAACTAGCTGAAGGTTATATATACCTATATAAATTGTACAAGATGGCGAGTTCAAGAGGTCAGCAGCGAGAGAGCTGTTAAATTACAGTAGAGTCAAGCAATTGGAATAGCTAAATAGCTAAACTTATTAAGTTTACGTGAAGCAAATGAATAATTATGTGTCTCAATTGGATTCTGGTTTCCAAGCATTAATTGCCATACTTGAAATTGTATTAAAGTAGGTGAGAAATGGGGGAAAGGAAATTAGGTAAGCAGAAAATTATATATAAAGCCATTGACAACAAGTTGAAGTTGAATAAAGAGGTGAAAAATGGAATGATTTAAAGAAAAATTCTTATTAAAAAAGTTTACAATAAGTATAAATGGTTCTTACCGGACACCTTTTCATATCTTCAAAGTCCTTACTGATTTTTGTAGCTAAATTTCTATAAAAGATGTAAACTTAAAGTATTTTAGAACATCCACAATTTACTAAACACACCTCCAACGTTTTCCGTTATTTACATAATAAAATGCTTAAGAAATCTCTACAGAAAAGTAAGAGTTACTTTATCAGCTGCTTAGCTTAAAGACTGGCTAAAATATGTGATGGCTTTGGGCGCAATCAATCTTCAAATCGAGCAAAACAACTTCCAAGTCGCACTCGAAAGAAGGTAGCACACACACACACACACCCAATACTACACCCACACACATACACTCGCACATTTTACATTAACAAACACTTGAGTTTGCGTTGCGAGCTTTGAGGCACTGAATGCACTTAGCTTTATTTGCTTGGGGAACAGCCAAGAGCCACAAACTGCGGCAATATATCTGTCATAAGCTGCGATATAAGCATATCTACAAGATACATTTCTATTTACTACTCACTCGGCTGGTCACACTTGACCCAACAACAACAACAACGAGTTCACTTTTACCCTTTTCTCGATCAGCTGCCACTTCGCTGAGAAACTTCATTTCATTTGAGAGTTGCTTCAACCACTTTACAAACTTCCCCCGTCAAAAGACTTACTTTTTTTGAACAGCCCAATTTGTTGTTGTTGTTTTTATTGATTAGTTGTCATTGATGCGACTACTTGACCTTGGCAAATGTTTCAACTTCTATTCAAATGGAATTTTAAATTACAAATTGCGAGGCACTTCCGCGATTGCAAAATATCTGACTGCCCACATCATCTGGATTCGTCATGGTGTCTCATCAGCATTATCACAGTCATGATTAACTTCATCATGATCAACTTCATCACTTTTCCGTGTTTTATTTTTTGCTTTTTGGTCAAATCTCCAATTTTTAATCTCTTAACATTTTTTATACATTTTACGCTTCATTGTGCTCTGCTGATTTTTAACATTTATTTAGCATTTTTTTCTTGTTTTGATGTTTATTGCATTCAATTTGTCTACCAAATTAGCATATTTAAGACCTTTACTTCGACTGCAAATAGTCTTCATAAGACATTAGCCGAAACTTTTGCCATTTTTATCGCGTATTTTGTTCGATTTTATTTTGGCCAAAGAAAAACGAAAAGTTTTTGCCCAGTTTTGCTCTGTTTTGTTGTTCAATAAACAGGAAATTGTGCCAAAATCCTGCTTCGATATTGGTAAACACAATATTATCATTATTATTAGCTTTTTCTACAGACTCCTCAGTCTATTGTTGTTGTCGGCATTATTATAATGCTTGAATGGAGAAACACATTTGTAATCAAAGTTCTCAATGAAAAGCCGTGTTATTTTTAGCCAAGTTTACTATTGGCTTACTTGCGTAGAACTGGCATTAAACTTGTTTCATGTCTATCGCCATAAAACATTAATAATAGACTTAATTAAGTGGAAAAAAATATGCATATAAATCAGACGGAAGTTTGCAGCTGATTGGAGTTATAGTGTCTAGATGGGAATTATAATTGAAATATGATATATATTCATTGATAACTTGTTTGTGTAAAATATAGGCAGTGATAACTTCATACATTTTAATGACTTTAAGTAGAATAATTACTATTAATTGAATTTGCATAGCTAAAATTCCGACCTACTTATTTGCTTTTGAACGGAGCTGGCTTATTTAATATATAAGAAAATTGTCTCCAATATAAACTACTTCCTTTAAAATTTAATAAATTATCTTAACATTGATATGAATATTAATTTAAATAAATATTTGCTTATCAAAAGAGATTGAATCTACTTCCCCTATGCTACTAGTTCGAGTTAGTTGCTCTTGCCCGCAGCAGCTTCAGATTTTAATCTCATTAGTCTCAAGTTTGAATTTAGTTATAAGTTCTAACTATAATTAATCATTTGTCAAGAGTCAATACAAATGATTTCAATACTCTCTGCCCAAGCTGACACAGAATTTGCTAATGCAAACAAATCATATTCCTCACAAGAAAATAAATAAATACAAGAGATGGCATCTTAGCCACGTAGCAAATCACTTTACAACTGTCAACTAAACAATGCTAAGCAGGCAAAAAGTTGCCACGCCCCCAACCAAACTCCACTCCACCCCCCTACGCCCCCACCCCCCTGCCTGTCCGACATTTGACTTTATCACACAAATTGATTGCATGCAGGTTTCAAAGCATATGCCGAAAAATTTGATTGATAACTTATTAGTTGGGCTGCTTTCATGTCTGGACCCGTAACTAATCCCCAGAGGCAGCTGCCCATGGGTGTAGTAGAGGGGGTCCAAGAGTAGGAGGCATTCCCCCCCTCGTTTCCTTTGTAGCTGCTGTTTCATCATTTTGCATGGCTTGCAAAACTTTTGTCTCTTGGACAGTTTATCGACTTGAGCTGAACGCATGAATGAATGTCTAATAAAGATGAATATACACCCAAAAGATACGACTACTCATACTCATACTCATACTTGTTTTACAACAAAAGCCGCAAAAATTTAAATATTCGCATACAACAAAACAAGAAAGCAAAAACAAGTTTTCTCTCGTTTAAAAAAAATTTAAACGACTTTCAAGCTGACCGAGGAGTTGCACAAATTTATTGGACTGGCCAATGGCCAATGGGCAGACAGATGAGTCTAACCAAATGCTAATACTACAAGTATCCAGTGTATATACATGCGATACTATATCCATATATTTATATATTCGTACAAACAAGCGGATTTTGCGGTTTATGCAAATCGTGCCCAAAGTCACAGCACAAAAATAACAATAATTTTGCATGTTTTTCTTTTCCTTTTTTTAACGTTTCTTTTTTTTACACATTCTTTTAAAATATACACACACGTATTGTTTGCATAAAGTGGGTATATATTTATTATTGTTAAATATTTATAAAAAAAATAAATAAAGATTTAAGGTTTATGCAGAAAAAACATGTAAACAAACAGGGAGATACTCTATCAAGTGGAAGTGGTGGGGATTTTACCCTTGGTGTAGTTTATTTAAATGTTAGTATAGCTTCTTTATTTAAGTTATAACACATTGGTAAATCTTTCTATTCGTGTGATTTGAAACACATATTTTACTACTTTTTGATCTGTTAAGCACAAGTTTGAAGAAATTACGAATTTAAAGTTCACTCTTAAATTAAGCAATAGTTTTCTCAAGTTTCTACACAGAAAACTTCTACAGAATTGTGCGAAAAGTTTGCTTCAATCTGCCTCGCAGTATACATCAATAAGAAGTGTGTAGTCGTATGAACACTTAGAGATACCCGTCGCAGCACATTTCAGAAAAATGCTGCATACTTCTGAGGGCAAGAAGAAGGAATATTTTCAAATAAGTATAACTTCTGCTGTATATATTCAATAGTTTAGGGATTCATTAGAAAAGTTCATAAACGAAGTGCTTAACCAAATGAGACTACTATCAATAAAGTTGTGTGCGTAGGAATGTATTTTTTTTTATCTTAACGTCAAGTTTTTTAATAAATTTAAGTATTTCCCAGCTGACATTTAGGCAGACGTCAGTTATATGGTGGCTTTCACGCCTTCCACTGCCAAACTACCCTTTTCCCCACTACTAACGGGTATAAAACGCAAGCAAATTGTGGTTAAAATATATTCATTCTGACACTACCGTATGTATTGTATGTTAGAAAGTATATATACACACACTCTATATGCTTATTTGTTGCTCAGCTGTCAAACTGTGCAGTTCAAGGCTGAATTGTTAGCCTGGCTGACTGCCTGGCGGGAATTGGAATTGGCTTCAGCTTTGGCTTTGGCTTTGCGTCTGGCCAAAAAAGTGCGGGTGGCAAAATGCCATCAAGATAATGCCGAATGTTTAAGTTACTTTTACAATTTGGGTATTTATATAACATGAAACCAAAGGAGGTGACAGAGGGGTATTCATCTTGTATATGAATCGTTTTCATTTCGACTTGGAAAACTTCTTGTTAGAATATAGGTCTGTTTTCACAAGTTTTTCCCGCTACTGGCCCAATGAAAACAGCCAAGAGCCATAATTCATTTTCCAAAAGTCTCAGCCGAGTGTTGACGTTAGATGAAAAATCTTTTAAATTGAATTCAACGCATTTTGTTAACACGTCTCTCAAAATGTAAACATTTTTCTCGCAGCTGAGTGTATGAGTGGGAGTGTGGATTTATTTAAGCCACTGTTGAAGTAGCAGGTGGGGGAGCAGGAGTGCGTTGAATTGATTGCATTTCATTTTTTATACTATTTGAATTTTTGTTCATTAGTTTGTTTGATTTGTGAGGTTGGCGCTTACTTTTCATTTGATATCAATTCGTTTGAATGAATCAAATCAATGCGAATCGAACTGAATTGCACACATTTATTTATTCTGTTGTCTAAACTTTCGCAGCTAATGTTTGTTTTATAAAAAAAACAACTAGAAGAAAATTAAACTCTATTTTGTGTGTAAAAATTGATTAAAAAAGTTTTGTATGCAGACTATTAGAAGTGTAAATTATTTACTTTGCTTTGCACTTGATTACTGTTTGGTATTTAGGAGTGGAATATAAAATAATAATAGTTTTAAATGGTGTTTATTATTTATAAAGAATAATTTGTGGAATAAACTTATACTTCAGATTATAAACTGTAATTAAAGACAGGTTCAGCTAAATAAATCATCTGCAACTACTACCTACTCGTAAATTTAGCTAATTTACTAGCCATAAAATCAATAAATTATGTCGAAATAAACAGCAATAAATGTTGACAAAAAAAACCGAGTGATGCAACTGCAAAACTCGCCAATAAAAAGTAAATATTCAGTATATTCACTATACTCAATTGCTTTGATTTGACTTTTTGCAGTTTTCACTTTGAGGCGACATTTTACGAACATGGCCAGAAGCGGTGTTTACCCCTCTCCCCCTCTCTCTCTGTATTTCCATCTCTTTTAATTACATGGCTTTAACCAACAGATTTCTGATTGTTTTTTATTTGTCTGCTCCCTTTTTATATCAATACTAAAACAGATACAATGAAAATTTGTCACCAAAAATAGAAAAGTTTTGCTATCGCTCTGCGGGCATTTCCCAGTTGGCCACCGAAGCCAAAACCAACAGAGCCACAAAACAAAGCTGCAACTGCAATTGGTAAAGCAGACACACCACACACCCACCCACCGCACAACCACACACAAATAAAGTTTCAAACAAATTAAATAAAATATAAAATTTATATATATTTTACACTGTAAATTTATATATTTTTTTCCGTCTCTTTTCTAGGTGAGTTCAACTTTTGTTATTTATGGGGCTTATCGGTGTATCAGCTGTTAGTGGGTAAGTGAAACGTGGTAACCAGGTAACACTGACTCCATCTAATTGCCTTTTGGCACGGGCTCAACACTTTCTTTGAGCTGCGACCTTCAAAAGAACAATGGAACTGCACTTGCAGTGTGTCTACTACCAGAAGATTTGCATCAAATTGTACTTTATCAACATCTATTTCGACTTCTTCTTCTATTTCTTCACCTTCTTTTGCTCATTTTTTCTCCCTTTTTTTGGGTCAGTTGGTCGTCGCCAAGTCTTTGGCATTTCCGTAGCAATAGCTGTGTTTTTTTCGCTTTCCATGACACTTCCGCCTTCGGTCTTCAGTCTGCTGTGTTTTGAACAGGAGCGGAGTGTAACTTAAAAGGGGAGTTTTAGAAATCAAAACAAAATGAGAACTTTATTCATAAGATATGATTTCTTATGAGCTTCTCATGTTAATCTTTTAAATTGAAGGATAACAAGTGTTTAATTTTTGATTTTATAATAAATAAAAAATTTAGTTATTAAAATATTTTTTCTATAAGACAGGTGTCTCATAAGTTTATGCTAAGCTTACAGACTTTTGGCGCCCCTCGCCCACTACTATTTTTAGCCGCATCCGCCCCTGAACTGTGCACTCGTCGCCTGTGTAGTCCCATTGTCGCCACTTGCTGCAGTTTAGCCTTGAGTTGCCAGTTTCCAGTTACCAGTTGCCAGTTACCAGCTCTGAAGAGACGTATCGCTAGCCGAATTGCTTCTAACACTGCGCTCCAAGTGTTTACGGTTTACACTCATTTTCGTTTAAATTTGCATTTTAATTCATTGTTTTATTTCTGTTTCTCTCGAGTCGCCAAAATACACTAACAAAGAGCTAAAAGTGCAAAGAAAAGAGGGAAAGCAATGGGAAACTAGTGGAAAAAAATAAAAAGAATTGTAGAAAGAAATCTCTGAGTTGAATTATACTGGAAAATGATTAAGAAGTGTAATTAATAATATTCGATTAGCTTCTCAAAGAATGTCATAAATTCTGCTATACTTGATACTTAAAAAAAAAACAAAAAATTATAATCGTTTTTATTTTTTTTGTCTCAAAGCTTGTCAATATATTTTTCTCTTTGCTCAGTTCCTTTCCTCTAGGTCAGTGCATTCACTCGCCGTCATTTCCCAAAATCTTCTTGTTAAACACTCTTTTTAGCGCTTTTATTCAAACATTTCACAATTCATGAACTTATTTTTCTCGTCTATTTTGTGTCTATTTATTTTCAGCTTCGTTTTATTTTCGCTTGTATTTTTCTGTCGCCGTTTTCTTCCGGCTTTGCCTTTTTCAAGCAATTTATGCACTGACCTGTTTTAATTCTCTCACTTCCCCGCCCTCTTGGACCAAGACAACTAAGCATTTAATGCTGATTGTTGTCTCTAATTAATTTTATAGTTGATTTCTGAAATTGCAACTGAAATTTTGTTGAGTAGTGTTGGGTTGTTGTTTCATTACATGCACTGATTTAATGACATTTCTTCATTATTTGCATAACAAACAAGAGTGGACACTTCATTAGAAAGTTTCAGACTCTTGCATGATTAATGAGGGAAGTCTGAAAAACAACCACACTTATCAAAATCCATACGAAATAAAATTAAATAAAACAGTAGCTAAATGAGCTTTATTTTGGCTGTATGAAATTAATTAAACTGGGAATAAAATTAAGTAAATTATTTAAATTATAAACATTAATAAAAACTACGAAGCTTTGTAATTTGTATAAAAATAAATAGTTCTTAAACTAAATAAATTTAATAAAATATTTAAATTATTTCTACAGCTTAACATTAATACTTAACTTAAATAAAAACCCATTAAAAGCTTAAGGGGGTAATAATTGGTATAGTTTAACACCTTTCATTTCATTAAAGATTTAATAAGATCCCCGAGTATAAATTTTAATAAACTGAATGCAAATGTTTCTTCAAAAAATATGAGTTATTTTCTGCATTGGGAAAGTATTTGTCTGTCATAAATAAATGGATATTTCTTTTGTATTTACACTCATTTGAATGCATTGCTTGCTGCGTACTGCGTAGTGCGTGCTTTTGGCAGAGATTGATAAACAATTTGTTATTGTTTTTAATGAAAAATGCACAAAAGGGAGTAAATATTAATACCGAAACATTTATGCCACTTTTTCGATTGACGATTAAATGAATATGCATATTCGCATTTCATGTGCCATAATGTTAAACGAGTGCATACGTCTGACACAGACTGTGCAGCAAAAAGTATGATGTCAGCAAAAAAAAAAGGGAAAAAAAGAGAAATAAATGAAAATATTGTTAAATGCCATTTGTTAAAAATACAATTTTCTTTCAATGCATTTGGACATATTTATTGGATTTGTGGTATTTGTTTAATTTTAATTAATTGATTATGTAAGCTGTAAACAAAGTTGTTGACTTGAACTGTGCACATTTGCTGGCATTTAAAACCACAGAAAAATTATTTAATGAAATTGAGTCTTGAAAGAATTTAAAAAATATTTTTGTAGCTCCAAAAGTAGCAGAAACAATATGCCAAACTGCTTTGATTCATTCAAACAAATAGCTAACTCTGCAAAGTTATTAATTAAACAATTTAAAGTCAAGATGTTTTGTAATTTGCATAACTACAATAAAAGTTTTTAATTGACCCAATTGCAGCAAACTTTACTTCCTGTTTCTGTTGCATTGTTAACCGCTTTATCTCTCCACTTGGCACGCACTTCTGTAATTATATCGAAATATGAAAGACAAAACCAAATAAAAGAAAATGAAAAAGGGGAAAAACGATAAAGAAATAAACGTATTTTAAATGAAAAACGCACTCGAAACAAAGCAAACTCAAAACTAAAAACTCAAACTCAAATGCAAAACTTATACAATTTTGTGCAACTGCACAAAGTTGAGAAACTTTTCGGTTTTATCATTTTCATTTACTTTTTGTTGTTGTTTATGTTTTTTTATTCTTTTTTCTCAGACTTTTGTCAGACATTGTCTTGTTGAAAAATTGCGCATATTTCCGTTTCCGTTTTGAGGTAGTTGCGTGTGTTTCACTATAACGCCGAGTGTGTGAGTAGTGGAAGGGGAGGTGTGTGTGTGTCAGTGTGCCTGTGTGTGAATGTATCTCAACCCCCAGATCGAGCTCTGCTTTAGTTTTGCTGAACTCTGTGCATAAATTAACATAAAATTCGTTTTGCCGACAGACAGCCAAACATACACACACCCCAACACACACACAAACACACTCACTCACTTACACCCTACTGTTGTGTAAATTAAAAACCAAATGCAACTTGTGAAAATTACACAAATTATTTTGCACTGCAAATGACACATGTAAATTGATCAGCAGCAGTTTCATCATCATCAGCATTAAGTGTAGTGTCGTGTAGTGCTGTGTACTGCAGTGTAGTGCAGTGTAGTGTAATGTAGTGTTGCCAACCCTGACCCAATGGCTTACATGACCAAACGTAATCCTCAATCCCAAAGTTCATCATTCAGTGACAGTGGATTCATGCATGAGTAGCTACAAATATATCAAAAATATTTCCCAATATTTCAATACGAATTTAAAATGCACATATATAGCTATCTCCTTCTCTTTCGCTCTCGCTCTCTCTCTCTCCGTCCCCTGTTTCTATTTCATTCTGTCGCGAGCCGCACATTTCATATGGATGAAATTTTCATTGGATTTTTCCTGTTGATTTTGTATCTAAATAAAATTGTTGACAGCATTTGTAAAAATTTTGTGTTTTTGTCGTTTTATAAGCAATCGATGTATATAAAAATCTATATATATTGTCTGTGCACTTGTACTTGTGCCACACACGTGTATGATATGCAAACTAGCGAGCTGTTCAATCAACATTCCTGACATTTATTGTAAAAACCCTTCAAACACATCTCGCAGCGCACGGGAATTCCGTTGGCATACCCCAGTGGAGGATTGTTTCTAGCAGTGATTTAATAGATTGTTATATAGACAACTTTTTAAAGGCCGTCTAAACATTGTTTTTAAATCCATTCTCAATTTTTCAAACAACTTTCTTAGTATTAGTTCCATAAACTTTACAGGGTATCTCAGTAGTCCGCCCTGCTTAGCACTCGCATATAGTTAGTTCATTTTAGCAGGCATTGCAGTGTAAATTTGTTGTCAATATGTGGCATATACACACACAAGTGTATTTCGATGACACGACGACTGATTGCGTATACGTAATGTGACAGATGTTGAAAAATGTTGCGTATACGTCACGAGTGTATTTGAGTGTGTGTGTTACTGTGTGTGTGCTACTGTGTGCACTGAGCAAAAATAGTTGATAGTCGAGAGCTGAAAATCGGCTGGCAGCTGTGATTTTTAATTTTACAATTTTTGACATTTGCGTTTGCATTTATATTAGATTTTACGAAGGACTGCACCCTTCTCTCCCTCTACCCCCATCCCACCCTTTGCTAAGAAAGGCTGAGGCTGTAGGGCTGGTGGGCGTGACAGGTGCCGGGTCAATGAAGACTGGCAAACCGAACAGGTCGAGCACCAGCTCGTTGCAGGCGTGACAAATGGGATTTGGTTCAAACATTTCATTTGCTCTCACATGTGTGTGTGTGTGTGTTGCAAGCAGTGTGTTGCAACATATTCTAGACTCGTTCATATGCTTGCCACGCTTCACAGCGGGGGTTGTTGGTCAGAGGCTGAAGGTTACTAAGTCAGGTAATCTAGCCAGGCAATGTAACAAAATTTACTCCAAGCACACGTAGACTCAGTTGAGCTGATAGCACTTGGGGGGGCGGTATGGTAGGGGCAGTGGCCAGAACTCTCAGTTAAGCTTAAATGCTGACTGTGGCTCATAAATTCTGCAAACGGTCAGACTGACTCAACTTGGCTGTTGAGCCAATTTTGGTGCTAGAACTTAGGCGCTGGCACTAATTAAAACATTAAATTTGCAAAATGTCTTGATGCGAAAAGCCAAAAATAAAATCAGTGAACGGAGAAAGAATGCAGGGAAGTGGAAGACTGTGAAACACAGAGTCATTGCTTGCGGCATTTTGTGGCAACATCATTAATTGCAGCAAAATCTTTGCAGACAAAACCCAAAAAAAAAAAAAAAAGAAGAAAAAACAACAAAAAATACGAAAATGAAACACTGACAAAATGCGCTCCAATCAGTTTGCAACGCCAACTCAGTTGATGGCCGCTGGCCAAATGGTTGTCACAAAATGTTGTTCAAGCAACAGCAACAACAACAACAGCAGAGAGGGGCACAACAATGACGTCAGCAGCAACAACTTTGCGCCATCAAATTAATTTTAATAATTATGACGTTTATTAAATGAAAGTAATCATAATTATACTGACGCTGCTACACAACAGCACCGAAAAATTTGTTATAAAAATTAATTAAAATTTAATAGCCGCCCATTTTCTGGAGGGTGTGGCAGTGGGAAGTGTCGGTATAAACGATAACATAAATGCGTTTAGTACCAACAACAAAAACAATAAAGCAGCCAAAAAAATGAGTAATTTCTGGCGTTAAATTCCAGACAAACTGAAAAATAAAACTTGGGAAATTCGGCACATAAAATCTGCAATTTTTTTTATTCACTTTTAATGCCGTTTATGGATTCTAAAGGATGTTTTGACGCGCTCAGTTTTATGGCCAATTGAAGTTGCCAGCAAACTCCTTTTGGCCAGCACAGCTGCGCATAAATAGCTCATAAAGTGACCAAGGAGGTGCTTTTAGTTGTATTATTTTTTCAGGTGCTTCAATTTTGTTTACAATTATTTTGACGTTAAGAGACTTTTAACTGAATGGACCAACATTTTCGGGGATAATGTTTTATTGCATTAATATGTTTAATTATGTTCTGTTTAATATTTACTGATTTGCATATCTCAAACACACTTTCCTTCATACAGCCATTAATTAGTGAATAATATTAACCCATTCTCTACACTACTCTCAGCACACACAAACAATTTCTATTAGCTGCAAATAGTAAACAACTAATCATAATAGTTAAACGATTTCACAAAATTTCTAATCATAATGCACACAATTTGCTCAACAACAATTTGTTGGTCAACAATTGTTGGCCATAAACACGCAAACACATAAATACACACACAAACACACAACGCACATACACAAAGATTTACACACATCTATTATACACACATTCCGCTCAAGTTTGGCAGCTTCTTCTTCGGTCTGCGTAGCTAACTTCCCTTGACTTGCACTCCCCTACATCCACCATGGTGGCCTCCATCTTTGACTTCCCCTTGGCCACCATCTTTGACTCCAGCTCCATCATTATGCCGTTTACAATGGAGTCGTAAAGTAAATTCAAGTAAAGCGGCTGCCGTTTGACTTTAGCTGAGTGTGAGAGTGTGTGTGCGTACGTGTGTGTGTGCTGTGCGCCTATTTGACTTTGGCTCAAAAAGGCACAGAGTATTTGGCTTTTGACGCTTTTGGTAACAAATCTCAGCAGGAGACGACGCAGCGGGGACGGCGAGAACAATGGACAGCGATAAATGGCAAAAGCGCAATAACATTAACCGTTACAGGCAGCGCTGCTGGCGTCGACTGCAGGCCAAAAACGCGGCATTTGACCCAATTCTCGCTCAACAACAACAACAAAGTCGCTTCCAACTCTTTCAACGGGTTTTTGGGGCCAGATTCAATCGTCTGCGTCATTGGCAACTGGAGGCAACCAGCGGCGGTAGCTTGTGGGCGGGGCTGGCTGCAGAGGGGGAAGGGCGGTAGGACGGGGAGAAATTTGTGGAAACGTTGCCAACTTTGTCTGCTGCTTTTCCGTATTTGGCTCACACACACACAGGCACACACACGCATACCAACACGCACTGTTTGCCCAGCGAGGCATGTGTTGGTCTATCTCTTAAGCACCCAAGCAGTCACTTATCTAAGTGTGTGTGTGTGTGTGTGTGTGTGTGTGTACTTGTTTATGTGTAAGTGTGTGTCCCAGTCTGTGAGTGTGTATTTATGCCAAGCCACTGACGTAATTTTCCTGAACGTCTCACAAATGCATTCCCAGCTAGAGATGAGCAACTGATTATAGAACTGCTGAACAAATCGGAGCTTTGATGAGGTTTTAAAGCTATGATATTTTTAATATGAATTTTCTTTTAGCGATCTAATGTAAGAAGCACATATTTTTGACAAACTTAAAGGGAATTTTATAGCATATCAGTTAATTAAAGGCAATAAAAAACACAGCTATGTAATGATATTTGTTAGGTGTTTTTGGCTAACTCTTAAGTATAATAAAATTAAATTTTAAATGTTTTGACGATTTTAAAATATTTCTATTCCAACTTAAACACTTGTTAGACAAAATCAAATGATTAGTAGTAGTAGCTATAGTTCAAGATAAATTCTAGCTCAGCTCCGTAAGCAGCTAACTTATTTCGCAGTTCTGACCACATTTGAAGCGCGCGTTGTCCGTAACTTTGCGCAAATGTTTGTTCGCCAACTGTGTGTGTGTGTGTGTGTGTGTGTGAGCGTGTGTATTTGTGTACTACTGTGATGCGTTTCTGTTAGCAGTTGTTTTCCAATTGAATTTCCAATTCGCTTGGCCATCGCAACTTTTTCAATTGGAGATTTCAACTTTAAGTTAAAAACACGCTCTCCTTACGGCTCTTGCCAATTTAATTAGCCATTAAGAAGATATAAACAACACCAACAACACAAAATTACAACATGAGAAACAAAAAAAAAAAAATGAGTTTAATGTCTCCTGGGAGAATTGGTAAAGCTGCAGATATTTTCATAAATATTTCGTTGCAAGACTCTGACATAGCCATACCCTGTAGTCATAAAATGTATGGTAAGGAGTATGCTTAGGTAGGTGAAAGAATTTACGACCAAGAAATTTAAATTTTATATAATAAATATAAGCAAGAAAAAAGCGAGTTTATAATTAATTTCTTAGTTTAATATTTAACTTTCATAAACACTATAGTTTTATAAATCTACTTTATCTGAAGAATATTAAATATTTTCAAATAAATCATCTTTGAAATTTGACAAACGATTCACTACAAATAAATAAAATCGTCTTCACTCTAACAGGGTATCTCCTAGTCATTTTTAAACAATTTCCAGCCCGTTATCATTCAATTTTTATTATTTATTTTCTTGTTGTTGTTGAGCTTGTTGTAATTTATGGGGCTGTGCTGTAAATTTTACGCAGATTTCTCGACGCTCTCTTATGTATTTTCTTGAGCTTCAGTCTCGTATGGAGCGAATGAGTTTCGCCTCATCATCATTTGCCCGTCGTGTCTGCCACTTAACACCTTTTGGCAGCAGCTGCCACGCCCAGGCAATGTTAATAAATGCCTGCTTCCATTTTGCACCCTCTACCCCCTTGTTTCACCCTATGTTTCCACCCACCCTCCATCATCATCATCATCGTCATGAGAATCTGCCGCGAGTTGATCTGCGAAAACCGAAAAGAAAACATGCAACGACGACTTAAAGTTTGCTCTTCTTCTACGTCTTCTTCCCCTTCGTTCCCTTCACGCCCCTTTATTTTTGCGGGCATTAAAAAGTTTTTAAAGCCGTTTATTAAGAATTTAAGCATTTGCCGGAAGTGTAAGTTTCAGTATTTTTTCAGCAATGCTTGTTTATTTAAGAAATTTACAGCTCGCCATAATGATACCAATAATCCAATTTACGCTACATTTAAGCCATCATTTTAATGGCTTTTAAAGTAGAGAGAAAAACAGATGGTTGTCGGTAATTTAAGCAGTAAAATTTAAGAAAATTTTATAGATTTACTTGAATCAAAAGGTTATCTTACTTCAATTAAACCTAGGGATCAAAATGTCTATTAAACAAAATTTGCTATACTTTATATAACTTTCAAACAATCCCTCTTTAAACCTGTTTTCAATACTATTCACTCCAAAGTTTAATTAAGTTCTCTTTCTATTGTTTACTCCAATATCTCGGCCAAGTCTTTTTGCTTTATCTTTTCACTTTTAACAGCTGTCTATGGCAATTTGACGCCTGTCTAAAAATTTAAATAATTATTTAGATAGCTATTTCCTCAGACACAATTATGACTCACAGCCTGTCATTAATTAGCTGCAAGTTGAAGCAGGTCAGGTTGCTCAAGCGGATGTGTCAAAAACAGAAGAGGAAAATAAAATAGAGACCAAACCTTAAATGATTTTTCAAACAAATTGATTGCGATGCGGGCGTAAATTCGTATTTGTATAACCCACACAATATTACGCATACGCAACGTGTCACACAGAGACACAGACACACACACACATATCGAAAAAGACACTGCTAATTGCAGACAAACAATTGGCATCTTCAATTACAATTATTTGCAGTCACTTTGGCACTTGGAGACTCAAGACTCAAGACATCGAGTTATTCAACCTTGTTGAGTATTTTACTAAACTCGTTAACTTGTAAATTACCTGCTTACACACACACACACATGCTGTGCACACCTATGTACCCACCTACCTGCTACACTCATCTGAAATTTGTAATAAGCTGCTTAAGATCAAGCTTAAGGTTTTTTTTGGTCTTCGCTCGACAAGCCCCAAAATGCCACCTTTTTTTGTCTACCAGCAAAACCTTAAAACTCTTAACTCCACTCAACTCTGACAACATTAAAAATAATAACAAAAGTAGGTAATTTGTTGTTGCTCTTCGGCACGTTTTAATCATAATTTGAGTTGATTTTGTTTTATGATTTTTACTGCTTTTTTGTTTGCTTTATTTTTAATTATTGAGTTGTGAAACTTATAATCTCAGTTGGGGTAAATTTTTGTCTTGTTTTCGTACCCTTTTTACAATGAATATGCAAATTTTTACATAATTCCCACACTTAATTTTTAATGCGGCTTTGTTAAAATTTAATAGAGAAAAAAGAGTTTACTTCGCGAATAGTTGACTTTATTCACTCACAGTTTGTTAATGTTGAAAGGTTGTGGGTGCAATGAGTTGACGATTTTTACTAAATTTGTAAATAAGTGATAGGCAAATATTAAAGAGGGCGAACAAATAATAAATATATAAATAGTTTTTGATGAATTTATTAGTTTTAACTCTGAGGCAAAATAGGTCTATAAAAGCAGATTAAAATAAATTGATTTAAATAAGAATTAAATAAATTAACCTCATATATTAAATTAATTATTTTATTAATATTTATTTGCTAGAATTTTTAAAAATACTTTAAAAATTAAATAGTTAATTTCTGCCATTTTTACATAATTAAAATCTTTATTAAAAATTGCACTTCAAAAATCTCCGCAGTCTTTTTAAAATCAGTCTTCTAGCACGTAACTTAACCATTATTCTATTTATACTTTACTGAAATCTAAACTTTTTATTAGCACTAATAAAATACTTTCGGCTGAGCACACAAAAGCGTATATTTCGTTACCTTTTATAGCCGCAAAAACACTCCACGCAATTAGAGGGATTCGCGTGGGACAGACAGACAACAGGTCATAAAGGATTTAACTTGGAGCTTGCACTATGAACTGAATATTTCATGCGCATCAAAGTTAAAATCCAGCTAACTCAATTTCATAGTTCTTGCCAAGAGTTTTGTGTGTTGAGCCAATGAGAGCCAATATAAGAGAGAAATGTAGCCGCTGCTGGAGGTTCATTCATTTTCATGATTTCCAATTCATTTTTATTCACAGCGACTTTTCAATTTGCAGCCACAAATACACACACACACTCACACACACACACACATAGTTCAATAGAAATTGAAAATCTCAACAACTCTTGCAGTTTCTCACTCCCTTTCTGCACATTTCCTTTCCACCTCTTCCCCCCTTTCCTAGCTGTTTGTCTGCTATAATTCAATTTTCTGTGTGAATAAAAAAATACACATATATACTATATATAAAAGCGCTTTCATTAAAATTCAACTGCATCAGCAAAATTGTAACACTGGCCACTCACACCACAAACACACACACATAGATGTGGATTGACTGTGTATAGGTACCACAAAACCACCAGCAAATCAATTGGAAGTGAGCTGCTCTCCATTCAGCGACCATTTCATGCCAAATTGATTGTAAGAATTTAATTAATTTTTTTCTTTTTACAACTCGTATTGAAATATATTATTGAAATCAGCGTGTGCATGCACAGACACGTTTATTCATATTTTTATTTAAGAAGTATAACTGTTGGCAGGCAGTGTATGATGCTTGAGTTACTTTTGCTTACGAGGTTTGAAGGAAAGTACTTGGACTGAAGACTAGTTAAAGTTCCGAGTCTAAATTAAAAGTTAGTTGAAGTAGTTTAAGCTCTGCTCAATTCTAGTTAACTTAAACTTAAAGTCAACTCTTTTGTCTACATTCTCAAGCACATTTGAATAATAAAATTGATTGCACTTGAAGTGCTACTAAAAACTATTTGTTTATTTATAGTTTTTGGAGCAGCAATTGCGCTCAGTGTAAATGGCTTTTAAAAGGATTATTATTAACATTGCGGCTCGTTACAGAATGCTTTTCAAATGCTATAAATACAAACAAAACGACTACTCGTATTCGTTCTGCTTTCCTCTACTTACACTCACACTCACACTATGAATATTTTTACACTTTCTGCATTTTTGGGCGGAGGGCGAGGCAAAAGGTAAGGCGGGAAAATTGTATGTTGCAAGCAAAGTTTTCCTCCTTAGTTGCGCTTGACTGTTGGAGTGAACTCTCCCTATAACGACCACGTCTACGTCTACGACTGCCACTGCGACTGCGGCATGTACACAAAACAATTATAGCCCGTAGGTAATTTAGTGTCGGAACATTTACGAGTATCAGCAAAAGGAGCAGAAAAATGTTGTTGGAAAGAGTAGAAATGTTTTATGTGTTGTGTCTTGGCCAAGAGGCAAAAATGTTCCTTTAACAACAGCTAAGCAGAGCATGCTTAAAATAATTTCTCTTAAACATGGCCCACAATTTCTGTTAAACCCAAAACCGACTGTTAGCCGAGGTTTTTCTTCATGTAGTTTGCTTGTAGCTTTTGGCACAGGTTTTGGTCTTGGTTTGGGTTTGGGTTTGGGTTTCGGTCTTGGCATGTAGGCAATTTCCATGTCTCAAGTTTTCGTAGCGTTCATTGCCCGTTTTGCCTTGTGGGCTGTCATTCAAACTGCTATTCTTAAACTGCTGGCTTAAATACTTGGCTCTAAGTGCTGAGTCAAATGGTTAAATGATTACATATGCTTACATGTGGTTCCAACAATTAAAATTAAATTTTGTGTAGAGTAAATTTTATTGCATTTTTATTCAGTATAACTTACAGTTAACAAAAGCACCAAGAAATAAATATATTTGTGGATTATATAAGAATATTAATTTATAATGGAATCAGTTCTTAAACAAAAGTGGTGCTCTCGGTAAAAGCTCCACAGAGTCTCAGCTTGTCTCCTGTGACTATGGCTCTCATGAATTGTGGTCCCAGATAGAGACCCTTCTCGGTTGCCTTCGTATCGCCATCGAGTCGTATAACATAATCCTTGCTGACCAAACGATTTGATACATCCTGTTGTAGTTTGGGACTCAGTATATCATACAAGCTGCCAGCGCCAGCCACATTTCCACCTGTTGCCGCCTGTTTTTTGTCCACAATTGTGCAGCAATTGCCATTCTTTAATATCTCCTCAAATTGTTGCTTGATTTGTGACTGATTACTGCGTTTGGGATACCCAGCTAGTCGTTCAAAGCACTTGTATTGATAGAAACGGCGCTCCAGCTCGTCGAGATTGGCTAGAAATGCCTCCATGTTGGGCAACTCGTTCGACTGAGAGCGCGAGAGACGACACAAGTCGTTCAAAAGCACCTCGATGTGTGCACTGAAAATGTCCTCTAAATGGGCGTTGCTGTAGATGTCCTGAAATGAAGGAAATTTTGAAGTTATTAGCTGTTGTTTAGACCAAGAAAGGAAGAACACAACAACGAAGTATACGAATGTATTGTAGGCTGGAAACTTGAGAAACTAATGTTTAAAACTGTTCAGACCCTGTACT
Source organism: Drosophila dunni (assembly GCA_018152125.1). Lineage (NCBI taxonomy): Eukaryota > Metazoa > Arthropoda > Insecta > Diptera > Drosophilidae > Drosophila > Drosophila dunni. Next base: position 1,068,385 of record JAECXC010000906.1, read on the forward strand.
TATATAAAAGTAAAGGGTATGCTAGGCTCATTGGAATAAAGTGAACGTTTGACACTGAAAGAGGCGTAACTTAATCAAGAAGTAGAAACATTATTGATCAAAAGCAAGATTATAGAAGTTACAATCGGTCTAATCTCGAATCTCATTAGCATAAGTGCAAGGTCTATTGCAGTCTGCTATCTCTACTGAAGTTCTAAACTTGGTACTGTCTTCAGGCACACTACAGATACACAATTAAACTACCCATTCCCCCAATTAAACTGCAGACTCACAATTAGCTTCAGTATGGCCGTGTGTAGTGTGGGCATCAGAGTCAGCGCATAGATCTCGCTCATGGTTCTCGTCTCGAGGTAGTGCAGCACCTTCAAAGCCTCATTCGTGTCATCGAATAGACGCTTCTGTCTGGCTACAGGCACTGCTTGTGCTTGCTGCCATACCTTTTGCCAGGTATTTCCAGGTGTGGTCATGCGTACGCTCAGCTGATGTGTAGTCTGTCCATTTGCTAACGAAACAAAGTAAAAATTTGATTTCTAGTTCTTCTCAGTTAAATATTTCTGCAGACTGACCATCCTGCACTTCCTCCCAATCTTTGGGACTATACCAGCGTATGAAATCCTCCATTTTGCCACGTGGATTGGCCGCCTTAAAGGCCTCCATGTCGGACATCAGCGAGGTGCACATCATTTGGGTGCTCAAACCAGAACCTGGACCCAATTGCAGCATGACCTCAGCATCGTCCTGCAGTTGATCTTCTGTCTTGGGCACGGGCTCTTGTGTTTCTGGTATGTACAGAAATTCCTCGGGCTCGTCGAGCAAATGCTGTTGCCCCAAACGCTTCATGCGACCCTCGGGCTTCAGACTTAACACAGCTCTGCTGGCTGAACCATCCGTTGAAGTTTGCTCATCGCAGTCATAGAATTCGCCATCATCTTCGTCCTCCTCTTCCTCACTCAGTTCCTGCTGTTGTTGCTGCTGTTGTTGTTTGCGTTTGCCAAGTGTTTCGCGTTGCACACGACGCTCCACGCAGACGTTGAGCATCTGCAGCTTCTGGTGCAGCAGACAGGTGCGTGTGTCCGGAAAACCAGGTGCAATGCTGCGAAAATAAAGAGCAGAAAATGTGGATTTAATTTTAAAAGTCATACTGGAGTTATAAGTTTAAAATTTAAGCTAACTATTTAAGAATTTAAGCCAATGTAGTCTAAACTAGGTGAAATCTGGGACTAGAAAAAATATATTAAAAATATAATTATTTTCTAAAACTTTATTTGTTATATTTTTTATAGCATTATTAGCCGGAAATCAGTCTTTTAGCTAGCTTTATAGCCTGTTTAAATTTACAGTGAAATAATAAATTAAAACTGACACTTAAGCCAGCTAAAAATCACTAGAACTTAAACTGGATACTAAGCTATAAATAAGTACGTGCTGATATCTGTTTAACTGAGATTTGATGGGCATACTATCAAGCAAGACACAGTCAAGTTGTAAAAACTATAATAAAATATGTGGCCATTTTTTTTTTTAGATTTTTATTTTATTTCAAGTCCAAGTCTTTCATTTTTTCTGAGGCAGCAGACAGCGCGCGTCTTGAAGCCATCAGCAAAAGTGGCAATAAAACCTGGCAAACAAAAGATGAATGCCGGCAGCTGTCAGGCGAGTTGAGCATTTACATATGCACTGTTCAAAATCGGATGGTAGTCATAAAAATTGACACTAAAATAAACTAAGAGCATTCATTGATTTAAAATCAAAAATTAGTTTTAAATCGTAGCTTTTTAAGTGCTCGTTTTTAGCAGTGTACATAACATGCATATAAATGTTGGATCTATGGCACGCACTGAAGACACCGCAAATAAGCACCGCATTGTGGTTGTCATTGTCATTTCTCGACCCCTTCCAAGTGGCATTTTTGGTATTCACAGTGGTGTCGACTCCGCTTTTTGTTGTGGTTCTTGTTGCTGTTGTTGCTGTTGCTGTGCGTGGTTTGTTTGCTGTGCATAGCAAATGAGCAAAGTGAACAAACTGCTCTTGTGACTCATCGAATGAAGAGTTTATTGAACCGCAAGTTCAGTTATATATTCTATATTGCATGCATAGTTTTTTAGTTTTTAAAGCGGGACAGGAACTGACTTATTTGGCCAAAAACCATAGAAGAAGCACAAAAAAGCCACAACTCCAACGGAACTGAAGTTTTGCTGCCCTTTTTTACTGCATTTGCATAAAGTTTGCTTATGAGTTGTCTGGGGTTTTTTTGTGGGTTCTTGGGCGTCAGCTGCTTAAAAGCTTTTTAAGCCAAGCTAAAACCAATTGGCCAAGTAGCTGCTGGCCACAATAGGGCTAGTTTCAGCTGCTGTTCAGCTCAAGATCAAGTGGCCTGCACATCATTAAACTACTTTGCTTTGCCTTGAATCCTCATGCTCATCAACAGAATAAACTAGACAAATATATGAGCAAACGTAACGTTTTATTTTGTGGCCAACAAACACACACACAGACAGACAGAACATTTGTCTGCTGGCCCATTTTGGCCAAGTCACTTTATAGTTCTATTTATTTCGAGTGCGGCAAAGATGAAGCCAACGGATAAACACAACAGACGGAAATGGCTTAGCTCTTAAAGCCACAACACTATTAATAAGAGCCAGAGAGGGGAAGGGGGAGAAAGAGAGACATAGAGATACAATAAAGTCTACTTCCAAGTGCCCAAAAGTGTTGCAAACAATATTTAATTCCGTTGAAATTCTGCCTCAGCCACTTTTGGCAAATAATAATATTGCCAATTGAATGTTATAAACAAATATATTTTATCTGAATTGCAATCTTGGCTGATTTCATATAGCATTTAGCTGCTGAATTTATTAAAATATATATGAGTAGAAAGTCGTAGCAGTTATGAATACTTGTCTTGGTGAAAACGATTCAAAGTCATTTACAAATCGTATAATCAGTCAGTCCCAAAGATTATGAGGTAAACAAAATGCAGATAGCTAAATAAACGTCAGAGCAGAGTTTTTAAAGAAATAAGATTAAGATATTTTTAAATTCAGGTAAAATAAGTTTAATCGACTGACAGCAATAGCAGGGCTTGAAAATTGTTTGAGTAGACGGATTTATACCGTTTATAAAGAATCAGCTGAGTTGAATATAGAAAGAATATTATAAGAAACCTGAAAAGAATAGAAAAATCAATGCATGCCAGAAATGTGGTCAATAGCTCTTAAGCTAAGTTTATATATATATATATATATAGATATATATATATATATATATATATATATATATATATTTTAGTTCAAAAGATACAACCTTTTTTAAAGTGGGAACTTAACTCAGATACATAATCTGTATATACAAAATCTTTATAATTTTATACCTCAGCTTAAATTGTTTGAAATGGGCAATCGTCCCCTCACATAATAAAAATCATTTCATTTCATGCCAATCATAATAATCTAGTCATGGATTTATCCTGTTATCAATGAGTTATTGGCACTGTTTTAAAATTAATGATCTTAACTAAACTAAAAACTTGTGTGACTTGTTAAAATGATTCTCAGAATTCCATAATCTTTACAAATCGTTTTTGATTTTAGATTATTTACCTTATCGGTTTACAAGCTACAAAACTATAAAGAAAATTTAAAATCTAGTCCCGTCACTCCAGCATATCGTGATTTCCAAAATTTACTACCAATACAAGTAGATATGACACATGTTTCGCCACATAGTGAGTGCAAATCATAAGCTCCCAGCTGGGTTGCTATTAATCTGCTTTAATTTATCAATGGGTCCCTGTACAGAGTATAGTAGCAGTTAGCTTGTTTGGCAGTTCGCAACATCTGCACAATTTACGACTTGTATTATTTTTGGCAAGTAATCTAATCGTTCTTTAGATTGGAATTTCCTTCATTAATACAATTGACTCCCAGTTTATTTGGGCCTTTAAATAGTGGAGCAAAAGTTGACAATTGAATTGTTTTCTACTAGCGCTTATACCGCAAGCAACCAAATAAAATGAAAGCGGCTAGCAGTTGTGGCTGCCTTTTGGCCCTCTCCGTGTTGGCCCTGTGTGGTCTGAGCCAAGCACGCATTGGTGACATTTGTCAGCTGTTTCCCGATGGTACTGTGATCAGAGATCCCGAGTCCTGCAGTCGCTCGATCAAGTGTGAGAACTCACAGAGCACCTACAGCATCTGCACTGGTTCTACACCATTTTTCGACAAGGACACGTTAAAGTGCGTGAAAGTCTTGAATGGAACCGATGATTGTGGCGTGACCTGTGCGAATTCCGCAAATAAATTCATCAATGATCCCAAATCGTGTTTCGGTTACTACTTCTGTGCCGATGAGTCCACTCCACTCTATGGCAGCTGCAAGGAGAATCAACATTTCAATGCCGCCACACAGGCCTGTGTTTGGACTCAAGCCTCTGATTGTAAAGCTAGTGAATTTGATTACTGCAGCATCATAAAGAATGGTGTGAACTTTGACAACAGCTTGGGCTGTGATCGTTACTATGTCTGCACCAAGGGAGTGCTGGAGGATAAGACCTGCAAGACGGGTTACTATCAGGCGAGTACGGGCAAATGCATTGACAAGAATCTGGTGTATTGTGATGCCCATCCGTATCCCGCGAATGTCTGTGGTACAGTAAAAAGTCCCAAGAAGAACGCTTACGTCTCTGATGGTGCGACGTGTCAGGGTTACTTCTATTGTGCCCAACGGGATGATGGTTTACCCGATCCAGCTCCAATGTGGGGCAAATGTAATGACGATCACTTCTTCGACAAGAGCTCTCAGACGTGTCGTCACCCCAACAAGGTGGCCTGCACTGAGGATCGCTGTCAAGGTCGCACGATACCCTTTGTTTTGAGTTCCACGAAGGGTTGTCGCCACTACCTGCGCTGTGCCAATGGACGCACCATTGATGAAAAGTCCTGTGGCAACTACTTTTTCGATGAGGAAAATGCCATTTGTGTCGATAAGATCCTGAAGTATGATGTCTGCTAAATTTATCTAGTAGATTTATATATAGAATTTGTATATTATAAATTCTCTGTGCTTATTTTTCTCATTTTATTAATAAAACTCAACTATTTTTACACTAAAAAGTTGTTAAAAGTCTAGAAAAGTTCTAACATCATCTATCTCTTTTTTTAAAACAATTGCAGTCTCTTTCTCTTTGCGAATTGTGGCAATAAAGTATGAAATGCGCTAATTAAATAGTTTTATTTTTAGTTAATGTATTTCTTAAATTTTTTTCATAAATCGTCAACTATTTTTACACCAAAAATTCCAGCTCCACCCATCTCTTTTTTCTTTCCCTTAACTGTCTCTTTCTCTCTGCTATTTGTCGCCACAAATCACCAATTAAAGACGTGACTGCTATAACAATTGGGAACAATTCGTGCCACTTGAAGATTAGGTTATCGTGTCTGAACGATCCGAACAACAAAGTGTCATAAATTAATTGCCGAATTTTTTAATCGTGCAAATCAAAAGCGTCAGAGGAAAAGTAGTAGCTGCTTGTTGTTAATTCTTATATAGCTCAATTAATTAGCTACATATTACTGTATTGATTGTTTAGCTGTGTGAACAGCTTATCAGTTGTTTAAAAATAATTAAACCTTGGGAAAATAATCAAAAAGGGATGTAGAAAGTGCTGATATGAACACAACTGTAATCGAAAGGTCCTTTTCAATCAGCTGACAACTCTTAAATTAATTTATACCTGCAGCTGCCGTGTCTCTTCTACCTTTAAGTCTGACTCCTGTCAAAATCCACTTGAAAATACATGAATGGTTTCAGTCCTCGGCTCAAACTTTACTAAATTTAATTTACTTTTTTGCGATGACCTAAAAGATTAGTTAAACCTCAGAAAATAAGACCCAAAACTCCACACACACACGCACACGCACACCTGCAAACTTTTCAATTGACAACTTTTCATCTTCAACACAAAAAAGCACCTAAAAAATTTACTTTACTTTTCGCTTCTACTTCTTCTGACACCTACCAAAATTCTAATCCACTTAAATGCTTAACCGAATTATCATGCGGTCCAGCCAGCCACGCCCACAGAAATTACAATTAAAAAAGAAGAAGAAAAAAAGTGTGCCAACTTCAGGGCCTTTTGTTAACTAAAACTTCAATTAAATCTCGTTTTAAGTGAGGTCGCAGCTCGGCCCGAAGGTAAAAATTGTTTGTAAGCTGTTCAAAAATAGATGCGAGAAAAAATTAAACAACAGACAAACCGAAAAAAAGATATAATTTGACTCGCACTCCCGACCATTGTCTAAAAATGCAAATTTGCCAAGCCATCCAGCAAAAAGAAGCAACCAAAAAAACCACCAAAAGTGAATAATTTGTTGGCAGCAACAACACAACGTTTACACCTTCAATTGGGCTGTGAAGAAGTCTGGAAGCTGTTAGGTTGGCCATACCCTGTAATTAAGTAACGTAGCTAGTTTTGATGAAAGGTGTGTTGGGAGTAAGAAACACTATAATTAATAACTTTCAGTTTTTTTTGGGTTCAACCAAATTTTGAAAACAGAGAGTGACTCGTAGTCCAGTATCTTATCGCATTCCCAACTTTGCTGCACAACTGTACTGATTCGCTTTTCCCATTCATTCACACTACTCTTGTGTGTCTTTGCCATTTTCACACTTTTCGCGCATTAAAAAATTTAGTGATGCAATTAATACGAGAGGGAGACAGAGAGAGAGAGAGAGAGTGGAAAACTTGAAGAAAAATGGCTGCAAGAATTTTTTAATTAAATTTGTGGCCGGACAGTTGAGTGAGAAATGAGAATGCCACTACATGGTGTGTCGTTGGGGTTGGCTAAAGGGCAAGGGAAAAGGGGCAACATTTTTTATTTCACGTAATGAAATTTAGAGCTGCATAAGGAAATGCAAAGGAATGAATTAAATGCACAAGCGAATAACAGAGACAAAAGCAAACGGAGCGATAAAAAACACAAATCAAAACGCAACGCAAATCGCATGAAATATCATGTCAAGCGTAACCACATTTGCAGCCGCAGGGCTGGAAAATTATCACAAATGGCAGCAAAAGCTGAAATTTGCTGAAAAAACTATCAATCAAATGACAAAAACAAAAAAAAGTTGATAATGATTATTACGAGGGAGCGAAGCGTGCAGCTTAATTTTTATTTAATCATTTTATTTGTGGCTTTTGTAATAGAAAACAAATCAATGAAGCGTTCGATATTGTATATATATATATATATATATTTCAGTAAAGAAATGGAGTGGGGGAAAATATAAATGCAGTTTGGAAAATTACTTTTACTTTTGCCTTTAAATAATGCAGCAAAAATCGAAAGTGTTTGGCAAAGCTAAAAATTAAATGGAAAATTGAAAAATGCATAAAGCAATCAATGAACTTGTGTAGCAATTTGTTTAAATAATTTAGCCTAAAAGAAAAAATAAAATCAATCTTCCGGTGGGTAAAATAATATTGAATTAAGTATTTAGTTAAATTAAAATAAACTAAGCTGCAAAAAAAATGTTTCTAGTCTGTAGTTATTTTTAAAATTCTGCAATCTTAGACTCAATTTATAAATTGTACAAATGTTAGGCTGCAAATTGCGAGCAACCTTTTGTACTGTTCATTGAATAATTTATCATTATTCTGCATTGTCCCACGGTCTGGCTGACTCACAAGCCTTTGACCTTTTGCTACGCACAACACGGCGTATGCGTAACACATTTATTTAGCGTACATTCAACTCGCTGCCTGCGAGAAAACAATAGAAATCTGTGAGTTCACTCCAAAATAGAGAGACACCTCTTGAAAACAAAACAAAAAGAGTTTTTGGTCGCAGCACAAACGAGTGTCGCCATAATTCATGATTATGCAAAAAGGTCAACAGCTTTGACTGGGCCAGCTTTTTGGCCACTTTGGCACATTGAACGAGGGAAGCTCTGAAGCTCTGAGCTCTTGTCATCTGCTTCGAAGTCGCTTCTTTTTTTTTATGACGCGCCTGTCGCGTTGGCAAATTAAATTAAATGTTCGCCCCGTTGCCCGTTCGGCTTGTCCCCAAAAAAAAAAAAAAGCATGCAGGATTTATTGTGTGCTTTCTATACGCTTTTCTTTTTTACGTTTTTGCATTTTTTATGCTTTTCTTTTTTGGCTTTTTTTTATGGACATGGTCCGTTTTGACCATGACAGACAGGCAGGCAAATTAATCAAACTAAACTGCCAAAGGATCAACAAGAGAATGATAAGGAGTTGGAATGGGAGAAAAACACGCTCCCCTTGTCTCTCCCCCTTCCCCTCCCTCTCTCTGTCTCTTCACGCACAGTTTGTTGTTTAACGAGCATGAAAATGAAATTGAAAGTAACTGGACAACTGATTGATAAAGCTATTTGTCCGTCCCACCAGTTTTTGGGCCACACTTTCCGCTGTAATCCTCTAGTCCGAATTTTTTCCTTTCCCCATTTTTATCTAAGCGTGGGGATTTTCCTTGGCACTCTGAGCATTAATTTTATAATTTATGGCAATCGAACGACGAGTCGTACTAATTTTATGCCACTTTCCATTTGCTTCTTTTACAGCTCTATGCCGGCACCAAGATGAGACGTAATATACACATAGCGACCACGCCCACCAAACGACAGCTACTCCAGCTGCCTGTGCTGCTGCTGCTTCTGCTCGTGTGCAGCCTCAGCAGTAGCAATGTCCAGGCTCAGTGCCCCTGGCAGCGGGATGTGCCTGATCTGCAGACGAGCTGCATTTGTGCCTACAACTTGGGTCGAGAGCTGAGCGTGCAGTGTGATCAGGTGAGAATTAGTAAATCTCCTTAAGCTAAACTTTCCGCTCAAGCTACTCTGTTTAGTTTACTCCAAACACACTCCAAATAATACATTCAAATTTCATACACTACTTCCCCTACTCCCTACAGGTGGACTTTTCACAGCTGCTGGAGGCCATGAATAAGTACGCCCGTCTAAAGCCCGTGGATTTGCTTTATGTGAACAATGCCACGATTGAGGAGCTCTCGGACGATGTCTTTAGCAATCTGAGTCTGCACAATGTGCAGCTCTCGAGTTGTGGCATTAAGCGTATTGCAGCTGGCGCCTTCAAGGGTCAGGAGTCGGTGCTAAAGAACCTAAATATGCAGGACAATCAGTTGGCTGAGGTGCCCGTAGCAGCGCTGCGCGTACTAAGCAGACTAAATCTGCTCGATTTGTCCCGCAATCAGTTATCACTGATACCCGACGATGCGTTCGCCAGTTTGAACAAGTTGTCTACACTCAAGCTGAACGATAACAATGTCACATTGGCCACAAATGCCTTTCGTGGCCTCGAGCAGAGTCTTAAGAATCTGAATTTGAAGGGCACGCGACAGCGTCGAGTACCCGAGTGCATACGCGGTCTTAAAAGTTTGGCATTCTTGGATTTATCCCAAAATGGCATCAAGGAGCTGCCAGGGGCAGCTGGTATACGTGTCTTCGATGGCCTCGACTCCCTCACAGCTCTGAATATGGAGCGGAATCTTATACAGAGCATAGCGGAGACAGCCTTTGCGGGAGTAAGGAAAACTTTGAGTTCCCTCAGCTTACTCAACAATTTACTCGCCGAGTTTCCCATTGGCGCCGTGCACTCCCTGAAGGAGTTGCGTGTCTTGGACATTGGTTTCAACCTGCTGACCACGTTGCCAGAGGCAGCTTTTCGTGGTAATCCGAGCATCACACTACTTGCCCTCGATGGTAATCCATTAAACACGGTGCCTGAAGGAGCCTTTGCCCATTTGAATGCCACTCTACGCGGACTTTCTCTGGGTGGACGCTTCTTGCACTGCGATTGCAAACTGCGCTGGGTGGCCGAGTGGATACGCAATGGCGATTTGCAGGTAAATTACAGGGTATAACACTTGTTTGATTAGCAGTTTTATATGTCTACTTTGCTCTTAGGTCACTTCTCGTGAGCGCAATCCTCAGTTTTGCGGCACTCCACCGCGTTTCCGTGATCGTGGCTTCTACTCCATACAGCCGGAGGAGTTAAATTGTCCGGAAATTGCCGATGCGGCTCTAAGGGGCCCTGTAGGACTAGCCGATAATCTTAAGCCTACATTTCCATCGTCTCCGGATTCGGTAGAGTTTGAATCGGGTACGCCAACGGGCACGGGCACAGGTACGGGTACTGGAACGGGTACTGGCACTAGCGAGAAGAGCACACCGCCCACAACAACAGCCACAACCTTGGCGACGACAACCACTAAGGTGACAACAACAACAACTGCAGCGCCTACAACTAGTTCCAGTTCCAGCACAGCAGCCAGCACGGTGAGTTATTTATTAGTTTAACAACTGTTTTTGGTACTAGTTTGAATGGGTTATGAATCGGGTAGGAAATTTGTTACTTTCCAAAATGATTTCATAAGAAATTTCCATAAATTTACTAAGTAATTGAATTATTTAATCATGCTCTAGATAGTTAAACTATTTGCCCCACAAAATAGCCAACTCATGAATTGCATTTCCTGTTAACACGCGTTTAAAGTTCTAATCCATTAGATTATTAATGAACCACTCAATTATTTAATAACTTAATGGCTTCATGTCCCCCCTCCTTTTGCCACCCTCTCTTCTATAGACTCCTCGACCGACCACAGCGAGCACAACAAAGTCAATCAAAGTGGCAGGTGTATTGCCAACAGTGGGTGTCAATGGCACTGGCACCGTGCAAGCCACGGCCATCACAACCACAAGTAGCAGTTCCTCTTCCACCTCCTCCTCAAATGGCAAACAGTCACCGGTTTGGCGTCTGGGTGGCAACACTGCCAATGGCAGCCAACACAAGCCACAGCGTCCACCTTTGGTGCTGGGTTATCCACCGCAACGGGGCACACGCATCGATGACGCCACTGAGGTGCAGGTGAAACATGCCTTCCGTCAGGATAGTTCTGTGATTATACAATGGGATTCGGAGACGGCAAATATACTTGGTTTCCGTGTGGTTTATCGCCTGTTCGGTGAGAAGGCCTTCAAACAGGGACCACCGCTGGAGTCCAGTGAGCGTGAGTTTAAGATTAAGAATGTGCCCGCCAAGGAGTGCATTATTGTGTGTGTGATATCACTGGAGGAGCTACATGTCACGCCCGAGACGGTGCCTTATCAGCAGTGTCGCGAGGTGCGCACGGTTTCAACGCGTACCAACATGGACAAGATAACGATTGGGGCAAGTGCCGCCATTTGTGGCACCATCATTGTGGCCATGATTGTGTTCATTGCGACGAGCAGGTGAGTCAAACAACAGGGAGCAGAAGACAAAATAATATTTACATGCTTCGACTATTTAAATTAAAAAGGTGTAACTATTGATACCGGTATTATGTGGAGTAGGTGTTGTGTAGCTAAAAATTAATCGAAATTTTTATATTTTAATATAAAAGTCAGAGAAAATTATGTCTTTTCGATACATTTAATCTCATTGTTTGCCATTTTGACCTTTTAAACACAGAGTTTAAAACGCCTTGAAATATTTTTATATAGATTATACAAAAACCAGACTTTATATTATATTTATATTCTCGTTTATGTCTGATTAGATTGCCGAATCAAATTGCTTTTAACGACATTTTAAAGTCTGTAAGACCCGCTCAATTCAATACTTTTGTGCCTGTTAATTCTAGAAAAATCGCTCAAAACTGGACACCTAAAATGTAGATTAAATTTATTAAATGTCTCTACAGTTTTGTTGATTTCCACCGCTCAAACAGTTCCTTAAAAAAATGTCCTAACTGTAAAAATCACTGAAATATTGATGCTAGATAAGCTCAGTTTACACATGTTACCCACTTTTAAATCGATGTCAAGTTTCCCCACATAAATTCGCTGTTCAACTCGATGTTCTATTTAAATTGACAACACCTGAGCAGGTTGGGGGGTGGGCGTTTGTCGCCTGTGGCCAACAAGTATTTTACGCTATCTACACTTCATCAGCAACAACATAATTTACAACAACAACAACAAATCGACTCTCCTTTTTTCCCCCTCCTTTCCTGTAGACGGTCGCGGGAGCTGCAGAACAACCAGCAAAAGAGTCCACTGCCAATTGGAGGTTTGCCCGTTAATTGTTGCGGTCCAACCGGTTCGCCAGGACCACTTGGCTCCATTGCCACGCTATCGGCCTTTAACAATCACAAGGTGAGTTTACTTGCCAATTGGCCATAAAAAAACCTCTTAACAAAAACACAATTTTTATAGCGAGTAGAGTGGGTTAAGAAGGGGGGTGCACAACGGGGTTCAAATGTTGGCTCCGGTTTGTTATTGAATTGACTTGTGACTCGGAAACGGCAGCAATTGAAGCCAACATTTCCAGCGCTTATTTATGGGCCAACAAATTGAACGCAAAAATGCCAAAAAAGCCTAAATATTCTGGCCCAAAAATATTTATTTTATTTATTTTGTGTCTAGATTTTAGTTGGCAAAATAACTGAACGGTTCGTTTGGGTTGAATAATTTATTTAATTGCTCAAATAAACTATAGTTTAAAATATAGAAAGTTTGTTTTAAAAACAGTTCATACAAACTGCAAACAAAAGCTGATGCCAGAAAAGATTTTCAGTCTAAATTTTCAAAAATTTTCAGCCAGAACTTATTTGTACTGGGTATTTATGGTTTAAAACACCCCACAAAAGTCTAACTTATTTTCTTTACAATTCCCTTGCAGGAATGGGATCAAGTTTCCGCGTACAGTGGACGCTCGATACCGCGACCACGCATTTATCCCGTCGAGCAACCCGATGACATGCGCAGCCATTTCTCTGGCATGCCCGGCAAGGTGGCCAAATCAAGGTAGGCTGTGCCACGCCCATTTAAAAAACTATATAAATCCCTATCGATACGCCAAATATTTGCATAACATTTGCCATATTTTATTTGCATTTTATTTATTTAATTTTGGTTTTATTTTATTTGTATCACATATTTCTTTTTATTGTTTATTTTTTACGCACAACAAACACACACACACATTACACACACTCGCACGCACACACAGATCCATAGCCGACGGGCAATCGCAACACAGTTTTTCGAATAATTCACACCGCGGCTATTTGGGCAGCGCTTTCCCCACAAATCTGGTCAATTCCCGCCCAGAGCTGCGACAGTCGCGTCAGTCCCTGGCCGGCGCCTCCGAGCGCATGTCGCGTGCCTCCTACGCCGGCTCCATACACAATGGCGCCGGTGGCGTTGGCATGGTGGGCGTTGGGGGCATGGTTGGTGGCGGTGTCGGCCCTGGCAGTCTGATGGGCATGACCGGTTTGGTTGGCCCTGGGGGACCCTCGAGCATTGCATCCAGTAATGCAAGACGTTCACGTCCGCGTTCCAGATCACGCGATCAACTCAATACCACGCACATACATAACCATCGACCGGGAAGTCGGTAAGTAGAACATTTCACAGACACCAATCACAGACCAAAACAACTAATACACTGACAGAAACATGTTTTCCTAAATCAAAAATGTGTCGAAAACAAAATTTCCAAAAAAAAAAAAAAACTCTGAATTTACATAACAACTAAAGTGAGACCCTGATTTTAAGTAAGACCCACATACTCATTAAAGTTTTCCATTTCAATAACCTGTTCTGACTACGAAAATAGGCAAATAAATGATTCATAAAATATGATTAAAAATAGAACTGAATTCAAGTTTAATATTTTAAACTTAACAAGACAATCAAAGATAAATTCTATTAGGTATAAAAATAATTTTTTTTTTTAAAGATAGGTCAGTTATGGAAATCAAAGCTTAATGTCAACTCTTAACTACTGATAGTATGTATTGAGGAATTAAATTTCAACGCTTGCGAAATATTGAATGAAAAACCTATCTGATTTCTTTAGATTTTTTGATTTCTTAATATTTTTCCTCTTATATTTTATCTAAAATATAATTATGTTCCTTTTTCTCAGTGTACTACTAACCAGAACATCTTAAAAAGACACTCAATTAACACACGCTCTTCCACACACACACACACACGCAGATCCACAACTGTCAACCTGCTTCAGATAAGCTTAACACTTTTCTTTCCCACCACCCTCTTTCCATCTTCCTACTTCCCATCTCCCCCTCCCACCGCCTTCCTCACTCTGCCACTCCCACTTTACACTAATTGCCAACGTCACACTTTCAATTTTGTTCATCTTCTGCGTTCGAAAGTTGTCGTGAAACATGTTTTCATTGTCTTCTTCTTTTTTATGTGTGTCATTAAATTTTTTATTAACAATTTGTGCTAGTCTTTTGCTCTTCGTGAACTCTTCAAGTGCCCCTCTTGCGAGATTTTGTCAACAAGTTTTAATTTAAGCAGCGTTTAAGTGCAGCTAAAGTGTTTGGTTAGTGAAACAAAAAACTTTTCAGGAATTTATAATAGACTGCTCTTCTATTAGATAGATTTTGAAAGATTTTTAGAACGTTTTGAGATTTATATTTTAATTTAATATGTGAGTTAATGAAACTATCTGACATTGGCACTCTTTTTTAGAACTCTTAGGACAGTGGAAAAACGACAGAACTTAATTTATTATTTATTTGATATAACGCTGAGACCTATGATAACAGCTACAGGGTCTTAAGCTGCAGGCTAGCTTAACTTTAATAATTTCTAAAAATCGCACGAGTCGTAATGAGTCTACAACAGATAACACACACGTCGATAAATCAATTGTTAACTATCAAACACAATTAGTTTCTTTTCTTTTTGTTACATTTTTTACAAGAGATTTAATTTTTTGTTGATTTGAATTCAACAATTTTTCACAAGTCATTAACTGCCTTTTGAGCAACTTTCCACGCACACACCCAGCCACACACACACACACTCTGTTGTGTGTGAAATGAATTATATTTAATTGTAATCGAGTTTTTTCTGCTCGTTTTCCCCACTTTTTTATGAAAAAAAGATATTCGACGGCTGGTTCGACGCACACATTAAACAATTATTGCGATACATCGGACAATTGGACCGATCATGATATGGATATATATATGGCGCGCAATCCGACAACGCGCAACGGTTTGGTGCCATTATGAGGGCGACTTATGTTATCCTGATATTTCAATGTTGTATTAAATTTCGATGGTATTTTCTGACAATATCTGACGCCGGCCATTGCAGCGCGTGGGGGTGAGGAGCGGGCAGCGGGTCGGCGTCAGCAGCTGAGAGTTGCAGCACAGCAGCAGCAACAGCAACAACAACAACAACGACACAGAAACAATCAGCAACAACAACAGCAACTAGAGCAGCCATATCAACAGCAGCAGCAGCAGCAACATCAACGTTTGCAATACTATAACACACCGCAAACACAGCGCTGCACCTCACCGCCAGATGTGGTGCCCCGTGCAGCCAATTTCCATAATAGCAGCAGCAACAACAACAACAGTAGCTGCAGCAGCAACAGTCAAACGTGCAGCACCAACGAAGCGCAGCTGCAATTGTTGTTGCCAGCAACGACAGCAACATTGGCTGCCAGTGAGTCAGGCATTGTTGTTGAGAACTATTTTAACGAATATGAGCGTCAGGAAATCATTTATCATCCCACAAATAAGAGCAGCAATAACAGCAGCACGCCAGCAACACGTCAGAACGGCAATCGCAGCAATGCCTTCCGTTTACAGTTGCCAGCAACGACTAACAACAACAACAACAGTAATAACGATATTTTATATAGACGACGCAACAACAATTATTTAATAGATGCAACTAATGCGCATACGTTTAGTGATAACTGTAACTGTACTTGTAATTGTAGTCTAAGCGAAGAGCAGCAACAGCAGCAGCAGCAACAACAACAACAACAGCCACTGCCAGCAGCAGCAACTGACAGCAGTCTTGTTGAAGACTCATCCTTGGCAAACAGCACCTCAGTGTCAAGCATTGAGCAAGTGCAGCCAGCTAAGTATGAGGATGCGACAACAACAGCAGCAGCAGCAGCAACAACTGAAGCAGCAACAACAACAGCAGCGACCTCGTCACTGAACTTGACATTGGCTGACATTGACACGAACTTGGACTTGGACTTGGAATTGGACATGGAAACGCTTTGAGTGCAATAATATACAACAGCAATTGCTGTTGTTGTTCCTGTTGCTGTTGCTGTTCTTGTTGCTGTTGTTGTGTCCTAAGTTAATTTGCATTCAAAGATTCAAGTTGAATTATTTAGCCAACTATTTTTGTATGCTGTTTAGAAGTGCAATGAATATATAGTATATGGTATATAAACATATATATAGTATATATATGTACTCGTATTTGTATGTTAAGTACATGCACATTCCCACAATTGTTTGTGTACATAAAAACAGAAAAATCTCTCTTTAACCATTTGTATCTGTATCTTTCTTTTAACACTATAGCTTTGCGCTTCTCTTGGTTCTTTGTCGCTGTGCGCATAGTTGATAGAAAGCAAATTTTAAGCAATCAAAGAACTAACACATAAGTCAATATCTAATCATAATGCAATACTTAAATAGCTCTAAAACACAACACAACAAAGTAAACTAGAAACAAGTGTTATTTATAGCAACAAAGAAAGAGATTTTTAACTGCGTTTGGACAAGTTTAAAAACACTTTGAACTGTAAATAAGTTAAGATAAATTGTTTTAAATTTTTTTTAACTATTTTCAGCTTTTTTTCTATAACTTTCTATTCTCTAAAGTCTGATTACCTCAACTCTTTTATTTTAAAGCGCGTCCAAACCAGCGACTTAAACCAAATCGAAAACATTCCAATAATTCTAGCCAAACTAGAGTTTTTTTGCTGCCTTGAATAAAATTTTAGAAAATTTTTATTTTCTTTTTTAAACTCCGTTTTCAGTTTTTAAACTTGTTGTATAAAAGCTTCAGTCAAAACAATTGTGTGCTAATTTTATAACAATTATTAATTAATTGCCTAATTTTAAATGTTTAACTATAATTTTGTAGTGAGGTTTTAATAAAAACTAAAAAAATTTATGATTATGTGTTTTAAATATTTTTTATTTTTGGGTTTGTATATTTTTTTGTGTACTAAAATTTATTAAAAAATTTTTTTTTCACTTTTCTTTTTTATAATAATTTTTACAGCTTTTTGTGCAATAAAAAATATTTTTAAGAATTTTATAAAATTCAGGAAATTAATTTTTTGTTTGTTGAAATTTATAAGATTTTTTTTAAATCGATTTTTTTAAGTGTTCTTTATTTAATTTTAATTTCTCTTGTCCTTAGACACATTTTATTGTAAATCAGTGTACATAAATAACTAGTCGTAAGCTTTAGCATTGAGTTTTAAGCATTTTTAATGATGGGATTTGTGCGAGTGCAAACCCGTGCGAACACAGTTGACAGTTAACAATATTTAGTGCCCATGGGCTGGGATTACAGTTCGATTAGAGAACTGAAATCTCTCAACGTTCATGACCGGCACTAAATACTTAGTAAAGTAAGCCAAAAACAAAGAAAACACATATAAATATAGCGTATAAATTTAACTTTTAGTTTAGCGATTTAAGAACGCTTTGAGCATTAGACGACTAACACACAATTTAGATGGAAAACGGGAGCAATTATTTAAAAGAATAACAATAAATATATAAATTATATACACTAAATGTTTAAACAATTGTAGGCAATACAACATTAATTGTAACTTTAGGTTAAAGGCAAACAAAGGAAATGTTTCACTTGTAAAGTAAGCAGAGAAATAAGTTAAGAACATATCGATAACTATAGCAAAAGTTATCGATCTTAGCAATTTCAAAATCAAATTTAGTATTCAAATTAATAACAATGAATTATTTATTAATAAACTGCCTTAGCACCAGCGGAAGAAAGGGGGAAAGAAAGTGGAGCACGTGCTTAGTTTTAGTTTAGTAGCACCTTAGAGATGGGAAGTGGGAGATGGAGCGAATACACCTACTGCCAAAACAAGAAGAAGCAAGGGACTTTAAGACAGGCTTATTAACTACTTGTTTCAATTAGTTGACTTTTAAGAGTCTGAACTCAAAAGTCGCCTGAATTCCCGCTTGTTATTGATAAACGATTAACTATGTGAAAGAAAGCTCATCTCTAGCGATAGCAAAACCAACCGATAGTCGATAAATAAAACACCAACCGATTTTAGAACGGCATCAAGTTACTCACTAACCATAAATGTGCGTTAAATTGTTAATATACACATTAAATTTAATGTATAAATTAACTTAAATGTTAACTTTGCGGCTTCAAACACACACACACAAATACACACACCTAAAATATTTATTAGCTACAGTTAATTAGTGCAAATTTTGTCGGTTTTGTTTTGTGTTGTATAGAAAACTAAACAATGTCTTTAGTTTCGAATGCATCATGTTCCAAATAAAGCATATTTTTGTTAAAAATTGGGTTGTGTTTCAATACATTTCTTTAATGGAGGTACTCACCCGGGCACTGTCAATGAATTGTCCCACAACAAACGCAATTGACGCGTAAATGCCGCCCACACTTGAGCCATGCCGTCCACACCACCCAAGTGGGCTTGGGAAGTGGCCAACAGACAGCTAAGACGACAGACCAAGGAATCCGCAACAGCGCTTTTGATGCGCATGGGATCGAACTGGAAGAGGGAAGAGAAAGTTTAAAATCACGTCGAGACTTTCAGTTCAAATTTGATATAATTTCTTGAACTATTCAGTCTTTAACTCCGATTTGCAACACACCTTGTCCTTGAAACTCTGCTTTGAGTAGGGAAACAGCGCAATTTCTGGGTGCATATCGGGAAACAGATAGGCGAGTAGTTCCGTGAGCTCACTCTCGGTCATGGGACCTGGCAGTCGCTTTGTGAGTCCCGCCTGCGAGGGCAGCTCGTAGCTACGTAGCCGTCTACCGGTTAATTTATGCTCCGTCAGCTTATCTAAGGGATTCGTCTGCTCGGCGCCACTGCTCATACCAGAGAAGTTGCGACCTACAAACGATTCCAGGGAACGCTTGACATTGCCAACTGCCTGATAGTCCCGCAGACAGCAAGTGAGATAGGAAAATGCCTCCACGGACAGGTAAATCTTGCCCAGTGGTGCCTTGGAGGGCACGAAATCCGTGCGCATTTCACTGTCAAAAGCCACGTTCTCTGAGAGCTCCGGCCAGGTGTAGACCAGATAGCTTTCTGTGCTGGATTCTGGCGCATAGCCATGAGGAAGAGCATAGAAATGCTGTACATCCAAGCGTTCCACATCCCCATCGATGGCAATGTCCTCGGAACTCAGACCATGATCGAAGGGCACATACAGTGGCATGCGTATGCGTACAGCGTCCAAGGAATAGGTCATGCACACCGAGATCATTGCCGACTGTGGATAGGAAGCGGGCAGCTTGTCATGGAAGAGCGACAGCAAACCAGTCAAATAACGACACTCCTGAGGCGCCGGTTCTAGTCCAATGAGACGGAAATTAGTACGCAAAGCGGGCGCCAGTGAGACGCCAGTATAAAAGTTCCACTTGGGATCATAGATCTGCACAAAAATGGGCACCACACTGGACACTTCAGCAGCGACCACAGCAGCAGCGCTTAGAAAGAAATTAAACTCCGATGGGGATTTCATATAGTTAATAGCTGCTTGTGACGGATGCATCACTACAAATCGACGCAGTCCATAGAACCTGGCCAGCGTGTGAAGTTCACTGGATTTGCTTATGGGTGGACCAAAACTATTCCAATTGCACATGAGATCGTGGTGACAGTTAGTGCGCTGCAGGCATCTACCGCTGGACTGACCCTCAGCTGGCGGCTCTCGCTCCTTCAACAGCGCCTCATAGTAGTCCACCGCAATGCCGTTGCGTAGCATGTCCAGTGTCTTTGTCTCCACTTGCCATTTGCACTGGAAGAGCTCGTCTGGCTGCAGTGGAACGCCAATGTCCACATCCACTTCCCATTTGCGTAATATATCGCCCAACTGGGCATTGAATACCTCCCAATCTGTTTCGGCACTAAAGTTTTCACGATAAAAATCATTATCATCAATTTCCTCAGCCATTATGTGCACAATTTATGCGTATCAACAATAACACAAAATACGCACAAAGAATAAACTGCAAACACTGCCAGCTGGTTTAACAGAGCTGCCACATCGTCATATTCAAGAAAATACTGCACGTTTGGCATTTTTCAGTGGTATTAAAAGGAGAGCTATCGTAAGTTATCAACAGACCTCCACAATTATCAGCAGAACACAATCATGAGCGCACCACGGAAATGTAAGTAAACAAATTAATATTTTTGTTTAATTAAATAACTTAATAATCTTATAGATGTTAAAAAAATGCCACCTGGCAAACGACGCTTTAGTTGGAAGCCCAAGCCAATGCAGATGTTTCTAGATCTGTGGCAAGAATATATACGGGAATCGCACGGCACCTCAACACACGCATTTATCTACAGGGAAATAGCAAACCGTATGGCCAAATATGGACCGACTACCGCGGAAGTTAAGACTAAAGTGGATAACGTAAAAAAGAAATTCAGGTATAGAAACTAGTACACATCTTGTTTTTTACCCCAACAACCAAAAACTTTATTAACTCCCCACAGAATAGAACTGTCCAGAGCTACAAAATCCAAAGTGCCATCTAGTTGGGCGCATTTTGAGCAAGTGGAGCAAATAATGAAGGCAACCAACTCCTACAGAGAGTGTTTAGACTTGGATTCTGATTTTGGTATTTATAATAATGCTAAGGTGTCCATAAAATTTCTTACTCTTCAAATCGCGTACTTTACAGATTTTTCACCTATGGATGATTCGGACAGCAGCTGCGATACAAAATCCTGTACAAAATTGGATAATGCCTTGGCAACCGAAGCTAGTAAATCGCCAGTAGAAGAGAAAATAATTAAAGCGGCTTCACCTCTTACACAAAATAATGAAGAATCAGTTAGAAATGATTCAAATCGGTCAACGAATTTACACGAAGACATAAGTCTAACGGAAAGCGATGATATTATGGCTATAGAAAAGGCCAAGTTGGCAATACAGCGACAACAATTAAAACTTATGAAAAACGTTGCTGATGAATTATCATTTCTGCACAGAGAATTTCTTAAAACTTATAGAAAAAGAGATTATTAAATTAAATTATTTTAAAAAGCTACAAAGTACCAATAAAATGACCAATGTTTTTGAAAACAATTCGTTTAAATCGACTTGCAAACAGCTGTTCAGCTATCGATAAAATACAGCTCACAATTGCGCCGATTGCTGGGCCGATAAAGCTCGCGCTCTTTTATCGGTTTACAGTTTTAAGTTTTTCTACGCACTTTTAAACAACGCGCAATGTGAGTGTTCGGGTGTAAAAAGTGAAAATTCGTGTGTTTTACTAGTGAAAATGTGCTTATTTATGCAAATAATCGCTTGCAGTTTTATTTGTTGTTTGTTTGGTTGTTTTTGTTTATTAATATACATCAATCCATTTACTATGGGCCGTCGCTGGTTCTATGCTTATAAGGTAAACAAGACTCTTTTTCTGCGGCTTAACCGACAACAAGTGTACCCTCATCGGGGAACTCGTGGGTGGGCACCTCCAAATTCAATGGCGCCGGTCCCTTGCGAATGCGTCCAGACGCATCATAATGCGATCCATGGCATGGGCAATAATAGCCGCCCCAATCACCAGAGTTTGCAATTGGCACACAACCCAAATGTGTGCAGACGCCAATGACCACGAGCCATTCCGGCTTGATGACGCGTTGCTGCAAGAAAAAGGGGGGGAAAGAAATTAGAGATGAAGAGAAAAGTGCAAAAGTTCATAAGGTGGTAAAGGGAGGCATGGCAACGCCAGAGTGCATCTGCTGCATCAAATCTTGCCGGACTTTTGGAAAATAGTATTTTAAATTGGGGGCAAAAAGTGCGTAGCGGCAGGTGGTGGCAAGGCCGACCCATTTAGTAATTGTATTTTTTTTTTTTGGCTAACTACTGCAAACTTGACTGGTCTTTTCTAATATAGTTGTTTACGCATGCCTCTCTCATTCGTACTTCGACTTTATAAATTGAAGAGAGAGAGAAAGAGAGAACACACATGAATAAGTGTGTGTGCCAAAAGAATAATCGAATTTGAATTACAATTTTACTTGTTTAAGGAAAAATAATTCTACATTTATATTGAATTCGAATTAATATTCAGATCAAAAATGGAAAAAAATTCCATATTCTTTACTATTCTTAATAAAGTTGTTAAAAATCGGACTATGTAAACTCCTAAACTCAAATATTGTTATGATTAAATAGAAATCATAATGCCTATTGGTGCAGAATCAACTCCCCGGACAAAATATTACTCTCAGTTCAAATTAAAATCAAATTTGGCACACTCCCGCACATAGAATAACGCACTCAACGTCAATTTTAACTGATCTCTAAGCCTTGAAACTTTCTGTGTCATTTGTACACCGGTACTAATCACAGCTAGTGCATCTTCGGCTTGGCGAAGATTTATGCATTTTTAACTTATACCCACATCATCAGTTTCGGGATCACGCAGCTCCGATGTTGCCACGCTCCTCTCGGTCTGAATTTCGGCCTGGGTGCGATGACGAATGAACAGAGGCTTTCCGCGCCACTTGAAAGTGACAGACTTGCCCTCAGGGATATCGCCCAGCTTGATTTCAATTTTGGCCATGGCCAACACATCGGCTGTGGCGCTCATTGAGCTCACGAAGGCGGTGACCAAACCCTTGGCGGCATAGGCACCACCAACGGCACCGGCACCGACCATCATGTAGGAGAACGCCTTGCGCTCGTCTGTGCTGTCGTTGCGACGACGGGCATCCTTCACGGCATCACGGCGGTATGGCGTAAAGTCAGGCACTCGCAGATCAGTGTGACCCTGGCGCGTAGCTAAAAAGAGTAAAACAATTAGTTAACCATTCAACGGTAGTTGCCAAAAGTGTATGTGTGTCGCTTTCCCACGCCTCACACCCTCTTTTTGCACTGCTGTTTGCAATCAGCTGTTTCACTTGTCCCAACTAAGGTTATGTTGAAATTACGTAAGGAAATTCGCAACTTTAAGCCATTTAAGTAATGAAAACAATTTATATTTTGTTTTTACTCAATTGCACGTCTAATCCACTTAGTAATTTTCAACTCTTGGCCACATTATGTAATTGTTGCTCCCGCTGGCAGTGTTTCACTTTTGGTGCTTACCAACGGCGTTGACGGCGACTCCGCTTGCCCGGAGACCAGTGGACAGCGCCTGTGCGTTGGAGCGCACGAGGGCACAGGAGACGGCTTTCATCATCTTGTGGCGTTGAGTTTATTTGTTATTTCTAGTTTGTTTTTGTATCGAAAATCTCGTTGACGAGACCAACGTCGTCCGTCTGCTTTGCTGTTGCTGTGAAAACCAGAGTGACCGTTTTGCCGCAACACCAAAAATACCTAAATAAATGTGTGTTTGAAAAAATACATTTCTTATGAATGTTTTGTGTAGAAAAAATACCTGCACAATCCAACATTTAAAAACACACTAATATAACAATAATTGCTATGACATACAAAATTATTTAGAAATCATATAATCATATACAAAATATACAAAATGCGCAACGTCAACTACGTAACGTTAAGCTGCGGCACGTAACGTTGAGTTAAGTTGGCTGCACGCCATTTTCGACTCGCTTGAAGTTGGCTGCACAATGCGCGCGAGTTTTTGAATTGACAATAAAATGTGTCGAGTATTTTAAATTGTTGACTTGGTAATTAAAAAATATTTTCCGATGCTTCAAAAAATTAATAATTATTCACGCTCATGCGCTTACGCTAAACTGCTATTAATATCTTTATATATCGGATTAACAGCTTTGTAAAATATGATATTAAAGAAACAATCCCTTATTTTTAATTTCAGTTTTTATGGAAACTGCATGGCTATTTGAAGCTAATAACACGCCAGTCGTTAACCCCCAACTAACAAGGTAAGCAACCCTCATTTAATGCAAAACTTTTCCTTTACCAAATTAGTGACTGCAACAGTTTAGCTTTTGGCAAAGTGAAAGGGTTTTCCGAGGAAAACCGGTTGTGAACCCCCGTTTAACCCACCACCGCACACACGCACTCAGTTTGCACAGTTTTCCGACTGCATTTTACGCCTGAATTGCATGATGTCATTGATTTGCGCTTTGATGTCCACAAATAATTGGTTAGGCTGGGGATTTTCTTTTAGAGGGCAATTCCGTTTGAGTAAATTAATAAACAAGCTATGAAAATTATTTGTATATAATATAAATTTCTGTTTAAATCGTTCTTATGTCTTTGCTGACCTCATCGCGCTAAACCGCAAAACAATAAACGCATAAAATGCTCGTAAAAAAATGCATAAAAATGAGCAACTTGGCAAAAAATAAAAAATAAACAAAAATTTGTATGCGCATAAAAGTAGGCAACGACAAATAATTCGCCAAACTTTAAAACGAACCCGAAAAACAGAGAGACGGAGAGGCAGGCAAAGAGAGAAAGAGAGAGCGAGCAAAAAGAAAACCTAAAAATAAAGTAGTAAAAAATTCGGCAAACGCGTAGCCGGCTAAAGTAATTCCTTTGGCGCCAGTCCTGTGATTATCGAAAGTAGTTCTTTTTGATGTCGAAAGTTTTTGCCACTGCCCCACTACTCCTACCGCCCCCACCACCACACCCGTCTCGAGGTAGGCCAGCAAAGCAAGCGAAAGGAAAAGCGAACTCCATTTTGAGCTAGGCAGGAGGCAATCTGCGCACATAACGGCGCCTCTATGTACTTGCCAGGACACTCACACACACATACAACAGTCCACCCGCTTACCCGCACTCCCACAACAAACATACAGACACACAGTCTATGAGATTCCCATAGAGGCGCACAAAAAGTGCGTGAATTTTTGGGCCAAAACAAGAAAGTCCAAGAGGAAACTGTGCGGAGTGCACCGAAGACAAATTACACTAACTTGAGAGGGGAGTAGAGTAAAGCAGAAACGAAGCAAGGGGTGACCGGCTAGATTGGGTAGTTTATTGGCTAAATACGTTTCGCAACACTGACACTTTTTTTAAGTTTACTACAAACCTATTATCTAGAAATGTTTATAAGCTACTTTAAAACTTTTATTCGAAAGCCTAGTGACAAACCGTTTAATAAAGTTGTGTTTGCCAACACTGGCAAGTGTATGCCTAACAACATTGCTGCAAAACTATGACGCGTAGGCGACGCGACGCAGCAGCTCAGCAGCAAGCAGAGCCCAAAAACTGCTACCCCCTTTTTTCAGCCCCTTCCCCACTACACACACACGCGCACACACACCAACACAACGCTGCTGTCGTTGACTGCGTTACACTTTTCAGCAACTTTTACATTGGCGCCAACTACAAAAACAACAACAGCAACAAAAAACTGCTTTTGCTGCCTATTTTTCCATCCCCTACCACAAGTCGTAGAGCCGAGGGCTGCTTTTCCAGCTACAGTTGTGTGTGTGTGTGTGTATGCCTGTGTGTGTGGCGCGTGCAGCGTTGCGGCTGCGGCTGTGGCAACAACAACAACGACGACGACAGCAACATTGCCGCTTATCGCAACATCAGCCAAGCATAAAGCTCAATACTCACACACACACACACACAGACGCACCACCAACAACCACCGCCCTGCAACAACACTTCCCCGCCCCCCCGCCACCCCTTCGAGAAAAGTTGAAAGTGGAAAATTGTGCGTGGCAGCCAAAAGTTTGTGCTGAGTGACGGCCTCCAAACCAAACTGACTGACAGTGTAGCTTCCTCCGCCCATCCCCACCCCCCTCAGCCACGCCCACTGCCACTACACCGCCTCTATTACCCCCTTTAAGAAAACCCATTTACTCCTTGGGCGTCTTACACTGGAAATTAAATGAACAAGAAGCGCGCAGCTCGAAGCTGTGCAACGACAGGAAGTGAGGGGAATGGAGGGGCGGTAGGCAGGAAGAGTGGAGAGAGGGGGGGTGTGGCATGTGGCATGTGCAGCCTTTAAGTTGCCGTGCTGTGTGCCACCAAATGTAGCACAGCTGGCAGGCATTTGTGTTGCTTCCTCTTGGTTTGCATTTAAAGTTATTACGCCAAGGGCCAAGCATTCTAAACTTGGCTCTAATGCTCCGCTTTCTTCCTCTGCTTCTTCTTAGTTGTTGTTGTAGTTGCCACATGCTTAGCCAACCTGCTTGGTTGCCTAGCTAAGGACTTTGCCGTCTCGTCTATATATTTATCTGTATATATAGCAGATATATATATATACACGACGGTCTCTTTGTGTATCTTCCAACTTTCTACTTTTTGCAGTTCTTGTTTGCTTCTTAGCCATTTTGTTAGCCTGGATTAGGTGACCATGACAATTGGTCAACGGTCAATGGGCGTCTGTTTTGTTTAAAATGAACCCAAAAGCACTTTAAAGTGACTCGCAAATTATCCTTTGATTAGCGAAAAGGAAAAATGTGAGAGACTTAAACCTTTTCTTACGTAGCACAAGAACTCAAAGCATTTAGGAAGTTAGAAGCTCAAAAAATTTAATAAATATAAAATATAGTCAAAAATGATAATTCTTAACTAAAAGTTGGATTTGAAATAGATAAAAAGGTTTTAATAACTATTAATTTTAATTTTAAGAGGAAGGTTTCATAAGATGATGAATATTAAATGAATTAGTCCCCATTTAGGTTGTTTATACTTGGCATTTAAATATGAGTCCGACTTTTCAAGATAAAGACCCATTTGGCTGAGATATGATCAGTTAAAGTTGAACAAATGCAGTCGAGACCTGAAAAATTCTAGTAATACTTCATAAATCGGCCCTACAACTGAAATTTAACACAAACTATTGCCTACTTTTAGGCAGCGCAAAAAAAGACAATCTCCTGCATTGGAACTCTTTCCTGCTTTTAACCTATTTATTATTATATCCAATCTATTTTGACTGTTCCGCAAAAGTTATGCCTACAAACCCACCCCACAAAATCCGCCTCACACCCTTCCCCCCCTCCCGCTCGCACTTTAAACTTTGTTGACATTTTTCAATTTGCGGCAACTTGAAAGTTTTGCTGCTTTTCGTCGAACTTGCCTAGCAGCTAAACGAAAAGTAGACAACAAAAAGAAGTAAGAAAAGAAAAGCATAAAAAAGTGGGAAAAGCGTAAAGAAAAACGTCAATGAAACCTGCCCTAAATTCGCACAAGCGGCTTAAAACAACAACAAAGCAAGAAAAACGAAACAAAACATAAAAAAAACAAGAAAAAAAAGAAAAGAAAACAAAAAACCGAAAATAAAAACAGGACACAAAGCGTGGAAAACACGACGGGGGCTGGGGAGTGGGAGGGGGGACAGCAAGGTGGAAAATGGCACAAGAAGTTGTTATTCAAGAAGACGAAGAAAATGCGTGTAAGGAAGAGGAAGACGCAGCAGCAGCAGCTGAAGCGAAGCAAATGTCAGGAAAAATAAAGGAAACGTCGACGCTGCGTTTTCAGTTTGCTGCGTTTCCACTGCTTAAAACTCAGCGCTCAGTCCCCTCACTCTCTCCAACTCCCTCTCTCTCTCGCACTCACCCACTTTAGGACACGCGCCATAAGCAAAAGGAGGCGCAGCACGCATAAATCTAATGCCAAATTACATTATTTTGTCATTTTGGGGCCGACACTCGCCACCCCCTTGGCTGCCTGCCTGCCACGCCCCCTGCCTACCGACTGTGCTGCTGCCGCTGCAGTGTCCTGGCCTCAGGGCATAAAACACTGTCGAAAATAAACTTGCGCCAAAACACGAGAGTGAAAGTAAAAAGAAATGCAGAAAGCTCTTGGGGTAAAAGTTTTGTTTGCCTCACTCGCTTCCTGGCTACCACTGCTCTTCCCCTTCCCCCGTGCCCCCCTTGCGCTGCCACGCATAAAAGTACATTATATGCAAGCGTACGTGTGTGTAGAGAGGGAGAGACAGGAGCGAGGGCAGCCAGTGTCAGGGTCTGGGGTTGTTTGCCAAGTTCGCGGCCAAAGCCGAAAGTGAAAGTAAATGCAAGCGAAGCTCAAGCGTCGCAGTCGCTGCTGGCGTCGCTGTCGACGTTGCTGCCGCTGTCGCAGTGTCGTGCGTTTTTTCCCCAAAAGTATCCAAGGACATTGTGGCCATTAAAAATATATAGCGCTTTCTTGAGACGCGCGACTGCAGCGAACTGAACTCGGCGCGCTCTCTCGCTCTCCTTCTCTCTGGTTGCGTCGTTAAAGCGCACTCGCTCTCTCACTGACTGCGCTCTCTTCGGGTCTCTTTTGCTCACTGCTTCGGCGCCTTGTGCGCTTTCACTTTCAGTTGCCTTGTCCTTTGCCTTCACAGCTTTTTACTTTCGCTTTTCACGCAAACCCTGAAAAAGTTCGTTCGCTCTTGTCTACCCATCTCTCTTGCTCTGCTGCTCTCTCGCTTGCACTTGTCGTGCTAATGCTTACTCACTCTGTCGCACGCATAGTGACTTCCTGTCTGTGTGTGCGTGTGTGTGTGTGTGACTGTGTTTGTGTGTGGGCTTCCGGTTTTGTTTTTACAACTGATAAGGCGTCAGTCAGGCGACGTTTGTGCCCCCCAAAAAGTATGCTATGCTTTTTGTGTGCGCGTCTGTGTGTGTGTGTGTGTGTGTTTTGGGAAGACGACCAGCAGGCGCCCCTGCTTCACTGCTGCTGCTGCTGCCATTATTGTTGTTGTGCGTTGCAAGGATCAAGGACGTTCAAGAAAACAGAAATGGGCGAAGCTCCAAAAAAAAACTGCAGGGCGTTCGTTTCATTTACTTTGGGGCGTCTCTGCTTTTTGGTGGTGGCTTGACTTTGACATGGGTAACGAGAGAGTGGGCAATGGTGGGCAGTATTGAAAGACGTGAAGTGGGAGAGGAGAGGAGACGGGACAGTGGCAGGCGCTTTTTGGGTGGCTTCCTTTTTGCGGCTGCAACGTTGTACATAGCCAAATGTGCGTGTGCGCCTATATAAACCCAAAGAGGCGCATTTGTGGGCAGGAGAGGGGGGCTGAGTGTAGGGAGTTGGCCTCTGCTGCCGCTGCAGTCCTTTATTGAGCCGAATACCCCACTCCAGCGTCCCCCAAAAAAAAAGAAGAGGCAGAAAAAACCACTTTGGCTTCAGCAACAGAAGCCTAAGTTTCGACCGCTCGCTGCGTTTGTAATTTTGGCGCTTTTTGTGCGTGTGCAGCGAGCGCTAAAAGGGATGAGGAGCAGCAGTGGAAGTGGAAGGGGGTGTATGTGTGTATGTGTGTGTGTGTGGGAGAGAGGGATGGGGATGGCATGGCAATGCGGGGGGATGAGTCACTTAGGAGCGGCATTGTGACTGACGTCGATTGCTGCTGTTGTTGTTGTTGCTCTCGCTGCGCATACAGCACGCGCGGTGAACTAGAAGCAGTTGAATTGTTAGTACATAAAATATAATTAAATAGTTGGAGGTTTTTAAAGAAAAATAACTAAAAGGTTTGAACAAGTTTTATAGTTTTAGAGGAGTTATATTTTTTACACAAATATTTTAAGTTCTTTCAAGAATATTTTATAGATTTTAGGCAGTGTCACACGACAGTTAAAAGTCGGATTAAATTTATAACTATAAATTGAAATATTGAAAAATTAAAGGGCTAAGTGTTTTGTCCTACATATTTATTTACTTTATATTTTATGTCTTTCCTTCTTTCCCTCTTTCTTTTGTTTAAATCTATTCCAAATTCTTTCGTTTCTATTGAACTCACCTGGACTGTATTTAGCCAGTTCTATATATCTAGTCGGCTTAGACTTAGTTGCCTGCTGTTGTTGCCTTTTGCCAAATTGCGTAGTTTTCGCAGTGCAAAGGAAAAATTTCATTGCCTTTTGCTTTTTCCTTCTACTTGCTGTTTCTTCTTCACCTTCTTCTGCTGCTTGCCTCTTATGTGGGTCGCAGCAGGTTTCGGTTGTCTTCTTCTTGCTCCGTGTGCGGTGCATAGCAATGAGAATTTATGTCGCCCCTCTCTCTCGCACGCTCTCCTTCCATCTCTTTCACTGTTTGCATATGTATGCGAGTTTTGCGGTGCGTTAGTTTAAAGTTCAGCAGAAAGTAGAGTCTGAGCTGCTGAGCAAAAAGTTGCCCCCTTTTTGAGGCTTTTGAGGTTTTTCAGCCCATTCTTTGAGTTCGCTTCTTCTTGCTCATTTGCTTCTTCTTTTTGCTCGGTTTCCTAATAAAGTGCGTGCCAAATGTCGTATGCGGTATTTTAGGCGGTTTGATCTCGTTTCCTTGAAACTTAATTGCCAGCTTAAAGTCTCGCTGCAGATACCTTGGAGATATTTTCAAAGCAAAAAGCAGAACTGAATTTTGTGGTTAATAATGAACATTCAAATGGAAGTTCTTTTGGAAAGTTTGTAAATTTCTGGAGCTTAGGAAATTTATGCAGTTTTAAAACTATAAAAAATGCTTTTAAAACTATGCGCTGTAGAATCTTTTGAAAGAGATAGGTTTTATTTTTGTTAGCTGGTATTAGCATAGGTTTAATACTGTAAAAAGTAATTTTACTATGATGTTAACTAAAATATTACTCTGAAGAAGCTTTTAAATATGGTAAAAAAAACTTATTTTATAATTATAAATTTGTAGCTTGCTGTTAATTATTTTCAGTTTAGTTAAAATACCAGTTTTTGAAGTAACCTATTTCATCTAAACGGTCATATTTATTAATTATATTTAATTTTAATTTTTGATTACTTACTGTTTTTAAAATCTTAGTTTTTACTTCATTATTTTTATTTCTTTTTTAATATATTGTTTACCTACTTCTTTTTTATGTAGTATTATTTTATTCTTCTACGGTTCTGTTTTTAAATTTTTTCTTAATTTTTATTATTTTGTTTATCATATTTTATATTTAATTATTTAACATCTTTAAATATTCTTTTGTTCTTAATTACCTTCTAATTAATTAATACTTCATAATCTTTAATTTTTACTGCAGCTTGGTGTTCTAAAAACATATAAGTTTATTGCCATCTAAATCGTAATACTTTAAGAAAAGAGTGCTTAAAACAAGCTTAAAACAATCAAATATGCTTTACAGCCTAGCTTGTTACCATCTGCCTTTTTTCCTAACCAATTGGTTCCCCTTTCTGCTCCCTCTGCCCCCCCTCCATTTTAGCGCTGCTTTTTCCCTTGGCGAACTCCCATTGCGCATTTGCATTTGACTCAACTTTCAAGTTGTGTTTTATTTTGTTTTCCTTTGTTTTTTTTTCTTCTTCTCTTTGGCATCCTCTTTCATTCAAAAATTATTCAATGACAGCACCTGCCCATCAAAATCAGCACCGCTTTTCCTGCTTCCCACCTGTTCTCAGTGCTGCTGTCTCTCTCTCTCTTTCCCTCGCTATGTGTCTCTGGCTGCCTCCACTCTCTTAGGCTTTCGACTACATTCGTACAATCTCGCAAATGTCAATCAAAACAAAATGTCAGCCTGCAATATCTCTGCGCTCAACTCTCCCCCTTTTTCGATGGCATTTTCCCCCACTTCTTGGGGGGTGAGGGAATTTTCAGCTTTTCTACAAAAACAATTAAAAAACTTTCGGGATTAAAATGTATTTGTAATTATGTATTAGACGAAATGAAAACAAAAAACATTTTTGCCTTTGAGCTTTCGCCTTGTTATTGTTGTTGTAATTGCTGTTGTTGCTGATAACACACACAAACACACACAGGCACATACAGGCGCATACATACTGCTCTCGGCTATGTAAAAGCTTTCGGTTTTGGTACATAAAACGTTGCGACAGGAAACACGCGCAGCAGCGACGTCAACAGCGGCGTCAGCGTCGACGCTAGCAAAATGTTCGGTTGCATTGACAGACGCAGCCTACGCACAATACACTCACACACACACACGCATACGCACGCAACGCACACGCACTCACACACACACACACACACAGAGGGAGAGTAATTATGTTGCTCAACATCCTTCTCTCAATCCTCTACTCGCTTTCTCTCCCCTTCTTTTACTCACTCTCTCGCTCGCTCCCTTCCCTTTGGGTATTTTTAGTTGTTTTCATTGCAAGCCTGCTGCTCCCCCACCCCCTTGCCTCACCTAGTTAAGCCTACGGCCCACTAGTTGTATGTGTGTTTGTGTGCGTGTACTTTTGCTGCCGGCTGCGGCGTCGGCAGCGCAGCTCATTGAAATTTGAGGATTTTTGTCTCAGTGCCCTAATTAATTTTACGTACCATGAAAATCATTGTTTGTTGCTTTGCTTTTACTCTATTTTCCATTTGTTGCCATTGTTGTTGCTGTCACTGCTGTGCTAACGGTATGTCGAAGAGTGTATGTGTGTGCGAGTCGCATTGCAGAGACCTGTTTGAGCTACAAGCATAACAAAAACAACGCAGCTTGCGCAGCTCATAAGAAAATATTCCTGCAACACTAGTCGGCGCTACACTGCAATTAATTTGATAGCAGTACAGTGGGCATAAAAGTAACTCAATTAACTATCTTTTTGAATATTCTCTATATATCAGCTAAGGTGTAACTAACTCCTACCTTTCTTGAGATCATATCGTAGACAAGACTAGCTTTCCTCCGCTATTCTTAGGAATGAGTTTCCCTCAAGTTTCCCTAAAGTCAAGCTTAGTTTTCCTACAGTTTTCTATAGTTTCCTTCATTCCCCGTTACCCACTTTCTTGCAGTGTATTTAACTCCGACAATCTCCTCAAATAGAGCGCACTTAAACAGCGCCATATTTCTTGGGCATTGTTGGCCTAAACGTTGACTAGAAACATTGGCAGCAATGTTGTCGTTGTTGTGTCGTTGTCGTTGTTGCTGTCGCTGTCGATGCTGTTGTCGTTGAAGTTCTTGCTGTTGTTGTTGTTGGTCGTTTGGAAATTTGAGAAAATTAGGTTTTTGTTTTAGCTGTTGTAGGCAAAGCCGGCAAGCGAACGCAACGCAATGTCCTGGGCACGTCCTGTCGCGTCGTCTTCTGCTGATGGCCTAACCTGTTTTTACTTTGGTTGTCTCACTCTTTTGGCGTCTCTGTCACACACAAGGGGCTTTGTTGCCGCCGTGGTTGGTTGGTAATTAAATGCTGCGTTGCTGGACCACGCCAACAAGGATAAAGGACGAACATGAAGAAGAAGCAGAGGCGATTCAATGGCAAAGGCACCTAATCAGCAATCCCAGCGATGCTTGAATCTGAGCCGCTGCTTTTACCCATTCCG
The DNA here is from genome assembly GCA_018152125.1 of Drosophila dunni. Classification (NCBI taxonomy): domain Eukaryota; kingdom Metazoa; phylum Arthropoda; class Insecta; order Diptera; family Drosophilidae; genus Drosophila; species Drosophila dunni. The sequence goes on from JAECXC010000906.1 coordinate 1,101,573, forward strand.
GGGTGGAAATTATGCAAATGCCAGTTGCCAGGACTTGAGCCAGGACAAGGACGAGAACCAGTACGCGTACGCGTACCAGGGCCAATACCACATCACATCAGACTCCAGCTCAGACCCTTACTTTTTTTGTGGGCCTGGCAAATTGTTTTTCATTGCTGCATTTAAAATATGCTCCAGTTCCAGTTCCAGTTCTCATTTGCCATGGCTACAAATGGTGCTGGCAGTTTAATTAAAATTTCACTTTCGATCTGCTTTCATTTTCACTTGATTTTTAACCCCAATTTGGCACTTAGACAGTTGCATTTAAATAAATTGCTTTTAAAATAGTAAAGACGCTGATTGCAGGAATTGTATAAGAAAATGTAATAAAGAAATGAGAATCACAGTTTAAAATCGTTAAAAAAGTATTTAATTTTATTTATATTTGTTACAAAATTATTATCTTAATATATTTCTCTTCAATATAATTATCTTTTCTATTGATTTATTTAAAAGTTGTTTTAACAATGAAGCATATTATTATTATAATATATTTTCTTTATATATATACTTTTTTTTAATTTTCATTTGATTTCATTTCACTTTTTCTTAACAGTTTAGTTGCTCATCTTGTCTTTGAATATTTATATAAAATATTTATTTTACTTTTACTCAGTGAAGTTTAATTTAAAGATTTATTTGTTTAAACTTTCTTTAACAAGTTGCTTATTTGATTGCCTTTTATATTTTATATTAATTTGACTTTCTCTTTCATTGCTCATATCTCCCTGACAACTTAAATCTCTCCGTAGATTTGTGGGCACTCATTACTGGGCTACTTTTGTGGCTAATTAAGTGTCTGCTGGGCCTTCATAAATAACAATTTTTTTACAGCACAATTGCCACTGAGTAGAAGAAGTCGCTTAGTAGGGATATATACAATATATTTTTGATGTTTTATAATAATTCTAAGCTTGAACATCTAGAAAATAATTTTTGTTTAGTGGTAGGTAAAATGAATTTAATTGTTGGGCAGGTGATTAAATAGTTTATTATTCTTAAATAGTTTATAATCTGAAATTAAAACAATCTTTTCTTACTAAAAAAATATTTAACAAGAATTTATATTAATAAATATAATAATATTCAATCTTTATCGGTATTAAAACGTATTACAAAAATTTTAATAGTTTCAATAAAAGTTTAAAGCTATTTTCCTCTTATTTCTGCTTTTCAAATTAATTTCCCATAAATCTCTAGCTATCAGTCCGCTTCTTCAGTTTGATTACATCACAGTTTTTTCCCCCAAAAACCCCTGTAAAATTTGTTTTACCCACAAAAAACTGCCATTATCTTGAAGCATATTAAATGAAAATAACCGCATCGCTTGACTGCAGTGTCACATGATTTATTCGAGCAAATTTGTGTTGCCAAATGTCGCTGTGACCATTAAATTAATTGCAATTTATCGATTTTTAAATTGCAATCACAATGTTCTCTTCGTTTTTTGGCCCTTTTCCTTTGGGTTGCGGGACTAGCCATAAAAAATATTGCGGGCCGTAACGCATGAATCCTCCAAATGCCGCAGAACGCAGAACGAAGGGCAAATTGGTGGGCAAGGGGCGTGTCCATACCCCAATTGAGGGAAGGGAGACTGGGTTTGCTTGGCGTTGGGGGAGGACATGGTTAAATAAGCCCAAAACTCGTGGGTCTGAACACTCAGCCCGCGGCTGCGAATGCAGCCGTTCTCGCGTGTATACAAAATAAATTTAGCTGGCGCAGAGTCTGGCTGACACTGCGTATACGTAACGCGGCATTAAAAGCAAGCAGATGAGGCAGCTCACAGTACTTAGCCGGGCTCATACACATATAGATGTAGCAGTATAAAAGGGCTTATAGACTTAGGCTGCCATCCAAATAACTTAATTGTAACTATTTTTAGCGTTTCTGTTGCTCAATTTACTTTAGTTTCAAGCTCAACTTGTAGTAAATTAAAAGTCATTTAAGTAGACAAAATATCAGTCATAATAATGGCAAAAAAAAAGGAAATTTTTAAAACATTAACTTTGATTTTTAATCACATCAAAATCATTAAAATGTTTCAATTTAAAATAACTGAAATTTAGATTAACTTTGACTGAGTAAAATAGAGTAAGATATCTTTCATATTGTAGGGTATCTCTTGGCTAATACTGTCTGCATTTTTGGGTTTATATTCCCACTTGCCTAACTGGCTCTTGCTTCATTTTGTTGCGCTTTTTGCTCAGACAGCAGCAATAATGAAAAATATATGTGAGCACCATTAAAATACATCAGATAGGCATAGATCACACACTCGTACCCGTGTGTGTGTGGGTCTGTTCCTGCTGGTCATTTGCTTGCCACACACATGCATTGACAATCCTCGCACCAGAGTTGCCACCGAAATTGTTGCTGCTGTCGCGTTATCTTTGCTGTCACAGCAACGACAGCCGAGTGCTCCCAGTGGCAATCTCAATGTGGGTGGAAAGTCTCTCTGTATGAGTGTTTGTGTGTGTGAGAGTGGGGCTCAGGGTGTAGGTGTGCGTGAGTGTGTGTGGATTATGTGCGTGTCTATCATGGGGGACAGCGGCGAGTGCGTGCAACTTTATGCAGGTTCATACAGCTTGTTAGGCCGTGTACTGCCTAAAAGTGCAAGGGTGTGTTAGGTTTGTCGGCAGAAGGTGCCTAAAAGTCTTGAAGTATAAAGTATCTTAACCGAACTCACAGCTGTATCATACTATATGGGTTAAAACATAGACGGAAGAGATTACAGGGTCTTTTGTAGTCGACATACTCTGCTTTAGCCTTTGCTGCTTAGAAGTAGAGAAAGAAGCTGAAACTCTATGTAACTTTAATGAGGTGCGGCCCACACTTGCCAGTTGGAGCTCAGTTTTCCCATTTCCCATTTTCAGTGCGTCAGTCTGCTAATAAACTTGAGTGCTTGGCTTACCGTTGCTAAACTAAAGCTCATTATGATTGTAAAGCCAATTGGAAAGCTAGAAACAAACTAAAGGCAGTCGCATCTATCTCAAATCAAGTTCAACTAACTACAGTTGAAATCAAAGTCAAAGACACAGAAAAAAACGCAGGAATTTGTTGGAATTTGTCACGTTTTCTTAGGAGAACTTAGTTGTAATCAGCAGGTTGGATTGTTTAGTCTTTAATGAACAACTTGGTATAAACTATGTGTAAGTAAAGATTCAATGCTAAGAATTTTACCTGTCCCACATATGCTTTAGTACTAAAAATAGATGGCAGTATTCTCAAGAAGTAAGCCACCCCTTGCCAAACTTTAAAGCTTTGCACTTTCCACATAAGTGTATCAAATTTATCTGAAATTTCTCCTGACTGTCGATAGTAGAACTGCAAACATGTCAAATATTTTGTTGTTGTTTTGTTTCTCTGTACTGAATCGAATTTTCTGAGAAATGGTCAACACTTGAGCCCCAAAAATTCTACGAATCTGACAATTATTAAGGTATTTGGATGCTCGAACCATGTCGTATGATAAAGCAGCTTATGTTTTCCACTTTTTTATGGATCTATGGCATTTTAAACTGTATGTCTAAGCAACATAAATTGCAAGGGGAGAAACAGGCAGCAAAAATATATTTCAAGTGCTTCTTGACTTGCCCTACTTGTTGTAAATTTTTGGCAGTCAACAACGAGTGGAAAATGGGAGAAAGGCAAGGATGTGTAAAAGAAATGAGGAGGAAAGAAAAAAGGCGAGCGAGAAGAGTGAATAGAAGTTTTTATTTTGGGAAGCCGGTGTAACTTTGGTTCGCATGTGTTGTGGTCTTCCATCATGGCCAGAAGTGTTTTGCTCGTAGGCTCTGGGCGGCGCATCAAGTATGCGCACTGTTGGCCAGGCAAAAAAGTAGAGGAAGAAGAATATACACAAGCAGACAAAAAGTAATGTAGATATACAGCTGCTTCACTAAAGAGTGTGCCCCAACAAAAAAAAAGTATAAAAAAGGAGGGAGAAAAAGTGAAAGAAATGAGGAAGAAAAGAGGGAGTTGGTTGGGGCAGGGGAGGCGTGGCAACTGCTGGAAAAGTGCGTGTGTCTGCATTGTAAAACTTTTAATGGCTTGTAGCTGGTGTGTTGTTGTGTTTGTGTGTGTACAGCATCAAGAGTTTCTCGCTCGCATGCGATATGTGTCCCGCAGGTGCGACGCCCTGCCCCGCCCCCTACCGCCCTGCTTCTTGGACTTGTTATCGTTGCCATAATCATTAACGTTATTGCCGTGTGCAGCTGCTAAATCCGGCCTCTTTAAAGTTATGCCTGAATTTCAATTTCAATTTGTTCCTTTTCGCGTAAGGAAAATGCATTTTCAATACACTCAAGCACACACACACACCACACGCACACTCATCGCGCGCAATTTATTTGTATTGCTTTGTTTTTGCACATAAATCAAAAATGCGTAAAAATTTATACGTCGTAGGCAGTGGCAAGACAAGCGAGGGGATGGAGTTGGTAGCGGAGGAAGCGAGCAAGTGAGACAGGCAACCACTTGCCTTCCTTTTCCTTTTCGCTTCTCACCCCCAAAGGCGTAAACTCCCCAGGCCCATTATCATCATCAACAGTCAGCAAAATGGCCCCAACTTGAATGTTGAATGGCAAACAGCAGCAGCAACAACAACAACAATAACAACAACGATAACAACAACAATGCTCTTGCCATGCTTGTGGCAGCAACAAGCAGCCAGCAGCAGCAGCCGCACCTGAAACTGGTAGCAAATAAGTTGTTGGGCAAGGGAAAATGCTGGAAAATGCCATGTGAATGTTGCCATTGAGCTTAAATGGGTCTATTGAGCAGTTCCCCAGAATGTGCCACATACATACATACATATAAAAAGGGAACTTTTATGATACATTTACTATGCCGAAAGATGAATGCTGCTCAGTTGTTAGCTGGACATGGTAGACCATAATTTCAGGCACAACATTTGTGCAAAAATGGTAGGAAATTCGCAAAAAATCTCTGTTAAATAACTGAATATTTAAGCTTTGGAAAGCAACTACTTCAATTTTGTTTAAAGCAAAGTAAATTATTTGATGAACATGCAAATACATACATACATTTAAATTGTCTAAGTTACATTTTCAAAGCGTAGCCCTTACCATTTGAGCTGACGATGGCCAGTGAGTGAGTTAATTGGATCACATCTTACCTGTGTATTTTTGCTATAAATGTTTTTATACTAATTTTATTGGAAAATCGAGAGCTAATGGCTTGTCAGACCTCTTGAAGTATATGTATTCATGATTAATGACAGCTATGGGTTAAAACAATTCCTGTTTTTCAATAAGAATTCCTAGATTTTATGGAACTATTCATAAATCTATAAGGACCACATACGAATATATTTATTGTACACTGCAGGGACTGATCTTAAAACATAACCCTCCTTTTAACTATTTTACTTTTAATTCAAATTTTACTACCGCACATTTTTTAGTAAACTTTAAATTAGTTATTAATTAAAGCCTTATTAAAATAATTGAATAATTTTCTTATTGTTTAAACAAAACTCTTCTCTGTACCCATTAAATGCTTCACATAGCTAAAATAAAATCGTTTAATAACGAACTTATTAAATTAAAGATAAATTTCACGTATCTTGCAATTAATTAAATTAATTTAGTGCCCTTTGAAGCATTCATATTGCAGAAGATTTCACAGGAACGGCAAACTGATAGAAATCTCATGAAATTATGAGCTGACCCTCGTTTTACCACCCCTTTTAATGGCAGTGCGCCTGTGTGTGAGTGTGTGTGTGTGCGTATGTATTTCGGTAACAACGTTGCAACAACAACAGGAATTGTAGTAAAGGCCGCCAGCCGTTGCTACAAGTTGCTTTTGGCCAGAACCAGAACCAAAAGCTGTGCAAGAAAAACGACAACAACAAAAAGGTAAAAGCAGCAGCAAGCGAGGCCTAAAGAGAGTGAGCGAGATGGAGAGAGGGTGAGGTGGGGGAAGCTGGGGCTCGTCTGCAATGGTAAGGGAAAGCGCAAAGGTGCGTACAATCATTTTATTGATTTATATGCCGAAGCTATTACAACTGACATTCGAATTTTCCAACAAAATGCTGCCCAACTTTTTGTGTGTACATGGCCGAAAAGCGAGAGGGGGACGCAGTGGCGCAGGGGGGGGAGGAAAACTGGGCAAGGCAGGAGGCGTATCCAAGCCAAAAAAAGAAGCAAAAAAGAACAGAAAAACGAAAACCTTTTGTCAATGTTGCTGCTGTTGCCGTTGCCGTTGCCGTTGCTGCTGTTGTTGTTGCACTTGGCTGAATCTGAAGCTCATGGCCATGTTGCCATGCCCCACTCCCCCCTCTCCAGCCCCGCCCAGTGTCGCCAGGCAACCTGCTAAGATGAAGACGCAGCAGCTTCGAGTTGTGAGCTCTGCCTTATATACTTACTTGCTGCTTATGTGTAGCACACTTTTAGGCGTTTGCTTTTGTCTTTTTAGTTTACTTACTTTGTGCCTGCTTTCTGGTGGGCGTATTTCGCAGGAGGGGTTGCAAGGGGGGTGTGGCTGACAGATACTTGACAGCGCACTCGTTACTTTGACAACACTGAGACTCAGACTCTGACAGTGGAACAGGGGAGGCCCCCCTATGCTCACCCTCCACCATCACACCCCACTCTCTGCTCTCTATGTAGCCACGGCCTATGGCGGCTTGTGTATCTGTGAGATACTTATGCGCTGCGCTTTTGCACTTGTCGTTTTTTGAGCTTCAAAAACTTTCGCTCTGTGAAAATCAATTCATCATGAGGCGTAACTTTCAGCTCGATTTTCATGCTGACTCCTACACAGATGCGGCAGGAGTGTGTATGTGTGTGTGCCTGACTGTGTGTGTGTGTGTGATAGGGAATGTCACTTGGCCAAAAATTAATTAAGGCCGCTTCAAAATGTTGGTTTCTATGCTGCTTTCAGTATATGTATATGTGTGTGTGTGTGTGTCTGTGTGTGTGTGAAGTCTAATTAAAATTTAGATATGCGCAGTTGATAAGTTTTTAGTGGCTTTACTTCAGCTTCACTTCTCAGTTGTCTTCTGCTGTGCCTTAAACTTGCTTTCAATTAAAAAATTTCAATAAAGTACTGATGGAGTATTGCTTGTTTCAGCGCGTTAATACTGTAGTTACAGGGCGCTTAAATATTACCCTATCAAAGACACGAGTTGTGGCCTTAGAAATTATGTGATCTGAGCCTAACTAAATAAAACACATAATTTTGTATGTAAATTATGATAACTCAAGTAATTCTTTACCAATAAAGTTTTAAAGGGTGTTAGCAAGCAAAAATCAAAGACTGTCTAACTTAGAGTGAGCTTTACTTACTTAATTCAGCTAATAAAGTCTATAGGTTCAAGGTGTTCATAAAAACGTCGCCTCTTTAGTTAAAGCTCATCAGCAACTAACTTAACATGACTAAAAGAAAGTCCTCTTTCCCTAAAATGAAATACACAATCGAACTTTAATTATAATTAATATAATAATTATAAATAAAACTCGACAATAATTATTTCAAAAATACCCAAACAACGCAACTCTTTTTCTGCCCTTAATCCCACTGTCTCATCTCTAAAGCCTTATCTGTAAGTACAGTGAACACTGCACATCAGCAGCTCAATGTAGAAGAAACACAGACACACTCACACATCCACACACAAACAGATGGAGTGACCAACATTTATGACAAATTTTTAGCAAATTGTAATCCAATTTGACATATTAATTAAGTACATTGTTAATTTGTCGCATTACACACACGCACAACAAAAATAACAGCAAACAACAGCAGAAAAAACAACAACAACAAGAAGAACAGCAAACGCAACCCTCACAAGGCCAGAACAATTCACTCCCTTGACACACGGCCAAAAGTTCTGGCTCTAACTGTAAGTAGTGAAAGTAATAGCCAAAAACTTTTTGACACACTTTGCGCACTGCGGGCAGACACGCACACACACACAAAGGCTGGGATATATATATATATTTGGAACAGGACAAAAGGACGCAATACATAAGAATTACTTGGACAGGAAGTAAGTATGTGTTTCGGGCTCAGGAAAAGGGATAAACATGTGGAAATTTATTGAGCGCGCTTTGAGTTATACGTGTGTGTGGATGTGTGTGTGTAGGCTGTCCGTGTGTATGTGTTTTTGTGGTTAGCAAGTGCAGCAAGAGAAGCCCCAAAAATAAACTGAGCTCAACGTACTCGTCCTGGCGTTAAATGAGATATTTAAGTCATTGGGAGATGCGTGTGAGATAAGCAAAAATTCGGGTCAGCACAAAATGTAGAGCACCTTTTTAAAAAAAAAAGATACCCTGTAAAAGTGTTGGTAGAAAAGCTGTGCCAAACTATAACTAAAATAGATTGAATCAAAGATTTAATTCATTCAAACTTTAAAAGAATAAAAACTATATTTTAAAAATGTATTGTTAAATTTTCTATCTTCTTCGTTCTACTTACAGGGTATTTTCTAGCTGTGCTAACCCACTGAAAGTTTAACAAGCTTTGGCTATCTAAAAATGCGAAAATAATGCAAAAGGTCTGCTTTACATGTGGAGTAAAAGTATGTATGTAAGTAAAAAGATAACTTTCTGCGAGCATATTTATTTTATTTGCATATTCGCATATCCAAAAGGGATAATTACTTGCAACAGCTACTGTAGAATAGCTGCCTTCACTGTTTTTTTGCAAGCACTGTAGATTAAAGGTTCTACTATGCTACATATTAAGTGGTTCAGTGGAGCATTGCTGTCAACTTTACGCCATTTTTCTTTGGACTGCCCTAACTAGAATATAAAAAAGTGTAGCATGCTTTTAGGCATAACTTTTAAAGCAGCACAGTTTGGGAGGTATTTAGTGTTTTTAGGTAGTTTCAAGTGCAGTAAAGCTAAAATATCATTCAAATACTAAACTATACAGATTATGCTACCTAAAAATAAACGTTTTACTTCTTATAATATATATTTTTTGATAGATTTTTGATATAGTTTGTCTTAAATTTGTTATTTGGGTACAAAAATTTTATACTTATTTAAAATAATTAAGAAAAAATGCTTTAATTCTAAATTTATACATTTATATTTGTAAATTATCTGAAGTTCCTCTTTAAACTGAATTTTCAGAGCTGTGCACATTTTATTTTCTTTATATTTTCTACAAATCTGATCACCTTGATCCTATCTCCTATAGATAAACAATGCTCCCAATCACATTTATTTGTATTTATATATTTGCTCTAGTTAATTAACAACAATTACTCAATTTATTAATATCAACACTTTAGACAACTGCACAGCCTACATCAAAACATATTTTGGCATTTTCTATAATTTTTTTTATATATTCTTTTTGTTAATAAATGTCCAAACAAAAAGTAGATAAAAATAAATCACAGATGACAGGCAAACACACACACACAGGCAGACAGCCACATGTGGGCATTCGCAATATATATTTGTATATGTAGGGGGCTTATATTATGTATACGCCACGTTAGACAGAACGACAGACAGCTAAGCATAATAATCAAATGTAGAGTAATCTTTCTGGGTCTGTTGCCCGAAAAACACTATATGAATCAAAAACCCAATAAACTACTTAATAGAGAGTCATTTAAAATGTGTATTGTTGTTGTTGTTGCTAGTTCAGAGAAGGCACGATCCGTCAGATTAGATAAGATCTACGTGGTTCGTTGTCGTCGTTGTCGAAGCTTTTTTGACAAAATAAGATAGAGAAATAGCAACAATTTTGAAAGCTGCGCGGCACACGCATTTTACACACGCACACTACGACTACATATACATATGTATATGTATTTGTATATATAATTCTATATAGTAGATAAAGCAGTTGTCTACTACTTTTTTGCGCCTTCTGCTTTGTGCGCTATTCGTTGTCTGATCGGCACGCATGTTTGGGTTCCCGGCTTTATCGCTGCTCCCTCGCGCTCTCTCCCTCACTCACACTCTCTCAAACTATTTTCATCTCCCTCTCGCTCTATTAGTTTTTGCGCTGCCTTTTTCCATCGTCTGCTTTGCGGGTGTGCTTGATTTAATGGCAAATACCTTGAACTTCACCGAATTTTCGCCATTTGTTTTGATATGTGCAAAAAAAAAGAAAGAACTTTTCATTGTTGTTATTATTGTTATTATTGTTGTTGTTGTTGTTTTTTTTTTGATTTCACATTTTGCCAATTTTAATAGTTTTTTATTGGTTTGTGTGTGTGTGTGGGGTTGGGAAAGGGGGAACTGTGCGAATTTCGCGTTGTTTTGATTGCCTCCCAACTAATCAGAACTATTTCAGTTTTTCGGGGTTGCCTTTTGTGAAACTCAACTATTTGTGGCTTTGCCTTTGTTTTTGTTTTCCAAATGAGTCACTATAGTTGCTGAGTGTGCCATTAATAGTAGGAAGTACGCACTTTTTTTGAGGAACTTAAGACAAGTGATTAGAGCTTGTTTTGTGCAGATTTATATAGTCAAGAAAAGGGTTTAAGATTTGTTTCATCAATTAAAGAAATTATAGTGCTAAAAAGTCTTTAATTAAAACTAGAAATTGTGGAATTTTATAGTTATTTTAACTAGCTTAAAGTTTTTTTATTTTACCCAATTTACGGCCAATTCGATACCTTTAAGTTAGTTGTAAATGTTGTCGGCTTGTGATAGTGAATGCTATATCATATCTGGACTGCACATGTTCGCCAGATTAGATTATATGCTCGCAACATACGAGTTTTTGCTTTGCCTCAAATCCTTTTGGAAAAAACCTTGTGTTTTAGAATGAAAGACTAACAAATTTGTTGTTGCAACAACATGACATGGAAATTCGTGAGAACTGCAAACGTGGCTGAAAGAAATAGAAGCAGTAGAGGAGGAAACACAGGGAGAGAACAAAAAAAACTTGGCCATAAATAGTCGTTGGAAGGTTTGAAAAAAAAAGTGCGTATATATTTGCATTATAAACGATTCACAGTGACCGGCAATTGGTCAGCAGTTAACAAAACTCGTTCTGTCTCCCTTTTCTACACGCACTGTCTCTGTCGCTCTTTCTTGCTGCCCAACGTGCGTGCAGGCAACGAAAAAATAAATAATTTTATTTTTGTGCAAGTTTTTTTACTACTTTTTGTTGTTGTGGACTTTGGCGCTGCGTTTCGTTTCGTTTCTCTGTCTTTCTTTCTGCTTTTTGGTTTTTTGGCAACGACGTGAATGAACTTTTCAAGGTGAAACTAGCTAGAATAGGCAAAGTGTAGCGAAGACGCTGACGTTGACAGCGACGCTGCCGGCGACTGCGACTGCGACAGAGACAGCAGCACAGCTGGCAGCGCAGCAAGCAGTGAGTTTAGCTGCAAAAGACAAGCTACAGTGATCCGATAGGGAGTGTTCTACGAAAAGATACTCATCAAATGGAATATTTATACACTACACAGTACAAAGTATTAATGTGCAAGTCGTAGTGTTTAATTTTTGTAGTTAATATGGAGTAAAGTGAGTTTTGTAGGGTATAAGAAGTATACACCTATAGGGAATTGTCGGAAGTAAGCTGCCCTTTTAAATCACTGCTCAGATTCCAGGGTATGCCATACAAAAAACATACATAAGAGCTTGCAAAAGAACAGGAACAGCTCTTGTGTGTGCTGGGAAGCGTGTGATTGGCGCTGTTGTTGCTGCTGCTGCTACAATAACAACAGGAACAACAACAACAATAGCTAGAAGAATCGCACACGCATTTGCTGCCCATTTGGGACTGGTTTTTTTTGTTGCCCCTTTTTGTTGTTATTCGTAGAAAGAGTCAAAGTCAACGCTTGCAAGTCTACCACGCAAAATGAAGCAGCAGAAGCAAAAGATGGAGAAGATGGAGTGAAAAAAAACGCCACACTCTGAAAAACTGACGAATATGGAAGCAAAACGAACGGAGCACTACGAATCCAGAATTTGCTAGACAAAAATTTGAATGAGTCTATAGAAAAAGTTTGAGTTTTTGGCTCTTGCGGTTTAGCCTCTTGTTATTCTTGGCTAAAAAGTCATTTTTGTGGTCTCTGTTGTTCTTATGCTGCTTCTTTTCTTCAGCTTCTCCACCTCTTACTTCTCCTATTTTTTTTTAGATTGTAAGCTACCCTGCCCACAGACATTGACGGGTTGTTAATGGTTTGCACTGCCCCAAAGTTTTTTTTTTGTTGGTCACTTAAAGCCAAGTTTTGTTTCGTTTTTTCTGCTTTCTGTTGCCTGTAATTTACAAATCATTCACTTGAAGCCGAAAATGGCCAATGGAAGTCTGTCGTTTGTTAGTAGCAGCCTCACATTCTGTTGTTCCACATTTCGTGTGCTCCATTTCCACTGTTCCAGTTTGCAATTTCAACTGTAGCTTACATTATATTGATGATTCCATAATTAGTTTAGCGTGTTTAATCATTTTAAGTTACGCTACTGCTAGAGGTTCATTTGCCATTTGTTCCTAAGTTGAATGGCCCATATTCCACCGTTCCTTAGTTTTATTAACTATTTTCTATTATAATCTATAATCTCCTCAATTTTCTCTTTTTATCTACTCAGTATTTTATTTAAGAATATTTACATAATGTTCCATTCCACTTGTTCCCATTCCCAAATACGGTTTTATTCACTTTAACAATTTTAAATTACTCAATTTTTTAAGGGAATTTTTAACTACTGATACACCAGGAAAGCTTGTAACATCTGTTCCACATTCCACCGTTCCATCTTGACTTTTGATCTAAATTGTCATTTCCTTATTCCTTTTACAAATGTCACAAATATCATTGTTATCTTTGCTTTGTTTACATATCGCTGTTCCATTCCACCTGTTTCATGACAACCAATGTTTTCCACATCATTTCGCTCAAAATGTTCCTTTCCCAACCGCCTTTGTGCACTTCAATAATGTATTCTATTATTATTCCCTCAAATGCTATATGATTGTTTTCCTAATGTGGCCGTACGCGACTGACACTTGAAATCGCAGAGCCCACGAACTCCTCCAGTTCCCCACGCAATTTAATTCTCATTCTGGCTCAGTGTAAGGGACTTGCGTCTTGGCCAAACAAAACCTCAAAGTAGCCAATGGCTTGCCAATCAATTTACAACGCATAAAGTTGTCCAAATAGAAAGAGAATAGATAACAACAACAATAACAACAGCAAGAAGAGGCAAAAAAAATATGCTGTCGGTTAATTAATTGCTTGGAGCGCATAGAACGTACCATCAATTTATTCAAAACTACTCGCCGATAGAGGGCGGCAGGGACGGTCTGGGGGAGGGGGCATAAATCGGGTATAGGCATATATACATTTATTCACAGTTTTGCCATCTATGATTCTATTCAGTTTGGCTCGTTTTGTATGCAGAGAGTGGAATGATCGCATCTCAAAACATTTCAAGGTTAACAATTTCTTATGCTTCGCATTGTCGAGCTAATAAAGTCATCAATTTAAACATCGTCTTGAAACAATTTTCAGTTTAAAGCTATGAAAACTTGTGTAAAATCAATAGGAATATATCAGATAATCAATAAAATTTATAAGAGTTATTTTATAAATTCTTTATCTTTAAATCCAGACTACTAAAAGTTTTACTATCACTTTATTGGGAGTTGTATGACGTAAACATAAATTATGGATATTATTTTTTGACATTTTTATGTCAAGTATTTTAAAAAAAAGGGACTTTAAATACTTCTTTATAGTATTCACAGAACTTTCTTATTTAAAACAATAAGACAAACTATAACAACAACAAAAGATGACGTTCAATCTAGTCCTAGTTCAATAAGTCAAGTGGTTTTATTAGTATCTTATCTGTAGTTGTATATATTTCATTAAAAAACCTAGGATATTTCGTAGTCGACTTAAACTGCCAAACATTACGCACATTTTGTTGAATTTGATATTCAATTCAATGCGTTGCTCATTTGCATAAATGTGCGAGAAGTCAAACTTTGTTTTGTTTCTGTTGTTTTTTTTTTCGCCTTCTCCAGCTAAGTATTGGAAATGCTGTGGTTGTTATTGTTTTAGCCAAATAAATTGAAATTTATGTTTTGATAATGGGCAAATGTATCTTTGTATCTACATGTGCATAATGAGACGCATTTATTGAACTCAGCAGCAGCACTCGAACATATTCTGTAGAAATGTATATAACGCCTCTGCAGATCGTGCCACAGAAATTGGGCACACATGCGAAACTAGAATGAGAAATGCGAATTGTGAGAGGCAGAGGAAATGCTCAGTCGTCAACAGCAGCGACAACGCCAACGCTAGCCGAGAACAGCAGCAGCAGCGGCAGCGACGTCGTTGCTGATTGGTGCACACCAGCAGCAGCAGCAGCAGTGAACGTCAAATGCTCGCAAGCAAAAAAAAACAAACATTTCTAATGAAGTCAATGAACTTTTTTATGCGCGCGATGCGGTAATTTTTTTTCTACATTTTTTTCGTGCTGAATATTAGCAAAAAGGCAAAAAAAGCCAAACGAGATAAACAAAAAAATTCAAGCTTATTGCTGAGTGCAATGACTGCTAAAAAACGAACTGAACAAATTAAAAATTAACAAGATTAGCAATCATAAGTTGTTCGTATTGAAAACGGTTACTAGGCGTATGCGTAATGTTTATAATTCGCTTCAAATATGCGTGAAATGTAAACGGCGACTAATCGTAATACCAAATGTGTGTCATTTGGCTAGTTAACTAACCCAAATTGATAAAAAAGAGAAAAGAACGAAAAAAGTGATAGTGTTCGACGGCTGTGAGTATTTTGATGTCTTTTTTTTTCGCTTTGTAAACAGTGCTAAAAAACGACTTTCGTTACCTTTTTATGTATGTATGTGTATATCAGAAGCGGTGTTTTGCTTTTGTTTTCTTTCTGGCAGGAACGTGCCACAAAGTTACAAAAAAAAAATATAATCATAAGCGATTAAGTAGACACTAGAATATACCCTGTAAAACTCAGCTCATAAAAAGTCCCACTCTATAGAAATAAAAACTGTCTTTTGAATTTAAAATTAAATTTATATATGCTGCTTTCCGTAGTACAGCTGTCATACCCTTCTCACACCTTTTATGCTTTGCAGGGTATTTAAATGTAGCAAAGAATAAAAATTATAAATACACGTCAAACAGTCAAAAATATTTCGCTAGACATAGTTAAAAGTGTGTGTGCTGATATGCGTAAATGTGTGTGTGTGTGCGAAAAGTAAAATTAGAATTTTTGTGCGTACGCTGCGAATGGCTAATCATAACAAAAAGCCGCAAAAAATACACAAGGGAATGAAAAAAAAAACTTTACATTAGCCACATAAACACGAAAAGCAAAAAAAAAAAGTTTCTTCAGCGAAAGCCTTCCTCAAGGTCACAGAAAACTTAGCCAAATTAAAAAGAAAAACAATGGAAAGTAATAGATAAAACACACAAATCAACTAGCTCATAAACCACGCACTTTAAGTAGCCAGAAATATAATCAGCTTATTAATTATTTTTTTTTATTCTAAGAAATTAATTTAATTTTTAAAATTTCTTGGAAATCTGCAGAGCTGCCCTAGAGCTTTATAGAGGTAGTTGTTTTCTTAGGCCCTAAAATTGTGGATATATTTAGATATGTTTAAAATTTATACATAAATTAACAAGTATTAAAAAGTCTGTCTTAAAACTGGTTCTGCTCCTAGAAGTATGCAGATGTTTTAACTAGTTTATTATCTTATATGATTGATCGTCTTCAACCTACCTTCTACCCAGCTATATATTTTTTATATATGCTGACTTCTTCTATTTTGTAATTTACTTATTCTTTCGTTCTCTTTCTGCGCTGTTCTTTGGCTCGTCTAGCCAATTTGTTGTTGTCTTTCAAATGCAAAAAACTTGTTAAGTGGACTTTGATGAATCGCCATTTTTAGTGCGTTGTTTTGTTGTTGTTGTTCTTGTTCTTTACTGCTTGCCTATTATTCATGCTATGTCTTCTTTTCCTCACCTCTTCCTCTGCCCAGCCCACATGTGTGCCTGTTGTTGCTGCCAAATTGTAATTAGAAACAAAAGTCACAACAAGCAAAGTGCAGAGTGCGTGTGGAGAGCGATAGAGCAAAAGAGAATAGCAAAAATTGGAGAACTAAGAAAACTTTGTAAAAAAATGTTTACATGATCGACGGGGAAATATGCTGTAGGCAGAACATAAAAAATGTATATTATTAAATTGTAGATATAATAAATGACTTTTATTTAATAATATTCTTGGCCGTCAACATTTTTATAAACTAAATAATTTTCCGCAAAGAAATTGTTTAGGTCTAAGCCACTTTCCCTACCACTGCACTTACAGGGTATTACAAGCGACGTTGTGTCAGAAAAGTTACAATCAACTGCCAGTTATTGTTGTTGTCATTGCTAGCTGACGGCGTCGGTGGCGTTGGCGTTGGCGTCGACGCCGCTGAGCAAAAATGCGTGTATTGCATCATCAAATTTAGAAAAACAAATTTAACGCACAGCAACAAAAAAAATGGAAGCAAGAAGCAACAACAAGAAATACTACAACAACAACAGTAATCAGAACGATTACACAAAGCATAAAAACGAAGGCTGCTTCGGCAAATGCTCTGCGCTCGTTCGGTTCGGGTCCGCTCGCTTGGTTCACTTCGTTCGTTTTGTTCGCTGCGACCGAAACGCAGCGCTGCCGCTGGCACTGTAGCTGCTGCTGACGTTGACGCTAGCGCAACTGCTGCTGCTGTTGTTGTTCTTGTTCCTCCTCTTGCTAGCTTTCGCAATGTATTTGTTTGTGCATGTGTGTTAGTGCGCGTGCTTGTGTGCATGTGTGTGTGTTGCGTATTTATGCTGATCATCGGAATATTTTCAAACGCACACAAACACACGCACACTCGGCTAGTTTAATTGGTGTGTTGCTGCCGCTGCCACTGCTGTTGCTGTTTCTGCTGCCGCGTCACTTACTGCCATTTTTTTGCGCGCTGATTGTGTTGCTTTTCTTGCTGTTATTGTTGTCGCTATTTGAAAGTGCAATAACCTCGCAGTAAATTTATTTAGTTTTTCTAGTCAACGCCTGACACTGCGACCGCGCAGCGCAGCGACAGTCACAAGTTCTTTCGGTTACTTTCTGTGCAGGTTCAAGCAGCGTATGCGTAATATTTACTTATAAAAACCATTATTTAGTTTTTATCACACACTTGAATCAATAAACTAAACTAAAACCCCAAAAATATTTAAAATAGAGTACAGCTGCTAAACTGTGAGTACTAACGGTAAAGTCAAAAGATCTTTTGTTAATTAAAGTTATTAAAACTCAAGAACTATTAATTATTAAAATAAATATTTAATCTATCAAGTGTGATAGAGAGAATCAAGAGTCCAATATAAACTCAACATCCCCCAGCTCAATTTTTAATGAGTAAAAATGTTTAAATATTTTTAACATAGTGCTCTCTAGTCTCTATAGTAATTAATTATCAATTAATTAGTAAAAACCAATAAAATACACATGTTTTTAGCAGCACTATATTCCAAAACACATATTAAAAACGAAATTTAATACAGAAAAGCTGCCAAACCATCAGATTTATTGTATCTATTGACCTCATAAAAATGTCTATTGCATTTAAAAGAGTAAATTAATAAATTTGACAAATTAACTGTGCTAAATTAGCTTACAATACTTTGAAAGTATTTTGCTTATAGTAACTAAAAAGACTCCTAGAAGGGCCCAATAAATTGCACTAAACTGAATTCCAGTTAAAAATCAAATCAAATTTCTTATGCTCTGCAGATTTAAGAGAAAGAGCAAAGAAGACAGCAACAGAGAACACGCATCCATCACATGCTGTATGCTCGCTGCCAAAATTCCCACTAATGTCATACACGCACACACCCACACGCATACACTTCAATACACACACACAGGCACACACACATAGTTGCTGCTGCTGCGGCAACTCAATACAATTTGCTCACTTTGAGAATAGTTCTCAGCATTTGCACTAAACAAAACAGCAGCAAAAAAGGTGTGGAGAAGAAGCAGAGGAAGAGAAAGAGGAAGAGCAACGACAACAATGATAGGAGCTGACTAAGTTGTTTACGAAAGTGCGTGTAAAGCAAAGCAATGCGAATTATTCAGTCATTTGGCAAATGGCAATAACAGCAACAACAACAACAACAACAGCAATCAAGCGATTTGCCATTGTTGTTGCTGAGCTTTGCGTTCTACCTGCAACGTCCCACACACACACACACACACACACACACACACACACTGTCGCACACACACTTAGATAATAGCACAAGAGCATAGAAAACTACCTGTCATTATTATTTGTACCTTTTTTATAGTTCGCATTCAGCTCTGTCTCCATCACTCACTCGCTCCCTGTCTCCCCCTTCTCTCTCGCTCCCTCTCTCTTCAAAGCTACCCTGACATTTTCTGCTATTTCGCTCCTCACGCACTGCGACTTGAAAATCTGTAAAAAAAAACTTCACAATTAATTTATTTCTGCTCTCCCCTCAGCGCACAACAATAAAATAGAGAATCACAAAATAGAGAGAGATATAGAGAGGGAGCGAAAAAATTGGCTCTATCGCATTTTTCAAAGTCAGTAACCCTCTAACCTTGAATTGCTGTGCTCCTATGATTCCATGCCGACCCAAAGCTTGCCCCCTCCACTATCCTCCTTGCCTCTGCCGTTGCGTCTCCCTTTGCCCCTCTTGACCCCTTGGTCGCCTCTTAGCAGAGCTCGTATTCCCAAAATGCGTATCTGATCTGTTGTGTTGTGATGTTATGTGCTGTGGTTTGTCTTTGCTGTGTTCTTCTAGTTCTTTCATTATGGTACTCGGCAGGGTGCTCAAGTGTGTTGAGTGTGTGTGGAGTGTGTCTTCTACAATTTTGTAGTTGCAATTGCTTCTAATTACTGTCTATTTATCAATTTTAGTGGCTTCAAGTCAGAGGTCAGCTGAGATAAGTTCAAAAGTAGAAGTAGTGGTAAGTGGCATGTGGCAAGAAGTATTTTTAATTAGTTTTGTATACTATTTGTATACAATTATCTACTCTCAATCTGACCAAAGCGCAGATCCTTTTCAATGCACTCCTTGGGCACTTTTAAAGATCAAACATCTTAAGCCTTGTCTACAAAAATTCTATTTAAAGCTTAAGCTAATTAATATTAACCATAACTTCCCCATCAAACTTGGCTTATTATTAATTATATAACCAAACCAAGACCAGAGCTTAAATCAGCCTACTGAGATCGGTTCTCCTCTACTACAAAAAGCGTTGAGCAAAAACTCATTTCAAATTGTTTCAGAATTGTTCATGCTGCGTTGCAAATGCGTATGATGAATATTTATTTATAATTTGTTGTGCTTTTTATGCCGATGCCTCGTTAAAACTATTATTATTATTATTATTACGCTTTTTGTTGTTCTTTCTGCTGCTATGCCTCTCTCTATGTATTTATTTCTGTGTATAAGTATTTCCGTCTGCTAATGACACGACGCCTTTTTTGCTATTTTCTGATTTTATTTTCTGTATGTTTATGGTTTCCATTTCAGCGTAAAGTGCGTAAGCTGCATGAGTGATGCTGCCACCAATAACAACAACAATAACAACAGCAACAACAACAACAACATTAACAACATAAAATGGCAGTGCGTGTCTCGAATGACAGCTGTCAAATGCTGCGGTGAGTTCAGCTTTGATTAATGCCTTTCCCGCTTGCTAATTTTGCATTTAAAGCATTTACACACACACAAACACACACTCACACACATGAGTACACTCACGCACTCACGTCAAAGTGTTTGACATACGCATATCTGACAAAAAATAAATATTGGGTGACAATTTCGCTGCCTCTCAACTTTGTTTTGTGGGTGGTCTCCGTCTAGAGACCTGTCTGGTCTCAGTTTATGTCGAAATTTATGTGATTTATTTAAACGTTATTTATAAATTCCTTTTGATATAAGCTGCCATCAAAAGAAAAGTTATTTTAACATAAAAGATGCAAGAACTAAAGTTTAAACATCCCTGAAAACAAAAAGATATTTGATAGAAATTTATTTAAAATCTAAAAATAACAATTGGTATCAAAATTTAGCCTTCCAAAGGTTAATTAACTTCTTTTCTAAGTTTTAAACTTTCAATATATTAAAAAATGTATCACATTATTTATGTTGAATTAAAAATGACATATTTAACTAATTTATGCATTTTTCCTACTTTTCTCAATTTACAATTTTCAATTTTTTTTATTATAAAAATTATAAAATATAATACAATCTTTTCAAATTAAAAAATGTTTTCAAAATTAATTCTACAAGTTTTGTGCTTTTGTTTTAAAACATTGAATGAAAATCCCTAGTAATGTCTATAAATATTTACTTAAAACAAAGAAAACAAATCTCACAAAATTTCCCTAAAACCCCTTCATATGTTTACTCACTTATAACGCCAGGTGGCGACACTCAACTCTCACGACATTTCGTCATAACTGTCAACTTAATATCATAACTAAATAACTCAACGAGACACTCGACTGGTAATTAGGGGAACTTTAATTAGACTTGTATAGCATATATATTAGAAACGAACTAAACAAAAGCAAAGTGCTAGAGAAAATCACTCCACGCACTGCGAATAAGATAGAATAATAGCAGCAAGAGTAATAAATGGACAAAAGAGATGAAATGAAAGAGTCGAAAGTCGCGTGTGTGTCACACCTTTGATAGGGCACAACAAAAGCGGCAAGTGTGAATGTGTAATTAAATTTTATGAATTAATCTCTTAACTATACACTTTTATATACACTTTAACATGAAACACACACACATATGCGTGCATAAATAAAGTGGGTGTGCCTACTTGGGCAGTTTTATGGCTACCAACAGCGGCTCAAGTGGCGTATGCGCGATTTTTCATTTACTCTCGTGCAACGTTCTGATTTATGCTCAATGTGGGCAAGTGTGTGCGAGTGTGTGTGTGTGTTTGGGGGGGTATGAATGTATTTTGACTGATAAACCAATGACACTATCCTTCAGCAGTTTTGGGTAAAGTAGTGTTCATAAAGGGAGAGAGGACAAATTAGACAACTTGAAAGTAAATAAAATAGTTAAGATTAGCCAGAGGGGAAGGTTGATAAGGGGGTTATTTAGTTGCTAAATTAAAATTAAAATTAAAATTAAACTAATCCCATAGGCTAACTATTTCCATCAAAACTATCTTATTTTCTACAGTATCAAAGCCTTTTTTGAGTATAAGCTAGAGAATGAATCAAATTTAAATGTTTAAGTTTATTTTTTCAGTTTATTGGTTCTTTCCTTAGTCTAAACTTATTTTTCTATATCTCGTTTCTTAAGTTATGCATAAACTTGAGCTGCATTTGTTAAGGTTTGTCATTTGAGAAACCTTAACACGTAGCCCAAACTAATGAATATTGATTTTTAAGCGATAACTTTACACGCCGCCAAATAGGCCTGCATTATAGTATTATAAATAACCTCAGATCGACCAAGACTGTATAAAACCTCAAGCTTCCGGTGCCATAAAACCGATCGCTTTAACGATTTGAATGCACAAAAAATGCAAAGTTTTTTTTTTTTTGTCTTCCAACTCAATCGATTTTGAATTCAGTTAAAATATTGTTACTAAAACGGTTTTTCATGTTACCCCCACCAAGTGCAGTCGTTGGCAGTGGTTGGAGTTGGCAGCAAAAACCAGTTAACCAGCAGAGGTCAAGTTGACCACACAATTTTGAATGCTGACCTTGAAAACAGCCGACGAATTACAAGTTACAATTTACAGCTCAATTTGAATATTTGAATAATGCGACGAGGGCGACGGGAGGTCTAACAAATTGGATTTTTCTATCGATATTTTGATATGCTCGGAACAAGAAGGTGGTCTACAATTATAGTAGACATGAGTTTTAGAGGGAGTGGAAGATAAAGTTGGGGAAATAAAACTTAATGGGGATTAAAGTATATTCTGTTATCATGATCATAGTGATCATGACAGAATTAAAGCGGTAAGAGGTCAAAAGGTCTGGGTATCTCACTGATATCTTCGAAGAGTGCCCTGACCTGGCCTGTTAGAGTGTCTGTAAATTCGACTACTTCCCATTTGGAAGTCAATCCTGTATCTTCCCCTTTTTTCTGTCTTCTTAGCACACGCAACTGGTCCTCGAAATACTCGCCAGTTGCTGTAATTCCCATGTAAAAGTTGGAAATGCTCAACTTTTTGCTTTTATTGGTTTTTGATTGACCTTGTACAAGTTCAATGCTACTTACATTTGCTGCCTGTTATGTGCAGTTAACTAAATTATAGTTCTATTATTAAAGTTTATGCTTCTAATCACAAGTTTGGGTTTCTTACAACGAGTGCGGAAATGAAACGCACCGAAAAATTAAAAAAACAAACGACAGCAAAGCTCTACAAATGTAAACTTTATGATTGAAGGGCCTCGCCAACAACAACAACAACAATAAAAATAACAACAAAAATAGCATTTAATTGATATACGCATTGATAGCGCAGTCCAAAAGTTTTTTAGCTTTTGCTTTTTCGGGTTTTCGATTTCCTAGAAGGGCGAACGCAGCGCTTGCCTTGGTTGCTTCCCTCTCGCTCTCCCGCTGTCTATCACTATCACTATCGCTGTCTCTGTTGCTCGTTCTCTTCATTGGGGGCCCTTAACGAACTACTCTAGCAATACTTGTGCTCAAGGTCAGTAGCACCCAGCGACACTAGCAAACAAAACAGAGAAAAAAAACTAGAAACTAAAAATTAATTCGAAATATTTGTTATAGGCAAATGTAATGTCAATCAAGTTCACTCAGCTTTTGTTTAAGCATTTAGAATTGTTTGCAGAACGTGAGATCAATGGCGCTTAACCAGTACACTTATGAAAAACTATTCAAAGTAATTATAATTTGAATTTAACACTTTTTCGTAACTTTACAACAAAAGAATTAATTGCAGTCAGCAACAATCGAAAGTTAAATAATTCAAATAAAGTTACTGAATTATAAATTATATTCCAAAATCGATCATAGAATATTATTTAATGGAACAGAAATATTTATTTATGGAATTTGACCCTTTTAGTGAATATCTTATACAAGAAAATCTTATAAAACTATTTTGGAAAAATTATACTGTTCAATTTTTAGTTTACAACATTTATTATTTATATTTTTTTTTTTTATACGTGTCTTTATTTTTTATTTATACAAATAGGCAATAATTTAAATCATTTTAAACTCGAATGAATATTTTTCCTATTTTATATTAAGTATACGTCTCTATATTTTATTGAAATAAATAAAAATAAATAAATTTTACATCTTATATATTCATATACTTTCTGCCATTTTGTATCAAGTATACGCCTCTGTACACTCTTAGCATCCCTTTGCTTTTTCACTTTTAATGGCTTAAATAAATTGAAAACTTTGTTAGAGCCATGATAATTTAATTGCCTCTAGTACTCGTGTACTATTTAATTGCAAACTTTACCCAAATATTTCCAAATACCTGTGACCAACTAAAAATTTCTCAAAAATGTATCTGTAACTCTCCGTCTGTCAAAAGTATCTGTAGCGCTGTCTGTTTCTCCAGATAGTTTGCACTGCAAATACAAATCAGTTGCGTAAATAATGCGTATCGCCAGCCGCTAAACAACTGACAACAACAACAAGAAAAAACTACAACAAAAAAAAGCTAAAAAACGCTTGTTAGAGGCGTTTATAAATTACAGCGGTCGACAGACTTCGCCGAGTATTAAGCATTTTGATTAGCAGCTGCAAAAAAAAAAAAAAACAATTTGAAATATGCGTGAACTACAACAACAAGAACAACAGAGTGACAAACGCACTAAGAAGAAGAAGTGGGAAGGGGAAGAGAAGAGAGAAGAGAGAAGAAGAAAACGCCAAACGAAACAGAAATTCGTTGTCGATGCGATGCGTGTAGCCCTGAACATAACCTTGAATCGAGTCGCGTTCAGTTTGACTTCTATGCGAGTGTACGAGTGTGCGTATGTGTGTGTGTAAATTTTTTTATTTAAAGATTCGTTAACTTATTTCTTTTTTTTGTTGTTGTGTTTTTCATACATATTTTGTGTGCGTTTTTTGTTGCTGTTGAATAAATGCGTTAGAGCCTAACAAAAAATGCGTTACGCATAAGAGCAGACACTCAGTTTGCATGAGTGCGACAGAGAGGCAGCTACACATGTTTGGGAGTATGTGTGTGTTTGGTGTGTGCTTGTGTGTGTGCCTAGACCTAGACAGAAGCGCATGGCACTTGAGTTATGCGTGTGGAGCTTTTTTTCCGTTTGGTTGCGGCTGCGTGATTCGCTCACATGCGCTTCAGCGACAGAAAGGGCTAGTAGGACGAAGCTAGAAAAAGCTAATACTTATTGCCAGATTATACAAATTTTGTATGTTAAATCACTGCAAATAATATTTGCCTAAAACTAGAAACTAACTAGAAAATGTTTAGCTTAAACAAACGATAGAAAATGTTCTATCAATTATTTATTTAATATTATAAATGCACACTTTATATAATATTTAATATGCATAATCAAGAGTTTTTATTTAAGAATTAAAGCCAAGAATTTTTATGGAACATTCACTGTTAAGCCATTTTCTCTCGTCAAGATCAGAGAAAACTTGTCAAAGTTAGAGCCACTTCCGCTTATTAGGGTCGATATCGGGCTTATGATCGATATCTACTATATTTAAAAAATATTTAAATAAATTTTATGCAATTGTTACAAAAAAAAGCTGATTAAATGAAATTTTTATGCTAAATATTTTTTAAATAAAAAAATATTTTGATTATTTTTACGCTTGCACTGCTGCCCTTTGCTAGCTACCAACATATCCAGATATGAGTTAAATTTCAATAAATTTACCTTAGCCTCCAAATCAAATCAACTCTTAATTCTACAAGGAACTGGAGCTGAGCTCTTGAAATAAGTTAAAATTGGCTTTTTATTTGATTTTTTTTTTGGCTACAAAACATAAAATTTGTAGCGCACTTGAGAGGTTCAAAAAGCACTTGAAAAGCAACGAAATACAAAACTGAAGCACAAGAGGCAACAACGAATGACGAAGAGGCAGCAATGGCGACAAAGACAACAACAACAGCAACAAAAGCAACAACAACAACGACGAAAACGAAAACTTTGGCAAACGCATAAAATTCTGCGTACTGCGTGTTGTTGTTTGTTCGCCGTTGTTGTCGTTGTTGTTGTAGTTGTTTGTTTGACCGGGCCTGAGCTTGAAACAGGGCCTAAAGAGCTAACCAATTTTTCTAGGCATTTTTTTTTTGTATGCGGCTCAAAAAAACCAGTAAATTTTGACTGTGAGATCAGCATGCGCAGCGTGTTGCCAACCCAAGCAACAGTGCTGTTCGTAAGTCTATCCATCCAACTATCTATCTATCTATCTGACTGTCTGTTTGTGTATCTGTATCTATGCGTCTTTTGTGTGTGTATCTCACACGCATTTTATGCGTAAGGTCGCAGCTTCAGCGACGCATTTATATGTGTACAATAACCGGTAATTATATGGCCAAACATACTAGCCTTTTTTTTATTTAAACCTCTGAGATTATGGAACCCAATAGAATGACGCTGCAAACTGAAAACCTGAGAAAACTTTAAGTTTTTTTTAAAACAACAACAAATGTGAAGAAAAGATATCATAAATCTTTTTGGCAACTTCCGCGTTTCAATTAGTTGCCTGCCAATTAAATAGATTTTTTGTTTTTCAAATTTAACGTTCAGTTATTCGAGATGCAAACCCAAAAGAGTCAAAACTCAACGAAACTCTGCACGAACAATGCGCGCGTCACTTTTGCTTTCGTTTAGTTTCGTTGTGTGCGCTGCAAGCGCATGAACTGAACTCAACGAAACGCTGCTTTACCCCACCCAAAAGCCAATTTGACGAAGATCACGAGCATTTATTTTAATTATTTAACAGAGAGTTTTCATTTATTTTTTATCATTTGAGCTGCATGCTTTTCGAATGAAATAAATTTTATTTTATATTAGTTTTATTTTGTTTGATGCTTTGTTTTATTATTAATTAAATATTTCTGCCTGCGCTCTTCAGCTTGACTTTCGTTGACTTCTCTCCAAATTTGTGCTCTCAACGATTTCCCCTGTTCGCTAAGTGCACTCTTTAATTGATTGCGTTCTTTTGCTCTTAAAATTCTTCAAGCTAAAGACTAAAATGTTGTATACATGTTTAATAAAGTTCATAATTAAATATTTAATACATTTGTGATTTGTGTTTTCGATATTTAAACACATTTTGTATGTTTTGAAGCTTATTATCTCGCTTACAACTCACGTGTTTGCAGTCATTTTTGTATGTACATAGCGTTGTTACAATTTGTCATTTCTGTTTATCAGTTTAGTACAATTTGTTGTTATTGTGCAGTTTTTTGATAATGTTTGTAAGGTGAAACATAGATTTCTATATTTTTGTCTTGTGTAAAGAATTTTAATTAAGTTTAAAGTTGGTTAAAAATAGAGCCTTTAACGAATACCAAAACAAAAATATTAAAAAAAAAGCATAAATATAAAAAAATAAATTTTTTTTTTAATTATTCTGAATATTTATTTAGTTGACAAACCCATAGAAATTATTTTAAAATAAATTTGGAAACCACAAATCTTTTTAAACTTTTCCCGATAATCTTATTTTTAAAAACACATTTTTATAATGAACTATTTTGTAAGGCACCAATTTTCTCATATTTTAAGCATATCCAATTTTATTGCACGACACTTATTTAAATTCCCATTTAATTGACTGTTTAAAATGAAATTCAGCGGTTAAAGAATTAAATTTGATCCCATTGAAAATGGGGAAACAAACAACACGAAGCGACTTCAAAAACAACTTGGCAATAAATGTCAAAATATAAAAATGTAGATAAAAATGACAAGTGGAAAAGAGAGGGAAGAAAGAGGGACAAAGAGCGGCAGCAAAGACAAAGTGAAAGCCAATAAAATGTTGCTGTCAAATACCAAAAAATAAAAAGTTGTAATGACAGTTAAAAAAGGACAAGAACAAGAAGCTGAAGAAGTAGAAGAAGAAGTAATAGAAAACTGCCAATACAAAGACATTAACATGTGGCACACACTTCGCTGACCACTGGGCCACAAAGAAGCGAAAGAAGCATGGAAAATGGGAAGACAGGAAGACAGAAAGAGGCAGAAAACAAAACAGAATCAAGACAAACAACATAAATCGAGGGCAGGTTACTTGAAGGTCCTTTTCATAAGTTGAACTGGGTCAAAAGAGGGCAATACGTTAAGTACTTGCCTGCGGGGACAACTTTTTGGCATCCCCCTCACTCTCCCTGTCTCTTTTCTAGCTTGTTTGCCACCCTTTTTGGCTGTTATTGTTGAGCAATGCCCACGCAAACAAATTGCTGTGTTAATAATGCCAATAACCAGCACAACAACAAAAGCAAAACAACTAGAAATATCAACGAGTCTATAAACCTATTTTGTAACTTTATGCCTGAAATCTCTCTTATGTTGGAGCGACTTTTAGGCAGAATTCTTCCTATTTGAGCACTGCCGTCAGTAGCAGCAGCTGAAGAGCAGTCAGTGTGGTGTAATGACAGTTGTTAGTTTGCTTAATGTTGTTATACAACACTTAATTGTTATTGTTTTCACTTAAGCAAGCACATAGAAAGTAATGAAAACAGAGGACAAAATATAGTAGAAAATAAAGAGTGAAAAGTTCATTTATTTGTTATTATATTTTTGACTATGGGCCATAACTGGCCTATGCTCTATCCCTCCAGGACGTCCGGCTTAACCTAAACTATTATATTTTTATACCCTTATTCCTGTTTTCTCCTGATTTTCTTCTATATTTCAACTCTTCTAGTTCTGCTGCTTTATTTTAAATCCATTACAAATTTTACTTCAAGTTTTCTTGGCTCCCACTACTTTCACTTTCACTTAACCCCTGTGCGGCAAATTGAATCCTCCTCCACCGACAGCTCTCAATTTCTTACTATCGTGCGTTTGGCATCGTGTTTGGCGGAAAACCCAACCATGCAGTTTTCCCAGACAGTCCTTATCAATTTAATGGCCAACTGGCGTCAGTGGCAAGAAAATTCTTGGAAAATACACACATATATTTTGGGAAAAACGACCGACTGCACTATATAATCAAATGACACATATATACAAGTGTGTATAACTGTAGAGGAGATAAGTTAACAGTTATATAGGCCTTGTCTTGGCATTAAATGGATGAACAGACTCCAACTCGAGAATTGGGAGAGAAATGTCGCCAGAATGCAATAACTGTGTCTGGCTCCAAAAAAGCAGCTAAGAAAAGGAGGAAAAACAAGGCCAAAGATTAAAAACAAACTAGTTACGATGGAACAGGCCAAGCACACACACACACACACACACACACACACACACACGCACACACACTTACTCCCCACTCGTGTTGTTGTGCTGTTTTGTGAGTTAGTTTATTTTGCGACAGCATTTTTATGATGCCCCATCTGAAGGCGCCACGAATCCTGTTTCCTTTTCTTGTGGCTGCCACTGGCTGCTGTGGCAGCAATTTTTTTCCATTCGCTTTCATTTCGCTTTCACTTGCAACATTATCAACTCGTTGTTGTTGTTGTTGTTGTTGTTATTGTGGTGATTGGATTGCTTTGCTCTTTGACGGCCGCTTTTGTTTTTCTTCGATTTTTCCTTTGAACTAATTTGAATGATTTTCCCGCTTTCCTTCGCTCCGCTCGTGTCATATAAATTTCTAGTTTTATTATCATATTTTTCGCTAGATTTCTTCACTTTGCTGCTGCTGTTGTTATGCTGCTTGTAATAATCGTAAATTGTTATCTATAGAAATTATTTGCATAACATAAACAATTTGCAGTTTGACAAATTGTTAAATTTTTGTGTAAAGCCGAGTCGGGAAAATTAAGGAAATTGTGCTACAACCAAGATAACTTAGGAAGGAACTTAGTATCCATACTTAGACGCTAGTTTTTGACCTCTTTTTGTAGCAGATTTTAACTAAAAATTAAGACTATGTGTGACTTAAGTTGTGATTAACTCTCTGGATAAGTTCTGTCATCGAATAGTTGGCAAACTATCTGTTAATTAATAGACTTTGCTTACCAAACAGAATTCACTGTTGATTACCTTCTACTCCCCCTTCTCCGCTCTTCTCTATGATTAATTAAACTAATAACATACGAGTTATATTACAATTAGGCATTCATTATATTGCAAAATTTGCATACCACCAGATTCTGGAACAACATGAATCATTCCCCACCAGCTTGAACGCAATTCCCGTCCAAAAATTCAGGCACGCACCTCAAAATAATACATAAACGGGGAAATAAGGGATTGTGGACATCGTGGGGGGTGTGGAGCACGGCCATAGCAAATATTGTAAATGAAAACGCAATTTTGCAATAAAAATCCATTGAGCATAGTAACGAGTTCCAGAAAGTATTATAATTCCAATGCGTTAAGCGCGTAACCAAGCCCCAAAAACGCAGCAATAACCACAGCGAAGTGAACTAAAATTTACAATAATTATAATAATTACGAAATTACTTAATTGTTTTTTTTTCTGGACTTATTGTCATATTAGCCGCACAGAAGGAGGTACAGGCCATAAATGAAGCGCAAAGAATAAAAACAACAAGAAATTTCCATTAAAATGCAATAAAGGACACACGTACAACAACAACAACGACAGCAACTTACAACTACAACAATAATTTATGAGAATATAATAAAATTAAAAGCGGCAAAGAAATAGAATTTCTGTTTGGGCTGGGCTCACAGGGCGTATGTGTGTTCTCTGATTTCTGCTACAACTTTATGGTCATTAACACACGCATTCACACACACACACAGACAGTCCTGCACACACACACGTGCACTGCTTGACCCCTTTTGTCACACATTGCGTATACGCAAAATTATTACTCATACGCAGCTTCGTGCGGGAAGCGAAGGAAAGCGAAAAAAAACAAGGAGCAAACCTTTTTTGATATATGATTTCATAATACTGACGATTTTTATGACATGCCTGTGATTTGGGCGGCTTGGGGCGTATCGACTATGTCAGGCAACAGGACGAGGTGTGTCTGAGAAGTGTGTGACGTTAGAGCTAGAGGCTCCTTATCCATTCAATCCCTTTTGCCCTTATAACGTCTTGAATTCATAGGGTATAAACTGTTCACCTTTGTACTCTTTTCTTGGCCTCTTCCACAGGTTTGATTTATTATCGTATTAGTTTCCACACAAACACATTTTCCGCATACTTTTCTTTACACCATTTTATGACCAACCTGCTGAAAATGCAAATTATAATAATTATGTGTGGTATTTTTCCTTTTTTCCCCACTTTTTCCTGTTTTTTTTTGGAGTTGTGAGTGCAAGAACACACCCTCGTTGAGTGGATGGAACTTTTGCTTTCGTTTCGTTTTCGTTTCCGAATTCGTATTTTGATTAATTACTTTGAATGCGATTGTAGAAGTCAACAGATTTAATGGAGAATTTTTATGTTTTAATATCTTTGTGGTTCAATCTTGTGGTTTGTCAGTAAAGAAAACCAACACACACACATACACACACACAGGCGAGAACAAGACACATTTCCGGCTATTACAAGACCCTCAGAGCAGCTGGTAGAGACAAGCAAATAGAGAGAGGAAGGGAGTGAGAGGGACACAGAGGAGCAGTGTCTAAGCTAGAGAGAGCGAGCAAATGACCTACCGTACAAGATTTTACATTCAGCTGAGTAGAATAAAAAACCAAGGCGCAGTTGAGCAAGAAGTGTTTGCTGAAAAAGAAGTGGTAGAGTGGGGAATGTAGGCGAACGACTGATAGATACCCTTTAAGTAGTTTTAAAGCTTTAAATTTAAAACGAAGCCGTTTAACAGGTCTCTAAATACACTCCTTTGCTGAAATGTGTTACAAACTGAGCTCTAAGTACATCATACCCACACACACTGCACTCGCACAGGGTATCTCTGTGTAGAAGCAGCAAAAGCATTGCCAGATCATTAATTAAAATGTTGCTGGACCAGTTCTTAAGCGCAGGCCAAGCCACAAAGCAGCATGGGTGGAGGGAGGGGGCAGGGGCAGCGACAAGGGGCAGCCAAAAGTTACAACAAGCGCAAAAGCTTCGAGCAGCAGCAGCAGCAGCATTAATAAGAGATCGCACGCTTTTTTAATCAGCACATAGAACATAGACACACACACACACACACACACACACACACACACACACACACACACACGCATGTCTGCTGATGTGCGTGCATGGCCTCCAAGCATAGAAAAAGTGCGTCTCTCTCTCTCACTCCCGTCGCTCTCACGCATTCCGCGCTTCGCTTTTGCTCTGCGCTTTTTTTTTGACATTCGCTGCGATGAGGTAATCACCACATGCGTGTGGCTGCGCGTGTGTTTGTGTGCGTGAGCATAAAGCTTTGTCGCTCTTGTTGCACGCGCTGGCATGCTCCCCACTACCTCTCTTCCCCCCTCGCTCTCCTTGTCTTTGCCTTTGCTTGGCCTTCTTTGTGCTTAGGTTCTACTGCTACTTAGTCGCCGTCTAAGCAGCAACGTCAGCGTCAGCAGCAGCGCAGTCGACGCTCCGCACAGATTATGGCCCTTTGACATCCCATAAATTTCATGTCCACGCAGCGCAGTTTCACATTGTTAAGAGATTAACGCCAAACAAGCTACAGCAAAAGCTTCTTGCCAACTGCAAAGCACCGAAATGACACTACACTAGCTGATTTATCGATAGGCGATAGAAGCACTTAGTTGTCGTTAGCATTGCTTTGTTTATGAAATTATGTTTTAGAGGCTTATAAAAATTACTATGAATTATTAATTCTTACTTAATTTTCCAAGAAACTTCACTATTTTTAACATACAAATTTATACCCAAACCTCATGAGTTAACTAATAAACCCTTTTGTAAGAGCATCATGTAACACTGCTAAAACTAGTTTGAGTCTCTATAGTTCTATGTAGCGTCTATAAAATATAGTGAGCCCAATTTTTAATTTAGTAAACTCTGTGTAAATCGGTTGTATTTTTTTTTTTTGTTTCTGTTGTTTTTGCTGATAGTGCGATATGAACACGAATCATTAAACATCGCATCGTTTTGCGTGTTATTTTAAATGTTTGATTATTAGTTTTTGTAATAAACCAAATTGTTTTATGTTCTAAACTAGTTCAAGGGTTCGTAGCGCAGGTAAAAAACAAGCAGACAAATTAAACAAAATTTGTGTCTCATTTGCTGGAAAATTTTATACGCCACTAAATTATAATTGGATACAGGGTATGTGCGGGCGAATTGTTACCCAAAGACTGACAAAAAAATTGAAAACATTAACTTAAATTAAACTTTTTATATTAGTTGACATTTACAGGGTATCTTTTAGTTAGTCTTGTGTATTTATTTGTATTTCAAATTAAAAATACATAAGCCAACTCATTACTTGTCCAGTTTGACACTTACAGGGCATAAATTAGAGTCAAATTAATCCATTTCGTTATATAAAAAATAAACATATAACATTTATTTACATTTTAAAAAATATAAAGCCAGTTCGATGCACATTTTGCCATTTGTAGAGTATCATAAGTCTTAGCAAACTTGCTGTCATTCTGCACTTATCACCTTCAATGCGCTTTCACTGCCTCCACGATCCACAATCAATCGCCATTTTTGCGCATCCAATAGGAAACCAGTTGCCCTCGCTCTCACTTGCTGTCTCTGTCTAACGCACGCAGCTGTCGCTGCAGTTCTGGGAGATAAGCGAAAGCGTGCAAAACAAAACAAAAGAGAATTGCAACTGTGTGTAGTGCTGCCATCTCGCTTGCACTCGAGTGATCGTTGCGGCGAATGGTCAAAGAAAACTAATTAGCTACAAATTGGCTGACACGTGTTAGACAATTGTTGTTGATGTTGTTGTAGTTGCTGTTGTTGCTTATTTTGCACATCATGTAATGGATTAAATGATTGATTAGCTTGAGAGCAGAGCCCTGCAGGGCTGAACTATAACTTTGAGCCGTTTAGACCACAACCCGCACCACACCCCTCCACGCCCTTTTGGCAGAAGATGCGCCCAGTCTGCGAGTTCTAATTGTTGTTGTTCATTGCGGCAACTTAAGCAAAGTCATTAATTTGCAATTAGTTTTTGAGGCAGCGGCACGCGTGGGAATTAAACTTGGAATTGGCATTCGAATTGACTGCGATTTGGCTGGCGTTTTGTGAAACTTTTTAGCCGTAAAAAGTGGTGGGCAGCAAGAGGGTGAAAGGGGAGAGAGAGAGGAAAGGGTATGCAAAAGGGCAGCAAATGTTCATAATTACACGACTGGCAAAAATAAAGAAATATGTTTGTGTGTATGTATATGGACCCATCCTCCTTTTCCTACTGCTCTCTCATTGTTATTCCTTCCTTTTCCCTCTTGTTTCGCGCCTGCTTTCTCTATCCACGCACTTCTTACACTCAATTGAATACTTTCAGTTGCTGCAAAACTTTGCTTCACATTTACAATTCATGCATAATAAACAAATAAAAAATGTGCCAACTGAAGACTGAACGACTTGAAAATACCCTGTATTTTAATTTTATAAAAAAAACTAAAGTTAAGTGTTAAATAAATATATAATTAAACATAAATACGTTGAAAACATATTAAGCCATGTGTTAAAAAAAGGCTGAAAGACTTAAAAATACCCTGTAAAATTTTGTTTTATGGAAACATGTCAAATTAATGATTAAACGCGTTTCATTGTTTGTTTTAATTTTTTTTACACACATTTATAACACCCTCTTGTCAATGCTAGCTACAGGGCATTCCAATAGGCAGTGAACATGTCGGAAAAACATTTGGCAGGCGCATCTTGCTCTTTGGGGTTGCTCTCGCCATTCGATTGTGCAAGTTTTTCAACATTTTCTGTTTATTTTCCTTTCGTTTTTCTTCTCGCTTTTCTTTTTCCTCTTACTCTTCTTATTTTTGCATAAAATAAAAATAAATAAAACATAGCTAAGTTGTAAGACGAGCGAGCACAACAAATAACTGTGGACATTTGTGGTTGATCTTATTGGGTGGTTAGTTTTTCTGCTGCTTTTTGCTTAATTTAATTTATGTTCAACCTTTTTTCGCTTTTTTTTCTGTTTTTTGAAGGTTCCATAATGACATAAAGTACTTAAGGTTATGATGTGATTATGTTGTTACAGTTATCTGCAGGGCTTATGCGATTTGCAAGCAAATATGGCCACAGTTAAGCGGTTGTTGGTAGTTGACTTTGCGGTGAGCGGACTTTATTGGTAAAGGGAAATTAATTGAGCAGTTTTGGTTGCAATTTGGTAGTGAAAATTATTTATTTTATTTAAAAATGGGGATTATTTTTAATGCTTTATCGATAGCTATAAGTATTGTTTATGTTAATGAGTGGGAGGAGTGTAACAATCTTCTTTTTCCTCTGCTTTACATTCTCCAATCCATAACTCAAATTCTCTACTATCCTTTCATTTCTTCTACTTTATAATAGGCATTTTCCGAGCCTTCTATTTCTTTCAGCAATTTACTCCTTTCCAGTTTTCCAATACTTTTTTCTTGCTCCTTTTCCTATTCTCTTCTTTCTTAACTCTTTCCCTCATAACTCTTTTTCTGCTCTCTTCCTTACTTCCATCATTGCTTTCACCTTTCGTACTCTTCCCTGCTCTCTAATTAAGCTTTTCTCCTACCCATTTGCCCTCTTCTTCCTTCATTTGTTCCCCCTTCCTCCTATTTCTCTTCTCTTTCTCTGCTCTTCTACTTTCTTGCAACAATCGGCAATTGTTGAGATTCCAACTATTTTGGGCAATTCTCGCCGCGGGTTTCATAGATTACATAATTGCCCAACGAGTGCCCGAGGCAGCGGCGGCAACGCCGGCTGCAGCAGCGACTGCGACAGCGGCAGCGACGTCGCAGTTAGTACATCTGCTGGCATTGCGATTGATGGATTGCATTCTGAGTGTTGCCACACAAAGACACGAGACAGCGGGTGGTTGGAGTTGGGCAGTGGGTGGTGGCTGATTCAAGGGTGCTGCAAGAGGCGTGTGTTGTGTGGAGGGGGGCGTAGCGGGGGTGTGGCATGCCACAGCTGTTTGGGGCAGCAGCAGCAGCAGAAGATCAAAGGCAAAGTCAAATAATTTACAACAACTGCGCCATCAACAACAACATTGCAACATCGGCAACAACACACACACAGATGGACACACACACTCGCACACACACTCGCACACTCCAAATTATATGCATTGACCTAATTTGTGTAAACGAACAACAAAAACAACAACAAAATGAGAGCAGCAACAACAATTTAGACGATTTGTTTAGTGTTTGTTGAGAATTGCAGTGGCTGGTGAGGGAGATGGAGATAGAGTGGGAGTGGGAGTGGGAGTGGGAGGGAAAGCGAGTGCGTGAGCTTAAGAAAGAGAGGTAGGAATGAGAGAGATGTAGTGAGTGAAAGAGACGGCTAGCGACACTGATCAACGTGTGTCAATCAGCGGAAAAACGCAGCAACAATTGTCAAACGTAACTACAGTAAACTAGCGCTAAGAACAACAACTAATGAAATTTTATAATATATAAAAAGACTTTAAAGGAATTTATCACATAACAGTTAGTCTGTTAAATGCCTCTATAGCATAAGTTTTCTTTTAAGCAGTGTTTACTGTTAGTATGCGATTTTTGTAATACTTCCTTAGACTTCTTTAAACTCTTTTTGTTCCTTTTTAACACTTTTCACAGCTTTCAAACACTAGAGTTTACATTTAGGCAGTTATCACTGTAGTTTAAAAGCTCTTCCGCTACTAAGCTAAGCTGCAGTGCCATGCAAAGCAGTGTTCACTGTAGTTTCTTTAGTGCTTTGCATGCGTAACCGCTGCGCTCAACGCTCGCACCTCCGCCCCCTACCGGCCCCTACCGCTACCTGCCCCACGCCAGGCCCATTGCCGTGCAACGCAATGCGTCGCATTGTCTGCCACAGTTTGTTGCTCTTCTTGTTGTTGTTGTCGATTATATCGCGTCTCTTGTTACTCGCCTGCCACATCTGTCAGTCTGGCAACAACAACAACAACGTCAGTCCGCTACAGTCAACACATGCGTGCGTGACCCAATTTTCCTACAACACAAATGCCCCCACTCCACCCCTTTCCAGCCATGCCCCCCCCTTTCTCTTCACACCTCTTTTAATAGTTCGCTCTCTGCTCCAGTTCACAATTTGTTGTTGTTTTCCGACTGTCCCCCTCTGCCCCACACCCCACCCCTGTCACTATGCATTTTCCACGCACTCTGGTCACACTTAAATCGCTTTTTATGCAAATATGCGCAAATCCTTTTTTGCCATTTCTGTTTTTTTGTCAACTTTCTTCAAGTTCATTCACCCAAAAGCATAATAATCGATTGGCCTGGCCGAAAAGGTAAACAAAGACGCTACGGAGCGTAGGGGGTTAGGGCGGGGGGTGTGCCGCTTTGTAGGTTAAAGGTAAAAAGGCAATCAATGTCGTCGTCTTTCAGTTTTTCCCTTGGTTTTTCCTTCATTTTCATTTGATTGTGCGTAATAGAGCGTTAAACTCCAGCGCCAGCAACAGCATTTTTTTATGCATGGCCCTCAGTCCCCCCCCTCTTATCACTGACTTGGCTTTTGGCGCTTGGCCTGGCTGAAATCAGCGCAAGGACGTTGCGGGAAAAATCCTCTGGCACATCTGGAAAATTATTACATTAGCATGAAGGTGGGGAGTGGGGAGAGGAGCGGAGTGGGGTATGCGGAGGGGGGGGTGTGTTCGAGTCAAATCTTTGTCAACCTGGCCAAGTGTGTAAGGTAGTAAAAATTATGTGTAAAATGTCCTTGAACCCTTTTTTTTGGGTTGATTTTATTTTTTTGTCTTCCTCAACGGCTTTGTCTCTGTCGTTGTCTCCTTTCCTCCCCTCCCTCTACCCCCCTCTGTCCTTTTCTTTGGCTTTTTGTCTACGTCATTGTTTGGCAAATTATGCTAAAATTATTGCTTATTTTTTCTTGTCTTTTCTTTGTTTTTTCCTTTTTGGTTTTGAATTTTCCAATGTCACTCACTTTCCGCTCACCCCTTTTACCCTTAGCCACGCCCCCTTTGATCGCCTTCCTTCCTTCCATTTTTCGGCGGTTTTCTTGACATTTTTGTCGTTGTTTTTGTGGTTTGGCTTTTTTCCCACCGCTTTTCTCCCTCGTGTCGCTTTTCGTTGTAATTCATCAGTTTCTCGTCTGCTTAATTTCGCTTTTGTCCTTTGATGTCAGTCAAAACAATTTTTGCTGCTTCGGTTTTAGCGGGTTTACTTGCTACCCCAGTGCCAAGTCCCAAGCTTAAAACATTTTATGTAAAAATGAATTGTTAAAGCGAGATAATGACACTTGTTGATTCCAGACTTTTTTGTGTGTTTTTGGGGGTTTAAAATATATTTTTGAGCTGAATTTAAAAGTTAATATCAAGAAAGTTATCTTTAAACATTTATTTTAAAAACTTAAAAAAATTTGAATTTTTAGTTATTTATTTAAACTATTATAAATAAATATATGTATACAAATGGAAATCTAGCGATTTACATAGTCAGATATACCATTAAGTGACAGTTGTGCTCAGTAGTTTGCTTTTGTTAATCTAAAGGATTAAATTTTAAAGACGTTTAAGCTCATGTTTCAATTTTTTTTGTTTGTTCACGCAAATTTTTAATATTTTTATGTCCTAAAGCCTTCACTAAACCTAAAAGCTGTTATTGTTTTTACTATGAACATATTAGTTATAGTGAGTTTTATGTTATGCACTGCTTTCTGTTTGCTAATCTTACTAATTTGATTAAAACTAACATACATATTTAAAATCAATTTAAATGCCAACTTTATACAACTTTTTGCTAAATAGATCATGCAGAAACTTGTTTAAATGCATAAGTAGTGTGGAAAACTAATAATTATATCGTTTTCCAACACTAGAACTATGTTATCTTGTTGCTAAGCTCAATTTTAGTTTTTTGGTAAATAATAGTTGATTTATGTAGAATTTGCTATAATTATTACAAGAGATTACAATAAGCTGCACCTCTTTCTCTCTCTCTCTCTCTCTCTCTCTCTCTCTCTGTCTCT
This sequence comes from Drosophila dunni, assembly GCA_018152125.1. NCBI lineage: Eukaryota > Metazoa > Arthropoda > Insecta > Diptera > Drosophilidae > Drosophila > Drosophila dunni. The sequence goes on from JAECXC010000906.1 coordinate 1,139,781, forward strand.
CTCTCCCTCTCTCTCTCTCTCTCTCTCTCTCTTACTCTCCCGGTTTTTCGCTCGCTCGTGCACACTCTCTATTTGGTGATTACTGCAATTACTTGGTCTAATTAGCACAATTATTGCCCTAGACATAGTTCAACGGGTCTCTTAGCAGCTACAGTGAGTCTAGTAATTATTGGCGTCAAGAAAATAAAATTTTGGTTTATTTTAGGCAAATTTGCAAATATTTTGGATTAGTTTTGAGCTTAGAAAATTTATTATTTTAAAAATTATACCCACTAAATGCCGCTGTCAGCACAACTATGTGACTTACTGTATTAAAGATTATTTCTTACACACATCGATTCAAGCATTTTCAGTGTCAAGTGTGTGTATGGGTGTATGGGTGAGTGTTGTGTCTGTTGTGTGTGTTGTGTGTGTTTCTGTGCCATAACTGGTTCAAACCAATTGACATCCAAAAAAACACCGAAAAGAGCATAAAACGCAGTCATTGCAAGCGCCAAATTGCTCAGAATTTGTAAGTCAATACATAAACAACTACATACATAAATAGCACACACACAGCCATACATGTGTGTGTGTGTGTGTGTAGCATAACATACAAATTTAATGTGCGCCAAATGGTACAAAAACAAATGATATCATCTTATCTGAAAACGCAACAACAAAATCCATCGAAGCATTTCAGTTTGTTCATGAAAGAAGCGTATATACGCACAAGTATGTGTGTGTGTGTGAGTGAGTGTATCTGTGTGTGGGTATACATTACAAATACCAAAGGCAAGCGAAACATTTGTTTTTGTGCAATTGTAAAAGCTTTGAGCAGCGGAAAAAAATGCAGTATACACACAGCAGATAAGAGCAGGGTCACACTCACACACACATAGCTACACATAATTGCCAAATAGTGTACATAACGGGCCTACGCAGCAGCAGCGGCGCAGCGACAGCAGCGCAGTCGAAGTGCGAGTACATAACAAATAAATGCTAAAATTTCACAAAAACGCACACCCAAAAAAGCGCACGCACACCAACACAAACATAAGCACAAACACAAGCACAAAGAAATACACAAACACACACACACACACAGGCAGGCACACTCACGCATACATACAAACGCAAACGCAGGCTGCAAAAGTGCGTTCGCTGCGAGTGGGTGTGAGTAGCGCGTCAGTATGTGTGTGTGTGTTGGTGTGAGTGAGTGTCGGGATGGCGCCAAAATGTGGAGCATATAAGCCGCCCCAAAAAACTGTACATAGGCCCAAGAGCAGCAGCAGCGGCAGCAGCAACAGCAAAGCCAAAGGATAGGGCAGCGCAAGGCAGACGACGAAAAGTGCTGCAGCGCAGAGCGCACACACTGCAAACGACGCAGTCGGCGTCGCTGCTAGCGTCTGAAATGTTGGCGGCCATGCCAAAATACGCAATATATATATGTATGTTTGTATGTACATTTGTATGTGTATGCATACAACGCAATACCATCGTGCATACACGCATATAATGGCCTGCATTGGTGTGTGCGCAGCAACGCACAAAGCTTTTGCTTATTGGATTTCTGGTAGGCAGCAGCATAGGCAGCAAAGGCAGCAGCAACAGCAGCCACATAAGCGCCAACTCACACACTCACAGCATGTACGCACGCACAGCACAGAGCGAGAGCGATTGAAATAGAGAGAGCGAGAAGGGGGCCTCGCCAAAAAAACAAAAAAAAAGTTCTCTCGACGCTGCGCTTGGTTGCGCTAACTGCGCTGCCTCTGCTCCACGTGTTTGTTTGTGAATTGAGTAAACTTGCTGCGACTGCGACCGACCGAACGACGAACACAAACGAACGAACACACACGAACACAAGCTGCGGCTGCTGTTTGTGTGCAGGCGGCGGCAATAAAATGGCAGCGACGCTTCGCTCTCAGAGCGACATGCGCTCAAGCTCTCTGTAGCTCTCGCTCTCTTCTACTGTGGGCCCATTGTTGTTATTGCTACTGCAAAATGAATGCGTATTGTTATACTTTTTTTGTTGTTGTTGTTGTCGCGCAGGAGAAACGAGTTTTATTTCTTTGCGCTCAACTGAAACTTTTGAGTGCTTTTTCGAGTGTTATACGAGATCAGTTTGGTTCTGTCCGGTTAAAAAACAACTTTTAATTAATATAATTATTTGTATGGTTTTAGACAATTGCAAGTTGATTAGGGGCTCAGCAATTTGATATTTCGTTAAGATAAAGACTTTACAGTGCATACAAAATTAAAGGATATTCAAAGTATTTGCTATAGAATTTAGTACTTTTCATACAATTATTGAGAACTTTGTGCCGAAGCGCTTCCCAGAGATCTTCCCAGTGATATTTTCTGCTTACAGCTGATATTTCAAGTTTAGTTAACCCCTTCACCTTCACCTCCCCCTACCCCTTCCCTTTCACTCTTGCTGTGAGCGCTTTCCACATGAAGGACTCCTTCTAACAACAGTTATTATGCAATTTGCCTGCACACACACAGCGAGCGTAAGAGAGTGAGAGAGCCACAGCGCAAGAGAGTGCTGTGTGTGTGCTTGTGAGTCGAAAATTAACCCCCAAAAGCGTTGCTGACAGGACTAAGGGAGGGGGAGGCATTGCATACACACAAAACATGCAAAGTTGCAGCAATGACATCATAGTTTTGCAGCTTAACAAACTGATTTAATGCCTAATTATCTAGTAAATCCACTCAATTAACTAAACAGTTAGTCCTAGTGCACTCTTTGCATCCTTTTTGGGCTGCTCTTACTCGACTCGCACAAATCCAATTTGAAGAGTGCAAGGCGTGCATTCCAATTGGATTAAAAGCGCCAGCCAGCAAGCAGGCAAAAAAAACATTGCACAGCCGCTGCGCAAGTGGTTGTGGTTGAGTTCCAGAGCGAACTGCCAGAGAGAGCGCTAGCAAAGAGAGCATAAGCATAAAAACAAATAAGAGAGCGGTTGCTTTGGCAAAACTTGCGCGCTCTTTGTCTCTCATCCAACACCAATGCAAATTCTGCTCTCAGAGCGAGTGCTGTTTGCGTGAGTGTGTGTGTTTTTTTTTTCGCTGCGCTTTGCTGCGTTCGGCTGCGTTTACTCTTACTCTCTTGAACGCTGTTGCGCTGCTGCTGCTGCTTGCGGCTCTTGCTGCCTGCTGCTTGCTGCTACTGCTTCTGCTGCTGCTGCTGATGGTGGTGGCTCTGCCCGCTGCCCGTCACACACACAACGTGTGTATGCGTGCATTTTGTAAGCTTGTGTGCGTGATCTGCCGTTGCCGCCGCTGCTGCTTGCTTGATAGGCCATAAACGCAATTTTGAATTTCATGCTCGTCTATTCGGCGCTAGGTTTCGGTGGTGCGCAGCTCGCAGCAGCAGCAGCGTTCGTTGTGTGCATTTTTCTCGTCTCGTCTTGTCCAACATTTTCCCCACAACAAAAATACAAAAAAAAAATAAATAAATAAAAGAAAAACACACAAACGACAACTAAATTATTAATTGCATAAATTATTACGAACAGCAACAACAACAACAACAACAATAACAAGAGCGACAACAACAACGGAAATGCATAAAAAGAATAAAAATAAATTCAAATAATTAAATCACAAATTCGGAATTGCAGTCGAGTGCAAAGCAAAAAAGAAGCGCTAAAAATTCAAAACTGCTTTTAATTTATTATTTAAGTTTAGTTTATGTTTACGAAAAAATAAAAGTAAATTAAAATAAAAGTAAAACAAATTAAAACACACACACCTCCAAGGCCGGCAAACAAATACAATAACAAATTCGACGGCACACACACAAGTGAGTCCCTGTAAGTGTGTGTGTGTGTGTGTCTACGCGTATGTGTGCGTTCGACTATGTGCGTGTGTGTGTCTGTGTGTGCGTTTGACAAGTGATTGAAGGTAAATTCATTGTTTATTGTTATTAATCAATGCAAATTCAAAGCTTTAGATAAATACAAAATCCATTAAATGTGCTAAAATTTTAATGGCAAATAAAATAAAAATAAATTAAATATTAAAATAAATTAAAAATTAAAATAGATTAAAACAAGAGTTTTAAAATTTATTTAAAGAAAACTTAAACTTAAATACAATTTTCTGTGCAAGTTTTGAACAAAGAGTATCTTTGTATCTGACAGATACTTTTCATAACTGTTACCAGCTGAGTGCTTTAGTCGGCTACCAATTAAAACTCTTTTTCAACTGAGTTTTGGCAAATCCTTTAGGAAAAGAAATAAATAAATATGTGCTCTGCGTGTGTATGTGTGTGAGTGTGTGTTTGTTTGACTCTGTGTGTGTTTAACGGGGTTGCTTTTATCCACAACACATGCAACTGAAACAGGAAAATTACAAAAACTCAAGTTTTGCATGCAGAACGGGAAAATCTCTGCATTTCAAATCAAGCTACAAAAGTGCCTACAGTAACTACAACAACAACTACAACAATTACTACAACAACAACTATAACTATAACAACCCCTTTTCCGCCCCTTTCCGCTCTACGCCCCAAAGGCAACGAATAAATCCTAAGCCAAAACTCAAGCAACTTTTGCAGTGTGTGTAATGCGTGTGTGTTTGTGTGTGTGTGAGTGCAGCGCGAAAACCACTCAAGTCTAATAAAATGATTTGTGGTTCAAGCACAAGATACTTTTAGTTCGCTTTAAAGATACTTTACGAAAGAGACACTTGTTTGCTTTGAGACCTAAGAAAATTTGTAGTAAATGTAAAAAAATCTTTAAAGAAAAGTATAAAACAAATAAAAGCACTCCTAAATGTCGCCGATTTTATTTATTTATAAATATTGGCACTACATTTTCAATCGAAACATTTTTTTAAACCTCAACAAAGTTTAGATTATTTAAAAACAAACTTATAATATGAATGAAATGAAAAATAGAGTTTTCTTAAAAATAAATTTCTTAAATTATGTAGATTTTAATGCATAAATTTGTTATTTATGCCAACAATATATAAATTAATTGATTTAACTGTAGAACACTGAGCTATGAGGAGGCAGTAGAAAAACTGATTCAAATTTAAGAACTTTATTATTAACCAGCGAAAAAAATATAAAAAAAAAATGCTAAAAATTTCTAAATTTACATAAAATTAAGAAAATTTTCTAAAGTAAAGAATAGGCATCTTAAAAGTTGCTTTCTGTAGAAGTAAACGCACTCTAGAAATATTTAAAAATAATAAATTGAAATGGAATTTCAATATATTGATCAATTTATTAGGTTATAAACTTGCTCACTTGAAAAAGTTCTTGTTTAATAGCAGAATTTAGCGGGAAACTTGAAGTTTTCTTAAGTTTTGTAATTCAATTAATTACACGCTTATTTGTTTATAATAATTAATAGGCAGCTGCATTATATTTCCAAAAAAGAGGCGATAAGGCATTGACAATTTCCTGATGCTACGCACATGTTTAAGTGTTTTTGTTTTTTGTTTATGGACAATTTCAAAACTACAAGCAGAACGTGTCAAGTTGAGATTACGAAGCTAACAAAAAACGCGTAGAGGGGGGAAAAATCAAATGCAATGCTTTAGCATTAAGGAATTGAGATTAAAAAAAAAAAAAAAACACAAGAAATGGAATTGACACTGATAAGCACAAGATTTTGACATTATTTCGCTCATGAATGAAATTTGTGTATTTTTTTCGAACAGAAATTGGAGCAAAGAAGCGGTTGAAAAATTGGGTAGAAGTGGGGAATTTTTTTTAAATTATATAAAAACTTTATAAAAAATATAAATAATAAAATTTTGCATGCCAAAAAGAGCGCAAAACATTGTAAACTTTTTAAACAGTTTTATTACTTTTAAATAATATTTTTTTAAATTTGTTTTATCTCAAAAAAATCTTAAATATTTTTCCGCTTTCTTTGCAGGCACAAATGTAACTGTGAAAATGTCTCAACAAACTAATCACGACAACAAAACCAACAACAACCGGCAGCAAAATCGACGCATGCAACAAAATGCCAAACATTTTGAACATTTAACTAACTAAAAAATTAATTTAAAAAAAAAAACACCAAAACAAACAATAATTTTTATTATGTTTGCGTAAGAGAAATTATAAAAACCAAAAATGAATTGAAACAAAAACTATTTTTCGCATAAACAAATTAAATTGGCAAAACAAAAATCATAATTTCGGGTTAAAAATTTTACAAAAACAATTTTGGCAAAAACGAAAAAGAAGAAGAGGAAAAAACAATTAAATTTGTAAGGCAAGAAAGGAAAATTAAATAAACTTAAATTTGGCTAATTGAGGAAAGGAAAGGAAAGAGAATTTGAGGGCGACAAACAAACACACGTAACTAAAGCATAAAAAGCAATTAAATGTAACATTTAAACCGCAAATTAACAACAAATCAGCAGAAATCAGTTAAGTAAAAAACGCAAATCGAAAATCGCAAAAATTTAAGCCAACAACTAAATTGGAAAACTCTTCAAAATTATTGGTTCGGACATAACGCAATACTAAACACAGCAACACAACAACAACAGCAACAACAACAACAACAATAAGCAGCCATAACAACAACAACAACAACTACAGTAACTACAACAACTACAACAAAAACGTGTGTGTTAGTTTGCATAAAAATTTCGTTTCGATAAAAAACATAAAACAAAAATTACTCAAAAAACAATTGAAAATTATTTATATATACGTATATATATTTAAAAACAAAAATATCCATAACAATTGCTACAAATCGTATGAGCAAATATTTGGTAAACATTTTGAACTGTAAAAATATATATAAAACATAAACTTTTTGGCATAAGTGCAGTGCAGTGTGCTAAAAAAGCAAATCATACTATAATTAAATCCACGATAAATACAAACACAACATTTGTAAACATTTAGTAAAACAAAAAGTAAACTTTAAGGAGCTTTTTTTGGATTAACGCGAAAATTTGCAATTGGATTTTAAGGTAAGTTTTTGAAAGATATTTTCTATAGAGGGAAGTAATCGTTAGTACTGATTTTTAAATACTTTATAATATATTAAACATGTTAAGTTACAAAAAGAAATAGTTTTAAAAGGGTTTTCAATGGATACATTACGAAAATTGCTTACCGCAGCCAACTTAGCTAGGCAAAGGGGAGCCCGATATGGAGTTTATGCTTCGAATTCTTAACTCCAGTTTTTCACAAATGTTTTTAGCTAAGTTATAGACTTATGGAATTTTTTTAAAAGATTGATTATTTAAATACTTTAAAGCAGACAACTTAACGTTTGTAGTATAATAATAATAGAGAACTAAGCATTACATGACTTGTAAAAGTGCACTTTTCTTATAAAAAATGTCTTTTAATTTGTGTTTAGTAAAATTACATACAGCTTCCCAGATTTCCATAAAGTTAAATATGTTTTACTATTCAAATTAAGCTACATTTTTTACCACGGCCAACTTAGTTTACAAAACAGGATACAATTTAATGCGACTTTCTTTTAAAGTGACTTACAAATTAATATTCTGCAAATATTCATACAAATGAAATATTTCTATTCATTAGCTACTACAGCCAACTTAGCTAGCTACAAAAGTCTTGATTTTGCAATGCCTGGCAACGCTTTGCTGCATTTGCTGTGCAGCTTCAGCTATCACATAAACTCAACCACTCCTGCTCAGTTTCATTCGCTTCAAACACTCTACTCCCCACACAACCCCTCTCACTACCCCTCTCCAACCATACGTTTAGCTTTTGTCACCGTTAGTTAAAACGAACTTTTCGAAAGTTGTCGCTTTGTTGTTGTTGCTGTTGCTGTTGTTGCCATGCGTCGCAAAGCTTTGCAAACATTCGCAGACAAGTACGCACTTTTTGTGTGCGTAATTGTAATTGTAATTGTAATTATAACTACAGTTAGTTGTGCTTATAATTTATGCAAAAAAAAAGAGTTGAAAAATTAGTTTTCATTTTTTATTTTCTACGCACTTTTGCTTATGTTGAAGTCAACGTTGCATATTAATAACAATTAGGAGTAAAGTGTACAAAAAAGCAAAAGTTGTTCAAACACTCACACACTCGCACACACACACACACATATAGGAAACAATAACATTTTTTCTTTCTTTGCATAAATTAAACGTTTCTTATGCCGCTGCCTTTGCTGCTGCGTCGTCGTCGCAGTCACAGTTGTTGTCGTCACTGGCACGCAACCCCCTCGCGGCATTGAAGCGTCGCTGCGCTGCGCTGCTTTGCTCTGCCCTGCTCCGCTTCGTACTGCGCTGCGCTGCTGCTGCTGCTGCCACTTTGACCTACTTTAAGCGCAGCGCGTTCCAAATTTTTTTTTCTGTGCGTTGTGTGTACTTTTTGTTCCCCTTCGTACCTTCATGCTGCTCTCTCGCTTTGTAGTTGTTGTTTTTGTGGGTCTTCCGCATTTAATTAAATGCAACAACAACAACTACAACATTTTTAGTAATTTCGAACGTATGAGCTTCTTTTGTTTTTTTACTGTTTGCGTGCGTATATTTTTGTTTGTCTGCTTTGTTGCATTTTCACTTGTCGGAAGTGCGTTTTTGGGGTTTGGCCTCTCACCTCCACTCACTCCGTTGCCGCTCTCTTCTATGCCCGCTCTCTTAGTTGCGTGCATTTGCACAATCGTTAAGTTTCCTAGAATACACAAGCATAACTACAAAGCTCCCCACCCACTCTAGCGGTCCCACTCTAACGCATGCATGTGCAGTGTGTGCGTCGCAGACTGCGCGGTTTTGAGACTGACGCAACGACGCGTCGCATTGTAGTTGTAGTTGTGTTGTTGTTAGTGTTGTCGTCGTTTGCAGTTGCGCAAAGTGCGTCGCAGTTGCTGCGCCTATGCCTACCCCACCCCTTACCCCATTTCATGTTCTCTTCTTCGCGTGCTGCTGCTTTAATAATTGTGGCATTTTATGACTTGCTGCTGCAGTTGCTTGAATTTTAATGTCTTTTGGCTACCAAGAAAAGCCGCTAAAAAGCTAAGCCGCTGTTCAGTTGTTATAACAGTTGTGCCTCTGTTGACAGAGTACGGAGTACGAGATAGCCAATTGAGTCGCAATTCGCTGCTGCGTATGCAGTTTTTTCCATTAAAGCTTCAAATTTTCCAGTATTGTAATGGGAGACAAGATTTTCTGTCAACTCTGCAGTTATTTCAAGTGTTTGTAAACAAATAATGCATAATTAATAATTACAAGCAGCGCAGTGGAAGAGACACTTAAAGAGAGCAGAACGTACAACTAACTCGCTCTCTCTCACACTTAAAATGGCAGCCAGCACTGAGTGCTGTGCATTTCCCCTACTTCTTGCTCACCAACTGCCAGCGACGCCCATGAAATGCGTTTTCTATTTGTGCAAACTCACCAATACAATTACACTGACGTGTGAGTAGTTAGGCATGTGTGTGTGTATAACGAATGCATGCAAAACTTTTGCGTACGAAATGACTGCTCTGTGCGAGTGAGCGAGCAAGCAAGTGTGTGAGTGAGCGTTTGTATGTGTGCTTGTGCTTGTGCTGTGCCATTGCGAAGTGGAGCAAAAGGCAACTGGCAATTAGCAGCTGGGGAATAAAAAGCTACATACAATAGTTTGCCAAAGCATTGCACATAGGCAACGCCATATCTACACACACTAACACATGCACAAACATGCTCTCTCGCACACCTACACACGCTGCTCACAGATAGCAAGCAACTGTACGTGTATGTTCGTGTCTGCGTAGACTTAGGCCTATGGACAGCAACACCAACAACAAGCAGTTAAATAAATATACATATTTATACACTGAGTGACACTGACAGGTTTTCACTGTACTTAAATAATATTTTAAAAAAATATTTATTTTCTGTTCGCGTTTTTTGTGTTTGTGGATTTTGTCTTGCGCTTTTGATAAGCTTAATTAGCACCACATAAAAATGAAATGAAATATTTAACTATATGCAATACTTAATGCTAAGTTGGTGCGTGTCTCGTTTTTTATTTTTTTTATAGGCCATAAAATGGCGTAGAAATTATGTGACCAAAGTGTTGGCTTCAAAAACGTGTAGAAAAATATGAAAATTACTTGGAAAACAGTTTTAAAATGCGCCCTTAAAAATTATAATTTTTTATAAAGAAAATGAGTTGAATAATTTCAACTGATATTATTTAAATGGTTAAACAGCGAGCAAGGTTAAATTTAAAAAACTTCTATGGGCTAGAAAAAATAAAATATTTTTGGATTAACAATTTCTGCTGGTTACAAAATATTTGTCATTTTCTAGCAATTACAACACAAAAATTGTACAAAATGCGCTGATAATTTAGTTTTTTATTGAATGTATAAATACACACACACACACGCACACACATTCGCAGAAGGGCGCAGCAAATAAATAGAATACAAAAGGCCAATAGGCCTAAATACATAAGCATAAGCTTTATATAGAGAGAACTATTTACATACACACTTGTCAGCTCATACACATTCCACTACTTCTATGTGTGTGTGTGTGTGTGTGAGTGTGCAAACGCAGCGCAAAAAAAAATATGTACAAGTTTTTTTTTCGTTCGTTTCGTTGATTGTGTCAGAGTCGCATCTAAATTATTGCGGCCTACAATTGGTTCGAAAAGTGCGTGAGACGCGTAGGGGAGGGGCAGGGGCAGTGACTGTAGGGGCAAACAGTGGCCGCCGCTACGCTCTATCGCCAACGCCTGCACAGCAACGAAAATAAACGAATACAAAAAAAATATATAAGCAACAACAACTACAGCAGCGATAGAAAAAAACCTTGAGCTCGCACAACATAATTAAAAATGTGCGTAGACGCACACACAAACGCACACACACACACACGCATAGGCACTCAGCAAAGCTTTTCCTGCTTTATAAATGACATTCACGCGCAATAAATACATATAGCAACAACAACAGCGAGCAGCAACTAAAAAAAAGCTCAACTGCAAATACAACAATGCGTGTGTGCCCTACAGCAACAACAACAAGACCAGCAGCAGTCGCCGCAGCAGTAGCGCACAAATCTAAAAATGGCTTCGCCCAGCAATAACAAACACAAAGAGCAGCAGCAATCATTGGCCCAAAACTATTGCCGCTCTCTGGTAAATGCAAAACTTGCTCTCTCTCTTAACGAAACTACTCTCGCACTTAGACGCTCACGCACTGTGCGTAAGCTTTTGCGCGCACAAAAAAAAAACTGAAAGCTTTTTTGCAGTTGAACGTTGCGAGATCTTTGCCATGCGGTTTCGTATCGTAGATCAGTTCTCTGCCTATGATGTAAAAAAAACTTAACGAAAACTGTGGAGGGGAAGTAGCGAGTAGAAAGGGGAACACAGCTGCAGCACTAAATTAGCTTTTAATTGAATTTAAGTAGGGAGTATGACAACAGTTGCATTCTAAAATGTGAGGAAGCTTTTGTTTAGAAGAATTTCCGTTGGAAATGCGTACGATGGCAAGAAAAATGTGTATTTAATTGCGGGAGACCCTTTCTAGAGTCCCCCAATTTGTTTTTAATAACACCTAATTAAGTCAAGCTTAAGATACGTATGTTAAGCACACACTCTCGACAAAAAGATTGACTCGTTCTTAGCCCTCTCTCTCTCGTTGGGTTGCTTGTTTGTAAATTGGTAGCGCCGGCGTCACCACTTCAAGGCATTGTATGTGTGTGTGTGTGTGTGTGTCACATGAGATTTTATATTATTTTCGTTCTCCTTTTTTCCGACTTAATTCCGTTTGATTTTGTAGCTCGCTCTCCCTAACTTCCCCTGCCTTCCCCTCTCTTGTCGCACTCGCCTTTGTTACCCCTTTGGGAGGCAAGTGCAGCAAAGACGTTTGAAGTGCACTCATCGCCGTTATGCGAACAGAAGTGGAAAACAAAAAGCACAAAAGAAATTGTTAAGGAAATTAAAAAGCATAAAACAACAAAAACAATAACAGCAACAGCTTCCGTTAAAACAAAGCGGCAAAGCAAAAACAAAACCAAAAAAAAATGAATGAGAGACCAAATATAATGAAAGAATAAACAGAAGTAGAAAAAAACCAAAAAAAAGGGGTATTAAAAACACGCAACTCTGCGCGCAGCATATGCAGCATTTACCGTTAGCAGCGGGAGGCAACTCTAGTTAATTGCTGGGTTGCCAACGCTACCCAACAGTCTACACACACTCACATACACACATACACTAATCTATATACATTAATATAAATCTCAGACTTGTTTCGTATAGGAAAAGCCTCATTTTGGTGCAATTGGAAAAACACTTGAATGAAAATGTCTCAAGCTAATGAAAAATTACAAAAATATTGTTTAATTAAATTGTATATGATACTTTAAGATACTTTAGCTATGAAATTGGTAAATTATTTTTGTAATAGATAAACAATTTGCTTTTTAAAGGAACAAACTTTAATTTGGAGTTGAGATTTTAGTTTTAACTTCCAAGAGTGGAGACATGCTTTACTTCAGTGCCAATTCATTGACATTTAAAACCTTTCTAGTCTAAATTTCCAATCTTTAATGCGTTTTGAAGGCTTTCCTTTCGTTTCTTTTCAGGTTTTTGTACAAAAACTTCAATCCAATCAAATTCAATCATAATGATTCCCAATTTTCCTCTAACTTTGAGGATTTCTGACTTAAATATTTTAAATACTTAACTATGTTAGAATCTAAAGAAGTATTGTACAACAACTTAATAGTTCGTCTATCTTCTCCTTCGGGTATCAATATCATACTACGAGTGTAGTAGTGGGCATTAAGTAATAATTTCTCATACTAAAATTAACAAACTTTTTATTGTCTTTGAATTTTCTTTGAATTCTCCACTTTTTCCCAATCAAATACGTTTTTCTAATAACATTTTTCTACTGTTTACTACTCTCTCCTGTACTTTTTTTGTTCTAATGAACTTACTGCAGCCCCCCCTTTCCACCACCTCCACCTCCTACCCCCTCTCTACCCCACCTCCCCTTGGCCAGCTTGTGTGTGGCACTTGCAACAGCGTCAAAGTGAAGCTTCGCTGCCGTGACTGCATTTGAATTTGGTAATTAGAGTGAGTAACTAGGTGGCTGTCTATCAGACGGTCAGCCATGTGTACAGTTAACCCTTGCCAGCTTGTAGCGCTGCTCCCCTTTCCCTTTCCGACTTCCCCCTCGTTGCCATGTTGAGTGCACTTCAAAGTAGCAATTCAATTTCATGGTTACCAAAATTCTTCCGTCTCTCACTCTCCATCTTTCTCTTCTCGCTGTTCTTTTTTCTGCTGCTTCTCCGTGCTGCCCTTTTTGGGCTGGTTGTGTAAATCACGGCCATAAAATGCACGTGAGTGCATTTGGCCAGGCCAAAGTTGTCGCTGTCGTTTTATGGGCTCATTCACACTGCGCACAGGCCTGAAACTGCATTCTAATTGGATCACTGTGTGTACACTGTACAGTAGTAACCCGCTACAGTTAACTTAAAGTACTGCTGCTGCACTTGTTCATCACAGCGAAGCCGCACTGTCTGTAGCTGTCTCTCTGTGTTTACTGTAGTCTCTGTTGTCTCATTATCTCAATCGCTTGATCATCGCAGTGTGTAAATGAGACACCTTGCACCAGGTTAGACAATAGATGAGTTTGGGACTCAACCACGCATAACGACGACACAAAACACACACGAGGCCTGAGAAAATGCATAAATTTCCAAACATTTCGTAAGACTCCCCCCTGCCCCAGCCAACGCCCCCAACCACACCCCCCTTCCCCCCGTTTTAAATGCATTACGCTCGCAGTTAAGTGTGACTTACAAACCGAAATTAGGCAACGAAGCATAAGAAGCAAAAACACGTTGCTAACTTGGCTTTGACTCTTTTTGGCCCTTTTCTTCCTCTTCTGCTCTTTGTTTGCTTGTAAGCTGAGCCAACAGAGCGCAAAGTTGGCCCAAACGAGTGGGGCAGGGGGAGGGGGTGGTGTTGGGTGTATGCGTTTACTGCACTCTTGAATCTCTGACGTTGCGTTCGCTTTGGACGGTTGCGCTTTTGGCCAAATAAACTGACAGCAAAGTTTAAGGTTTAAAGCGCTTTCTTAGTGAGTCGTGGAAGTTCAGCTCATAAGCAGGAAGTTGTGCTTAAAAGTGGAATTTTAACTATTTGAAAAGTGTTTGATAACAGGGGGTTTAAGAGTAGCTGCAAAATTAGCTTTAAGGCTGCTTTTAAAGCCGTCTTTAGCTGGGAAGACAGCTTTTTCTAGAGCCTAAGTCTGTTTAAGCTATGGGAAGGGCTCAAATTTAGTATTTACATTAATCAGATACTTTAAGTATTAGTTTACTTTAAGAAAAGTTGTATATGCGAAGCGTTTATCGTTGGGGTTCTACGCAGATCAGTTTTTACTAGAGACTTTATGGTATCGCAAGCTTAAGTTGCTTGAAATTGAAGGATTCCCTGCATAAATTCAGAGTTTTGTTATGTAAAAGGTTAAAATTTTGTAGTCTTTACCACTTGGGTGCACGATGATCAGTAAGTTTTCCTAATTAAAATTATTTTAGACTCTGAAAAAGTATTTTCTGTATAGAAGCATAAGATTTCCAACAAAATTGTAAGTCTTCCTTTAAAGTTTCCAGCTCGTTGTCGTTACCACTTAGTAGCCAGGCTTATCAGTCAGTAGATACATTGAATTCAAAGACTTAACACTTAGTAAACAAACTAAAATAACTACTTATATTATTGTAAATTATTCAAATAATCCTTGAAATGTACTTAATTAATTTGTGGCTTTCCTTTTGCTTATTTGCAGGTAAGCAGACGTCTTTTGTTGGCCCACTAATTAGGCCGTCTCTAACTGCACGTAAGTTGTTCACTCTCTGCTGTGGTTATGGCCAAGACCTCTGGCCGAACGGCATTTTAGCCATTTTGCCTGTTTTGCTCCGATTTCTGGCCATAAATTTCGCAATTAACGACAAATGTCATTTTGTCTGAGCGCCAAGGGGCAGCAGAACAAGTAGAAAAACGGGGAAAGGAGTGGAGGGGGCTGTTGGGGGGCAAATGCAGACTGCAGAGACTTGCGCGTTAACCCTTTGGTGCCCCCGTTTAGGCGGCAGCTCACTGAATGCTTTTAGCCCGGTCAACGAAGCGTAGCTGCACCCCCACCCCCACCTCCAGCTGCACTCCAACTCCTGCTCCTCCTCCTTCTTCTTCACCACCCACTTACGGTCTGATTCGTCCTGCAATTGCATTAAAAAGCATAAATTTACTTTAGCATTGGACGTTATAAAATCCATTTATGCACTTCACTTGCTTCCTACCCCAGCCAGAGTTGGCTTTTTTACTCCTGGCTCTTTATACCCGGTTTTTTAATTGAGTTCGGGTATGCTCAAGGGCTGTGAAGTAGAACTAGCATGTCCAGATTTACCCAACAGTGTTTCCTAGACAGTTTTAACTGCTCTGGACTTTAGAGGTTTTTTTTTTAATCTATGAACACACGCCACGCCCACATTTTTTTAGCTAAACTACTTCCTTTGATGTTTAACGCTTTATCTGATGTCTACTAATCATGATACTTAGTTTCATTAGTAAATTCCATCCATAGCCAAAGTTATACCCGTTTGCATTTTTATAGAACCCAAACTTCAAGCAAGCATAACTTTGCACCCATTTGAGTTTTCTCCACTTTTCTAACGGGTATCTCTTAGTCGAGCATGGGCTCAACTACTCCGTTTCATGCTGACCTTTTTTAGCATTTTTTTGCTGCTGTTGGCTGCCTTTTTTCATTCAGGACTCGTTTCGGGTCCTGTGTCCATTGCATGCTGGTCAGACATTGTGCGGACTCTCTCTGGCCTGCAATCTACAATAATTTCTGATTTCTTTGCTGTCCCTTTTGTTGCTGCTGTTCGTTGTTGTTGTTCGTTGCTGTTGTTCTTGTTGTGTGCTACAAAAAAATGCCAATTTCTGCAGCCAACAGGAAAAAAAGCTACAATAACAACAAGCTCCAAGTCTATGCAATTTTTGTATAAAGCAGCAAAAAACACACAAACACACACACACACACACACACCACTACACACACAACATTGTACCAAACGCCCAGTGAGGCTGGCACGCCCCCTAGCTGGCACCGCTTTGTTTGCTTGGCTCCGTTTTACGTTTTACGTTTTACGTTGTGTTGATGATGATGAAGTTTAATTTAGACACGATTCGAGTGTCAGGCAAACTGCCTCCGTCGCAGTCACTGTCGACGTCGCAGCCCCTGTCGCCTGCAGGCAGCGGCGCCCGCATGACTGCGCCACCCAACAACCAAGAGCGGTGGTTTGGGGGTCTCCCTGCTCCGCTAGCATTTTATTGCATGTTCTGCAACAAAAACAACTTCAATTTTCAGTTTCAACTTTTTTCTCAAAGCACATTTTTTGCATAAACCCTTGAAATTGCATATAGTTTATATACCCTTTGCTGGGTATGAGCAGAGTGTGGTTTTTTGGTGGAAACATAAGTTTATCTGTTAGCCAACTAAGTGTAGAATTGTAAGAGGTCTACTATGTGTATCACTTTATATACTAAAAGATTTAAACAGCCTTTTTCAATACGTTCATACACCTCTTCTATTTTCTAAATTTCTACTAGAAACCAGAAGTTCGAGCTTAAAGAAAATCTTATATAAAATTTGAATTTGTTTAACAAACCAAAATAAAAGTGGGTTGCATCTTAACTTGAATTTATCTATATGAAACATAGACTAAATCTTATAGTTTGTCTGAACCTCTTTTCGAACAAGGTTTCATCAATTTTAAAACGCATGAAAATTTCTTAAAATTTGAATTCTAGAGTAAAATTATTTGTATTTAAGCAAATAACTTTATTTACAAAAAATCTGTAAGATTTTTTGAGTTTACAATTTGAAATATTTAAGATTTTCATTATCTATCTAAAATTTGAGTCGGAAAATAAAACCAAATATATTCTTAGTTTTCATTCCAAATTTCCAGCCTGAAATCGTAAACTTTTTGCTTTATTTGCATAGCATTTTCTTTATTGGCCAGTTAGTTTTTACAGCTGTCTCGCTCACTCACTGTCTCCCACTCTCTCTGTCTCTCTTCCTATGCAACTATTCACTTTTTTGTGCATGTCTCTATGCATATTTATTGGCATTCAGTTTTTGCTCATCTCTGCTGCAGCTCCCTCGTTTGTGTGTGTCCATTTCCATTTCCGGTTTTGCTTTTGGCTAATATAATTTCGATATTTGGCTGTTTTTCCACTTCTGTTTTACTGTCGCCTAAAAGTTCATTTCCTTTTTGTAGGGGCGTGGCCAGCACTGCTGCAGTGCCTGCTGTTCTCCTGTTTTTCCGCATTTCCACTGCAGCGACAGCCAAACAATTCACAAACTGCAGCAACAGCATAAAATAAACTAAAGAAAAAGGGCTAAAAAAGGCTAAAAAAAGGCTAGTAGAATAAAAAGAAAAACATTTTTATATGTGTAGTTGTTGTTGTTGTTTTTGGTGTTCAGCACTTTCTGCGAATTTTGTGTCTGGCGTTTTTTGAAGCGCCGCGTCGCTTTTTGTTTGCTTTTGTAATTTGCTGTGCAAGTCCGTGCATGCGTGTGCATGTGTGTTTCTGTTTGCATGCGCTTTTCTGCAGAATTTTCGGCAATATTCCATTAATACTTTGCCATTGCCTTTTTTCCCCGTCTCTCCACTCGTTTTTTCATGTTTGTTTGGACAGCTTTTGATAAATAAATTTTGGATGATAAAATGCAATGCTAAAAATTTCGCAGTATGAGTTTTTTTTTTGCGACTGCCTGCCGCATGAATAAATCATCAATGCATTCGGGGGATTTATTTGTACTACGAGTTTGGATTTTGTTTTCAATTTATTGAAAGTTCCTCCCTCCTTCCCCGTTGTGCCGCCATTTTGTGACCAGAAACTGCAGCTTTTGGGTGGGAATTTGTTATCAATCGGAAATGGAAATCAGGAAGTGCATGTGTCAAGGCGATTGTGTAGGGAATTTGGTAGAGGAATTGAGGAAAATTATTCCAAATAGAGAAATATATGGGAGAAAGGGGTTTGAGGAGTGAATCGGAGTGGAATATGAAGGCGAGTGGGTGAAGTTTAGTGCCTAAATAAATAAATAATGTGTATACAGTTTGAGGCAGATCTTAAACTGGGGGAAGAGTGGTAAAGAAACATAGAAAAACAGCAAAATTTTTTATAGTTAAAGAAAATTTTCAAAAACACTGACTAAAAATATTTAAAGGTCTAATTCTTTACTAACTGTTCTCATATATCAATTTCCTACTTTACTTACTTTTGTCACTGGCAAGCATAGGTTAAGCAAAGCAACAACACAATCTTAAAGTCTGTATCTGTATCTTGTACAGCACTGCTTGCTATGCCTCCTCCTCTCCCCCTCTCCCTCACTCTCCATATCTCTCCCTCTTAATTAGAAACGCAATCTCGATTGACCAATGTCAAATAGCAATTTTTAAACTCCCACGCCGCCTGCACACCCAGCCACGCCCACCGCATGCAAAGCCAATGCAGCAAATCACACAAATTAACTAGACAAAACTGCCGCAGGATGCCACACAAAATTCTAATGAAAAATACGTCAAGCAGAAAGACGAACCGAGAAAAAAGGAGGGAAATAAAAAAGAAAATGATTTTTCTCTTTTGCAATACAGTTCGGTCGACGTACTGCGTCTATCTGCAATAAATGCGATAAATTGCTCAAGTGCAGAAACCGAGTTTTCCGCAAGCCAAAAGAAAATGCAGGCAAATTATGACACAGAGCAGCAATAAAAAGAGGAAAAGTTTACTACACAGTAGTAGTAGTAGTAGTAGTAGTAAAAGTGGTAGTAGTAGTAGTAAATGGTAGTAAAGAGTTGTAAAATAGTAGTACACAGAGAGAAAAGAAAGGAAATATATAGAAAACTAAGGCGAGAAACAGTAAAGTTTACAGCAATGAAGTAGTAGTAGGAAATAGTAGTAGGAAAGTGTAGTAAATAGTAGTAGATTAGTAGTAGATAGTTTAAAAATAATGCCAAAATGAAGTATGCATTCAAAGAGGTCCAAATGCTTCATTCACTAACTCAGAAGCTGCTTTTAACATAGTCTTTTCTCTCAGTGCAGTAGTTGTAAAAAGACACAATAGTAGTAGCTAGAGACAGACGCTTGGGCCAAATGAATTTTCACTCATTTCCTTATCGTCTGTGATTTCCTTGCCAGACAGCAACACACACCAACACACACATCAACACACACACTCACAACATGCTGACAATTTTAAATGAATTTTCTATGCAGGCAGCTATCTAGTGTGCTGCTGCCACACCCCCAACGCCTCCACAGCGTCTGTCGCATTGTCTACACACAAACACACACACACACACACTCGTAGAGAGACAAAAATGCAGTTTGTGTGTTGGCAGAAAGTTTTTTCGCTGTGCAAAAGGCAAAAAATCAATGAAAATGTGGCAAACTGAGGGTTGGACCTGCACAACGTCATCATGATAACGACCCTGATGATGATGATGATGATGATGAGGCAGCATCAACGTTTTTGGCTTGTCATCATTATGAGACACAACAACCCTCAGACTGCAGCAAGTCAGTGGGGTGGGGGGTGGAACGACAGCTGACTGCACAACCCCAAAAAAAAAGTAGAAAAAAAGTTGAAACTGCAGAGCCAAACATTTGCCTGGCCAAAAGCCCAACCCCACAAACAGGCAGCACCCCCCAAAAAACAGGGGAAAGCAGATCTAGAGAGAGTGGAGCGAGAGTGGGAGAGCAGTGGCAGGGGTGACGAGAGAGCCAGCTAAAAAAGGAGCAACAGAAACTTTCACTTTTTGCATGTGTCATGCGGCATTTTCGCATAGTGCAATGCGCCAAAAAAAAACGCAGACAAGCAGAGAAAGAGAGGGAGTGAGCGAGAGAGAGAGAGAGACAGCGTGTAGTAGCTGCGCATATAGTTGTTGCAATTATTTCATAATAGCACTTATTTCCATTTGCAAAGTGCAGCGGTCGTTGGATAGAAACTATAGCATACTTTGTGGCGCTGACTCAAACTGAGGGTTGCAAATTGCAGCGATAGTCGGGCATGAGAGAGACAACGAATGCGGCAGAGCAGGAGTGGAGTGGGAGGGCAAGTGGAGACAGCTACAGTTGGGATGAAAAGTTTTGCACTTCATGTACGTAAAGGCGGAAATGCTAACGCTAGGAAAAACTTTGCCACAGCTGTGTCGCTGTGTGTGTAGCCGAGTGTATGTGTGTGTGCGAGTGTGTTAGTGCTGCTGTTGAGGGTTGCATGCTACGTGCACGAGTGTAGATAAAAATATTTTAATTTATTTTACTTTCGACTGCAACGTAGCTGCCTTTCTACCTCTCTTCTCTCTACCTCTCTCTATTTTATCTGCTTTCTACTCTCCCACTACTTCGGCTGCTTCCTTTGGCTTTGGGCTCTGCATTCTGTCTGCACGGACATTGCATATGGAGCTCGTCTGCATACTTGTATCTACATATGTATATTTTTTTGCACTGCTCATACCCTGTAAAGTTTGAAGAGCTGCAAGAAGACTCGTTTGAGCTTTGGAAACAAACTTTATTTACTTACTCTTAATTTATTTATAGAGTTTTTTACTTTTCATGCCCTACAGGGTATGTCTTTGCCTACCCCTAACTCTTTGGCCGCTGCATTTTGTCGCTTGCAGCTCGCAGTAGCAAAATGAATTCCCAAACGAAGCATTTTCCGTCTCGACGTTTTTGCTCCTTTTTTTTGGCTGTTTGTTTTTTGCTTTTGCCGACATTTTATTTATCTTTGATAAAAGGTTTTAGTTTTAGCGTGTATCAAGTGTACATGTGTGTGTGTGTTTGCTAGACTTCCATCAATAGTGGCTTAGGTTAAAAGGTTTTTTGTCTAAGGGATTTTGGCTCGAAAACCGCTTAAAAAAAGTTGTTGAAACTGAAATGCGACATGACAGCTAGAAAAGCAGCTAGAAAAGGCAGCGTAGAGTTTATTTAGCTAAAAAAAATTTGTATAAAAAATATTTAAATAATTTATTTAACTATTAGATAAATAATACTACAACAGTTGTTTATAAACACCTTTTAAAAAATTTATTAATTATAAATTCACTGCACAAATCTACATAAAAGTCTTTAAGTCACCATAATTTCATTGTTTAAATGCCAAAAGTTATTAAAAAACAATTGCTATTGATTATTTATGACGAACAATAAAAGCAAACAAAAGACAAAACATTTCTCTAAGAAAGCCACAAAATTTGTGACTCAAACGACACCTACGAAAAAAGCTAAACAATTGGAACACCCACAAACAACAACAAAAAGACAGCAACAAATTGTTGAAATATTTTTGTAGGTACTCTAAAATTGTGTTATTTATTTTTCAATGTGCATATAGAAGGTGGGCTATATATATAGATACACAATTTATATATAAGACACTAAGCCGAGCACTCGAAATTGTTCCAGACGCGTTTGTCACGACTTCAACTGACACAAAAGCCCAAAAAAAATAAATATATATATCTGAATATATACAGCTGCGAAAAATAAAATAGCACCACTTTTATAAGCTAAGTTTGAGATGCCGCCCTATATATTATTGGTCATAGACTTCGTAATAACGTTTTCGATTCAGAAAACCTTAAACAATAAATAAAAGAATTTCATTAAAACTATTATAGTTCTTAAATATGCAAACAAATGTAAAAATGGCAGGAAAATGTGCAAAAATAATAGCACCACTTTTCTTTTGCACTAAAAACAATTAAAATAACGAAAATAAGTAACGTATGACAAAATAATAGTTATAAACAATAACTAAGAATAATTTGAAAAGTAAATCTTTAGTAGAACCACCCTTGTGGGCTTTTGTGACACGAGTCAACTAGGTTCTGACATCGTTTTATAGGGATTTTGGCCCATGACTCTAAATGGTCCTTCTAGGGATTGGTGTTGTTCGGCTTGGCTATGGCGACTATTTGCTGACATCTGCCCACAGGTTTTTAATAGGATTAAGGTCTGCGGACGGATCAGGCCACTCCAAAACGTTCACCGAATTCTCCAAAATCACTTCTTTGCCTTTGCTGGTGTGTTTGGGGTCATTTTCCTGCTGGAAGACCCAACAAGCGGCATATTGTAGGCCGCATAGGGGAGCATGACTCTTTTAATATTTCCATAGATATGTTGGTCCACTTGGTTTTCACCAATGTATAGGCCCCACAAAATATTGAAACAGGCCATTCCATCAAACTTGACCTATTTGTGGGTTCTTTTCTGACCCTTTTCACCGAACATTACCACTTTGCTCTCGTTTGTCCACAATATTACGCCATTTGTTGTTCGACCATTCGATGCTCCTGTGCAAACTTTATTCTGTTTTTCTATGCCTGGCATTTAAAAGTGGGGCCTTCCTCGGACTTCGGACGTTTAAATGATGATCCCTATACTGCCCTAATGGTTTATACAGTTCCCGGTAGATTCGGTCCTTCTTCATTCTGTGGCCGTCTTGAAAGGATCCTTCCTGCTCTCAAAATCAATATCTTAACATCTTGGGGACTCATTACTCGATGGCGTCCCTTTTTCCACCTTTTTTTGTGGGTGATGGCGTTGGGTATCATTTTTGAGCACCAAATCAAACATCCACCTCTGTAGTTTTTCCATCTGGGATCACTTTTGTATAAGCTCCCGTTCCGTACCTTTCACGCCCCATTATATAGTATTTATCAAAATTTTTTTAAAGTTTCGGTTGATGTCCGAAAAGACACGATCTTTTGACTATGTGCTTTAATCCAACTCCGAAACATACGGTACAGCCCAAAAGGATCGTGGTGCTTATTTTTTCGTACATTTTCCGCCTTTTTACATTTGTTTGATATTTTAAGAACTATAATAGTTTTTTGAAATCTTTTTATTTATGTAGTTTAGGTTTTCTGCCGAAACGTTATTACGGTCTATTGACCAATAGATGTATATAGGGCGGCATCTCAAACTTAGCTTTAAAAGTGGTGCTATTTTATTTTTCGCAACTGTATATACAGAAATGTCGCATGCAATTTACTGCAAAATGTCAGCGCAAAAAAAAAATAAATAAAAAATAAGAGGAGTAGAAAAAATATTTTGCTTTGTTGCTTGACTTTTACTTTTTTGCTGGGGGTTTGAACACACACTCATACACACACACACACACACATGTTTATTTATATTTTTTATATTTATTGTTGTTTTTGTTGTATTTGCTGCTTACGTGCAACTACAAAGCGACTCGAGACTCTTTTTAGAGTCTCCCAATTTTGTCTCGAAGAAAGCGAAAGTTATGACAGCTTTTTATTTCATTTTTTGGCAGTCAACGATTTGAAGACACCGTAGGTGTGTGTGTGTGTGTTTGATACAAATTGCAGTTGACATGGTTTAAAACATAGTGTAGTTATTTATGATACTTACAGGAACTCTTGGCAAAAATGATTGAACTCAAGTTAAGTAATTCTTAGCATAAAGATATTAACAACTTTGTGAAGTTTTTGTTGTAATTTATAAAGCATTTCATAGCTGTTTAATATGTTTATTTAAGCTTAACAATTTAAGAACATAATCGTAAAATTTTAAAACCAAAACTTCAAAAATTCATATGAAAAAATAGAGCTTTAAAAAGTCACATAAAAACTGCTTTAAATATTTTATAAAAAAGACTTTTTAAAGCTAAATTTGTGAGTCTTCTCCTCTGCAAACCAAAATGTCTAGAAATATTTTTTGTCTGGCGGAAAATCATCAGAAAATGTCGCACAACTTTGCCATTTTTTAATGACAGATTAATTTATTTAAGCCGCAAGAAATGAATGTACGTAAGTTTGATACTCTTGTTATCTGCGAGTATTAAATAACTCAGGCAGCTAAGTGTAAGTCACACGAATGTGTTACAAATTTTCCAACCAAATTAACGGCTGAGTGGGAAATCGTGAAAGAGCAGAGAGGAGAGAAGAGAAGAGGAGAGGAAAAAAACACATTTTTGAGCTGCTCCACAATTCATTCAGCGCGTTTCTCAGTCGACTGTATGAATGAAAATATTTATGCATATAAAAGCGCCAACAGAGATACAGATACACACACACAGAGATACACACACACAGCGTATCTGTTGGCATGTAAAAAAGTAGCGTAAAAAGAAAAGGAAAGAAGAGAAAAAAAGGCAGCTGAAATAAAATAAAATAAAATTTATCTTGAACTTGAACTTGAAATGAAGACATCGAAGTCAAGTTTGGGGGAGTGGAGGGAGGGGGGAGTGGACAGCGAAAGGGAAGAGGAAGAGAGAGAGGGAGCGACGCGACTGCTTGTTGTTGGTAAAGCATTTAACGGCAAACTGTTGTGATGATAATGATGATGATTGTTAATGATGATGAGCTGCTTAACGCTGTGCATATTTGTTTATAATTATTATAAATGATGCACAATTGTTTAAATGTTTTATAGAAATAAAATGCACTGCGCAATAAGCGCTATAACCATGACTAACTAAAAGATACCAAGCAAAAATCAGTTTAATGAAAAAGTGGCTTCAAATTTAAGTCTTTTTAATAAATCTTATTTAAATAGTTACAAATTTTAAATGCATTTAATTTGCATTTCTTTTTACTATTTTAGGTGCCTTTTTCATTTTTTATAGGGTATTTGAGCAGCGTTTGCTACATGCAAATCGCCATAAAACCCGCATTTTTTTGTAGCAGCAAATTTGCAATTAATTTGATTTTATTTTGTGTACGTTTTGTATTCGCTCCCCCCCTCCGTTTGCCACCGCCTCCGCCCCGCCCACTCGCTGACTGCTTTTTGCTTTGTCTCTCTTTCGGTTTCTGTCTTGTTGTTGTTGTTTTTTATGCGCTTTGTTTGAATGTCATCAGCTCAAAGTCGCCCAATTGTGACTTTGAAATTGCGCCAGACACACAACAAAACTGCAGCAACAACAACAACTGCGATAAAAACAACAACAACAATAAACTTGTATTCATTTCATTTGCACTGCAAAAAGCAGCAGCAGACAGAGGGGGAGGAGGAGTGGAGAGAGAGCGAGGCTGAAACAAAATGTCAGTTTGTTGTCATGCAGTACTTTTCGCTGTGTTCCGTTGGAGGAAGAGGAAGTGTCGTAGCGGAGGGAGTGGAGTAGTAGGGGGGTGGGGTTCACTCTGCTTCTGCCAAATACGAATGCATACAAAATGTATTTTAATGAGATAATCGCTAAATTCAAACAACTAAATCAAATAAAATAAAATAGTTAAGAGCTTAAAATAACAGTAAACAAAGCGTATAAATAAATAAATTGTGGACTTGAAGGACAAACAACAAACTTAAGTGGAGTTTTGTCAAGGAAAAGTATTTATTGGATGGTTAGCAGCAAGAAAGCTATTCAATAAATTAAGTAAAATATTAAAAATAAATAAATATGTAATAAAAAACCAATAGAAAGGGTCTTATTCAAGACTTTTATTAGCAAAAAGTATAACTAGTGACCGAACTACACATAGTTACTACCATTAGATAAACCTTAACTAAAAAACTCGTATATAAAATGCCCTATATACTCAGCATACAGTAAAATGCTACTAAAATTAAGCTCTTCCACATCCCTGCTCTCTTTATAGAACATAAAAGATACTTCCGCAAACTAGAAACAGATCAAAAGCATCTAAAGATACAAAATGCAAACTGAAATGCGCCAAACGCAGAAAATAATAAAAATCCCAAAAAAAATTGAATGTTAAATGACATAACAGTGCAAATAAATTCAGCAAACAACAAAAAGCAGCAGCAAAAATAAAAAAAATTAAAAAATATATACGAAAAATTCAAATGCAAAAGTTCATAAATTAAATAAATTATATGTGTGTATGTGTGTGTGTGTGAGTGTATATAAAAGATACTTTATGTACCCAAATGTGCTAGAGAGCAGTGTGGATATCTGAGTATTTATATACAATTGCACGACGCCAACGCAGCAAACTGCAAACGAAATTATTATACAAAAAAAATTGAGCAAAAGTATCTTTCGGGTTGTGTATCTGCAGCTGTCTATCAGTCGCCATTGTATCTATAAATGTGTGCGACTGTGAGTAGATGCCGCTAGCTGCTGTTTGTTGTTATTATTATGTATTAGCGTTATTATTTACTCGCTTCGCTTTGCTGTTTTGCTGTTGTTTTTATTGTTGTCGTTGCCTTTGTCGTATCTTTCGCTTAGCGCGTTGTTTGGCGAAACAGCATAGAATGAAAGATTCGTGGAATTGGGGCACTTGTGTGCAGTGTGTCTGCGCTTTTTTTCTCCTTCTTTCTTTCGTTTTTTGTTATCGCTTTTTTTGCTGCTTCCCCTTTTGGCCCCTTCCGCTGGCCTGGCAGCTGTCTGCCAAAGCGTCAAGCGCAAAGTATCTGCGAGATACATTTGTGCTTTGCTGACTTGACTTTTGCAATGGCTGCATAGTCTACTCTCTCTCCCTCTCTCTCTCTCTCTCCCCCTTTCTCCTCAGCTTGTTGCTTTTCTCTTTTTGCCTCAAATAAACTTTTGGCTTTTTCAATGTCAAATGGAAAATTTATTTGCTGTGTTTTTTCATTAATTTGTTTTCTTTTTGCTCATTACATTCCGGGGCTCCTGTGGCGTATGATTAATTCCCATTGCGTTGCAATTCCAACAGGCGATATTTGCTCATTAAAAATGCAAATATATAATTAAAAAATTAACCAGAAAACTGGAAAATAAATAATACAATAATAATTATATTTGTTTTACCGCTTAAGTTTGGGTTGAAGGGAGTTTTGAAAGAGCAGCAATGTTAGTAACAGCATTTAGTCTTTGTCTATTTTAAAGGTGAAAGATTTACTGAGTCTACTCACTAAGTCTTAATTGTCTGTCTAAACTATAGCGATAGTTATAGCTGATTGAAGATTAAATCTTTAAGTACGCATAACTTTTCCACTTGTTGACGACACAAAACTCAAATTCTTAGTTAACGGTTAGGGTATCTCTTAGTGTAGACTGCAGAATCGATTAAAGCATTTTTTCGGTTTTTTATTTCCGAAGAAATACACAGTCAAGATTGCAACCAAGGTCAGCAATGACGAATAACAGCAAATGCGCTGCTGCTACCGCTGTTCTTGTTATTGCTGTTGTTGTTGTTCTCTGTACCAGTCGCAGATCAAAGCAAACACACACACACACACACTTAAGAGTTAAAGAGAGAAACAAGAGAGCGAGAAAGAGAGACGGAGAGCCATTTTGGTTTGCCGCACACACAAAAAAGTAAATAATTTTATTTGTCAGCGTCGAGTCAGTTTGAGTCCGGGTTCTGTGCGCGTTCATAGAGGTTCTATGGATATATGTATACTCACACACACACACACACACGTTCGCACACTCCCGAAATGCACACGATCCGCATTTGTAGTTAAGAATAAAATAAAAACACTTTCCCTTTTTTTGTGCATTTGTCGCCACGCCAACGGCAACAGCAAATAAATTTATCGCATTTCGCAGGTGCACAGCTAACCAAAGATTAGCTATAAATCGCTTAAAATAAAAAATTTAATTTTTTATTAATAAAAAGGTGTTAAAAAATAGAAAAAAGTGTGTTAATTGTAGTGTTAACAGTGTTGTCTAACGTTAAACTGCTGTAAAACAAGTGTAAAAGTGTTTTAAAATGCTATAAGCATAGATAACGGTCTGTGCTTAGTGTTGTAAAACGCCCAAACCTGCTTTTTAAATAAGTTTCTTCAAAGTATTTTCAGTTTTCAAGCTTAAAAACCCTTCAAGGTACTGACCTACCCATAATTCACGTACTTTTAAGCGGCTTTTATAGCTAACAGATAACGCTCAAAGTGCTCGATAAAGCGCCCAATTTCTTAACTGTTCGCTTTTCTGCTGTAACTAACTACTAACTCAGCTCTTAAAACTTTTATTTCACTCTAAACAAACTCTAACTACTTTCTTATAGTTATAAATCATTTTTATGTACCACATACAGACAGACATTAAGTTTTATCAGACATAACTCTTTGTTTTTTATGTGTCTGCTTAGGTTCATTCTCAAGTCTAAAATTCCACTTGAACAGTTTTTTGTCTTTAGTTTTTTATTTTTTATTTTGCATGTTTCACATGCATTAATTGCTTAATTGATGCCAATGTGCAAAACGCGCATTTATTCAATTCATTCAATTTTTTAGGCAAAGACAAAGAGGGGGAACGGTGGAGAGGGAGCGAGAGAGAACAGCGCTTGAAGTTTTATTTCTCACCTCTCTGGGACACGATCAGTTCTCAATTCCTGGAATTCCTTTGACTAACTAACACACTCCTCTTCTTCTTCCTCCTCTTGTTGTTGTTTTATTTTTCTCACACGCGTAGCATACAAATTGCAAAGAGGAACCGAATAAAAAACGCGGCGCCGAATATCCTTGAGAAAGGCAAAAGCCGATAATAATAATAATGGCAAAAGTAAACGCAGCAAAACTTGCGGCGCAGTCGCACACACTGCACGAAAGCAGCAGCAACAACAACGGAAAAGATAAATCAAACAGTAACTAAAAACACACACACACACACACACACACACACACTGTGAGACGAGCAAATATGCAGCAAGCAAAGCGACAACAGCCAGTAAACAGTTTTTTGCAAGCTTTTTGTCATACCCTGTAAAAAGCGGAGATGCCCAAAGGTAGTCCAAATTGTACTTAACTTAAGGAATGTTTGATGTACTTAAAGGTTATAGATAAATAATACCGATAAACAAAAAAATTATTCACGTTTGACACGTTTTATGATACGTTAGTTAAGATTAGATATAATTACAGGGCAACCCTTAGCCGGGCATGATAAGCACTTTGTTTTTTTGTGTGTTGTTTTTTATATTTTGGCAAATTTGACGTCGACGTCGTCGTCGACTGAGCAAATAACTGCATTTGACCTTGTTTCGCAGTGCGCGTGTGTTGGTAACTTAGAACAAACAAGATATGCCGATTGTTTGTGTGTGTGTGTCCCTCTCGCTCTCCCTCTCACACTATACGCGTGTGTACAATTTTTAATACTTGTTTGCTTTGCTTTTCATATTCGCGGAGAACTCAAACTCGCTTTGTCCCAGTGTGCGCGTATGTGTGTGTGTGTGTGTGTGTGTCTTCGCACAAGTGTTTTAATTCAGCTGCGCATGGCACTCACACACACAAACACACACTTGGCGTGACTCACACGGACTCAGTAAGCGCCTGCATAGCGCATAGAAAGTTCTCCCAAAACGGAATTCGAACTATCAAGAAAATAATGGAACCCACACAAAAAATATTTCCACTGCTCCCTTTCCCCCAGTCCCTCTCGCTCTCTCTCTCTCTCTCTCTCTCTCTCTCTCTCTCCTCTCTATCTGCACTTTTTCGGCATTTTGTTTTTGCTACAATTCGCTTTAGCCAAAATACGAAATGTAGGTTAAATTTGCGGAAATCACGCGAGTGCGCAAAAAAAACTTTGAGATATATACACATTTGTATATATACATTATATGGCTAAAAAAAAAAGCAGATACGTGCGCAGATAGCACACACAAACTCACATGCACACACAAATTTTGACTAATTTGTTGTTGTTTATTCAGTTCTGTTCTGGTCTGTTATTCTGTTATTCTTAATGTGATTATGCAATATATATGTATATTTGTTGGCCGATAGTCATTCAGTCAATCACGTTGTGAATACTGACACACCGACATTTAAAGGCAGTACGTTTGTATGATTTGAAGAACAGGTGCTAAAAAACGTAAAAATATCATAATAACTTCATGCTCATATTATCAATTTATTGTTTATTCTTTATTAATTTGTTTTATCTTATGCCATATTGATTCGTTTGTGGACTGTCTGGCTCGTGTCTAAAGCCCAAAAGTTTGCACACTCAAGCGCATTTTATGCCTTGCATTCCAATTAGCCAATCGCCATTTTTGCGCATTTCCAATGCGTCCAATCAGCACTGCACAGAAGCAGCTACACACAGGCTAAGCGCATGTGTGTGAGTGCACTTTTTTTGCAAGATCAAGTGGCTGTGCGAGTGTAACAGAGATAGATAGTGACAGCTTTTGTGCTGTTGCTATCGTTGCACTATATTCGCATGCGCTTTTCGTGCATGTGTGGGAGAGCTTGAGAGAGCGAGACTGGGAGCGTAAGAGAACGTTGCTTAACGACTCACGACACTTTTGACGATCGCTTCGTTCAGTTGCTTCGTGTCGTTGCAATTTTTTCGCATGCGCTTTCGGCTTCGTTGCGACGTTTTAAGTTCGTGTAATGCTTTGAATTTTAATTCGTCGTTTTGTTTTGCAATGCACGAAGCTTAATCGTTGCTCTTGTTTTTTTTTTGCTGCCTTTTACATGCGCTGCTACTCATTGGTCGTTTGCGTTGCTCGTGTAATGTATGTTCGTAAGTGAAATGCATTTTCATTGGCGAAATAATCGCAAATAGATCGTGCAGTGTGGTGATTGTAGCAGGTTTCCCAGAAGACTTTCTGATAAGATTTGAATTATTTTTGGAAAAGCTTGTAATTGGTAGGGGCTTTCACTTACCGCTCTTATAAGGCTGGTGTCAAGCTGCTAAAAAATAGTGAACGTATTTAAGAAAAAAGTAGTGTGTTTTAGTGCTTCTTTATATTTAATCATTAAATGATTTTACTATAATTCGTAAACTATTTATATATTTACTACAAATAACTAATTATTTACTCTACTTTTCTTTATTTGCAGGTAATTACACATTTTCTCAACATAAACTGACTATAAACTTAATGAAGTAAGTTCCTGAACTCGTTATCGATTTTGTTAGTTTTCTATAGCATAATTTACATCCCCATTCGAGTTTGTTTTCTTATCGCTGAACAGCTTCCCAATTCCGGCACAAACATATGCCCAATTTCAGTCAAACGATGTCGTTGCAACAATGTTGCTTTGAGTTTGTTAACCCCACATGCAAAAGAAATAATAACAATTGTTAGCCACCCATAGCAACCACCGAACCACCAACTCAAACACACACACGTTGGGCTGATGCTCAACAGCTGAATGCACACACAGTGCCCATCTCAAACCAAGTTTCCACCTCTTTTTCTCCACCCCGTTTCCTGCCACTTTGACATGCAACCACAACAACAACAACGAGAAACAAGGAAACAACGGGCACAAAAAAAATGCAATTTCTTTTGAAGAAAATTCGAGTGTAAAACGCTGGCAACCACCTTTTGGTCGTTACACTAGGGAAAAAGGAGGAAAAATCTCGGACACGAGTGCAGCTTCATTTTCCTTTTCATTTTCCATCCGTTTTGAATTCCTGTTTTTGTGGCACGTGCTGCAAATGCGCCGCGGCTGCTGATAATGAAGCCAGTGTGCATTGCACACGTTGCATGCAACAACCCTCTCACTCTCCCTGACTGCCAGGTTACCAGGGGTGGATTATAATGCCGTGTTCATTGCTAATCCTGGGTTTTGTTGCACAGCTGCAGCAACGTCATCACAGCGCAAAGCAACCCCCGTTCAAAATACTCAAGTGCAACAAACGCTTTTCGCTTGCAACACAACAAAGTTTTTTTTTTGCCTCCACTCCTTTTTTCTGCTTCTTCTTCGTCCTTTGCGCGTCCAGTTAATTAAGCAACATCGTCAGCATCTTTGTTGCAATTTAGCAAGGGTTGTTTTCCCCCTTCCACTCGCCCTTTGCCACTTTCCTCTTGCACACAGATACACACACACACACACACACACCGTATGCTGTTAAGCTGTCAAAACTGCTGATGTGACAGGCGTGTGCCATTTCAACTAATTGCAGTAGTTTCCACCAAAACAAAATCGCTCCAACGAATTTTCCACTTTTGATAACCTTTGCTTCAACCGGTTACTTTCAATCTACATGGCTGAAAAGGTGTTTTTATTGCTACAGATACAGACACAGTTTGTGTAGTTGTCTTTTGAGTGTAACTACTGGGGTTGTGCCATTATGCCGTTGTCCTGAGCGACTGTTGTACTGTTATTACTTCTGAAGTGACGACTTATCAGAGAGATTTATTATAATCTGGTTTTTAATTGGACAGGAATTTATTTAGTAACTCAAAAATATTTTTATGAAACACTCTATAGATTTTTATGGTAGAATAAGTTTAGTTAGGCATAGAGGCAGCTATCAATCAAGTTTTCCAAGCCATACTTAAAGCTGCTTCAAGTTCCTTCTATTCCAATTGAAGACTTAAAAAAACAGCTATCTAAAAAGTTACACATATTTGCCTGCAGTACTACCAAGTGCTGTCTAAAAACTCCGTATTAGCTTGTCACCGTCGTGAATATATAAAAATGCAGCCTAACGACTCGGATTACAAATGAAGGCAGCAGCTGCAGGACTAAAGAAAATCTGCTATTAGTACTGGCTGCTTCTGCCCATTCCCTTAAGCCATTCCCAGACCCAATTTCAATACCAATGCCAGTCTAAGTAATCCCAGTTGCTGCTGTTCTGCTTTTCTGCTCTTCTTTGCTGCAAATCAACTCAAGTAAAAGTGTCAAAACAATACAAACGACGCACAGGCGCATAAGGAAAACAACAGAAAGAGAGATTGGGAGAAAAGCAGAGAGAGAGTGAGCAAGAGAGCTGCAGAGAAAGGGCGCCACACGCACATTATTTATGTGTAGCAGGGACTCTGGTAGTTGGAACTTGGAGAATTGCGTTTTTCCTCGCACATAAAACGCAGACTGCAGCCCGAACATAACTGCGGAAAAATCAATTTTCTTTTGTGCTTAAGGGTGGCTGAAGGCAGGCAGTCAGGAGCAGTAGGCAGGGGGAGCAGCGGCAGGAGGGATGACTGCCCGAAAAGCATAAACATACATTGGGCTTTTGGGGGTTGCACACACACAAAAACACACACAGAAAACATACACACACACTCAAGACAGTTACGCACTTGTGCAGCAAATTGTCACCCAGTTTTTGGCAAATATTGAATGAGCCTCCTTACAGCCCCCGCTGGCCGACGCCCCTGTCTCGGCGAGTAGAGAAAATTTAAAGCTTTGAAGTGCAAAAGTGCAGCATAATTTTGGGGGCTAATGCAATTAGGCAATTATTTGCTGTAGTACACAATGTGTGTGTGTGTTGAGTGTGTGTTGTGGTTGTGCCAGTGTGTGTGTGTGTGTGTGCTTGTAGCTTGTGTTGCTGCTAATTACTCATGCCGCACGCATTTTTGGCGCACTGAGGCGTATACACAATAATTTACAACAAGGCCAAAAACGTGCACTGAATGCGCAGAAAGAGATGTAGCATAAGTGCCACACAGTGTTGGCACTTTAGCTGGAAAAAGGCTAGATTTGGCTGTATTTCTACAAAAGCTACTTAGAGTTAGCTCATTAATTTAAGTGGAAAGTGTGAGGAAAATGTAGCAAATTCAATGCCTGGCTGTTTAGCTAGTTTTGGCTATAATTTTTGTGCCCATACGGCTAGTTAAGCACATGAACTTTGTTCAACACTTACAACAGAACATGTAAAAGCAAACAGAACTGAGCAGGAAAGAGAAGGAGCACAAGAAAATGTATATCTAAGAGAAGAGGAAGGGGATAGAGCGAGACAGAGTGAGAGAAAAGGACAGCGCGAATGCAATGTTATTACACAAGCGCCTAAAATTGTGCTACGGCAAGAAAAATGTCATTAAATGCCGCCACAAATGCGTGAGTGAGTGAGTGTGTTGTGTGTGCGTGGGTGTGCGTCGCTCCAACTGTGTGTGTTGGGCAATTGCTGCACGTTATTTTTGGGGCCTGGACATTTTGGCAATGACGTCAGCGCAGTGAAAAGCACAAGTCAAAATTGTTGTTACTAAAAGGCTTCGGCAAGAAATAAATTTGTGAGCATTGTGAATGTTATTGTAGCTTTTATTGTTGTTGTTGCCGCACACAGTCGACAGCAGCTGCTGCCCACAATTTGTTGCAAGCTTCTCCCAAACGAAAACAAAAGTTATTTGAGCCCCAAAAAGTGTTGGACACACAAAAGTGACTCAAAGCAATGCGCAAATTGTATGTGTGTGTGAGGGAGTGTGTGTGAGTGTGTGTGAGTGTGTGTGTGTTTGTGCGTGTTGGATAAATATAATCAACTGACTTGCAGATTGATAAGAACAAGAAGCAGCACAAAACAATAGACATTGAACAATTGCCAATGTGTCAATTTGAGGCGTGTCCTGTGGGTCCAGCAAGGAGACTTGGATTGAGTTGTGAAAAGGTTTTTCCTGTCAGTTACAGACTGAGCTTCGAATGAGCAAAGAGAGTAAAGAGTGTTGACTGTTTTTAAACAAATTTGTTTGATTTTTAAGCAATATTATAAAGGGTTTTTAGATACCATTAAAAATAGTCAGCTCGTGAGCTCAAAAAGCAGAGTTTTTCCAGTCTTTACTTTAATTTTCTAACCATTTTAGCCTACCGTTTCCCTTAACTTCAATTACAGCTTAAAGTAAGCTTTGTTTAAGCACTTGGCTAGAACAAAAGATGGTCGTTAATCAGTCGCCGCACAGCGTTGTAATAATTCAATGTGCTCATATCAAAGACTGCAGTCCAGACAGCATTTTTGGG
Organism: Drosophila dunni; assembly: GCA_018152125.1. Lineage (NCBI taxonomy): Eukaryota > Metazoa > Arthropoda > Insecta > Diptera > Drosophilidae > Drosophila > Drosophila dunni. Next base: position 1,174,321 of record JAECXC010000906.1, read on the forward strand.
TGCTTTGAAAAGCCCTCAAACTAACTACTTTTACAGAGCGACTATACCCTTTATATACGCCCACCGACATGCCTCCCCTACCGCCCAAAGAGCCAACACGCATTGCTGCATTAATGCGTATGGAAAACAATTTTTTCTTTGGGTTATTGAAAAAAAAACCTTATGAATTTCCAAAGGGTTGCAATTCGTGTGTGTGGGAGTGTGTGCGTGTGTGTGCCTTGCTATTGAAAAGAAGTTGAAGCGTGGACTCGCGATTTCTATATACTATATACATGTACATATATATCCTTTTGGGTAAGCCACATTTTGCGTGTCTCAGTTGACGCACAAAAAACTCGCCACGAAAAAAAAAATTATGAAATTTAATACAAGAACAACAACAAACAACCCCACTACCCACCCCACACCCTCCAAAAAGGGTTCAGTTAGGGCTAAATGCATGGGCGTAGCTAATGCCATACAAAAGCTTTGAGGGATGTGGCAAAGGGGGGCGTCAAAGGGGGGCACAACAAGCGCGTTTTCAATATTCCACTCGAACTCGCATTTTTTTTCTCCTCTTCTTTTTTTTGGCATATTTCGCCAACTCCAATTTTATTAATGAAAAGTCAAGTGATTTGCTTAAAATGTGGGCGTGGCAGACAGACACGCACAAACACGTCGCGGCACGCACAACTCGTTAGGGGTTGTCAAGCAACAAGAATTCAATTCTCAACACAAAATTTGAAAACATTTTCGATTTGGGTTCGTTTCTTTTCGACCTTTTTTCAGTGCCAACTTGTTGCAATAGATCATTTAAACTTGTTTTGCATCTAAGCCAACTTGGCTATTGGCAGTTCCAACCACTTTCGTAGCGCTCATTAATTTTGTTTTGAATGTCACTTGAACAATACCCAAAAAAATACTAAACAAAGTAAACCAAATTTGACTTTAATCAAGAAATTTGCAACTGTTTTTTGTGCAGCTTTGAACTTAAGCAAATAAAGTTGTTTTGGCTTAAGAGGAGTAGGTTAGATATCAGTATTTTTGCTATTTTTAATATATTTTGTGCCCCAAAAATACCACAAACATACCAAAATATACTGAAAATACTACAAAACTCAAGGGGAGATAGTTAAAGAACAGCTTAAAGTCATGTTTAAACTAAAAACTCTCGCTAAAAACTTAAAAACTTTAGTAATAATAAAGTATTTTTATCTACCTGCAACCCACTAGTATTAAAAATCAGTTTAAGCCAATAGTTTATACTTCCCCACCTGCCTAACTACTGACTTTTAGCACAACCCCAGGAAACCCCATAAACTGCATAATTGCTCAACTAAATTTAACCTCAGCAACATTTCTTGGGCTCAAAACAAAAATCTTTTCTTAGGTTTCATGACGAAACTTTTGACTCGAGGCAAGTTGGCTGCAGACAAAGTTGTGCCTGCAACAGCTTGTCCGAAAAGAGCCAAAAACTTGCAACAGTCAACACGGATAGTTGCAGGTGAGTTTTAAGCCAAGTTTGAGTTAAAAATTTCATTAATTTAAGCCAGAAACTTGCAGCGTCTCGACGCTTTTGACTGCTCGAAATTCAATGAGCAAAGTGCCACACGGTCGTTGAATTTATTGAAAAATCATGATATGTGTCCAAAGTGGAGCAGGAAGGGGCAAGGGTGGGAGTTAGAGGCATGCTGGGCATGCAGAAGCGGCGATATGACAGCTTGACTGAGCTAACTAACAGAAAAGTCTGAGAGAGTAAAACGACTGCTGCAGACTCTGTACTGCTTCATGACACGCCTGCTGCTGCCTCTTTTACAGTCAGTCCACGCATACCCTTACACTCCTTTTTAAGTACCGGGTCTCCAAATCGCGTTCCAGACAAAAGTCCGCACGCATACACGGAAATATGATTTGAGTTTGAATTTTTTTCTCGTGTCGTTTGGACAACAGCGAAGTTTTCACAGCTGTCGTGGGTGGAGAGGTGGGTGGTAATGGTTGGGAGGTGTGTGGGGACGTTGGCGTTAGTGGTAGGGGGTGTTAGTCTGAGCCTACGTACGTACTGCGCCCCACAATGCTGATTGACGTGCCTTTTATTGATGCTCTTGATTGGTTTTTACCTTTTTACACACACATGTACACAGACGCACACAGCATGCGGGTGGCACTCGCTGCTCGTCACACGCCACTCGTCACTCGCTGCTCGCTCCTTTCAGTCCAACTGGACGGTCGTTAGTTCAATATGTGCGTCGCGTCGCGTCTCTTTTTGCCCCCACTCCTCCCACAACAGTTATGATTTTTATTACAGGTAACGCTGATGAATTGTGTTTGTATTTGTGAGTTGTGTTTGTGTATTTGCTTTGGACATTCGTCGTTGTTAATTTTTTATACTCTCTGCAAGAGTATATTGGGTTTGTGCAAAGTATGTAACAGGCAGAAGGAGGCGTGGCAGACCCCATAAAGTATATATATTCTTGATCAGCGTCACAAGCCGAGTCGATATAGCCATGTCCGTCTGTCCGTCTGTCCGTCTGTCTGTCTGTCTGTCTGTCTGTCTGTCCGTCTGTCCGTATGAACAAACAGATTTCAGAGATGGTAAGAGCTACAAGTTCGAGCTTGGTGTCAATCGATCACATATTTAGTCAGTCAATACAAGAATCTTTTTTTTTCGATGCCACGCCCCATTCGCCCACAATGAGCAAAACTAGACACACCTCGGAAAAATCGGTGTTTTCGGCGAATATCTCAGTAACCATGGCACCTAGGATCACCAATTCTGGTATGGAGGTTCCTAGCGACAACGTTTATGCATTGGCATTTAAAATTTTGGACTGCCACTCCCCTTTTATTCCCACAATACAAAACAATAATTCTCAACTTTCGTTCCGTTTTTAGACATTTGTTCATATAGTATATTATATATTATTATATAATTCGAGTGGAGGCTAACTATATCAAACTATTCTAAAAAGACGCATCGAAATCGGACTGCAAACAAGAAAACTAGAAGCGTTATAATATTGATAATTGAACGCCATATCAAGGTATGAGTGCAAGCGAGACAGAAACATACAAGCGTGATCAAACGTTTTCTCTGCTTGTGTTGCAGCTGTTTGATTTTGCTTAGATTGTTTTTGTTTCACGGTGTTTTGATGGAAGTACTGCACATTATAATATCTCGATACCGTTTTTAATAATTTAATCGGGATTAAAATGCAGAGAGTATTATACGGTCGGGCGTGCTCGACTGTACTTTTCTTTCTTGTTATGTGCATGGATAATACAACTGTAGTGCTCCCACTCCCCTCCCTCTCTGTGCTCCGCTGCTGTTTGCGTTTTTAATCAAATGCTCAAAAAGGCGCTGCCAAAAAAAGGATAAATGTATTTTGAGCCCTGTATCGCGTTTCGCGCACTGCGTATCGGTTTTTGCTTGTTTAACTTTTATATCGTAATTGCATATCGCTGCGATTCAAAGTAAATGTCGCGTGTGCGTGTGTGTGTGCGTGTGTATTGCAAAACAAACTAATCGAATGTCTGCCATCGCTTGGCTTGACTACTTTCCACTTCCGTTTCCGCTTGCTCTCTCACACCCATCGTCCTTTTGCCCGGCTCATCCTCGCGCTAATGCTTTAATCCTTGGCCAGTCGCTAGTGCTGTCCGCGTGTATTAAATCGATGAAGTATTAACGACTTAATTGCATGTTTGTTGGACATTTTGCACACAACACTCCCCCACCCTCCTCTAGTCACTCGCTTTTGGCCAACATTCGACGCTGTTTGAAGTTTATTAAATTCCAGCGTACGAAAGGCGTTGCAGTTGTGTCCTCCAGTTTGGCATTTTGTTATTGTTATTGCCGGTAGCTCATTTCATTAAATGCGAATTCGATTAAAGTAATGGCTTTTTGAATACCTCTGTGGTTGCCCAAGTGGCGAAGAGGGAAAATGGTAGTAGCAGGATGTGGGTAGCAGGGGAGGAGGATAATGCGGCGCATTATTAGGGAATTAATCATTTGATTTGCGTGTGGAACTGACAATGAGATGTGTTGAGCACCAGGCAAGTTTAGCTGACTATAGCTCTCTCTCTCTCTCTTTCTTTCTCTCTCTCTCTGTCTCTTTTGCTTTTTAGTAGTAACTTTGGTAGCCAAGTGTTTTCCACATATTTGAGGTTAACAACGTGTTAACAAGGTTTAAGAACTTACCAGTGAAATGTAAAGGTATGTAAAGGATTATTCTGTAAATATTTAAAAAAAAAACTATCTTTACTGAGCCCATTTGTCTTAAGACTTCTTTTAAAACAAATTTTCCTTTAAACCACTTAAATCACTCAATACTTAGCTTCGCTTGACTTTATCAATCATAGCAAATTGTTGAGCACTTTAAAGACAGAACTCATTCATAATGTAGCTTATCGATAAACGTCAATCTAAAGTCCAATCCCTTGTCATGTAGCAAACACTCCCCCCAGAAGACTCCACCCCATTCCACTCCAGACCTGTCTCAGTCCCAGTGCCGCTCACTGTGTGCTCTTTTTTCGCGGCAACAGCAAATTAAATAAAGCTCAATGACAAACTTCATTAGCCAAAAAATCAACTGGCCAAATGCCAAACAACAAAAATAACAATTTGCCTTTTAGTCTACACACACAACAACACACACATGCACACCACTCCAGTGTACTGTCTGTGTTGTGGATGATATAGAATTCAGATCGGGATTGACAATGGCAGGCAATCGTTATGCTAAAAACTAAATTAAGATTGAAATGTAAAACTGAAAACGTTTTACACAATTATCGAACGCTGTTAGCCAAATCGAATTGTAGTGGAAGGAGGAGGGGTAGAAGGGGTGGGGGCAGTACTAACTGCCTAATCGTACACTGAAAGCCACTCCAGATATTTTAACCCTTGGACATTTTAGACGATTTGTGCGAATCAGTCGACTGCATAACTTACAATACCGTAAATATAAATTCTGATGCAAAGTGAGGAGAGAGAGGAGAGGAGGCAGGAGGAAGAGGGAGTGAGAGGGAGTGCTGCAAAAATTGGGGATATACTAATGAAGGTTTCAGTGTAGGTTTGAGCTGCTGGCAGCGAGACCCGCTTAATATTATCACTCCAGCATGCATTTTGGGGCAGTAAAAAAGTTCCCCCTTTTTTTTTGGTCTAAAAGAAAAAGTCAATGTATGGAAATTTTTGTTCAATCACAAATCCAATGATGTTCGCTTCGACGCATTTTGACAGTTAGACTGACATGGAGAACGAGAGGGAGAGAGTGGGAGCGGGAATGGGTAGAGCGAGACTTGAATAGTCGCACTGCAAAGGAGACTTTTTCTGGCAGTGGAAGCAGAGAGTTCACTTTGATGAATTCGCCTGTTCCTGTTCCTGTCTCTGCAACCGATTGTTGTTTGTTTGAAAGGCTTCTTCTGGCTTTTTCTACTTCTTCTTGTTCAGTTGCTGATAGGCCTCGATTTTCGCCTTACTCCTTTTTTTTCCTATTCTCTTTGCAGACTGCATGTTGCCCATTGATTTGGTATTTTTATTGGTATTTTCTGTGCACTCTTTTTGTCTTTTGGCCTTTGTGTGTGTACTTTGTGCTGTTTGCCGGGACTAGGACCGGGAGTGCATTGATTAGAATGTTTGGACTTTGGAGCACGTAAATATTTTTGCTTGCTTGTCAATTAGTACGTTAAGCTCTCTACCAATGCCACTTGAATGGGCCAAAACTCAATGGCTAAAACACACTCTAGCTCAGGCTGAGGCTGATACCAAGGCTGAGAGCTTAAAAGCCTCGTTAAAGCCACTTTCAAGCGGCTTAAACGTGTGTGTTCCATGTAAAATTGTCTGGCATAAGTTGTTCAAGTTCGGATTTATTTTGATAAATTTGTGTATATGTAAAAAATAAAAGTATTTTATGGTAGAAAAGGCTTTACAGGAGCTGCATACCAAATTTAAGCTTTCTAGCTATTATTTTGGCTTAGGTTTAGCACTTAAAGCCAAAGGAGTTTAAGGACAGAAAGTGTACAAGAAAAAAATCAATATTAAATTTTGTACAAATTTTTTAATTAACATCTTTTCACTCCAAAGTTAACAGAATAGTAACTTTTAGAGCACTATTTTATGTACAGATTTGTTCCATCACAACTACAGGTTACTTAACTTGACCTATAGTTTAAGCCCTTTAGTTGCCCGACCGTCGTTACCCATTTTACTTTTCTGCTAAAACAATTTCAATTAACTCTTTCTAATCAAATGACCCTCTTTTTTCAACGTTTTTTTGAGGGGCCTGCATAAAACATTAGCACAACTGGCCAAAAAGGAAATGCATTTCAACTGACAGACGCTTTTCCTTGTCGGCCTAAAGCATTTGACAGCATACGAAAAGGTAAAAGACAATTTGAGCTGTCAGTCAGGTGTTGAATGAAAATGAGGGTCGGGTCACAAGAACTCACCTGTCTCCACTGTCCCGGCTGCTCCTGCTGCTGTGGCACTAAAAACAATTGCGCATACGCCGCATTGTGCGCGCGTGGACTGCGTGAAAATTGCAACATTACCGCATGTAAAGTTTGCACAACAGCCAGGAGAATAAAGGTGTGTGGCAGGTGGGTGGGTGTGGCAGCAAGGGGCGGGGCAATGGACGCTGTCGAATGTGGCGTCTGTTTTGTGCGTCTGCCTGTTACCTTTTTGACATTTGATTGAGATTTGTTATCGGCGAATTCATCAATGATATATACAATAAAAATACACACACACATAACCTCACACACTGTAGAATACACAGTAAATGTGGGTTGGGGTGGGTGGTGTGTTTGGGACTGAAAACAATCGAAGAGGCAAAAAAAACAGTCTACAAAATTTGTTTTTGTTGCTGGCCAGGCCAACAATTCACAGCAGTAGTTATCGTACGGGGCCCAGTGACATTTTTAGGCATTTCCAGAGACAGGAGCAGGGACGGGAGAAGCAGTCCTTCGCCTCCACAAGCAGCTGCTGTTTGACTGCGTCCTCTGCGTTGCCTGACCAGGCGCCTGGCTCGTTTGCAATAAACCTGGCCGAAAGCAGCCAAGTAAGGGGGGCAGTATAGGGGCAGGGGGAGTGGTCGAACTGGCCATGCGTACCTTTCGATCCTTGTGTGACATTTGAATTCGCAGAATGAAAGTAAACGCGTTGGGAGTGGGCAAAAAAGCAGCACGAACAGCAGCAGGAAAGTCGCTCTCTGTTGAATTTCTTTTATAGAAGTTTGTGACGTATTCCACCCACACTGTGGCCCCCCCCTCCCCCTGAGCTGGCGTATCTATTTTTTAATTTTGCTGACGAGGCACAGGAGAAAACATACAAACGCAATTGTTCCTCGTCCACAATGCATTCCATGTCGTCTGCCAGTGCTGTCCTGACATGTGTGCGTCTCATGCTGATAAGCAGCAGACGCCCCACACCACAGCCCCCCCTCACTGGCAGAGCCCTTTGGAGCCCCGTGTGTCCAACTCAGCCGCGAAATGAAAAGTTAAACTGTGTGACGCGCTCTAAACGCGTTGCCAACCAAAAAAGGGTTCAGTTCGTACTCCCAAACGCGGCTCTGGCTAGCAAACGGTTACGGACTCGAGTTGGGAATGGGTTAGGGCTTGGGTTTGGGGAGTTCCAGCTTGGGTATTGGTATCCAGTTTGAGGGATTGGCATGCTGCTTCGAGTGGGAGCAGATATTCGCTTTGGTTTGGCGTGATGAATATTTACTGCGTGCGCTAACTGCTAACTACCTACAGGTATTTTCATTTTTTGACATTTTTAATTGGGTTTGAGCAATGCACACACAACAAACGCACACACACACACACGCACAACAAACATACTGGTCACAACAGGAGCACAATTTTTTCAGTGGCTGGACATCTACGCTGCTATTAAAGTTGCAACTGAATTTTAACTGTATTTATAGCTAACATTTGTTTAAAAAAAATATATACAAATGTAGCAATATTCAGCTGCATTTTAACAAAATTAAAAATTTAATTTTAACTACTTAAATTAAACTTGTTTTTATTAATTGCCGCAAACATTTAAGTCATGATTTACTTTCATTTCTGAAAATGCAATAAAAATCCTATAAAAATATGAAAGATGCAGAAATTTTATGATATTTCGGGGATTAAAATTAAGCTTCTATATATAGCTATAAATTTGGCAAAAAATGTTCTACAATAATTATAAGATTTTTTAAATAAACAAAAATTTAACGATTTTTTTAGATAGAAGTTATTTTTTAACTAATTTATTCCAATTAACTAAACCCATTTACTAAATCTCTGTCTTTCTTTTCTACTTACAGGTAGCTATGCATTTTCCAGTCATCAGATTTTCCAACAGTTTCCCACAACTGCAACACGGCCGCTTTGTAAGTCAAGCAAACGCCCACAGAAAATCAGTCAACCAAAATCCCCACAGTTACTATATATTTTTCATAGCAAAGTAATTGGATTCCTATTTAGAGGAAGATTTTTAGTAAAGAATCTAACTATGACAATTACATTTGGTAATTGCGGCAAGGCAAGCGTATCTTAAAGATACACGTTCTCCAACTTCAACTCGTTTTGGGGTGTTTTCACTATTTTTCGTGTGCTCAGCGAAGCGTGAATATCTAACTGTCAAACCGTTTGCTGTTGCCTCATTTATTACAATGCACTTTAATTTTCAGTTTAGACTAGGTAGGCAAAAAGTGCAGTGCATAAGTAATTAAGCGAGAATTGTTTTCAGTGTAGCCAAGTCAAAAGTCAGTGGAGTTCAACTGGGTTATTTGCATTAATGCAATTATTTGATGAGGTAATTTAAGAGGGATTAAAATTTAGAAGAGCTTAACAGTCGTAGTATGTATGTTTAAGTAATTAAAAGGGCTATACCAACTATAAATTACCCTGTAATAGCTCTAAAAAAATTTACTAAGCGCATATCTGAGTTAGTTTGCTAATAAAAATAGATTTCCTTTCGATAGAATCACACTAAGTTCTAGTTATGACACTTTTATAACGTTTTATCATAGTACATGAAAAAGTCGCCACTGTTTCCATATAAATTTCATGCCTCCCAACTGTTTCAATCCCAAATAGAACCTATTACAGCTCTGATTACGCATTAAACGGTGAAATAACAAAGCTATTAAACTGCCTAGTACCAGCAAGTGGCAACAGATGTCGCCCAAATCTAAATTTAGGCGACACACCTGCAGAGTAGGCAGCATTTACCTGTCAATCAAATCTGCCATCAACCGCAGACACTGAAATCTTTCAGCAGCTAAGAAAAACCGCTAACAGATGTCGCTATTACAGCTATTAAGTCAGCCCAGCGATCAATCAGTACATATTATGTGCACTGCTGCAATACCGTTATGTTATTATTACTGTAACAGGCACGAGCATGCAACAGGGCACTGATATGCATAACACAGGATTACTCAATAGTCACCAGTTTAGTAGATGCATAAATAAAGATGGCTAAAAGCGGTATTATTTGCAGACCAACCGCTGTGAATGTAATAACTGAAGACACTCACATGACTTTGCTGTGACAGTAGCTCAAGTTGTTGCAGGCACAAACAGGAATATTCATGTGAACGCGCCACGGGGTAGCCGCAACTCAGGCGACATTATGAGATACTTATTCTTGGGAGAATTATGTTAGATGAATTACAGAATACACAAATGCTGCAACATGTTATCAGTGACACACAGGGCTCTCTCCCTGTGTGTATGTGTGTGTGTGTCTGTTTACCCGCAGGCGCTGCTTTCAAGCACTTGTCAAGTGCAGCATTTGCCGCGGCAAAGGTTGCACAACTGTCGACTGTTGGTGCGGTAATCTGCCCCGGCCCCATGACATGCCCCCAGACGAGCCTTCAACTTGCCACAGCGGCAGCTTCAAAGTAAATATAGTCCTCTTTAACCATTGTGCTAGACACGCCTACTTTTCTTAGGGCAGAGGGGGCTCGTCTCCGGCTAAGATCAAAGCAACGCAAGAAAGTTGAGCTAGTGTAGGAAGCATACACTTTAGGGGTGTCAAGGGTTAAGTTTAAGCAGCCAACAGACAGAATTTTGAAAGTCATAAGGAATTGGGGTTGGGGGAGGATAGAAAAATACAGAAATAGTAGAAATAACTAAAGAGGAAGCTACTAATGAAGCTTTTAGAAGCTCACTAAGCCCGGGAAAATAATGCATGGGGTGTTTAAGTAGACAAATTGATACTTTACAGGGTATTAAATATACAAGACAAGAGCAAAAACTATTTAGCAGTTTTACACTATTTTTGAAGGATAATGTAATAGTTTTCACAATATTTTCTGCTACTTTTACCATGGAAAAACTCCTTATGAATTCATAGATTATATCAATCACTGATGGAATACAAGAAAATATAATTTGGAAAGTAAGTTATACTTTTTTACACTATTTTCTATCAAGTATACCCAAATATATTCTATATATACACCGACTTTTAAGTCATACAACTATCTTAAAAGCCAATTTTACTCAACTGCAATTACAATGTTGATGTACTTTGATGAGCAGAGTGATCTGGATCAACACGACTTAATAAAACGACTTAAGCTAACACTGCTTATACTGCTGGGTATTACTGGCTGCATCCTACTGGGTTACTTTATCATAAAGAAGTTCATAAAACTGCCAGGCAGGAAGGTATGTATATAACTTTTAAACTAAAAGTTTTATGCATAAAACTTATTTCTAGCGCAAGTTGCAGCCGCTGTCAGAAATAAGACACAAGTGACAACAATTGAGATACTTTTGAGACTGATTGAGAATTAGAGAAGATGAAGAAGAGAAGCTCAGAAATCAAAACAATAAAATCAAATCGTTGGCAGTTAATAATGAAATAAAGTCTGTCATTTGCGTGGAATTAATTGCTATTCAAATCAAATTAAACGAATAAAATATAAACAAAAAGCGAATGCGAGTCAAAAGTGAAGACAGCGATTGACACAGAGACAAAGAAGGAGAGGGGGAGAGGGAGCGGGAGAGAGAGGGAGAGGGAGATACACTGCAACTATTGAGCATGAATCACGACATCACACGGAATCAAATATCAAAATAAAATAGTGCACAAGGTCAATTAGTTGAAATACCAGAAAAATATCAAAATTAAATATTGAATTCGTTTTCGATTTATTTACTGCGATGAAGTTCGATTTAAGGTTTTTTTTTCTTGGCTTTGCTGCATTTGCGTATTTTTGTCTATTTGATATTGCGTAATTTCTATATTCAAGTATTTTGGTGCTTTTGTATTAGAAAAGTGCGTTGTCTGAAACGAGAACAACCCCGAAACGCAATCCCTTCCTGTGCCAGTCCGCAAAAACAATAATCAAATCATAAGAATGAGCATAAAAAAAAGCTGCTCAACTTCTTTGTGTGTGCGTCTTCCAGGAACACACAGCTTGTTAAGTGTGTGTGTGTGCGTGTGTGAAAAGGATTTACGCGCACAGATAGCTCAACAGATACCTGAGCTATTTTGCCAAAAAATGCCAGCTTCAAACTCCCTTCAGGTGGGTTTTAGTCGTCCGAAAAAAGCCAAGAAAAAAATCAAATTCAACTCAACTCAAAGCGATCCCAGAGAATTTGCTCTATATTTTTCCTTTCTTGTTCATTCATTGTTGTTTTCTGTTGTTGTTGTTGTTGTTTTGTAATTGAGAAATGGATAAAGGCATTTGCAATTGCAGCTGCGTAAATGTTTGTTGTTGCCAAAGTACAGTCGCCTGCAAAGCTTTACATAGTTCGAAAGACCAAATAGGCACATTAGGGACGTAAGGGAACTGCTATTGTAAAGTTTGATAAATCAGGTATGAGGAGTATTTTAGGGAGCAGCAGAGTGGCTATAGTTTAAGAAATATAGGAAGGTATAGTTAGCAATGACGACACAAAATCTAAATGAATTTTTGCCATGTCTGCGGTACAAAGTACAGTCATAAACTTGTCAATGATGAAAGCAGACCCATATCAGGTTATTAAATGCAGTCGTTAATGAATTCCTAAAACTGGCATTGGCTAATTTAGCTAGTGACGAAAGGCAGCCTCTTTTAGATGATTATTATATATTCACATATTATAGAATTCTAAGAATTATAGAATTTGGGTGGAGAAATTGGGTGTTGATATAAATTCAGAAAAATGTATGGTTAGCGGTTTAAATTAAATAATTTAGGATATATATGCCAATATTATCTGCTGGCTATCAGATGTAATAAATATTCCAAGGAAATAGACTTCTAACTCCTCCTCAAGTTCATTCTCCGTAATAGAAGATAAGTCAATAACATTAAGTGGTTAGTCACTACCAGTACTCTGCTGTTACCATACTGTTAATGTTATGCAAGCCGCATGTAGCCCTGCCCTGTTATGCTACAGTCCTGTCACTGCTGTCAATGTCATGCAAGCGGTATGGAACTATTGCTATGCTCTGTCATACAACAGTTAATGTAAATGCTCTGTTAACTAAAGAAAACCATTTTAAACCATATTAATGAGCTATTTGAGTTGCTGTTAACTTTGATTCAAAATATTTAATTGCTAAACGCTTTCATTAAATATTTTACGCTACTAAATGATACTATTCTTAGATCTTTAGCCACTTTTAAACACCCCGCCTAGATAACAGCCTCCGCTCAAGTCCTTGAAAGCAGTCAAAACTCATTCTACAGACTTCTTGACAGCCAATTCACGGTTTAATTTAGCGACTTCAGCCCGTGACTAACCAATTTCTGTGCTGGCAAACACACACACACCCATACACTCACAAAATATCCGCTAGCATTTGATCGAAAAATTCCCGCTGCTACTTCAGTTAACAAAACGAAATCAAAAGCATAAAAGAATCAAAAAAAAAAGGAAGCCAAAAATGAAGCAACGTCAAAAACTGCAAACTTCCCAGGAATTTCTTAATAGCTTTTTACCGATATCTTTTCTCTGCTGCTTTTTGTATGTTTTTGGGCCAGCCAAAACCGTTGATTTGAACTTGGCCCGAAGAGGGTTCCTGGCCGCAGCATAAAAGGCGTGGCAGGGGCGGGCATGGAGGGGCACACAGTGTCAGTGTTGCGCGATCGCATTTTTCTAACGATTAAACAAATTCGAGGAAAAAAAGCGCATCGCTTCCATGCAACGCGCAGTCGCAGCCGCTGTCGCAGTCGCAGTCGCAGTCGCAGTCGCAAGCGACGCCAAAACCCCGCGCAGCTTGCCGCTAAAAGTTGTGAGTTCCTCACCTGCAATTTCCAGGAATTGGCATTTGGTATTGGCCACGAAACGCTAAAGAGCCAAGGTTAAGCACGCAACAAACTAGCAGTGAGTGGCGGAGGCAGAGAGGGGGGAGGTAGAGTGGGAGAGGGACTGCTATTGGTTGCAACGGCATAAACAGGAGACGGCGGCATTTTTGAGCGGCTAATTCCAGGAATTAAACCGTATATCTTGAGGGCACTCTCTAAATGCTCGATTAATTTCTAATAAATTGGTTGCCAATGCTGCAGTCACACACACACACACACACGAAGAGTTACCTAAACACACACACAGTTGCATTTATGCGATTCGCCTCACTTTGAAATTTGAGGCACAGCAACTTTTTCTCAGAACTTGCAAAAAGCTTGAAACAGAATTTAGAAAGAGAGACAGAGAGAGAGGGGGAGACTGAGACTGAGAGCTTTTGGGCTAAGCTTTCGGTTTGTTGCATTTCACTTTCGTAGAGGCAGAGAGAGAGAGGGAGAAAGTGCAAAGCGGCTTGAGGCAGTGAGGCAGTGAGTCAAAGCAGGCATTGGATTTGTCTTCATCTCAGACATTTCTGTACCTCAAAAGCAACAACAGCAACAAATACAATAACAACAAGAACAACAAGCACAGCAACAACTGTGACATCTTAAATAATCAGTAAAACCAAAAACAAATTTTGTTCGTCATTCTCGTTGCAGCATTTGTCGTGTTCGGAGTGCGCGTCCTGAATTTCAACCTGTTTAACCCATAAAATTATATAAACCAATAATAATAACAGCAAACAAACAAAGAAAGAAGAAGATAACAAACATAAACAACGTGTGCAACTAAATCAGCTTATCAATCACAATAATATTGATTTAATTAACTGAAGCATTACATGCTCAAACCATCGTCAACGCACTCAAACAAACTCAAAAAACAATTGCAAAATTCCCTTTGGCTAAGAATTTGCAGCGGCCCAATTTGCTATATGCAAAGCAGCCGGCTAAATAATTCGACGAAATTCCATTTTGGCAACACAAAACAAAAGCAATTTAATAAAAAACAAATTAATACAAACTAACTATAACAAAGAACGGAAATCAAGTAAACTGCAACTGGAGGACGACGACAACAGCAGCTTCCATTTGCCTTGGTCGGAGCGTCGTCATCCTGTTACCAATCGGAGTACCAGTACCAGTACCAGTACCAGTAAGAGTCTAACAGTGGGTACAGCAGCAGAGAACGGCCTACAAAATGGATCCGCAGCAACAATTTTGCCTTAAGTGGAACAGCTATTCGTCCAATTTGGCCATCACATTCTCCAATCTATTCAAATCGGATCTATTGGCCGATGTCACATTATCCTGCGATGGTAAGTGAAAGACATTTGTATTTGTATTTGTATGTGTATTTGTATAACTTAAGAAACACGAGCTATTTTATGAATTGATTGACATCAAATGCAATGGGCACTGCAGTTCAAATTTAATCAACTGACAAGTTGTCTGCTAAGATAAGAGTTTATTGTCCGGTAAGATTTGGTTGCCTTTGTCTTAGTTTTTGGCATGGGAGTAGAAATGATATTCAAATCAAGTCTTGAAGAGCCTTATATAAGCATTAAATAATTGCTTATACTTTAAAGAGGAAATTTCTTTCACTTTAACTGGCATATACATTTTATTTAAGCACTTTTTTAGTCTGTCTCTCTGCTTCTAAACATTAGTAGCTTAAATACAGCCAATTAAGCAGCTAAGCAACTGCTACTCCAATAAATGATAAATTGCCAATAATCTTTAGTCCAATACCCACTTTAACCCAATATATTTTAAACAATTTTCCAGACTTATCAATCAGTTAATTATCCAATTTCCACTTGCCATTTTCCGTTCAGTAGTTTACTCTACGCGCTGCATACTTTTAGGCGCGCTTTAAAGCAAAATTTTTCTATTTCCCAATGGATTAACTTGTTTGCCCTGCTGATTTGTGTAGACGTGTCTGTTTGTCGCACTTTTTCCGGGCCAACAATAAATAAAGCGATTTTGCTGTAATAAAGCAAAGCGAGACGAAGACGAGGACGTGAAGACCTGTAGACAGACGAAAGCAGAGCCAAAGATAAACAGACAATGAAGACAAACACACATAAATTGAGTTGAGCTTTTATTTAGCCCGCTGCTTTTTTTTTGCTGCTGGCTAATAAGCCGCTAAAGTGGCATAAAAGGCGACCGGCAAATTTAGCAAACGGGCCAAAACGACAGACATTGATTTTTCCTGTTGCGGAAATGTTTGGGGGGGAAGGGTGGGAAAGGAAAATGGCTGGAGGAAGAAACCCAAAAGACGCGGTTCCTTTTTATGGCAAGTCTCGCTGTCTGCTGTGTGTGTGGGTGTGGGTGTCTGTGTGTGCTTGTTTGGCTGTGTGTGTTACTATTTTATTTACAGCATTTTACTACAGTTTTATGGCGGCTTATTAAATGAATATAAATGTGGGCGAACGTCTCGGCATTTAGCCCAGTTACTTATGTATCTAGATACATATATCTACTATATATATTATAAATATATATGTATATATTTATATATAGGGCAAATGTTGTGTGTGCTTTGCTTTTGGGACAGGTCAGTAATTGTTGGGATTTTTGCGTCTCATTTTCATTTCTGGCACCCTTGTTGGCCTTTTTTATGTACGCATTTTGATTTGGGTTTAAATATGCTTCAAACACACAGTGCGTGTGTGTGTGTGTGTGTGTGAGCATCTTGACTGTCTTTTGTATGTATATTTCATTTAGGTTTATGCTTTTATTGGCAAATTGTTGCGCCTAAAGTTCAGTTTTAAAGTCGCTCTCGAGTTTAAAGTCTTAAATTGCGCATACGCCGCGTGGGCTGCGTGTGTATTTCATTAGCCAGTTGTGCGTTTCACATGTCTGTTGTTATTAAGCACTACGTCTATATGTATATTTTCTGGTCTGGGATTATACCTTTGCATATGAATGGAAGTAACTGAGAGCAGTCTGCTGTCTACGCCAAAGGACTCAACAAATCCTGGCTAGCCCACAAAAAAACTGAAAGGAAAACAACAACAAAGAGTCGTACTCCCTGTGTTCCTGTTTTTTCCGCATATCAATCGAAGTGCTACTACTTTTGATTACAATTTTGAAAAACTCCAAGCTCCAAACATGAAAAAAAGAATTTTATTTATTTTTTTGGACTCTACTCCTTTTTAATTGTGGTTTTTAATATTTGTCAGTACTCAAATTCATAGATGTTATGTTTGATTTCCCTTTTGTTTCAAGTTCTTTTTTTAGTACCTTTTAGAAGCATTTCGAAATGAAGCATTAAATATTTGCCAGCCCTCAGCGTATGTTTTGGATTGTTTTTTAATATTCATGTGTGTTTTCGTACGTTTTTTAGTTGGGGGTGCTCGCATTGGTTTCAGGCATTTTCAGCACTTGAGAAATGAGCATTTTTACGAAATGAACATTTGCTTGGCCTTGGGCCATTTCAATGTATATGAGCATGCATGTGCATGTCTGTCTGTCTGTCTTCTTTTCAGGGGTTGCTTTGCATATCTGTGATTTCAAAGCCATTAACAAGTATTAGGTGTACTAATGGATTCCGGCATTTTTCACTCTGTTCAGTGATTTTTCTTTTTGGTCAGTTTGGCTTGGAAAAGTTTTTAAAGCTGTAGAGAAGCGGCGTATTTGCTTTAATTTTTATTATTTTTGTTTATTATGCAATGCCCTGGTATGATTAGAATTATATCACACTATGGTCACCCTATCGCCACATTCTATGCAGCCCAAATACGCATCGCACAAGACACAAATACATAAACAAATGAATCACCAAAAATTATTTCGATTAGATTAAACTTTTTGCAAGCAAAGAAAAACAAGTTTAAGACGTTGTCATCAACCTAATCATTTACTAAAGTGCACTAAAAAGAATACAAATCAAAACATATTTATCTAAAAGCAGCGTAGTAGTATTAGCAATCTTTATATATATACGATTAAATATATATACTTGAAGCTCTTAGCGTAAACAAGAAGCGCAGGCAACAATTACTATAGTGTTCATAATTTTTTTCTTTTATTTCTTTGTTTCCATTTGTTTATCAGCTCAACGATTACGTATTTTTATTCGCTAAATATGCGTATGTTTTGTATTACTTTTTTATTTATAATTTTTTGCGTTTGTGACCCAATTTCGGTTGCTGCGAGTGTTAGTAATATGACGACAAAGGGTAATAAAAGCACAATTTACAACAAATTAGCTTGAAATGAGAATTATGCAGGAATTTAAGATATTTTTACACTGTAAATCTTTGTAAGTTTGGGCAGTTCTAAATATGTTTCCTTTTCTGTCTCTGTCTCTCCACTCTCTCTTCTTCCCCCTCACTCTCACTTTCTATACAAAAAATTCACTTTTGCCGATTGTATTCACATTTGTTATCACTTTAGTGTGGCGTGTGTTAAAAAGCGAAAAAAATTGACACACATTTCTGTGAAAATATTTTCTCTAGCTGCAGTTTGTGATTAGATTAAAGACGTGCAGACTTCTATATACGAAGTACACTAAGTAGCTGAGGAGGGTGTGTTAGGTTGTGTGTAGTTGTGCGGGTGTTGCAGCTGTTCGTACGTAGCACACACATTTGAGTAAATGTATTTCACATATTGCCCAAGTTGTGCGTTTGAGGCGTAAATAAGTCACCTACTTGACATATCCCAGCCCTGCCCAGGCCCCGCCCCTTTGGGGAGTCGCCGCTGTGTGTCTGCCGCTTCAATTTGGCTTAAGTAACGCGTCGCACAAACACAACAAGTGCCCCATAAAGTCACACACAAACACACACACACACACACAGGGACAATTCCCGAGCTTGCCAAAAAAGTAAAAGCGTGAAAAATTGTAACAGAAAACTCGAGAGCCAAAAGCTTCTTTCCTTCTCAGGGCAGGACCACAGCCAAAACTCCAACCCAAAAACGTCTTGTGTATATAACAAAAGGCGAGCGAGTCAAGAAGAAAACACATAAAAATACAACAAGAGTAGGGAAGGGGGAGTGTTTGGGGGGCTGTAAAAGGATATTGCGTATACGCCAGGGCAGCCAAGGCAGCAGCAGCAGCTGCCTTTGTGTGTCACAGGTAGAGGAAGCGGGGGGAAAGAAGGAAAACACAACGAAGACAGCAGTAAAACGAACAGCGAAGACCAAGACGTTGATGTTGACGCTGAATAATAACTCAGACACACACACCCACACACACTCGCACACACAGACAAGCAAAGCTCATTGTGTCTGTATGTTAAGTGAAGAGCAAGAAAATCATTTCCTCGCTGACTTTTATTATGCTTTGCTCTAAGTCTGTTTTAGTGTGTGTGTGTATGGGTGTGTGTGCGTGTGTGTGTGACATGATTTTTACGAGTTCAAGGTCTCTAAGCGATTTTCGCTTGCGTCGCCACCTGTTGGCTGCATTTTATAGCTAAATAAGCGCGCCTGAAAGTATGCTTTAATTTCTTTATCATTTCATGCGCCAAAATGTGAACTTCAAACTTTTTGGCTGCTTTCTAGCTAGTTTAGCAGCTATTTGACAGACAGCTCACGTTTTGTTGTACTTCTAGTTAACAGCCAAGAAACTTGGCTTAGTTTCTATGCCTTCTCCCCACTCCCCACTCAAAACCCTTGACTAACCCTTGTTCTCCTTTTTCCACCCTGCAGGCGCCGTTTTTCGCGCCCACAAACTAATCTTGGCAGCCTGCTCGAAGAAATTCGCCGATCTGTTCGAGAACACGCCCACAAATGGCCAGTGTGTCATCATACTGGAGGCCACGACGCCGGACAATATGGCCGCGCTGCTGGAGTTTATGTACAAAGGCGAAGTCCACGTCTCCCAGGAGGCACTCAACAGTTTTCTCAAGTCCGCCGAGAGTCTACAGGTGACTTCACAGTAATTAAAGCCACTTGGAACTGCTTTAACTCCTGCTCTTCCCCACAGGTCAAAGGTCTGTCCACCGAAACAGGTCGCCTGGCCGCCCAACAGGCGCAGCAGCAACACATGGGCGGTGATAGTTCACCGCTGGACTCCCCCACGGGACGCCGCAGCATGCGCAACAGTTTAAGCGGTGATCGCGGTGGCATTGGCATCGGCATCGGTGGCAACAACAACAATAACAGCAGCAGCAACAACAACAACAATAACAACAACAACCTCGGCAATGGCAACAGTCTGAATTTGGCGGGTGCCTTGTGCGGCATGGGCGCCGCAAGCGTCGCGGCCAGTGGACTGAGCGCCTTGGCCACCTCAGCGGGTGCCTTGGATCGTTGTGGCAGCGCTGGTGGTAATGTTATAAGCGGTTCCATAACAGGTCCCTTGAGCTCCGGCTCTGGTTCCGGTTCCATTGGAGGTAATGGCGGTAACGGCGTCGGTCTTGGCGTCGGTGGTGGCAACAATGGCCCCATTAGCATGGGCAGCGGTGCTGGCACCGCTATGCATTTGGGTGGCTCGAGCGGTAGCTTAAAACAGGAATGCGATTCATTGATGCACCCGAGCAGCTCCTCATCGCTGGGCATGGCCTATGTGCCGCCCATGTACCACCGTCCCATGTCCTTCAATGAACCACTGCGCAAACGCGTGCTTCGCTCACCCTACGCCGAACAGGAGCTGCGTGGCAGTGTACTACGAGATGGCTCAAAGAACTCCTCGGAATGCCCCAGTCCCATCAATAAGCCACCCTATCATCGACCCTCGTCCAGCGCCAGCTCCACAGCACCCACCGAGGCGGACACAATGCACTCGGAGCGTGCCTCTCCACAGTCCAGGTAAGCTCTGAAGACACTAAAACGTTTACCTTACTGTAAATTTAACAACACTTCACAGCCGTTATGAGAACCACAGTCCCAGCACCACCGCAGGCAATGGCAACGCGGCCAGCAGTCTGGATCGCATTGTCAAATCGGAGCGAAACAATGGCAGCGCCAATGAGGCCAACGACGATGAACGCGAGATGATGGACGAGTCAACAGATGTAGGACACGATTTAACCCAAAACTTAACTAGTTGCACACTAAAATTAATTTATATTTTTAATCCTTAGAATGGCGCTGAGGATTTGCGTGTGAAGCTGGAGAATTCAAACTCAAACACCTCGTCGACGACACCGAATGCTCTGCTGGAGAACCTAAAGAATGCGGATGGGTCGCTCTCTGGCAATTTGGCAGCATCGATAGCACCGGCCGATATGTTGAACGTCTGGAACGCCACCAAAATGAACAACAAGAACAGCGTGAACACAGCCGATGGCAAGAAACTCAAGTGTTTGTACTGCGATCGTCTGTACGGCTACGAGACGAACCTACGTGCACACATCCGACAGCGTCATCAGGGCATACGCGTGCCCTGCCCCTTCTGCGAGCGAACCTTCACGCGGAACAACACGGTGAGGCGGCATATTGCGCGGGAGCACAAACAGGAGATTGGTTTGGCCGCAGGTGCAACCATTGCACCCGCACATGTGGCGGCAGCGGCGGCGGCAGCAGCGGCCGCCAATCATTCACCATAGGAAGCAGCCGCAACGGCAGCGGCAGCAGTAGTCATGAGCGCCCACAAGGAGGCGGCAAAGCAGCGTAAACGTAAATCACTCAAAATGGCATTGGAGAAGTGCATGCAGCGGCGGGATGCAATGGCATCCGCCGAGGCGGTGGCAACCACAGGCGGCGGCACTGCTGGGGCAAGCAGTGTGGCGGGGGAAACGGCAGCAGCGGCGGCGGCGGCAGCAGCAACGGCAGCAGCAGCTGCGGGTCTGCTCAGCTTTGAGCAGCAGCATCCGGAGCTGGCGCTGCACATCAAAGCGGCAATGGCTGCCGAGCAGGAGCAGCGTGAGGCGGAAGCGGAGGCGGAAGTGGAGGCGGTGGCCATGGATACCACAGTCAACACCACCGCCACCACAACAACGGGCGAAACAACAACAACAAGCGGCACAACCGCCACAACAACAACCACAACGGACGGCAGCGACAACGAGGCGAGCGATCTAAGCGGCAGCGAGTTGCACAACCCCAAAGGTGGCAACTCTGGCAGCGTCGCCATGATGGACATCGATGAGCCAATGCGTTCGCCGGAACCGGAACGGGAAACTGAACCGGAAACGGAGCCCGAATCGGAGCTAGTTGTTGTTGAGCCCAAGATCGAGCCGTTGTCGGACAGCGAGGAGGATGAGGAGCACTATGCTCCGATGCCACTCGATGACGATAACGATAACGATAACGTCGAGCAAAATGCGCGATCGAGAACGCCCACGCCCACCAGCCAAATGTTAATGCCACACGAAGCGCCCACGATGACCTCCACGCCCAAGGTCAATGTGGATGTGAATGAGCAGTAAGTTCAAGCAGAGACCACGCCCACAGTCCCCGCCCCCAATACCCCCCACAAAAGGAGTACGCCTAGAATTTAATGCCACAGACGATTGAGTGATGAATTGATGTAAAGAGTGATGAATTACGAATTGAGTGAAAGATAAAGAGAATTACGTTTATGCTGAGCATCATAATGAAGTTAATGATGTCAATGATGATGATGATGAAGATGATGATGACTACTGTTGCAACTGTTGTTGCCCTCGGAGACCACCTAAAAAAAAGAAAACAAAAATGAAACAAGTCCCAGGCCTCTTGCTTGGGCAAAGTTTACTAACTACTAACTAAACTAAAGCTAACTTTATACACACACACACAACACACACCACCTCACACACACACACACACAAGTACACAAAGGCAGTATTTGATGTTCATTTAATGTTTTAATTTCAAAGCTGATTTTAGTTATTTTCTAGACACAAACAGACCGAACAGAAGCAAAAACAAAACTAGCAAAAAGTTTAAACTATAAAGCAATTTTTTAATTTATTATAAAACAAAGCAAAGCAACAACAACAAGGAAAACACTTAATGCAATCTGGCTGAAAAATCGTTTTCAGTGTGCTAAGAAATCGTCTCAAAAAAGAAACTAAAAAACATAAAAAATGAAAACGAGCGTTAAATGGAAAAAGATGAAAATGAAAAATAGTTAAAAGCTTGCAAAAGAAATGGAAAAGTTTGAACGTTTTTGATTGGTAGCTGGAAAAAGGAATTTTTTTTTACTTTTTGTATTCCATAAAAAGTATTTCGTGTTTTTTTGTTTCTAAGAAGTAAAAGTTGCCTCAAATCAAAAGAAACAAAATACAAAGTAATTACAAATAAATAATTAAAACTGAAACTGAATTTAAAAATAGCTGCAATACTACAAAACTACAACTACAACAAACTACAAAGCAACAATAGCAACAAAACCGCAACCACAAGTACCTGCAATAAATAAATAAAAACAAAAACAAAAACAAAGAAAAAACTTAAACAAAAATAGTAACAAACGTATATTTAAACAAAAGCAAATCGCCCGCGTTGCCAACTGACATTTTGTGCGCCTTGTGGTTTTTGTAAATAATTTTATTAAATTTATAATACAATTGGCAGCAAAATGCGGTTGGTTGACACGCCTTCCCGCCCCCCTTGTCCCCGCTGTGCGTCACATTTGTTTTCAACAATTTTTGCATATCTTTTTTTGTAACTTTTTCAAAATTCAAACTCGATAAACGCACAAATTTTTGGCCAAACGGATTTTAATTTATTTCATTTAATTTTTCTTTAAGAGCAACAAACGTAATAAAGTATATAAAACAATTGGTAAATTGGGTGCCTATAAAGAAAATAAATAAATTAAACTATTAGTGAAATTTTATAAACAAAACTAAAGGTAAAAGCTTAATAAAAAAAAAACTTATATATTTAAACTAAAGAAGTAACAATTAAAGATAGTCAAAGAAATAAGTGAGAAACTTGTTAAAACCACTCAAAAACGTTCTCAACAAACTTGCAAATTGAAACAGCAACAAATGACAGCAAATAAAAATGGAGCAAACACAGCAAACACAGCAAACAAGCAAACAAATTCAAAATCGAACACTTTTGGCACACATTTTGGAAAACATTTTTCAAATTTTTTAATTTTTTGTCAACCACAAAACAACAAAATGAAAAAAATGTTTCTTAAATTCAAAATTCAGTTCTTTCGGCTTTTATGATTTTTAAACAAAGCGTAAAAAAATATTAAGAAAATGCTGTAAAAATAAACGAGGAAAAATGTTGGTGTAAAACGCCTAAAAGAACGCCTAAATTGGCGTGTCAGGCACTGTATATACAAACACACGCACACACACGCACACACACACACATGCACACACAAACACACACTGATTTACGATTTAAGAATCAGTTGTAAAATGATATAATATTAATGATATAGTAACTATATTAAGCGCATATGTAGGAACACTTAGGCTCGCCAAAAGTTGCTTGCAATTAGGGATTAGTTTTCTTTTTAAGTTTCCCCCCAACACACACCCACACACACACACAAGTTTTTCTTTTACAAACAATATACAGGGTGATACACACGCACACACACCAGACACACTCAAATAGTATTGAAATAACTGAATGATTTAAGTAAAAATAGCCAAATGTTAAAGCTCTAGTTACATATATCAACTGTTAATGCACAAACACACACACAACCTACACGCAGCATACCCTCTCTCCCTGAGAATCACATAGAAAGGTCGTGTTGTGGCATTTCCCTGCCCAACCCCAAAAAAAAAAAAAAAAAAAATTAAACCCAGTTTGTTCTGTGATGTGCAACGCTTCAAATCGCATTTGGCGTTGCAAAGTTTTTTGTTTTCTTTTTTAATTAATTAAAAACTAATTAATATACTTATATGGTTTTCTGCCTGCTTAACTAAAAACTATAAAAAAAAAAATACCGTAACTCGAACAGCAAAAAAAAAACACACAAACAAAAGCAAATTATGATAAACGTAATTAATTGCAATAATTTACTTTAAAACGAAAGCGAAACTTATTAATAATACTAATACTTAAAGCAAGAGACCCCCCTTCCCACACCACACCCCCCTCAATCCAACCCACCACACCCCCTCAAGCTGCCCACCCCCGCCCATTACCCACCGACTCAGCTGCGTTTTGTGGCCAGCAACGTTCTCTGGAGTCTGAATTACATATTATTTTTTAAGTACGTTGTTGTACGCAAACGCCTTTGACTGTCAGTGGGGGCGTGGCCTGGTGGGTAGCAACAATTAACAAATTAACAAAAAGAAAAGAAAATTACCTTAACTTTATGGTTTTGTTTACTTGTTTAGCCTTAGATTTCGTTTAAAGTTTAGCGTTTAAAGTTTAGTTTATGTTGAGAGAGACTTATATGTAATACATTTATGTATGTATTGGAAATCAAACTCAGGAACTCATATACCTCAGAATGGAAACTACCTCTTTGTTTTTGTATGATTATACCTTGTTTCACAACAACAACAATAATCAATAAACAACAACAAATCAAAGCTAATTTGAAGATGCTACAGTAACAGCTTTAGTTCTTAGTAGATTTTTGTTTAGTTCTTAGCTCCCTAACGATATGTAACTAACTAATCTTACGTACTATGCAAAAGACAACACACACACACACACACACACGCACACACACTACATCACAATAGTAACAACAACAACAACAATATCGAACTGCAATAGTTAACGAAACTACCTCAATGGGTCCCATAGACTGCGCATACTCGTAATAATAAAAGAATAGAAATAAAAACTTTAAAAAAATATTTAATTTTCTGTAAAATGGTGACACACACACCCCCAAACACACACACCTCAAGACACCCACACACATGCACAACTTTTTGGCTTTTCATTTCGAAATATTTACAAAAACAAATTCGTTTGCTTCTCTAAAATTAACAACAATTTTTGGCAAAACAACAACAACAGAACTTTTTAGATAGGTTTTTGTAAATATGCGCTAAATTACACACACACACACACACACACACACACACACACACACATTTAATGTAAAACTTACAAGAAACAAATACTTTTGGCTATAACTATAAACTAACTAAACTATACGAGAAAATTAAGTATCTAAAATTTTATTATGTATGTGTAGAGGCAATTAAGGAAAAATGTGTATACATAATTTTCGGCAAAGCAACTAAATGAGGCAAAAACAACAAAAAAAAAAAAACAAAAACAAACATAATACATTATATTAACTAAATATGTAAACAAACATCACAAAATACAAAGAAATTATTTTAAGGCTACACAAAAAAAAATGAGAACTAAAAAATTTCAGAAACTTCTCGTAAATAACGGTATACTTTTGCTAGAGCTACGCGTAACTGTTCCAGCATTTTGTTGGCAGCCCAAAAAAAAACAAAAAAAACTTAAATTAAATTAAAATTAAATTAAATTCAAGCAAAACCCAATGGTTATAAAAACAAAATTATGTAAAAACACACACAAAATTGCAAGCAAATTATTTAGAGTGAAATTCTTTCTTGAAGAAGAATTCAACGCATGAGTAAAATAAAAATTACAAAAAAAAAAAAAACAATTTTAGACTTAAACTTTCGGCTAAAAATTAACAAACAAATAACAAAACAAAAAACAAATGGGGAAAACGAAAAAAAACTAAAAAAATGCAAGATATTTTTATGTAAAACTTAACTAAAAGAAACCACTTTAGGCACTCGCAAAAAACATAAATGAGCATAACGAAAACTTTGCATAAATATTTATTTATAGCGAAAAGAAAAGCTAAAAAACAAATTTTAGGCCCAAATTTTGGACAAAGGCGGCCTAAAATAATTTCTTTGTAAAACACACAAAAAAAACTACAAAATGTAAGTGAATAAAAAATAAAATAAAAATACAAAAAATGCATAAGTAAAATAAATTTAAACAAAACAACAACATAACACAAATGTCGCCATTTTGCATTTAGAGCGTTAAAAGTAAAAAACCCCGAAAATTCACTGCGCTAACAGAGGCTTAACAGTGGGTTAACAGAGAGCTGTTAGTCGCATTGAATTCAAGGGGAAAATACACAAACTAAATACATTTTCGAAAACGCAAATCACTTTTAATGTACATAAAATAAATTCAACAATTTATAAAGAAAAACGAGAAAAATCCTTGTGTATGTAACATATATGTAATTTTGTGTTTATAATTGGTTTAATTTCCTTAATTTTTCATTTGTATAAATTAATTTGTAAGAACTACATTAAAAGTTACAAAGAATGAAGATAACTATGTAAAACTTGAATATGTGTAATGTTCACAGGTACAAAAAGCTAAGTTTAAACAAATAAATTAAAATACAAAATTATTCAAATGAAAATGAGAAGTATGCTATAAATTTAACAAGAAATTTAAAGATAAAAACACACATAAATAGCGATCGTTGTAAGTCATTTTTGTTATATATTTTTGTTAGTACTTGTTTTCTATTCTATTAATATTTAGTTGAATACCAGTGACAACAAAAAAAAACAACAACAAGCCAATTGTACTTATACCAGGCAAAAGAAAATACATGAATTTTATTTAATTTTTTCCCCACTTTGTTAATTTGCTCAAGAAATAAAATAAAGAAAAATAAAACTAGTCACAGGAGATCGGCGGAAAATATATGTGTCTGATTCCTGTGGCTTTCATTTCGAGAGTTTCCCGTACACACAAAATATCCAAGTTATTTGAAATAACTATAAAATGAAATATCAAGAAAACGGAAATTCAAATTTAATTTAAGTGAAGAAAATGTAAAATATATTCTATTTTATTATTTTTAAATATTATCATTTATGTTGTACAATTTTTTATAATTTGTCTAATCAGCACACAAAAATTGGCTTGTTTACACATTTTTAATTTTTAATGTTAACAATTAAAACTAAATTTATATAATACACACACAATATATATATAAATATATACATAAATATATATATTTACGTAAATGCTAAATTAATGCAACTAAATAAATGTTAAAAACCAAAAAAAAAAAAAACAAAACAAAATTCGACAATTGGCAATTTTTATTGGCTTCACAAAAACCCAAAAATTCTGAAGAAATTTCCAAACAAATTTAATTTATTTTTTTGCAGTTAACTTTTTATTTGGCACACGGATAACTACACACACACACATAGTTTTAGTGTGCATGTAATGGCCAAAACGTATACTATAAAAAATAACCAGAAAAAGTTATTAACAATGTGTTTAGGCCTAAGCGACTTTACAGTTCAGTTCAGCAGTATATATACATATTTATATATATATTAAAATTAGGTTTATACCTTGTGACATCGGTGTACCCCCACCCCCCACACGTCTCTCTTTTCCCCCTTCTCTAAATGTGTAAATCAAGTTGTTGTGAATTTGTCTAAATGAAAATTGAAGCGAGTACAAATTAAATTTAAACTTTTATTGTGTTTCATAATTTTCTCTTAAATTTTGTTTAATAATGTATAGGTCACACTTTGAATAAAAAATATAAAAAAGTATAAAAAATTAAGACAAGCTATACAAAAAAAAAACTTTTGGAACAATGACTAGTACAAAATTTCAGGTAATACAAAATTTAGCAGTTAAATTAAATTAAATTAACAAATATATTATGAAAATACGTACAAATTTTTCGGCATAAAATTAAACATAACAAAAACGGAATTTAATAATAAATAAAAAAGTGAAGGTAAAAAAAATTAAGAATACAAAAAGTATTCGAAAATAGTGTGACTTTAGAATGATTTAGTTGCTGACGAAAGGTTTTTTGTTTAATTTAGTTTATAAAAAAATAAATTTTGTTTTCTAAACACACAAAGATTACAACAAACACTTGAGTTACACATGCAAAAAAAGACAAGTAAAAATTAAACAATTTTGTGCTGAACTGCAAAGTGTGCAAATTAAAGAAAGGATTCAAAAATACTAAAACAATTTTAATTTCTATTCAAAACGAACGAATATATATGCAAGACAGTCCACATTGTGCAGAATGTACGCTAAATACTTTACTTTCTTATTTTAAACATAAGAAATAAATGTAAAGAAATCGAAATCGAGAATAGTTTTAACATAATGAAAATAAATCCGATTTGGAGCAAACTCAGGGCATTATCAAGACTCACGACGATGTATACATGCATTTAATACAAAAAACACATTTTTTCGATATGTATTAACATAAATTAAAAGTAAATGAATAAAATAATGTAATAATCATGCAAAACGGATTATGAACAACTCAGGTATTAAATATTAAATGAAATATTTTTAAAGTGAAAACGACAGTCAAGTCAACAATTTCAAAGTTGTGCAATATTCTTAAAGTTTTCTAAATACGTAATAGTATTAATCAACAAAAAAACCAAAAAAAAAAGCAAAACAAAAATTTAAGATTGTTCATAAGAAAAGAGGAAAAATTAAGGAAAAAAGAAAAGTTTGGCATGGGAAATGGCTGGGTGAGAGTTTGGTGAGTTTTTGATACATTCAAATAAATAATTATTAAACGAAATCTTTATGTTGGTATCAGTCCATAACACAGCACAACTACAACAACAAACAACAATCAACACACACACATACACACACACACAGAGACACTCACACACGGACACAAAATAGTAAAATAAATAGCTAAATGAAATGAGTTTATATAAAAAGAAAAAGAAGGAAAACATAAAACTGTGATTACATTTGATTGTCGATGCGTTGATAAACCAAAAAGTGTTGCATCATTTAAAACAAAGTATGAAATTGAGTAATAACATTGAATTGAACAAGTGAATTACTTAAATACTTGAACCGCTTATGATTTCAAATAACTAAATAAATATTGAATTAGCCGAAATATTTAACTTCAAAAGAATACAAAGTGTAATAATTATTTGAAGACTAGAAAATAAAATAAAAATAATTATTTTCAGACTTTATCTCATTTTGCAACAATCTCTTAACATTTTCTACGATTTATAAGCTAAACCTTAAACTTCATATTAAGTTTATGTTTTCGACCTCAACAAACGAAAATAAATAAATAAAAAACTCTGTATGTAGTGCACTTTAGTTAAAAATTAAAGTCTGAGATTTTACATTTATATGGTCAAAGTATACAACTAATAAAAAATTATATAAAAACAACGTAAAAAAAAACCACAAAAAAATTAACGAATTGACTAAGTTTATGATTATTAAACGGCACACTCACACACACACACACACTTCAAACACACACCCACACGCATATATAGCATATATACAGAAAATGTATATATAAATACTTAATACGAATTGATTAAAAACCAACAAAAAAATGAAAGTGTGTAAGAACTTAAGGGAAGAAATAAGCGAAAGAAAATGTAACTAAACTGTATTTTCACTCCGTTCCTTTGATTTTGATAAAGTATCTGGAAAATGTGCAAGAGCGGAAAAGAGGAGATTTAAGTAAACGGCTTAAATATATTTTAATGACAATTCGGATTAAAAATTTACGATTATGGCATAAACTTTTGTGTAAAATATAATATCTAAGCTATCTAAAAGAAACAAAATGATAATGAAAACTCACAGTAAATTGACATTGTAACAAAAACTCACACAGCATGGAAATGGGGAAAACAGAAATATTGAGCATAAAAAGTATATGAACGAAAAATCTAAATTCAATAAACTTGTTGCTAAAATATAATAAAATACAAAAACATTGTTTTATTTTTGAAAACTTTTGAAATGTGTTGCATCTCACTGTAGATTTCCCTGCACCCGATACTTCAGCTGGTGATTTGTATATTCCAGCTGAAGTACCAGGCAAAGTGAACTTTCAGTAGATCAGGGTGAATAGAATCAGCAATAACTAGGTTTTCAACATATCTAACGATTAAAGACCGACTTTTTAATAATTTTAAAACTAATATCATGTATTATTTTTCAAAAAACTATCGTGACATCCGCGGTAGTACCGCAGCTATCGATATCGAGCAGCCAGGGCGCCATCACTTTGCGCGCAAGGCTGGTCACACAGCAGATACCAAAACAGCTGATTCGATGTGCGTGCAACCTGTGAATGGTCAGACGCCATTGTGTTACGTGCTGACGAATCGAGTAAGTGCAAATTGTTATTAATTTATATTGTGAACATATAAACTAATAAATAAATGCGCACTCTACTGTTTTAAGGTTGAGACAATTTGCAAAGCAACAGCAACTCAAATAAGTGCAACCAAGTGCAATAAACAAGAAGCAGAACACAACAACTGAAACGAGAAAAACAGTGACAGTCCCACAACAAAATGGTGAGTAATACAAATAAAAAGTGAAACACATTCCGACGAATGAAACGAGTTATTTAGGCAACCACCCTAAAATAAAAGAATTAATAAGCACACAATGGACATATGGCAAAAATGTTTCAAAATTGGCACAACTGTGAGGGAAGTGGCCTGTGACCTAAAACTATGCCCATATATGGTTGTAGTCGTGGCGTGCCGGTTGTGTCGCGGGGTGGGGGAAGCACAGAACTGTTTGTATCACTAGTGTGGGGGGACGGGGAGTAGACAGTTTTGTTATCGGCAAGCGAACGAGACCGAAATGACTCAAGTTCAATAATGGATTTGGAATTTTTTTTTTTGCAGTCGGAAACGCAAATGGATTGTGCACTGGATCTGATGAGACGATTGCCGCCTCAACAGATTGAGAAGAATCTGATTGATTTAATTGATTTGGCGCCGGATTTGTGCGAGGATCTGTTATCATCGGTGGATCAGCCACTTAAAATAGCCAAAGATAAGGAGCATGGCAAGGATTATTTGCTATGCGATTACAATCGCGATGGCGACTCATATCGCTCGCCCTGGTCCAACACGTACTATCCACCGCTAGAGGATGGCCAAATGCCGTCGGAACGTTTGCGCAAGCTGGAAATTGAGGCAAACTATGCATTCGATCAATACCGTGAGATGTACTATGAGGGCGGCGTCTCGTCCGTTTATCTGTGGGACTTGGATCACGGTTTCGCCGCTGTGATACTCATCAAAAAGGCCGGTGATGGCAGCAAAATGATACGCGGCTGCTGGGACTCCATTCATGTGGTCGAGGTGCAAGAAAAGACAACCGGACGCACCGCACACTATAAGCTCACCTCAACAGCAATGCTCTGGCTGCAGACAAACAAACAGGGATCGGGAACTATGAACTTGGGCGGTTCACTGACACGTCAGACCGAACAGGATGCAAATGTTAGCGAATCATCGCCGCATATTGCCAATATTGGCAAAATGGTGGAGGAGATGGAGAACAAAATACGCAATACACTTAATGCAATCTACTTTGGTAAGACCAAGGACATTGTTAACGGATTGCGCAGCACACAGTCCCTGGCCGATCAGCGTGATCAGGCGGCCATGAAACAGGATCTGGCTGCTGCAATATTGAGACGCAATGTCAAACCCGATTCGAACTGAGCCGTAAATCGGCACACCAATCCATAGGGGACAATTATCGACTTGGCCGCGTAGTAATTCAATATCAAAAAAATATATACAATGCGCATTTCTAGGCATTAAATTTGTTAATGAAAAACGTAAGAAAAAAACACAAAAATTGTTAAATGAGAAACGTATTTAATGTACATTGATTGCCCACATTTCCCGCCCCTTGTTGCAATTGATCTTTAACACATAAAAGTCCATGTTTAAATATTTTTTGCCAAAACAAACAAAAAAGAAGATAAACGAACGCGCCAACTCCGACCGCCCTTGAAAAAAGAAACACACAGTAGTATATTTAAGTATCTTTGAGTATTTTGTATCTGTAAAATGCAACATAATTTGTATCTGCATTTGTGAAACGATTCAATTTGTTTTGCTTTTTGCATTTTCTTCACCTTTTTTTATCGGAAACGTTTGCTGCGTTCGAGTAAATAAATAATACTATGTTTATATATAATTAATTATGTATGTATGTTTGTGTGTATTCTAATAATAAGAAGCTCGAAGCATAAATTTTACATTATGTACTTTTACTGAAATGAAAACGCTCTGTATTATGCAACTAAAAACGAAACAATTAAGAAAAATACACATAACGTACCAAACAGCGATGAAATATAAAGTTATTTATTATTTACGATCGCATAAAGCTTAGAAGGGGGTGAGGCAATAGGGCCTTATGTACATAATCAAATAATCAGGTGCAGGTACATAGGCCACTCAAGGTCTTGTTAACTCCCTGCCGCACAAAACGTAAACAACCACAGTTAACTGTTTACTCTCTTTTTTCGATCTCCTTGCTGTCTGTGTGTGTGCTCGCTGTCGTCTGCATCGCACACACTCTCACGCTCTCACTCTCTGCGCTAATCGCGCTCAGAGATCTCTGCAGCTGTTTGTGTGATTGTTCGCGGGCGCCAGCAGAGCTCAAGAACGGTTTGTGTGATTGTTCGCTGTCATGTGTGGCGCTAACAAGGAGCACTCTCTGTTTACTGTTTACGTATGCTCCCGCACTCTACTCTCTGTAATTGCATTTAAATTACAATCTGTCGCTTGCTGCTGGTTCTGGTCCCCTGGTGTTTCACACATGGAAATCTTCGATTTTTGCCTTTCGCGGATTTTTTTTTTTTTTGATCGCTGCGTTCTGCAGTGCCCAAAATCGTTAGTAAATCTTGCTGAAATACCAGGCAAACAGAAAGATCAGCAGGTCGCAATGCAAAAATTTTTTAACGTTAACATTGAACTAACATTAACATTGCATTAACAGTACCTTAACAGTACCTTAACAGTAGCTTAACAGTAGCTTAACAGTACCTTAACAGTACCTTAACAGTACATTAACAGTGACTTAACAGTGCTTTAACAGTGATTTAACAGTACCTTTACAGTGCCTTAACAGTGACTTAACAGTACCTTAACAGTGACTTAACAGTACCTTAACAGTGACTAACAGTGACTTAACAGTACCTTAACAGTGACTTAACAGTACCTTAACAGTGACTTAACAGTGCATTTACAGTGACTTAACAGTGCTTTAACAGTGCCTTAACAGTGCATTTGCAGTGCATCTACAGTGCTTTAACAGTGCCTTAACAGTGCA
The DNA here is from genome assembly GCA_018152125.1 of Drosophila dunni. Taxonomy (NCBI): domain Eukaryota; kingdom Metazoa; phylum Arthropoda; class Insecta; order Diptera; family Drosophilidae; genus Drosophila; species Drosophila dunni. The sequence continues at coordinate 1,207,575 of JAECXC010000906.1, forward strand.
TTTGCAGTGCATCTACAGTGTATCTACAGTGCATCTACAGTGTATCTACAGTGCATTAACAGAACATTAACAGAGCATTAACAGTGTATCTACAGTCCATTAACAGAGCATTAAAATTGCATTAACAGTGCACTCTTTCTCTTGTAAATTCTGTAGTATCTTACTGTGGATTTCTTTTCGCCTGACAATTCAACTGGGAATTTGCATATTCCAGCTGTAATAACAGGCGAACAGAACTTTCAGTAGATCTCAAACCCTCACTAACAAAAGATTAAACAACTTCCTTACCGTGGACCCTATCGCTTAGGCTGCATGTTGATCAGTCATGATAAAGACCTGCAGATACATAGATTGTCATATGGTATTGGTATGGCTATGCGTGTTTATTAAGTTGTATGAAAAACATTGCAAACTACAGCTAGAAGTTACAATGTATATTTTTTAAATACGATAAGATTTTTGACCTTATAAACTTATGTATAATACATGAAATACAAACTTATGTTGTATTTAGTTTAGCAATAAGTTAAATTGAAACATTTTCCTGTTTTTAGTTTCGTTTCTTCTTCTTTTAACGTCTCCATTATCAAAATTATTACAGGTAAATATATATGTTTGTTATCAACTATTTACAAAGAACATTAATGCCACTCCTCCGATAGCAATATCTGTGCGTATTTTTGCTTAGAATGATAAAAGTTTACTTTGTTTGTGTAGGTCTGTGTGTGTGAGTGTGTATTAGTTTATCATTTAAAGAATTGATTTTAAAAGTTACTTGTCACATTAAATATCTACAACTTAAACTAGTGATAACGAATAAATAAAGATTTATTTAGGAGGTCGAGAATATGATTAATTTACGATTACATACAATATTTTACACGGCCTGTGGCAAGGCAACAACATTGCGATCGTGTCGTTTGAATAGAAGAAGGACGAAGTAGGAAGGAAAACATAAAGATCAGAAGCAGTGATCGCTCATAATCGTAACTGCGTTGAGTTGTCCAGCAAACAAACAGATTCTCTTCATCATTTCCGTGGTGATTATAGTGCGTGTTTAGTTTATAAATTAAATGTGTGCAAAAGTCTCTTGGGATACCATCAGTTAGCTTATTGCATTTTGGACACTTCAAACTTAGTATTGATGATCTCCTCATCAGAGTCGAGCACTGGCAGCGCAGAGTCACCCATTGCCGATGGTATATTCTCCTCCACCCAACGCAAATCATCCTCCTCCGTGGTGGTGGCAGTGCGTGAATTCGTCGGCGTACGCGTTCCACCGTTTTGATGTGTTCCACGCATTTTCACGCCATACGCATCCGCCACAAACTGATCCTCCTCATCTGCAACAAAAACGCATAACAAATATAAGATTATCTAAATACAACAAATATTTCATTAATTTACCCTCATCGTCCTCATCCTCGGGATTGTCGAGCAGCGGCGTAAACGCATAACGCTGATTATTGTTCGTGGGTCGCCACAATATCATGATGACTAGGAGTAGTACAGAGAACAGCACGTGCCAGAAGCCCGTGTCTATCCAGATATCACGCCAGCCCTGAAAACAACAAGCGTTTGTTATAGATCACATCAGCCATCTATCACACTTAGAATATAATTAACTTACGGGTGTGCAGCTCTCGGCTCTGTGCATACGTAGCGCAAACAACATGAAGATAATGGAAGCAATCACAGCGAATATCAGCGTATTGGTAAAGTGTCTGTACAGCAATAGTTTCACCATGTTTCTGGAATGACAAACAAGTAATGAAATTAGTAAAGTAAATGCTAAAGGAAATCGACAGGTTGTCGCTTGTCCCCTTTGCAGACAAAATAATTTTTTCCTACCACAAACTTATTTTTAAACTGGCATTTAAGCTCAGTCAATTGCTCAGCTATATAAAACTATAGTTATACACATTATTTATAGATGCAAAGGTCTGCCTTTATCTTATGCCATAAGTCATAAAGAAATCAGTTTACTTTATAAAGACGGCGTTAATTTTGTGAACTTACCTACGCAATCGCAACGTTCTTGTGGTTTGCACCAGCGATGTGAATATCCACCAGCAAATGCCAGTGTCGAGTACTGCTAATGGGATGGTGGCAACCATTAGTTCACTGCGATCCCCATTGACCTTGGTAATGCGCAAATAGCTCTCTACGCAGGCAAGTAGAAAGTATAGAGCACCAACGCCCACAACACGATGCAGCATAGGTCCCAAGCGAGGTCTGTAAAATAAGATTATAATTAGAATCCGTTGAAAGCCTCCAATCAATTTACTTACTTGACAATGCCAAAGCCCAGACTCATGATGATGACCAGCATGCGAGCTAACGTGCGCTTGGCACACGAAACAATTTCCGCCACGATTTCGGCGTGGTAAACTGGATAACCGGTGTTGGCAACCGTCTGATACTCTGCGTAGAAGAATGCCTTCTCAAGCATACCCAACAGTATAACGCCACCAATCCAGAATTGTATGCGCAACAGATCTCGCCATTGGGCAAAGGATACAAAAAGCCAAATAATGCCGAATATGACATAGACGATGCACATGATCAAATAAAACTGCAGGTGGAAGAAAGGATTAGTCGTCAAACTCTTCAATGGCATAGTTTTACACTTGTTATTTACCGGCAAAAATGGCCAATCAATGGCCGATATATAGCCATTGGGTCCTAAGAATCCAATGCGTGCCGTTGCTTGAAATTTTTGTCCCGGCGGCGTCGTTATAATCGACAACTCCAACTCGTAGACACCATCTTCCGCTATGGTGGCAATCGGTTTCGATGACGCCTGTAAGACCACAACAAAATACAATAAATTTTATCTGAACAATTCCGACTAAACACTTCCTACAAAGCCCAAAAAACAAACACGATAACTCACATTGCTGATAACGTAAGCATATTTGCACTAGGTATGTTTTTAATACCCTAGGAAAGAGTATTTTCAAATCGTCACTTAATTTGCAACGGAAAAGGAAGCAGCAGAGAGCAAGAAATTAACGGTCTGAGCTTTATAAGCTGAATGAATAATTTACATATAGACAAAATGCACGAAAATCTTTCCCAGACTTGTTATTTTTCATATGGTTCATAAGGCACTTCAAGGGTATCAATGCATCGGCGTGGCCAAAGTATAAACATTTCTGTTGTTGTGACTCACACACGCGCACACTCTCACATGCACAGGCACACGCACCCACACTATGGTGAAACATTATTTACCGAAAACGAATTTTCGCCTGGTGCCGAAATTTGGACTTCCTCCGACTGGACGCCCGTGTTATCCTTAAGTAAAATCAAATGAGTGCAATTGATGTTCGTCTTCGTTGTTTGAATAACTTGATTGAGACTGTCATTTTGTAGAGCAATCAGATTGGAGTTGAGTTGTTTTAGCTGAAAAATATTCAAATTCCCATATTAAATAATTTTTATGGTTTCAGATTGCAATTTTTACTTACAATGCGATCATCAAAGAGGCATGGATGCTTGGTCAGCTTAAAATTTATGGTTAATGGCACCGGGTCCTTTGACATGCACTCCACTGAATGCACTGTGTGTGTTGTGGATATGCGTTTGTGTGTGTATGTTCGTTGGTGTAGGTGGCCAGGGGAAGGGGTGAAAAAGTTTTCAGTTAGAACGAATTTGTCACGTTGCATATAAAGTCAAAACGCTTACATTTCATGTAGATCTTTGTGCCAGCCAGCAGAGGACGCTGCTCCGTAATCGGTTCCTGCTAATAACAAAATAATCACGCTATAATTATATGAAATCCTTTTGTTTGTTAGCTTTTTCACCTGGTCTATCAGAATGTCAACGATGCCCGGTTCTGATTTTCCAGCCGCCAGGGTGGCAAAAACTGTAAGAAGTGCCAGCACGCCCGTGAAATGTCCCAACATTTTGTGTGCGCTACACAATTGCACCTAAATAAATAATATTTATATATTTTCTACGTTGCTGGCTACGCTTCAGAACAGTACTGCAGTTTATCGGACTTGCACTTATCGATTGTTTCTGTTTATGCGCAGTCGGACAAGTGCCGGTCAATTATCGCAATGCATTTTCGTGCTGCTGTTTATTTTTACAGACTACATTCATTTGCAAAAATTTCCTTTTATTTTTGTGTTAATAGGAAAACCATTTCATCGCCTTTAAATTAATTAGTTTTTAACGATATGTAGAAAACAGCTGTTCTGCGTGGTACACATGCGATGAACATTCAAAAAGCTATCGATATGTTCAAAAATAGCCAGTCGGGGTGACTGCCATTTTTCGCATTGTTGTCGTTATCGGTTTCTCGAACAGTCTTAGATTTTTCTGAGGAGCGTTGCTTTATTTTCGTAGCGTGTTTTAAAATTTAAATGTTTTTGTTGCACTGAAACATGGTAAATGTCATGAAGGGAGTTCTTGTTAAATGGTAAAAACTTTAAGTAATTGTTTAATGGTCGAACTTAATAAATATCTCTTATTTATCTGTAGTGATCCGGCTATGAAACAATTTCTACTACACTTGGACGAGAAGTTGGCGTTAGGTCGCAAATTTATCATTCAGGACTTGGACGAAAGCCATCTCTTCATCTCAACAGATATTGTTGATACGTTGCAAGCTCGTGTGGACGAACTAATGGATCGCATTAGCTTCCCGTTGCACGAAAAAGACCCATAAATTAAAACTCAAACACAAAATCAAACTAAATTAAGAGAATAAACGCAACGACCAAAAACTATGACGGGACGCGAATCGCACCGCATCAAAGATGCGGAGAAGAAACGTGTCCTGGATGAAGCAGCTAGGCAGAGAAGAGCACGCAAGGCACTGGAAGCACTAGAACAAGACAATTTTCAAGATGATCCGCATGCAGATCTGGTCATGTCGAAGAAGTTACCCAAGTTCCAGGAAAGCATCAAGAATGGCAAGGAGAAAAAGGGCAAGCGCAAAGGCGCCGAATATTTTCGTGCCAAATATCGGAAAAACTTCCAGCAACTACTCGAGGAGGAGAAACAAAAACCGAATTACGAAAGTGCAGCGGCGCCACCTCCCAAGAAACCGGTGCGCCATTTTTGTGCTGTCTGCGGAAACTTCTCTCAATATTCCTGTACTGCATGTGGAACGCGTTATTGTCGCGTCCGTTGTCTGCGAACTCATCAGGACACACGATGTCTCAAGTGGACTGCTTAAATTGGTTGCTGTGCTACTCATATCCATTACAAATGTATTAGGTGTAGAATAAATCAATTATAAAAGCAAGTACTAAATTTGTGCCTTAATTTGCCTGGATGTGAACTGTAACTGAACAGCAAGAGCAGTAGCCAAACAAATGTTAAGGCTGTAAGTGTATGGCCAACACTATACATTTTTGTTTTATTAATTATGTTATTTACATAATAGCTTGTGCATATTATTTATGTTATAATTTACAAAAAACCTCCCGTAGGTCGCCGAATGCGATAGACCTACATATCGATACCGACACTCGAACATGTTTGATATATCGCCTGCGCTGTATCGATAAGAACCAGGCCAGAGTTGTCAACTCGCCTGAACTAAATCAAATTATATTATTAATCTTTCGTTTTACGAATTGCGGTCACACACAATCGCGCAGTCTCATTACAATTTTCAAACAGCACGGTTGCGGCGCTCGTATATCGCATTGTAAAACAAAATTAAATTATTAGTATAACGGCCACAACTGTAACGAATAAATTTATTCAGACCGCAAAAGCTTTTGCAAATATTTTATGCCAAAAAAATTAACGAAATCAAAAGCGACGAAAACTACGACGAGGACGACGACGATTGCAAAAGCAACAACAGCCGGTCGGTGTGCGTGTGTTAGTGTGTGTGCGTATATATATGCACATAAGAGCATATTAAATTCCAATCAGAAAAAAGGATACGTCCACAGGCAGCTGCAATAAATATAAATTTAAATTCAATTAAAAATCAAATCAAGTAAAAAGTAAAATGGATTTCGCTGAACTCAAAAAGGAAGCAGCTTCAACAGCTGAGGATATTTTCAATAGCGCCAGCAGCGCTGCCAATGCGGCAACCAAAAAGGCGTCGAGCGCCTATGACGATTTGCTGGGCGACTTCAGTGGCGGCGACGTCAGCGGCGGTGGCAGTGGCAGCGCAAACGTCAGCAGCGGCGCGCAGGACGATAATGCGCATACCGAGCATTATTTTGCCAACGAGCAGAAGAACGTGGCCGACTTCGGTGACCCACAGGACTTCGTGAAACGCATGTCCGCTGGCGCTAAGGAGGCACAGGAGCAGCTGGATGCCAAGTTCGCGCAGAAAACAGATGATTTCGGCGATTTTCTCACGCAAGCCGGTCAAACTGCCAAGCAGGGCATTGGCAATATAACCACGGACTTTATGAACATGGAGCGTGGTCTCTTTGGAGATGCACCAGCTGCTCCGGCTCCAGCGCCAGTGCCAGCAGCTGCTCCAGTTCCAGTACCAGCTGCTGCTCCAGTTGCAGCTCCCGTTCCGGCTCCAGTGGCTGCTCCCGTGCCAGCTGCTGCTGCTCCCAAACCCGTTGAGGAGGATTTGCTGGGCAGTTTTAGCCAACCGACTCCAATGCAACCATTCGAGCCAACTGCTCCATCCAGCACCAACTTCTATGATGATGAGGATGATTATAATTATAATGATGACGACGATGAGCTATTGAGCAAGCCAACTTCCGGTTCCGCTTCCGCTGTGCCACAGCCCTTCTCTGTGCCTGTGGCAGCCGCTGCTGCTGCGGCCGCTTCCAAGGATTCCGACACAGAATCACCGTCCGTATCGTACACACCGTCGCCGGCCAAGAAACCCATTACTGATGCCCTCAAGGAACAGGATAATGAGAAATTCATTTCATCCGAGGATTTGTTAAGTGATTTTAAGGACGAACGCACTGCCACGCCCCCAGTGGCAGCTAAGGCGGCTCCCGTGCCCGTGGCAGTGCCAACTCCATTGGTTACCGACCTGGACGATGATGTGGTTGAGTCAAAGCCAGCCATTGTGACTCCATCGGTGCCAGCTCCAGCTGCTGCTCCTGCTCCAATTCCCAAAGTGGAGCCAGTGAAGCCAGTGGCCAAAGTGGAGCCACCTAAGCCAAAGGTCCCAGCACAAGAACAACAAGCACAACCAAAGATTGTGTCCGTTGAGGAGATTTTCTACAAGTATGGTCTCGGTAAGTTTGCAAAAAAAAGTATCTAAAATGTTCTTGCAGTTGGCAGAAAAGAATTCCCATACGAAATCCAATTAGATATTGGTATGCTAATCAGCCAACTGCAGGCTTATTTAATATCACATTCGTTATCATTGCGTATCTTATTAGTTTTTGTAGCTGACAGCTTTTGTCATCATTAGTATTATTGCATTCCTTCTTCTTCCTGTTTTGTTGTTGTTGTTAATTTGTCCCCGTGACCGCACCTTGTTTAAGTGTCATCAGCTACTCTGGTTACCCTAGCACTGAGTTTAGTTTGCCGTATGTGTTGTTGTTGTTGTTGTTGTTGTTGTTTGTGGTTCGTTACTTAGTCACTTTTTTTTTTGTTTGTAGCAAGCAGTAAACAATCCGCTTACCCGCTCTCTTCTTTACTCCTCTTCGGCCTTCGCCGCTCTCTTGCGTATATTTGCCGCCTCATGATGTCATCAGCGTCAAGTTTGTGCGCTGCTTTTGTGCGAATAAAAATGAAATAATATAAAATTCAACCATATTTAAACAGAATTTTATTGCCAACAAGCAGGCAAAAAGAATTTCACTTGCTAAACTTTTTCCAATATGACATACAGCCTCCCACTCCCACCCCCACGCTCTCTTACAATTACACTCTCCCACTCTCTCTCTCTCTCTCTCGCTCTTTGGAGCTTTTAACTGATCAGCAGTAAGAGGCTGAGCGAGCGGTGACCAAATCGTCATTGATTATTGCGTGAGTCACGACATCGCATTACTATCGAATTAGTCAATCAAAATGTTGCTTATTTATAGTATTTAATTGTATAAATAAAATGTGAATTGCTTTCTAGTCTCACAATTTTTTCCATCTTATGAATCAGCTGCTTTGTAGTTGCTGCTGTCGCGTCTCTGCTGCAGCGCTGCCGGTGCGTCCATTGACGTGCGCGCTATGCTCATAATTTTTTTTATATTTCTCATTTAGTGTATTTTTTTTGTACTACTTGTGTGTTTAAAGCACTTTGCTACTTATTCTACCATTACTAGTTTTTTTTCTATGATTTGTTTGTGCCCTCCATTAAATTAAGCCTTGCCTGCATAATCCAATTGTCTGATTGGGGAGCTCGCTTCACTGCGCAAATTCATTTTAATACTGATTTATTTTTTGCTGTTGTTTTCTTTCTCCTTTCATCTGGCTGCAATCTGCGCCTGCCATTTTCACCGCCGCCTGTTTCAATTAGTAATGTTTTCCATGTTTTCCATCGGCGCGCTGCCTTTGTCTTTTAGCTATTTTTATTACAAGTACATGCTAAGTATTTGTTGTTTTATTTTTTTTGTCTTGTTCGTCTGCATTTTCTTATTTCCAATTGTTCCAATTGGCATTGACTTTGCTCTCCTTCTGTCTCCCTTTCACTGCTTAGCACAGCTGGAGATATTGTCGTTTCGATAACTATACTGATTTTTTTTTCATTTCTTTTATTTCTCTTACTAGTTGCTTTTCGCACTTTTGTTCTGTGCAGCTGTGAGCATGTGTGTGTGTAAATGAGTGCTGTATGTGTGTGTCGGTCTGTGCTCTGGGCATACTGCATCCCTTTCCCTCTTACACGCCTTACGTTCTATCGGCAGTGTCAAGGCTCTGCTGCTCAGACTAAGCTGTCACTTATCGGGCTCTTTGCTGCTTTGCTTCTCCGCACTTATCGCCCGCTTCCTTTTGGGCTGCAGTGACCGCATGTCTATCAAATGGCAATCAAGTACTTGAGCTTAAAAATAGACTGGATATCTTTAAAAAGTTAATTACAAACAAAAGCAGATGCATGGAAAACGTGCTCGTGCTCCAAAAGCAGCAGCTAAAAACTTGAAAGTATTTACAAGGCGTAACGGATTTGTGAAAGCCCCATAAGGCGATACGGTGTAAACAAAGTGTGAATAATACGTGTAAATTGTTAGACTAAACACACACATAAATATATACCAAGTGTGTATGTATTGTGTGTGTGTGTTTGTGTTTTAATTGCGTGATCGATCGCTGCAGCTGTGGATGCTGTTCGCATGCACTCCGTGTGGACTGCAATTGTACTACGATCCACGCTGGACCAGTGTTGTCCCACTCTTCTAGCACACGTGACAGTTTCGTGCTGTGCTCTCTTAGGATCCCATGTGCACTTGCCCTAAATTCGCTCTCTCTTAAATCCAGAGCGTAGCGAATTTTTCAAAGCAAATGCTTTGCACTCTAAATAGGTCACAAGAAACAATTCGGAAATGTATACACAAATGTATCACATCAAAATATGAAATTCAGCTGACAGATTCAGGTCAAACTTGGCTAAAATAGTTTGAACCGTATGAGAAAACAACTTGATGGAACTGTTCTAGGTTAATTGCCGTGTTGGAAAAGTTCTTTCGAGTTGCACAACTTTTCTCACACTTTCATAACGAACATGTGTCATCAGCTGCTCTTTCCCTCCCTTTTCCCTTTTCCGCATCATCTGAAATCGATTTGGAAGCAAAACTCTAAATTGATTGATAGCTGACCAGCAGAGATGTAAGAAAAAACTTGAAACTTTCATAAATCAATTTTGTTTTAGTTACTTCCTTTGGAAGCTAAATGGACACGCTGTCAGCTCATGGATTGCATGTATAAATTTTCACCCCCCCCTGGGGGTTGTGGGCGTTATCTACAGTCATTGCATTTGCACACTCACCGCACCCAAAAAAATAAAAGGAGGAAGGAGGCAGTCGCCGTCCGGTAATTTCCTTACCTCAGCTCAGCTCACCTCGTGTCTAACCCTTAAAGCGCTTCATATGAAAACAAAGCAGCGAGTGCATATTGACGCATGCGTCGTTAACCCTTCAAAAGTCTACACTCTCTTTACTCTACACTCTCTACTCTCCGTTGTGGTCAGCTGCAGCTGGCAATCGATAAGCGGTAAACTTTTGCACTGTGCTTGAGCTTGAGCTTTGGCTCTCTGCTTCGTGTGTGCGGGTTCAGGGCTAAGCGCGGTTGCTCAACCCGCAACCAATTGATTTTTATAATCACACGCTCTCTTCGGTTACACGCTCTCTCTTACTCTCTCTGCGTCGCCGTTGGATTGAGCTTTCGCTGGTCCTTATTGTTTGTGACAGGCTTGAAGCTTTCGGCCTACGCTCAGTCTCTGAACGCGTCGTGTGCCCGCTAGACGGAAACATTTTCTCAGTACGCTGAAAAACGTAAAAAAAAATCAAGAAATTATTCCGGAAAACTTTTAAACGGTACGTCGTAATTTGTCTCTTTCCATCTCGCTCTTACTTTGTGCGCTGCGCTTTTGTTTGTTGCCCGTCAACCCCAAAAAGAAAAATAGAATTACTGATTTATTTACGGTTAAACGAGACCGTATAGTGAAAAATATCTGAAATTGTGTGCAAGTGTTTCATAAAAAATATATAAATAAATATATAAAAATGTGTACAATTGGCGAAGCCGGACAAAATGGCGTCTGCAAGCAGCGCCCATTGATTTGCTCCATTTTGGATCCCAGTAAGTTCCACACTCCGCTACCTACATACGATACACTTACAATCCACATAAAGCAAAAACAAAACTAACCTCTGTCAATGGTGTGGAAATAATATTGAATTATACGTGAATTAAATGCGTTGTATAACGGTTGTTGGTAGATTACGGTGTTAGCTATAGTAAACTGCTTGAATTTAATCTGTTTTGCATGTATTTGTAATGGTTACGCTCTTTTTTATTGCGCCTTAAAGCGTGCTTTTATTTCCCATTTACCACCGCCTAATTGCACTCTTTATTTCCGCTGTCACTCTCTTACTTTACTATTCTGCCTTGCACAACACTGGCACACTCACACACACATTAACCAAATGCTAAACTAACGAAAATCAATATATCAATATATATCCGCCTATTTGCAGATGCCTGGTTCAAGCCCGAACGTTTGCACCCGCAAGGTAAGTGTCAATGCCAGTGGCTGTCAAACTGTGTGTGCGCACTCCCAACTGCTTGCCCACCGTCTGTCCACAGTGGCTGCCCAACTGTACAGCCGTCAATATTGAACACACAAACAACTAAGCGAGTGTATTATTGTTGTGAATATATCTCTTTGTAATGATGTCATTGTGCCGTCCACGCCCACCTAGCCTGCTCCCTCACATCCCACCTCCACCTACTTGTAATGCTGTGTGCTTCTATTAAGCCTAAAAGTATGCCACTGTTTTTCTTTCCTCTTAATTTTTTCATTGTTTTGAGCAACCCTGAACGTATTTATGCTCAAGTAAGCGTATTCCCACTGCACATGAATGATTGTATGTATGTGTGTGTGTGTTGCTCTTGCCCTTTTCACCCACTCTTTGGGTCTGCGTTTCTTTGTTGCGCTGCTCTCTCATTGATTTGCCGACAACGCCTAAAAGCGCACTACAAAATCATAATTTATGAACTCTAGGCTCATTTGGACGAGGTTTGTTTAACATGCCACGCCCCTATAATTAGGAGAACTGCAGTTCAGTTACCCTAGCAGGCGGAGCCGTTGTTGTTGTTGTTGTTTTTGCTGGCACTGGAGCGTCAAAGCCCGTAATCGGATCGCATGCGAGGCGCTTTTCATGCTTTTCATGCAGCCCAAACGTCAGTTGGCCATATAAATGTAAAAGTTTTCACTGCAAAACCATATGCAAGCTGATATGTGCCACGGGGGGTGGGGTAGGGTGTTAGCCCCTTTCGCACGAGGCTCGCTTGTAATAGACGCTACTTGGGCGTACTCGCATACAGGGTGTTCCTTTTGGCTGAAATCGAGTAAATAAGCAAGAGATGCTTGAGAAATAAGTTTAAGCCTTAGACTTGAATGCAGTAAGATTGCTATCACAAGCTAACACACAAAAGCGCACCCTGTATACAGTGTATACAGCCCCCGTCTAGATAGGGCAAGTAGTTGAAAACAGTTGAAAACTAAACACGTATTACGATTAGCTAACATCGTGTCGTCTGCGCTTTGCACTCAAAATTCAAACTGCAAATAGTATAAACCCTTAAATGTACACATAAACATAGTAGTATATAAATACATATACAATATTTAATCACGTCTGGCTCTGGAACAGCCGCGTACATTCGTTTTGTACTTAAACCTTTAATTTGAGCTGAAAGGCAATTGCTCTAAGAGTTGGCGAGTAGTAAAAAAGTCTTTAAACAAACTATCAAATTGCCAGAGGGAAAACAAACAAAGTAATAACTAATTTGTGTGCTTACGTGGCTGGCTATGTTAAGTCTCTGTTAAGCTGCTGTTAAGGCCGCTTTAATACGGGGATTTTGCACTAGATCTTAAAGGGAATCATTTGAAAGGTAGCAAATATTATTACTTATAAATAACTTGAAATTTAGTTTACTTAATATACTTATAACGTTAACTGTACTTTTATGCCTACCTGTTTTAGTCATGTCGATTATTCCCTCTTACCACCCCACCTGCCCCTTGTTGCATATTGTCAATAAAACTTTGCTCACCTGCGGCACGTTTGAAGCCTCGCCGCGTGGCACTTACACACACACCGAGGTAATTTCTCGATTTTATGCGCACTTATGCCCAATTTAGTAACCACCACAATTGACAATTAAAAGCTGTTAGCCACCCTCGGGTGAGCCAGACTTTCCAGACTTCCATCCCACTGGGAGCACTCAACGCCTCATGGGCATAGCATGTAGTCGTTGTGTTGTTGTTCGGCTCGCTGTGAGTGACTCACTCAACCCAAACGTGTCTTGGCCAACTGGTCTTGGCCATAATGGGCCTGAACTTGTGAGCGAATTGAGCTTGATTAACATAGACTCACGGGGGAAGTATTTTAGAGCAAGTGGAGTCAAGTTTTGGGTTCAAAAAAGAGTTAAGATAAATTCTAATTTTAGCTGATCTATTTAAAAATAGTAAAGATCTTTAAAAACTAGCTGTCTAGTGAATTATACTGAATGAATATATGATATACATAATTCTTCATTTAATCAAGTACAAACATTACTATTGGACATGCTTAGATTTGGTAACTTGCTGGAAATTCCATTACCAAATTTTAGTTAAATAATATTTAACAATTGATTAGCTTTAACTGTTATTTAAAAAATCATATTTCTAATCTTTTCTATGACCTAACTCCCCCAGAAATCTATACACAAACCCGTATAACTGGTAGAAATTTCATGATTATTAACGCAAATATGCACGTACTGTCTTTAGTCCAATTTTGGTCATGACTGCATTTATTCCAACTGAGTAAACGTGACTAAAGTATGAATTTCATAAGACTGCCTAAGAAGTGCTAGTCAACGCTTTAGTTTAGAGTCTAGACGCTTAGTTGGAGCCGCTTTAATTAGCCGGCCGGCTTTTGTTATGGCCAGAAATAGAACAGAAGACAAAGGAAATGCTTACGTGCCCCAGCGAGCATTATTTGTATGTGTATACAATAAACACTTATATTATATATAGTATAACTTATTTGATTCCAGTCAAGCGAACGTTTAGCGAATAACGAATCGACGCATTAGATCATCGCCAATATTTTGCAACCATTTCGCTCGCCTTCTCTCTCTCTCCCGCTCTTTCTCTGTCTACCTTTTCATATAGCGAATATATCAGAATTTGCATTTATGTGCGAAAAAAAGATTTAGCCAACTGATAAGTTGGGTAAACACCTAGATTACAAAATATACAGCATTTTTTGTAAGCGGAGGAGGTGACTATTAAATACCCTAGCTTTACATGATGTAATGAATTAATTTACAAAGCAATTAATTTTCCTGACTTTTACTACTTGTTCAACAGATAGCAATAAAGAGATCAGAGATTTAAGAACAAGTTTCTAAAATTAGTAATTTACCTCTTCGTGCCTTTTAAACAGAAACTGAAACAGCGAATATTTAGGTGCACTTGCACTACCACAACACTAATACACCCTTCTTATCGCTGCTAGTGCAGTGCAGTCTGAAAGTGAAATGAAAGACTAGACAGCACCGATAGCGCTGATAACAACATGTTTTAGTCATGTGCCCTATGAGTAGACAATTGAATAGATAAAGTCTGCGTCATGAGAAGTGACGTCACACACTCATTTCAAATACTCAATCAATTTTGGCGCCATTGTATTTCGACAAGCAGTGGAAAGCTTGCAAGCAGCACGCTGGCAAGCAGTGCAATGCTGGCACAGCACAAACTAACCTTGAAAATTGCAAGCAGCAGAAGGGGGAAGAATGTGAACAAGAGATGGAAGACAGAAAGAGAGAGAGTAAGTGTTGTTTTTGTAGCGACGCTTCCACAGCTGACGTGCAGTGCTCTCTCTCTCTCTCTGTCTCTCTCTTACGCGCTGCCCGGCCGGCGTCTGCGAGTCGTGTTTGTATTTGTCTGCTAAATTTAGCTTTTTAGCTGTTTCAGCTATAAATTAGTGGGCTGCAGCTTAAGCAGAGAGCGAGCTTTCGCTTGCAATATCTTAAGGGCTGTCAACAGAGATTAAGAGAGAAGAAGTCTGCTCTTTAACACAGCTGATCGAATGAACTAAAAAACCCAAGTGAAACATCTTTCAGCGACCCTTTGTTGGCCTTGTTGTGCCTACCTGCCCTAGCAGCATCTGCTGCTTACCTGTGCGCAAACATGCACAGACATGCGCTCACCATCTTAGGGATCGACGATCTACCTAAGTGCAGCAGATACAGATACAAATGCAGACAAAGATACAAATAGAGGCGACAACATTTACAGCTAGAAATGCGTATGCGACCCTCTCCCAAGAGAGAGCAACGCACTGGAGAGAGTAAGTGCTCTTGCTCTCCCACTCTCTGGCTCTCTCGACTGCTCTCTGCAGCTCTCAGTGCTCAGTCGAGTGTTCGTTGTGGAATTTGCGAGTGTGGCTGAGGGTGCCCCTATAACATCGTATATAGCAGTACCTATACCTATGATATATAATTCTATAAAAGACTCGGATGTGTGTGTGTATACTTATGTACCCACTGTATACTGCTGTACACTACCTAGAGCAATGCTCGCCCTGTGCCTGAAGCGCATCTGAAATTAATTGTAGTTTAGTTGATGTACGGCCTTTGTCATCGTCACACTTCGCGAGTGTTTATTTGATCGAGTTTTCAGTTTTATTCGTGTCGCATCGTGTCGAGTCGTGTTTTCTGTCTTCCCCGTCACTGTAAGATACTTGCCAAACACAGCTGTTTGAACTGAACCCTTGGCGTTGACCTCAGTCCCCCCGAATCAGTTCAGATCGAATCGGTCGGCAATAACCATTGACAAGATACACAAATACTTTCGATTCCAATTCCTGATTCCCAGTCGATTCTTTGGCATTTACATGCACTTTTCAATTCCAATTTCGCGCATTTCTCAGCTAGGGAAATACCTATCTAAATTTATACCTATATCTAGATATGTACACAAGTCTGTAGTGCTGTCTATATATTTTTATATCAGCGGTGGACACTGCACTTGAATTATATAATTTTAAATTAAATTCTTATTTCATAATTATTGAAAATTTGTCGTGCTTATCGAATTTGTGAGCAAGTACACTCAGCGAAAAGTGGCATAACTTAAAGAAATATATATTTTATGTATACTTTTTTGAACAGTCTTAACCTAAAGTGTGAAATGTTTCGCTCAGTGCACTTTGAGCTGAACTTCTTTACATAAAACTATAAACAAACTATAAAAAAGTGTCGTTAATAAATAAACAAGTATAATTTCAACTACTGTGCCTACATTTTCTGGCAGTGTAAAAAAGCAATTAAATAATTTGAGTGGCTAAATGAAGTAGCTATTTAAACTAATTGATAAATAATTAAATTAATTTACTTAATTTAGTGTATAAAAGAATTAAAACTTGCCCCCCTTTCGCTGAGTGTAGCCTGGCACTTATCTATCATGCAGTTGGACGATGCGTTGTCGCCTCGTCTATTTTCATATCAGTTGCGACAACGGTCTAAGTTTTTCTTTCGAATTTTCGGCAAGTCATTCGACTGTGTCTAGTACATATAGCAGATACAATACTATATAGCTCGGGGGACTGGGTTCGCTGATCGTTCGGTCGATTGCCTCGATTCAGTTAACGGTTAATGTTAATGCCGCTCCGTTTGGCAAACATCGCGTGTGTTTTACTCTTACCAACCCCCAATCCGTTTTATTTCGTTGCAGTCTCGCACTAGTTTAATACTAGCTATCTAAATACATATATTTAAATAATATATATATTAAACTAATACATATAAATAATGGCTGGCGCTTTAGAAACGCTACAATCGCTGCTGCAAACACTGAATGAAATCAAAGAGCTGCCGCTGAATCGGGAATCCTGTAAGTACGAGTGTGTGACACCAAGTGGTGGTATAGTTACAGCGGAGACTGTTAAAAGAAGATTACAAAGAGTGGGACTTGAAATGCAGGGAGTTTTTAAATAGTAGTACAGTGGGAGAAATTGGAGTTTGTTGGAAATTAGTTTATGAAAATATAGTTAGACATTAAATTAATAGTATAGAATTTAATTTTAAATGCTTAATGAAATCACTAAAGTTTAGCTATAATATGAGTACTGCTTAGTCCCAAAAAACCCGCTAAAACTATTAGAATTCCTCTAAATAACACACTCTGTTCATTAATTCAAATATGCCAATCCATTTGTTGGCTAATTCCTTAGACCGTCTGTGAGTCTTTAGCCATCGTGTCTGTTCACGTTCACGTTCACATTCACGTTGTTTCCAACTGCAGCTCTCAATTATTTATAAATAAACACTTCTGTTGTTGTGACAAAAATTTTATTGAAATATTTGTTGTATTCCTTGTGTGCTCTGAGTTCTTTGCCGCCTAACTGGGCCTTGGATTTGTTAATCAATAAACTAAATGTATTTATAGTAAATATATATATAACATATACTTATATACTGGTTATCTGTCTTTCAAGATTTCTTCAACTTTCCCGTTCGTCATGCCCTGACACTTGTGCTGTCGCTTTCCATTATCTTTGACTTAAGAATCGATTCTGATATTTATTTGTTTCCGCTCTTGATTTGTTCAATATTTGCAGAAGATTACGAGCAACTTTTGTTAATAAGGGAACTTGATTCTATTTAATTACATTATCTATTACACATAGGGCATTTTATAGTGGGTACAGTCAATGTAGCTGAGCTGCCCGACTTTTAACAGCCCAATTCCCTACCGATTCTTCTTAAACCAAATTATTGTCATCTGTCAATAGGATGCTCACGTCGGCAGAATGCTCATGACGTCATCAAACAAAACTTTCTGTGTTTCTTAAGCGTTCCTAATGAAATTTGTCTGAAATGTGCTCATCTTAGCAAATTCTCAAGGCTCTTGTTCTAAAATTGCTTTTGTTAAGTGGATTTTTGCACACTATAAACAATTTTGTCTCTAAGAAGTCACAGACAAACATAAGTCCCTACTTTCCACTGCAAACTGGGCTAAAAATCCTTTTTCAAGTAGTACTTCTAAGTTGAAAGTTTAGTAAAACTAATTATTCATTTATTAAAATTTATGCATCGTTTCCTCTACTTAATGCTTGGGTATCTTACAGTCGATCAATCCCTCAGTTCATGTGCATTCAACTTGTGATTGTTGCTCACTGCTGTGGCTGCTTTTATTGTTGTTGTTATTGTTGTTTATATTATTCGTATAATAATTTGATTATTTCATTTGCTTTTTATTGCATTTCTTATTTCTCATTTTGTTCGCGTTTCTGCTTATGCAATTTTTGTAGCGCCTTTTGTGGCATTTCTGTTATTTTTTAGAGATAATTCAACAATGTCAGGTGCAGTTTTTATTTGATTTATTTTTTTATTTGTTTTTTCCAAATCAAAGGCAACCAAATTGAGAATTATGTCAGCGCTGCGTATGCTCCAACTCTGTCTGGCGCTCTCTCCCTCTCTCTTACTCATATACTCTCTGTTTTGGTTAGCATGATATCATTTGAAGCAGAGCTTTATTACTCACTCGTCGCGCCAAAAAAGAACGCATTAATCTGTTGTGTCATTTGAAGCAAAAAGGGGGTTGTTAACGGGGTTCCAAAGGGGGTATGATGTCATGGTGAGCATTTACAGGAAAGCACATAAAACGTAATTTGTTTTGATTTTGCGTTGCAGTGGAAAGTTCATTGAACAAACAGTAGAAGCAGAAGAAGAAGCAGAGAGAGCAACAACAGTGTGCGCAGCTTTCCAGCTAAGCAGACAAGCAGTGCGTGTCAAACTGTAGCAAGCAGTGCATTGACCACACTCAACTAAAACAACAACAAAAGCAGCTCGCTCTGTTATTGATTCGATATGCAGTTCAGACTCTCACACACACGGACACACTCCAACACCGTTTAGTTTTTTTTGGGCCGAGTTGATTTAAGAGACTTGACGCTACTTGTATGAATCACAAGCAGCAAAATCAAACAGCGAACACCAAGCAAACCGCGCCCATTACGTTGAATGAAAGCACGTAACGTGAACTTCGTGTCGGTTTCCCGAGTCATCGTCGTGTGCTGCTGACACGTTGCTAACAATTCTTGCGACGCATCGGCAACGGCAGCGAGTGCTTTCAATATGCGCCTACGTAGCCAAAGTTTGACATGCTGCCTGCCTCTGTCCCCTTCCCACACCCACCCCCCCGGGGACAACGTTATTGTTGTTGCAATTGCGTGTTATCTTTTTACTTTCATGCGCTTGGATCGAGCGCACTCTCTCGCTGGCGCTCTCTCTCTTCCTCTCCGCTCTCAGCACACAAGTTGCTCCATTCCAGAAAACTTGTTTGTCATGCATGCGCTCGCTCTGACTCCCACTGCTTCTCGCTCTAACGCATTGTGAGCTCCACGAAGCAGAGCAAAGCAGTGCTAGTGGCAGTGACAGCGGCAGCGGCAGCGCAGTAGCAGCGACTTGGACTGCGGCTTATTGGTTTGTTTTGTGTTTGAACTTCTTCCAGTTCTTTTGCTGCGTTCAGAGCAGACGGCGGTCCGCAGTGTCGCCCTCGAGAGTTTCCGTGTCATATTTACAGTTGTATTCCCTGTGTGTGTGTGCATTAGCCAAGTTTAATTAGTATTTGACACGCTAGTTCCGTTTTGCATACATTTTGGCGGCAAGTTACGCCCTCATCACCCCCACTCCCTGTACAATATAAAAAACCGTTAAAATGGCCGGTGGCAGCAAACGTTATTCACGCAACAACTCAAACGGCAACTTTCAGCCACTTCCCGAACGTGGCCCAGGTAAATGACAGCAACCACAACGACAACAACAACAATTGAACGAAATACAGGGCTTATCACCTGTCCACTCTGATTTACCGCTAAACGTTATCTATGCTCTTCTGCTGCTATACATTTGCCAACGATTGCCAACGTCAGCAGCGACGCCAACGTGGCTGCATGCTTTCGGGCCAAAACTAAAAAACACACCAACAATTCAAAAACCAGCAACAACAACTACAATGGGCAGCAAGAAGTTTTTTGCATAATTTGAATTTTTTTACGGCTGCGATCACTTCTGGAATTTTGATTGCCACGTTGAAAATTCGTTGGAAAGCCAACGAACTTTGAAGACAATCAAACTGGAATGACAGACAATCGAAAACTAAAATTCAGCACTATTCCACTGCATATTCCACAGCATTTCCAACGTGCAAGCAGTTATCTGTGTGAAAGTGTATGGGCGTGTGTGTGTGTGGGTCTTGTCTAATTCAAGGTTATCAATGCCACATGTTTGAGATGTGCACGTGATAATTAGAGCAAACACAGGCACGCACGCATTTATTTAATTTCATTTAAAAAGTAAGCAGCGCAGACAAGCAGTGACCATGAAAGAGAGCAAGAGCAGCAGGAGAGTCAGCTGCGGCTTTGATTGCAGTGGGGGCAGGCAAGCAGTGCTGCAATAATGAAGAGAGCAGGATCGTCAGAGAGCAGTGTCTGCTTAAGGAATTGTTCAAGGGGAAGTAGTAAGGGAGTAAGCAGTTCCAATCAAGCAGCTAATTAAAACGTATCTAAGAAAAAGAGAATCACGCACGCACACTTGTCTCTTATCTGTGGTTATTTCATGCGCTTCTTCCACTTCACTTTCAGCACAAACTTGTTTGCGCTGCAAGCCAAAGTCAAAATCGAAACCAAACCCAAAACCTGTTGTCAGTTCTGTTCCACTCTTGGGGCTCCTTCCAGCATCGTTCCAAGTTCCCTACGCTACTCCAATTGGGTTCCCCCCTCTGGTGAATGCAAGCGAGTTTCCAAGAGTTTCAATACGCTTAATTGGAACAAAGTCTCATTTCAATTGATAAAAAGACGAAGAAACTTTCTCTCGCATCGTTTTCTTTACAATTCCGACCAACAGATACATTTGTATCTTTTATACTTAAGCAGACGCAGACACAGCCACATACTCATGCATGCTACATACTCACGTCTTAACCCAGTTTCAATATGTGGCCCTCTCATCATTGTCTCCTTTCTAATTTTGTGTCGATTTACATAACCTTTAAAAAAAGCTTAAAAAAAACTTCAGTCACCTAGCTTGGCAACTATTTTGGCCAAAACCTACCACACTCCCCCTGGAAACGGGTTTGTGCAACTGTTGTGTAGCATAATTAATATTTGCTTAGCTGTTTGCTATAAATTAATTCGTTTTAATCGATTTCATTCGATAAATGAATGAACTAAAGATTTTTGGTGATCGTGAGCTGCTTTAAAGCTCATTAAAGCTCTGTTAGTATTTGTATGCTCTCTTTGATTTATCTCTTAAAAGATGCCAACGCTTATGTCATTTTCCTACTTTAGCATAAGCAAAGTGTGATCGACTCACAAATACCCTGTGTTTAATCAACTAATCAAAAAATCACAAACTTTTAGCATTAAGCATCAAACGAATGGTAAATTTAGTTCTTAACTTAAAATAAATACGTTTTTTTACTACGTTATGCACTCTACAGGGTATTAACTAGCTAACCAATGAAAAGTACTTAAGTAATTCACACATTTCATTTGTGAAATACCACAAAACGTATCAATTCCCAACCACAATCGAACTACCTCATCTAATAATCATTCTTTAGGAAATTTCAAATAAAAAGTGACTTAAAAATAGAAAAAATAAGCAGAAAACAAGCACAAAACATATAAAAATTGGATTTCAATGAGCCGTCAATGAATTGTTTATTGTTCTAATGGGATAAAAAATCAACAAACTAAAAATAGTGAAAACCAATTGAAATCAAATTGGTAGCTAAAAAAGTAAATTCGCTTTCGATGAGTGCATTGACTGCTTATCGGAAACTGTAAAGGAGAAAAGAACAATAGAAAGAGAGGGGGCAGAGAGCAGTAGCCATCAGATACATTTTTGTAAAGATACATCTGCCAAGCGTTTCAATTCATAATCGTTTCCACGCTCTCTCGATTTGACTCTCTGCTCTTTTGGTCTTGCGCTCTTTTCCGGGGTCCGGACAAAAAGATTCTGAGGCAATCCCCAAAACGCCAAATAATATATTTGTCTAGTATAAAACTTGGCAACGAACGATCCAACGATCGAAACGCACGGCGAAAACCACAAACGAAAAATGTCGAGCAGAATCTGTGAGTGTGGGCGAAGGCGACGCAGGGAAGGGGCAACGGAAGCACGGGCAGGGGCAGCACCACCGCAGAATACTGATTTACAAAGAAATAAATATATATCTGCATATATAATTATATAGTACTTAAACTACAGACACACACATTCACTTATCGAGTGGCAACAATTATTACCTGACTGCAAGTGCAACGCAATTTATGCTACAAAATGCTCAAAAGTGTGCAAGTGTGTGTGTATCTCAAAGATTGCATAATTGCTGTGGCAAAAGATACTTATATACACGTACCGACAGCTGTCTAGTGATCTTTAGGCATGTGCGTGTGTGTGATTTTGTATATTTTGGTAGCATTCAATGGCTGACAAACTGTGGAAAATGAATATGCAGTGGGAGCAAGTGGCTCTCAAACCGTAAACTGTTTAAGAAGTTTAAGAGTGGCCCTGAAGTCTCTTAAACTGTTTGCTTGCTATCAGCAGTCTTAAGTGGCTGCCAAACTGTAGTTTACGCACTCTCTTGTCTTAGCACTGCTTGCAGGAGTTTAAGGCTGTCAAAAAGCAACTTACACTGCTTGCTTAACATCACTCGTTTCACAGTGGTTTCTAAGAAATTAGGTTTGCTTTGCTTTGCAGATCGTTTTACAGTGACTTCTATGTAACAAATCAATTTAACTAACATTCCCTCTACCTCTTTATCTTTACAGTGGAATCCCTCATCTACTGGCGTGATGTGAAAAAGTCCGGCATTGTTTTTGGCGCCGGTCTGGTCACACTGGTGGCCATCTCCTGCTTCTCCGTGATCAGTGTGTTCGCATACTTATCGCTGCTGGGTCTCTTCGGCACCGTCGCCTTCAGAATCTACAAATCGGTGACACAGGCCGTACAAAAGACAAACGATGGACATCCTTTCAAGTGAGCCCGGTTAACTAGCATACACTTTAGACAATAACTAATCAAGTTTCTTTAAATAGAGAATATCTGGAACTGGATCTGACGCTGTCACAGGAGAAGGTGCAACATATTGCCGGTGTGGCAGTTGCACATCTCAATGGCTTCACCGCTGAGCTGAGGCGTCTGTTTCTGGTTGAGGATCTGATTGATTCGATCAAATTTGGTGTCATTCTGTGGGTATTCACCTACATCGGCGCTTGGTTCAATGGCATGACTCTGGTCATTTTGGGTGAGTTGTTGAGTAAATGCTTGATTATTTAAATACTAATGTTTCACTACTTTTTCACAGCCTTTGTCTCGCTGTTCACCTTGCCCAAGGTCTACGAGAACAACAAGGCATCGATTGACACCTATTTGGATCTGGTCCGCACCAAGTTGACAGAGATCACCGACAAGTAAGTTAGCGGGCTTTAAGCCAACATTTTCCAGCTAAACTTTGACTAATTTCCCCCTTTTCCCCCACAGAATCAAGGTGGCTATTCCCATTGGCAACAAGAAGCCCGTGGCTGCTGCTACTGAGTCCGACAAGGACAAATAGAAAGCAAGAGCCAGAACAACAACAGCAACTGAAACAGCAACAACAACAGCAGTAACAGAAACAAGAAGAAACCTGTTTATTTATTTATTAAGCATTATTTGAATGATTTAATATTCATCGGGGCATAACAAATAAATACATATTTTATTGTATAACTACAATATACAACAACAAAAAACAAAAACAAAAAATTTGCAATGTAAAACCTTTAACTAAATGCTAAAAAACAACAACAAAACAAATTGCTAAACAACAAATATCAAAACACATCGTAGAAGTTTAAATTAAAACATTGTCCAAGTGTCTTTAAGTTTTTCAAACGAACGAAAAGTAAACAAATATAAAAAGTAATTAAAGAAAAACGAAAAGGAAAAACAAAGAAGAAAACTAAGAAAACACAGCCACAGCAATGCAATTAAATTTTCCTCGGTTTTTTTTTAGTTTTTGACTTAGCGTCAAACAATTTGTTTTAATTTTTATGATTTAGTATAAATTTAATGCTTTTGACAACTGAGAAAAACAAGAACATTGTACACCCATTTTTATTAGCAAACTTTTTCTCAATTTAAAAACACTTTTTTGCTTTAGTTTTAATTATAATTTTGTTGATTTTTATATAAAAAAAATCAAAATAAAAACAAGTGAAGTAAAATTTGTAAGTTTTTTATTTTCCTTTTTTTTTTCAAACCAGACTAGGGATTGGACCAAAAACGAATTTTGTTTTTTGCTGGGAATACGAAAAGTTTATAATAATAAAAGAAAACCAAAACAAAATCAACAGCTTCGCCTTGTTTCATAAACATTTACTTATGTACAATTAATTTGTAAGCAAGAACTTAAATCAAATATTTAATGTAAATTTTTGTGTAGCACAGCAAAGTTGAGTTTTTTGCCAACGTTTTTAAAATCATAATCATTAAATCATATTGCATATAAATACATATAAATATTTATTGTAGCTTAAATGTTTTTATTGTCATCCATTTGTTGCTCATTGTTAAACTGAAAGTGAAAGTATTTTGTTTTTAGTTGCTATCGAAAAAAGCAAAAACAAAAACCAAAAAAATGATAAAACTTGAAGCGGAAAAGATTTGTAAGGAAAACTGATAATGATAACTTTTTTAGGCGTCGTTTTTTCCTCCCGTATAATAACAATAGATATTTTTGCATATTATGTAACACTTTAAAATTATATTTCTATATATGTACGTAATATGTAAGATAAACAAGTGAAAGCATAACGACATAATTGGGTATTTTCCAAGGCAGAAAAATACCCTATGAAAACGATCTTCATTTACACACAAACACTCAAACACACACACACTCACATATATCACATAAATGTGCAGTAAGTTTGCTATATGATAGACAGCGACAACAATGTTCTTACTTATTACATTCAAAAGAAGATCAAACAGTTGATACGATCGTCAAAATTTCAATAAAAATAAACTAATAAAACAAATTTTGGCTTCAAAATTCATTTCCTTGGCGCGCTTGAAATCAAACAGCTTGTGTCAGTGAGCAAACAGCCTCTGACACTCCACATAAAGCTAAACGACACCACTGCCAAAGCTTGACGCTAGAGCGCGCCACCGACAAAATGGAAAATAAAAAGCATACAACGCTCTGTCGGCAAAAAATAATAAACAATACGCATGTATGACCTTCGTACAAGGTGACTGGGACACTCTGCGCGCGCCTGAAAGAGAGCGTGTGTTAGCGAGAGCGGCAAGCAGAGCGTAAGTGTGAGTAGAGAGCATTGTGGCTTTGCTTGATATGCATTTAATATTAACATAAATTACGCGATTGGCAACTGCAAACTGACGCTGACAAAGCAACGGAGAATTCAACGCGCTGATAAGACAAAACAAAAATCGTTAAGACTGCGTACAGCTCAGTTGTTTACAAGAGCATCAGAGAGAGCGGCAGAGAGAAAGCTCCGCATGCTAATGTGCAGAGCGCGCAAACGAACTGTTTGTAGTGAAAGGCAAATACCCTGCAGGCAAAGATTTGTATTAATAACTAACAGGTAAAAATTGTTAAAAAAATAAATAAAATGTGGGGAAATGTTTAAATAAATAAAGATATAACATTTTAAAGCAAATTTTAAAATTAATAAAAAAGCTACAATTATTTTGTGTGCCTGTTGAGTAGCCAACCAATATACCCTACTGTGCTGTACCTCTGTAACACGAAAAGCTCTCGTGACTAATAACGCATGCGAAAAGTGCACGTTGTGTGAGAAGTGCTCCGGATTTAGCAGTGAACGGTTGTCGTCTTGGTCGCGCATCGTTTTTACGTAGTAGAATATCGTATCGAAAGAGAGAGAGAGAGAGAGAGAGAGAGCGCGAGCGAGTGTGTGTAAAAGAGAGTTCGTGTGAGTGAGAGTGTGTGTAACGAGGAGGGGAAAGCATAATATATACGCACCCACGCAGGCAGCAAACACAGCAGCGAGTGACATATAGGAACCCACTGTAGCATCTAGCTCAGTTAGCAGCAGAGAGTCAAAGGCAAAATGTCGAAGCCACAATCGGACGCGGATCGCAGGAAGCAAATTTCGGTGCGCGGCATCGCTGAGGTTGGCAACGTAACCGAAGTGAAGAAGAACTTCAATCGTCACTTGCATTACACTTTGGTCAAGGATCGCAATGTATCCACGCTGCGTGACTACTACTTTGCGTTGGCCAACACGGTCAAGGACAACATGGTTGGCCGCTGGATTCGCACACAGCAGCACTACTACGAGAAGGATCCCAAGGTGAGCCAGTTGACCTCAGCCCGCTGACCCTACCCCTGCCTCCAGTCTATTGATTATGAGAGGTGAAAAAAAAACCTAACCCAACTTTCGATTAGCCTTTAACTCCGTCCAAAAAGGCTGCAGATATAAATTTTATTTTTTTTTGTGGCTATTACGACATTATTATTGCGCTCTGCGTTTTCAATTTGAAATTCCTTTTCGTTTCATTGACTTCTCTATTATTTTTATAGTTTTAGTTTTATTTGCAGTTTTGTTTTCGTCTTCGTTGCACATTGTCATTATCATCTGTTCATTTTTATTTTGCTTGCATCTTTTTGTTTTCTTTGATTCCTTTTGGTCACTGCTTCCTCTTCTTCTCTGCTTTTGGCAATTTCGTCGCCTTTGCCCAATTGCCTGCAATTTTGTTGTTTTTGGTGTGAAGTGCAGTGGGACAAGTGCCAAAAAAAAATAATTAGTTGGTGTGAAGGAGACAACAGGAGACGCATTAGCACTACTTTCACTGCGGAATTCCACTTGTGGGTGGATCGACAAGTTTAGAGAACAGTTCTCTAGTAGGGCACTCAGTGCCAAAAAGCCGGTGGGCGTGACAGTGTGTAGCAGCAGCTGTCACACACACATACAGATAATATAATAGATTAGTGCTGCGCACACCCTGTCCAAATGGCTGAAAAATAAGAATGCTTATTAAATAGAATTTTTCTAATACTATTTGATACTATATGGGGTAGATTTCCTATGGCTTGTGAAGAATATATAGTAAATTTTCTGCTACATATGCACAGCTATTAATTTTATGTATCCCATATCCCATGTAAAAATATTAAAATTAGTTCAAGAGAAAAAAAAAGAAACAGCAAAATTTTGAAAAATTAAAATCTGCAGTGGAAATTCTTTAATATTCTTGTGTAGAAAAACTAGATGTATCATTAGGTGTCTGAAAAAAATAGTGTAAATTTTAATGAATATGAATTTACTGCAATTGAATAGTTAAAGAGACAAAATTTTAAAGATTTTTACATTAGAATTATTTTTAAAGACTACTCAATTATGGAGCCCAATAGTTCTGAAGCTAAAAAAATGATAGCAAATCAAAAGCAGGCAAAGGCAGGGTATCTGCTAGTCCAGCAGCTGCTGCAAGCACAAGCAACTACAACTGGTAAACAGCTGAGCTCACTTTAAAACGAGTCGTGAGTTTTTCAACATATTTTATAGAGCCGTCACAAATGTATCTATAAGCTACACACACACACGCACGCCCAAACAGATACAACATCAATCACGTGCTACAGGCGTGCGAATTTCGCGAAAAGCCCAAAGAAAAAATGCTAAGCGGAGGGGGAAAAGGGGGACGAGACTTCCCCTTTGGAAATTTGTCCTTGCCTGAATGTCAGTGGGTAAAAACTTGACGCTCATGTTAAATCACTTTCAATTATGTAGCTGCGTATCTTTGAGATACATTTGCATAGCAATTTATTAAAATTTCAGCTGTTAAATACCCATTGATAAATATTTGTCAATTTAGTTTAATTTATATCAAAAGAAATAATAATTGCAAGTCTCTAACAATTGTTGAAATATCTGAGCATAGCAGAAGATAAAAATATATAACAGTCTGACAGCTACAAATATACAAACAAAGATACATATTTTCAAGGTCAATCAAAGGTTATTAACAAAAACGAGAGTTGCTCGACGACGCCAGCAGGAAAATTTTCATTTGTTTTTCTATTCTATTGGCTGTGTGCTAGTTTCTGTTATACGAGTGTGTGTGTGTGCGTGAGTGTGCGTGTGTATCTATGTGTGCGTATTTATTTTGGTTCCATAAAAATGCGACATAAACGAAAATTTCCATTGGTTTTTATGATTTGTTACACTTTCATTAGAACCTTACATGCAATTAGGGCACGCAACGAGCCAAGCTAAGCTATTGTATCCCATAGATACTTTAGATACCATAGCTGTAAAGATACTTTCTGTACTGGCGCTAGGGGTGACACGAGTTTAAACTAGTTACACTTGAAGCTAATTGAGTGTGAATCTTCAATGGTTTTATGCCATCAATTGATGCTTTACTTCTTCAATCAATTAATGGAAGAGGTCAAGCGAGGGTTGATTGATCTAGACCAAAAACTATAGTCAAGTGCTTTCAATTATAGTTAGTTAATGTGCCTAAAATAGCAAATGTTTTATTGATTGTTTAAAGATTTGATTTAAAGAAATTGAGTTGAAATTACCCTTAATAAAGTATTATAAAGACTCGACAAAAATCATATAATATAAGAAATTAAATATAAACAATTAGCTAGTATAACGTAAGAACTGGCTTTAAATGTATCTTACAGATAGTGTAGATTTTAAAGAGTTTTTATAAGGAAAGACTTTTAAATTTGTATAGTTAGAAGCTTAAAATAAAGAGTCCGTTCTAATTGATTTATTCTGGAAAATTTTGGACAACCCAACTATAATTATTGTTAGCTAAGCTTTAAGTTTTCTAAGTAATAAACGCATTACAGGGTATGTTTTTTGAATTACCAATTAAAACACATCTACAATCCATTGAGAAATACAATTTTTTACAGAGTTATATAAATATAGTTATATGTACATGGGTTTGCTAAGCTGCTAGAACTTAATTAAGCAAACACTCTCCCATATAATGAAATAAGAAACCTTTTATAGGCAATAAATATCAATACTACTACGGTATACCGACACATATGTGTATCTACAACCGATTTCGATTACAATAGTGCAGTTGTTATCAGCCTTTCGACCGCAAAACCAAAACATATGTTCATTTCTCTCACTGCTGGCCTGACTAATTGCTTTTGGCCAGAACGTCAAAAGTAATTCATATATACATTCAATAGGGCTATCGGAACTGTATATCGAATAGCGTATTACCAGCCTAATCTCAATCATAAATAATATATTTATTAAAACACAAAATATGCTTTACCTTTTTAACCTTTGGCACCGTTACAGGGTATTGGAATGCGAGTGCTTATCAAGTGGCGCATAGAACTGTCGATGTTGTCGTCAAAACAAATTACAATACGCAAATCATAATCAGATCAGCATCATACCACAGCTGCATCAGATAGGGATATAGTCGAAAGGTGCATAGGTGCATAGGTGCATAGGGACTGTGATTGCATATGGCTTAGCATGATTTCATAGCATGTCAAGTGCATACAGTAACAAAGTATGCCCTTGTCTACCGCGGGGAAACTGATTTGATCAATCGATTGATTAATACGGTACCTATATATAACTATACTTACAAGCTGGACTATGTAATAGGTTAAACTCTATTTATAGCTCTCAAGTAACGCTACCTCAAATTAGCAACCGAGCGATAAGGCGCCGTCCATCGTGACCTTCTCAGCAAACAAATCAGAGGCTAACATATGTCGAGTATATTCCCATAAATAGGTTAATGGGGCTTCTAATCAGTTGAGGTACAGCTGTCTCTAAAACTCACTCAAAACAGCTGCTTTCAATTGAATAAACGAGTGTTACAAGCTTATTTTAGTGTAATAACAGTATAGGGTATTCCGTAATAGAACTCTGTGCCCTATGATACCCTATAAGCCATTTTCATGCACTATATTCCTTATTACGCGGTGCCTCCTAGTCGTTCAGTTGCTTTTAAGCTGATTACAGGGTATTTTCTTGTCATATACGAAGGGATAAATATCGTAAAATGTATCTCTATGTTTTCAATCCACGATTTCCTATATCAGCACCGATTTCTGTTCACCAGAGTTGCCACCTTTTAGAAAAAATATTGATTAATCAAAGAAAACCCCCGATCTTATCAACAATTCCCATTGTAAGTTTTAATAACCCCTTCTTGAAACCATTTTCATTTGTTACTGTTCCCCTAGAGTTGCCAACCTTTCTAAATTATTATATTTTTAATCCGTTTGCAGCGCGTCTACTATCTGTCGCTGGAATACTACATGGGCAGATCGTTGACCAACACAATGATCAACTTGGGCATCCAGAGCGAGTGCGAGGAGGCCATGTACCAGCTGGGTCTGGACATTGAGAATCTCGAGGAGATGGAGGAGGATGCTGGTCTCGGCAACGGTGGTCTGGGTCGTCTGGCTGCCTGTTTCCTGGACTCGATGGCTACCCTGGGTCTGGCTGCCTACGGTTATGGTATTCGTTATGAGTACGGTATCTTCGCTCAGAAGATCAAGAACGGCGAACAGGTTGAGGAGCCCGATGATTGGCTGCGTTATGGCAACCCCTGGGAGAAGGCACGTCCCGAATTCATGCTGCCCGTGCACTTCTATGGCCGTGTGATCGATACACCCGAGGGCAAGAAGTGGGTGGACACCCAGAGAGTCTATGCCATGCCCTACGACAACCCCATTCCCGGATTCGGCAACAATCACGTGAACACGCTGCGTCTCTGGTCTGCCAAGTCTCCCATTGACTTCAACCTGAAGTTCTGTAAGTAGACACTTGACTCTACCCTGTTCCTTACGATCCCTACTCATGTCCCTTTCCACTCTTTCTTGCAGTCAACGATGGTGACTACATTCAGGCCGTGCTGGATCGTAATCTGGCTGAGAACATCTCCCGTGTGCTTTATCCCAACGACAACTTCTTCGAGGGCAAGGAGCTGCGTCTGAAGCAGGAGTACTTCATGTGCGCTGCTACCCTGCAGGACATCATTCGTCGCTACAAGGCCTCCAAGTTTGGATCCCGCGAGGCTGTGCGCAACACCTTCGATCACTTCCCCGACAAGGTGGCTATTCAGCTGAACGATACGCATCCATCGTTGGCCATTCCCGAGCTGATGCGCATTCTGGTCGATGAGGAGCATCTGGAGTGGGAGAAGGCCTGGGACATTACAGTGCGTGCCTGTGCCTACACCAACCACACGGTGCTGCCTGAGGCTTTGGAGCGCTGGCCCGTCTCCATGTTGGAGTCGATCTTGCCACGTCATTTGCAGATTATTTACCACATCAACTTCCTGCACATGGAGAATGTGAAGAAGAAGTTCCCCGAGGACTTGGATCGCATGCGTCGCATGTCCTGCGTGGAGGAGGATGGCGAGAAGCGCATCAACATGGCCCATTTGTCTATTGTGGGCTCACATGCTGTTAACGGTGTGGCTGCCATCCATTCGCAGATCCTTAAGGACACGCTCTTCCGTGACTTCTATGAAATGGATCCCAAGAAGTTCCAGAACAAGACAAACGGCATTACGCCCCGTCGTTGGTTGCTGCTCTGCAATCCGGGACTCTCCGATCTCATTGCCGAGAAGATCGGTGACGAGTGGCCCGTGCATTTGGATCAGCTGGTTGCCCTCAAGAAGTGGGCCAAGGATCCCAACTTCCAGCGCAATGTGGCCCGTGTCAAGCAGGAGAACAAACTGAAGTTGGCTGCCATTTTGGAGAAGGACTACGGTGTCAAGGTGAACCCCGCCTCCATGTTCGACATCCAGGTGAAGCGCATCCATGAGTACAAGCGTCAGCTGCTCAACTGCCTGCACATCATCACCCTGTACAATCGCATCAAGAAGGATCCCACCGCCAATTTCACTCCTCGCACCATCATGATCGGTGGCAAGGCTGCTCCTGGCTACTATGTGGCCAAGCAGATCATTAAGCTGATCTGCGCCGTGGGCAATGTGGTCAACAATGATCCCATTGTTGGTGACAAACTGAAGGTCATCTTCCTGGAGAACTATCGCGTCACACTCGCCGAGAAGATCATGCCCGCTGCCGATTTGTCCGAGCAGATCTCGACTGCCGGCACTGAAGCCTCCGGTACGGGCAACATGAAGTTCCAGCTGAACGGTGCCTTGACCATCGGTACCCTGGACGGTGCCAATGTGGAGATGGCCGAGGAAATGGGCATGGATAACATTTTCATCTTCGGTATGACCGTCGATGAGGTTGAGGCCTTGAAGAAGAAGGGCTACAATGCCTACGATCACTATAATGCCAATCCCGAGGTCAAGCAGGTGATTGATCAGATCCAGGGCGGTTTCTTCAGCCCCGGCAATCCCAACGAGTTCAAGAACATTGCCGACATTCTGCTCAAATACGATCACTACTACTTGTTGGCCGACTACGATGCCTACATCAAGGCACAGGATGAGGTCTCCAAGACCTACCAGGTAAGTCGTGAGAAGTTTTCTTTTCCTAGCCAGATCTAACCTTTTGTTCTCCTACTAGAACCAAGCCAAGTGGCTGGAGATGTCCATCAACAATATTGCATCCAGCGGCAAGTTCTCATCGGATCGTACCATTGCCGAGTACGCCCGTGAGATTTGGGGCGTTGAGCCCACATGGGAGAAGCTGCCTGCACCGGAGGATCAGCAATAAATCAATTAAAACACTTCTTTTTTGATATTATATATATTTTTATTATTCGTGTGCTTTACTTTTGTTAAAGTCCCATATTAGGAGCCAAAATGCAACAACAAAACTAAATAAAACAATTTATGAAACAAATAAAATGAAACTGAAAACTGAAAACTGATGACAAATCATGATGTGAACATCGATCAAACCGGGCTCATTGTTAACTACCATACTATATATTTTATTGAATAAAATTTAAACAAACAACTCTGAAGCTAATCTACAATCGTTGATGGAATCGAATTAGCTAACGACAGCGACTACAGCACGGTACCTACATATGACTAGACTATGGCCATTGAGACCTCAGGAACACTTTCAAAGTAAACAAAAAATGAAACACCAGAAAATTGAAATTTTTTAAATAAATTATTAAACAATATTACAACTTAGTGCAAAGCTTTGTTAGTTATGATAATATGATGATACTACGATATGCGTGTTATGAAAACAAAATTCAAAATAAAAGTTAAACTGTTCAACATGTAGAAAGGAAATCTTTTATTTATAGCAGGAGGACTATGCTGGGGATTATGGGTAGATATAGTTTTATGTGTGGAGATATTAAAAAAATTAAGCCTGGTTGAGATTTTTAGGAAAATTCTCAAACGAACTTGATGTTCCATTCATATTTGGAGTCTATACGATTCATAGATATGGACACTTTATAGGATCACACAAAAATATGATTCACAGTAAATGCCACGCCTCTTTTTAGCTGTTACGCATGCTTGAGAGTTTTTTAGTCTCCAATTTATAAGATCAGACAGAAGGATATGATATGATGATTAATGATGTATCTGATCATAAAGGAGAGTCTCTTCTACCTCCCTTAACATTTGCTTAACTCATCCTTACACTTTTCTACCTACACGGTCTAAGCAAGTCTAGTAGATTTGCTTTTCAACTGACTGCTTTAAAGTAACTCTTTCCATTTGGTCTATGTGATGATCAGAAAGTACACCTCACCGCTTTTCCTACGTTATTTCTTCACTAACCGTTCACAGGATCAACAATCTGCACCAGCCATGAGTAAAAATTCAAAATTTATGTAAAAATTAGCAGCCCATAAAGATAAATCGATAAACTCGCTACTTTGTGGACAGTCGATTGAAGCTGGTTTGGAAATACTTCAAATTATGAAGCCCTATTCCTCCAAGTTTTTGAGAAAAACACATGAGGTGGAAACCCGTTTGCCCACAAAAATCAGTTGCCTGCGTCGGGTATGCGTGAATATTGAGTCGCCAGGCAACAGAAATAGTTGTAACTACTCGCCACTAGATGCGATCTACTATTCCGGAAATGAACCCACTGAGGAGCACAAGTTTGAGCCAATGAAACAGTTTATGAATGCCTCGCATCAGGTATTTCAAATGAGTACAAATGGAGTTCAAAGGGATCCATATTGCAGTGTATCCGAGTTGGCGGAGTTGTGTGATCGGAATTGTATATCGGAGGGCACAATAAGTGCACTCAAGTCTGTGATCGAAACGCTGGAAAGTAATCGATCGGAGCAGGTGAATCTAGGTGCAAGAATCCCAAGTGGAGTTGGTCAGCATAACAGCACAAGTTTTTATAGTGGAGATCCAAGTGTGAGTGGTTCTAACCAAATGACTAAAGGTCGTAGTGACATCATCCCGGGTGGAAATCAGGAGCTAAACAACCTCACGGAACTAGTGCGTGAAACCATGTACAAGCTGGACAATTATATGGCTTTTCAGGCGGAACAACAAGCGGGAACTCAACTGAATCTAGATCCCTATTTGATGTCAGAGGTTTCGCTGCAAAGGTTCAACAAATTTCAACAACCAACGCCAACCAAGGGGAGAGCTAGAAGGACAGTAAAGGTGATGCCAGTGCAACCGTTGGTCATAGTGCCACCACAACCGACTCCAGCTCCAGTTCCAGCCGCAGAGCCAGCTTCAGCTGCACCCCCTGCCGTACCCCTCAAACCCGACCGACTTCGGCTGCGCGCTCGCCGTAAACGTGTCCCTGCCGAGCCCAAGGAGACCACACGTGACTGTGGCACTACCATGTGGTGCCCCAGCAAGTGCTGTCAATGCTTTTGCGGCGTAGATGGCGCGCAGGACGAAGAGCAAGCACAGGGACTAGCACCTACGATGCCCAACTGTGGCTATCCTACACCCAATTCCTCCTACTACCCTGCACGCTATAAGGCAGGCAGAATGAAGGAACAACAGAGATCGAACTATGGATTTAACCAACAGTTGGTGTCCGATTCCGAGCCACATCAGAGCGAGGATGAGTGGACGAGTCGAAGTAACCCACGTACAGATTGCTGTCACAAATGGCAGCAAACGGAATCGTGTGACAGCACTAGTGACTACTCGGACAGGGATACGGATTCGCAGAGCTGTAAACGCTTCATAGCCACCACGGATAAGGCTGTGAACACCAGCGGTGACGAAAAGAAGCCAGTGAAGATTGTGCGCATCTACAAGTGTTCCACGCTCAAGTCTAAACGTAACCAGGACAAAGCAGAGGGCAAAGTGCGTTTCCAGA
Source organism: Drosophila dunni (assembly GCA_018152125.1). Lineage (NCBI taxonomy): Eukaryota > Metazoa > Arthropoda > Insecta > Diptera > Drosophilidae > Drosophila > Drosophila dunni. The sequence goes on from JAECXC010000906.1 coordinate 1,242,484, forward strand.
GCAAAGAAGTTAGTAAATCAAAAAAAGCAAGAAACCGAGATCCAAATCCATTCATACAAAGGGAACCTGTCTTGACCAGCTCATCGCATCCATCCCCGTCTAAGCTACGCATACTCAGAACCATGAGCGAGGCCACCCCAGAGACGCCTAGACATTGCTGCAGACACAAGCAGCAGGCAAGATTTCAGCGTCAGTTGGACGAGCAACAGGAGCTGGAGGAGGCAGAGCGGGAGTCCCAATTCTTGAGATGCAGAAAATGTGGACGAAACCGCTGCAGAGGAGGAGAATCCGATTCAAGTGTAGATTTGCTGACAACGTATCCCAGTAGTTGGACCCAGTTATCCATGATGGATTAGTCAAAGTTGACGTTACCAAGCACAAAAATTCGTAAACCTTTCAAATCCGGACACAGATGGATACTTAAATTTATTAGTACAGTTGCCAACATGTTTAGGGATGGTGAGACCCAGTCCTGTGGCTGCTGTGACTTGAGTTTGGGACCCAGTGAGACAGAGACCCAAGCCGATTATCAGCAAGCGGCGAACGCGACAGTATCTTGTGAGAATTGCCTTTCAAATGCTGGGAACCCCAACGATCCTCAGCTCATGGACAATTCTTACATAAGATACGATCACGAGTCGCCAACAGCTGCAGCTCCAGCTCCAGCTACAGCTCCTGTCTGGGATGGCACCACAATCGGCTCTCCAGCCGAGTCGCCACCATCGGCCTATGCCTGGGGACTGCCAGGGCAACAGTGTCCTTTCTATCCCAGCGGCAGCACAGATCAGCCCCGAACCTATGGTAGTCCCATTATCGGGCGACAGCAGCGACCAACCATTTTGGTCATTGTAGTTAAGTAAGTTCTAACTTAAGACCCTTCAACTCGAGTTCTGATTAGTTGACTTTGCTAGTAAGCCCATGGAAGGTCAGCCACATGTTTATCCAGCTCCAAACTATCAGGCAACCACAGCAGCTTATCCAGTAACTAGTAATCCTTATGGCTACTATAACGCAGCCGCTAGAGCCCCTCTTGGAAACTATCAAACAGGAGGAGGTGCTAGGTAAGCAACTAAAATCCTAGATTAATATGATTAAGCTCTGATTCAATAGCTTTAACAGCCAGGACAAGAATGCAGACAGTTTAGACATTCAAGTTCATTAGTAAGTAAATATGGCCTCGACTGATATCGACGATTTTTCCTTAACCTCTTTCCCCAGCGATAATGCCCAAAATCAGACCAATCCAGATGGGTAAGTTGAGTGTTTCTCTAGCTCAAGATTCCTATGTTAAAATTTCCTTCAATAGATTCAACAATAATGAGTACAAGCTCACTAGTGAACCGACTATCGGAACTGGGTAAGTTTTGGAAACCTGTACCCTGACAACCTTAATAATTACTCCCCAAAAGATCTGATTCTAGACAAGATCGTAAGCGGAAACTTGATTGCGTCTGTGAGGATGATGATTTTGCAGAATGTGTGGGTGAGTGTAATGAATATAATTGTGAAACCTCCACAACCTGCCCCGAGTCTGCTGCATCAAATGATTGCATTTGCGAGTGTCCTTGCGAATTGGGAGATTTAGAAAATACGCTACAGGGGCTGATACCAGGCAAGGATTGTTTCTGTTATCTGGCTAAGAGTCGGAAGAAGAAAAAGAAACGAAAGCAACCTCGAGTCATTTATGATCGATTCGCGAGTCCGCCGTTTGTAATCGAACCCAAGGCGGCTTACTGCAGTTGCTGTTGTCGCAATCGATCCTGTTGTCATTCCTGCTGCAGTCCATGCTATTCCTGGTGATAAAACATGACTCCCTCACAGACCACACAATCGAAACCAGTAAATTCAAATATTCACAAATTGTTTCGTTTAGAAATAAAGCCGAAAATCCTGATATATGATTCGATTTAATAAATTTTAAATTCCAAAGCTTCATGTGTCAAAATTCGATGTAAATTTTTAAAATTTGCTTTGTGGAAGCCTGGAATACTTTCTAAATCTTAGCGAAACTGCTACTCCTACAGCCTCTATGAGTACCAAGCTGGTTCCAGGTCCTATTCCAATGTGGCACAAAAAAATTAGCGCTGTTGTTCCCTTTAGGAACTAGGCTAAAGAGGAGCATTTTTTAGTACAGTTTTTTTACTAATTTTAGGAGGTTACCCTACACCTAGCCATGGTAGGAACACGTAGAAGAAAGCAAACTGGAAATCCGCTACTTCTAAAGCGAGCCGTCAGTCGAATGAGTCGCTCAAGGACACCAATGTGGAGCAATGCGATTGGTGGGTCAACGCTGTATGATGTGAACGAACCGCGATCCGGCATTACGGTGCTGCCATCTATCGCCAGGGACTCGCATCTCGTGCACATCATGCAAAACAGGAACAGAAACAACAGAAGTCGTCGCACCTACCGCATAGTTCCCAATAAATCACCCGATAGGCTGGCCTCCGGCAAGGCCCCAAAGTCTACAACGCAATCATGGCGTAGGTCATGTTCCGGTCATAGTCTGAAGCGCCAAGATCGTTCCAGAGCTAGTTCAAGTGGCTATCCCTCCAGCTGGAATTTCGACGTGGTCAATAAGGAGAGTCCTTCAGACGAGAACGTGCCGAGGGATATTATGAATCGTGATACGCTAAGTTACCCATTAAAGAAGTCCCAACACAAGTCCATAGATACCAGTAATCAGTGTCAGCTCAGAGGTAGTAAAAAGCATAGGCAAAAAGTACAGGAACCTCAGCTCTGTTCAGCTCAAACCCAAACCTTACCATCAGAGAAATACCGCAGGAAACGACCTAATCGAATTCCTAGCAGTCTCTATCATGACATTAAACAGAATTTGCCCCAGTCGACTATTGTGGAAATGGACAAAATTCTATGCGGCATGAGAGAATATCAAGAACTGGACATTGCACATAATTCCTGGGACTCGCAGTGGTCGAGCAGTGAGCAAGAGTCGATCGTACGCCAGCGGGTCCACTGCGGTGGTGCGGAGGCTCACTCCAGTCGGAGCAGTCGTTGCGCTAAGCAGACATGTCCAAACACGTCAAAGCGGGCTAAAAATTATGGCGGTTATACGCCATCCGAAACGAGCAATGAAATCAATAGAAGGCAACTTTTTTCCTGCGAGGATCTGAAACGGCCCTCGGAAAGATTCAACAAAATTGAGAAAATCAGTTTGCCACCCTCGTCGAATGGTCAACAGAAGTGTAGCAAAAATAGGACATGTAGTCCTTTAAATAATGTTAATGACAAGTCGGAATTATCCGATGTCAGCTGGAGATTGCAACTTGCGACGAATGCGGAGATTAACAAGTTTAGAGAAAAGGAAGAAGGCGATGTGTGCTTGGACGTCTGCAAAGGTAGTAAAAATATGAGTGCTACCGAATCAAAAGAACTGGCCGAAATGCAGCGAAGACATTGCTCAGGGAAATCCTATAGAAATTCACTGTATAGTGAGAAAAGAAACGTCGATTTCCAATACCAACGTAATGAGAATGGAAGGCAGCGGAGAAACGGTTTACAGGATCAAATGGAGTTCAAGGACCAAAGTTGTGAATGCGGTTGCCCTAGCTGTGATAAGACTGAACCCCATACCCTCCAAAATGGCACGAGGGACGCTAGGACAAGACAGCGGAGAAACCGTGCTTCAAAGTTCACAATGTCAGAGGATGAAAGCTGTGATTGTGATTGTTCTAGCTGTCTTAAAACTGAACCTCAAAACCTCCGAAAAGGCACAAAGGACAATAGGAGACAGCGGAAAAGCAGTTCTCCCAAAATCTTGAAATCCCAGAACCAATCGGAGGACGAGGACCAAAGTTGCGAATGCGATTGTCCAGATTGTAAAAAGAGCAAATCTCGAAGCCGTAAACAAGGCCCAATGGACAATAGAAGACAGCGGAGAAACAGTTCTCCAAACGCCTTCAAATCTAAGAATCAAACTGGTGACGATGACCAAAGTTGCGAATGTGATTGTCCTAGTTGCGATAAGAACGACCCTCGTACCCTACAGAAAGGCACTAATAACAGACAGCGGAGAAACGGTTCACCCAAGTTCAAAACCTCCCAGGAAAGTACGGATCAAAGTTGTGAATGTGATTGTCCTGTTTGTGATCAAGACGAAGAAGGAACTTTACAGAATCGCAGACAAGAGGAGAAAGCAATGCACTGTTGCAATAACTGCAGTTGTCCAGTGTGTGTAAGATTAAAACAATCCGGTTCAAAGAGACCTGGAATGAATGCAGGAAAATCAAGGAATTTCAATACAAACAGAAAGTCCTATTCAAAGTTCCAGGGCATGGATTCATCATCAATGGAACCCAGCTGTGAATGTGAGAGCAGCGATGAGGAAACCTCAAGAAAGGAAAGCAGAAATCAGAGGGATGGCAGAACTTACAGAAGAAAGTCTTCAAATAGAAGATCAAGTGCTCATGAGTATTCAGATGACATGGAATCAGAGGAGGACAGCTGTGATTGTGATTGTCCTGGTTGCATAAATAACTCCAGAGACAATGAGGAGAGTCAAATCAATCCGAACTGTATCTGCACTTGTCCTGTTTGTCTGAGACTTAAGAATCAAGGAGGACGAACCTATCAAATGGGTACAGTACGAAAATCATACTCAGCAGATAACCCCAGGAATAGTAAAACGTCCAATTACCCAAGGAACTCCAGCTCGGGAGTGGGAGGAAACTATGCCAATCAATACTGTTGCAATTACAGTTGTGGTTGTTGCCAAAGATGTGGATTTTGTGGCTGGAATAGGAGCCAAAACCAGAACCAGAATCTGAGCCAGTATCATAATCAAAATTCAAACAATTTCAGAGGCTGTCAATGCAATCGAGAGCAAAATCAGAGGCATTTTGGCATGAATACAGTAAGCACTACGAAAGAGGAAAATCCAATGAATGCGAAGACCAAGAAAAGCAATTCCTCAGTTCAGTCTAACTGCGAGTGTTTCGAGGCAACTACACAAACTTCACAAATTGCTGTGACCAAGACCAAGCCCAAGCAGACGATGCCAGAGATCTGCAGCAATGAGGAATGTGATCGGCAATGTGATCAGTGTCAATTAGAAGAAGAAGAAGCGAGTTTAAGTATTGATAATACACCATCCGAATGTTCCTGCTCTAGTTCAGACTCCTCCAGTCCAACAAAGACTGCTCCAGCAGAAGAACCCCACTTGAAGTTCGCTAATACAATGTCCAAAGTCCGTGGGAAGACAGCGGCGCTTCAAACCAGAAACAAGGAGATTCAATGCTCCTGCAAATGTCCCCATTGTGGCGTAAACTTGGATGATGTATCCAAGAATTCCACAGAGAAGAAAAGTCCAAACAAAGCACAAACCACAAATTCAATTCCAAGACAACCCATTTCGAAAAGACAGACTACTGTGACTAAGGAATTACCTAAAAACACTAACCCAACCAAAGGAGAGTACAAAATTAAACCCCTAAATGCAAAGGCTAAAACTGCCAAGGAAGAGGCAAAAACCCTGACTATAACTGCTAAAAAGGGGACAAGGAGCAGAGCTAATAAAACCAGAGACGATTCAAGGAATAAAGCGTTAAGTTCTAGGGAAGACACACAAACGAAAGCGGAAAATGCCAGAAAGGAGCTTGAGGTCAAGGCTGATAATACTCAAATAAAACAAGAAGAGTCCCAAACTAAGTTTGAACCTTCCCGAAAGGAAGTAAAATCCGAAAAGGTAGAGGCAGAGGCTGATAATCAGGAGATCTCCAGTAGCAAAACTCCATCAGTACCAAAAAAAGAGCCCAAGAAGACTTCAACTGAGGACTCTACCGATGTTTCTTCGGGTTCTAAGACTGCCAATTCCAAACGAAATGCCGAAATGCCATCCAAAACTTCCGCTCTCCAAGACGAACTCGATCGCTGCAAAGCCAAATTAATCGACTATTGCAATAATCAAACGTGTCCCAAGAAAAACTCTGACCCTACTGCCGGCCTGGGTAAAGCTATGCCCAATATAGACTTGAATGAAACGTGTAATGTCAATCAGATACTGGAAATACTGCATGAAACGGTCGCGGGCTTGGAGCAGCAGAAAAAGCTGCTGAGTCAGGCGGCAGCTGGGAGTGGGAATCAAAGGCCCCCAGAGGTAAATAGTCCCCATGGGGAGAGTCCTCAGGGCTGTATGAACTTCTGTGAACAACAACAGCAACAACAGCATAGGCGACGTAGTCACGGTTGCGTTAAGCCCTGTCCATATGCCTCCTGCTACAGACAGTTTCACTGCAAAACGCTGCAGAATCCTCCGAAAAACTTTGGTTACCTTCAAGCTGTAAATCATTGTACGGCTCCGGGTGAAAATGACGAAAAGCCAGTTGTACGTTTGCATACAGACCGCAATTCTAGTTATCCAGCAGAACCCGATGCATCAGAGGAACATACCGATTCCTGTCCTAATCACTGTTTCTGGTTGAATCGGGACAGACATCGCAAGCGCAGCGGCAGCTCCTATCCCTTTGAGAACAGTCCCAGGTATTCTCCGAGCTTTACGTATTCCGAAATTAAACGAAAGACACTGCAAAAATGTAGGCCCACCAAGTCGTTTTTTCAACTCTTCGATATGGCCCTGATGATGAAGAAGAACCGCCGCTGTTTGAGACAGAGAAATAGACAAAGATGGCCGCAAAAGAGTCTCATAAAGTCCAGAGAGCACTATGAATATTTAGTTGATAAAAATCCAAAGTATTTAGATATGCCAAATCGTGCCAATAGCTATGAAAGAAATATTTTAAAAGGTATAGAACAACAGACAGCGATTTGCGAGATATTCGAAACAAAACCATGTAGGAAAGAATGTCAGGAGAATCTAAGAAATCGTAAAGGTGAAATGGACAAAGAAGACGCAGGTAGAAGACCCCAGAACTATACAACCTTTGAGCATAGAAAGTATAAAGTTTCACGTCCGCAGAGAGAACAATCTGAACAAACAGAACTATCTGGAAAGCACTCAAATGGCTACAGAGATAGTTCTGATTGTAGGTTGGCTTTCCGTGGAAAACGTGATCAAAGAACTAAAGCTGCTCAGAAAAAGACTGATTACTATGACAGAGGCAGACAGCCCCCAGTTATGATTTACAGTTCCGAAGGCTGGTTAGACAACAGTTCAGCTCAAAGCCCCGTAAGGACCGACAATACGAAGAATAAATCTAAGAGAGGAAACTGCTATTGTACCGGTGAAAATACTAATATAATCTCAGAAGAATTGCAGACCAAGGGTCGCTGTCCCAAGGAAGAGAAGAAAACAATAAGTGGCAAAAATAGTTATCCCTGGAAAAAAGCGGGAACGCCACAAGATCTTGACTTGAAGACTTGGGAAGAATACTTACAAACAGCGTGTGATAATACAAATTGCGAAAAGTTAAATGGAAAACAGAGCTCGTCATCGGATTGTGTTTGTTACAATCGAAACAGAGAGAAACCAACTCAGAAATGCAAAAATGCAAACCCAAAACCTGAAGATACCAGAAACTTGATGAGCCAAAAGTCATCAAGTGAAAAAATAGAAAAGTCAAAAAATTATGAGGTTTGCCAAAGATCACAGAAGCCCACAAAAAATGCGCCAAACCTCTTTTCATGCTGTCAAAAGAAAGGAAACTTAAGCTCCTATGAGGAACTGGTAACAGAGGGAAAACCTAAACAAAAATCATCGAAATGTTTCTCTCGAAAGCAAGTGGAAAATCCAGACAGGCTAAAGGAACCAGAAGCGGAGAAGCTAGAAGTGGAACCGAAGCGGAAAAAATCTTTGAATCTTTTTCCCTGTTGCAATAGAACCCCCAAGGAAAAGAAAGAAAAGGTTAAAGAGCTAGAACCGAAGGCCGCGGAGGAGGAAAAAGAACCGAAAAAACGAAAATCAGGAAATCTTTTTGCTTGTTGTAACCGAAGTCACAAGGAAAAGAAAGAAAAGGTCAAGGAACCAGAGCCGAAGACTTCTGTGGAGCTAGAAAAGGTGCCAAAACCAAAAAAATCTTTGAGTCTATTCTCCTGTGCTAATAAAACCCCCAAGGAAAAGCAGGTGAATGTTCAAGAACCAGAGCCAGAGAAGGTCACACTTGAAAAAGAACCAAAGTCACGAAAATCCTCAAATCTTTTCTCCTGTTGCCATAAAACACACAAGGAGAAGCAGGAAAAGGTTAAGGAGCCAGAACCGGAGGAGCCAGAAAAAGAACCAAAGCAAAAAAAATCGTTGAATCTTTTCTCTTGCTGTAACAAAACCCACAAAGAAAAGAAGGAAAAGGTTAAGGAACCAGTAGTAAAGGAATCTCCGGAAATTGAAAAGGAGTCGAAACCCAGACAAAAGTCGCCATATATCTTTCCTTGCTTTCAAAAATCACACAAGGAAAAGAAGGAAAAGCCTAAAGAGGAAGAAGATTCCAAAGGAGAAACGAAGTCAACGGGCTGCTTCCCCTGCGTATGGCAGCCTACAAGGGATAAAACAGAAACTTCTGATTATAATGAATCCGAATACTTTGAGAGTAAAGTATATCATTGCGTACCCGAAGCAGTAACTGTGGAAAATTGCTGTGAATGTGACGATGATGAAGTCAAGATTCTTTACGATTCAAGCTACAAATTCTTAAAGAACAACAAGGAAGTTACCGACACAGACTGCGAGTGTGATGAGGAGAAAACGGATTTATCTTGTGACTGTTCCAATAATTTTTACTCGATGCTACAGTAGGCACTACTATTTGGGAACTCTACATAAACTGAACATTTGGAGGAGTACAATACAGATTTGGTCTAAATTCAACTTTTTCATCTAATAAACAAACTTAAAAGAAAAGTAATTGAATTTAGGTTAAATAATAATGGACAGATAAACTTACCCTTAATTTTCTCTCCAGTTGTGATCATTTTGTAGCCATTAACGACAGTGGTTAGCTTCCATGTTCCTAAGCTCTGATGAAATCTGCTATTTACTGCACTATTATAAGTATTTAATGTAAAATTACTGAACAAAACTTAAAAAAATCCGTCGCACTCTCATCAGCACATTATATACACAAGTGGTGGCACTTTAGCTTATTTGTAGCTAGATTTAGTTAGCCTTAATAAGCTACATATTTATATAATCACATTTATATTTACACATTTATTAATTTTCAACCGTTTCTAGCAATTTTTGCCAAGAAACTTATCAAACACTAATTCAACCGATTTATTTTACTTTAAAAAATTGCATTTTTTAATTTTACATACATATTTACAAATTTATTTGCTGAAATGTTTGTTTATGCTGTTTGTCTGTTACAAAATGTTTTATTAATTAGGAATTATATAGTACATAAATTTATATATACTAACAACAATCAAGAAACTTTATTTCCCAATTTAATCACTTTAATTTACATTTTTGAATCAATTTCTTTTTGTTTTGTATTTTTTCCATTTAATAACTGGCTTCATTGAAGTTCTTTATAAAGATAATACCGAATAGAGAATGAGAAATTTGTTCGCAGTCAGCGATATGTAGACTAACACCGAAAGTCTATAATAAACATTATGTTTGGATGTGTGGGTGTTGGTTTTGTTTGTTTTTGTTTAGTTTTTTGTATACATTTACAAAAATAAAAGCAACATTTGCAATAATAATAATAATTACTGTGTAAGAATAAAGTTATATATGCTTGCGTGTGTGTGTATTGAATAACAAAAGTTGAACTTTGAGTGCAAGCATATTGAGAGGAATTTAAAGCGTTTTACGACAAATGCAGCGAATTTTAGTTCGATTTTCAATTTCAATTACAATTTCAGAATCAGCGACAAATTGGTCCCGCTAAATTAACACACGCATATTATATAGAATATATATATATTCGTAGCACTGCAACGCTTTTGAAACATTTTCGAAATGCAACTGGCGATTTGAAATAAACTTAAACAATCTCCCGGGCAAATGGTGCAAAGGCCTCCCAATAACTGATTATCTAAAGGGGGGAAAGAGAAGCGAGTATTAATTATAAAATTATTGGGTAAATACTTTTATAGCTACCTGTTGCTGATGCGCCATTTGAACCTCAATGTATTTGATAATGTTGGCCTTAAAGTCTTTCACTCTGCTCAGCTCAAAGCGTTCCATTTCGCGCTTTATCTCCGCGGATATATCATCAAACTGTTGCTGACAACGCTGCACTTTGCCTTGCCACTGAAATGATAGAATTAATAGTTAATATATATTGCTATATAGTAAAATTAGTGCACCTACTTCTTCCACCTCCTGTTGCGCCTGATCAAGCTTGTCAGCACGATTGGCTAGCTCGAAGCGACCACGATTCTCGCGTCGCTTGCTCAGCTGCATTTGGGCGTATTGCCAATTTTGGAATGCCTTTACACGTTCGTGAAAAATGCACTTGATTGCACCGAATAGACCCAAGTAGTCTTTAATAAATTCCGCTAGAATATAGAAATCCGAGTTAGCCTGCTCGGAGCGCAGTAACTCAATCTTTTCCTCTACATCGGCCAGATTGGACAGCGCACGCGAGAGTCCAGTGTGTTCCTCGCAAGTGCTTAACATAGCTGCCGATTTGGCCACCAGACCCGTCAAAGCGGACAATTCACGACGCGAAGACACCAACGATTTCAGTGCCGACGATAGTTTCTGTAGATTTGCATCCAAGTTCTCCACTTCGGTTATTTTGTCATCAAACCATGGATCATTCTCATCCATTTTGTACGTTATTTTGTTAACAGTTTCGCCCACTTTATTGAATAAACGAATCACACCAGCTCCACTCAGAGCCGACGTATTAACCGCTCTTGGCAGCTCCTGATCACTCTCCAGGAAATTCACAAAGTCCATGTCCACACGCAGCACAGGATGCTGAGCGGTGCGATCTACGAAACGCTCCAGGGCCGCTCGACGTATCTCAATCCACTCCTGGTTGATCGGTGTGCCCGGCTCACTCTGCTGTGGACTCATTTTCACCTTGGTGCTGCCAATAATGTTCTTGGATGGCGCAGGCGGTATGATGCGTCCCATGCGCATATATTTGTTGACCAACAGATCATGTATGCCCAGAAAATCGCTAAAACGTCGCAGAGTGCTAAACTCGGTGCGCTTGAATTTGGGAATGTTTGTTTTCGTTGTCACTCTAAGTAGGGATGAGGTGGTTTAGGGAGTACAGGGAGGTGCGGAAAAGCGCAATAACCAATAATCAATGTCAATATGTGAAGCGATAAGACTGTGTGTGCGCTGACTCACTTGTATGCCAAATACGAGCTCATGCCATCGCCAACCTTTTGTGGATCCGATACACTTATTTGAATGAAATAGTCACCATCATCGGTTAGAACCTCCTCCAAATTGCTGGCAGAAATGCGACGCTGTGAAGAAAGAGAAAGAAGGCTAAATTTAAAACCGGCTTTAAGATCAAGTTTATAATGGTATAAAATATTATTCGATCAATACAAAGAAGTTTTTCATATTTCATACTTTTCTAATAAGATTTTATAATTTCAAAGCCGTTCAGATTGGATTATTGTCCTAATCAAGAGAAGTCTGAGACAAAAGCACCATTGCTACCAATTTAGCCTTTTTCCGTATAGTTTTCTACGTTTTGACTCTATTCGGAATCATTTCTCATTAAAAAGTCAGCACTTTTAGGATAAATTTGAACTTAATTGAAATTTTGGGTGAGTCACTATTTGAAAATATAGCATTAGATTAATAGTCGTAATCTACATGCCAGTTGTCCAGTTTTTGGGACGAACTCTATGCATCACAAAAATTTACAAAGCTTTCTGCGAGAAGCTTTCAAGCGATAGTATTAAATTTCTTGATATACACAGAATTCTCCACTTTTATAATTTTCAAATTACTGTTTTCGCTTAAGAACAGCGCTCATTGATTAATCTGTCATGTTTTCTGTGCCAGCAGTCCGACTGGGTAAGTCGAGGGGCGGCAGCGATGCTGGCTTATGACGTTGTCAGCAGAACAAACAAAGCAACAAATATTTTTATGTAGATAAACACAACACAGCACAAAGCAAGGCAAGGCATGGCGAGACAAGGAGAGGCGTGTCGTCGCCGCCCCGTTTATGCCCGTCAATTGATGGTTGATTTAATCAAAGTGAAAATTGACCAAAATGATACTTAACTTACATGCACTTCGCTTGGGGTCATTGCCGATACGAATAAATCATTATCGCGCTCCAGTGTAACACTTCCCGGCGCTGGCACCTCCTCCTCGTCGGATGCACCGGACGCAGAGCCATTGTTGATGTCCACATCGGCGAATTCTCGATTTTGTTCGTGTGTCGGTGTCTCAACTTCCATTGTGTGTGTGTCGGTGTTTGTGTGTGTGCACAGTCAATGTTAATTAAACTAAGTAAATTGCGTTGCGCTACTCGTGTTGCAATTATCAAAATTAATTATTGGAATTCCTTTCTTTTTGTCGCCCTACTCGATAGGTGCAAGACAGGCTCTGTGAAAGAAAATAATAATAGTATCGATATATCCAGTGCACTTTGCAGTGTGACCAAAGCACGCAAAAATACCAACTATGTAAAATACGCACATGCAACTGCCTTTAAATACTATTTTTTTTGTATATGTCGAAATATATTCATTAAACTAATGTAAAGTTTATTAACTAAATAAATTTAAGATAAAATAATTTTTGAAATAACAAAATGATAAGCATGTACTTTCTGAGAAAAAGTCTAATACATATTTTGCTAACGTTTATTTGATTAATTAAAACAATTAAGTTGGCACATTATTACAGCTTCTGATTGGCCGCAATCCAGCTTATAAACGAAGACACCTGGACGTAGACAGAGGGAGAATTCTTCTGTCCGCATGGCATCTTACCCCAGGAGACAATGCCAATCAAGACATTACCCTGGACCAAAGGACCACCCGAATCAGAGGTACAGATGCTCACACCACCGGTCAGAGGACCCGTGCACAAGTTTGTGACATGCACATCTTTGGCCAAAGCGGTTTCACACGAATTCAAGCTAATAATAGGCAGGTTAGCAGCTACTTGAAGTGTTTTGGGATAGGAGGCCGTGTTGGTAGTGGAGGTGCTGCCCCATCCGTATAGGTTAGCCGTACCCGTGGGCACTACACCTGATTTGGGCAGACTAACGGGCGACACAGCAGCCGTCCAGGTGAAAGCCGTGGGAGTATAGACTAATCCAATGTCATAGGGTACGGCGCCACCTGTGTAAAGATCATTGATCACATAGTAGGTAATGCTGCGCTTCTGTGTAGTGGATGCGGTGCCCGCAACTGCATTGCTACCAGCCACCAAAGTGCTACCCAGCACCTGAGCTCTGTTGGTCAAGCAGTGAGCGGCTGTAACCAGCCAGTTGGCATTTAGAATGCTTGCGGCGCAATAGTGGGTGGACTGATACTGCATGGAGACTGCGTAGGGAGCGGCATTTGTGGATGCCGAGACACCTCCAACGACACGTCCATCGGGTCCAGCTTGATCCGTGGCGCGAACCACCGCAGCAGACACCCTGCAGGTGCCCAAAAACAGACAGCAGGCAATTAGACAAATGCCAAATGATTTTTGACCGTTCAGAGTCATGGTTTCCGACGAACTGTTTACATTTTCCTTTATCGACTGCTCTTTAAATTAAATAGAGATACGCACACTTTGTGGGACTGCCAGTGATAAGAAATTTCAATTTGGCATTCATACTCCAGAGATAAGCTGCGCTGTTTAAATGGCAAGGGAAGAAAATTAATTATAGCCAACAACAAAATGACAACTAGATGCCCGTACTTTTATTTCTGAGAAGTCTCCTGTTAAGGTCTAACGTCTAAACTTTGTATATATTTCTAACTTGTTTGCGGTTTACAGATTTTGATAGGAGTGATACCCACTTCTAGGGTGTATTTGTCTTCCCATTGAGCACTTAATTCAGGGAACACTTGTAGAGCTTTGCTTTTGTAGTGAGCCGCGTATTCGGACATGTCTGATAAGCTCTATATCATTACAATCAGATATAGTCCATTTCTGGTTTATACGAAAGTCAATATCTTTAGTAACAAATCTAAGTTTGTAGTAATATTTATAACATTAATTTATTCATATACTTATTTAAAGATTTGAAAGCAGTTTAAAATGAATCATAAATTTAGTTCCATGACAATTTATTGCTAAAATAAATTGGGATAAAAAAAATTGGGACATCCGTTTAAAACTCAAAAAATAAATTGTGTCAAAAAGAGGGTTTTAATGTGCTTTAAGTGAACTAGAGAAATTGTTCTTTAGCATACAAAATTATTATTTTTATCTAATCAAAATTTATCAGTTGAAAATCAATGTTTTTTTATTGACCGTATTTCAATTTTAAATCCAGTCTGCAGTATTTAAAACTGAAATAATCGAAGGCACAAATTTGGTATTTTTAAGCGCATTATTTTACAACTATCGCTAAGTACGACTATCGGTGCAGACAAACAGTGTTGTTCACAACAGCTGCCAATAATCGAAAGAAAAATAAAATAGAAGTGCATTTACTTACATTTCATTTATTCTAACATTGTTACTGCTATTTACTAATAAATTAATTTTTAAAATTGAAATTAACTGATTTACCACTGTTTCAAACAATTTATAATTTCCATTTTGATTTTGAATACAAATCTATAATCTGGCAGCACTGAGTACAATTGACAAATATCACTTTATCGATAGCTCCGACAATAAAAATATCAACATATCGCAAATGCAAAATTTCTTTTATCAAAAACATTGCACTTGCAACGCATAAGGTGGGCCTGACCGCCCACTAAATTATGGCTAAAATGTACAAGGTAATACCGGCTGGCTTCGAGTCCGACGACGAGGAAGTGGAGTATATGACGGCAACGCTGAAAATCACACGTCTCGAAGATATTACAACAGGTATGCCAGCCAGCCTACTTACCTGGCTCTGCCGCAGCCTCCATCTGCCTGCCATGCCCACGTAAATTTATTTTAACAAATATTTTATGCATTTCTCTGTAGGTGCTGGCATCAATGGTGACTTCGATGCCACGTTGGACGAGGAGTTTGAGCAGTTTTTCAAAGTGTTTCGTGAGAAGTGGAATATGCACAGCAAATGCATGTCCCCGTATATGAGACAGGAGCTGAGCAAGGCCCTCTTGCGTCACGAGAATCCACTGCTGATGGCCCTCAAGCTTTTCGCCAACTGTCCAGACAGCAGTAATGTAAAAGTGAAGAGTCTCTCGTTCTTTGTGCTGGACACAATCTGCAAACTGCGGTCGGATATGCCACATTTGAGTGAATCCTGCGATGATAATACCAGCATGATAGCATTTCATTTTGTCAAGACCACGGGCATGCAGTCCCTGATCAATGCCATGATACAAACCTTTCGCATACAGCAGATCAGGGAACTGTTGGTGCCAAAGCTGCGGGAGATGCTGGACAGAGGCTACTACAAGGATGTGGCACAGTGGGCGATTAATTTGCAGTTAACACATGAATTTGATATGCTTGAAGTGGCATTCCCGTTAATAGCGCAGGAGAAGCTGCCGCTCGCTGAACTGTACCTGGATCAGGCGACAGAACAACGTTTGCCGTTTGTTAAATTTCTCGACTCGCTGCTGCACAAGGACAAGCCCGTCATAGAGCTCTGCGAGGACTTACTAAGGTGGGTATTGTTATTTATCCTTTGAGACTACTAGCTAAACTTTTCCTTCCTTTAGTCGCTATAACTATCTAAAGATATCACATCATGTGCTCAGTTATCGTCCCGTTTCGAAGATCGTCGCACGACTGGCCAAGAAATATGGTTTCGATGATACCGTCACGCCCAATTACAAATTTACCAAGACATGCAGCTATTTGCACTATTTGTACCGTGAATATGAGAAGTCTCGCATCAATTTGGCCAGTTTCCGCGAATTGGTGCGTGTTCATGCCTATAACTATGCCTTACAAACGGATTTGGTCAGTTACTTGGCAGCAGCATCTACGGCATCCTGTCATGGCTCCGCTGGCGAACTGGAAGCTGTTTTCTGGTACAATGAGTTTAAACTGTTGCCAGAGGACTGTCCCCATGAAATCAAATCGCTGATCTCACAGAATCTGGATGAAAGCGAGGAGCAACTCAGTGAGACCGCCTCGCCTACGACGACCACGACTACAGCTGGCTGTGATGTGTACCTGAGCATGGATCTGCCGGATGAGTGCCTAATCATAGTGGATACTGCTGCGATATTTGACCGCATGTTGCAGCACCTGCAGTGCGAACAAATCATCTACATGGACTCGGAGTGGATGCAGAATGTGTGTGTGCAGAATCAGCTGTGTCTGCTGCAGATAGCCACCTCGCACAATGTGTACCTTATTGATTGTCTGGCCAGTCGAGAGCTTCATGAGGGCCACTGGCGTGCCCTGGGCGCCAGTGTCTTTAACAACGCCAACATCTTGAAGGTCGGTTTCTCGCTGCTCAATGATTTATCGGTGCTGCAGCGTTCGCTGCCTTTGCAGCTGCGTCTTCAGGCACCGCATCATTATTTGGACCTGCGCACAGTTTGGCTGGAACTCAAGAAGCAGCGCCATGGCGTTGAGCTGCCTTTTGGTAACCTTAATCGTGCGGGGGAAGCTCTCTCGGATCTGTCTATGCTGTGTCTGGGAAAGAAACTCAGCAAAGTCAATCAATGCTCCAATTGGGCTAATCGTCCGCTAAGACGAGAGCAGATACTCTATGCAGGTGAGTTGCTGTACCATGTAGAAAACGGCCTACTATATTATATGGAATGGCTTTCATCACTTAAACGCATTTTATTAAGCACTAAAAACCACTTGAGAATGGTGCTTGATTGTTAAGTGCGATCAGCTTTGTCTCTGCCACCTGATCTTGATATGTCGAAAGCTGAAGCGCTACTGATTTATTGACTGCTGTTACTGTCGCGTCGCAGTTAAGCTGAGAGAGCCAAAACTGCTCTGAGAACAGCGCTGCGACAGAGCTAAGCTCTACGCATTGCGACGACTCTCCTGGTTTTGCTCTCTAAGTTTCGCCGCTCTCACCTCTACTGTTTGTTAGTATATGTGGGCATCTCTGCCTGCTCACCAGCGTTTAGCAGTGCATGCACACTGTTAAACCACTGTTAACCCAGGGAATCGTCGTACAGATTTACATTACAACGTTTCTGACCCATTTCTTCTTCCTTTCAGCCATGGATGCACGCTGTCTGCTGTTGATCTACAAATGCCTGACTAGATGTGTACCCGACATTAACGTGGTAATCGAAAAGAGCATTGCATGCAACAATTTCCTCAGGCGCGGCAACAATAACATTAAATAACTGACGACAAAGTGACCACAAAATAAAATCTCTGAAGCTTAGGCTTAGTTTAAAGTTAAAGTTAATAACAAAGTATTTGAATTATATACATAATAACAGAAGAAGCATAGAACTTTATTAAAAACTGTGAATACAAATTATTAAAAAAGGTAATAATCAAATACTTTAGTGTCTATTAACAATTTAAGAATTATGCCAAGGAACTCAGTTCACATTAATCTTTGATATTTTTTAAGTTTCAATCAGTCAATCAGTTGAATGTTTATTTCATTTGATGGGCGAAATTACTGTTCCAATCACGTGTAAAGATGTTCTGGAGATCATTGCGTATCGATGACGTCATGCCGGGCTGTGTGTCCATGAGGACCAGACCAATGCCAGCGGTGTCGGTGAAGTAGTCACCAGACCAGTTGGAGGTTCCTATATAGGCCACTCTATCGGTCACCATATACTTGTTGTGATTGACCCGGCCAAAAGGTATCTTCTGCTGATCCTCATCGGCGGGGACAATAAAACGACGCTAAAGAGAGTGGAAAATTTAATTTTAATTTAGTTTTAAGTCAGCTAATTTAGCATTACTCACAACTTGAATGTCCACGTGTGGCCTGTTCATGGACAAATCCTGTAGCGAGCGCAAAAAGTTGTCCATGCTGGGATCGGAATGTTTCCACCAGGAAATGAGCAATTTTACAGACACCCCTCGGTCCACGGCTGCTGTGCGCAGAGCGTTATCAATCGCTGGCCAATACTGCTTCTGAGGTCCAAAGACAATCAATGGGTAATAGTCCATAACCGAAATGTGCACAAATTTCAGAGCACCATTAATGGTATTCAGTATGGCGTCCAGATCATGGGTACGTCCATAGGCGGAGAGTGGAGGCGGGGCACTTGCGGCATACGCCTGCATGCTATAGTTGGTCAAAGGATCTTTAAGCACATTCAGCGTCATGGGCTGCTCCTTGTTGTAGCCAGTGCTATAATCCCAGGACCAGGACGAGGGTATACGAGCATTTGGATTGCTGCCAAGATACCAATAAGCCTTGAAGATCTTAGCCAAATCGCTGGTCAACTGCGGGCAGTTCTGACCAAAGACTCCCAGTTCTTTGACCTGTGTCAGAGCACGCCAATCCATGTTGGCGCTGCCCAGATAAAAGTGTTCTCCGTCGACAATCCACAGTTTGGTGTGCAGTATACCTCCTCCAAAGTACTTTGGGAAATTCAGAGTAACCACCTCAGCGGCACCATAGCTGGACAGGATTTTGGTCTCGAGATCGGGTGAAACACTCGAGGGTTCACTTTGCGCAATGCGTATCTTAATCGTGGTTCCATTCCCGATACCATTGTTTAGCAGTCGTTGGAAGATCTCCTCACCGGGCTTGGCACTGCTATGATTCAGTCCGGTGTCCTCGCCACGCAGTGTCCAATAGAACGATCCAATGTCCAAGGTGGAATGGGAGACATCCAGCAAATGCTGCCAGGCCTCGAAGGTGCTCATAAACTTTGGACTGCCAGGTGTAAAATTCAATCCAAGTGGTATTGACTCAACTAGCTGCAGATTACAATCATATTTCTTGGTGTCTGCGCGGTGAACACCCGATCGGAGCTTCAGTGGACGTGGATTTAAAACGGAGCCGGCAAAAAAGATCAGCAGAAATGCCGACAGCAAAGACATTTGCAGGGCATGCGCATGGCGTCTGTGTGCATCATTGTTGTTGTTGCTGTTGTTATTGTTATTGTTATTATCCGGTGAGATTTCCTCATCATCGGTTTCATTGTGCAACCGCTGCGGTTTATACATTTTGCAATCTATGGAATTTCACTCTAAATGATTTGCTTTGTTCTCTTCCCTCATATAAATTGATTAGACTAGTTCGATAGCCGGTTGTCGATAAAGGGTTATCAAGAAATTTAGATTACGTGTTTGTTATCGATAACTACGTCATGAGTGTCAATCGTGCAAAAGGCGCGCATACACCAACACACATAAATATGTATATTTATTCAGCTGTTTTGATTGTTGGCTTTAAAAAAAAAACCGCGCAATTTGTATTACTCACATAAATATGTATACGGAAACAATTGCTAATTGTTCAAAACTGTTAAAAATACACAGACAGCAAAACGGAAAGAGCTGTTACAATTCAAAAGCAAGTTGAACTAAAACTGATTAATGCACCGAAGGACCGTTTATGAAAAACCCATTTGTGCATTTGTATTATATTATATGAGCTGGTTCGCACTGAACGTAAACTAGCTCAAGAACTCAAACTGTGAACGAACTAGTGAGAGCAATGCAAGCTGGTCACACTAAAACACAACAGCTGCTAGAGCAAAATATACTTAAAATCAACGCAGTCTGTAATTGCAACAAATTTTTCGTAAACAACAGTAAAATAGTGTTTATAAATAAAAACAAACTTACTTAAAGTTAAGCTTGCTCTTAGCAGTAAAGAACTCAAATGAATTCGGGTAAAGACCGACGCAGTTTGAAGCAGATGAGAAAGAAGCTCAAACTGCTTCCAACAAATTTGCGCAAACAAGCAATTCGGGAGGCGCGCAATGCGGCGGGTATGCAACGAAGCCAGCGAAGGCTGAAAAATGTTACCAAGAAAAAAAACACGTCTGTTCAAAATGAATTTGAACGGGCCGAACATAATGCGATGCTGGCAGCAACTTCCCAGGAGCTGCAACAGATTTTGGCAGACTGCGAGGAGTTGGCAGATATTTCCCACGACTGCACGCCAGCTGAGCTGTGGGGTAAGGTGAGTAAAATGATATTGAGGTGAAATTGTTTTTGCGGTCATGACAGCCTTGAATCTGTCCTGTTTGAGAAAGTGAATTTCACCACGTTCGCTTAAACAGGCGTCACCAGAGTCTTATAAGAATTTAAGAGAGCACAAGTAGACTTTGCTTGGTAGTCCAATTAGCGCGTATTGTCGCTTTCGTCACAATCTATGGATCGTTTGACCTACTCCGACAGAACTTGCTAATTGATGGCCAGAATGACTATTGTTATGGCAGCTGATAAATGTTACCGTTATCTGTCAATTCGCACATACTTTACTTACATATATTTCATAATTACAGATTGCCACCGCAGAGCGTCGCGCTACAACAATCTACGTGAAACGCGACGGTCTCAGCACACTGCAAATTGTGGTAAGTGATCGATTGGATTGAATTCTGATTTCCAACTTGGTCGCCTTTCAATTAATATGTAAATAAGGCTGGCGAAATTTCCGCTCAAATTATAAACAAATTATAGACTCGCATGCTAGGTTCATGACGTCATAAGTTAGTAGCGCAGCAATGCACATTAGAAGTAAGAGAAAAGTAACTTGATTCGAATTAGAACACACGTGTGCTTAACTGTCCTGCTTGCTGGAATAACAATCTTTTAACGCTCTCACATTTAATGCTCTCTCTCCCGCTCTCCAACAAACAGCTCCATCAACGCTCTCCAACAATTGCCCAGCTGAAAAAAGCAATCGCCTCTATTTCGCTTGCTCAGTACAAACGAAGACAGCGAGACGAACGTCGTGCATTAGCCGAAGACAATGCTGGCCAGCCCGAAGCAGAACAGTCGTTGGTAGCCTCTGCCTCTGCCTCTGGTGCTACTTTAAATGAAGCCAAGCACCGCTGCTACCGCTCCAGTTGTGAGTTAGTCAACTCAGCGCAGCGCAACGGGCATGAACATCGCGCGCATGTTTCTTGGCGCTTTTTATGGCGCTGCTTTGCATTGTACAACGTGGATACGAATCAGGCGATCGATGAGAACTCTGCCAACGGACGCGCAACTCTAACATCGCTGGGCATTAAGAACGGCTGCACGCTCAAGTTCATACATCGTGTCAAATATTTCGGGCGGCGGCGTCAAACTTAACAAAGTAACAGTAAAAGTGCCGTTAACACCCGCGTACATAAAATAAACAAGTGATCATGAATGAACAAGTGAAAATCTTTGCCATACTCTGCCTGCTCTGCACTTTTGTGGCTTCTCTCTCAGCTGCACCTTTCGAGGATGGCAACAACAACAACGTGAAGATCACAAAACAAAGTCTAGAACTCACACAGACGATTAATATTCAAAGGCAGGAGCTAATGCAGCGACAGTGTGATCTCATGGAGACCAGCAAACCGTCCTTAGATGATCTGACGGATCTGCAAATGGATCACATGATTGTCGATCAGGAGCACAAGCTGCTTTACTGCTATGTGCCCAAGGTACGTGGACAATTAACTTAAAATTAGCAGAAAACACATTTTCGCTTGGTCGACATAAAATTCGACATTATTTTTACAGGTCTACTCAAAAATGTTCATTGTTTTTTTTTTACGTTTTGCTTGTGGTTCTATTCTATCTGCTTTTTGTTGTTGTTTTACTTAATTTTTTTGATGTTTGCCTGTCTCTCTGTTCGTGTCGCCATGTGTGGTTTGCCTCCCTTTCGTTTCTTTGGCTGCCCAGCAACCCTTTTTCAAATGTCTTGCACACTTTGTGTGGGTTGAAACGAGGGAGCAGAACTTTTTAAGACCCTGTATGTATTTTCAGCTTGGTGGCAAATGTTTTCTTAAAGTTTCAGTGTTTTTTGTCGCTATAAGAATTGATTTATTTGAACGCTTCAATAGTTTAAAGATTTTTTAAATTAAAAACCATATGTTATTACTCAAAAAGTCAAATTATTTTCAAAATATTTGTTTTAAAATAATATAAATAATTCTAAGACAGGTTTAAGTTTAACAAATCCATAAATATAAATTTTCTTACTCTCCCGATTAAAAATGTTGCATGAAAAAATAGCTTAAAAGAAGCTAAACTGGCAGCTCTAGTCTTTAGCTTTCAAAGTCGCAACTTTCTGCTTAGGAATCTAAAAAAGATTCAACTCAACAGGATCGACCTGTTCTCAATTTAAATCACTTTCTTCCAATTAATATACCACTTGCCAACACACAGTACAGGGCATTAGAAAACGAGTTTTTTTTTATTTTCCGTTTTCTCTTTTATCGCTGCCATCGGATGCTCCACCTTCCCACTGGGGCAGCTCCAACGTGTTCTCTTGCCACATGTTGTGGCATGTTCATAATTCAAACAATTTTGTATTTTTTTCTCTTTTAACTTTTTTTTTTTGCCTTTTTGTGCAGACACGTTTGACGACTAAACTCATTGAGAAGCTGACTTCGATTGCTAATCTATAGCTCAAGCCACTTTAGTCTTATCTGTAAGCCCCGACAATCTTTGATTTACTTGTGGTTATTTCCGCTCCTCTCCCTCCGTTCCTCTCCCCCACTAGTCTCTCCGCTGCGCTTCTCAGCACACGCTTATTACCTCCCATAGACAACCTTCTATTAATCAGTCTAATCATTGTGTATGTGGCACAATTATGAATGCTATAGTATAAAGTAATTGCAGATATTGCATTTTACATGCCCTGCAAATTGAGTAGAGAGTGGGTATATGGGGATATAACTTATTTAATGATAAAAGGATTTTTTATAAAAAAAATTAATTAAAATTCTAGTAAAGTTTTGCGTATATTATGATATGTATTTCGACTATCAGATAATTAAACAATAACTAAAATTTATACCCCATAAAAAAATTTTTTCTTTAATTAAAAATCTAAAAGTTTCATGTTTTTAGTTTTATATGAGAATATAATGATACTAAGAGTCTAAAAATTAATCCAAAAAATATAATTTTGCATATATTATGGTTAATCTGTCAATCAAAAATATTTTAGCATAAAAACCTGCTCGACTACACCCTCTAAAACAAAACTTCTACTTATTACAGGGTAATTTGCTAGCCCAAACCCCAATTATTTACATGCCAAGCGGGTTTTTCTTGAGTGTCTATTAATTATAGTCTATTATTATTATTTACTTTGATTTGTTGTTTATAAACTGAAAATTGTGTAGATTGAAATTGTCTCTCGGAATATGTTGATTAATCGCAATCTCTAATTGAGAAAGACTCGGATTTCTGACTGATATGAAAAAAGACTCACACAGTCAAGCACTCAAAGATTAACAATCAATCGGATTGACTTTTTCGGGGGATTTGATAAGTTAATCTGTGCTAACTTGGAAACAACCAAATGTCGGAGGCAACTGACAAAAATTTGCTTTCCTAATTAATTAAAAAATAACTTTATAGAAAAAAGGAATCGATAAGTATCGTGACCTTAGATTGGCTAATTCAAACTAAGGAAATTAATAAAAGACTGGAATTCTGCCAATCTATATAGTATAATACTTAATTCCCTCCATATCAAAAAAGTGCAAACTATTTTGATAAGATTAACAATTAAAAAAATATATCGACAGCTGAAACGTGATAATACGTAGACCATTAAAAATAGCCGAGTGTTTCAAAAAAGTCGTTTGAACTTTGAACCATTATCGTCCAACATAATGAGTTAACCAGCTGTTTTTTGCCGCTGTCTGTGAGTAATACCAAAGGCCCTATATTATGACGTATTGCTTCCACCTGCCAGTGGCGCCATCAAGTGATAAACAGTGAATATAAATATATATATAACTATATAACTCAGCATTTCTCTGAGAAATTATATGATTTATTTATGTAACCTTGTTTATGTAGCTATCGATAGCCCACAATAAATAATTATGCAATACAGAGCTGTAAACAATTGAGCAGGAATATTTGTTATTAGAAGCGCATATAAAATAAATAAATTTGTTTAGTTTTTAAAGGGGAAATTTGATAAATATGCAATAAAGAAAATGGGTGATGAAATAGTTAAAAGAAAACAACATATAAAAATTTAAAGTTAAAAATATATCAAATTAAAACAAATGTTTTTAAACTGATCTAACTATTAGTAATTTTATTAATAAATTATTTCTGTAAATTAGAATATATTTCCTCTTTGTCTCTGTTCGCCGTCTCTTCCTGTCTTCCTCTTTCTTTCCATTTCAATTGATAAGCGGAAGTCACCGATCGACGAAAGGGGCGTGTCTTCTTGTCACTACATGATCACACACGTTTCATTTATCAGCAATCAGTTTAAAGTGGCTGAGTTTGGCATAGTTTCAGACTAGTTTCTGGAAAGGAGAGCAGCTTTATCGATTTCCAGATCGTTTCTCTTGGGGACCCAAATATCGAATCCGCTTTGGCATAGCTCGTTTTTACTTGACCATCGCATGTTTCGTGTGCTTAATGCTGCCTTTATTACATTTCAACGTAAATTGTGTAATTTATGCTTTATGTTCGCACATTACGAATGCAAAATTGCTGAACCTGAACTTTAACA
This sequence comes from Drosophila dunni, assembly GCA_018152125.1. Classification (NCBI taxonomy): domain Eukaryota; kingdom Metazoa; phylum Arthropoda; class Insecta; order Diptera; family Drosophilidae; genus Drosophila; species Drosophila dunni. Next base: position 1,267,059 of record JAECXC010000906.1, read on the forward strand.
CTTGCAAAATCTATATAAAAATAGCACTGAGTTCATAACAAAACAAAATTATCAGATACTGTGGGTTTGAACAGAAGCTACCGTTAGCAATATTTGTTTGATTTGAAAAATTAGTGGAACTCTAGAAAGCGCTTAAAAATCTTTTGAAAAAATATAACATAATCTCTCAAAATATTTTTTAAAACTTAAAATTCGTATACCTGATTATAATAAGATTAATATAAGATTAATATAATCTTTTCGTATTTAAAAACTCAAGATTTTTGCTTACTTTAATTTAAAACTTGTACTGGTGGACCCTTGACAGTTCGTTTTTTCGAGGGTTTATTGTATTATCAAGGGTCCACTCGTATACCCATTTAAATTATAAGCCTTATCAGCATTTTAGTTTTGAAGTAACATATTTTTGGAGCCGTATTTCTTTTCAAAATACAAGAACTACAAAAAAATGATGATTTCCTAATCAAATTCAACCTAATTCTTTGGCTCACTCAAAATATCTTTGGTCTGGATAGTATAACTATTTATCATATAGCTTTCATTGTTGAAATTTATCATAAAATCATTGTCATCTCTGTAATTAACCTTGATTATTTCACATAAGTTCTTAAGTTATACTCTTTACTCCATATCGAGCTCTTTCAGACAGCTAAAATACCCTAATTAGACTCTCTTTAGAAAGTAAAATTAAGACACATTTTAGTTCATGACATATCCAACCACAAAGCGAAAATACTCTATTTTAATTGTCTTACTAGCAATTAAGAATAAACATTTCTGCCACAAATAAATTAATTTACGTTCTCTAGTTTTTTTTTTTATCATACCCTATTTTTTGGTATTTTGTTGTTTTTGTCTGAACATAAACATTTGAGACAAGAACATAAATCATTTCTTCTAGCTACTTGACAGGCTTGAGATGTTTGCAAATTTCACTTTTGAGCTGACAGCCCCACTGTGCACCATCGACAGTTCAGTTCAGTTAAACTTGAATTGTTTGTTTTTGTTATTTGAAATGTTTTTGTGGCGTTTAATTACACTCGACATTGTCAGTAAGTTGAAGTGAAATGTTTAAATCTTTCGTTTACTTAAGTTTTGATTTGTTGTTATTGTTATAGCTTTTGTTTATAAACATTGTGTATACGCTAAGTGGGCAGCGCACAATGCAACTAAGGAAAGTTTACACACACAATTAAGCAACAATTGTTTTTATTTATAACTTTTCTGGACGTTTGCAGTTTATTTAAATTTATTACAATGTCGTGCATTAAAAGAGTCGTTTATTGGCTCACTAAATTTTTAAATTTTCAATTCTTTTTTTTTTTTTTTTTTAATTACCAGCTGTTGTAGCTTTGGGTTTAATGAGCTTTATACTATATAACTCTAACTACTACCTTAAATGTTAGTAAAAAGTTTACCTTTATTTACTTTCTACATAAAAGTTGTTGGTACTCATTTAACGGTTCAAATGTCCATGACATTTTTGTAGTCATATATCCTCGCATACTATATCTATTTGCTGGCTCATCGTGTATCATAAATGTTGCTCATGACAAATTGCATACATTTGTGACTAATTTGACGCTAAGGGAACATGAGCAACGTTAGGTACAATGGCATAAATTGCTCAAATCCCAGAAAAATAAATGGTTTGATACAAAAATGACATGTGATCTCAGGGACTGTTAAAACTTGAGTACCCACAAGGAAGCGATTATGCGGGACATAGGTCAACTACTTTTATGACGCCTCTTACCTCTTACCCTACAACACAATCCCCAAGGGGAACACAACCATCCAACAATAACCTCCTGTGCCGCTGGGAATCACAGCAAATACTTTAATTATCAGAAACTTTTGCTGTGATTTCATGCGAACTCGGAGAATAAATTTTATTTATTCTATACACTTGGATACCCAAAATTGTGTGGTTCATTGGTGGCTTCTTAAAGCTAAACGCACTTATATCATGCCCAGATTTTGTGGCCTCAATCGTAAATTTGTTTATTTAGTTTAAGTGGCAACAGGAAAAACGAAAAACTTTTAAACTAAAATTGTTTAAATTGAATTTTTTACAGGTTGCCTGCACTAACTGGAAGCGAGTGCTGATGCTGCTCACGGGGAAGTGGCAGAACGGCACTGATCCACTGCAGATACCGGGAGTTTTGGCCCATTCCCAAGGCATGTTTACCAAATTCTACAACCTCACGGAAGAGGAACGCAAACAGGTGCTCAGCGAGGATTACACACGATTTATACTGGTGCGACATCCCTTCGAGCGACTGCTCTCGGCGTATAGGAATAAACTGGAGGGTGATTCACCCAGTGCCCGGTACTTTCAGTCGCGTGTGGGACGACAAATTGTGCGTCAACTGCGCCCTAGTGCTAGCAATGAGTCCTTGGAGCAAGGCAATGATGTGCAATTTGATGAGTTTGTAGAGTATCTACTGCGACCGGAACTAAGTCGGGCGAATCAATCCTACAATGAACACTGGCAGGTTATAGCCGAGCTCTGCAATCCCTGTGTCATGAAGTACAACGTTGTAGGTGAGTAAAGGTTTTATCCAAAGTTATGGCTACTTTATAACTAATATCCCCTCTTTTTCAGGTAAATACGACACCCTTTTGGATGATTCCGCCTTGGCTTTGTATCTCTCGGGCAACAAGAACCTCACATTCCCCACGGGCCACAAACCCTCGAGCACTAAAGCAAATCTACGCAAATATTTTGATCCACTGCCCATTGGCGCTATACGTAGTCTTTATGAGGTCTATGAAGAGGATTTCCGTTTATTCGATTACGGCCTAGACGATGTGCTGGGCTTTGAATTTGGCTAACAGTCTTAGGGACAAATAGACGGAGAATTTTTAGCAATTTCCATGTCAATTGCATTGTGAACATGACGCTTTCCACTGGAGAACATTGTGATTTTAGTCTAACTTAGTTAACTATGCGAATATTAGCCTAGACCCACTTAGATAATACGATTATCATTTGATTTAGTTTTAGTAATCATATAAATAAATTCATGTTATACATTTGTAGCTAGCAAAGTTGTCAAAGTTTTGATATTACAACTAATTTAAAACTGTTTGTAGTTTAGACTAGTATTAAGTAATTGTTTAAATTGCATTAAATTTTTTTACAAGATATATAAAGTAAATTTTGGAATGTTTTTTCTTAAATCTCAAGAGACAAGGGAATCAGAGTAGGTCTTAAGTTTTCAACACCAAATGCTTTAAAATATTTCGTGTGAATCAAGCAATTTTGTATAATGGGATCAAAGTTTTTAATGGATAAAAAAAAACTAATATTTAATATATATGATATTAAAGACTTTTCATCAGATGCCGGAAATTTATCACTTTTTGTCCTATATAGATAAATTTATAGCTTATTAAAAATTCTTTTCGTATGAATTACTATTTATCAAATTTAAGTTTTATAATTATTTCTTTAATTAATCAAATATGTGATAAAATTGTTACGTAAATGAATTTTTAGCCTTTAACGTAATTGGGAACGTCCCACAATGTAATTCTCTTCCGCTTTCGACTGCACATTGTGTGCTTATCGCCAGATGACGTAGAATATATGCTAAAGTAACACCCATAAAGTTCAGGTTACAACTTTTGCCCTTTAAAATACGCAAAACCTGTGGAACTAAATACAAGTGACTTAGAGATTTCTATACACTTGAAAAAAAAGCTCAATTACTTACATTTCAGTATCAAATTAGCTCAGCACACAATTTTCAGCTTCCTATCCACAGCTGTTTATACTCCACGCAGATCAGTCAGCGAGTGAGTGACTCAGCTAGCACAGGGAGTTCCCTGGCAAACACTCTTATGTTAAGGTGTTATAAATTACATAACACACACCTGTTTGTCTTTTGTCTCCCACTGACGATTAGATAACACCGAGAGACACTCGCATAAAACCTAATCAGTTAATTGTTATTGATAAAACAATAGATTTATAGCTAAAACGCGAGCGTGTTACAAACAAAGTGTAAAAACTAATATGCCCCAAGAAGTGTAGGGTAGCAAAAGCTCAGCGGCGCCGTGTTGTTTATCACCAACACAACGACAGCTTCACACAGACTAGACAAGATGAATAAATTTAAATACGCAATAATCTCAATAACAAAGTTCACACGGGAAACGCAACGAAATATTATTATTTTTGGCATAACGTATACAATTTTAATTATTTTTTTGATATCGTTTTGCACTGAATGAAAACAGCAACAATAACGGCAGTTGTCAAGCCCCTCACTATGGTTCAAGGTCATATGATAATTGATACACATGTATGTATGTTTGTGTGTGCAGTGGTCTTTTTGCCTTCGGTTGTTCAATGACGTTTTGCGCTTTTATTCAACAATAACTTAAAGTTAAACATTGACAAGACATTGGAAACTAATATTTAATGCTAACATTGTATGTGTGTGTTTGGGTTTCTATATATGTGTGTCTACATGCAGCTGGTTTTCGAACAAAAGCATTTGTTGAATCATATTCTCTCGTTCAATTTTCAGTCCTTAATTCTTCTTTGCTTTTGTCGATTTAGTCGTTGTAACTGTAGCGTTGCTTAACACTGCGGTATTTTTTCAGTGAGTACAACGCCTCCACCTCCTTGGCCAGGTAACGTCCCTGCGCCAACAGAGCCACGATCTTTTTGGGATCGCGCTCATCCTTGTTCTTTATGAACGCATCGTGTATTTGTTGGCGAAACTTTTGCGGCCCATTAAGGCCGGGATAATCACGGCCCAGGTATTGTAACTGCAATTGGAATTTACGCAACGTTTAGTTCCAGTTCCACTTCCAGTACCCCCATCCACCAGCATTCCAATTGCAGCGCAGCTGCACGTGCTAGTGGCAGTAGGGGCTGGGCAGGTACTTACGTGCTTGTAGAGAGTGATAACTTTGGAGCGCAGCTCTGACATCACCAGTAATCAAAGTTATTTGTTTTAAAAATTTTAAATGCAAAATATATTTGTATAACGCAATGTTATTGGTATTTGTTGTAATTCACTCGCTCTGCAGAAGACAAATGCCGAATGTCGCGCATGTGACCGTATTTTTCACGGCATATATGCACCTATCAAATAATACTAGCATGCAATGTACTAAAAAATATCCCATAAAATACTGTTTGCTTTAAGCAAAGCGCGAGTTAAGTTAAGTTGAGTTTAGTAATGCTATTTAAACAGATAGCAGGTTAATTATATGCAATTTTGAGCTTTTAATTAGCTAAAATTTAAAAAACTGCACCGATAGGCACTGATTGGCAGCAAGTTCGATAATTATCGCTGCAAAAATGGCAGCTACAAATCAGTTGCCAGCCCCGCACCATGTTCGTGTCAGCCGGCCGGAATTTAGCAGGTCTTATACGGCAAGTGTGCATGCAATTCATTTAACAATATAATTGATATTAATAAAGGCGTAATTCACAGATATCGAGGCATTGCAACTAGCTGCGCTAGAATGGCAAGTGAAGTTGATAAGGCGCAAAGCGCTGCAGCAAGCGAAGATACTATTTTTGGCAAGATTTTGCGTAAGGAAATTCCATGCAAATTTATCTACGAAGATGATAAGGTCAGTGCAAAGTTCGATAAATATATAATAGTGGGTTTTCTCATAGTTTTCATATTACTACTTAGTGTGTGGCCTTCAATGATGTTGCACCACAGGCGCCCACTCATTTCCTGGTCATACCACGCAAACCAATTTCACAGCTGTCGCTGGCCGAAGATGGAGATGCTGAACTCTTGGGTCACTTGATGCTTGTGGGACGCAAGGTGGCCAAAGAAGTTGGCCTAGAGAAGGGCTACCGTGTGGTTATTAACAATGGCCAGCATGGTGCACAGTCTGTCTACCACTTGCACTTGCATTTCCTAGGCGGTCGCCAGATGCAGTGGCCACCAGGCTAATAAAATCAAACTAAATTGTTCCCAAAGCAAATAAAAAACAGGAAATCAAAGATAAAAAATACAATATAAAATTAAAAATGTAGAAAAATGTTACATAAAGTGAAGTTGAAAGTCTTAACAGTTGCGCTTTGTGGGAAAATTCAACTTGAATTCCACAACATTGTTGAGAAATTTTTGCAATTTTCCATCATTCCGAGATTTCTCGGCAAAACTGTTAGCATCCAATGCATTGATCAATATTTCATCAGTGCCCAGTTGACTGGCGATTTTACCCGAGCAGCGCAATCGACGTGTGTTAAGTAGATCCAATTTGGTGCCCACCACCAGGATGGGAACGTGACGACGCATTAGCAGTGGACGCAATCGTCTGTGACGATAACGACAGATCTGACTTAGTGGCTTATAGAGCCAGTCATGCAAATTGTCATGCGTTCGCATATCTAAAAGATCATACACTAATATTATGCCATCAATATGACGATATAGTCGATTGCGATGCTCGACCGGCAGACGCAACGAGCTCTTGAGATCATAGAATTCCACAAAATATGGAATCATCTCGCAGGTATTGACCGTGCTGCGGGCAAAGTTTTCCGAACTGTTGCTCGGCGATAAGGACGATGACGAAGTCCATTCGGGTGTTGGTGGTAGACCCACCAGTGTGTTGGGATACTCGTGCAGACGCACCTGTATATTCCACCACACATCGCCGACGGAGCGGGTCGAGGGTGACGGGGTGTCCACACTGCTGGCCAACAAATCCGTTAACCTCGATTTACCAACGCCTGTAAAAAAACGGTTAACAAAATACATTAGGTGGGAATTCTTGGATTTTTACCTGTATCGCCGAGCAGCAGTATGCGCACGGTGGAAACGCCTTTAATTGTTTCGTGCTCCATCGCTGTATAATACTGTACTGTCAAAAAAAAATTCTTTAGCTCCTGTAAGTGTCAATATAATTTCTTTCATTTTGCGCTGTCTCAGTTGAATTATCGCAAGTTCTAAGCTTATTTGGCTTATCGACTTATCGAAATGCGCTTATCGGCAGTTACTTTTTTGATCGCATGTCGGCAGATGACAGGTTGCAACAAGTGTCTGAAAATCAGAACAACTGTGACGTCATTCGCTGCATTTCTACTGAGAATGCGGTCTGGCCACTCAATTTTTATGCAGTTTTTTTCGCGCTTCATCTTGTGTCGGTTGTGTGCGGTGCAAATTGTGAAATAAAACCAAATCAAAAGTAGTTTTAATAGTTTCAAACATTTGTTTATTCATTATAAACGTTCCTCATTTCATTTTCATGTCATTTCATTTGTGTGTACGAGTGTGTGTGTTCACATCAGTGTTATTGTGATTTAAATAATCTACAGATGCTCTTGTTGTTGTCTTCAGGAGTCTCGCGTACATCTGTGTTTTTTTTTTCTCTTTTTTTCGTGTTAAATTCTTTGGTTTTTGCATTGAAATAAAATTATATATATATGTATTTGTTGGTTGCAATACAGTTGCATCATATATATATGTATATATAATATAGTATGCAGTTTTATTTGTAATATAATTCAATCGTTTTTTTTGTTGTTTTTTTCTGTGTTTGTTTTGCAGTTAATCAGCTTGAATTGTTTATCTGGTAAGATCTTTAAAACATATATACTCGTATGTGTAGTAGTATGTATACGACTTTTGTTGTTGTTTCATTTTTCATTATTTATTCATATATATATAGTAAATATAATTTATTTAAAATTCAAAAACAGCTATAAACAGTTTATTCATAAACAACAAAACTCCGAAAAGAGCTTAATCTCATGTGGTGAGTTGCGCACGGGCGAAATTGTGTGTGGTGAAAATATGTTTGTGAGTGTGTTGAGTTCAGTTTGAGTGTGTGTTGAGTTTCGATAGCCGCCGTTTTGGGTGCAAACAACGGTTAATAGTTGAAATATATATTTTTAATGTATTATATATGTATATGCATATGTATATATGTATGTAAATTAATGCATTATTTATATACCGTATGGTTAGTTTTCATACTATGCGGTGCTGTGGTGATTATGTATAACTCGTTCATTCGTTTTCGTTTAACTGTAATTCTGTTTTGCTATGTATGTAGTATATTCGTATATAAAATGTGGCGTTCACTTTCTCATTCTGTAATATGATTTTTTTGCTTATGTATTTGCATATGTATATGTATGTAATGCGCACGCTTTGTGGCCATTTATAAACTCATTATTTTCAACATCAAACATTGCCCTATATTTTGTTGGTTTACCTATTTTGCTTACTTATATAGTTTATAATTTTTCTCATTTTCTTTATTTTCTTGTATTTGTCATTATTACATTATAGCTTTCCTAACACACATACACGCGTTATATGTATAGGTGCAAACTGCATCGCTCTGTTGCTCTCTTCTCTCCCTTCTGCTAGATCCATCCAATCCTCAGGTGCGCTCTATTTAGTATTGTTTTTATGGTGTTTTATGTTTTGCTAAATGCCTTTATGCCTGATTTATATCGAATATATAAATTACATACATAAATATCTAAAAATAAAAATACATGGACTTCTACAGTTTTTTTCTTATTCGTTTGGTATTTGTTTCTCTCTTTATATGTTTTTGGTTTTATTTAACTAGTATTATTTATATACTTTTGGTTCAACTACTGATTTGTGCTTTTTGTGATGGCTTCTGCGCTGCTTTTTGACTGCTGCGTTTCAAAATAATACAGTTACGCGTAGTACGAACGACTAGCGGTAATCATATAGAACTATATATATGTATTTTTATGTATGTATACATCAATGCATATTACTAATACATACATAGAGATGTGTACGACTCATTTTTCATTTGGTCAGTTCGTGGTTGGCTCTGTGTCTCTCTGTTTGTGTATGTTCAGTGTATATGTATGTGTATGTGTGCGTGTGGTGAGTATGTACATGTACGGGTGTTCCTTACACTGCCGTCAAAAATATTGTGCACAGCGTAAGTTTGTGTTGTTTTGTTAACTGAAACCAAAAACTGAAAAGAAAAAAAAACCCAAATGAAATTATTTATATTTTTATTAAGTTTGTTGTTAATATTTATATATGTATATGCATATATAGATATACAATATTTATATATGTATATAATCTGTTTTTATTCATTCATCAGTTTAAATCAATAATCAACATCATTTTATATAATTCCATATAATTTGTTTAATATGCAAGTAATTATGTAAATATAGTTTTGTTGTTGTTGTTGCTGCTGTTGTTGTGTTAAGTTTTGTGTCTTCTGTATTTGTGTTTGTTTTGATATTTTACAGTAATTATTTTGGAAAAGCAAAGTACGTATTTTTAAATATTTTTTCTTTGGTTTTTTTGTTTTGTTTTGTTTATTGAACAATACTCGTAATTTGTTGTAGAATTTGTTTGCCTGTCTTTAATTTATATTTATATTAAATTGTAATTTAGATGAATTATATTACATAAATCTTTTCAGTTTGTTTGTATTGTTTTTTGCTTGTTATATAATTTATTTTTGTGAACATAACTACAAACTGTGTACGGGGATTTTTAAGTTCCCAATCTACGCCATTTTTGGTTTTTTATTTTTTATATTATTATTACATATAATTTATTATGTTTGAAATTTTTTTTACAGGACAAAAACATCTAATTCAATAGTTAATTTTACGTTGCAATATGGAAATAATCAAATCAGTTAATTAATTAATTATTTAATTAATCAGTGAAATGTGGAATCTCCATAATATACTATAACATGCCAAATACCAATTTGTTTAGTTAGTTTTGTGCACAGGCTGCACAACATTATAGAAGTATATATAGTATAGTATATATAAATGTATATATATGTATATGTTTGTTTATATATATATACTTGAATATAATATAAATAGTAATAACTATTATTGTTCTTAATATTTCTTCTTTTTCTTTTTAACATTTTACTTTTGCTTTAGTAATTTTATGTATATTTTCATTATGACCTAATATGCTGGTACCAAATTATAAATCAATCAATAGTTTATGATTAATCTGAAGAAAGAAAAATAAGTTTTAGTAGTAGAAACCTTAAGAGACTTTTTTAAGCAACTTAATGAAAGTAGAATATCGGAAGAGTTTTAAGCGAACTATAACTGAAGGATCAAGTAATGCCTATATAGTATAGTAGTCTGGTGAAATATGTTCAATATATACGATAGGTATTTTAAGGTTTGTTTTAAGGTTTAAACTGATGATATATTCCATTGAAATCACGCTTTAAAGTTAAACTTTTTTTTTGTTATTTGCTTTTAAATTTTTTATGCTTTCTTTACTTCTTTTCGGTTTTGTTTTGTTCTACTTATACGTCTGATTTGCCAAACCTCAGCGTTGTGTATACATAACATTAGTCTATGCGGGGTTATACATAATTTTTACTCGTTATATAATATATATATATTTATTTTTATTTTTTAATATGTCTGTCATGTCTCATATATATGTAGATGTTTTATATATACTTACACTGTTACAATAATACATAATAAATTAATAAATAAATTAATTTACATAACATTTTTTCTCAACAGTTTTCATTCAAAATAAAAATGACTTCATAGTATTTTTTAAGTATATTTTTTTTTTTAAATGAACAAAACTTAACACTTTAAAATGATGATTTATTTATTTATTTTTGTTTCATATATTTGAGTATATAGAGTTTTATTTGGTTGAATTATATTTGTAACATACTCGTAGATTTTTTTCATTTATCTCATGACAACAACAATAAAATACTAGAAATTTCTGCATTATTTTGAAATAAATTTGTTTAATAATCCAATTCATTAAGAAACATTTTTTTATTTTCGATTAATTTATTGCAGGCGCAAAGTTGGATGATAAATTGCTTTTGGTATTTTTTTCGTCTTCTTTTTCTAATGGATGAACCAATGTAAGTAGAACTTAAGTTGCTAAATTTCATTATAACGTTTTCTCCTCATCATCATATCGATTTTTATATATTTTTATTTATTTTTAACTGATTTGATTTGATTTATATTTGTATGTTTTTGTTTTGTTGATAAACTGCGCGGACTACGATATTTTTAGATTGATTGTTGTTTGTTGTGGGGTCTGTTGAGGTTCTTGAAGATCCATATATATATATAGTAGATCCGATGGATCAGTAGCTGATGATGTATACGATTACAATGACGGTTCGCTTGAGTTATCTTTGGTTTAACTATCGTTTTCCATTACGTCTGATACATAAATGTGCTGGAAGGCAAATGTTTTTAGTAAATGTGTGTGGAGGAGGAGTGTACACCCGACAGTAATATACCCTGCGCTGCATACTAATTTAGTTTAGTTTACCACTTTTCCCCTGCTCACCTGCTGTTGTTTTATTAGCCGTTTAGCGTTTACTTCATGTTCTTTAGTATCTCGTCAGTTTCCTCAGGATCCTTGAGGGTATGCCATTGAGCAATGGGTCGACGTGGCGATGCCAACATATCGGACCAATGACGCAGCTCAGTTCCAGTTCCCATGCAACCGAGTATACAGCGTCCAATGGGCTCAGAGGTGCCAATACGATCGTAATCCACAACGGTAACAACAAGACAGATTTTCTAGATAGTCATTTATCCACACAATAAATAAATATATATAAGATTAGATTAGTCGATTTTCTTGGTATTTTAGTTGTATTTCTTCGGTCTTTTTTGAATGGTGGAGAGAGACTGCTATGCGTTGAGCATAGAGAACTTTGAGTTTGAAAAACTTTTCAGATATACGTGTTTCGGTATTTTTTTGTGGGAGGGAAAATACTTTGTACTGGTTACAGGCAGACACTACGAATTCTGTATGGGAAAGCATTTCACAAAAGGCACAAATACTAGTTCAACTACAGTTGAGTTCTCATTTAGTTTAAATATTTTTTAACAATTTTTTAGTGCTCTTTTTGAACAGTGCTTGTTTTTCCAAACGTCTTGAAGAATTTGGCTTAGTGGGGAGCGGGGAGAATCCCATCAAGCTGTTTGAGGAGCTTATCTAAAGGCGGGGCGACATATCATATTTCAAGCATTACAAAAAGCGCCATTAAATACAATTCTAAAAGTGATTTTTTATTTTTTTTTGTGATTAAGTGATGAGAATGGCTGAGTTAATATGGCGTCAATAACAAGCAGTTGGCATGCATTTGAAATAAAAATTGTACAGAAAATTAAGTGTGAAAGCATATGAAGGTTTTTTTTTTGGTATTTTTTGTGTATTTGTGGTATTTGTGTGGTATTTATTTGGTGATATGCGCTGATATGAGCTTATACAACAATGTACACACATATAGTTAGATATATCTGCTTTAAACCTGCGGCTAATGAACAAATTACTTTTTTCTTATATAGTATTTTATAGTATATATAGCATTTTGTTGGATCAACTGTAAAGCTGAAGCACAAAAAAGCAAAATGTTCATTAAATACGTGTAAACGAAAATGTATAATATTCAATCCCATTTGTCGTTCAACTCTTCATACACAATTCCTTGGTCAGAATATACTACTATTTATTTTCGAGAGGACAAGGGGCAGGTCCCGGACTAGCACACGTAAAATCGGAGTAATCATAACTTTCTGTAACCTTTTTTTTTCTTACTGTAAATTGGTTGTTATGGTATGTTATGTTGTTTGTTTTATTCATGTTTGATACGCTATACTTCTCTGTGGTGTGTGAATTTACTTGGTATTTCTTGAACTTGTACTGTATTTATTGTAGTTGTGGTTGGTTTATTCGATATTCAAATCAGAAGACAGTGTCAAAATAATGTACCCACTGTAATTGTGGTGCATTATAAGACGCCGTTGAGAGATAGTTTGCGATAGTTTGTATTATGGAAAGAGTAGTAGGTAGTTTACATATATGTATATATAGTAGTAGTAGTAGTAGTGAGTGTATATTATTTTTCAGCTATTGCTGTTATCGATTGTTATCGATTAATCGTGCACTGCGAGAGCGCGCCGCACTACTGCTGCGCTCTCAAAAAAACGTTTTTAACTACAAGTAGGCAGTGTCTGTGTGTGTTTTTTTTAAGGGTCTTTTTTCTCTCTCCTTTAGCTGACAGTTTGATTGATTGATTTCTCAATCAATGAAGTGACCTACGAAACCTAAGGAATTTGTCATTTGTCTGTGTCAACAAAAATCAACATCAATATATATACTGAAATAACAAATCAATCAGCTGCGCTTAAGCACAAATAAAAATATATTTGATATTTTTTAGTATTTTTTTTAAAAACGTTTTTCAATCAAACTACACAGTAAAAACACAAAAAAGCTAAAAAAACGGTATTTTTTGGTAATTACAACAACGCACTGCGCTCAGCATTTTGTCTTGAGTATATTTACAGCCGGAATGTGGGCGTGGCAGTCGTTGGGCAAAATATATAATACATATATATTTGGAAAAATCAAAAACATATAAAAGCAAAAAAGTATTTTTCTTTTAATTTAAAATACAACATTGAACATTGAATACTTTTCGATTAATTTTGAATATATATAAATAATTTATGTTTTGGGGGCACACATATATTAAATATTTAAATTGGAGTATTTTTTGGTTGGTATTTTTTAGGCTAGGCGAAAGTTCTCTTGGCTATCCATTTAGTTTGGTTTGGTATTTGTTGGTATTTGTTTGTTGTAGAGTGTGTTTTATTGTTGTTATTGGAATACGGAAACGGAATACGAGTATTCAACAAATGTAGTATATAACAGTAGTATATATATAGTATATATAGTAAATATATAGAGTTATGTATAGTAAACAACAACAATTGCACAAAAGAGGCTAGTGTGGAGGCGGGTTCGTTACTTAAACTTTGTTTAGAACATGTATTTGGTTTGATAGTACGGAAGGGACAGTTAACAGTAGTAGTAGTAGTAGTAGTAGTTAGTAGTTAGTAGTAGTAGTAGTACTAGTAGTAGTAGTAGTAGAGTAGTAGTGGTTTTATAGGATAGTATAATACATTCTCGCATACTTGTATTTGTTCAAATGGTACTTCAAATGAGAACGACTCATTATAGTAAGGGTTGAGGGTGCATTTTTTGATACTTGTCTTCTTCTTTTTCAAACGTTTGCCATTTTGCATGATTGCAATTTTCACATATGGATCTATAAAATAGAAAAAATTGAAAGAAAGAAAAAAGAAAACATTTCTTTTTATAATAAAAAAATGTAAAAACTTTCGAAATTGATGAGCAGATTTTTTCGTACTTTTTGTATTTTTTTTTCGTATTTTTTGGTTTTATTTTTTTGTTTAACACACACATATATAAAGAATAAAAAACTTTACGCAAAAACTTTCAATTGGAGTATATTATTGATTAAACAAATTGTACTTGAAAATCAAACAAAAACAACGATCAGTACAAACGAAAGCTGAAACTTATATATAAAATCTTATATGCTCTAAATAGTTATTAGCATTTAAGTATTCATTATATTTATATCGAAACAGCATCGACATATGGAAAATCGCAAAAGTCGCACAAAAACACGAGTTTAATCGCTGATCGTAAGTCTATCGTTTATCGATAGTTTGTTGGTTGAGCATGTTTCTACTTTCGTTTGCTTCTTAAAATCAAATGGTATTTTTATATATATTTAAACATTACTTTTACTTTGGAACACAGTAACTTGTCGAACTCAAGGCAGTGAAACAACACATAAATCAAAATTTACAAAAATAACAGTATTTTTTTTATATATTTAAATAAGTCTCATCTTCAGATCGAATAAAGAGCATGGGAACAAAAATGTCAATTACTTTTTTGTCGAAAAACATACTTGAAAAATGTTCTTTTGTTTGTAAAAGCCTAGAAGAACTGGATAACCCCAAAACACTTTGGGGATTTCTTTAACATTTCTTGGATATATTCACTGGCAACGCTCTTACTGGAGTATCGAAATACGTATACTTGATGCGAGTGGGTTGAATATTAGAATACGAATTAGTTTACATGCAAAAGTGTAGCTAGAAGCAAGCGAATTACTTTTTTTTACTCCTTAAAAAAGGTTTTTATTTTAGCATAAATATCTTGATTTATTTCTTTTGATTTGCCAGGCATAAGTAGTCAAAAAAATGAAGTCAAAATTGTGCACAATTTCAAGATGGTAAACGTTGCCAGTTCGGAATATATCCCATGGATTAAATGATATTAGTTTTGATTAAAAGTTGATATATTTAAAGTTTTTAGCGTACGCGATTTGGTATTTTTAAATAAATTGCGCTAAAAATTAGTTGAAGTTGAAAAAAGTTGAAAGTTTGTTTTGGATAGTTTGAAAATTGAGAGAGAAAAATACTTTGCCCATTTGCAAACGTTGCCTTGGCGTTTGCATACCATTTCCTTCACCTTAACTTAGTTTATAATGAAAATAAAAATATATTTAAATTAAATATTTAATAAATTAAATCAAACACAAAGCAAACCAAAAACACACTTGGCTATAAGTAAGACACTGAAGCGTTGCCAAAGATGCCGTGGGACTCGTAGCACTCTAGCGGGTCTAACCGAGTCTTTCTTGGCACTTTGGCAACGCTTTTGGTAGCACGCTATATTACCAGACAATCCACCGACGTCCATTTTCTTCAGATTCTTGGCCTCGAGTATGACAACTGTTAGTTTTCCGGCGGTCGGCACATAACGCAGCGAGAAGCAAATGTCACCAAGCTTTTCCTGTGGAAATTTCATAAGAAAATTAAAAAAAATTCAATGGGATTAGTGCTAAGGTTACAACGCAAAGCGACAATTTACAACATTTAACACTTTACACAAAGTCAAAAAAGATACATTTAATTTGGTAATTATTTTTTATATATCGTAACTGAACAATCGCTGGAGTCAGGGAAATCAAAGTTTGCTCAGAACTTGTAGGATCATGGGGAGAAGGGAATATTTCTCTGTTTCCCAAAACTGTCGAGGAAATTGTAATAAAAATATTTGAAATATTGAAGAAGAGTTTCTATAGCTTTTAGCGATCGAGGTAGAGATTGGTTGGAAATAATATATTTGTTAATATTATTTCGAGAATAGTTCACTTGGAACAATTTTAAAATTATTCCTATGTGAAATGCGTATTAAATATTTTCTCACTTTGAATAAATCGAAAGAAATTCAGCACACAATACGATATATAATAATACGATAATAAACAAGAATATACAAGTTAAACGGTTAATTAATTTAAACTTCTCATGAAATAAAGATCAACTCAAATTTGATATAGTTTATAACGTATACGTTATATATTTTTATTTTACTGGGAGGGGGTGTACGGATTACGATATAAGTTTTACGGTAATACAGTAGTATTTAGTTAGTTAATCGTTTTAATTATTGACACACAACGAAATAAGTACATGGAACACACATTTACTGCACGTCTTAGAGCTTCGATTTTGTTGAGTGTAGAGTTATATATCCAGATCGATATATATATTTTCTTTTTGTGTATATTATGTAAGTAGAAAACTCAAAAAGTAATGTTGATTAAGAAGAAACTAAACCAAAACTAAAACAAACAAAACAAACTTATTGACATTTTGTTTGCGTGTTGTTGTTTGTTTTGTTTTGTTGTTGTTTCTCAGTTTGTTTATATTTTTTTGGGGGGTATATTCAGACACAAACTTACAGTTTCATATTTATAATATATATTATATGATAACACCCAGCTCAAAACCGATACAATCAAAATGAAAGTTTATGAGATAGAACGAGCGAGAGGAAAGTTTTTCTTTGCGTTTGGCCGATTTTTCAATATATGTACAGCTTTTGGGATAACTATGTGTGAGCCTCAAGGCCTCAAAATGCAATGGAAATCAAAAAGTAGAGAGTTTCATAGAGTTAAAACAGAGTTAGAGAAATATATATATATATTTGTAACGAGCGAGTATTATAAGTTAATGAATATGTACATGAAAGGCATTACAGCAGACAAGTAAACGTATTTTTTATATATATAATACAGCTATCTAATGCATTAGCTAAATATATATATATTGGTATAATAGATATATTTTTAGAAAATAAACCCTTGGTTGGCTGGAACCACTTGCATTTGTTTTGGTGTATAAAAAAGGGGATTTTCGGTTTTCAGTTTTGGTTTATCGATGCTGTTATCGATATCGGTTGTACACTAATCGATTGCCAATTGCTCAATACACTGTTACAAAGCCAGCAATTTGTACAAACTAACCTGGGATTTGTTTAGGTTTTGTTATAAAAAATATTAGAAATTTAACTAAGTATTTACTATATAAAACGTGTGTTCTTGGTTGAGTATTATTATTAAAATAAACAAAGAGAGAGAGAGAGAGAGCGAGCGAGCGTAATATAGTGAGAGAGAGTTAGCAAGAGAGATAGTTAGAGGAAGAGAGAGAGAGAGAGCTTTTGAGTAGTCACTTACCGCTACTTTTTTGGATTTTGAGTTTTTGAATTGAAAGTTTTTGGTTTTTTTTGACATGGGCTTTTAAAAATGTCTCAAGACTTTCAATGTCGAAATGTTGGGTGAATGTTTTTTTTAAATAAAAATAAAAAAATATAAATTAAAAAAAATAAATTTAAAACAAATAACTTAAAATTGTAGATAATTTGTTTTCATTTGTTTTTGACTGTCATCGAAGCTCTGCTTAAACATTACAGCACACAAACAAGTTGGCAAATCAAAATCAGTTATATATATATATCGGCCGAGGCAGCGACATAAAACATAAATATATTTTTATCATTTCTTTTGTTTAAATCGAAACACGAAAGAAGCATTATTACAGTTTTTCTTAAAAACAAAATAATTTTTTTTATGTTTAATTTTTTGAACAAACAAAACACAAACACAACGAAAATAACTTGAACACATTTATGAGGACAACAACCAAAGCAAATAACGATATAATTATGAATTGTCTCCCAAGGAGAGTATCGATACTTACATGTTTCCAGGTAATTCAATTATGGTTCCAGATGAGTCAAAATTTTTTGGTTCGAGGAGTTTTTTTATAGTTTGAATTTCAATTTGGTGAATTTTGAGACACGATTGTAAAGATTTTTTTTGTATTGATTTTTGATTTTTATTAGCGATACGTTCAAAAATAATTAAAGAGAAAAATGAAGAGTATATTAAAGATTTTTCAATTGCAGTTCCATTAGAATTTCAATAAGTTTTGGCAAATTTGAAAAAAAGAAAATGTTTTGCTTCAACGAATTTTGTTAGTGTGTTCAAGTTCTGTATGTGTGTGTGTGTCTTTTGATGTACATGTGTAGTTACTATTACTTAGTTTTTGGTTAAAAAGTCGGAAGAGTATAGGTTTTTTAAGCAAAACATGCAGTTGGGTTTCATAGTACGTCAATATTATTTAGTTAATATACGAGAGTATGGAATTGAGTTGTTTCAGTTGCTAAACTAATAATTGTTAAGTGTTGAGTGTTAAATTTTATAATACATAGTTTTTGCTTAGTAATATACCGTTGCAGTTTGTTTTTCCCTTTCGTCACTAAAGTTTAAAGTATGCAAAATTTTTGATATCCATTTTGATAAAATTCGCATAGTTTACATTTATTTGAAATTTCACATCTTTGGTAGTTTTTTTTGTTTTTGTTTTTCGTTGGGTTTAAAATGTTGAATACATTTTCAAAGGTAGGTGTCACGGATTTTTGTTTTATAAAATCGGAGTTTGTTATGTTGGTTTAGTTGTAGTTGTTTTAAGCAACAGTATGTTTAAATAAACTATCAAAAATTTTACATTAGTTTGATTAGCAGTTGGACTAAGTAAGTTTATTAAAATACTTTTAAATTTTCGCCTTTTACAGCTATTTTTTCTTTCTATTACTTAGAAGAAGAAAAGTGTAGCATACTTATTGGGAAGTTTCAAATGCTAAATAATGAAAAAGGGTTAAAAATATATAATATTTCAACATTCTTATTTATTTAAAAAGTATCTTCTGCAACGGCATACAATCTTTGGTGTTCCAAAGAAACGAAATTTTAGTTGAACTCAAATTTTTTCATTCTCAGGCGAAAATTTCTTTCCTGTTGCTGTGAGTTGCTTGTGTAAGTATGCGTGTGTGTGTGTGTGTTTTTAGTAGTAGTTGCTTTGCATTCCTTTAGTTAATTGAACCAATCAAAAATGATTCCATTTTGATGCGAGTGCAAAAGTTGATTTCTACTTTAAGAAAGAATTTAATTTTTTTTGGTGGGCTATGAAAAGCGCCAATTAAAGTGCAAAAATTAAGGCAAATATTCATTGTGTCTGTGTTTGTATGTGTATATGTGTGTGTGTGCCTTGTTGAGTGGAAAACTTTGTTGCTCCGCTTGTAGCATAGGAAATTTAAACAAAAATTTCCACGAGAATTTTCTGCTTTTCAGGGCAAGGGTCATGCTGATTGCGTTTCATCTTTTTTTGGTTGCTAATCATTTCTTATGCCACAAATTTTCTCAACAAAATAATATTGCAGTGTGATTATTTGCATAGTGGAGAAGAAAATGCTAAAGTTAAATTTAAAGTTAAAGATATTAGCAAAAATTCAACTACAATATTAATGATGCGAGAAAAGATGCAGACATAACAAGAGAAATATATTTGATTATATTAATATTTTGATTATCTTGGGCATATAGTTACAGATAGTACAGAGAGTAAGGGTTATAGCTGTTTACAGTGTTTGTGTTTTACTGATATTATTTAAATGTTTTCGAGTGTGTGAGAGAGATAGAGCGACAGAGCAAGTAGTAGTAGTATATATAGAAAACAAAAGATGTATGCAAAAACGTGTTTTATGTATTGGTTTAATTTCTTTTTTTTATGTATTTTTTGATTGTATTTACCTTCTACAAAAGTTCAAGAAAACAAGAGTTTTGATTTTTTTTGTTATAATATTTATGTATGTATTGAAAACAATTGTTGTTGTTGTTGTTTTGTGGACGGGGGAGTTGGAGAAAGAGAAATTGAAGAGTTTTTCTTTATATATTTTGGTTTTTTTAGTTATGTATTTTTGTTTGTGTTTCAAGTTTTCAAACAAATAAAGTAGAAGAAGAATGTGCAAAGAAATAAATTCAGATTATTCATAAACTTTTTTTAAGCCATAAAAGTTGATGAACCATTTGGTATTTGTTGTAAGTAATGTATTAATATCTTTATAAACTTTTAATATTTTTTTTATTATTTATTTTTGCATTTTGAACTGGGTGTGTTTTGAAAGTTTTGAACTTTGCAGTCTGTTTAACGTAGTTTAAATTGTTATTGTTATATAAGTTGTACTTTCTGGGGTGGGGGTGGGGATAATATACTTTTACTTTGGGTAGAGATACAGAGATAGAAAGAGAGAGAGAGAGAGATAGAGAGTGTAAGATAGAAAGAGCGATACGCAAAAGCAAACATCAAAGTTGGTCTTTTGTCTATGTTTTCTTCTTGATTTGAAATGGAATTTTAAATTGCGAATTTACATACACACAAAACACACAATTTCTGTTTATTTGGTATCATTTGGGGGAATATTTGCTATCAATTACACAATACACAATTACACGCTTCGAGTTCGAGGTTTCTGTAGTTTGTTGTACAACTCAAATGAATCTAAACATATTCAAAATTATAAGCAACAGTTTTGTTTATTTGTACTTGTTGATGTTTTTATCAGCTGCTTGTTGTTGTTGTTGTTGTTAAGATAAACACAAAAGTGTACAACAAAAATAAGAAACTCAAATAAATTTGACACTTAGAGGCACATTTAGGTACAGAATACATAAAGAGTGGCAATACCATCAAGGAAAATTCCCGCCCCAAATTGAAATAAATACCAAAAATTATAAAAAGTAAATAGTATTTGTATAGAAATATATTGTAAATATAATTTAAGATGGTCCAATTTCTACATACCTGTCCGCCTTCACCCTCAACGCTGATCAGATCACGCCACTCCTCAATCGTTTGCGCCAAATCGATGGTACAGAGCGGTACCTTAACCTCACCAATTTGATCGTGTTTCGAGAAGCGATCAAAGTCAAAGATGGCAAACACGAGCGTCTTATTCATGGCATCGGCATACGGTAAACTCTGTAGATACAATCCATACTCTTTAAATATTTGTTCAAATACTAGGAGAGTTGTAAAATTAACCCACCTTAAATGTGAATGTTTCATTGAAGACGGGACTGAGGGTTTTACGGTGCACCTTTGTCTCGAATTTCTTTTTCTTGTCGGGCAAAAGGTAGACCTTCACATAGGGATCCGAAGTACCACCCATGTCCAGGGCGGGCAGCTCTTCGGCCTGTATTACAGTTACGGCCAAGCTGTTCGAATTGAAATCGTATTCAAGCTGCAAGTATACACATTATAGAAATATATCCGCAGCATAGCGGTATTCGTTCCCATAATAAAAGAAAAAAAAAACAAAGTATAAATAAGAATATATTAGTTATAAATCTCTTAAAGCTTTTAATATTTAAAGGATTAGAATCGTGCTTTGTTTTATTTTAATTTAGAGCTTTTTTTTTAGCGCCATGTGTTTCTAATTGCTTACTAATTACTTTACTTTTCAAGAGCTTTTAGCAAACGTTTAAATTGTTATTTTAAACTCCATTTAAGTCATTTAAAAGCTCGTAAAGCTCTTAAAACTTTTTGTTTTAAGAATCAAATGGTTAAGTCCTTTAAGAGCTCAACAAAGAAAACTTAAAGCTGCTGAAAAGTATTTCAATTTAGACATTTTTAATGCTTCTAATCAATAATTGAATTAATCATTGGCAAATACTGTTAATGTTGTGAGCAAGTGATTGAATAAAAATTCAAATTGTATGCTAAATAATGAGTACATAAATTACTGCCACTTTCGAGTAGTACGCGGCATGACTCGACTTGACTTGACTTGTTTTGACTTGTCGTGTTTTTGGTGTTTTCCTTAAGAAGTTTATAAACGACAGTGCAATTGACTATTTTACTGTATCTAGTATTAGGTTAAGTTAGTTAGTATTCAGGATTAGTTAGTGGTTTTATTGTGTAACGTTGAGGGACTTGAGGGGACGCTAGTTATCGATAACGAACTCACCTTAAAGTTGAGTCGTCCCAACTTTTGTTCGCTCTGTTTATCCTCTTCGTCACCCTCTTCGGCATTTTCGGTGAGTTCCTCCATATCAGGCTGAACCTATGGCATACCAGAACCCAATAACTACTAAGATTTGATGGCATTTCAGATACTTACTTTCTCTTTGTATGCCGATCCCAATAATTGTACCGATTTCATATCGACACCCTTCTTACCCTTACCATCTTTGGTTCTTCGCTTCTTAAGGAATCTTCGTACACAAAAGAATATTATACCAAAGACGACCAGGAATACGAGTATTATGATCGCCACAACGCCCCATGTTGGCACACCCGTTGATTGCGAAATTTTGTTAGTCAAATCTTCCGTCTTATCCCCAAGCTGTGCAACCAGCGTTTTTGAGGTGGTAGTAGCTTCTAAAAAATTAATACAATTGTTTAGTTATTATTATTATTACTTTCTTGGTGTAAACTCACCCTCAATTTCTGTTGTTGTTTTTGGCGCCAATGTGGTTTCTTGTAGGATTCTCTGATTTTCTCCAGCTGCCAGCTGCTGTTGTTGTTGTTGTTCTTCTTCCTGCCTATTGACTGCCCGAAATGCCGAAAGGTGTTTCGGCGCTTCTTCCACCGTTTGACTGCCCGTCTCCAAATCGGTAGCCGACTCACCACCCGACACCGGCGCCGGCTCCGTTTGCGTATTTGAATTTGGCGCCATTTTGCACTCTGTCTACAACTGGAAAATAAGGAAATACTTTGTTAGCTCAAAGGTCGCTAAAGAATTATTGCTGTTTAAATTGAAGCCAACAGATAATAAATTTAAAAACTAGTAGTCTTACAAACAATTTTAAATATATATTGTAGTCGGGCATTTTTAAATTACTATTTTTTATTAAGAAACCCGAAATATGCTCCAAACTAAAGTTAAGTGCCACTTAAAAGACTCTCAACTTTTTGTTGGATTTATTTCGCTACCAACCAATTGACTCGTGTTAACTTACACATATTAACAGATAACAAGAGTCTGTTGAAAAACAATTGATAAATGACTTTCTTAAAGGTGCGACTGATAAGCGTGAATTCTTGTTACAAATTGCGTTGTCATCAGTTAAAAATAGCCGCAGAGAAATTGAGAAATCCTACAAAAGTCGTTGGCAATTTAGCTCGGTCTAAACATCCTTGGAAACACTACAAATGCGTTGAGGGTGTCAACAATTGCTCGGCTCGGCTATTTCCAAGTAAAAGTACTTTGCGGTTAGCATGCCAAGGACACAGGACACAGCATACAAACAGACACAGAAACACAAATACTCCCACACACACACACACAGACATTCACGCACTTGTAATTTTTCTCCCTTAAGCAGCATTCACTCCAGTTATTCTCGGTTTGTTTGCGAAAAGGGGTATGCTAAGTTTGTGGTAGGGTATGTAACAGGTGGAAAAATGAAGTAAGAATTGCAAAGTTTAATTAATTAATATACAATAAGAAACCCTTTTATACACTAAAAACAAACCAATTACGAAAGTAAAATTAGTTTTAGCGCCATCTAGCGTGTGTCTGCTGCACTCTCAGGGTATTTGTTAGTCACACTTGTAAGACTTCAACGTTTCACTCGCGTTTTTATTCAACTTTCTAATTTAATTCATTAATATGCAAACCATATTTTTCTCCCCAGTTTTCTTTTCCCTCTGCTCTCCTCCTCCCCTCCTCTCTCAGTCACTTTCTCCTGCTGTGCAATTCTCTTGTTTCCCTTTGTTGTGCTACGCTTTTGTTGTGGCTCTCTGCTATTCGTCATTGCTTTACATTTTAATTAAATATTTTGTATTTACTTTAATCCCAACTTGGCGACCCTTTAATAAAGCATTGCTCATATGGCAACCTTTGACCTTTGTTGCTTAAGCATTTTCATTTGTTTTGCTGTCATATTACTTTGATTGACAGCAATCCAACAAGACTAAACCCAAAGTAATTGGCCAATTAAGATATGAAATGACATGCAATAAAAGCTGTTATTTAATTCATAAAGTTAATAACTAATTAGCTACAGTTTAAACAAAGTTAAGGCCAACGACTAAAGTTTTTGAATCGGTTTATTATCGCCCATTTAAGTCAAATGTATAGCTGCAGAGTATACGTGGAAGTTTGTAAAACTCACAGCTTCAGTTCTTAAGAATTGCCTTGGGCAACATGTCGCATGCGTAATTTTTGTTTGTGTGCCAAAAGCTGACTACAAATTTGCTGCTAACTGTGCTTGTGGTTATAGCTTGTTTGCTCAGCAAATGACGTCAAAGGTAATCGTAAACCATACACACACACAAATGTGTATACACACACACAAGTATACACTCCGCAGCAACTGTGTGAATTTTAAATGCAAAGGCGAAATGTGCGCAAAATTTAAATACAAATGTTTTGTTTATGCTAAAGGAGTTTGAATTTGTGTGTGAATGTGTGAAGCAAGCAGAGTTGCATATTTTAGCTTGTTTAGAGCTACTTGTAAAGAATTTTGAGTTGAAAAAAGCTAAGAAAGAATTTAAAAGTAGATTAAAAGCGTACGGGGTCTATAAGAAGATATTTTGTTTTATTTTGAGTAGTACAACAAGTAATATATAATATTTGACTTTAATTAAATATAGGCCAACTTTTTATTGAGTAGTTTGCTTAGGCAATTCTAGCCATTTTTGGCAACCATTCTCGATATTTTAGTCAACTAAAAGCTATCAACACTGTTACTGTTGACAAGTGACGTGCTTAGCGTATAAGTCGCTTTTGTGCTTGTTTTCTTTACAGCCAAGGAAAAGAGCGAAGAGAATACGTTATTTAAGCCATTGCCAAAAGCTGGCTAAGATACTCGGCATTTACCCTGACCACGCCCCATTAAGACCCTTGTGGCGCCACAAGGGGGGGACGCTGCGGCAAGCGCTCAGTCGAGTCTCTTGGCGACATTTTTGCGCAAATCAATAAATTTAAATGCAAAGTCTATTTGAGCCCCGAGACTCTCGACAACAAGCTGAAGCCGAAGAGTGCTCTTAGCACTCAGTGGGAAGCCTAAGAAAACGGATGGAGGGAGGGAGGTAGGGGGAGAGAAGAAGAGCATCATGAAGTGGTGTCAGATGTTGGTTTAAGTGAGTTTTCTGATGGAAATTGAGTTTGCTTGATAAATGCGAGACAAAGGCAATGCAATTGACTGAACGGATGTTAGAGAAACGTGGGTAGATTTCAGTACAAATAAGAAAATTTCTACACAGTTTTCCAATTTGTAATATAGACTCAATAAAATCGTTTTCCCCGCATAAATTTATATAAATTTGTGTCCTATTTTCATGAACAAAATCATCTTTTTTCTAACCTCAACGAAAAACACAAAACAACTGCCTACAGGGTATCACTTAGTCTGTTTTTATCACCTTGTATTACATTAAATATTAATGCAACTAAGAGTGACAATAAAATCAAGCAAAGTAAAAAGATTTCCCTAAAAGAAAAAACAGCTACAGCAGGGAAACTTCGTGTACGTGATATTTTATTAATACTGAAAATCACAAGCGAAATAATGATTGTCATAAAAAGCAGGGCACACAGCATTGTGTGAAAATGAAGTAGAGAAACGAGAAACTGTTGCGGAAAATGCGAGAAAATTGTGACAGCATGAGGCGAGTAAAACTAGGTATAAAAGAAAATGCCATAAAACCGACCACAAGCACAGAATTTCCTTTTTTTTTTGGCTTGAAGTGGATAGCTGCAGCTAACAAATAATTCCTTGGAAAACTACAAAAGAAACTACCAACACACACAAGCAGTCGCTCTCTCACACACACTGACTAGTATAAATTATATTGTAGCATACTTTTGTGCGCCGCCAAAACAATTTTTGTGCCTTTAGTTGTTGTTTGTTTCGGCTTACACGCGGTTCAGGTGTGTGCGTGTTTTTGAGTGTGTGATTTTATGATGTGCCTGGTGCCCATTTGTCTGGCACTACGCAGTTTGGCTGGTTTTGACGAGCTCAAAATGAGGTTTATGGCCTGGCTATAAAGTCTGCAAAACTTAATGTGAATTAAAGAAAGTTAATTGACTTAAACTGAGTTTTAAATAAGGCACTGGAAGCTCAATTTATTGGGGAATTCAAGCAAGTAAATGATAGCTTAGAGCTCGGGTAAACTCTATTAAACTATACAAAAATTATTTATAGAACTGACTTGTCTTTAGCGCGTGTGTGCTGTAAAAAACCTTGTCACTTTTCCATAAATAGCAACAATTGGTTGTCATTTCGATTAGGGTTAAATTTCATTTAGACGATAAGATAATTTCTGTGCTCATAAAACATGCAGCGATGGGGGCAGTGGGCAGAGCTGGGAAGGTGTGCTAATGTGACGTGTAGAGCTGCAATGATGGACATATAGACAGACGACTAACAGTTAGAGCACAACTGACAATCAAGCTGTCAAAACAATTTAAGCTTTGCAAGCGCACAACATATTTTCACCTGCAAACAAAAACAACGACATGAGTTGGGATAATAACATGACGTTGGCATGTAATAGAAATGGAATTAAGTGTTTTTTTTTTTTTTTTTTGTATTTCGAGTGGGAATTTGGTGTGAAAAGCAGTAGGAAAAAACAGGAAGGACGAGACCCTTATTGAAGCTCAGTCGCATTAATTGTTAAGCTCTGAGCAGGAAACGGTTAAACTTTTTGAAGAGCGCGAGCGCATAAATAAGAGAGAGAGAGAGAGAGTAATAACCGTGTGTAACAGAGAGCGCTACACAGTCTCTCTTTTTCGCTCTCGCTCTCTCTGCGCTTGCTGCGCACATAACCCAGAGAAGGCAACAAACTAAGTTGAATCGAAAGCAAGAAAAGAAAAAATTGTTGCAGACGAACCTGCTAACCAAGTTAAGATTGTCTCCCCTCAAGTCATTGATGTTGAGGCTATTGATAATGACGATGATGATGATGATGATGAGGTTTCGAAAAGAAAACTAATTTTCCACATCATTATGCTTTTCGCTTTCAATGCTATAAACGTTGCTAGCTTTTGACTATGATTTCATTAGACAATTATTTTGCTGCAATCTGTAAACGTTGCAGTCACACACACACACACACACTCGGGGGGTTCATACACCCACACACACCTACACGCACTTCACCAAACACACCCACACACAGTCCAAAAATACACGCACACTTGTCTCTGGCTCATATTAATATGCGATTTGACAACATTTTTCTTTGCGTGGGAGGTTGTGTGTATGTGTGCGTATATGTTTTGTGTATGTGTATATGTGTGTGTTTGTGCTTGTCTTTGGCCGCACCGCTGACTTGATTATTGGCAATTATGTGCGGTTTTTATGTGTCGTTTCCAAGCGAAACTCCCGCATATAATTCTTGCCAATAAAATGAACGTTTATCGTCCAACTACTTTGCCTTCCCTTTGCTCCCTTTTTCACATTTTCTTTTCCCTTTTGTTTGTCTGTTTCGCGTACTCCCTCTGCTTGTTTGTGCATATTTTATGTTGATTCTTCTTTTCATTCGTCGGCTCACATAGCAGACAATTAAGCAAGTGGACGAGAACAAAGAGATGCTTAATTAACTTTGTCTCTGGTCTGCTTTCGTGGTAAAAGGAATTTGGGGAATTATTTGTTGAAAAATTCCCCAGGCAAATTACATATATTAGCACCTAATCATGTTTGCAATTTTATTAAAGAGCTGTAGCAAGTAGATTTGCATATGTTTGTTAGATAATAAGCTTTAATTTTATTTATTTAATACGAAACGGCAGCTTATTTTGTGTTTGAAAACATTTTCAAAGAATGTTAATGTGCTTAAATAACTTTTGGAAAAAGTGATCGATTTTTGGCACATTTTTTGCACCTCTAGAGTGCTTAAGAAGATATGAAATATTAAAATTTTAAATCGCCCAATAGAGAAGCTTCATTGAATAGTATATGCATAGATAAAGTCAATGTGTCAAGTAGTTTCTAATGTGTTCTCCCAGCCCCATAATGTTTCGGCAGTCAGTACTGAGCGCGCTGACATTGATTCATTCAACAAGCAAAAAGGTGGTTACCGAGTTCGCGGAATGAAACAGCTTTGCAAATATAGTGGGTGAAAGTATATAAGGAACAATAAAATGGTAGAAATAAAAACAATTTTTATCAAACTCCTAAGCGGTAACACGCCCTTAAATATTTTCAGAACTATCAGTAAAGTTTTACAGTCTTCAAATATGTGTCAAAATATATCAAATAGCTAATTCTTCTAATAAAACCAATAATTAGTAAACTGGCCTTTATATTAAAATCAAGATATGTGTTAAAATTATCAAAATAAATTAACATACACAAAATCTTTCAGTAACACTAAATTTTGTAACAAACTTGTCGCCAAAAAGTATGCTATAGTTTGCAGCTAATTATTAACATAAAACTTACCTTTTATTCAGTTAATGTTGCCTATGTTAACAGTTCAGTTCACAGCTAAAAATTGTTGGTTGTTGTTTTTTTTATTGCTGTGGTTAGTTCAGTTAGTTGTTGAGCTGCTTTGAACGTTGATTTGATGCGGCAGAACAACGGAAGGCTCAAGATGCTCGAAGGCTCAGGCTCGGAGACGACGACGACAAATCGTGTGGATGATGTGACAAAGGGGGCTGAATATATATATATACAAATATATATATTTGAGAGTATGAGTGTGTGTGTGTTTGTGTTGTGCTGCTTTTGGCTAGTGAGGCCTTTGCTTAGCGCTAGTCTCACATGTATTTCGAACACTTCTGCAAGCGAAAAACGATTAACGATTAACAATAAACGATTGGTAATTATTTTTATTATTTTATTGCTAAACGCGTGGTAAATTATATATGTTTTTTTTGTGTATAATTTACACAGTCGCGAACGAGCGGAGAGAGAGCAAGTGGAGAGACGCAAAGAGAGTGGCAGAAATGGGGAGAGAGAGAGCGAGCAGCAGCGAGAGCGTATACGTAATATACAAAATACAATGGTATGCGTAAATATTGATAGAGCGAAACTCGCTCACTGTGTGTGTGTGTGTGTGTGAATGTGTGGGTGTATGTGGGTGTGAGTGTGTGTGTGTGGTTGGTTGGTTAAGGGGAAGGGCAAATTCGCTGCTGCTGCTGGGCACGAAGACGTCGTTGAAAGCAAATTCAGGATAGAGATTTTCTTAGAGCCGTTTTCCTTTTATGAGCTTTTCTCTTTACACAAACACACACAGTCGCACACACACACACAGCCACTCACGCACACAGACACTTCGTAGCTTGTGCAATATTCGGTTTTCATGTTGTTTAATTATTTGTTTGTTATTAATCAATTTTCTGCCAAACTTTTGCCCATGGAAAATCTATGAATTTTCATTGCTAAGTGCAGAATTTTTCTCAGTGGGTCACGACAACGACACTGCTTCAAATCATGTGGGAAAAATCAATATTTGGCACACACACGCATTTCAATTTTCACTTTCTATAGAGAATCTCATTTCTGCCATACTTTTCACCAACAATTTTCCCAAAATTGCACTTTAAAATTTCACTCATTTTCGAATTTTTCTTCACATGAAAATTGTTGCAAATATTTTTTCACTAGGCAACGCCAAAAATTCTGATACACAAAAAATGTTCTGCCGTTTTTGGAGCAGCGCGTGCCACCACACATACACATACACATGCACATACACACATATACACAGTCACACACACAGGGGCAGACGCACACGCACAACACTTTTCAGGCTCTTCGTTTGGCTTTCGCTTTATGTAATAATTGAAATTCCAACAAATTCAAATTCGTTTCTTTAATATTTCCGTTTGATTTAATTCAAGTCACACACGATTTCATAATTATTTATATTGCAAATTTTATAATTGCAAATAATTCTATTTTGTATATATTTTTCCTTGCTCACATTTGTAGATTTTTAGCTTTTTATACTTTTTTTTTTGGCTCTTTTCTATTCATTCACCTTCAGTGCAGCGCTTTGTATTTGCAGTCAACTTCCACGGTCGATGTTCATTCGCGTTTTGGCTCATACAGTCAAGGAGCTGCGAGGAAAAAGCCCACAGACATCGCTTCGCTAGTTAAATCAGAGAGTACGCGTGAGACAATGCCTTTGAGAGCGCAAGCGAGTGAGAGAAAGAGAGCGAAACGGTTCAGGCATCGATTTTGCTTTGTTGGTCTCAGCGGGTGGTGAGTTGTAGGGGGTGGTGTAGACTGTTGTAGACCAAAGCAGAGCAGAGCTTTCGAAGAAAGTGTAGACTTGGCTAAGCATGTGGCGAGACTAGTAAGGGATATCATTTACGCATGGGCTGGGAGTGTTTAACAGCAGTGAGCTGTATGTTTTGGTTAAACTTCTTTTAAAAAACTATTGGAAAAGGCTGCAAAAGCCTCTTGAGGACTTCGCTTCAGTTATGCCTTCACTTCTCAAAAGACTTTTACTTTCTTTTTTTATTGTTTTTCTTGTCAATTGATGATTGAATATTTTTAAGTAACAAATCTTTGCTATAGTATTCACAACTTCAAGATACCACGCCCTGAATCTATGAGAAAGTCTCACTTTTTCTGAACCCGAGCACAACATAATTATAATATTTACTTAACCTTTTAAAAGTCTCCATTTGTTACTCTTTCTACCTTTGTCTGACCTTGTCACTTTTATCTAGTTTATGGTTGTTTTGTCTAGCTTCACATACGGTCTTCCTATTTTACCCCACCTTTTCCCCCTTCGCCATGCTGCCGAACTTTCATGTCACTGTCTTGTCTTAATTATTTTATTTTAAATATAGAAATATATTTTTTTCTACAATTAAATTTTACTTAAAGGAAATCAAATTTTAGTTGAACCCTTTCGGTTTGAATCTTCTGATGAATTTGTTTTGAATTCTACGCTGTAGCCCACGCACAGTGAAAGCTCTCTCCTGCTTACTCCTTTCACTTACTCCCGCTGCTTCTCTCTTCTGTCTGAGTTCTCTTTCCACCCATTCCACAGTGTGTAAAACATCTGATGGTCAGCCACATGTTTGGGCCGTAAAAAAAAAACAGCTCGGTGCATGCGTACTGCAACTGAAGTTTCTCAATGACAATGACAATACAAACATACACACGCAAATATGCTTGTGTGTGTCGGTGTGTGTTTGTGTGTATTTGTTTGTTGAAGTACGAGCGCTTTTGCCTACAACTCGACAAGGACTGCAAGCTTTTATAGTAAAAGCTGCACACAAAGCTTTAAAGTTTCATGTAAACAAAGTTTACGCGGCAGAACAGAGTACTGCTGCGTGACAACAGATGGCGCTAGCTGCTTAATTTATGCTATTGGGCAAGCCAATGGACAGAGAAGGCATCATTAATGGACATTGGACATGGAAATGGCACTTCCGATGTGCAATTACGCATGGCAAACACACACACACACATACACAAATCTAAATCTAAATTCAAAATCATGTGCTGCAGCCAGCAGCTGAGCCGCATGCACGTGAGACTCACTGCAATTATAAATTGTACATAATCAAATAGATTTTGGCAAAATAATTTTACTTATTTAACAAGCCAAACAAACGAGCAAACGCATTTTTGACACACAAATTGCCGAAGGAGCGAAAGAGAGGGAAAATTGCATATTTACATTTTGTGTCCAGGACATTGGAGCAGTGTCAACAAATGTTTAAATCAAATAAGCTATAAATGTCTTGAATAAGTTGATTTTAGCCAAGTAGGATCAGGTTCGAAGCATCTGTTCCTGATGCTGCATCAATTTCCATTGGAATGTCCTGTCTGCTGTCAGCTCTATTGTTGTTATTCTCTCAGTTCGTGCTAAAATCATTATCCTGTTACTTGTCATTAATTCAGAATATCAATTGTTGTTGTTGTTGTTGTGACTGCCGCTGCTGCTGCTCAGTGCAGCCAGCCGTTAAATTAGCAGCTTATAAATTATAAATTTGAATTTAATTGGCCAACTAAGAACTCGAGGGAATTATTCAGTTGACTATATACAAAACTTGAACTGTTTCTGTAGTTCACCCATTTAAAGTCATTGCCAAAATATTTAGCTTAATCGATTTAAGGTTTCTTAAATTTCTATTAAATGTATGCAAAAAGCTTTCTTGCATATTTAATTGGATTTATTCAAATCTACATTTGTTGCTTTTTATTTAACTATGTTTTTTCATGGTGTTCCTATTTTTCTAAGCTATTTTTACAAGTTGATTAAACAAATATATTTTCCATTTTTGTATTTTTCCAAGTTGATGGGATTTAAAATATAAATTCGTTGCACTTTATTTTAAAACTAATCCTTTTTAGTAACCAGCTTTTGTTTGGGCACTTCTTGGTTTGCTTTCAATTTAATGCTACACTGAATTTCTTCAATTGATTTTTTGTAGAATAAAATCCATTAAATTTAGTTACTTAGCACTGTTAAAAAACGGTCTTAGCCTTTGTTTATGTTTAAATTAAGGGATAGCTGCCACCAGCAGCAAAATGCGGTCAAAAAAACAAAATTTTGGTCACCCAATAAGAAAACAAGGCCAACACAATTTGGAATATTTAATGCATTATTATTAACAGTAGAATGCATTAAAATTCAATGGCTAAATTTAAATGCAAATGCAGCAACGGGAGCGATAACGATAACGATAAAGGGTAAACGATAACGATTATGGCCAGCTGATTTATGTGGCTTTAGTTGCGGTCCACTTGGCATTTTATGGCCAACACTTTTTAAAATAAGAAGAATGAGTGGCAAGTGGTTAGAGACAATAAAAGACCCTGTAGTTCAAATAATATCAGCTTGAATATATAAAAGTGTAATATTTTATATACTTTATGATGTCTGCCCTGATTCTTTTGTCTGCTCTGCACATTTTATGCAAGCATAACCCACAGAGAACTATAATTTTTTAAGTACAGGGTCAATACCCTCCAAAAATGGCCACTTGGCAGCGGTTTCATTGCCACAGCGCTGGCAAAATTACCACTGAAATGCATAAAAGCGATACAATTGTAATTAAACGATTTCATGTATATATACTATATAAAATTACAAATGTAACAACAACAACAAGCAAATTGTAATAATCATAAAAGCAGTCAAATTTGATTCGTTTACACAAAAGTGGGAGTAACTATAAAATTAATGTGAAAAACTGAAATCAATTTATATTGCACACATGTGTTGGTATGTGGGTGTCAAAAAGGGTATGCGTGCGTGTGTGAGTGTGTGTGTGTGCGTAAGTGTGAACACACATTATTTAATGAATAAATCAGAAGGCTGCCAGGCAAATAATCAAATCACATAACACACAAAATTTCAATTGCAGCTGCTTTGAAAAATTATATTTGTATATGAAAATCCATTTTCATTTGATTTTCTTTGCTTTTCTTCTGCTGCCATTTTTCAGTTAGAGATTAGCAGCTAATACCTTTAATTCCTGTGTTTATTCTCTAATTTATAACAATTTAATAGATTTGGATGTGCTATAAATAAATGTGGACTAAGTAAATAAAGCCTAAATTAAGTTTGGAAGAAAAAAGGCTTGTCTACATTTTAATAAAAATAAATTAATAACAAAGAACTTTAATAATAGTAAATAAAAGTTGGTTATATTTAATTTAAACTCTATTCTTTTCAGTCCTTTCTGTTTAGCTTTTTTTTCGTTTCTAAGAATAGAATTGATGCCCGGAAATTCTTTAGGCAAAGTCAACAGTTTAATCAATCACTTGCTGTGAACAACTATAATACGGCACAAATCTGGTGACTTGCCTAAGTTTCGTTGTGTAAATTGATAAATCCTTCAATGTCACACACAAACACACACACACACGCACACGCACAACCAGGACACGCACCAATTTTTACGACAAGAAAGCTTAGTTGGGATTTGGTTGTGCACGTGCGAAAGAGATAGAGAGAGAGAGAGAGGGAGGGTGTGCGAGTGAGAGGGCAAGAAAACGTGTCACACGAAGAAGTCAACTTTCGATTTTAGCGAAATAAATCCACTTTACAGATTGAGACAAGAGGCCGGAAGGGAATACGAGTAGGTGGGGGGAGAGTAGAGCGCCCCTACGACCCCATGGGAGAATTTCGAATTCCCTGCTAAGCACAACGACAATAAACTCATTGAACGACAGCAAAGACAAACACGTGCGGAAAGAGACGGAGAGCTACGCATAGCAGACGAAAGGGAAGGGAAGCAAGAGACGTCGTGTGCTCGAATAATTGAATTCATCAAAGTTAACTTGCACAATTGTCAAATAAAAGAGTGGGGTAGAGAGGGAGTTGGGGAGAGGGGTGAGTGAGGGAGGACAGCCTACAGCTGCTGTCTCAACATTTGTCGAGTTTAGTTTTGTAAAGTTGTTGCCTTTGATGATGGCGGCACTTGGCCCAAAGAATGGCGTATAAAAAGATTTACGAATTGACAAACTGCAAGCTGAATTTAGCCAGCCTTCGGGCTGGGCGTAGGGGGTGTGGCAGGGGTAGGCGTAGGGCTGCTGAGCGGAAGGAGATCGAGTCTAAGGAGACTGAGCCTAAGCAGCACAAGACATTTGTACTACAATGAGAGGACATCCGCAGGCAATAACACACACTCACTCACACACATACACACACAACATACTCACACACTCAAGACAAACAACTTGAAAATCCATGTCAGTGTCACGTAGCTGAGTGCCTACAACAAAAACTAAGCCAAAGCGAAATAACAACAATAATAAAACAACAACAAAGCAGAACAACAACAATAAAGGACTAAAATAGCGCGGGGTTATAGCACATTTTCAATAGATCGAAGAAAAGATACTCTATTTGGGTAGAGTGTAATGAAATTTTTGAAACTTAACTAATTTTTGAATGGAATAATAATTGTGTGGCGAGGAAACTTCAAGGAAAATCAATTTTAAGAATAATTCAAATCTGCTGTTAATGCCAGACAAAGTTATAATTTAAGATTGTCTGTTAGTTTAATACTAGCTTAAGCCTTCAACTCTTAAACGTCGCAAGCTCCATGAGTAAGTGTAAAGACTCTGATTTGGATTATCTGCTTTGTATCCTGCAACATCTATAAAGATGCTACTGTGTTTCTTCAATTTTTTTTTTGTTGCCTGAGACTGAACCGTTTTTGCTGCTGATTGGTGTCTTTGTTTTTCTTTTGGCTTTATTTGCTGCAAGGACAACATCATCATCAACAACATAAATATCATCATGATGCTCAGCTGGTTCATCAGCATGGCTAGGAGTGTGTGTGTGTGTGTGTGTGCTTCATTGGCATCTTTCTAGGCCCGCGTCTTTTACTCTGTTGTTATTTCTTGCTCTTGTTTTTTGTGCTATTTATGTTTTGGCATTGCGTATACGCCACGTGGCACGCACTTGATTAAGTCATTCGTTTTCAAACGTTTAATCAATTATGCGACGTTTGCAAATTTGCAAACTCAATTCAACTCAAGTTGAATCGACTTTGCCTTAATTTAGACAGTCAAGGAGGCACTCTCCCTCGCTCTTTGTCTCTGTCTCGTTTTGGCCAAGTTGTTTAAGGCTAATCACTTAAGCTGCAGGCTATATGTCAGCTTGTCTCTGGTCTTTGCCTCTGTGTGTCCCATTCAAATGGCTAGAGTCTCTCTGCAAAAGTGGTTTTGTAGCTGTCCATTTTGGACAACTGTTCCGACACGCTGCGGGTCATTTTTCATTTGGATGAAAATATTGATTTTGCCGCTTTTCCTTTTTCTTATTGGCCTTCATCCAGATCCAACTGCTGCTGCTGCTGCTGCTGCTGTTTGCCTGTGGCTGCTGTTGATGTCTGTTTGTCAGTCTAACGATTGCTTACTGTGGTCGCTCATCCATCCATTTCCATTCCATCCAGTTGGCCTTTTTGCCAGGTAACAGGTCCAGGTCCCAGGTCCAGTCAGTCTCTAGATTTATGAGTTCTGCGAGTCTCAAATGAAATATCGTTTGCTCTCCGCGCAGTCGGCGCAAATATTTGCCCAGTTTTACGACCGTTTTGTGGGTGTGGCATCAACTTAAGCATCAAATCAGTGAGCTAAAGCTAAAGCTAAAGTTGTTTAAATATTAAAGCCAAGTTAAGCGTAATAAGGTCATCAGCCATCGATGCGGTTAGTTGGCTGATTTATGAAGTTACAGCTGCAAGGATAACTCAATTGAGCAACAACAAGCATACGCCACGTTGTACGCAAGTCACCTTCGTCGTCGCAGTCACTGTTTGTCACCCTTTGCAGTCACAGTCACTGTCACAAGTTTACGCTTTTCATTTTGTCGACTTTTCTTCTTTCTTTTCTCTCGGCCAAACGATTTATAAACGTTACAAGCATAAATAAACAAGCAGCTGTTGAAAAATTCACGAAAGCAGCAAGGGAGAGGTAGTGGGAGAGAGAGAGAGGGGTGAGAGAGAAAGAGAGAGAGAGAGTGTGTGTGAGAGAGAGCAGTCCGCTGACTGGCAACATGTGCTCCGCTGTGTTCGCGTTGCGTTCATCGTTGTAAATTTATTTACTTTTTGCTCTTTTATAAAATATTTTTTTAATGCAGCCCCACAGAGTGTGTTGCCAATTTGTGCAGATTTATAGAGCACAACTCGGACTGCCCAGTGGCTTCTGCTTTCCTCCTGATATCCACCCTCCTTTCCCACATACTGCACTGTTGACAATCGCCACAGGAACTGACCAGGCCAGCAGCAAACTGCAACAAAAGTAGAGTGGAGTGGAGTGGAGTGAAGTGGACTGGTCTGTAGTGTAAGCCCTATTGTTGTTGTTGTTTCCCCATCTAGTTGGGTCATAACTGATTGCTGCAAACACTTACGGCTGTCTTTTTTTGCCGCCACTGGGAGAGTGGGAAAAGAGCTGCAATTGAGTTTTGTTGCATTTCAATGCGTTTTGCGGCCGAGTCATTAGGGATAGTCACGATGGCTCACAGTGCAATAAATACACACATAGTATATGTATGTGTCAGTGGGTAAGCGAGCGAGTTGTTAAAACTTTCAATTGTTTATTCTTTTATTATAAATAAATTAAAGTTTTAAAGTTAGCATTGTTGTTAATAAACTGGTTAAACATTAAATAATAATATTAAACAGTCAGATAGATTGTGATCAGCATCAATAGATGAGTCGATAAAGCGCTGTCCGTCCATCCTAAATCCCAGAGACCATTAGAGCTAGAGCCTCCAAATTTGTAATGAAAGTCCGTCTACAGTGTGCGCAGATCAAGTTTTTTTCAAATTGGTGCCACATCCCTTCCTTCCCCGTAAGTTGTGTATGTGTATGGTACCAATATTTCTATCCTCACCTATCCTATCTCGTAGTGAGTACCCCCAATGCACTATGGGGAAAATGACCACTTTATCTGGCATTTAGACGTTTTTTAAAAGTTTTCAAATTTGCTTAAAATTAGTGTTAAAGCATTAAGAAAACATCAGAGTGTTATGCCTCAAACTTAAAATGTTAAAATTAACAGTCCCATGTGAGCATAACAGCTGTAAAGTCAGCTGTTGGAATTGAAAGCGCACGCTACTAAGTTTTGTAAATTATTGCATTGAGTTTCGTGGTATATATTTTGTAATTGAAACACAATTAGAAGAAAATCAAGTCATGAACACTGATTTGGCAGGTTTGCACTGTTTGTTTATTATAAAAAAATTTTCAAATTGTGCGTGTGTATATTAATATTTTGTTGTTTTATAAGAACATCTAAATCTGGATTTTTAGCAACAAATTTTAACTTTGGGAAGGATTATGTAAAAGAGTTCTGAGTTAACTGGTATTTGTCTTATTTTCCTCTTTTTCCCTCTTTTGGCGCAATTTGCATTTTAATTAGGTAACCTCAATTTTTCCAACGTCGATTTCTTTGCTGTGTGAAATAGCGAGAGGGGACGGCACGGACGAGAAAAGGCAATTCATAGATATTTTGAGCTGCATGCGTACAATAATGAGGATTTTAAAAGTAAATAGCCACCAATTTTGCAACAATTTGCATTATATTTGGATTAAATGGATAAACAGTATAACTTTGCTTTACAATAAAGTAATAGGCGAAAGGACTCAAAAACTGCAAAAAGCGGAACTTTCCAGTTTCTTCATAAGATTATTGTGCACTCAAAGCAAATCATGGAAAATCATGGAATATATATATATATATATATATATATTTCATATATATATATATACATATATATATTTTCATGAAAACTTTGAGCTGCAAAATGATGAAAATTAATAAAAAAACAGGTTTTTCCAAATTTTGAGGGCGCAAGGGGGCGTGGCAAAAATCATATCTGCAATGTAAGCAGGTATAGGTGACTGGATTTGGAAAGCTTATATCTAAAAATGCAAGTAAAATATATATTTTTCGATTTTTTGGTCAAAAGGGGCGTTGACACGCCCATTTTTCCAAAATAGCTTTAAATGGTCTATAACAACATAATAAAAAAAACCGCAGTGAAAAATATCTTTCGGTTAACTCACAATAATAAATGCCAGATATACTGGTCATTTTCCCCATAGTGCAATGCTAGCCATTTGCCTGCCATTGTATGCAAATGTATGTGTGTATTTGCTTTTGCCTTTGGAGGCATATAAAGAATCGGGGCTTGTCAATTTGACAGGATAATAGATTTAGTATGTTTACAAGTCTGTGGCTGCATCTGTTTTCCCGTTCAATTTGTTGTTGTTGTAATAACAACACAAACAACAACAATTGGCATATGAAGTTGATACTGCAATTGGTGAATTGAATTGCTTTTGCTCGCAGACAGGATGTGGTGCAATTTGAACTGTTTGCTCTTGTTGTTTTTGTTGCTCCTGTTGCTCCCAAATGCTCACTGTGTAAATGGGCGTGACTGTCTGCCAAATATGAGCACCGGAAATTAGCACAAAACCGTTAGAGCATCGCTCTCCCTCTCCCCCTTTGAGCCAAGTCTCTCAGCCCGTAAGAGATTGGCCAATTCGGTTGAATTTTTGGATGGGTGCAAATTGAATGGACACTGGCGATGACGCAGTGCAACCAAACCGTGTAATTACATTCGTCCCAGGACACAAATTTGTGCGTAGTCACTCGCTTTTCCAAAGGGGTCAAAAGGTCCGATCCAATCGGCCAACAGTCGCCGGTCTAAATTAACAAAGGGCCGCCAATTAAAGGCTAATCAGGCACTTGACCATTTGACTTGACCGCACCACAACAGTTTGAATTTTACTGCAGCTGTGTGTGTGTGTTGTGCAAAATGGATTTATGATGCAATCACTAGCCACTCGCACACACACACATGGCATACTTGAAACTTCTCACACGTTTTTAGCCTTAACGCAAACGTGGCCTAAACTCAAAATCAAATGCAGGCAACTTTCAAGCCAACACTGATTCAGTTGCCAGCCCCTTGGGACTTTACTTCTTTTTAGCGCGGCATGTAAGTTATGAGAAGGGAAATAAATTCGGTTTGAAATGCCGAAGTTTTGAAGCTCTTATAAACGACAATAGAAGTCGTCGGAGATCGAGGGAAGTATACATGTTCCTGATCAGTAGCACAAGCCAAGTCGACGTAGATCATTGATCGCAGTGCCTATAAATCCTCTTGATTACCTGATTTATTGGCTATGATTTCCAATCAAAATTAGTGTGTTCTCCGAAACCAGCTCACTCGCTTATAGTCTAAGCTACTAGTCCAATTTCTACTTAAAATATATTAATAATTACATAGATTTGAACTGATTTCCGCAAGGGTTTACAGCTTTCGTTGTGGCACACACGATGTTGCAGCTGCAGCTTTGTCTTGCAGCAACGGAGATGGGGCAACTAAGTAGTTGTGTGTGTTTGTGTGCATGTGTGTTTGTTTGCGGTGCACAAACTTTTGCACAAACGTTGCACAAATCGAGCGAGTGAAGCGCAAAAAGCAGAAGAAGAAGTAAAAGTGGAAGAGATGAGGGAAAACGAAGCTTTGGGAAATGTTGGGGAAAAGCGTGCAACTTTGCTTTGCTTTTGTGTTGCATACTTTTGTGCGCCGTTGCTGCAACTTCGTTTGCGCCCATTTGAAATTCATAAAAGTGTAGGGGTGTATGTGCTTGTGAAAGTGCGTGTGTGTGGCATATATTAGCAAGCCTTGTGATGCTGCATACATTTAGGCGCAGGTAAAACTGACGAGAGCGTGAGAGAGAGAGGGGGAGTGGAAGACAGAGAGAACTGAACAGGCAACAATAAGAAATTGCGCACAATTGCTTATGAAATTGAGCAAACGAAATGGAAATGGAAATTGAAAAATGGAAAAATTCAAATGGCAGCTAATGAGCACAGGCAGGCAGAGCAGAGTGGCAAAAGAAAAGTTTGTTGTGCATGTGTTAATTAGAAGTTGGTCCGAACAACGAGCTTAATATCATGTTAGGCAAACTCATCAACTGAGCCCAGTCAGTCAATCAGTCAACAGTTTTGGCCCACAAAACAAGCAATTCAAAGTGCTTTCAAATGGCCAACAGCAGGTGATGTTATGGCGGGCGGTGGGAGGATGTGAGAGCGGAGCAGGGTGAGAAAGGAAGAGAGAGATGTTCCGAAGTGATCGCCGCACAGTTAAGCATTGATGGCGAGTGACAGCAATGCCACTAACAAAGGATACGTTGGTGACTTGAAAATACCTGTTTCAAAAGACATTGCCTACTTTTAGGTGGTGAATTAAAATATTGGACAACTACAATTACAATTACTAAGAGATTTAGTAAGCTTAAAGATTACATTTTAAATTTAGAAATTTAAAAAAAAAAAACACTCCCTTCACCTAACAAGTAACAGGTATAACATTTTTGGGCAACGACAGTAGCGAGTGAGTATAAAAACTGACAGTGAAATTGAAGGCAAATGTTTAGTGTCGTGTTTAAAATATAAAAATGTCTCCCGGGCGCATTTGGCAGAAGTGCGAGGAGATGTGAAGGGTGTGTATGTGTGTGTGTGTCAGGGCTAGGTGGACAAAGGGTGGCAAGCCAAGTGTGTGCTTGCGAGCAACTTTAGTGCGACCCTCGCACCTGTTTGAAGCCACGTGTAAAATGCTGCCAACGGCGATGCCTTTAACACCCCCTTCCCGTGCTGTGTGTATGTCCATGTTTCGCTGCTTTTGTATCCAGCATGTCCGCGTGTCCTTTTGTGTGTCTGGCTGGCATGTAAATTGAAATGGGGCCAAAAATGCCATTAAGAGTGTCGAGCAAAGTAACTGAAACGAGCTCTCCCAGTTTATGTGCATTAAATTAAAAATTAACTGTCACCGGGGATATATCGGGCCAAAAAAGCAACAGGCAGAAGGCAGCTCGAAAACCAGCTGAAAACTGGCTACAATTGTGAGTTAAACGAGCCTGTGCCACTTGTAATCACACATTTGCATTCGTATTGTTAATTGAATGTCTGCCTGGACAACAAAAGGGTGTAATCAGCTTTAAGCTTGACTATATACCTCATATCTTTTGGGACTTTAGATATTTTAAGCGATACAAATGTTTTTTTCTGTAAAGGATTATTTGAACTTATGAATTATGTCAAATGTGTCCACTGATCATAGAAAATTTCCTCATACTTTATGCTCAACACAGAGCAAATATTTCTTGTAGATCAGTAAGAAAGGGTTTTGAGTTTCCCAGACTCCCCAAACGCCCTGCTTTTACCACACCTGGATGCTGACTTAGGTATTTAGCTAACTGGTTAGCAAGTTTCACTTACATTTGATTTGTTGTTAAGAGTTAAATGCCACATGGCCATTTGCCAACACATTTTGCCTCATGCAACAGAGTAAATAAATTAAATTCTTATTTGAGAGGTAAAGAAGTTTGAGGTGGGGAGGTGGAGGGGGATAAAGGTAGAACTTTTAGCATGTGTTGAGTTGGCAGCACTGAATATTCTTGTAGCTACACAGGATAACTCGATGTTGTTTTTGTTGCTGTTTTTGTTGTCGTGTTGCAATAACAAACTCATGCTAATTGCTTTGCTAACAACTGGCAACGACAAGTTTGGACTTGCACTAAGACCAATGCCAAAGCGCAGCAACAACTATAAATATTGCTAAAATGTAGGCAACAACAAGGACTCGTTTCCACAGGACATGGTAGCCAAGCAGCCCAAGACGGAGACGGCAACGGCAACGGCGACGGGAATCGCAGCCGGAAACAAAACTGAAGCTGAAGCCAAAGCAGAAAGCAGTAGCTGAAGCACGCGTCTAAAGTCCTGACCTGGCCCAGAGCCACCTTTAATTACGACAGGACACAGCACACACACACACACACACTTGCACACACTGATACAGTTACAGGAGTTAAGCTGACCAGCGGATACACGACGATTGACCTTTGCAGCTTAGGATGCGACAGGTTGTGCCACCTGTGTGTGGTTGTGTGTGTGTGTGTGTGTGTGCCTGTGTGTGTGTACTGCCAACTTACCACTACAACTGTTCGCTTGAGCTTATAAATTTGCACACGAACCGGCGATAATTGCTGGGAAATGAAATAAAAATGCAATTAAAGTCGACAACGTTGAACGTGGGCAACTCTGCTGCTTCTTTTAAAATGAGCATTCAATTAAGAGGCGAACAGCGCGAGAAAGAGAAGAGGGATTGAGGGTAAGATTCAGAAGAAGGAGAGAGGTAGGGGAGGCAGATTTAAGCGAGTGTAGATTACACTTAAGAAATAATTAAAACTTACATTGAACTAAGATAAAAATTAATATGACTTTTTTTCATGACATTTAAATTAAAATCAAAAAAGTCCCTAAGGGATTACCCCTAGGTTATTGTCAGAAATAAATTGATTTTTAGTTTTATGCTAAATTTTCTTCGAGTGTAGAAGTAAATGTTGGATTTTGTTGCCCTGGAGTCGACTGTCAGGAGCATACACTTGACGGCAATGTCGCCAATGCCATCGTCGGCATTTATAAAATGATTTTTATCTTTATCAAATTAGAAAACGACAACAGCAACAAGAACAACAAAAACAACAGCAATAAGAGCAAATCCTCTTCTCTCCAACAAGTTTTACTGCTAGTCCTGCCCTTATCAACTCTGACCAATTTCCAGCTTCAGTCAGCCGCATCTGCAGTGTCACAGCAATTAAAACTGTGCTGTGGCATTGTAAAGATTACATCGCAATGTTAGTCAGAGAGGAGGGGGCGTGGCCAAGGGGAGGGAGTGTGTTAGAGATAGAGAGAGGTCACTGAACAACTGTTAAATGCTTTGAAGTTTATTCCCGGATTTGTCAGATTTCGTTCACTGAATATATGAATGAGAAATAAACGCAATTTAGCAAGCGTTTCTGAACGGTTTTTGTTGAGCATTGAAAAGCTTATTTGGGCGGTAAGTCAATGTAATGAAATTATACGAGCTTAAATAGCAAATAAAGTCCTTGTGATATTTTGATTTATTTAATTTATTTTATTAGTTCTATAAACTCGAGATCTCTCAGCTGTCTATTTTTATAAGCCTTGTCAGAGCTATTCAGACTTTTGACTTTGAAATGTGGCCAAGTTGCAATCAATATTCGTAGTTATGCAAAATGCACTCACTTCTCACCTCCTGGTTGGCTTCTTGCATAACCTTCAAAACCTTTTAAGCCGCTTTACTTGCCCTTCAATGGCAGCAAACCACAACCCCAAAAACTGTCTCTCACTCCCAGAATATTTACCTGTCTTTCTATATATAAAAGTATATATATTTTTTTTGAGGTTTCTTGGCTCAAAGCAGTTCAGTTGGCTGCATTTTGTTAGTGTTAGTGTCTACAGTCGATGGCATTGGTTGTGCACCGCACTCATCGTCGGCATCATGGATTATGCAAAAAGTTTTTCATTAATGTTGGATTTAGATATAGTATATATACTTTTCACGCTTTTCAACACTACCCCGTTTTGGCAATTCCCATCGCTTCATTTCGCCAACTCCTGCTGGGTGTTTTTTCCGCCCACTTGCCTGCACTTTTTGCGTTTTTGGCTGTTGACAACGCAACTTCGGGGTCCCAGGATACGTTAACTTTTGTCCTGAGCTGCGTTGGGCGCAGTGCAATGAAAGCTGCCACAAACAACAAACAAACAAAACTGCGATATTCAGACAAACAACAACAGGAGCAGCAGAGGCAAGAAGCAGCAGCAACAACAGCGAACACGCGATGTTGCCACATGCAGCGACGCAAACGGCGCATTGTTGCAACAAATTTGCCAAGCGAAAACTTTTTTAGTTGCCACATTTGCCAGCAATAGAAATGAGTTTGCCAAACATTAAAATTATTTTCGAATCAGGTTTTGTTTTTATTTTTTTTAGAACAAATACTTTTAACCAGCTCTCCAAATAACACTTAATGTGGAGATGCAGCGAACATTGAAGCGTCAAACAATCTTATGATAGTTCCGCTAGTAAAAATAATTTTAAGAAATTTGAAAAAGTTATCAGAAGAGTGTTTTGTACAGTAAAATGATCGTATTCTGTATGAGTCCTTCTTTTTGTTTATGTTTTATAGCAGATTTTCGAGTGATAAGTACCATTTGCTAAGTATTTCTGGGTTAGAAAATATTTTATCCATCTTAAAATATCTTTTAAAGAACTACTTTACCTATAAAATTTAAATAAATGATTTACTATTGTAAATTTGTACAGTGTTTTTAAACAAGCACTTTTCAGAATCACTTTTAGCGCGATATTATTAAGCATCCATTTTAATACCCATTAAAAACTTTCGACTCCAACGGGGTTAAGCAGAAAGAAGGCTTTGTAGGTATACACAATTTATGATTGAAATAATACGTCTTCAAACTTGTTGTCTAAGCAATAAAGACTTTAATTTTTGTAATTTCTAGCTTAGAAATAAAGTAAGAAATAAGTGTAGTCTTAAGCTTGACATCTTACTCTGACCTACAAAG
Organism: Drosophila dunni; assembly: GCA_018152125.1. Taxonomy (NCBI): domain Eukaryota; kingdom Metazoa; phylum Arthropoda; class Insecta; order Diptera; family Drosophilidae; genus Drosophila; species Drosophila dunni. The sequence continues at coordinate 1,311,954 of JAECXC010000906.1, forward strand.
GTAATAACGATCGAATAGCTTTTTGAGCAACTGTGCTTTACTGAAGTACCTCAGCCTTGGTGTTTACCTTGAAAGTCTAGGTTGACTAAGAGCCAATCAAGGGGTATACTCAAGTCGTGCACTTTCCACTAACTTATTTTTTCGCTCATATTTTCTTTTGTTACATTTTTTTTTTCTATGCTTCGGTTAGTTTTGGTGGTTGATTCTTTTGAGACACTTTTGCTGCTTTACAGTGCAAATTGTTGGGTTTTTGCCCATGTTCGCTGTGGGTTTTTACCAAAGGGGTTTTCGGGGGGTTTTCTTTATTTTTTTATTTTTTTTTTTTTGTTTTCTTTTGTGGCGTTTTCGATTTGTCTTGCTACATCCGTTCAGCCCAGCGAGCGCCCGCTTCATTTCCGGCCACACCCCCCTTGCCAACGCCCACACTTCAGCATTTATTTGAGTGTGTAAAGTTTTCTTACTTAAATTCTTTTCTCATTTTTTTCGGCTTTATGCCAGGCAGCTGAGTAGAAAGAGTTTTGTGCAAGTGCGGGAAGATTTGGCTGCGGCTATGGCAATTTCAGAGTTGCCACCATCAAACCCCTTCCTGTTCACATTTCATGGCAACTTTGATAGTTTTGTCAAAAGTTTTTATTGCGATTTGTTGCAGTCGTGTAAAAGTAATGCTACCAAAAAACTACCAAAGAAAATAAAAGTAACACAAAAAGAATTTTGGAATCCCCAATTGATATTTCTCTATGTGAATGCGACACAAAAAGAGCACATAAAAATCAAAAAGAGGAATATGTATTGGAATCAACTGTAGAGTTGTTACTTAAAGATTTATTATTGATTACTTTTGTTATTATTAATAAGCGCAGTTTCTGTTTATTTCTTATTTGTTATCACAATGCTCAATGACCACCACATCGCCATAGTTTGGTGGCGGCGTCTCTGGCCGCGCCCCCTCCGCCTCCGTATAGAATATTGAAGTCGGTGTCTCTGGACTGCTTGGTTCCCGCTCCCTATCGCGACTGCTGAATAGGTTACTGCGACTCAGACGTCGTATGAGTGTCGCCGTGTTCTGATTTATTGCACGATAGTACTGATGCCTTGCTGGGCGTCCAAACAGTCGTGACACGAAGTTGTCCTCTGGTCCATAGGCCTGTCGTGCGATAGCTCTTGAGGGCGCGTTGCGGGAACGCTGTGGATTGGAGCGACGCGGGTTTCGCGTTCGCGGTGGTGACCAAGTGTGTATGGTGGGCAGCTGTTGCTCCGATGTGTTAATGGCTGAGGAAAGAAGGGGGGAGCATTAGTTAAATATGGTAGTTGCTTTGGACGGCTTTACTAAGATTTCAGCTGTTAAGTTCTTAGGCAACTCTATTCTTTACTCAATTATATTTCCCATATGTATTACAAAATTAAAATTGCAATTATAGTTTCCACATGTGTTATGCACATATAGTACTCCCGATATGTGTGGGAAATCCAAATTTGTAAGCTGAAGTATAGAGAATTGTTTCTAGGTGCTATGTTGAATAAAGTATTTAAAGTGTCCCTCTCTATGTTTAAAACTTTACCTCTGCTCTTAAATATTTTTGTGCAGGGATTTACTTTTTAAAGCATTTAAATCATTTCTCTGTATAAAGTCGACCTCTGGTTATGTCATGGGTTAATTCACTTTTTAAATCATTATTAAAGTGCTCACTTTGGTTACTCACATGTTTCGCCATTCGCGGTTTGCTGTCGTCGCCGTTTCCTTTGCAGCTCGCAGCCGCTTTTCACGCACAAAGCGAAACTGATGATGAAAATGACCATACAGATGCCGGTGGCAGCGCCCACTGCAAAGGCCAATTTCACATCATCCTCGTCAAAGGTGTGCGTGCTCGTCACCTGGTCGCCTGGCTGAGCCCCAGCACCGTTGATGCCTACGCCCCCATTGCCAGCGAGCAGTTCATGACTGACACGCTCCAGGCAATTGCGATAGCGTAGGCAGAGCTGTTCCCGATTGCCCTGGCAAACATCGATAAGTGTTGACAGCTCGTCTCCGGTTTTCTTTTGGCCATCCTGCGCCTCCTCCTGCTCATCGGATTCGTCGGGTAACTCACGCCATATGCTTGCCACAGGTTGGGGTTCGTCAGGGTTGTCATCCAAATGCTCCAATCGCTCGAATTTTGGTTCTGCTCCCGAGGCTTCTTCTGCTAGTTCAACATCGGGTTTCTCCTCCAGGCAATCGCTGAGGCTAATGGCCACGCCCCTTAATCTCAGCCAAGTGGCAAACTTAATTAACGCACGATCGCAATTCAGTGGATTCTCCTCCAAGTCGAGCGCTGCCAGATATCGCGTGGCATGGAATGTATTTATATTAACTGTTATCAACATATTCTGTGCCAAGTCCAATTGTCTTAGCTCAGTTAAGCCGGTTAAAAGTGTCGCACTCAATTGACTGATTTGCGCATTTCGCAGATTAAGTGAACGCAAAGATGTGGATCTCAAAAATGGCTCATCTCCCAGTGTAGCCAGCTTATTGCCCTCCAGATTAAGGTGTATTAATTGTATATTGGTTTCCAGCAAGTGCTCATCCACTTGCTCCAATCGATTGTACGAAAGATCCAGTGATCGCAGATGACGCAGCTTAGCGAAGGCATCCACGTGGATGGTGTGGATCGAATTGTGAGACAACGTCAGATTGATCAGATGCACGGTGGTCTAAGGGGAAGAAAGGAACTAATTAGTTTTGAAATTCAGTTTTATACCTCATATATGAACAATCTGTATTCTGCTGTATAACTATAACCACTTTATTCACTAGTGTGTTACCACTAGACCTTTTTTTAGAATTATATTAAATGTGGTTTCCAAACTGAATCACTATTTAATTACAGGGTCTTTACACTAGATAGACTCACCTCAAAACAATCGACGTCAATGCTGTTGATATCATTGTAGCTCAAGTCCAGCAATTCAACAGTTTTCGGCATGTCAATGCTGGCGCTTATCAAGCGTTTGGCACTGCAAAGAGAGCACGAAAGAGAGAGGCGCCGGAAGAGAAAGAGAGAGAGAGAGAAAAGTAAAAGTTATATGCGTGATATATATTGTAACTGAACTGAGCTCACCTGCAGATAGCCCGATTACGCTGTGCATAGAGATCACAGTGACATGAGCTGGGACAATTGAGCTGTAGTTGAGTATTGCTGCGACACACCTGGAGGACCACACAGAGCAGGAGGCCCACGTAGAGTAAAATCTGCTTCAGGCCTAGCCACATTTTAGGTTGGATCACACATTGTAGTGCCATCGATTTTAGGTCTTTATAAATTTTCGCAATTTATTTTCTTAGTTTAAATTATTGAACATTTTGGAAATGCCTGCGTTTTCTTTGCCGTCGACTAACAACTGAATTCGTTGGAAACTTGCAGCACACTCTCTACCAACTATGACTAAGTTCGGCGCTACTTCCAGTAAATAGAGCATATCAGTCTTATGCTATACAATTTCAACTGGTTAATAGTTCAGTTTATTCTTGGTGCTGATAAGCTCTGACTTGATTGTAGCGCAAAAGTTTCCAGTTTCCAGTTAGCGATAAGATAAGGGAAATTGGAGCTTATCGACAAACAAAAAGAAGAAACAGTTGTTGATGGAAAATGCAAACTTTTTTGTGGGTGGTGGAAACGCAAGGGGAAACCTCTTTGTTTGCCACCAATTTGAAAGTAAGCGCAGGTGTTGCTTCACAGCTGAGTGACTGGAAAGGCCTCATTAACAGCAAATTGGGGACTGCTTCTAATTTGCTCTGATTTTACAATCCTAAACCTGTATAAAAAGGTGCGATAATAATGAAAGTGTTTTCTCAATGGGAGGCAACAGTTTGATAAAATGTTATAATACAACTTGTATGACTAAGCGACAGACAAACCTAGTAAAAGGGAGCAAAGTCTTATCTGTTGAATATTTGCTTAGTTTAATTTAGTTAAAATTTATACAAATATACAGGGTGCTTCAAAATGTTTAATTTGGTTTTATTCGAGGGGTATATTTGGTTTGTCTGGTGGAGGTGGAAAGAGGCTTTTCCCACCATATCAAATATATATATTCTTGATCAGCATAAACAGCCAAGTCAATATAGCAATGTTCGTTTATCCGTCCGTCATTATGAACACCTGGTTCTTCTTGACTATAAGAGCTACAGCTACCAAATTTGAAATGAAACTACTACTTTTTGTTTTCTTGCCAACACAATGAAAAGAAAATTTTATTTCATCCGAGTTTTTAAATTTTTTATAAGATTCATTATTGAAAAATTAAAAATACACATTCCATTTATGTCTGCAGTGGACACTTGTACATCGTATTGAGGCGATTTATATCAGCTTCGCTTAGAGCAAGTCTTTGACCCATAAGATCATTACCCTCTGGCTTAACGGCCACAATTGTTTCGAGTCCATTTTTGGAAAAAGCTTTGGAGCTGTAGTGCAGAATGCTGCCGTAGTCGTAGGCTACATCAAAGTCTCCAACGCGATCTTCTTCGTACTTTTTAAAGTTACTCTCCTTGCCTTCGGTAATGTTTTCCTCGACAATTTTGACAAACTCATCGCGATTCGGCGAACATTGCTGATGATGGAAGCCCAAGGTGTGCAGCAACTCGTGTTGAATGGTGCCCAGCTTAAAGCAACCACTGTCCAAAGCAGCGGGCTTTAGTTTAATGGTCTGCGCACCACCACGAAAGCCGACCTTGGAACTGCAGCCGGAATCGGAGACGATAACGTGAACGAAGTCCAAGGTCTCCTCGTTAGCGGGAATGAATTGTATGCAGGAGACGCGTTCGATCAACCTCATGCCAATTTCAATGTACTCAGCATAGGGAGCGGCTACGAAAAGCAAAGAACGGAGCATTAAATAGTCGAATGTTTTAAACTGTAAAAGTTAACATATCTCTGTTGAGTTATACACAAAATAAACCATATCTAACGTACTAATAACTAAACTAAGACCGCACATTAATAAATCAGTTGTTGAACAAAGTTTTCGGTTTCTTCGTAAGTCTAGACAAGCTACCAAAAATATTTCTTAAAGAAATATTTTTCTTATCATCACAGATTCCAAACGATTTGTCCTGGGGAATCCCGACTCAGGATTCACCCTCAGTCACCAAAACAACATACTAAATCATGATGAGTGGACAGATTTGAATATAAATACTTTCTTTGTTAGCTACACACATTTTTTTCGGGCAAACCTCATTCTCTTTGATAACTTGGCCTAAACACTCACCAAATTCCTCTGAGATCTTGTAGTAGACTGTCGCATTTGGCCAATGTAGCGTTGGTGCCAATTCGCCATTTCGTAGAAAATCCATGTCCATGTCACCTTGGAAATACCCTGCTGTCAGCTCGGGATCGGTTTCCTCCCTTTCTAGGCTGTGTGGCGCCGCAGACACGCCCAAGAAGGCGGTTAGCGCCAGCAGAACAGACAACTTACTCCAAGCTCTGTACATTTTCGACTAATCCACTCGAAATTGTGTTAAAGTTTAATTGAACCGGAATTGCAAATTACCTTTTTATTTGCTGCTTATCGGGTTCTAATTATGGTGTCCTAATCAAAAGCCTTAATTGTTGCTATCATTTTATGACGTTCAAAATTGTTGCCTCGATAAGCACAAGATCCGTTGAGGAATACAATTTATAACGGGTTTTTACTAATTTAACGATATCTTTGTGTTAATGTTTAATTAATCTCTAATTGTCAACTTAAAATTGATTTATTTAAAGAATTCTGATACTCTCTTATTGAAATTAAATTAAAATTTAAACATAAACCGAGTCGATATAGCCCTGTCTGTCCGTCAGTCTGTTTTTATGCGAACTAATCTCTCAGTTCTCTGACTGTTGACCAAATTTCATCCAAATCGGACTACTATATCATATAGCTCCCATCGGAACAATCGGTTGAAATGCTTAGTATGAAAATTTTCGGTGTCTATTGACCGATTTCAACGAAATCAACGGAGAATCAATTTCTAATCGTGTCCCATATGTTGACCAAATTTCATCTAAATCGGACTATCATATAGCTACCATAGAAATAATCGGTGATTGAAACCAAATTAACGCAATATTCATGACTGCAAGGGTATTTAAACCGATTTTTCTTGCTAAAACTAAACTACATCGGACAGTTGTACATTGTATTTAGGCGCATTATGTCTGCCGAGCTCATGGCAAGTCTTTGTCCCATTTTGCTCTGACCCTCCGGATCCAAGGCCACAATTGTGGGCTTTCCATTTTTGGAGAATGCCATGGGACCATAGTGCATAATGCTGCCATAGTCATATTCCGCATTGAAATCACTAATAACTCTCTCGTCCAATTTTCTAAAAGCTTGCATCTTGTCCTCCATGATGTTCTCCTCGATCACTTCGATATAGTTGTCGCGACTCGTTGAGGATTGTTGATGAAAGAAGCCCAAAGTGTGTAGCAATTCGTGCTGCATGACACCCAATCTAAAGCATTTGGTGCCCAACTGATCATTGGTCAAGCGGAGTATTTGCTGACCACCAATTTTGCCCACATTTGAGTTACAACCGCCACTAGAGACAGCAATTCTCATCATTCTCCTCAGTCGCGGGCACAAAACGTACACAGGAAGTGTTCTCAATCAGTCTCATGGCTCTCTCTAAGTGGGCAACGTGTGCTTGGTCTGTCAAGGATAAAATTAGTTTAAGATATATTTTATTTAGGAATCCTAGATGTTTCCACTGTATAACTTTCTATTTTGAAACCTACCAAACTGCTCATCGATCTGGTAATAGACTGTGGCATTTGGCCAGTGCCTAGTGGGAGATATTATGCCATTCCTTAAAAAGGCCACGTCCATGTCACCCTCGAAATAATCACCAATCAACTCTGGATCAGTTTCGATCCTTTCAAGATTGTGTGGTGCACAGAAGCTGCCCAAAACCAGGCAGCCCAAAATTAGAAAGGCAATTTTGCTACACATTTTACTCTGCTGACTAACACTGTTCTAACACTGTTTTGAAACTGATCACTGTTTGTTTAAAAGCTACTTTTTATAAGAAATTATTAACTCGTTTTTGGACCGCTTATCTTCCATTTGGCCAAGTTTTAATGTGAATTGTAAATTTTCTGTAGTTATCAGTTCAGCCTAAAGGTCGCGTTGGTTGGCAAAAAAATAATGTCTATCATTTTTTGTTTTTTTGCCAATTTCGGTTTATTGTCCCCCTTAAGGTCAGTTGAGTTTTTTGTGTGTTAACAGTTGTATTAACCTGGCGATGATAACAGAACTGTAAATTTGGCTTATCTAACATTTTGGTGTTACCAACCAGCGTTGAAATTTTCACTAGAAATTCAAGTAGTTAACTTGCAAATCAGTTAACGTAACATAGTCGTAATTATATATATGACCTACTATTTTAAAAAAGCAAAATTAAATAAATGAAGTCTTAAGAAAAATATCGAATATTTATTTATCTAGCTGTGTAAATTTGTGTATAATCAGTTGTTTTTTGGTACGAAAATAGTGGCTAAATTTCAAGATGAATATTCAGGCCACATGCTATGGTATCAAGTGCCATACACACAGAAATAGAGAAAGGGAAGAGGAGATGGGAGTACAAGAATGAGCATGAGAGAGAGAGACAGTGATAGAGAGTGACTGAAACTCTTGCATCCGTTGCAAGTGCATTGAAAAAAACTTCAAGTCCGGCCTGGGGACAGTTGCTACAAGTTGATCGTTAACCAGAATCAGCGGCAGCAGTAGCAGAAGCATGAGTGGTAACATGAGGGGCCAGCGGGTAAGAAGAACAGCGGTCGGACTGGGGAGGAGCCGTACTCGGAGCAGGACGCGACGTTGACTCGAGGCTACTTAACATCACAGCTTGAGCTTCCGGTGCTTCAGTCTGTAGCTCGGTTTGCAGTTGTCCCAGACCCCAAAAAGATGTAATGGCCGCAAATCCACTTGTCCGCTTCCCTACCCCTTTTCAGTCCCAGCTCCCCTGCTCCCTTTCCAATGCTCCCGTGTCCGTTTGCGACTTGCTTCCGCACTCGGTTTGTTGCCTTTAATTTATGGCCATGGCCTGGCGCGCCTCAGTGACAGACGACGGCGCCACTCGTCAGTTCTTTTGTGGGCGTGGCTAGTGCTTGCCACATCCGCTGTTTGTTTGGGTCATGTCCCCTCTCCTCCCCTCCCTCCTGCCTGCTTCTGCTACCACTGATCGGCACAATGTGAATGCAACAACAACGACAACAACAACAGCAGAGCAAAGAAAGTGCAGAACTAACTTTTTCACACACATTCAGCGCAAATTTTCGTAGCATCGTCGGAAATAGTTAACTTTTATATGCATTTCAAATCAGAAACTTTTGCATTCAAACTTTATTAAAATTACGTTTGATGCTCATCCAATTTCCACACACTCTGCCACCTCCCAAATGCCCCCTTCTTGGACTCGAGTAGTTTTGGGACTCTTTTTTTTTCGAATTCTATTTCCAGAATTGTCGGTTGACATCGCTGCATTTCGTTTAGCAGCTCTTTGTTCGCTTCTATTTTTTCCAGCGTCCTATTTTGGGCATATTTACTACGCTAGATCATGTTTGCTGCACATGGAGATATCTAAAATGTTGACAAAAAAAATGTTTGTCCTCATGCGAAATTTTCCTGCAAGATATTTGCCTAAAAGAAAGTTTTTTTTTCCCCTCCTTGAAACTTGAAGTTTAGAAATGTTTTCTAGTTTTGTTTTGGTTTCTTTGTAAAATGTTTTCTCATTGTCGTATTGCCTGCACAATCTTTTAGTTTCCCTGACGAATTTCCAAAGAAATGTTTACTAACTATTACTGACATTTTTTTAAACGCAAAACTTAGTGACTTATAGAAACCGATTTCAAATTAAAGTAGTTATTTTTATAATACGTTTAAACCATCAAAATCAACTTAAAATCGAAGCCAATATGCATTCAATGCTTTGCTTGTAGAGTTCGAATTTTAATTTAGTTTTTATTAAGAGTATTTCAGGTTTGTGGCTTTGGTAAAAGTTTTTTGCCTTTGACTTCTTTTAGCTGCACATTTGCATTATTGTTTTGACTGCTGGCGCCTTTTTGTGGCATCATCTTCCCAAAAAGTAGCAGTCGTAGCAGCAGCAGCAGCCATTTGCAGTCCCAGTCGCAGTGCTGCAAGCACACACCCACCACTTTCCCCCTCACATCCGTTAACCAACCCGTGCACTAATGACCGACATTGCTTCCTAATTACAAAAGTTTTGCATGCACTCGCTGCTCTATTCGGAGCTTGGGAATGCTCCTTCTGTGAGATTGTGCACTTCTTAAAAAGCATTGAAATATTGGTAACAAATTAAATCATTTTAATGCTGAATTAGAGTTCTTAAAGTCTCAGTTTACCTATAAAATTTCTACTTGGGCTTAGTGTATGGTACACAACATTTACAGGGTTTCCATTAGTCGAGTTCTCTCTAGACTTCCCCTTACAAACTAGCATTTTTAGCGGGGATTTTAGGGGGCAACAACTTTGCAGTTTATTTTATTTCCTTTATTTAATGTTCGAGTGCTTAAAGTTGAGCCTTTCGTTTCATTTTGGATTTTGTAGAAAAAAGCATAGGGACTGACTAACGGCTCCATTAACTGGACGTGGCTACAGCACGACAAAGAAGACAGCACCACGTTACACATGTTTGGACAGACACAGCGGAGGGGAGAGTACCGAGGGGTGCGAGAAAAAAAAATTGGAAAGGGAAGAAAGCGGAAAGCACGCGCAGAGGCACATATGTCATGTGACACATGTGGCAACGAGTCAGGACAGGCTTCAGGCTGCAAACCAAGAGATAGACGGCAAGGACAGACGGACAGTGGGACAAGTAGGCCAAGTGACGGCAGTACAGTGGTACAGGCACACACTTAATGATAAACAATGCTTGCGGTCAGTTTAACATGCCGCGCTATTACCCCAAACACTAACCCCAACCAAAAACACTGCAGTGCCCCTCTCACTTACCCACTACCCACTCCACAACCCCTTCCTAACACACTCAGCCTCTGACACCCACATAACGAGTGGACAATTTACACACATGCTGAAACTGGCCAACAGAGGGCGCTGCTAGCATGTACAACAAAAAATTAAAACAAGATATCAAAACAGAAAATGCTATTGTCGAAGTCTAAATACGCTAAGATAGTTAAAGTTTGCTGAAAGCTCAAAAAAAAAAAATTTTTAAAGAATGTATAGTTTTTAGAACATGTTGACTGCCTGGAAACATCAGTTTAAACTTTATAAGTTGCTTTATATAACCAATATACCCTTTGGTGTGGTATGTCAAAATACTCGTAACAAGCTGGCAAGCAAAGCGAGAAGAGAAAGCGACAAAAACAACATGCTTAAAAGAGCAGTAAATGAGAATTTATCCACTTGCTGACCAACGCATAGAGTAGTGAGGGAAATAAATGGGAGGATAGAGAGAGAGAGAGAGAGGGCAGAGAGAGCTGCAGCTAGTCGACTGGGATACACGCACATCGTAAAGTTTTAATCGGATGTTGTCCAGCTTTACATGACGCCATCTACTGGCTTAGAGTGCAATATCCTGTGGCACGCGATAACATCGCATACTGTGTGTACTGGCAATGGTAGCACAAGAGAGAGAAGCAGAAACAGAGAACGAGGGAGACAGAGAGTGTGGGGTATACATCGAGTTGCTGTGCGTTGTTTATACCGGGACAAAACGCTTTTGGCCCTTTTTGCCGTTTGATGGCATTCGGCATCGCTATGAACTCGAGCCACGCATTGCCACAATGCCGCACGCCGCCATGGCACATGGCACAACAAAGCGTGGCACAGAGACACATACACAGACAGGACTAGACACAGCTTGCCACTCACAAAGCTTCAATGCTTCAGCCACGCTCCCCAACTCCCAGCCCCACAAATTCCTGCCCTTGCAACGTGCAAGCCAAAGGCAGTGGAAACAAATGCCACAAAAGGCTTAAAAAGTGCTACTACCAAAAAAAAATGAGTGTGTAGTGTGTTTGTTTGTTGTTTTTGTTGATGGCAGCTACCAAGGGGTAGGAAGGGGGAGGGTACTGTTGCCACACGCACACTTGGCTCTGACCAAATGGTCAGGAGTTGCTAGAAAACGTCGTTGTCATTGTCGTGACAGGAAATTAAGATGAATGTGGCGAACAAACTGCAGCTACACAAACTGGACACGGCATTGTGGCAAGAAGCAGTGTGACCACTGTACTGTAGAGTGCAGCGTACCGAGTGTACACTGTAGTCTGCGCTTCGACTGGCTTTTTGTGGCTGTGTTTTTTCTTGACGGCCTCTTAAAATATTCATAACACAAACTGTTGCCACTATCTGCTGCAGCCAAGCCGCAAATGTGGCAGCGTCTTTATTGCTGTTGCCAAAAGTCAACGGTAGAGGGCGTCAACTGTTGCAATATCCCCGAAAAATTGTGTGAGCTTCCGGCAGAAAATTGTGCGCTTGAATTAATTAATTTTGGCGGGTGCAAAAGGGGTTGAAAACTACTCAAAACTAAACACTGAGGTATTTTAAAGGTGTTTCGGTCAAAAACTCTTTACTATAACCCTACAATATAGTTGCATAAATGTTAGATAAAAATTTGTTTCAACTTTAAGGACGAGAAAATAATTACACCCAATTTATGGTATAGGGTTTTTGAGCTTTTGCGATTGAAAGTTTTCCCAATGGAAATTGCAGCTGAAAGTTGTGCTCCCTGTTATTCATATTACCTAATGTTTACAATTGTTGTGGACTTTAGAAAGTTGGAAATCTGCTCAAATATTTAGGGACAAAGCGATTACATTGTGAATTAGCTAAAATTACCATTAAACTTTCAACAATTTTCAATGTTTCCTTTATTTTAGTTTTCATGTCTCACATGTTGTGCGGGATAATAACTTAATTGAGCTATTGCATGCATGAAGGAAGCTCATTAAAAAGTTGAGTAACTGTCTTCTCCGAGAAGTTTCACAATATGGTTAGCTACAAATATGTGTACACTGCAAATAAAAGTTGCTACTTTAAATAGGAATGTTTTGTCTTACTTTTTGAATTTATGAACTCACTTTAAAGGATGCGTATACTTGTACAAATACTTCCGAACTTATTTTGGCCAAACCTACTATTTTTTCTCTCTGTGTAAACTAAAACTTGTGTATGAAGAAATCATCTTCAATTCGTAGCAAAGTTTTATCAAACAGTTTTCATGGTATAAAAGACATTGCCCTATTGTAAGTGGTCTATAGTTTTGAACATGGTTCGTTACGCGCCTCTGCTGCCAAATGGTCAACCAGTTAAGCTCTCCTGGCCATTAAAACTGTTTCGTCTTAATCACATATTTTGGCCACTGGACAAGAGCACTACCACCAAATGGCGATACATTCCACTCTTTCTTGGCCTATTCGACCTGGTAGTTCACTTGCTGCACAATGATGCCGAGCTGCGTTATTTGCGTTTCAACTGGACGAATTTGGATTTACTTTTGAGTGGAGTTCCGACTTATTTAATCCTCGTGGAGGGAGAACTGCGTAGCACACACGTTCAGTTGCATAAACAACAATTATACGATGTGCTGGAAAAGTTCTTCAGTTCCATCTACGTAGATCGTTCGGAGGAACCGGGAGTCTATCGAAATATTCAGTGGAAATTATTGCTGAATCGCATCGTTTCTGCTCTTTACTTGGCTGCAGTTTCGGGCTTTGTACTCTCACCCGTTATGATGGTGGTCCAAAAAAGAACTTTTTATTTATACGCCATGATTCCGGCCTTCGATACGGAATCGTTCTATATCTTTGTGCCACTCACATTGACCAGCATCTATGTGGCACTACAAATAGTCACAATGGTTTTTGGTGAAACTGCTTTGCTCTGCGAATTGCTTGCTCATCTGAGAGCGCGCTATGTTCTCATTGAGCGTGATATGAATTCAGCTGTCTCAACTATACTCAAAACTCGCCGACGCTCTGAAATGGCACAAGAAATGCGCAAAGTAGTGATTCAAGCCATAAGCCGCAATGTCGAACTGAACCGGTTCAGTGAACAGTTGGAACGACATTTCACATTTCGAATTTTCATTATGTTTGGCTTCAGCGCCATTTTGCTTTGTGCTTTGGGCTTTAAGACCTATGCGGTGCGTAGAAGTAGTGGGTACTCGAGATTATCACTAATTTGATTCATTGCAGAGTCCATCGGGTGACTATATATATCCCATCTGGTTTGGCGCCAAGACTATAGAACTGCTCTCACTGGGTCAACTGGGATCCGATTTGGCCTATATGGTAGCTTATCCATGTCAAAGATTTTTTGTAGAATTTTGGAAGACTTGTTTCAAATTAATCAATGTTTTTTTTAATTTTCTACTTTTTTGTTTAATTAAACAGGTGAATTTGCAGAGCTCTATGTACTATCAATCACAGTGGGAGCAAGTGCTCTATTACTCCACAAACTCACGCGAGAATCTGCGTTTGATGAAGGTTATTGCCTTGGCCATTGAGGTTAATTATAAACCCTTCTACTTGACGGGTCTGTCATACTTTCAAGTCAGCATTCAAACGGTTATCAAGGTGTTTTCTTTGCTATTTAAATTCGTGTTTGACTTTTTTCTGAATTGTGCTCTTTTCTTCTAGATACTACAGGGCGCCTTCTCTTACTTTACATTTCTCACTTCGATGCGTTGAAAAAGTGACCACAATTTTAGCTTTAAATTTAATAAACGTTTGAATGTGTTTTTAGGCATGAAGTGAAGTCGTGGTGCTCGACTGCTAAAAGCTCAAACAATGGAAAAAAAATAGTTTGCTTGTGAAATTTAGAATTGTCTTTTTGTGTAAGCCAAAACGATATAGTTCCTAACTATAAAAGATTTTAGTAATCTCTAAGACATTCCCAGTTCGTCACAGAAACATAAGCTCATTTACTCCCCTTGCATACTAGGCTTTTAAAAGGAAATGCGAGAAGTCCACTCTAATATTTATATGACTTATTAACCAAAACAACAACTTTTAATTGTTTAATGAAAAAATACTTAATTGAGCTATTGCACGCAAGCAAAAACCAACTTTTGAGAGCAGTACTTAGTACTTTGAGTGTATATAAATCGGTGTATAAATAAAAAACAATTTTAGTTTTTAAAATGGTGCGTTTTGTGCCGCTACTGTCAGACGGCCAACGAGTGAAGCTCTCTTGGCCTTTAAGGGTGTACCGTTTAAACCACATCTTTTGGCCTTTAGATCCAACTACTTCCACCAATTGGCGACGCTTTGACTACTTTCTAGCCCTGTTCGGTTGGGCAATTCTATTACTGCACAACGACGGCCAATTGCGTTATATGCGATCTCAAAGTGTTGTAAATGATGTAATGTCTGCATTGCCTACATATCTGATCATCGTGGAGAGTCAAATTCGCTGTTTGCATATACTGTGGCAAAGAGAAGATCTACAAAAAGTGCTGCACAAGTTCTTTAGTTCCATCTATGTGGAACGGCAGAAGGAACCAGAAATCTGTCAACAAATTGAACACAAATTGCGTCTAAATCGCTTTGTTTCAGCGCTTTATTTGGCTGCTGTTTCTGGCTACGTGCTGTTACCAATTCTAATGTTGGCCCAGAGGCGTAAGCAGTTTTTACTGCCAATGATGCTACCCTTTGATGTATCATCGCTCTATATATTTGTACCACTCACATTGAGTAGCATTTGGGTGGCTCTCCAAACTGACACAATGTCCTTTGGCAAGACGGCTTTGCTCTGCGAACTACTGGCTCATTTGGACGCACGTTACAAACTACTTCAACGTGATATGAACGAGTCGGTTGAACAAATACTGAATGAGAAGAAACGCTTTTTTATGGCACAAGAAATGTGTGAAGTGTTGGCTCGTGTTCTACGCCGGAACGTCGCTCTGAACCGGTTCTGTGAACAGTTGGAGCAGGCGTTCACTTTGCAAATTTTCACTATGTTCGCCTTTAGCGCCATTTTGTTGTGTGCTTTGGGGTTCAAGACCTATGCGGTAGGTGTGGGAAGTATTTTCGTATTATGACTAATTCGATTCATTACAGAGTCCATCTGGTGACTATATGTATCCCATTTGGTTTGGCGCTAAGACTATAGAGCTGCTCTCATTAGGTCAACTTGGCTCGGAACTAGCCTATACGGTAACTGGGTTTATTTGAGTCTGAATCGCATTTGCTTCATCTAGTTCATTTTCAAGACCGACAATTTGAGTACCGTTTACTACCAATCGAAATGGGAAGAAGTGCTCTATTACTCCACAAATTCAGCTGAGAATCTGCGTTTGATGAAGGTCATTGTTTTGGCCATTGAACTTAATTATAAGCCCTTTTACTTAACGGGTTTGTCGTACTTTCGTGTCAGTCTGCAGGCTGTGATAAAGGTGAATATTCATTATTTTCCAGTTTCCTTTTGTTTCTCTCATTATCTTACCAACTTGTAGATACTTCAAGGTGCCTTCTCGTACTTCACATTTTTTACGTCGCTGCGCTAATTGTTAAGTTTTCAGTTTCAGTTTCGGAATGAAATAAAATGTAATTTTTTAATGGAGAATTGAGAATTGAGTTGTGGGAATTGAGCTGCTCTCGTACAAATGATTGTACGTTAAAAGTCAATTATTGGTGAATTAATTTTAATTAAATTAAATTGATAAAAGCGTTCACACATCGCCGGCTGCTGTCGTCGCCTGTTTGTTGTATGTGTGGTAAAAAATGTGCAATAAAATATTCATGATTCGAGTGCAAAAAACTTGCCAAAAAGTTAATAAAACTTTTGCCTTTGGCATTTTGAGTTCGTCTCTGGCTTAAAAGCAGCAGCTGATCACAAGCATAGCCCATAAATCTAAGCTATCTCTGTCTCTTTCGCACTCTATCTCTATCTCTCCCTCTCCGTCTCCCTCCCTGACTCATTAAGTGCATTCTGTTATCACTTTTGCCATGTTTCTATTTCAATTTCCTGCAGCACGAACGTTTTGGTAAATTAATCCATTAAAGTTTTGCCCATGAAATGAACAAAAGTTGTCACATAAAAATCTTTTGCATCTCTTTCGCACAGTCTGTCTCACTCTGAATCATAGTTGCAATGCGGTGGGAATTTAGTGGCAGCTTGTCTGGGTTTTGGGGGGTGGAGAAAGGTTCACCAATGTGGTTCGAACTACCGACATGCGTCACCCGCATTGATAATTAGACGCAACGCCCTCTGCGTACCACCGCCCCATTAGCCAATTTGCACTTCATTAGCGCCGCGTTGTTTCCAGCTCAACTCGAAGGGAGAGTAGAAGAAACACACAGAGGCAGATAGAGAGAGAGAGAGAGAGAAGCAGACGTAGTGCGTATCGAACACGGAAACTCAGTTATGCAGCTCACAGTGGCTTAAAGGATACCTAATGAGTTTTTATTTGCTCATCTGAAAGGGGAGTGGTCTCAAAGGGGACTTACGGGGGGGAGAACACACTGAACCCATTTCCACAGATATGTGTGCTGTGACACATTTATGAATAGAGGGCTTAAGTTCTCATTGGTATTAGAATTTTATTCATATCTCTCTCAGTTATATCACACATCCTATCAAACTGATAAAGAAAGCTGCTTTGTCAGCCTAATCCGTCATTTATCACAAATTTATTAAAGCTTACGCTTAATTAGCTTTCGGCAACACATCGAATAAAAACTAAGTTGCCCTTTAGAAAATTGTGGGAATTTTCTAATTTTTTTTTTTTTCGATACTCCCATACTCTATAAAAGAGTACAAATATGATTTCAACAGACAAAGCATGTCTTTCATGCATGCGAAATATGTTTAAAAATTTGTTTATCTTCCTTAGTTATCATAAAACTGAATAATGTATTCCCATTCAAATTATTGAACATAAAGAATAAGCATTGACTATAAAGACATCTGGGCTGTAATCTTAACCTAACAACTGATAAGGAATTCGGATATTTTCTATATAAACTCGATATTTAAAAGTTCGATTATTTCAGTTTTTTGCATAATTCAGTTCAAGTCAGTCGCAATAATGTTCAAAATATTAATCATAGTATTTACTGTGAGCACTTGTGGAATACTTTCTATTACTTCACAAATTGCCGAGTTAAATGAGACAAGTGCTTTTCTTATGATAAGTTCTCAGCTATCCGAATTGAGGTACGGTTAAGCCAATTTAAATACCCTTTATAAACTACAAATTGTACTTAGATTGGAGCTCAATAGACATGAAAAGTTGGGAAATATACCACATCCAAATTCTTATGGACGAAATTGTGCTGAAGCAACTGCTGGCTCTAAAACTAGTGGAATCTACGAAATACTCATTCCAAGCTACAGTAAACAACCCTTCAAAGTGACTTGCGATGCTAAAACCCAAGGAGGCGGTTGGACGGTTATTTTAAGTCGGTTGGATGGAAGTGTGAACTTTTATCGGAACTGGAATAGCTATAAAAAGGGATTCGGTGATCTCGACGGTGAATTCTTCTTGGGTTTGGATAAAATACACGCTTTGACGTCAGAGTTCAGCCAGGAATTGCGTGTGGTTCTTGAGGATTTCGAGGGAGCAGAAAAGTATGAGACGTATGACAAATTTGCAATCGGTGACGAGGAAGATCTTTATGCCTTACACACGCTGGGGAAGGCTGACGGAACTGCAGGCGATTCCCTTAGAACTCATCATACTATGAAATTTTCAACCTTTGATCGTGATAATGATCCTCACAAGAGCAACTGTGCAGAATCTTATGTTGGGGGTTGGTGGTACAATGCATGTCACCATAGGTATGATGGATTGGTAAACGGTTGTTTGAACAGTAATTAAAAATTTTCACCATTCTAGCAATTTGGCAGGCAAATACAATGATGTTACCCATGGTAGAGGTGTAAATTGGTATCATTTTCGGGGCCATACGTACTCTCTCAAGAGAGCCACAATGATGTTACGGCCCAGGAAGTGAGCTGCTTGCTGATTTGTACTGTTTTTAATATTGCTAATAAAAAATCAAAATGTCTGTAATTATTTAATGTTGTTACTTATTTTATACGGGGTACCATATTGTTTTTTCTGTTTTTTTTTTACTTTTTCTGCTGTAGTATTAAAAATTTAAATAAATATTTTTCATCTTATTTTGCAGATAATCAATCAGTTAACGGAATAATATATGTGCATGTAAGTAAATAAACCTTTTCCTTTTAAAAAATCTTTAGTAAAAGGGCTATAAGTACTCGAATGTGTTTTATATGTGTGTGTATGTGTGTATAATTTGAGTACATTTGTAATATCTCTAGCTTTTTCTCTGCTTCTCTCTGCATTTCTCTAGCTATCTCTCGTTCATTTCGCACGCTGGCAACGCCCACAACTCGTGTTAAACTTTTGTGCAAACCACTGAAAAATTTTATATTTATGCTTTGGTGTTGCCAACTGAAGTTGGAAAAAAGAACAAACAAACACACATATATATAAAAGTGGTTAGTGTGAGTGTGTGTGCAAATGTAGCAAAAGTTTTAGCTTGTAATTATCATTAGCGATATTGTGTCTAAAGTTTTGAAGCCGCGTATTAAGCGCCCAGTGAGCCACTGAATGCCAAATGGATGCTTCATTTATGGATGCATGTGTGTGTGTGTGTCTGTGTGTATGGCTGGCTGAGTGTGCGAGTGCTTCAAAAAAGCGCATACAGACACATTGAAACTTTTGGCTTCATTTAACTTGGCATTTTTGATTTGATTGCAGACACACAAAGCTAACGAAAGAGAGAAATCGCATGCGATAAGAGCATAAATGGAAGAGAAACAGAGAGTGAGAGAGTTAGAGTTAAAAAGACTGAGCAGAAGCAGCATTAAATCAAATTAAGCGCACCAAATAAACGCCAAACGGCAGGACACTGAAAACTTTTAATTGCCAACGCATTTTCTTTAACAATTTTATTCAATTTCCTTTTTTTACTATAAGCCAAAGAAAAACTAATCAAAGAAGAGTTTTCTATATACTTTAATGACCGACTTTATTTATTTAAAGTTTCAAAAGCAGGTAATGCTTATAGTCTATAAATTATAATAGCAAATTTAGAGTGCTTCGGTATTTTCTCTAAAACTCTTAAGCTGCTTAATGTAGGGTATTTCCTTAGTCGAACCCTATCTAGCTGCATAAACTCGTCGCGTGGCAACACGTTGTATGCTTAATTAAATTTAAATGCACTTTTAATAGTTTCGTAGCGTAAAGTTGCCAAACGAATTCCATTAAATGACTTAGTCGACTCTGGGTTTAGCTCGGCTTCATGTCTGTGTCACCTTTAAATTAACTTTCGCTTGAGCCAAAAAAAATGTACAGCAGTGAGTACGACTTTAAAAGACTCTGTGCTTATGCAACAAACAGCATAAACATATATTTTTCTGTCGGTTTTAACTATTATTTCCATTAGTTTTATTAGTTATAGTTTCAGTGTCTCAAAAAAATTGAATCGCTACAAGTATTTAAGGTCTATTTTTGCTCTACGACAAATTGTATACACCCTTCATTGATTTTAGGCAGCGGGCTTCAAAAATGTAAGAGCAAAAACAAATAAATCGCAAAATGGTTGAAAGGAAAAATGTAACCAGGCGAACTGGCAGCCCATTCATGTGTGACTGCATTTGTCAGTCTTTGACTCTGACTCTCAGTCTCTACACGTGTGTGTGTGCGGGTGCGGTTGTATGAGCGTGTGTGTGCCTGAGTTGTGTGTAATTATGTCTGAGATTATGCCCACAGTCATGGCGTTAACACCGTCTGTGCGTCTTTAATACTCGCACCGTGCATCTTGTGTTTTTTTCTATCTTTCTTTTGCTCTCTTTTGCTTTCCTCTTCGTGTCCTTGCGGTTGTCCTCAACGTCAAAAGTTTCTGTGGTCTGCTCGGGTGCGAATCTTTGAGAATATCTCGCTTTTGCTGTGGCAAATGTGCTGGTGTCTCGGTATTTGCTGCTGATTGTGTCGCAATGACATTAGCTGAATGTGAATTAGGAAAACTAGACTCCTAACTCGAATTAAACTTGATGCTAAGTTCATTATTTGTTTTTTTTTTTTAATCTTTATTTGTTTTGCAAAGCTTAAAGCTATTTGGCAGATTAATTGTAACAGAGCTTTTTGATATATAGCTGGTAGAAGAGCTTATAGAAAAGTTTCTAGCGCTTTTAGAATCTTTAGTTAGTACAACTAAGCTAAATTCTTGTGTTTAGATTAATTCCAGCAAAAGTTTCTGGCTCTAGACTTTTTGTTTGGTTTTCTGGAGCTTTCTGGTGTTGTTACTTTAAGTAAAGTTTACATGGATTAATCCAAGGATGCCTTGTGTTGGTGCAAACAGCTTTAAAGCTTCATGCCAGCAGTTTGTGCAAGTTAAAGCACTTATTTGGCAAATTAAGCTTGTGCCATTGCTGCTGACTGCTTTAAGTGTGGTCTTAAGATATTTCGTTCATATGCGCTGCTCTCTGACTTAAGTATTTTCATTTCCCTTTAGCTGCTGACGTTATGATTGCTGTGCTTACTGTTGTTGTGCTGCTGTTGTTGTTGGCGAGCTGCTTGTGCTGTTGGGTTTTGGCTTTTCCTTGGCTCATAAAGTCGCAGGAAGTTATTATCCTAAAAACTTTACCCCTGAGGGCAATACAAACAAAGGCGTAGCACAGCAACAAAGCGCAGCATTCATGTCTGACTATGAAATGGCAATGCCTGCACTCTATCCCCCTCTCTCGCGCTCTCTCTCTCGCACTTTATCTTGCTCTCCCTCTCTCTCGTTCTCACACCCATAAACTGGGGGTGTGTGCTTTGCCTATGCATGAAAATAGAATGTCATAAAATTAGAACGATCACAAGCGGAGCAGAGCAGAGCAGGCAGCAAACGCATCGCATCGCATAGAGACAGGCCAAGAGTCTAGAAGTCTCAAAGTCTAGAAGCCAAAACACATACACACTGCTACCACAAAAACTTGGCCAACGCGCTGACTTTTTTACAGCTCTTGGCTAAAAGTTGATGGCCAGGCGTGTTCCAGTAGCCGCCTTAACCCATTAAATTCTCTTTATATTATTCCAACAATACTTTTATATTAAAAAAAGCAAAAATAAAACCAACTTATATAAAATAACAGCAGCTCTCAAGACGAGCTCCTCTCTTGCGGCCAAATTGCACGTCAGTTTTCATTCAAAATTCACGATTTAAAGTTGAAAAGTTTTCTGTTAATAACTAAATTATCAGAAAAATTAGAATTTCATAATTTATAGATTTAATAACAGTTTACATATTATTTAAATAATTTAGTGTTTCTACCTCTTAAGTTCAAACTTAATTAAGGAATTAAATGAATGCTTTTATGTTAGTAACTGCAACTAAATCAAGTTAGTTTAGTTGGTTTTGTTGTGCGTTTGCACACGACTAAGTTGAGTTTACAGTTATCCTGTTGGCCATCCTGTTGGCCATCTTTAGTTGAAGCTAAAAAGGCAAATGCATTGCCTGCATAAATTAAATGCTTACGACTTCCGCACTCGCTCACTGTAAGAGTGCCTGAGTGTGTGTGTGTGTGTGTGTGTGTGTGTGTGTGTGTGTGTGTGTGTGTAGATTGCAGGTGGTTGCTATTAAAAAGCCAAAATGTAGTCGTACTATACGCGTCGTATGCATACTACACCCAGCAGAATACACACACACTCACACACACTAACATACCTGGGATTATGGCCCTCTTTTGTTGGCAACACTCTTTGGTATTGTTATACTCTTGTTGTTGTCGGTGCGCTAATTTTTAATTACGACCACTAAATATTCAATTTTTAGTGCCTGGCAAAGGCAAATGCAAACACTTCCTTTTCCTGGGGCGGATAACGGGCAACGGGAAGCGGAAGGCAGCAGCAGGGCGTGGCTTTTTATTTTACGGATTAACAGTCAGGTAACTGTGGTACAAAAGAGATAGACAAAGATAGAGAGTTAGAGTCGAGTGTTGATTGCTGCTGGCTGGCCTCCTTGGAATTGCAAATGTTGTGTTTACTTTACTTTTGCCAAAGCACATTATCAGTGGAGCTTTATTCCAACTGCAGATTATGAACAGTGGGCATTAACTCGGTTCTTTAAATTAAGCTGGCAATCTTTTAATTCTTTCGTGAATTGAGTTTTGAGCTGCAGTGAGCGTTGTTATCTTAATTTTTAGCTCGTATTCCTAGCAACACCTAAAAGTATGCAACAGTTTTCAGACATCGAGGGGGATTAACTGAAGCTGCTAATAGTATTAAACTACAATCGGTAGTAATCGTAATCTTTTTTAATAGCATTAGAAAGAAACGCAATGTTTGCTGATAGTTTGGACAGTTACAGCATTCACTAACATTCATTTGAAGTAGTAAAGTATAAATAATGTACTCTATTTTACTGGAAATGATTCATTTAGCCTTTTGAATGCATTCATGCAGATGTCTATATTCTATGTTATTACACCTGATAAAAAAGTTTGTGCTTCTCTCAACTCATTGTTTTTTAAAAAACGCTGGAAGTCCTAAAATAGACGGTTAGTGATTATTGTTCTCGGAAAACGATTTAATATTTAGTATTGTTTACTTCTGGGTACATAAGTGTGACAGTGGGAATTCGATCAATGAAAATGATTTAAATTAAATCGTACAAGTATAAGATCTGCACAGCTCACCCCACAGTGAATCACGCTATTATTCATTGATCTCAAAATATAACAAACTAGTATAACATATAGATTGTAACGTTTGATTAGCCCTCTTAAAACTCGAGAGTATTACAATCTTTGCATGTGGTATAAGTGAAACTTACCACTGAGTCATAATTGGTGTACTTAATTTAATGAAATTGAGATACGTAATGCTATGCTTGTGCTCAGATTTGGAAATTCCATTCAGGCTTTCTTATTACTTAAATTATTTTATACAAACTTGTGACTGTGAGAAGGGAGATTCCCTCAATGAAACTGGTTTAATTTCAATTTCAAACATATTGAATCTGACTGAAACTAAACACTAGCCATAACTGTTGTACTTCATCTAATAAAATTCAAATATGAAATGCAATGCTGAAATGCAAGCGGCTTGACGAAGACGCGCTCTCTCCCACTGTCTCCCTCTCTCTCTCTCTCCCACTGTCTCTCTCTCTCTCCCACTGTCTCTCTCTCTCTCCCACTGTCTCTCTCTCTCTCTCTCTCTCTCTCTCTCTCTCCCACTGTCTCTCTCTCTCCCACTGTCTCACTCTCTCTCTCTCAGTCGCCTTGTCCGTTGTTATACTTCTTATACTTCTTTTGCTGAGCTGATGCTGTGTGTTAATTCAGTGTTATTTCATAGTGCAATCGAACAACAACTAAGAGCATGTTACTCCAGTACTTTATAGTGTTTAGCATATTCCCCAGCTTTATACTGACATCACTTTGTACTAAAAAAGAAACAATAAAGGGAAAGACAAGAGTAAGCAGAAAGTTTACAACTAAACGCTCATAAAAATATCAACTTTGTTTTTTTCGACTAGAAAATTAAAGTTTGTTGCAAGGGCTACAAACGAGAGGAATCTAGTGTTAATTTAGAGTGCACCCCAATATGCAATCCAAACTGCGGCAATGGAACATGTGTTTCTCCGAATACTTGCGAGTGCTTTAAGGGTTATGATAACGATCAGCGCATTACAAGCAATGCGTAAGTAAATTTACTTAAAAATGATAACGTTTTGAATTTGTAACTGACCTGGATGTGTTAGTTGTGTGCCCGTGTGTAAACTAGGATGTAAAAATGGTGAGTGCCATGCACCTGGGGAGTGTAAGTGCAACGCTGGCTACGTTTCGGACTGGACTGGACAATGTGCGCCATTTTGCAGCAGAGGCTGTGTCAACGGACTGTGTACGGCACCAGAGACGTGTACGTGCAGCGATGGATACACCAATGAGACGCAAGAAATCAACGCTGGTTGCCAGCCAATTTGTGATTTTGAATGTGGTCCAAATCGAATTTGTACGGCACCCAATACATGTGACTGTCTGGAGGGTTTTATTGATATCGCCAACTACTGCCTATATACGTCTGCTTATCTATATCAAATCTTGGTGTGTTTATTTGTGGCCGTTTCATTGCTAACTATATACTGTATTTGCCGCTGTAGATCGAAACCAGTCATCCAGGATGTGGCTCAACAGAGTAAGCTTCAGATGGTTAAACCTTGGCAACATAAATGGTCTTGTTTATGTATTTCAGAGGACAAACATCACAACAGTGATTGTAAATTAGAGATGGGCATAGGCTGGGTTTTTGTCGGGTACCCGTGGTTACCCGCGGGTACCCGTGGGTATGGGCTGGAAAATCGAATTTCGGGTTGCGTGCGGGCGGGTATGGGTTGGATCGCTCAATACGAAAAAACCCGAAGATAGCGAAATTTTTAGTTTTGTTCTTTCTATTGCTTAGTATATATATATATATATATATATAACATAAGTGCAGATTTGGAGAAAGCATAAACAAAATTTTATTTGTGTTCTTACTATTACTTATTAAATATATTTAATTTAAGTGCTGTTTTGCAGTAGCATAGATAATTGTATTTTTTATTGAAATTGTTTTTTAATTTTGTTCGGGCGGGCGGGTTGGGTTTCGGGTTGCAACATTTGTTTAGATTTCGGGTGCGGGTAAAATTTTGCTCTTCGTCGATCGGCTGGGTCGGGTTGGGTGCATAAAATCGGCCCTTGCCCACCTCTACTGTGAATCTATACCATTTTATTCGAGCTGATTAACAAATCAAATTTAACCTAGGCTAATAGCAAATTTTGTAATACAATAAATCTTCTTCAATTTAGGCACATCTTTGGTACCTAAACCACCTTTCAGTAGAGGAATGCATGGTAGTGCAAGCATGCTTAGCTCAAATATACAAAAATCCCCACTGTGAGTCACGCCTCAAGTCAAACATATTGAATCTGACTTTCGATCATTTAAATAGTTACTTGGGGAATTACAGAAACTAAACACTAGTCATAATATTGCACTTAATCTAAAAAAATTCAAATATGTAAGTTCGATCGTCCATTTAAAATGCTCTCTTTGTGGTCACAATATGCCACTATACAGTAAGAGAGCCTTATTAAGAGTGAAATCAATTTCAATGATAAGCTTGATTTTTCAGCCGGCTTGACTGAAACGCGCTCTCTCTCTCTCTCTCTCTCTCTCTCTCTCTCAGTCGCCTTGTCAGTTGTTACACTCATTTCTTTTGCTGAGCTGATGCTGTGTGTTAATTCAGTGTTATTTCATAGTGCAATCGAACAACAACTAAGAGCATGTTACTCCAGTACTTTATAGTGTTTAGCATATTCCCCAGCTTAATACTGGCATCATTTTGTAATCAAGAAGTAACAATAAAGGGAAAGAAAAGAGTAAGCAGAAAGTTTACAACTAAACGCTCATAAAAATATCAACTTTGTTTTTTTTCGACTAGAAAATTAAAATTTGTTGCAAGGGCTACAAACGAGAGGAATCTAGTGTTAATTTAGAGTGCACCCCAATATGCAATCCAAACTGCGGCAATGGAACATGTGTTTCTCCAAATACTTGCGAGTGCTTTAAGGGTTATGATAACGATCAGCACATTACAAGCAATGCGTAAGTAAATTTACTTAAAAAAGATAACATTTTGAATTTGTAACTGACCTGGATGTGTTAGTTGTGTGCCCGTGTGTAAACTAGGATGTGAAAATGGAGAGTGCCATGCACCTGGGGAGTGTAAGTGCAACGCTGGCTACGTTTCGGACTGGACTGGACAATGTGCGCCATTTTGCAGCAGAGGCTGTGTCAACGGACTGTGTACGGCACCAGAGACGTGTACGTGCAGCGATGGATACTCCAATGAGACGCAAGAAATCAACGCTGGTTGTCAGCCTATTTGTGATTTTGAATGTGGTCCAAATCGAATTTGTACGGCACCCAATACATGTGATTGTCGGAAGGGTTTTATTGATATCGCCAACTACTGCCTATATACGTCTGCATATCTATATCAAATCTTGGTGTGTTTATTTGTGGCCGTTTCATTGCTGACTATATACTGTATTTGCCGCTGTAGATCGAAACCAGTCATGCATGATGTAGCTCAACAGAGTAAGCTTCAGCTGGTTCAGATGGCAACATCACAACAGCGACTGTG
Organism: Drosophila dunni; assembly: GCA_018152125.1. Lineage (NCBI taxonomy): Eukaryota > Metazoa > Arthropoda > Insecta > Diptera > Drosophilidae > Drosophila > Drosophila dunni. Next base: position 1,338,110 of record JAECXC010000906.1, read on the forward strand.
AATCTATACCATTTCATACGAACTCAATAACAAATCAAATTTATGTAATACAATAAATCTTATTCAATTTAAGAACATCTTTGGTACTTAAACCACGACGTTGACCTATTTTAGCACCTTTCAGTAGAGGGACTATCGTGGGTTTGCCATTTCGGGAGAAAGCGAATGCATCGTAGTGCATTAAGCTGTCATAATCATAGCCAAAATTAAAATCACTTGATTGAAAGATTTGAAAATTGTGTCTCTCTGAGCTTTGGACATTCTTCAAGTTGATTTTCACATAGCGATCGCGCTTGGGATCATTCTGCATATGGAGCAGGGCTAGGGCGTGGAGTAGCTCATGCTGTATGAGGCCACGAGCCATGCAGCCCTGGCCCAAGTTGACGATCTGTTGTGTGCCTAGGTATCCAATGTGGGCCCAACAACCTGACTCCGTGCGCTGTAGCACTACCTGTGGCTCTTTCGGGTCTACGGTGCGTCGAAATTTCACACAAGTTTGGGAAGATATGTCCAACATGGCTGACATTACAGTTAGGTAATCGGATGTGGCTTAAATAAATAAAACATAACTGTATAAATTTGTTTAGGCTTTCAGTTGGTACTGCTTACATAAACCCTTGCCAACACTGTACACCAGTGTGCTATTTGGCCAATAATAATCTGACCAAATTAACGCATTGCGTCTAATTTTATTTAACTGCAGGTATTTCAATTGAACTGGTGTTAATCTCATGTCATCCTCTGACCTCGTTGCATTCAGGAGCAACAACCAGAGCAAGTATCTGGAAAGCTTCATTTTGATAATGATATGTGAAGAGAATTCGTTAGGCTTCTTTTATACACTTTTTCTCGGAAACCTCTAAAAAGATAAGTGGCAATATTTTGTATTATTTATTGCGTACATTTTTTGCTGATAAGCGTAAAATAGCGGAACAAAGACAGTTTATTGAACTGTTTTTCACATTAAGCATTAAGATAAATGCTAAGCGGCACCCTGTATTTGTAATCCATATTAGACTGATTAGCTTTTCCTTTGGACATGTATTTGGACATGTTGGCATAAATTGTATGCCGCGAAAACCCCTAAAAGTGAGTGGAAACATTGCTTTACTGAAGAAACAAAGAATTTGAAATTATAAAGGGTGGTTATACGGGTTTTTAACCACTAGTATTAGTAACTATATTAATAACTTGAAAGGTTGATAAGAAACCTTGAAACTTTTTAATAAACATTTTATACTCATGACTGTAGGGCTACAGTAACGTGTGGTGCTTAGTACTTAGTACTTGCCAAATAAAGCCACAAAAACTAGGAATCTAACAGTCGAGCAACTGTACAGTTCTTATATGTATAAAAATAATACATATTGTAATCTCTTCGTAACTTTAATGTATTTTTTTTTATAGTTCACAGTTTGCTTTACTGTATAAATTATTTGTTTTAATTTTTACGTATTTAGTTTTACTCATAGTCCTAATTAATGTCTTTAAAAATATTTCCTCATAAGAAAATTATCTTTTCTACTCAACATAAACTTACTTCAATACATGTTGTGCAGGCTAATGGCTTAGTTATCATTATTTTTTATATTTTGTGTTTCTGATGTAATAAATCCATTGCAAAATAACTGAAAAGTTACAAGAAAGTTCATTTGATATTAACGCTTTTATTTCGTAACTTAACGATGATAAATTTCGTTGCCTTTATTGTCATTTACTCATCGGGGCTGCTGTCTCCATGCCAAAATGACTTCCCCAATTTAATCAGTTTACTGTGTTGACAAATGTAATTAGGTAAACGCTACTGTTGCTGTCATTCTTGTTAAGATTAATTTAGCCAACGATTGGAACTGGGATTTGAATTTCGCCAAACGACAAAGGCAAACAATAACAACAACAACAAAAGGAAAAAAGGTGTCGTTAAAGGTCACGACCCGCAGAGGATAACAGGTGAAAATTTACTTCCACCCAAGTTAAACTGAATCAATCTGCTCACAGAAGTTAATTCATTTTCCTAATTCAAACAGCAGCTGAAAAGGGTTTCCAAACTGACGTAGATAAAGAAAGAGCATTAGAAAATAGAAAGAGCGGGATAAACAACTTAACTGACGATAATTATTAGAAGGGATTATCTTTATAATAGATGGCTTTGTGTTAGGAGCAGTACTTCAAAGAGATTAAGTTGGAATAAGAAAACATTTAAAACTTTTTTATTATTAATCAGCAGTAGATTTATTATTAATAAATTCTACACTTAAAAAAAACTGACTATAAAAATTGTATGTTGTTGCTCCTTAGCAAGTACGGAGTCTTCTACAGTCGTATCGACTGCTACGGCTTAAATCTAATGTGACAAAAATACATCAAACACCCGATTAGATAAGATCTAATGCTCAATTGTCGGTCAATTTCCCCAAACCATAAATACGAATTATAAATATATAAACAGTTGTATCACACACTAATGGCAATAAATTAAATGGTCAGCACATTCCGAGGCAGCTTTAAAGCCGTTGCTGTGTAGAACCGCAGTCGTACCTGGACGATCCAAACGTGAACATGATGAGGGTTCCAAAACTTTTGTTAATTTTCGCTATCGTGAAAGGACTCTCAGCAGCCCCCACTCGTGTGGAAACCGATCCGGAGTTGACAGCAGGATTTACCGAGGGTGATATGGTATTAGTTGAGAATAGAAATGGTTTGATCAGCGAGACTTATCGCTGGCCCAATCGGATTGTCTATTATCATATCAGTAGTGATATTGGTAAGCGGATTTTTTCAATAAATCTGTAAATTAATAAATTAAACTAATTTTGTATTAGATGAGGAGCATCGTAATCACATCCTGCGCGGCATTCGCATGCTTGAGGCGAATTCCTGTCTCAGTTTTAAGGAGGCGACAACTGATCAAACATATTTTGTTAATGTCACCTCCTTCGATGAGGGCTGTTTCAGCTATGTGGGCAATCGTAATAGAGCTCAGCAACTAAATCTACAAAACTATCCGCTGGACACGGGCTGTTTCCGCATTGGTACGATTGTGCATGAATTCCTCCATGCCTTGGGATTCTATCACCAGCAAAGCACTTGGGATCGTGATGAATATGTGCGCATTGCCGAGGAGAATATACTGGATGGAAAGGCGAATAATTTTAATAAATATGATAGCGAGACTGTCGACAATTATGGTCAGGCCTATGACTATGGCAGTGTTATGCATTACACCGCCTACGCGTTCAGTAAGAACAATGAAATGACAATCGTACCGCTCGTGGAGGGTGCTCAGGAAATCATGGGACAGCGTCTGCAGATGAGTCAAGCGGATATTAACAAGTTGAATACGATGTACAAGTGTCCCAGGAATGTTTGAGTTTTCAAGTGATTACCAAATACCGTTGGTTGGAGGAAGTGACTGGGCTGAGGTAGAGCTGCTCGACTGTTCGATGCTCAGTTTGTATGACTTTTCGATTGCTGAAAATAAATTTAAATGTTTTTGTGCCTCATAAGAAAGAAAAGTCCTTTCTTCTTTTTCCTTTTGTTAATTTTTTCGGTCTTTTTGATACTACAAAGTCCCATGAACTGCATGAAAACATAATCCCATAGTTTCGCCTTGGGAACTGGGCTAACAAGTAGTTTTGTGCGAAATGCGGGCAGATATTGGATAGTTTGTGGTGTTAAAGGGAATTCTTATCGATTGTTTTGTTGTAGCTACTGTTAATCGATTAGATAAGATCAGTTCACGAGCCGAGGCTATAAATCGACAAAATTGCAATTACAGCCGCCATAAAGATAAAATCAATCGACGCGCTTCGAGGGAATTGTATTGCAGTTTAGACTCAGTCGTAGATTGTCTACACACGTGAAAACATGAAAAGTTTGTTGACTCCGTTTATACTACTAATTGTCCTGCAGGATATTCGGGCAGTGCCCGTGGATCGCCCGGAAATCGATCCTGAGTTGACAGCTGGCTTTGTTGAGGGCGATATGATACTTCAACCAAGGCTCAGAAATGGTGTTTATAGCAAAACTCTGCTATGGCCAAATCGGATGGTGTATTATCATTTCGATAGCGGTATAGGTGGGTCATAGACTGGATATACTTTTAACATGGCTTTTATCTAAAACCCACATGTCCATCCCTTCAGATCAGGAGCACCGTTCTTATGTAGAGCTAGCAATGCGTAAAATTGAGCTCATCTCCTGTTTGAACTTCAAAGAAGTCGCTGCAGATCAGCCCTATTACGTGAATATAACTTCAGAGAAAGGCGGTTGCTTTACAGCTGTTGGTTTTCTGCAAAAAGTGCAGCGAATGAATCTGGAAATCTATCCCCTTGAGGCGGGATGTTATCGGCTGGGAACAATTATGCATGAAATACTTCATGCCTTGGGATTCTATCATCAGCAGAGCACTTGGGATCGGGATAAATTTGTGCACATTGCCACAGAGAACATAATCGAGGGGAAGGAGCATAATTTTGAAAAATATGATGAAAAGTCGGTGGATAATTACGATCAGAGCTATGATTATGGCAGCGTTATGCATTATACACCTTATGGTTTCTCAAAGAACGGAGAAATGACCATTGTGCCACTGGAATCAGGAGCGGAGACGATTATGGGACAGCGTGTGCAGCTGAGTACAAAGGATATAAACAAACTGAATGTTATGTACAAGTGCCCAAAACATATTTAATAAAAGGCTTCCAAGAAATAATTTAGCAGCAATAAATAAGACTGAAACTAAAATTGTTGTGAACCTTGTCTTGCTGGGTATTTTTTGAGACAGATAAGATATTGCCATACCCTCTCTTAACTGGAAGTTTATTGCACTCGCTTACTATTTTAAACTGTTCTATTTTTTGTCTAAGGCCATAAAACAAAGAATTAAGGGCGAGCAACTACGTTTGGTAGTTGGAACTGATCAATAACATTTATATTAACAAACAAACATGGGTGACCTATGGGACCGGACTGAAGCGGAATGGCATGGAATTCCCAAGGATTTTATTAATATTATTTTACTAAACCGCATTAATCTAGTGATTGACAGAAAAGGTTTATGGGAAAAATATTAAAATTTCTTTGAGTTTGTAATTTATTCGCAACGTTCTTATTTGCTAACAACTAAATATTAAATACAATTGATTTGCTTGCAAGGGTCGGGTTTGCTGAAGGACCAAAGTCAAAGTTGTAAAAATGCATTCACTTTCCATTAGTTTTACTGTAAATACACATAAATTGAAACTAGCAAAAATTGTTGAAACAAAAAATTGAGTAGTGAATCAATATTAAATCAGGCGCATGCGTCAGTGCTAATCTCAAACAATTACTTAAGTTTTGCTGTAGAGCGCTTAATGTTAAGTACATATCTAAATTGCGGAAATGAGTTGGTATAAGATAATGAGCTCATTTTTGTGTTTTAATTTGCAATGCAAAAACATTTGAATTCACATTACCATTTATTCACATTATTATTGGTGAGGACTAGCACTGACTAGGACTAGCACTTGCAACGTGACCAATAAAATAAGGAGCACCTTCATATTATGGATCTAATATATTAAACTAGATTGACTTTTCATATCTTTATATCATTTACAACAAATGAATACTAATTTACATGCTTATGGTAATAAATACTTCAAGACTAATGACATTAGGTGTAAAAGAATGTGTTGGTAAATATTCTCCAATATTTTAAGAAAAATTTGTCATGAATTGGATTCAACACGGCTTTTTTGTGTGCAAAATAAGAAACAGTAAAAATTTCACCTAGATTAATTGGCGTCCTGAAAGTAGGCAACACTTAATGTTAATTGACGCTCTCGAAAGTATGCGGCACTTATTGACAACACCAACTGATAGCGTGGTTGTGAATTTTAGTAATGATTCGAGAGCTTAAAGGCCTCTCTAAAAAATGAATTTATATACATCCAGTAATCGTCCGAATTCTAAATCTCATTCCGAATTAAAAATTTTGCGACTACTCGTAGTTAATCAGCACCCAAAAGAGTGCTACATTTTTGTCCCGTTAATACTCTTATCTACAAACACACAGACTGCTTGAGCTTTTAGCACCTACTGAAGTTATCTAGACACACGTGTATTTTCGAATACATATGTACTTTCTGTACCAATAATCGGTCATTCATTCAACCAGATTTCACCAAGTCATTACGGCAGAATTCGCTGTAAAAAAAAATCCCCATTGGCTTGGGTAAATTCTTGCCACAACTTTGGATCGCCTAAATTAGAAACAATATTTTAAAGTGGTTAATCTGATTAGGTTGTATATAGAGCATAACGTCACCACTTTAATATTAAACTCGAGGATTTCATAACAAAATGCTAAGCCAAAAAGACCGACAAATAGAAAGAATGAGAGGGTGGTAGAGAGTGGCTAAGAAAGAGGAAGACTGACGCTAGTACCAGTATGATAAGCGCCATTCAAGTCCAAAGACAATACTTAGTTTACTTGTTAACCGCAGCGATTACTTGTGTTTTTCATATCTTGTGCTTATCGGGCGGCAAATTACTCATCTGCTTTAAAATACAGAAATACATTGAGCACTTGAAAAGCCAATCAAAATGGCTGATAACAATGATACTATTTCAATTAATGCATAAAAAAAAGACATTTGACGTTCTCACATTTGGCACATGACGTAGAAAACGCCGAAAGACCTTTGGGACTTACCGAAAATGGGGAGAGAGAAATTTAAGAGTCACTTGGGTAAAAGTTGATTATAAAAATGTGTTAAACTGGAAAACGGATAAACTTTAAGCTCTTAAGTGATTATAAGGAGATTTATAGAAGTAATAAAATATATGGGATTAACAATTTGAATTAATTTCTCAAGAAAATTTAAATTTACAAATTCTTTATGTTTAGACAGTAAGGTAAAAGTAGTTGTTAGTGTCGTTCGTCAGCCTATTTCAGTGTTTCCCTATTGGCATTATCTAAACACAATCGATTGGCTTGTATCTAATCTATTGACTTAACATGGCCACCGTCCAAAATCACATATTAATGTGGAGTGGTTGCTCTGCTTTTGGTTTAGTTAGCACTGAGCAACGTTGCCAACAAGATGCAGTCCATATCGAGTGTAATTTTAGTAGTGCTCTGCACACAATTGCTAAAAATTGAAGCGCTACCATTAAGGCGAACGAGTGCCATTGATCCCGAGGAACTGGGAGGCTTTGCAGAGGGAGATATGCAGCTGACGGTGGATCAGGAAAAGATTTTAACACAGGAATCCAAGGCACGCAATGGCTTGATTGATGCCAGCAAACGTTGGCCCCAAAATCTGGTGATCTATCAAATTTCCGAGGATTTCCCCGACGAACACAAGCAGGCAATACTGCGGGGAATTCAAACATTGGAGGCGAATTCTTGTGTGAAATTCCGTGAGGCAACTGCTGACGATGTGGGCTATGTGAAAATAACGGCTAATCCTGGTGGCTGTTACACCGCCGTTGGCTATCAGGGACAACCACAGCAAATGAACCTGGAAATCTATCCGATTGGAGAGGGCTGCTTTAGACCCGGCACTGTACTGCACGAGTTTATGCACGCCCTGGGCTTCTATCATCAGCAGAGCTCGGCAATTCGAGATAATTACATAGAGGTTGTACAGGAGAACATTGTGCCCGGCAAGGAGTTTAATTTCAAGAAGTATTCGTCCAATATCATCACTGATTTCGATGTCGGCTACGATTACGATAGTTGTCTGCATTATCGACCTGGTGCCTTCTCTGTGAATGGCAAGGATACGATAATACCCCTAGACGACACGGTCGTTATTGGCCAAAGAACGCGTCTTAGCCAAAAGGATATTGACAAGATAAACATAATGTACAAGTGCCCTCATCTGGTTTGATTGCAAATCAGTATTGAGTCTTTGTACTTTATTATTTAAGTTCATTAACGAGTATTATTAGAACAAAGTGTGATATTTTCCCCAAACCTCCTGCCAATCCCATACCCCATACGCCCTACAGCTACGATTTAACACCATTTTGTGCAGCACGATTCCATAATCTTTGCATGTATTGTTAGTTATAATTAGCAGCGAAATGTGAATTGCGTAAATTAAATTTAATACTTACTTATTTTATGATAGCTCTCACCGAGCTTCTTTTCTTTTTTCTATACTTTTCTATTTATTGTTCTAGTTGTTGGTTTTCTTCTGTTTTTTCGCAAGCATTTGTCTGATAAGAAGTCGGCTCATTCTTATCTCAAGTGGAGAACGAGCAACAATTGGCAAACTGTAACTAAATATTTGTTTAGTGCTGTGTCAGGGTCACAAAATCTGTGTCAACCCTATGCGAATTGAATGCTTTCGTACATGAATAATTTAACCGTCAATTAGACATTGGATTGGTAATGAATGTCGTTTCTGTGCTACTGCTAACCACGTGTACATGTCTCGGTCTTCCATTCGGTTTTGGGCTCTGTAATTGCGTGTTTCTAATGCGATTTATATGCGAGATGCAAATGTCGAGCAGCTGCTGCAACTGCTGCAGTTTCATCTCTGTGTTTTTTGGGCTCCTTTTGGCGCTTCCTATCTCTCTCTCTCTCTCTCTCTCTCTCGCCCCTCTCTCTTCTTGGCTGTCTGTGCCTTTGCCTAGGCACTCAATTCTCGCATTTTGACAGCGCTTGTTAAGACCATAAATTTGATTTTCGTTTCGACGACATGTCGCCTCGACACCACTGCCAATGTCTCATTGTTTCATTTGAAATTAAGAAAGGACATGGAAGTCTCCCTCTCCCTCTCCGTCTCTCTATCTCCATCTCATTTCACGCCTCTGCTTGTGTGCCAGAATTTGCATAGCCTAAAGGCAATGAGCATTGCAGTTTGCTGATTGCTGTGCAAAACTATAGAAACTAGCTTTAAAATGCTAGCTGAAACTAGCTAGTCAACAGCTTTTAAGTTGTTCACATAAAAATATATAGCAATATCCGCTCCTAAATGACTTTTAAAAACTGCTGTCAAAAAAGAACCATCACAATTAATTCTTATTTTATCTAAATGAGGTTTTTTACGCCTTTGTGAAATACATTTTGTCATTAGTCATGACGTCTGCCAGACAACGTTTTGGTAAAGTCCAATTGGCTCTTCGATTACTTGTTGTTATGTCAGAACTAGTCATAGCTTTTGGGTCAAATAACTATTAAATTACAGTAGCTGCTCGTGGAGGTTTCGAAAAAAAAGGGAAAGTTTATTGCAAGCCGATACGTAATTCTTGTGAATTATGACATATGATTATGGTCATAAAAATAAAAAGATTTGAGTATAAAATTGGTTTATTAAGGCGCAATGGCTGCTTGAGCGGCCCTCGAGTGTTTGATAAATGCCAACGAGCATAGAAAAAAGTGATTTTATACCATAAACTTAAAATTTAATGCATATTTTGGACTGTGTACCCAACGATAAGCCATGATATATGTGACTAAAGTGATTCAAGCGCAATTATAATGGCCTTGTATTGGAGTTAAATGCGTTAAACATAAGAAAAAAAAGTTTATAAATTGCTAAACTTTACAAAACTATAAAGAAATGAAATTATTTTGATATTTATTTCTTAATACAATTTTACAATTATTTAAAAAACAGGAACAGTGGAGAATGCAAGACTTAACGGGAGTGACTATTGCATATATATATTATATGGCAAGATTAATGACATTATTTTAATATTTTGGATTGGATTTAACACGGCTTTTCTGAGTGCAATATAAGAAACAGTACAAATTTCCCCAAGATTAATTGTCATCCTAAAAGTAGGCAACGCTTAATTTTAATTGATGCTCTCGAAAGTATGCAGCACATCTAAATGGTGGACGAACGAAAGTAGAAGAGTACAGCTATGGAACGTTCAATATAACCATTTGCAATTGCATTTTATATGCAAATCAGGCAACAACAGTAGTCATATATTTTATGTGTTTTTTTGTGGCACTTTGTGATACTTTTGGTTTGGCTTCGCTTTACCAATAATAATTCAAATAAACGAATAAGTTTTGCCATGAAGAGAGAGGAAAAAACCTCTGTTCGTGGTTTTGAGAACTCCGCAAAATGGTAAATTTTCAACCACACACACATACACACAACCTCAAACTCATACACACAAATCAAACAGAAGCAGTAGCAGCAGCAGCAGCGGCCACATGAAATATGAAACAAATTGTAGCAATTTCCCAAAAGGCGGCGGACACGCAAATGTGACCAGTCAGAAAAAAGCAGAGAGACAGAGATAGGGACAGAGAGAGAGAGAGAGAGAGAGAGAGAGAGAGAGAGAGAGAGAAAGAGAGAGAAAGAGAGAGCGAGAAAGCTAAGAGTTGCAAGTCTGCGTCCAGAAAACGAGCTCAGCTTCTTGCTTGTGGCTTGCGATTTATTGCTGACGAATGCGTATTCAATTTTAAAGCATGGCATAAATGATTTATACATTTGATTTTATTTTTCACGCCAGCCTCAGACTTAGCGTTAAGATATGGGAAATCAGTTTGCCCCAGGATCTTGTTGGAAAAAACGTCCTTTATGCTTCCGTGTTTGGGCACAATTTCGTATCGTTCAAATTTATGACTATGACGTCGTAAAAAATTATGCTTTAATTTGATTATGATGCTGAGCAGTTGCTTCCGCAAACACATCAACAGACTCTGTCTCACACACGCATGTTTATTATGGTCACACGTTGCGTATACGCAACACAGCTGCTTAAAAATTCGTTAAAAAGTTATTGACAAACCCATCGCACAGCGAATGAAGCGTATTCCGAATTCTTTTACGCAACTTCTTTGCGATAAGCCTAAAGAATTTAATGCTATCAAAAAAATAAATAACTGACTTGCACTTTAAGTTTGCCAATAAGCTAAATATGGAGACTTTTTTACACAGTCGAGTGACTTTGTGACAATGTCATAACTAAGATAAAGTTTCTTTTGTTTATAATACATTTAAAACCAGCCCTTGAATACTTTTGAAGTCCCAGAGTTGAAGCCATATGCTTCTGTCACTTAGTATTTGGACTCCTTGCTATATCCGGTTTTAACTGAAACAGCAAAATCCCCGCCTTCCCCCTTCCGTTCTCATATAACTTTAATCTAAAGCTTTGCTAATCTAGTTAGCTTAATCATACACTGAACTTATTAATTTGCAATAACATTTTCACTGGTTTTAGCTACCCAACTTCTCAATTTTTCTAGTGCACTGCAAAATTTGCAGTGGTCGCAGCTGCGTTTGCCTTTTATATGCACATTAAAATCTTAATTTGAATATGTAACGGTTTGTCTATGCGACTATAATCACTATAATCTCCATTTACCGTCATGTGTGTGTGGGTAGGTGGCAGTGTGTTGCCATGTTCATGTGTGTGTTAGGTATCATCATGTTAATTTTAAAAGGTAATTTTGGCGCTGAGCTTATTATGCTCATTAAGTCATCAGCATCGGAGTGGGGACGCAGAGAGGGAAAGTGAGCGAGGCGGAGAGGGCTAAGCATCAGCAGCGCTGACTAAAACAAAACGAACCAGGAGCAGGACCTCTGGATCAGGAACTGTTCATATGCCGGGCACACAAAATTATAAAGTGCACAGCAGCAGACCGCAAACGTGTGCATTCATTTGCTGTTGTTGTTTAGCCCCAGTTGTTGTTTCCTCTCTTCGTCTCTCCCCTCGTGTCGCTGCAGTACTTCCCTTCATTTTGAAAGCCCTGTAGGAAATGTCAAACTGGAAAGACAAGTTAATTTTGGACAAAGGTTTAAATATTTAATATTATATTAAGTAAATTTGTTATGTGTGATTAAGTGATTAAACTGCTTAAATCAAAGGTTGCTATAGGGTATTTAGGGTATATAAACAAATCTACTTAAAAACTGCTGCCAAAAATATTTAAAGAATTTATGCTCAATTTTCTCTGCCAACTACAGGATATTTGCTAGCTGAGCAGCTTTAGTTAAATCACGTTTTTGTGTAACCAGAAGTAGCAGCAGCAGTTGGGGTCCAGTACATCGAGCGTGAATTAATTTTTAATGATGTTGTGAACTCTCCTGCGCTGTGAAAACGACTTCCATTTTGTCTATCTGTGCCCCAGAGCCAGCTGAATGCGTGTCCTTTGTGTGTGTGTGAGTGTGTGTATGTGTGTGTGTGTGGACAACAACGGATGTAGGTCATTTCAAAAATTGTTTGCATTAAATTGCATTTGCGTTGCGCCACGTGATGACATCCAACGAGAGCCGCACGAGCCACAAGTGTTTTTATGTCGACTACGCACCATGAAACCACCGAGCACGAAACCACCTCATCATCAAATGAGATGAGCACTACATAGAGGCAGAGACAGGAACTGGGGTTGCGGAGAGAGTGAGAGAGAGAGAGAGAGGGGTGGCCTGTGCTTGTTTAGCCATTAGTCAAGGATTGCTGCAGATATACGACTAGAGTGGGTCAACTGCCTAATTAAAACACTAAATAGTATTAAGTTTGAAGCGCATGCATGGCACTAGTATTTAGCAAGGCCTTAGCTAAGGTGGCAACCCCATTTAGCTCATGTGTGGCAACGCTGTCATTAAGAATATGCAATTCATTTCCATTTAATGTTTTGGGCATAATTATATGATTTTTCATGGACTACTTGCCTTTAAATTTTAAGCTAGAGTTTTGGCGTTGTTTTCTTGGCTATATCTATTACTTTTACTACCAATTATACAATAATTATAGGTACTTCCATTTGTAAGCATTTATAACCTTTGTGGAATTTAAAAGTCACTTTTCAAGGGAATTATCCGATTAATTTGAATGCACTTCCATTTGTACGCCACTCTCGCTTACTCTCTCTGTCTCTGGCTTGCCCTTTCTTGCTTTCGCCGTCTCACTCCATTTGGCAATCCTTGTGTATAAATCAAAAAGGATTTTTATTGAGGATGCCGCTGGCGATTGCAAACAGTTCGTTGGCCATTTTATTGCCTGATCCTTTGATTATTTTATGCATTTTATGCTGTTGTTGTTTATTTCTTATTGTTCTTTGGCTACTTTGCAACTTGCTGTTGATTCAATTGTCCTCACACACCCACGCATACATCCACACACCCATACACTCTTTTTTGCTGTGAATCGGTTTATGCAAATGCAATAAATTACATTTTATTATGAAAAATTTAAACGCTTGACACCCTTGGGCGTGTTCGGCTACAACAACAGCAAGAACCACCACAACAACGGGTAATAAAATTCCAATTAATTGTTATTTTATTTGTTTATTGTTTTCTGATTACGCGACAATAACAACAATAACATTTATAACGCACCACTGTATTCTCAGTTCTCCGCGCACTGATTTATTACAATTTTTCTTTTTTAATTTTGTTATTTATAATTTAATTAAAACATTTAATAAATGAGCAAGAAAAAATATTATGTCACAAAATATATAAGAATTGAAATCAATTTTGACTCACGAACAAACAAATTTGCTTTGAATAATGTTATTTAATTTATTTATTTAATCGTTTCAGAATTACATATCAAAATTTGACTGATTTCAAAATTGATTAATAAATTGACAGTAAATAGTAAGAAAATAATATTTATACAAAGGGAAAGTGTAGGAAACTAAGACTAAGGAGAAATTTATAAAAAAAAAAGAGTAGCTGATGATACAGAAAGAGTCAAGACAAAGAGATGTGAAGAAAGAAAGCAATCGCAAAGTGAATAAATCATAAATAAATATAAAACAATTCTATTAAACAGATGAATTATATTCATTTCCACTAACTTTTTCTATAGTTTGTAAAACATATTGTTGATCCTCGTTACCAACTGCGAATTCTTCGTACTTTACAAGCTTTTTGAAACGTGGTTTCCAGAACCACTGCTGTATTCAGTCCAATTCCGAATGGAGTTCACACTGACATTCAATCTTCCCAGTATCACTGTCCATTTGTATCTCACACAGCTTTATAGTAGCTACAACTAAAGATAGTCACAAATATAGCGTATATTCCACTCGTAATTGGCTGTGAAATGTTTCGAGTTATGAATTGATTGCTCAGTTTTACTATAATGCTTCATGATGCTCTTAAATTGCTTAATTTAAAAGCAAAACTCTGAAACTCTGCACTCTGACTTCATTCCTCTGAAAGGTCAAGTCTTAACTCATTTAGCGCCTAATGCTCTACAGGGTATTAGCAAACGGGTGCAAAAAAAAAACAAACATAAACTAAAGTATTTCCGGCACTTGCAATGAAATCCATTAGAAATTCAGAGCTACAAGTGCTTAATGTTATCGGACTTTTACAAAGACTTTTTTACGCGATGTTTTTCAACACTCCTCCACTTTTTGTTCCCTGTTTTTGGATTGGAAAAAACGTGTATGAGAGATGGATGAGAAAAGTA